>CM066728.1:54002351-55398184 GCA_033961575.1 Aselliscus stoliczkanus
AAAATAAAAACCATGCTCATTTTTTATATTTCTCATTCACTTTTTTTTGTTTAAACTGGCCAAACACCAAATTAGACTTCAGTTAAGATATTTTAAAAAGTGAATTTAGTAAAGTTCCACTTTCTATTAAAAACCATACATTCTACATTTATAGTATAGATGTTGATCAAATAACCTTATATCTAGAGGCAAACTAGAACAATGGATCAAGGTTTATGACTTAATATTGTTAGACTTTATTCAGCCATCTAATTGGTCAGAAATGACATCCAAATCACCAGAATCCAGGGGTATGGAATGGTTCACCCCAGGCATGCCACCCCAGTCTAGCATTCAAGGTACATCTAAATAGGATTCCAATTCACCTTTTCTAACTACTTCAACTTCTGTCTTTTATGCTCAGTGTAGTCAAAATAGATCATTAGTTGTTCTACAACTACCACATATTCTTTTCTACCCTCTTGTCTTTCTTTCTTTTCTCTCTTCCTAAAGTTCTCAGCCACTGCCTCTACTTTGCTTCCTCTCCTCCAGGCATCCCCCAGTCCCCCTACCCCAATCCACCATTTTCCCCAATGCTTCCACTCAGACACCTCTTACAGATCACCATCTGTTGAAATTATACCCAGTTAAACTTCAATTAAACTGCCCTTTTTCCAAAAAATTATTATTCCTTCCTGCCCGTGCCAAACTGAACCGATCTCTTTCTCCTCTCCATCCAGAATCACTTTGCTTTAACTGTTGTACATCACAGCTCACAGCTTTGGCACACAGTAGACACTCATTTACTACACGCTAAGTAAATCAAAGTATTCCAGGTTATATTGCCCTTTCATCTACCCCCTAACCTTCTCCTCCTCCTTAGCTTATAAGCTTCTTAATGGCAAGGATGGAGCTGGTGGGAGGAGGGTGCTTATTAATCTTTATAACCTTTAAATTAACTAATAGGTTCACTGCACTTAATGAAGGCTTGAAAATATTTCTTGAATTGCATGATTAAACTGGGTCGGCTGGGCTGAGCTGGGCTAGGTTGGAAGTGCTTCAGGGTCGCCCCTTGATTTATCAGGAGCAGTGCCAGTGATGCAAGAGGTAATTTTCTTTGCTGAATCATAACTGAGTTTATATCACACTAAGCTTTGGAAGGTACCATTTTTCAAATTTAATATAAAAACAAAAACCTTTCTGTTTGTAACATTTTAAGTTCTCCTGGTTCCTTTCAGGCATGGGGGCATTTCTGTAAGGTGTTGACCTAAATTTCTTCTGACCTAATTTCCTTGTTGCAAAAGGAATTCGGTGCAGCCAGCCCCCACTGCGGAAAGGTTTTGTTCTATATCACTGTCACATTTCAATGACAAATGGAATGAACTTTGTTAGTCCTTTAGAGATTTCAGAATAGCTCAGGATATTCCCCTCTACTGTCTAAGAGGATTTCAGTGATTTGCTCGGCTGGCTACACTGTGTACAGGACCTCCCTTTGTCCTGTGCATTCCCCTAAGTAGTTGGGCTTCCCCCATGGAGGTATGGGGCACTACTCACACACATTTTTTATTGCACAACAGCTGAAGAGAAGTTAATGATAAAATAGAGAAGAATGAAAGTGCCAAAAAGATCCATTGGGCTTTTGAATAAAAAGAAAGAAAGAAAGAAAGAAAGAAAGAAAGAAAGAAAGAAAGAAAGAAAGAAAGAAAGAAAGAAAGAAAGAAAGAAAGAAAGAAAGAAATGTTTCTCAGCACTAACCAAGTGTACTTTGGTTCTCAGTCCTAAGTATTTTGAAGCAAAACCAAAATAACCTTTACTCTTTTGATAGGAAAAAAATAGGTTTCCTCCTAATGACACACACATGCAAAAACAACAACAACAAAAAAAAAAACTATTTTTCTCACTATATTGTGAGCATGTGTACATATTTGTGTGTATATGTGTTTGAGAAGGAGTAAGCTAATGAAAGAAGAGGATTTAGCTTGAATAATTCAGCAGCTGTACAAGTCATAAGACATTAGACACGAATATAATTTTTGTTTTAATTTTTTGAGTTGTTAAAGAAAAGACAACACAGTCTTCTACCAAGAATAGCTTCCTAGAATAAGAGTATACTAGATTACTCCCAAGGGTTTCTTTCTAGTGCTGTTATTAACCAATGACTATTATCTGAATCAGGTATTCACATGCAGTTTCAATATGGGATAGACTGATTTCAAGATTCAGAATTTTAATAATCATTGAAGTGATACAGTAAATGTGCTTTAAAATGCTTCAGATTACTGGGATTCTCTTATGTTGGTCACAAATTATAACTCAAAAATGTCACTCCATTATTTCCATTTGGAAACAAATCTCCTGGAAGACCTTAAGTCACCACACCCTGCCAGTTGGTGATGTGGTCAGCAAAATCTAGAGCAGGTCAAAGAGACAGCTGTCCCAGTAATTTAGCCTCAACTAAAATGGCAACATGAAAGAGAGCAAAACGAGAAAAAAATCTGACAAAGGAAAACAAGAGAGTCTGCTTCAAAAGAGACAAGATGTAAGAAAAGCAAGAGACAATAAAGAAGTACATGATGAAAAAAAGTTATTTTTAACAAAAGATCAGAAAGAAAGTAAGCCTAAAGAAGAAAGAAAAATTTAACCATTCCAAAAAAGGCTGAACATCTTTGAAGGAACTCCTTCCAAAGAATCAAAAATCACAGAGTAAAAGATGCATGCAAATAATAGATTATATGAAAAGAAAGCCAGCCATACAAGTCTCAGTCAGCAAATAATACACCACAAACACAAAATAAAGAATTAAAATCATATGATCATATCAATAGATGCAGAAAAAGCATTTGACAAGATACAACATTCATCTATGATTTAAAAGTTTAACAAAATGAGTATTTAAGGAAAGTACCTCAACATAATAAAATCCATATATGACAAACCCTCAGCAAGCATCATACTTAATGGTGAAGAACTGAAAGCTTTTCCTCTATGATCAGGAACAAGCCAGGAATGCCCACTGTCACCACTGTTATTCAACATAGTATTGGAACTCCTAGCCAGAGCAATCAAGCAAGAGAAAAAAATAAAAAACATCCTAACTGGGAATGAAGAATTTAAACTGTCACTTTTTGAAGATGACATGATTCTTTGTATATAAAACCCTAAAGACTCCTCCAAAAAACTATTAGAAACAATACACAAATAGTTGCAGGGTACAAAATCAATGTACAACAATTCACTGCATTACTAAATACTGATAAAGAAATTTCAGAAAGAGAAGTGAAAACAAAATTTTTTTACAATTGCAACAGAATGAATAAAATTCCTAGGAATAAACCTAACAAAGGATGTAAAGAACACTGAAAACATTAAGGCATCAATAAAAGAAATTGAAGAAGACACAAAGAAATGGAAAGATATTCTATATTCATGGATTGGAAGAATCGACATAGTTAAAATGGCCATACTACCCAAAGCAATACACAGATTAAATGCAACTCCCATCAAAATCCCAATGGCATTTTTTAAAGAAAGAGAACAAAAAATCATCAGATTTGTATGGAATCTCAAAAGATCCCAAATAGCCAAAGCGACCCTAAGAAAAAAAGAACAAGCCTGGAGGTATTACATTCTCTGTCTTCATACTACAGGCAAAAGTCAAAGCAGCGTGATACTGGCAGAAAAACAGACATACAGACCAATTAGATTAGAATTGAGAACCCAGAAATATACCCACATATCTGTGGGCAGACAATTTTCAAGGAAGTTACGAAAAACATACCATGGAGAAAAGATAGTTTCTTTTTTTTAAAGATTTTATTGGGGAATCGGGGAAGGGGAACAGACAAGTTGCTGTCTTTTTGTTCTTCAGTCTGGTTGCAGAGGACATTGCTTCACTGGCCCATGTTGGTATCATCACTGCGCTCTTCCCGGATGAGGCAGATTGGTTGCTGGCCTCTGGATGATCTCTCACTGGACTATTGGCAGCTCACACTGGCTGCCGGCCACTCACTGCAGCCTATGGCAGCCCACTGCAGCAGGGGCTGCAGCCTACACCATCGCTGGGGCTCTCACAGCCCACCTCCAGGTGAAGCTGTTGTTAGCTGTAGAGGGCAGTGTCACTGGCCCTCACATGTGGGATGCGAACCGGGGCCGCTGGCATCCCAAAACCAGCTCTTAACCAATGCGCCACTCGGCTGGCCCAGATAGTTTCTTTAATACATGGTGCTGGGAAAATTGAAAAGCCACATGCAAAAGAATGAAACTAGACTGCTATCTGTCACCCTATACCAAAATTAACTTAAAATGGATCAAAGACTTAACTAAACATAAGACCTGAAACAATAACTTACATAGGAGAAAGCATAGGTATTAAACTTATAGACCTTGGATTCAGAGACGATTTTATGAATTTGACCTTAAAGGCAAGGAAAGTAAAAGCAATAATAAATGAATGGGAATATACCAAACGAAAAAGTTTCTGCACAGCAAAAGAAATCATCAACTAAACAAAGAGGCAACCAAACAAATGGGAGAAGATATTTGCAAAAAAACATCTCTGATAAAGCACTAATATCCAAAATATATAAAGAACTCATGCAACTCAACTACAGAAAAGCAAACAATACAATAAAAAAAATGGGCAGAGGACCTGAAAAGACACTTCTCCCAAGAAGACATACAAACAGCCAACAGATATAAGAAAAAAATACTCAACTTCACTAGCTATCAGGAAATGCCAATCAAAACCACAATGGAAAAAAAGGACAACAAACACAATGAGATACCACCTCAAACTTGTTAGAATGGCTATTATCAACAAGTAATAACAAGTGCTGGGGAGGTTGTAGAGAAAAAGGAACCCTCATACGCTGCTAGTGGTAATGTAAATTGGTACAGCCACTTTGCAGAACAGTATGGAGGTTCCTTAAAAAAATTAAGAATAGAATTACAACCGAGCAATCCCTCTTCTAGGTATCTACCCCCAAAAATCTGAAAACATTTATCCATAAAGATATATGTACTACTGTGTTCATTGCAGAATTATTCATCGTGGCCAAGACATGGAAACAATCAATGTGTCTATTGATAGATGATTGGATAAAGTAAATGTGGTTCATATATACAATAGAATAGTACTCAGCCATAATAAAAGATGAAATGATGCCGTTTATGACAATATGGATGGATCTTGAGATTATCATGCTAAGTGAAATAAGTCAGACAGAAAAAGTCAAGAACTGTATGAGTTCACTCATATGTGGGACATAAAGCTGAAAGCAATAAACGAACAATACAGACAAACAAAAAACCCCAAAACTCTTAGACACAGACAATAGTTACCAGAGTGTAAAGGGGTAGAAGAGGTGGTAAAAAAGGGAAAAGGGATCAAATATATGGAGACGGAAAGAGAACTGACTCTGGGTGGTGAACACACAATGCAATATGTAGATGATGTATTGTAGAAATGTACAATTGAAACCTATATCATTTTACTAACCAACATTACCCCAAATTTTTAAAAAATTAATTTTTTAAAAAAGAACCTACTGGAGACTGCCCTGGGTGCCAGGGAATCCATGATGACCCAAACATGCAAATCAATTACCAAAGTGCTATATCACCAAGAGTTTGTTCCCAATTGCAAGAAAAAAACCTGAATAATATTTAGACTTGCATTTTTTATATTAGCCTCATGCAAAGAAATGAAAGAGAGGATGCATACAGATAATGGGACTATTTGACTTGTTGGCTCTTGAGCAGAGAAGGCTAATATATTATCAAGATCAAACAGAATAGATTCTCCCCTGAGAGGACTAATCTGAATCACTAGAGATAATCTAGTAAAGGGGGAAAAAAAAAGAAGTGTGTGTGGGGGGGAACTCTTTTGTGAAATAAAAAAAAAAAAAATTATTATTCCAGGAAGTTGGTTTTGGCAAAGAAATTCTTGGCATATTTGTGTGAATTGTAAAAGATTTCCTACTATAAAGTAAAATCTGAAAAGTTTAATTTCCCATTAAAAAATGACCTCAGCAGATGCCTTACAAAGTGGCAGAGGACAAGTTGTATGTAAATTAGAAACCTTGCCTGGGTTTGATGTCTTCTCTTTCTAATTAAGAATTTAGTATGACCCCTCCACCTTGATTCATGTAAGATGCAACAAAGCCTTTAATAACCAAGTAAATTGGTAACCTGAAAATATATGTCAACCCACATGTAAGCTCTGTGGTGAACTTTAAAGTCATTTCTTCCTACAGAGACTAGCTTTCCATGACTGTCGATTACACGATCTATTCAAGGAGCAAAAGAACTTAGGCTGTTGGGCCTTATTAACCTAGCAGGTTAACACCCCTGGTATCATTTCCCTTTGCTCCTGCTATAACACACACCTGCTACTCCAGGATCTTCTCTCTACCAAACACATGGAAAGAACAACTTCTGGCATTCGTTTTTATGTCACCAAGAACAAAGATGACAATTTGAAGGAAAAGCTGGGTCAAATTTAGCTCTACATAAAATTGGCTGGACCAGCTTCTGCTCAGGGGAAAGTCTGGCTGAATCTCCGCTTCAAAAGCCACACTAGATTGAACAATCAGACTATTTGGAAAAAAAAAAAACATCGTCCCACAAGGATTTGTAAAGTGTTGAGCGTCTGGCACACGGGTGTTCTGAATAAAAGGATTTTGCTAAGAGTTTTGAGATCAGAGATCCATGATTAATTCTGACTGCCTGGATCAATAAAGATTGTTTTCCTTTGAAACAGAGCACCTATAAAATTATGTAATTTGAGGTATAGGAAAATCATTGCCGAATGAGCAAAGGGTACTTTGCTACCCACAGAATCCATTTGGTAATAATTTCAGGATGAAAAGTAAGACCATTATTTTGATAGGACAAATGCATTTGAAAGTCAAGAAAGATTATATCAGTTAAAAATTATATTTGCATAAAAAAAAACGTTTCCAGCACAAACTCAGGTGTAGCACTATTCACACCAGAAATGCAATTCAGTGTGAGCTATTTCCTAAAGGAAAAGTACATGTGAGAATTTAGATTATTTTGTCTAGCACAGCTGCTGCTTGTACTGCAAAAGCAGAGATGCAGCTGATGACAAGGTAGAATGGAACTTGGCACCTCCGCTGGCATCCAGCCAAGAATACAGAATGTTTTAGCCAGTCTGTGGCATGTGATCCATTCCTTAATTGTTGATAACATATAATTAGGACAATCTAAGCCTAGTTTAATGAATGTAATAAGTTAAACTGCAGCGCATGACTATACTTGGATAGACTTTGTTAGTCTTGGAGCATGGAACTGCAGAGTAACATTTTATAAACAGTACAAAATGGAATCTTCCCTTTACAAACTATCAGCCTAGAATTATGGCCGACATCCTAACCCACAGTATAAATTCTGTGCACTGTATAAATGTCAACTGATATTCATGGCCAATGTGCCCAAAATAAATTTTCCCCTTGAAGATTTTAAAGGTAAGATTTATGGGAAGAAATTGGGCACGTATTTAAAAATGACAGATTACACGTTCTGCTAATCAGTTATCAACCTGATTTATTTTGACAGACTTCTTTCCAAGATGATCAGAGCTCAGTCTAGTGTACTACACGTTTTTTAAATGCAATGATTTTCTTGAAAATAATTAATTATTAACATTTTATTAAAATATTTTCATTGAAGTCATCTTTTCACTCCCCATATTACTTACCTGTATGTTTTGTAAAAACGTTCTTGTGAAGCATGAAAAAGACCTTTACCTCTGCCATAAATAAATTCAGCTGAATTTTTCATATCTCTGATAAAAGTTGTTTTTTCTAAAGGGGGGAAAAAAATCCTATGAAGATATAAAATAATACAAAAAAATAATTTAAAAAAAAAATGCACTTTAGCTTTTGAGTAAAAAAAAAATAATTAAAGGTAGCTGTTTATCCACAGCATGCATGCTTTCTATGATTGTTTTTTTTCTCCATCTGTAAATTTGTTCTAATGTTATCAGAATTGATTTTTAGTCTCAGTCATCCCAAAGGAACTGTCTTGAGTGAGGCTCTTATCGGGGAGCTGTAATGAAGAATCAGCTTGCAAAGCTGTTACTATGGTGCTCACATATCTGAAGAAATTTTTAGTGGAAATAAAATTCCAAAGCACTAAATTTAGAGGTATTCCGTTTCCTAGTAAGAGGTATAAAAATAGTACTACTAGATACAATTTAAATTCCAAGGGGGGAGAGATATTTATTTCTGTACAATGTTCAACCATGTACATTCTAGAAAGCTAGTTTCTTTCCACAGGCCTTGAGACAAATTAAAAATCATGTTAACCAGTTCTCTCTTAAGCCACTAAAAGGATAGGTTTAAAAAAAAAAAAAAAAGAAAAAAGGAGATCTTCATTTTCATTTTAGTGTTGCTTTTAAGATAAAACTTTATGAAGTTAAAGCATATCTATTTAAAAACAAATTATTTTTCACACGTTTAAGAAAAAGTTTTGACAATGATACATAACTATAGTTTTAGATACTAAATTGTACATTATCTCAAAAAAGGGCAGGGAGAGTTAAAGAATGTCATCAATCCCCAGGCATGGTTACTAGAAAGCTCAGGTTTAAGACATATCTTCCATTAAAAGCAATAATTACTATAGTGTGCACAGTCAATAAGAACCTCTTTTCCAAAAATATTTTTTAAATGTTCCAGAAAGCATGACAAATTAAGGAGATTATAAGCATCATATGTAAATATGCTTCTTCATCTGCCCAATATTAAAATTTGTATTGAATTCCTCAAGCCAAATTGCATTCCACAGGTGTTGCCTAAATTGCCGCATGCATAGGGAAAAAATTTTTTAAATTATTTTTAACATTTTATTTTTATAATTAAGTCACCAAAAACAACAGGAAGAAAAGCCTATAATAATATTACATGGGTGAGAACATTACATTACATCTATACTTCTAAGTTCATAAGAAAAAAGGAAACGGGCATCTCTCAAGAAACAAGACTAAAGCTGTTAGAGACCTCCACTTTTCTATGCGTGACAGATGAACATGTAATTATTGAAGAGGAGGAAATAAAGAGTAGTGCCATAATTCTTCCATCCATTATGTATACTTTTTATATGTATATTGGAATGAAAACCTCTTAAACATTAAGATTTGACAAGCACGATAAAGAAAAAGGTTCTAGACATAACGCATACTGTGCATTCAGGAGGAAGACAGGGTTCATGTTATAATTGCCTTTGGCTTCTTACAAACTGCCCTTATATGAAATTATTCACAAAAGCAATCCACAGTGCCATCATCTAAATTCAAATGCAAACCTCATATTAACACGAATAAATGTGTCCATAATTTCAAAGATGATTTTAGGAAATGTGGTCATTACACCTTTCTTTTTATGATGAATTTGGAATTTGGGGAAAATGTTGGCTCATAATTAGAATAGAAACCAAGACTAAGAGATAGAATGCAGGCAATAGTAGGCAATTCCCACTATTGTTTTACAAATATCTAATTCAATATTTCTTATTATCAATTTGCACCACACACACACACACACACACACACACACACAAAATTCCTTTCAGTAAAACAAATGTAGAGCTTTCGTTAAAGAATTCACATGGTTTTCTAGGTACACTTCTCATGCTAATTTAATTTTCATCTCTATTTACAAAACCTGCTAAAAATAGTGAAATCTAATGGGGAAAAAATGTATAAAAGAAGTGAGCTTATCTTGCTATCACATAAAACAGAACTCTAAACTATAGCATTTATAAAATAAAATGTACTAAAGCTTTTTTTCCTGACAATACGCTTAGATAACAATCTCTAAAAATGCCAGTTTAAAACAGTTCAGGAAAGTTACACTGTAAAAGTTACCTTTTTGTTAATTCATTATTTATTGATAAGTGTTTGTCCAGTTTTGTGTGTGTGTGTTTGTGTGTTGTGTCTTTTGGTTTTTTGTTTTGTTTTGTCACAATGGCTATAATTATTTTTTAATAGGCTGTATTCTAAATATACTACTAGTTTTCATTCACTTTTAGTTCACAGTAAAATCAGCTCTCCAACTTTCCTACTTGCTAGACAAAATGGATTAGAAAGTGATTCTCGTGTTAATTTTACCTGAAGCTAGACAGTGTATGCACACATTTAGCTACACTTCTGGACTTTTGACTGCATTTGTGTAACTGTACCATGAATGGTATTTTGCAAATATTAAACCGAAGTATTTCACAACATTCTCTAAATCACATTTCTTTGCAGTTTTCCACCTCAAGGCAGAGCCAGAAAACTTATTACCTAGATCAGGAAAGGATAAGAATTTAGTTTGAGAGCAAGGCTTTGTGGAGAATAAATGGATTTGCTAAATTCTTTTAGTTCCTACTTAACATTTCAAGGACTAAGCCTGAAGGACTCAATCTAGAATTCTCATGATGAAGAAAAATACCTCCCACCTACGGACTGTCCAGGTGGCTACTTTCTGACAGAACTTAGGACAGAGAGGAAAGGGAGCAAAGGCCACCTTTTCTGTATCTGCAGACTGAGGATGTTAGAGTATGGAAAGCAATCAGATACTGCCTCCCAATTTCCCTTTCTGGCTTTCACTCTTCTTCGTGGCAAGGGGCAGGAAACCTAAGGGAAGAACAACCTCAAATTCCATATCTGACTAAAACACAAATTGCCCCACACCCGGGGTCTGCTCACATCAACCTCCTGAGAGCTGATCTATTAGCTTTGATGAATGGCTTTCCTAAACTCCTGCATAGAAACCAAGTGTTCCCACAGCATCCTACCCTTATCCCACGGGGAACTGACAGCTGAGTTGAGAGCTAGCATGCAAGGTGCCACCATGGTAGTGGCAGAATTTGGGCTTTCATCCAGGGAGCCACATAGGGAATAAAGCAGAAAAAGCCAAGGTGAGGGTGAGTCCACCAAGCCAACACAAAAGGTATTCACATCAACTGTGAGTACCAGCAAGACAACACACAAAGGGACATCACCCTGAAAACGAGAAGATCAGGAGGACTCCACACCCGAAGATGCCAGCTCTTCCCCACCACTCCTAGACTAGAAAAGCTTCACTCCACCACACATCGGGACACCAACTGGAAAGGGCGCTGAGGAATAGACAGAAGGTTGAGGAACCTGGGAGATGAAACATGTTTTCCTAAAGGAGCAGCATTACATAAAGGAATGGTTTTAATTACTGGAGTGGACTGAATTTTAAACCACATAGGACTTAAAGTTTATAAGAGAACCAAACTACTTATAGACAAAATATGGAGCTACATTTTCCACACACAACCAAGTTTGCTGTATGAGTGAAGTCAATATTATATAATGAACACAAAGAAGAAAGTTACTGTAGTAAAAAATAATTCTTTCTGCAAACACACATTCTTACACACATACACAATCACAATGTGGTGTTTGGTGAGGAAAGTGGGGTGGCGTTTTTTGACCTGAATTGTCCACATTCAATGACCATGTGAATCAAACTAACCAAAGAACCACTTGGGTTTCCTTTTTGGTTTTTCTGTGTATGCATTAGTCAGAAATACCAGTTTAAAAAAATAAAACAAAACAAAAAGCTTGCTCTCCCGTAGTTTACTCATCTGTCAAAAAGGAATACTAATACCTAGCACAGTTATTTGGGGAATTAAATAGGATGCTTTATGTGAAGTGAAGGGTTTTCTGTAAATTGGCTAGCAGTGTCTGGCACCATTATCTCCATACCCTCCCCACCCAATGTTCATAACTTTTCTGAGATCAGCCAGGTTGAAACATTCAGCATCACTGACAGTCTATTTTTCACTTACCCCTCATCTCCTCTCTCAATGCCATAACCTTCTGTCTGGATCTCATTTCTTGTCTTTGACACTTGTACCTTCTAGCCAACTACCTGTCTCTCATCGAATTCCCTCTTGTTTCCAATCTACTGCTCAGCTCTGAGCTGTTCATTCCTTTCTCAAGTCCCTCTCTAGTTTTCTTTCCTCCCTTCCTTTCTCCCTCCCTCCATATCTTTCTTCTTCTGTTTTGTAACTTCCATAAAGAGTATGAAAACACTTAAAATGTTGAAATACATGACATGAATCAATTAAAATAAGTTGGATAAAAATGAAACAAAAGGAGCAAAGAGAACTATTAGAAGAACCTGAAATAGACCGTTTCTTAGCTAACAGCTAAATTTAACTGAGATTTACAGCAGTTCAAGTAGAAAGAGAGGTTTTGGTTTTGGTAGTCATAACTCAAATTTTAAAACAATTAACTTTATATTTACTATTCATGTTTCAAAATTTTGAAATTAGTTACAGAATAAGAAGTTTTTCTAATGAAGTGCTGAAAAATTCTAATTTTTAAAAAGTTGATGTAGTAGTTAATATATATTGCAACATTATCTATAAATCGAAAAATAATAAGCATACAAGTTTCTTAACATACAACATATATATATCAGAAACTCAATTAATTGGAATCTATTTTATTTAAATATGTAGGTAACCAAATTTTATTTTCCTCACAAATGAGGAAAAAGAAAATAAAGAGGGGAAAAGTCAGACAAATATGAGATGGTTTCAAGGATAAAAAAGTAATATTCTAGGTATGCCCTAAAAGATGCAACTCAGTTTCCTCTAACATCTTATATTAATGTTCTTATATCGTCTTCTCTTAACATTCACATTTATTTTTACACACTATATTACTTGCATCTAGCACAGTGTTTGCCCACTTGAAAGTGTCCATAAACTTTTATTTTTTAATAAAGACTCTGATACACTACAAAACCTTTCAATGTAGATCTCTTAAAATGAAGACCAGTCTCTCTATTTTATTTAAAACAGGAATAATAATAATAATACTTGGAATTTATAGAATGTAGACATAATATGTGCTTTTATAAGCATCTCGTTTGATTCTCACAAGAAAACTGGGTTTCTGAGAGGTGAAACAAATTGTCTGCAAGTACCAGTCCTGTTAACAAACATCAGTGCTGCTGGAGCTTGAACACAGCTTCACTAAACTCTTTTCATAACCCCAATCAGCTTCAATTGATTGATTAATTGAGAGTGATTAATTGCAAGCAGCTGGAGCCTGTGTCACTGAGAGTATATTCTTCATTGCAGCCTCATCCAGGCCCATTTTGATATGTTGTAATATCCTCGTCACCTTTTATCTACTTTAACCAAATAGATGGTAGAGGTGATAAATGAAGGAGGAGGACAGTGACATGTTGCACGCATATGATGTGTTTCAAAAATTGTGCAAATATGATTTAAGGATATATTTGCTGAGGATTTTGGGAAAGAGGTTCCTGAGTGACTCCCATAGTTTTGCAGCACATGGACAGGAAAACAGGTAGCCCTGGTGCCAGCTGCTGGTGGTCATCATGTGACCACAAGGAAGGCTCTAAAAGGCAGAGTGCAGAAATACAAATAATCAACTTTTCTTGACAAAATGGAACCACCTACACTACATCACCGTTCAGTTCAGAGGCCTTCACATTCCTGTAAAGCCAACTTGAATTGGGTGGTTTGCTACTTGTAACCAAAACTACATGAACTGATACAGGAAAGAAGTAGAAGTGGGGGGCAGTTTACACTTTCTTACATATTTTAAACTTATATGTAAAAGACATCAAAGTGACATTGGTCCTTAATGTATTAAAGTTTAAAAATGCTTCAGAACATTTTGGATCACTCAAATGTGACTTAGAAGAAGTGAATGCTGAGGGCTAAACAGTGCATGTGGGAAATGCAGCTGCCTTTACAAGGGCTGACGGAAGAGACAGAAAAGTTCCCGCCCTCATCCTACACAGCTCAGTTTGTCAGTGGATGATAGCCCATCTGGTTTACAGGTGTCAGAAACAAACAAACAGCAACAAAATGTAGAATAAAAATCGCCTAGAAGGGAATGTGTAAGTGGACCGTCCTCTGAACAGATCTCCTCGACTCAAGGGGGAAAGGGGATATTTTACACCCACGCTGGGCATCGTGTTTCTATTTTCCAGGCTCTGCCCTATCCCAGGCCCCTCTCCCCACTGAAAGGCCATGGAGAAAATAGACCTCACCAAAGCATGAGACAGAATGACCCACAGTGCAGTTCTGGAAGACAGCCAGTTCTCCAGCACTGATGTGGTCCCACTTAACTCCTCTAGGGTGGATGCACGGAGAGTCTAGTGACAGCGAGCGATTGCAGCAGCTGGGGTTCAAGGAACTGAAGTGGAGCCACTGCAAGTAGGGTGGGCAGCAGAAATGCTCCAGAAAACACTGAAGTGTAATTTCAGGCAATGCCGCATTGTTTTGGAATTTGGGAAACCATAGGAGTAAACAGACCAAGCTGACATGCAGCAGGCAAAAATAAGGCAGGACAATTTTTTTTTTTTCCTGACCCACCAGAGAAACCAGATCAAAGATACGGAGCAGTTGGCATGCAACTCCGGCTCTACAATATTGATTCATTCTGTTACCAACTGTTCCTACTGTGTGTCACATATTCTGTAGCAGGAGTATGACAAGAAGGCAGGCATATTTCCTTCTGATGCATTCAAACCTGGAGCCTCCAAACTCAGATGTGCAAAAACTGTTTCTTTTTTTAAAAAAAACAATTTATTTTTGAATTGAAGCCCCACTCACAGAGTGCACACAGTGGCAAAAATAAGGCCTCCTCTAGCCTCCTCTTTTCTGGGTTGCTTCTGACTTCCAGGGCCTTCAGAAGTGCCAGGGTGTCTGCAGAGGATGTGGGGCAGGAATCCAGTCCTCACTGCATTGTTCCTTCTCTCTAGACTATGGGAAAGCCCCCATCTCTTCTGTGGTGACTTGGGGAATCCTCCTTATCCCAGCACTTCTTCTCAGCTCTTTTAACATTCCAGGGGCACACAGTGAGCCCCTTCTCAGGGACTCCCTCAGCATTGAAGCTCCATTATTCTCTTCACAAGTCTCTCCTCTTCCCAGGACCCATGAAATCTTTACCTATTCTGGGCTGAGTGAAGCACAACAGAAACTGACATCTTATTCTTACAAATCTCTTTTCTAAATTGGAACCTTAATTTTGAGTTACAAAAACAAAGAGTTGACTTCTTTATTGCCACTTGTTTTAAAAACATTTTTTGTCCCTTCCCTGAAGTAGCCTAGCCTTCTGAATGCTAGAAGACAAGATAGAGGTTATAGGAAATACTGAGAGGACAAAAGCATTGGTTAATATTTCAAAAGATTATCCCACGATGCTAAAGCTATGTTGTTCTTTGAGAAAGTGGGACATTTTTCACTGAAGAGGCAATACATGAGCCAGGTCTTAAAAATGGATGGGTGTTCATCAAAAGAAGAAAATAGAAGAGGATCAAATAAGCAAGCAAGACTTTACTTGTATTTTTAGATCACGAAATAGTATACGATTTATGAACAACATGCAGAACTCATAGAAAATGAAGGTTCAATATCATTAACAGTGTGAAATGACTACCATAAGTAGAAAAATTGACCATATGCCACTTCATTTTATGTGGTTAAATGTCGATTTGAAATTTACATCCCTTCCCTCACTTTAAAAGTTAAAGAACTGAAGAACTTTCTTTAATAAAAATATAACTTGGGTGAGGCCCCAAAGCAATGGTCAAATACAAAGTCAAGAACTTTATTTTCCTTTTCTTCTGTGGCAAGTGCCTTTGACTAGAGGCTTCCATTAGAATAACTGAGTAAAAGAATATTGTATTGTGTATAAAAAGAGATCCATAATGACACTGCTACTTCTGAATTAGAAATTTTTGGATGCCTGATACATAAGTGATTTGATCAACTATATTGTCAAAGAAAGATGGAGACACAATAGGCAAAAGCAATTATTTTCAATCATCCATCAACATAAAGTTTCCTATCAGCAATTTGTATCACGAATTTTAGCAACACATGTGTAACCTCCCTTTACTTCAGTAAGAGTTGTGTGGGCGTCCATGCACTGGAGAAACAAATCCCACGAACACACATCACTCTTCCCAATTTACATTTTCAGCATCCTGAATTTAATCATGCTCAATGAATCTGACAGGCAGTGCTACTGAAGTCTCAACTCTAAATAAATAGTTTAAAATAAAAAGTTGTATAAATATCAGTCTGTGCCAATATGTGGTTTGAGAGGGAGTGCTATAAACACAAAGTAAATTAAATGGGATCTACTTTTGTGGGGTAAAAGGCTACTTAGAGTGGTTATTATAGAGAAAATTTTGTTGTGTGGTGCGACAGCACGTACCCATGTGGCTAACCTACCACTGGTAGAAGAAACAAATCCCACCCATACCTAGGGGCGGTGCCACAGCCAGACCACAATTCCTATGAGGGATGAACTTAATGTGCTGAAAATGAAGGCCAGGCTCTGTTGCAGCTCATTAGCTGGTTACAGACACACTGCGAGAGAAGAAAGTAGAATTTGGTCGATGTTCCAACTTCTACATGTGCTGTGAATAAAACAGACTATTGTTTTTTTGATAAAGAAGTATTGTTTTGAATGTGCAGAGTGGCTAAGTAAAGCCAGCAGAATTTTTTGGCCAAATATAGTCTCTTGCTCACTCCTAAAAATCCTAGCTTTCAAATTAGGAGCTGAAGTCATTGAAAAAAAAAAAAAAAGTTTACATTCCTACAGCCTGCTGCAGCAAGGCCAAACAAATGTTTGGCTTAAAGCTCACTTACATCTCTTTCATGGGCCTTTTCTCTAACATGGAAGTCTGAAAAATAGCGTTTCTTTTATCGAGTCATTTAATGCCAAGTGTTTTATGTGTGTGTGTGTGAGTGTGTGTGTGTGTGTTTATGTGAGGACACGCACACTCACCAACAGTACTATAGGGTCAGTGTAGTGGTTTTAAAGCATGTGGGTCATATTTGAATTTAAAGAAACCATGGTTTTACAGCTTCTGGCATAATTTAGGTCACAGTCACAAACTGTGATTTTTTTTTTTTAAAGCATCATTAGCCACTGAATGGACAAGGAATGTGTTATTTTCAAGGAGTTCCTTTGGTGCCAGTTCAGGCAATAAAAACCTAAGGACAGGGGTCAACCTGGGAGGGTAACCTAATATGTAGTTGCCCTCCTGATGCACTTTTTTGCCATAAAAATTCAACGTGCTTTTTAGCCTTCAGTCTCTAAGCCCAAGCTAGATAACACAGAGTAACAGCATCAGTTTGTTAGACAGGCATGCTGATGGCAAGTTTCCATATAGTCAGTTGGATTGGCAATTTGGCACTCTGAAAAGCCTGTTAAAATTACAAAATTGTGGAACTGAGTATGCAGTAGTCTAGTATTTTTTAGGATCCTGGGTAGATTCTCTTTACAATATTCTTCATGGACCAGCCAAATTTTTGCTATCATACAGTTGAATTTTGTTATAATGATGACCATCATAGAAAACAAATACCCAATCTGAGAATAAAAATAAAATGTTTTAAATCTAGCCTCTTTATAACTAGATGGCAACTGGCAATCCATGCCCAGACCTGAGGAAAGAGAAATGGAAGAAGCTATAGGGCATCATTCTTGTCCCTCTCCTCCAAGCTGTCTACCAGCTCTGGATGTGGGTGGAGTTATTCTGTTTTGAGGAATAACTTGGCGTTGAAGGTAGATCTCCCCAGGGCAGATGATTGGTGTGTCAGAGTAAGGAGAACAGTGGGTAAGCATGCCTTCATGGTCAAACAATAGCATGACAAGCAGCTGAGGGCCTCCTTATACCAATTCTAGTTTCTTTCTTGGCCTTTAAACACTAAATAAGTACTTCCATTACACAGGGCAGTTGTTACATGGAAGGAATAAAATGAAGCATTTACTATGAAACATTAGTTACATATTCAATTTTTTCAATATAACACCAAAAAACTGGGAGGTTTTGGTCACAACCACAGGATTCCAAGCTTCCTTCCTCAGATGCCATTCTTTTGTAGTAGCATTAGCTTTATTAAAATTTTACCTGCATAGTTTACATCATCAGTATAACAGTGAATGTATCAGCATCAAACATAGTGCAGAAGAAACGCACATTTTACTGTACATTTTTCCAAATATCGATTCTTCTGCTTTTGATGAGGGATTTAAGATATTATGATCTATCAAAGAATGTGTCTTTTTTTAAATTTATGTCAAAAATTCTGAAAATTAAGTCTGGAGGGGCTATAAGAGAAACAAAAAAGGTCACCATTTGAAAGAATGGATGGGGACTGTGTTCAGTTCTAAACACAGTGCCCTTTCATTAATGAGAAGGTCCCAGACATACATTTTCCAAATAAATATTTGTTCAGTATATAAATGAATTAAACACTTTAATCTTAGTCATTTGTGTTAAATAGTTTCTAAGATTTTTTTTAAATGTTCTTACCTCTATAAAAATGTTTTAGAATGCAAATTTAAAAATTTTTTGTCTTATGTCATCAGTATGAATCTCTGCTATTATATGATATGCCTCTGGGTCCTGTTTGCCCTTAAAGTTGGCTGCTTTCTCCTTCAGTTTCAGGTTCTCAGTTAAGACTTTTGTACTGCTATGCCTATGCCTAATATTATTTCACCTTCTCCCTTCCGATCTGTTCTGAGATTGACAAACAGATCTAAATATTTTAACGAATTTATGCTAAATAATAATCAAATATGGCTCTGGGTAAAAACCTACTATATAAATTTCCTATAAGTTTTGCAACTATATTTTCTGCAAAAAGATTAAGTTGTCAAAAGATCACTAATTAGGTAAGTGAAGAGTTATCTTCAGCTGGCCGAGTGGCGTGTTGGTTAAGAGTTGGCCTGGGACACCAGCTCTGAGCAGCAGGTCCCCGTTTCGGATCCCACATGAGGGCCAGTGACGCTGCATGCTCTACAGCTAAGATGGTGAACAACAGCTTGACCTGGAGCTGGGCTGCTGTGAGTCGCCGGCGATAGGCGTAGGGTGCAGTGGGGCTGGCCCGCAGCTGGCATGCACTTTTGTGAGCTGCCAAGAACCACTGTGAGCAGCCGTCCAATGGCCGGCAAGAGACTGCCTCACCCAGGAAGAGCATAATAACAATACCAACATGGGCCAGTGAAGCGATGTTCTCCACAACTAGACTGAAGAACAAAAGGACAGCAGCTTGTCTGTTCCCCTACCCCAAATCCCAAAAAAAATCTTTTAAAAAAAAAGAGTTATTGTACTATACAAGTCCTGACTACCCCTAGAATGCTTCACAAAATCAGGGAATACACACATATAAAATTGCAATTGGAGTTGACCACCAAATGAATTTTTCCTTAATAAGCATTTAACTTTTGAGACTAATTTATAACCTAAGCACCTCCAATCCCATCTCATATTTGAACACTAGCTTACAATTTACAAATACTTTGCAAATAACTTCTACATGATGTACTATTATTCCATTTTACTTTCATAATATGAGTATGTTAGGTTATTTCAGGTAACAAGGAATAGAAACATATTCAAGCTATCTTACATTGGTGTAAGGCATTCGTTACAGGAAAGTGAGGAATACAAACAATTTTAAAACAAACCAGATGGACACTGGATATTACTCAGGGATGGGAAAATTGTTCAGAGTATGGTGAATCCACACAGTCTGGTTATCACGTTGACACCTCAGCAGACGAGCACATTTCTCCCTTTACTGTGGCTTCACCATTATTTTCACCTATTTTCTTATTTTAGTAAAATCTTAGTAATATTTAAAACAACTTAATAAAAGTTTTTAAATATTTTAGTGTTTAAAAATAACTTAATAAAAATATTGTATTAAATATTAACTATTTAAAAACTATAAAAATATGTCCAATGCTGTATGAAGGATTAAATGTCATATAGATTAAATAACCAAAAATAAAGATGGTATTTAACACACACACACACACACACACACACACACACACACAAAATGATTCAGTAGTAAGAAGAAAAAATATTGAAACTTTAGGTGTAAAACATTTCTGGTAGACCACAAATAGCTTTACCAATTCTACCTGAGTTTCTTTATATGGTTGGTGTTCAATTACAGATATAGATTTGAAATATCACTTTCATTTGCTCTGGAGAAAGAGGGATCATTTAGTTATTCAACCTCAACTCTTGGAATGTCAGAGG
Source organism: Aselliscus stoliczkanus (assembly GCA_033961575.1). Classification (NCBI taxonomy): domain Eukaryota; kingdom Metazoa; phylum Chordata; class Mammalia; order Chiroptera; family Hipposideridae; genus Aselliscus; species Aselliscus stoliczkanus. Next base: position 54,022,433 of record CM066728.1, read on the forward strand.
TTCTAGTCTCTCAATCAGCGTATAGACGTTTTTTAGGGACATAAAAGTCAGTCAAGAAGCATTAACACCGTGGTCTCCTTGGAGAGATGAAGAAATGTATAGCCATCATTTTACCAGTTTCCCTGAGCAAGTCTACTTTTGTAAAGCTTCAGTCTTGGTATCTTGAGAAAAGAAACAACTAAAAAGGAAGTGTGGTGGAAATTTCCAAAATACAGAGTGTCTGTTTGGATAAAAACAGTGAGTACAGGCTTCTATATTTAATGATGGGGCATGGGTTGCCTGTCTTCTGTGATCACTGGCTCTGTGTGGTACACTTTAGTGAGTTTATGATGGTGTAATCCTCCAATGAATGAAGCACTCCCTTCCCTTCGGTGCTGTTTATTCTTAGCTTATGCACACAAAGAGCAAAGAGAGTTGTCAACAACACATCCAGTTTATACACTGAATACTGCTAAGAGCCAGCTGACTCAAGTGAACCAAGAAGCTCTTGTATCCTGAACGTCCTTCATTCATTCACTCACACAAATATTTACTCTGCACCTACTATGTGCCAGGCACAACAACAGAAGAGGTTAATTGGGGAAAAGTGAAGAACAGGAACATGGCAGCAGTAGCGAGGGAGGAAAGAGGAGAAAAAATAGTTTGTGTTTGGGTTAATAAAAGGGGAGCTTCTTTTCCTGGCATCCTGTAAAATTCTGTGACTCTCCCATCTAACTTGTCATACATATTAATCATTGTTTCTAATTTGAACCATAAGATTCTGGGGAAAGGGCCTTTGGTTGTAGGGCCCTTTATTATTCTTACTGAAATCCCCTTAGTAGTTGAAAAATATATCTATACTAATTCTCTAAAATAATTAAAAGATAAAGAATATACAACTTCACATATTTCAAAGTAGAGAAAAATGGAGATTTGTTGCTATTTATGAAAAAAAAAAGTTCATAATTATAAACACCGCTGATGTATCCAAATAGAAAATAAACAGATTAAAGTACCTAAAGTACTCTCACAGTACCTAAATTCTAATACTTTTGATATAACCATTTAGGAAAAGAATTGGAGGAGAATGGAAAACAAGGGTTGTTTTTTTTTAAGTGAAATTTGGAGGAGTTATAGATCACCTTATATCTTTAAAAATGAAGCTTGCCCTTAAAGGGAAAAATTAGTAGTTCTGGCCAATGGAAGGCTGTTTTAATATCATTCTGTAAATTTGGGTAGCAGAAATAGCACTTGTTCAGAAAATGTTTTCAAGTTATGATTTCTAGAAGTCACCCCACTTATCACTACGTCAGAATGTTTTTCTTCAGTCCATTAGAAGCAGGGTTTGCCTTTATGCTGCTTTCAAGAATTCCAAAGGTTCACTCACAATGTCAGACTACAATAAAATTCAGCGTAATGTGAACCAGTCTATGATATTGCCTTTCCTTATTGCCTTTCAGTTACACTGTTCTAAATGCAGTAAAGGAGAAGTAGTTCTGAATGGGGCAGATGGAGAAATAAGTATCATTCCCTGAGTTGAAAAGTCACAGCCTATAATATGCTAACAGCTTAGAGGAGAATTTCTTATATTGATGGCTGGTTAAGCATGTTTGAATATCTGAGTAACCTGGAAAGCATATAAGATTGCCTGTTGCAAATTGTGCTGTTTTTTATTTGGTATGCATTCCGCAATGGGCAGTAAAGAAGTGCTCCCACCAGCTACAAATGTATCAACGCATTTTTCTGGAAAACAAACTCACGCAGCACTGGGGTCCTAGGAAAGAACTTGCCACATGCTCTATAGAGCAGCCTAAAAAATGAGGTGCTTCTTTTCACATAGAGGTTGGACTCTTAGTAACAGGTCAGAGCTAGGGAACCCACTGCCCAAGATATTCTGAGGGCTGAAGCCCAGAAATGCTTTGAGAGCTGCCAGGAGGGCCCCAAATGATCCTGAGCAGTTTGCATACAACCTTGGCACAGAACAGATCTGTCTCTCTGCATTCATTATTAGCCTGAGGTGAGTTTCTTTCAGGGAAGGCAGGAGCACATGAGGAGGCTTAGTTTGCTATGCTTTCCTAGCACAGCCAAGCAAAGCAGAAATTTAAGGCTAGCAGCACTGATCCTTGTATATGTGATGTCAGGAGCATTCCAAGCAAGAAAGTCAGATTTAAAATACTGAGAGTGTATAATGTTCATTTTACATATGGTCATCTGTTTATTTGAAGATGAAAAGAAGGACTACCAGACAATTCTGGCCTATAAATACCACTAACCCCAGTCATTATTTTAAGTGTTTCCTTCAGCCACTAAGAAAAAAAAAGGGGGGGGGGGGAAGCAATTAAAAAAAAAAACACTCAAAAGTAACATTTCAAGGGTAATTATACTCATATTTTGAAGTAACTTATCTTAAGAATACGAATGATTCCTGCCCAGCTCACATCTTGGGTAGTTCTGTGCAGAACTCCCACTAACGATCCCTTTGCCCAGTACTTAAAATAAACCCATCTATTCCTTCTCCCAGAAAGAAAATAAAAATCTCAATGGTAGCAGTGAAATTATCCCCTGTGACAGAATGAGTCATCTAAGCCACTGCAGGCAAAAGCTCACTGCTTTGAAAACTTCCTCCCTGTCTTCCTTCTAGGGAACAGGCCCTCCTGGCCTCTGACTGGAAAAGATGTGGCTTCGTTTCACTTATGCGCCAGACACAGTCTGAAGTTTTGTTTTAAGGTTAATGCTTTTATATAAAACTAGACTTTCTTATTGACTTTTACCATGGAGTTAAGGCAGTAGGCCCACAGGATGGAGTTGGTACTAAAACATTTTTAATTTCTGTTAGTAGTTGCAACGTTTGACTCAATGGAAATTTCTTGTGACTTATTTTCATACGGTAACTATTAATTCTGCAAAATAACAAAACTAATTCCGTGCGCTTGCTCAAAGCATACTTATTATTTTAAAAATCCACAATTTCTTTTATCATTGACAATTTTCCTTTCGTATTTAAGAAGTTGTGCTGACTTTAGTAATTTTTATCGTTATTTAGTAAATGCTCATTTGTTGGAAAATCATTATGAAGACTTTATTGATCCACCAGTCTTACCAGTAACTTTATACATATAATCATTTACTATCCTCAAATCTGATGAATTTATTTCTTAAACTTTATTCTTTTTACTTAAATTAATTAACAAGTATAACAAAATACCTACTATTTATGACATACTTTGTGATATCAGTCAAATAAATAACTTTTATAAAGTCACTCCATTTTTTCAAGAAAATTTTCAAATATTTTCCAAAAAATTTCTTCATGTTAAATATTGAATTTCCATTGTTCTAAGTTGACAAAAGTTACAAGGGTATTAAAATAATTCTGAGTTACTGTAATATGGAAAAAAAATAATCTACCAATATTCACAAGGTTCACTAAGATTAAGAATATCCAAGTTCTAGTTCTAGGCAATGTATTTTCAGGTTTTAAGAAATACAACAGTTGGGCCAGCCGAGTGGCACAGTGGTTGGGCTCTGGCTTGGGAGGCCAGAGGCCCCGGTTCGGGTCCCACATAGGAGGGCCAGTGACGTTGCCCTCAAAAAAAAAAAAAATACAATAGGAAACATTAGTGAGTATTGTAGGTCCCTCTTAAAGGTATAAGTGCTTCCTAGTATCTATAAAAGTTTAGAAATACAGTAGAAGGAAAGGCAAGAAAATTTATACAATGCCATATGCTGAGACAAATATAATTAAGAAATAGACTCCTGCCAAAAAAAGTACTGAATGGTTATCTTGGTGAAATCAGCTCTCTACATCAAGACTATGCCCAAACTGATAACCTCAGAGAGATAAGCCACTACCTCGGCACCACTACCCAAATGAGAACCAGAGCCAAACATCCTGAGAAATCTCCTAATGAAAAAAATACAAAGGAAAGAATCATAGGAAGTAAGGGTTGAATTGAACTGTAGAGGTTATTGGTGATTAAATCACCAATTTCCATGGAATAAAATAAGAATTAGAGAAACAATATAACATTTTTATAATCAAAAAAATAATAATATGTAAGTCCAAATAAAGTACCCTGAAAATATAGGTCTTTTAGAAAAAAACAGAGATAGCTCCAGTTTGATTCAGTAAATTAATTACATAACCAGGGTTTAACGTTTTTTATAGTTTAGATAAAATGAATACTAGACTAATTCAGAGCTTTCAGCTCTCACTTTCAGAACCTCTTTTTTTAACCCTGTATTGTGTCTTCCAGGAAACACCTCTGTATCTTCACCAAACTGATCAATGATTTCAGTATTCAATGTGGCAGTTTAGCATGTTATCCCAGCAAAGGATATTTCCATTGAAGACTATAAGTTCTCAAGACCCCAAAGTATGAATGAAAGAATTTCAAACAGTTAATGAATAATAACATTTAGTTAACAAAGAGCTTCAAATCTGTCCTCAGCGGTAGCCATCTAGACACATACTTGTGACAGTCATAATGGTGTTTGTTAATGGAGATGATACTTGCAACCAAGATGAATGGTACAGTTTTGTTAGTTATTCAATTATTAATTCATAGACTGCTAAATAACAATAAATGCTACTCAGGGAATGGCATCATTACTTCTCCAAAACATTTTCAGAATGCAATTTGCTGGAAATGGGGAAAAAGATCAGTGGGAAGTGTGCCTTCCCTCATGAACATACACATCTTACTAATTAAGCCATGTGTTGTAATTTTATCTAAGCAAGCAGGAATGCACATAAAAGCTCCTAAATTGTACCATAAGAACTTGATCTAAAACACAAGCATGGAATAGAATAGTAAATTATCACTAAGTGGAAGGTGGTAACACTAGTAGTTCAAAATTCATAGTCAGCAAAGCAATGTTACACAAATGAAAGCCCCAGGCATACTCCTCTCATGGGTGGCATAGCTGTACAGAAAGAACCACATTATCCACATCGAAGAATTCTGTCTGTGGAGGTTTATGACAACCAGCAACAAGCAAAGAAACTAAAAAAAAACGGCATATTTTAAAGGACAGTCATTCTTTGGATAGGGGAGACTGTCTCCATTGTAGTCCATGGCCTAAAGGACAATACTGCTATGAAAATTCTATAGTTTCTGTGATGATCTTTACTACTCCCCTGAACTTCTAAAGTTACTGTTGCTGTGCATATTTCACTGGAGAGTTCCAGTGAGTCAGCTGCAAAATCCAGAGTGCGTAAAAGTTATCATCTCAAATTTTCAGTCAGGTTGTCCAGAATTAGTCAGCAATGGAAGGTCCCATACAGGAATTGCCATGCACTGAGACCAGGAGGACCTACTGGTCTAGCAGGACAAGGATTGGAGGCATCTAAGCAGCAGGTACACTGAGAAGTCAGGTGGAGACTAGGCACATAGGGGCACCCCGGGAACTAGTGGGAGCTACAGGGATTCAGAAGCAGACATTTTTATATGAAGTGGTGGGAGAGGATAGTGAAGTAACCCAAATGTTTAGTTCATATATTGACCCCATGATTGAACCTTCATGTGTATTCAGCTCTAAAGACCCACATTATGCTTTGGGGGAACTGGATGGTGTGTATTTCACAGAATAAAGGCAGAGCAAAATTGTGAGAAAAGAAGGGGAGAAATGGGTAGGTGTCTGAGAGGAGGAGGCAAGGAATGCCTAACAACTGTCGCTTAATTCAGAGGTAAGGCTAGATTAGCTAGAACTATACTGAAATGTCCCACAGACAACAAAGCCATTTTATCTTCTACTTTTTAAAATATTGCTTCCTCTGACATCCCAGAATCCAATTTTCAGGTGGCATTTACTGTTTGTTTCATTTTTCTTAATCTAGAAGTTTTATAATCCCAAATTTGGGTAATAGGTCCCTTCTAATCTCCAAAAGGCATGGAAACAAACAGAATCTTGTTAGAACTGCAAAAACTAAAGAATGAGTAGGCTCTGTCTGAGAAGCATGAGGCACTCTTCTGCCATGATTAAAATGGTGGATTTTTTTCCTTTGTATTTCTATGCCCTTTTGATTATGTCTTAATTCCTAGCTATGGCCTGAATGTTTGAAATATTAAACAGTTGTTATGTGAGGTTTTAGTAGTTTAGATTCTATAGTTAATTTTCCCTACCAACTTTCGTTCTGAACTGCAATGAATACTTTTAAATAAAAATGGTGGCCAGGTAGCTCTGTTACCTCTTTATGAGTTGCAATGTATCAGAATTAGTTCTTCTATATGAAATGTGATGCTCATAACAATGATGCTGGCCCTACAAAATGATCTGCACATGAAAATAAACATTATTTAAGGTAAAAGAATCTTGTAAGGGCTCTTGAATGTCAATGATATGCACAGAAGTGTTTTGTTTATATATAGACTTCCTAACATGTCTGGTATGAGAGATTCTCATGATAGGTGAACTCTCACTAATTATCTGAGACTGGGGCACAAATGTTGTACAAAGCTTGATATCCTTCAACAAATATTTATACAGCATCTATCATAGACCAGGTACTATGCAATATCCAAGGAATAAAAAAATGGATATGCTATAATCCCTATGCTCGAAAGAGTCACAGTCTAGTTTGGGAGATAAATATATCTTCAAGTACTGTATAGTGTACTACACTATGAATAAATGCCAAAAATAGGGGAAAAGCCAAAGGACCTACTGTCTTCCTTGGATTGTCAGGGACGTTTCACCAAGGATGTCATTTGAACCCCATCTTGAAAGAGTGAATACACATGGATAAAACCAAAATGCCTTCTAGCAGAAGATATTCCAGCTATGGTCAGAACATGGTTAATATTTGGTAATTCATAGCTTGGTGTAGCTATAAAGAAGTAATGTAGGACAGTCTGAAAAGCAGAGAACGCATGAAGTCTTTCTGTGCCACACTAAGGAATCTAGACTATCCTGGAGGTGACAGCAAGCCATTGTACAATAGTTTCTTAATCATATTCAATAATCTTGTCAAAATAAAAAAACGCAGTTTCAAAATTTAGTGATGTACTTAGTTGCCCTCTTCCATTACCCCCTTTACAAGTCCTTGCATATTACCACTCCCCAAAAATACAACCAGAGCAGAATGGCCCAAAGGATTTGAATCCTAGAGAGAAAGACTCTCCAGGCCTCAGGAGGCCTTTTATTTTAAACATAATTTCATTCTCAAATCCTGGCAAATATTTTGCAGCATACCCAAATGACATAGAATCCAGCCCATCAGGAAAATATTTCCCAACACTAGAAATACTCAGTAAAGGGGATTTCAGCTTGCACACCCCAGAAAAATATAATAAAACTTTCGTATATTTATAGCGTGACTGATAACATCATTTTGCCTCATGAAATTCTCAGTATCATGAGAAAGTTCAAAAGCAAATGAGAAGCAACCACACCTTCTTTCATCCACCAGCAAAATCCAGTCACCTTACAGAGTGGAGTTTTATGGCTTTGAGGAGTGATAGGGTAATGGGAAGTGCAAGTGTTTAAGCTACTATTTCTGATATCTCGCAGATGTCTGTGAAGAACAATTTATCCTCACTTCCCTCCTGACAGCTATGGTGCCAAAAGGTAAACTCAAATATGAATAGAAGAATGTGATTATATGTGTTTATTTAGAGAAAGAAATTTCCTTTTAAATTTGTATATACACAAATAATGGTTTAATTTTCCTCACACTCTTTGTTTTTGCTATCAATGACATAGGTATAAGATTAAACCAAATCCTTGGGAGGATAGCGGCCATGAGAAGATCTGAGTCCCAGAGAGATTATGCACTTCTGGAATTAAAAACAAAATAAAAATTAAGGAAGAAGCTAAGATCAGAACTTCATAAATCTCATGAATGAGGCATTATCTCATTTCCAGTTCATAAGCTATCATTCAAGTATAAAACATCACTATCAATATTGTTCAAATGAGCATTTACAAAATAAAAATTTGTGAAAATAAAAATCAGCAAAAAAGATTAAGAGCATGTCCATGTTTTCTTCCTACCTGCTTGCTCTTCTCTATTGGTGCACATTTTGCTTTTCTATATTTACTCCAACTTTTTTTTTTTATAAACCACTCATGTTTTTTTAATCAGTTACTTAATCAGAGGATCTAAACACTCTATAGGAAATATCTCCTTTCTTCTATGGCTATGTGAAAATAAAGACACTAGCTATGGCAAATATTTCACAAAGATTTCTGCTTCCTAATATGTTTAATTGACAATGGAAATAAGACAGGCTTTAAAGGTTATCACAGTTATATTGATTTTCATTTTATTTCCATTAGCAACTTTTCGTTAACTTTTCAAATTATGCATTGTTACCTTGACCTGTTTTTCAGATGCCCCAATGAATCTGAAAGGCAGTAATTTGGGACTTAAAAATTTGAACTTTCAATTGCCGTATTTTTAGTACAACCTAAAGGTGCTCATAGGAAAATGTGGATCTGGATTAAGAAATAAAGAGTTGTTTTATGAAAGCCACTATCCTTTCTAGTTCAAACCTCTTATCATTATTAATTTTTCCTAAAAGAATTTTTTTGCTAATATATTTAGCTAATTACTTACTCATGGCCATTGGATTATTTTTATTTTATTAGTGGGTATTCAAATTGTGTCCCTCTACTAGGCACTAGAATGAAAGTATTTTTAAATTATGTGTGCTAATTTAACTTTACAGTATAAATATACTGTTTTATTATAATTTACAGCACAAAGCTTTCAGACATGGTAATGCAATTCCTACAAGAAATTGTTGAGATTCAGGAATCATGAACCATGCCTTCTTGGAAACTATGTGTCTGCTATGGTGGCTGTTGGCTCCTGTGACTGGAAAAAAGTGCCACAGAGAATTTCAACCAACATGAAGCAACTGTTCCAAAGAATGTGGCTTAAGATTTTCAAAGACAAGTCAGACAGTTAAAGCATGCAGCTGTACTCGAAGGTGACCAAGAGTAAGAATAGATGAATCAAATAACAAATGCATTACAAGACAGGTTTGAATTTCCAAGACGGACTTAAGTTTTGTATTTTTACCTGAAGAGCATTTATATTTCAAAAGAAACTGAATTAAAACAATATACACATAGAGAATACATTTCAAAAATGAGCAATGGTAAATAAATGATGTCCAAAATCAAAAGAATTGGAGGTTATCAAAAGTTACCTTGACAATGGGAAATACCTAAGTCCTATGTTCTTTTGAGGATAGCACATGTGACAATTTTAAATCACACTAAAATTCAGCTACAAAATTCTCCCAGAATAAATTAGATTCCAAAAAAAAAAAAAATCAAACATTTTCTGAGCCTATAAGAAAAAAAAGATGTGTGAAGTGTAGGCCTTCTGTGGAATCACCAAAATCTCTTAGCTCTTTATTCTTCTCTCTAAAAAGTTTCTCTGCTGAAATATAATTTAGAGAACATGCAGAAAATAAATGTAAGATGGGCCAAGAAAGTATGAGGCCTGAAGCTCCTATGACAACTTAGAGAATATAAATGATATTAAACTTCAACCCATCTCTTCTTGGTGAAAGAAACTCATTATTTCCTAAGGAAATCAGGCTTGACCAATATGATGATGAAGTACTTATATAAATTAAATATGCTACTTCTATAGAAAACTTTAGGTCAGCAGCAGATGTTGGTAAATTCCTACAGAAATGCATGCCCAGAGAATTTTTTTTTTTAAATGGCAGAAATCTGCTAGCTATTCCTGCCTTATCTGCAACAGCTGAGCAATCTTTCAGTGCCACGCGGAGACGGAAAACTTGGCTCAGATATAGCGTGGACAAGCTTGCCTTAATCACATTGCTCTTTTACATGTGCACAAGGACGTCAACATTGACAGTACAGAGTAAAGCAGCCATTTGCTGAAAACAACTGTCAACGTTGTCAAGTTTTTGGAATCTCTTATAATGTGATTTGTACGACAAAATCTTGTGGCATTTTGTTTGTCAGCAACAGTAGTGAATTTCCATGTATCTGGGAAAGCAGGAGAACAGTTTAGAAGTGGATTGGGTTTCTTTACACACACTACATTAAAGGAAAAACAGTTATTAATTTTTAAATGACAGATAGCAAATATATCTGGAGCTCCAAAATTCCATTTAAAATATCACACCAGTGTACTTCCCCCTTCCACACAAACCTTGAAAAATTGCAATAGTAGTTGCGTTTTTCTTTGTTGCACTCCAGATTTTGTAAACGGTTACTCGTGAAAATATTAATATTTTCTGAGACTGGAATCTGTAGCAGTAATACCAGGCTGTGCTCTAAGTGACAACAGTAGGTTCAGTCATTTCCGCAGGAGCTAGGTAGTGCATATTGCCATATAGCTGACAAAATCGGGTGGAACAAGATATAGCTAACCTAGAGCACACCAGTGTTATTCAACAATGTACCTATTAAGAGGCGATTACAGAGATCTCATGGTTCATTAGTTTTTCAACAATTTCTTTATTCTTAACTCTGAGCTGTGCTTTTCATACAGCTATTCCTTTATGTGCTTCCCTCTTTTGTCCTCAGCCAAGGTCCTCCTCTGTGTGGGTGGAGTCCACTTGGACAGGCCATATGACAGACCAAGCCCTCCCACTGTGCACCTGCCAAAACGCCCTTGGGTGTGTTAGAGCAGCGCACTCACCCAGCCAAGAAAATCTCAGGGCCTTCCCATCTACACTAGTTACGGTTCCTTTAGAATACATTTGACAAAATCTCATGAGAGAATCTCTCATGTGGATCTGGTTGGAGAATTCCAGAAAAGAGGACTGATTGCTTTTGCTATGATCCTTTTCCACCTCTCCTCAAAATACACTGAACACAATGCCTAGAATTACCCTTATATATATGCATATATATATTAGGAACTCAATGTTGTTTTTTGAATTGAATCGAATTGAAATGATAAATAAAACTGAGATAGCACATCTGAAATAAGATTAGGTGTACCTAGTCTTCAATTGCCCCGCATGGCTAACGGACCACAGTTCTAAATATCACAATTCCAGTACTACTTCTTCAATTTGTTTATGCGACTTAATGTAAGTCCCTTTTCTGTTGAGTTTCATTTTCTCCAACTATTAAAAGGGCTTTAATATTCCTGTCCTGTTTCTATCTCAAGGTAATTTGTGTTAACACATGGAAAAATAATTTAAAAATAATTTGAAAACTGGGAAGTTCTCCTAGGGGTTTTTTTGCTGCTATTTTTTGTTGGTATTTCTGCTTTCATTCCCCCAGAATTCCTTCACTTTTCTTCTTTTCTTTTCTTTTTTTTTTTTTTTTTAAGTTACTGGCTACTAGTTAAAATCATATATGGAAAGGCTCAGTGTGTTTTATGGTTTAAAAAAACTACTGTCAAATGCTTAAAGTACCAGTCTTTTTCTCTTCTCATTTGCAGTTTGACTTCATGAAACCCCAAGCTTAGGATAATATCAATAGCTTGACTTTTCTGTGATGATCACTATTTCTAAAAGACACTCATATTCAGTAGTTTGGCTACCCTCCTGTCTTCTAGTTGGGCTTTGATACTTCTAGACTAGAGCCTAGCTAGTATCAAAGATAATACAGAGATAAAAAGACAGGACCTCTGCCTAGATTTATTTTAAACATCCAGCTTATTCCCTATTTATAAAAATACTTAAAATTGAAAATTATATATATGGTTGAACTTTCAATGCTTATATTTTTGGAACATGGATTCAGATTAGAAAATGGAGAGGGTTATGAAAGCAACCACTCCTTCTAGTTCAAATCTCTTTCATCTTTAAGTTTTCCTAAAATAATGTTTTAGCGAATACTTTCAGCTAATTACTTTTCACAGGTAGGAAATGCCCAGGTAGGACACCCTGCCTTGTATCCCTACTGCTCCATTTCTTTAAATTCTAAAAACCTTTAACCATACCATAGTTCTTACTGCCTTTTCTCCTCCAGATTATTTCACATTTATTGCCATTCTCTCCTGCTCTCCTTTCTGCTCTCTCTCTCTCTCTCTCTCTCCCTCCCTCTCTCTCTCTTTTCCTCTCTCTCTCTCTCCTGCCCTCTCAATCTCCTCCCTAAATATGTTTTCAAACTACAGCTGAACTGTAACCACCTTCTTTCATATTTCTGCCCTTTTTCTGGAGCAGCTTGTATTTAGTAACTGGCAGACTGTGAGTTGACTGTAACAAAAAAAAGAACTTTGAACTTTTTGTTCGTTTACCAACAACCACTATCCTATATCCTATAAATATATAATTTAAAGTAAATTATAAATTTAATGCATAAAATATATTAAATTATAAAACATTTTACAAATTAATCTAGCAGAATCTAGAAGTATCACTGGCTGTCCAACTCATCCACTATCCCAGTAAAACAGCAGTCTATCTGAACAATGATCTAAATGTTGCAGGGTTTTTTAATGCTTTTAATACGATCTTAATCACCATTTCTAGTGATCTGTCTGCATACCAGCTGCAAGCCTGCTGATTAGAACATCAATACCAATTGATTTCCTAACATATATCTGCAATGTCTATTGTATCTCATTGTACACTGTACACTACTGGTATTTAGCCAAAGCTAAGAGGGGGAAAAAGATTTTGTGTACAGAACACAAGGGCCCCAGAGAGTTTCATAATTCCCAGGAACACAGAAGAATCAGGAACTCCATGTCAGACTAAATGGTTTCTTACAGTTAATGTGTTTGGTAGCCACAGGCTCAAATAATTCTCTTGTCCAGAGCCAGGGTTACTCAGCTGTATAATAACCTCTGAAGTCTCTCCTTCGAAAAGGACTCAGGATTCATGACTTTAATTTTACCACTGATAATATGAAAAGTATACTCCACATAGTACTGAGCAAGCATTCACTCTCAGCTTCCACTATAATGAAATTCTAATTGTTTCTAAAGTTTAGGAAGGATAAAATGGTTAATCTCCATGATGACAAAAGGAAGCCAGGAAAATAAAGTGACACACTTGAATGAACTGTGAGGAAATAAAGTGCACAACATGCGATAATGCCATGACTCTGTGTTATTGCGCATTTCTGGGCTGAAAAGATATGGCTTGATGGGTAATTTGTCATGCTGTGCAATAGAGAACAACAGTAGAGACTTCAGACAGAAGAAAATTACACAAATAGTAGGGTGGAAAGGTATAATTGAAGATGGCAAAAGATTGAAAGAAAGACATTTAAAATTACTGTACTGACCTACTAAATGCACTTGGGCGTGGAATCCTGGCCTCACAAGAAGAGGCATTAAATGACTGCGGGCTGTGACACTACTGCAGAGTAATGCCAATCTCCGAGCTCTCAGAGAAGAAAAAACACAATGCACACACAGCCTAACTGAACAGCCTCCACCTGCTTTCTTTCTGAGAGGAACCTGGGCTTCTGGGAATATAGGAAAACTTTCCTAAATAAGTTTTGCTTTTTTTTTTTTAAATTATGAGTAGATTTAACTAAGTATTAGGGAGGCTTAGCTCCTTAATTTTTTGAAGTCAATAAATCTCCACTCTGTAAAACTACAAAACCAGCATAATATATTTTTTAATGAATTTACACAAAAGGATTTTGTGTCTCACATCTAGTTCTTTCTTCAAGATTGAAGAGTCCAAGAGAGCGGCGTCACATTGATCAAAGCACATGCATAGTCTGAGAAGTAGGAGATGGGAGCACTAGCCCCAACTCTTCTGCAGGCTCATTAATCATGCACAGCTCTGGGTAAGTCTCATAGCCTCGCTAAGCCCAAGTCCGCCACTCTGTAGATACAGAAGTGTGAACCAGATACTTTCTAAAGAATTCTGCCAGTCCTGTGATTCTACTCCAAACAGCAGAACCTCCAGAAATCATCTCATTAAAAGTTATTTCCTTCTACTTCCCAGGCTTGTAAAACAGGGGCTGTCCCAACCAACCATACTTTATAATGGCTCATGTCACTCATCTCCTCTGATCACTTAAATTATAGAAATATGCCTTCTACCAATCATGTAAGATGATTACATGAGAAATATAAAATTATTATAAAGATCTTTCTATTTCTTACATATAACTGCATAAATCAGAGCTTATCTTTAAAAAATTGTTTCTTAATGACAATACAGTAGTCCCCTATTATCAAAAGTGGATACTACAAAAACCCCAGTGGATGCCTGAAACCGCAGTAGTACCAATCCCTATATATATTATGTTTTTTCCTCTATGTGCAGACCAATGATAAAATTTAATTTATAGATTACACACATTAAGAGATTAACAACAAAAACTTATAATAAAATACAGTAAGTCCTCACTTAATGTCATTGATATTATAGCTTCTTGAAAATTACAACTTGGGGCCGGCCGAGTGGCGTGGTGGTTAAGCGCTGGCCTGGGAAGCCAGCAGCCCCGGTTCGGTCCCACATATAAGGGCCAGTGACACTGCCCTCAAAAAAAAAAAAAAAATTACTACTTTAAGCGAAACAACCTAAATGAAACCAATTTTACCATAGGCTAATTGATATAAATAAGAATTAAGTTCCCAGAGCATATTTACGGTCACAAAAACTTCACTAAACTTTTAAATAATGACCCAAAACACTTCTAATATTAAATAATAAAATAAATGTGAGTTATGCATACATTTAAGAAAGATGAATAAAAATAAGATAATGGTTTTCCAACCTGTTCAGCGTTGCCACAGGTGGCCAGAGGCTGTTCAGGCAGCTCAGGGCTCAAGGCGGCACCCCAGCCTGGACAGGACACTCTTCCATCACTAGACGCATGCATAGAAACCCCCCAGTCACTCAGACTGGGACAATTGAGACACACCATTTCACCTCACCTGCACATCCTTGGGATGAGGGAGGAAACTGGAGGACCGGGAGAAAATCCACACAGACAGTGGCTCTGGGCCAGGAATAGGGTTTTTTTCTTTCTCATCAACATTATAATGAAATGGCTTTGAACCAAACGAAGTTATTCTTTGAGGACCTGCTGAAGAATAATTATAACAATATGCTGGAATAAAAGTTATGTGAATGTGGCCTCTCTCTCTCAAAATATCTTATTGTACTGTGTTCACCCTTCATATGATGATGATGTAAGCTGATGCAATGCCTACATGATGAGATGAAGTGAGGTGAATGACATAGGTATTGTGACGGAGTATTAGGCAACTAAAAGGGTTACTTGAATAGAAGCAACTTGACAGTCGACCTGACAACCCAGAGGCTCCTTAGTGTCTAACAGGTGGCAAACGTACACAACTTGGAGATGCTGGACAAAGGGATGATCCACATTCCAGGTGTGACAGAGCATATCAGCAGGAGATTTCATCACACTATTCAGAATGGTGAGCATTTTAAAATTTATGAGTTGTTTCTGGAATTTTCCATGTAATAATTTCGGACTATGGTTGATCATGGGCAACTGAAACCACAGAAAGTGAAAACTGCAGATGAGGGGGATTACCATAAAGAACTTATTGTAGGAATATGACATTTCTTTATATAATGGAAAGTGTGCTCTTTGATGATGATACTCTGTTCTAAATTAAAAATGAGGTATTGTTACAGTTCTTATTTTTACTATTATGTATAATTTCTTCCAGGAAGCAGAAATCATTGGGTATATAATTTGTGTGATGCTCTATGAACTGCTCAAAAACATCTTTCAATGGGAAGTGCCCCATATATATTATAGGTAGGGTAAAAAAATGTGTAAAATTTATTTATAATTAATGAGACAATGATTTTCATTTTAAAAATAGTTTCTATATCTTAGAGAAAGCTAAATAAGCTTAAAAATGAGGGCTTCATCACTAAAACCATCCTGTCTGGATGACATCATAAAGAATACATTAAATTAAGAGATTTCAAACTTGTAAGGGTAAATAAATTTAAAGAATGTTTACAAACACAACATAAAACAGACTTGTGACAAACTCTGGGTAAACATCAAATTTTCCTTAAAAATCTTTAGAGTTCCATTAGACAGCCATGCTGCACCACAAAAGGTCCTTAACATCACAAATAGAAGTTTAGATCAGGTTTCATCATGAGACATCGTTGTATTTTCTTCCATTCTTATGTTCTTTTCCTTCAAGTTAAACATTTCAGATTTTCAATATTTGGCAGTTTTTATATTTGTAAATTATAATACTGATGATAATCAGCAGCAGGTATTATATACAACGCTATCCAAAAACATCTTCTTTATTAATTAATTTCAATATGTGAGACTTCATTGAAAACTTCAGTGGAAATGCACTACAATGGAATCTAGCAAAATCTTTTCCCAATTCATTACATATAACAGAAAAAACAGATAATGTCAATAAAATAATGTATTAATTATTTAATTAGAAATTTCAAAAATCAAAAAAAACTAGAAAAAAAATCAGAAAGTCACATAAACTGGAGTTTTATACATATGGGGCTAATCTTTTGAAGAATGTGGTGAGCAAAGATTCAATCTTCCAATAAAAAAAGACTTATCCAACAGATAAGAATCTTGATGACATTCAAGGTCTCATCCTGCTTTGGGATTATATAGTGTATAAAAATACATAACTATGCTGAGGAAAATTCTATTCAAAATAATCACATGAGGGTCAAAAAAAACCCTCAGAATCCTTTAGACTTAGTTTTACTGCCCATATTTTATGACGGTCTTAAGAAGTTTAATCAGGGCCATGAAAGTTACCAGTGTAGGAATGAACAGGTCCAAATGCTGTCATTTCACAAAATGATGATAAATCATTCATTCATACATATATTTAATGAACACTTACTAACTGTTTATGATGTGCCAGGCATCATAAACAGGAATAGAAGAGGCAATTAGACAGACATGGACTCTGCTTTCACAGAGTCAAGTGGAGAGGAGCAGGCAGTTGAATGAATAACAATAAAGTGTGGTGAGTGTTAAGATGGACTAAGTACAGGGAACCGGGAACCGTGCAAGGCTCTTGTAAAACACCTAGGGAAAATAAGATGAGGCTGAGACCTCAAGGGTGAGTAAGGGTACCTGCTTACGTGCAATGGACCCTCTGACTTCTGTGTCTGTGCACCCACTTCCCTCATCCTTAAATGCCCTTCCCATCTCATTCATTCGCATCCTCTTGGATTTAGTTTGGGCAGCATCCCTTCATGGTATCCTTCCCTGAACCCCACTTTCCCACTGGTGTAGAGTGAATGCCCCCTTCAATAATCTCACTGAACCCATACATGTCTGCAACCACCAGTCCTGTAACTGTTTGCATAATCTCTGTCTCTTGGGCTAACAAAATCCAAGAAGAGGTTTCTTTGATGCTTCTGGGAAAGCTTTTCTAGCTCTGCTAGAAAGTCTCTAAAATAGCCCCTTTCACATGAGAGCCACCTTGATACTAGCCACCAAAGAAGTTGATTCACAGAGAGGGTAAGGGAAAAGAACGAAAGAAAAACTAAATCAAAACTACTGGATTAAAATGTCCCTGAATTCCACCCTACATGTGGACTTCCAGACGTGTGAGCCAAAAAATTTTTTTATTACTAAAGCCATTTGGAGTTAGGTTTATTAGTTACCTGTTGCCAAAAGCATGGTGACTAATAAAACATTATGGATAGGAATCATCTTTTTTCTTAGCATCCAACACACTAGTTAGCCCATAGTATTTGTTCAATAAATACTTCTGGGATAAATGAATTGGGTAATTCAAAGAAAATACTTGATAATAAAATTATGAATTTTATACCTAAATAAAATTGAAAACAAATTCAGTTTTCAATCAGGATTTTTAAAAGGTATTTTAAAACAATGTTTAGGAGGCCTACCATTTTTAGAGGTTTCACCTATAATGTAAAGAAAAAGTAAATCTTGTCTTCTCTATTCTAAGCCTCCCCTCTCAGAGCCTTTCAATTAACCCCTACTTTCCCCTTCATGCCCACAAGGCAGTTTCTCTTACTCCCAGTTACCCAGTGTCCTCATGTTTTTCTACCACCTTCAAAACTTGTTCTCCAGAAAGACCTAGTAAATTCACTCATGTTAAGTTCTATGGATCTGATTTAAATAAAATGTTATTATTTCTAGGGATATTTACAAAATCCAAAGATTTTCAACTCTAATTACAACTTCAGGTATTAATAAGCAGCTAAAGGAGACATCTGTGGAGTCTGATAGCCAACTCTGTGACCATAAAACAGCAGGAAGAGATTTCCTTGCACACAAGGGTAACTCCAGAAATTGTCATCAATGGCCAGCCCTCCAGCTCAACAGGAACCCACTCTTGTTCCATTTTCTTAAGAGCAAATAAATCCAGTAACCAGTGAACCATGTCCACCAAGCAATATTCATGCCTCTAAGAAGTTCTGCCTGTAGACTTTATCCCTGGGATGGGATTTAACGCCATCTGGTCTGTATCTCATTTGGAACTGAATAATTTCACAATTACAAGAAGCATCAATATTAGAAATTCCCCTACTTCCATATCCTATCAGCTAATTATAAACAATGCTTGATTAATTCTAATGATGAGTGTATTCAGGGTTATTTGTTATAGAACCCAAACTCAGATGAAAAATAAACTTTTAAAAACAAGTATGTGTCCGTACATAAATGTTCCAATGTAGAATAGTTACAAACTGTTTTGGCTACCTTTTATTTTTCAAATAAGATATCCCAGAGCCACCTTCATGGCCAAGCATAAAAGCATCCTACTGCATACCTCAACAGAATTGCCTGTGTATCCTTAATGTCTTTCTGAGCAATTTTATGCAGTCAGCATCCTATACATTAAGAAAGGAATGGATGTGTGCTCTACGGGTTTCTTATAATAGCAATGAACCTTCATAATCAGACCCAATCTTCAATTTTGCTTACTTTTTTATGCAGATGCATTAATACTACATTGCCAGTCAAAGCAAGAATGAACATGAGAGTTGAGTTTAAAAAAAAACAAAACAATATAACCATACAAGGAGCAAGTGCTGAGTTTGTGTGGGGGGCGGGGGGAAACAGATCCCATTTTATTAAATAATAGTGTTCATGTAGGGATGTCTGAAGTACTCTGCAAGGCTAATTAGGACAGATCAATGTACACTTACCTCTCTGGAAGGCTGAAAGGTGTGTAGTAACTATGTGTCATTAAAAATTTACTTGACCATGGGCATCAAACGTCCACGAGAGTATGACCCTGGTGAGCACTCTAAGTTTCCATTTGACTCATGTGATCATCAATGCATCAAAAATTCTGTAGACACCATTACTATCACCCATCCTTATAGCAGCTGATGTGCTATCTATGTTTGAGAAGGTGGGATCAATTAACTATATAATCTATAAAGCCATACTTGCAATTACTACCACTTCACAATTTATCATTAACACATTTGGCAGTTGTTGTTTTTTTCCCGAAAGTAACATTTATTTAAAGGTTAATCAAAATTCTAGAACAGCATTTATTATAATGTGATTTTTGATAATTGACTAAATCAGTGGCTCGTAAGAAAAACACCCTTGGCTCAGTCCAGCTCAGTATACACTACAGTGCCATTTGGGGAATAGAAATACATGAACTGTTCATTCGAGACCTTGCCATGGAAGATCATATATTAATGTAATCAGGTGGTACATTTACATGCTCATTAGTAATCCATCATTAGTTCAAATGCTCACTATTAGGAATAAATGTACAATGAGTTATTCAGAATACCCAGAAATAGTATTTCTTATTTAAACATTCA
This sequence comes from Aselliscus stoliczkanus, assembly GCA_033961575.1. Classification (NCBI taxonomy): domain Eukaryota; kingdom Metazoa; phylum Chordata; class Mammalia; order Chiroptera; family Hipposideridae; genus Aselliscus; species Aselliscus stoliczkanus. The sequence continues at coordinate 54,042,085 of CM066728.1, forward strand.
GAATAAGCTAACTGAAATAAGTGCACACCTTGAATTTGAACTTTCAAGGCACATCACTGAAGTCAATCAGTTATGTCAGGACACTCTTCTATAATAATCTCAATTATAAAATTTCTGCCCCTCCCAAAAAGGGAGCTGGGGGTTGGAGTTCCAATATCTGAATCTTTCTAATTCATTGTAACTGCAAAATTTTCTGATGAAGTGTGTTTAACTTTTATGCCTTGATATATCAGGCCACTAAAACCATGTTAGTTATGCTGTTTAATCATATGTCAAAAATCTGTAAAATCTGTTCTAGCATGCTAAGGTAATTTAACTGCAAACAATCAATCAAAGAAATAAATAAAATGTAATAAATGCCAAATAATATAACTTCTTTAAAAACAAACCACTATCTACACATTTATCTTAAAAATACTAGCCAATACCACTGAAGGAAAAAACAGAGTGAAAATTAGACTTACTGAATCTTTTTCCCATTAGTAGCTAGCTTGCTCTAAACTTACAAATATTTTAAAGAGATCCTTGGCACGCTCTTACTTTCCAAATAAAATGTGAGCAACTTGAGGGTCAAAACACATTACTTTTTATCCCCTGTGCCCAACACAATGTCTTAATCATAATATGTTTTCAGTAGGTATTTACTGAATGAAAGAATGATTCAAATATCCACAAACTAGGAGAGGTCCAAGACAGCAGAGTTCATAAACACTGTACCCTTCCATGAACACATTAAAATTATAATATGACTAGATTATAGAACAATTAACCTGAAGAACCATCTGAAGTCTAGCTGAACAGAAGTCCTATAACTAAAAATATAAAGAAAAAACAATGTCGAGACTGTTAGGAGAGGCCCCAAAGCTCAGTGGCAGTTGAGAATCACGTGGGATATCTCAGCTGTGGAGGTTCCCCACAGAGGAGTGAGGGACCCCAGCCCCTCACATCGGGCTCTCCAGTCTGGAGTACCAATGCAGGGTAGAGGAGCCCCCACAACATCTGGCTGTGAAAAAACAGTGGGGATTCTGACCATTGGGTGGAATGGAGGGCTTCAGGGAACCCAGATGTCCTCTTAAATGGCCCAAGCATGGATTCACTCGCTCACAACACTCACCTTCTGTTGGGCTCTGGTGGAGAGATGGTGACTCAGGGAGCCTCTGAGACATACGGGGGTGAGACTGAGGTGTGTGGCATCAGGTGGAGGACTGGAGGACAGTCAGCATTTTCCCGGTTTGAGGTCCTCCTTCCATGCAGCTGGCAGGTGGGTACTATCTTGCTTGTGTTGAGCCCGCCTCTCCATGGGCCAAATCTGAATTTGATTGGTCTAGTGAGCTCCACTGCTCTGCCCTGCTGACTCAGCTGAGACCCTGCCCCACCTAACTCATGCACAGTGGGAGGCACTTTCTTGTGAGCAGCCAGTCCTACCCACATTGCACTCTTTCTTAGAAAACTATCAGAGTCCAGCAGACACTAGGCAGGTGACTGAGTCACCCCAGGCTCAACACTGGTACAAAATTGGAATCTACATTAATCCAGTGACCAAAACTCTTCCCACTCTAGTGACTCCCTGAGACCCCACTTGCATAATGCACAAGGCTTTATCTGCAGCTGAACCTTAACAGAGCTAGCAGGTGCAGCAAGCTACCAGGTGTCCTGCCTTTTCCAGAGTTACTGTAGGCCTGGTACTTGTGGCAGCTGACCTCGGTTCACAGTGAGGCCTCTCCCACATCCCTCCACATTTAGCACAGACAATGAATAATGACAGATCACTTTATAGCTCCTGCTAGGCAGTCTCCAGCCAGTCACAGGCAGTGGGTGACCTGGGCCTGCACCAAGGCCCTCCCAAAAGGCCTCAGAACGAACATACTTGGAGGTTGATTTCAGACCATAGCAGAGCACTGCCCAAATCCCCCCCACAAGCTGCACATGCAAAGGGTGGACTCAAGAGGTACCAGAGCCCACTGGGGTGAACCCTGCTCCATGTGGTAAGCCCCCTGCACCGCAGCCCATAAGCTATGGATGTGGCCAAACTCAAAAGCCCATAAGCCTGAGAGTCAACCCCACCACTGACATGCCAATAGCAATCAAGGCTCAACTATAAAAGGGAAAGGGATGAAGTACAAGTTGGTAGTTATGAAATAGTTCATAAGGATGTATTGTGAAGCATAGGAAATACAGTCAATAATATGGTAATAACTATGTATGGTGCCAGGTGGGTACTAGACTAGACCAGGCAATCACTACGGAAATAATACAAATGTCTAACCATACGCCATATACCTGAAATTAATACAAAATAATATTGAATGTCAACTGTAATTGAAAAATTAAAAAACAGGGGAAAAGATTGATAGGTCATATTAATTTGTCCTTAAATATTTTATAATACACCAGCAATTTTCTGGGACAGGACTTTTATTTGTAGGAAAATTTTAAATTATAAATTGTTATTTATAGGTATGGGGCAAATTGGGTTTCCTATTTCTTGAGTCAATCTTGCTTAAGTTGTTTTTCAAGGAATTTTTCCAGGAATTTGTTCATTTCACCTGAGTTGTAAAACTTACTGGCTAAAGTTGTTCATATTTTCTTTTAAAGGTCTGTAGAATCTATAGAGATATTCCATCTCTTATTCCTGACATTGATAATTTCTCCTTTTTATTGATTGTTCTTGCTAAGTATTTATTAATTTTATTAACTCTTCACAGAACCAAATTTTGGCTTTGGTAAAATTTTTGTTGGTTGTCTCATTATTTCTGCTCTTATTTTTCTAGTTTCTTCAAGTAGAAATTAAGATAGTTGATTTTAAGCCTTTTCCCTATGTCTTTAAAGCTAATTTTCCTCTAAGCACTGCTTTAGCTTCATCCCACAAATTTTTATTTGTATTTTCATTGTTATCTAGTTTAAAATATTTTCTAGTTTCCCCTGTGTTTGTGACTTCTAGGTTATTTAGAAGTGTATTTAATTTTCAAATATTGTTTTCTAGATGTTGTGTTATAGTGTATACATACTTCTAATACAATTCCTGTGGTCAAGGCTTCAATCATCTGAAATTTATTGAGACTTTTTTTGTGTCACATCATGTGGTCTATCTTGGTAAAACTTTCATGTGCATTTGAAAAATTGTTGAGTACAGTGTCCCATAAATGTTAGGTCAATGTAGTTAATATTGTCACTTAGGTCTTCTCTTATTTTTAAAAATATATGCTGTCAATTCAAGTGGCATTAAAATATCAAACTATGGAAAAAAAAACAAATATCCACAAACTAGATTCATTATGATATTTAGGTTCTACAACAATAGTCATACTATTTCTTCAAGCAAAAAATACTTATTGTATGTTATTGGTATTTAACTAAAAGTAGTAGCACTCTCTTTATTCTTTTCTTTCCTTTATTCTTTCCTTTCCTTTGCTTTCCTTTCCTTTCCTTTCTTCATAGAGTCAGTTAGGAACCATCAAGGAGGATTGGTGAATGTGTTGTGTGTTTGTATTTCTTTTTCCAAATGAAAAGAGTGATTTTTCTTTTCAAGGACATAATTTAACAGTTTGATGAATATGATTTTAGACCAAGACTAGAAAGGTCAATTATAAGTCCTGGGTCCAGTCAGCAAGAATTCATTAAGTACCAACTGCATACCTGCTCTATGTTAGTAACTGTTAATATACCAAAGGAGTCAAAAGCATGTCCCTGCCTTCCAGACCACATATCAGAGGAGAAAACACATGTTCTATCGACAAGCATTACTGACCATACTTTACTCCCTGCAAGGCACTAAGGGGAAGGAGGACAGCCAAGAAGTTTCAGTTTCAACAAGGAGCTGACAAAGAAATTAACTATGTCAAGCAGAAAGTCACGAATATCACTGAAGTTACAAGTTAATTCCCATTGGAACCTTAGGAGAGAAAGCTGGTCAAATCATGGAAGTCTTAAGGAAGCAGGTGGCTTAAAAATAGATCAAGATAGGGGGTCACTGATTAGCTCAGTTGGTTAGAGCATGGTGCTGATAACACCAAGGTTGCCAGTTTGATCCCTGCATGGGCCACTGTGAGCTGCACCCTCCTTAAAAGAGTCAACGATACCATTGTAGCATGAAAGCAACGTGCAACCAATGACCATGGCTGTTCCCCAATAAAAGTAAAAAAAAAAAAAAAAAAAAAAAAATAGATCAAAATAATTTCCCAGATAACATAAATTAGTGCATTCACAAGCAAGGGTCCAAACTTCTTCACAATAAATTACTCACTTTCTTGAGAATGACTGAATCTATTTGTTCTTCTAATCATATTAGTGTTAGTGACATAAAATGATGACTGGATTAATGACCACCCAGCACAAAGAACACTGAAGAATTTTCTGTTCAAGGTTCCTGATGGTAATTTTAGCTGAGGAATTTCAAGACTGAAAGTATCACAAAAATATTACAACAAGCAAGAGTTGCCCCTCCCACCTCCACCCAGCCACCCACACGTGGCTATTAAGCACACAGGATGAGACTAGTCCACACTGAGTTGTGCTGTAAGTATAAAATACACACTGCACTTCAAAGACTTCGTTAAAAAAGAAACAAGAATGTAAAACATATCAATATTTTTATATCAGTTACCTTTTGAGATAATATCTTGGATATATTGAGTGGAATATATATATTAGTAAATTATTTTCACATGTGTGTTTTTACTTTTTACTGTGGATCCTAGAAAATTACTGGACAGCACTAATCTAAAGGCATTCTGAAAAAGAATACTTTTTTGAAGTATTTCATGATAGAAAGGGAAGATAACATTCAGGAACATACACTGATATTTTAATATGATTATCTGATATAAAAATCTTCATATAATGAGCCACTCAATACAGTCCTCCCAATAATGCACAGCTAGGAAAACAAAAGCATCTCCTTATGAAGTCAATTTCCTGCCCAATTCTGATATGATAGTAAAATGACATCAGTATTTATGCTTCCCTTTTCTTCTGTCAGAATACTTGAGCCTAAAAGTCAAGTTACTTAACTGCAGGCTTTTTGGGGAGAGCCTTGGTTTTCTGGTGCAGGTTTATCCCACCCCCTCTTTTTCACTTGCCTTGGTTCTACCCCTTATTTTAATAGTTTTATTGTAAGCTTAAAAAAAAAAAAAAAAAGCTTTTTGGAACCAAAAAGCTTAACAGCAAATAAGAGAGTAAAGGAGCCTCTTACCATGGTGCAATCAGTGAGGCACCACTCTCCAGAGCATGAGGAGACTCAGTATGTCTGTGGCCCTCCTCCCAGTTACGGGTGTGACATACGATGCATGCTTCAAAATACCAGGCCAGTGCTCACCTTTGGGATCATAAATACAGAGCTGATCCCATCCATGTCTGTCACCAAAGGTTCAAGGAGATAGATAGGAACATTTGAAGGGCACAGAAAGCAGCTAGGTAACATGGTATCAAATTAGGCAGAGGAAAGGACTATCTGGAATCCCTAAAAGTCAGATGGTGAGTATCACATCTGATCATATTCTGTGACATACCACAGTGTGGAATAAGGGCATAGAGATAACATCTAAAGATCCAAGGAGACCTAGCAGAGGCCTAGTCCCACAAAGAGAGAAATGGGGATAATTTCTTATCTATGGAACCACATGCCTCTTGGGACTAGACCCACAGTCATCACTTTCCAGATGTAGTGGACTATACAGATTCAAATTGAGAATCAGCAGTAACATGGGAGCCCAGCAGTGGTAGCTGGGCCACCAGATGTACCCAGTGAGGAAGAAAAAGTGAAAGGCTCCAAATATGCTTCCTAATATTGTTGGGTTTGGTCCAGAGACTTATGGGCTTGACCGCGGGTGGGGGCTTCAGTACATTCAGCTCGACTTTGCTCAGGCAGATGCAGGACTAAGAAGGGAGATGGTGGTAGTGCCTCTCTATAAACTGGAGGAGTTATATTAGTGTCTATGTAACTCATTTCAAAATTAATGTTTCTAGGACATTTAGGCTGCTTAGAAAAAAAAAAAATTTCAATAGCTTCCCAAATCTATGAAAAAGCCACTGTTTCAGCTGTTAATCCCTATTCCTATACAAAAAATTAAAAAAAATGCTTAAAGTCTTTCTTTTTTTTAAAAGACTTTTATTGGGGAATTGGGGGAGGGGAACAGACAAGTTGTAGTGCTTTTGTTCTTCAGTATAGCTGTGGAGGACATCGCTTCACTGGTCCATGTTGGTATTATCATTGTGCTGTCCCTGGGTGAGGCCGGGTGGCTTGCCAGCCATTGGACGGCCACTCATGGCAGCTCATGGCAGCTGATGAAAGTGCACACCAGCTGCTAGCCAGCCCCACTGCAGCCTACACCGTCACAGGCAACTCATGGCAGCCCAGTTCCAAGTCGAGCTATTGTTCACCATCTTAGCGATGTAGAGTATGCAACATCACTGGCCCTCTATGCGGGATCCAAACCAGGGCCCTAGCTGCTCAGAGCTGGCATCCCAAGCCAGCTCTTAACCAAAGCGCCACTCGGCCAGCCAGAGAGTCTTTCTTAATAGTATTAAATATCCAGCGCAACACACTCACAATCTTAAAATTATGGAAAAGTACAGAAGATGTGTAATAAAATTGTGTAACTTATGAGTCCTTATAATGGCTTTCTAAGGAAATAAATAAGAATGAGAAATACGTAATAATTTTGTCAGATATACAGAGATAGAATAGGATACAGAAAAAAAATATGGCCATATAAAAATCAGGACCACACAGTTACCATAAGTTACCAGAAGATGAGAAAAAAATATTCTAAGTCAGGTATACTTTTGACATTCTGGTATATTTTCTTAAAATGATATTAAAGGATTCAGCACACAAAGTTTTTCTTTCAGAAAATCTCAGTTAATAAAACGTTGAATTTGAAAAGTAGTACACAATTGGCCACAACAAAAAAATGAGGTAAAGTCTCAGGACCTGACCTGTTTAATCTATAATATATTATTTCTATTTTAGGAAAATTCCAAAAAAATGGTTCAAGACCCCACCACTTCATCAATTTTAAAAAAAGAATAAGCTCAAAAGATAGAACTAATGGGAATTTTATGTAATAGATGTAAGAGGGTAATTTAGGCTACAATATTGATAAAGGTAAATGGTAAATGACACAAACCAAAGCTGCCGATACACACACTTTAAGATTGTATTTCAGGGAAATTCAGATCAGATTAAAAGCTCTAAGAATGTTTTCTGCCCAGTAAATATTCCAGTAGTACACTTAGGTACAGACTCAAATACCCTCCTTAGCCCTCCTAGGAAAAATTCCTAGGAGGTTTTCCTGACTGAGAGGAGCGGTAAGTTTCAACAACAACAACAAAGATAAAATATCAAAATTTCTCAGCTCATATGTCATAAGCCCACCTATTCATGGCTTTGTGAAATTTAGACACAGGCTAATAAAAATTCTAAGACAACTAAATTGTCACAATGTGACAAGAGCATAAATTGAGTAGCTTTTATAGTGCTTCCTACTAAATACAAACAAAACCAAAATATGTCCCCCAACATATCAGAAAAAATATATTTTCTACTTAGTTCCAAGGGAAAAAAGACTTTTATAACTTATAAAAACTCAAAATATAGGACAATCTGTCACCAAATTACACTAAGTTACCGTAACAAGTGACAATGTATGTACAAAACCCACTGCAGCTATGTGTTTGTCTTCACATACAATGGCTATTTCTAAACAGGTCAGACTATAGCTTTGGCTGATGGCTACTGATGGTGGGATAGGGTCTGAGGAAAGCCAAAGTGTATAATCCAAAACTCATTGATTTTTAAATTTGGAATGGATATTTGAAATTACATTTGGACATGTGAGAACCCGAGACTCATGTTACTTTATACATGCTCATTCTTATAAAATGTTTGCCTTGTATGGTTAAGGTATTTTATTGAGGCCTTAATGGGTAGGGCACATCACTATGTGGTGGAAATGAGGACTTGCATTCTGCAAGTCCTTTATGTTAATACATACCCCTCAAACAAAAGCAGGACCTGACAGGGAAGTTGTAAGAGACAAGGGAGTAGCAGTGACAGTAGCTTGGGGATGGGAACAAGGCATTCCTCCATACATATATTCTATAATACTCACCCTTAACTGAGTATTAGTACAGCATATTTCAATTGGCTACTTAATTCTTTGTCTTCTCCATGAAGTTGCAAAATTGTTAAGAAAAAACATTTTACTTGGAAATAATTAAAAATTCACAAGAAGGTACAAAGAAATGTGCTGTGCTATGTACCCTTCCTCCAGTCCCTCTCCCTACCCCCAGTGTTAACATCTTGCGTAACTACCATATCAAAAGTAGGTCATTGGCACGGGTAAAATCCATAAAGCTTATTCATATTTCATCAGTTATACATGTACTTATTCGTGTTTGTGTGCATAGCCAGCTGTATGCAACTTTATCACATGTGTGGCTTTGAGAAACCACTACCACCATCAAGACACTTAACTGTACCATCATCGCAAAACTTCCTAGTGGCACCCTCTTATATCCACACCTACTCCCTCCCCTCCCCTCTCACCCTTGGCAACCACTAATCTGTCCTCCATCTCTGTAATTATGTTATTTTATGAATGTTGTATAAATGGATATAAGCAATAATGTATCCTTTTAAGACATACTTTTTTCACTCAACATAATTTCCTTGAGGTTTTATCCAAGTTATTGCTATATCAATAACAGTTCATTATTCTTTATTGCTAAGTAGTATTCCATATCTTGGATATATCAGTTTAACCATGCATTCATTTACAACATTTGGTTATTTTCAGTTTGGGGTAATTACTAACAAGGCTGTTAGGAACATTCATGTACAAGTTTCAGTGTAAAAATAGATTGCAAGATTTTTAAGGGGATAATAGTGTCTCATTCATCACTGTATCTCCAACACTTGATACAATCCATAGCAGGTACTCAAACATATTTGTCGAAGGAAAGAATGAATGAACCATGAGACTGCTTCTAAATGGCAGAAAATAAAATAGAACTGATTTCATGGGAAAAACATAATTAGTTGGGAGGGAAAATGTCAGCAAGAGGTTCTGGAAGTTGCACTGGCAGTTTTAAAACTGAGGCAGTGTTTCAAAGGACACGGACACACACACACACACACACACACACACACACACACACACTTCAATTAGAACAGTTTCCAGTTGGTTTTAAATATTGAGCTCCATATTAAGATTCTGTTTGGACTAATAAGCTATGACTGAACTAATTTTTAGAAAAAAATTGGGAACACTTCCTACTCTACCGAAGATAGACTAAGAGGATCTGGATGTACCCTCATTTCTAAACCAACATTAACAACAACAACAAAACTCTTACAAAATATATGAAACAATGATTTTTCAGACATGGGACATCAGGCAACAAAGAACAGTGATCCCTGAGATGAGAAGCCAAAGAGACGTATCCTATGATTGTCTTGCTTATTGTTATTTTTTTCTTTAGAGAACATCTTTTTTATTATTAGTTTCAGGTGTACAAAACAACATAGTGATTAGACATTTACACACCTCGCAAAGTGATCACCCCAACAAGTCTACTACCCATCTGACACCATACATAGTTATTCCAATGACTATATTCCCCATGCTGTACTTTATATCCTGTGACTATATAAATCTTAAAATTACAGCTGAAATTCAATATTATTTTATAGTCGTTTCAGGTGTACAGTGTAGTGGTTAGGCATTTATATAATTTATGAAGCAATCCCCCCAATAAGTTAAGTACCCATCTGACACTATATAGTTTTTACATAATGGACTACAAGTATATTGTCCATACTGTAATCACATGCCTTTGACTATTTTGTAACTTTTTTACGAATTTGTACTTCCCAATCCCTTTACCTTTTTCACCCAACCCCTCAACCCTCCTCTCAACTAGCAACCATCAGTTTTTTTTCTGTATCTACAAGTCTATTTCTGTTTTGTTTGTTCATTTATTCTGTTCTTTAGATTCCACATATAAGTGAGATCATATGGTATTTGGCTTTCTCAGTCTGATTTGTTGCATTTAACATAATACCCTCAAGGTCCATTCATGTTGTTGCATGAATTTATTTCTGGGCTCTGTATTCTGTTCCATTGATCTATGTGTCTATTTTTCTGCCAATACCATGCTGTTTTGATTACTATGAGCTTGTAGTATAGTTTGATATCGGATAATGTGATACCTCCAGCTTTGTTCTTCTTTCTCAGGATTGCCGTGGCTTTCGGGATCATTTATGGTTCCATATAAATATTAGGATTACTTATTCTAGTTCTGTGAAAATGCCATTGGTATTTTGATACAGATTGTATTGAATCTACGGATTTCTTTGGGTAGTATGGACATTTTAACTATGTTGATTCTTCCTATTCATGAGCAAGGTATATGTTTCCATTTATTTGTATTTTCTTTAATTTATCTCTTCAATGTCTTATAATTTTCTAAGTACATGACTTTTACTTAGTCGGTTAAATTCATTCCTAGGGTTTTGGGCTGTTGTGGTTATTCTTGTTGTTGTTTTCGGTGTTTTTGAGGGGGTTTGATGCGGTTATAAATGGGATTGTGGTCTTAATTTCTCTTTCTGATAGTTTATTATTGGTGTATAAAAATGCATCTGATTTCTGAATGTTAATTTTGTATCCTGCTGCTTTACTAAATTTGTTTATCAGTACCAATAGTTTTTTTTTTGGTGGAATCTTTAGTGTTCTCTAGATACGAGGTCAGACAACCGAGTTCACGAACTCATCCTAGAAATAGAGCTAAATATCTCATTGCTAATTATCATTATGATCACTTTCAAAGTGCTCCCCTTGGGAAGCTATGTACCGGTGCCAGCACCCAGTTCACCCTTCAAAGCAATTTTGGAACTCTTTATCTGGAATGGCTATCAAAGGTGTCGTTGTATTACCCTCGATATTCTGAGTGTCATCAAAATGCCTTCCTTTCCATATTTCCTTTATCTTTGGGTAGAGAAAGAAGTAGTTGAGGGCCACATCAGGTGAATAGGGAGGGTGTTCCAACACAGTTATTTGTTTACTAACTAAAAACTTCCTCACAGTAAGTGCCATGTGAGCTGCTGCATTGTTGTGATGCAAGAGCCATGAATTGTTGGCGAAAATTTCAGGTCAACTTTTTCATATAGCCTTTTCGGCACTTCCAAATAGTTAACTTGGTTAACTGTTTGTCTAGTACGTACAAATTCATAATGAATAACCCCTCTGATATCAAAAAAGGTTAGCAACGTCACTGCAACAAGTTCAAGAACTTAATGGTCAGACCACATATAGTATCATATCATGTGCAAATAATGACAGTTTTACTTTTTCTTTTCCAATTTGGATGCCTTTTATTTCTTTTCCTTGTCTGGCTGCTGGTGGCCAGGACTTCCTATTGAATAAAAGTGATGAAAACAGACATCCTTGTATTGTTCCTGCTCTTAAGAAAAAATGCTTTTAGCTTTTCACATTGAGTATGATATTAGCTGTGGATTTGTCATATGGCCTTTATTTTGTTGAGATAAAGTCCCTCTCTCCTCACTTTGCTGAGTTTTTAATCATTAATAGATGCTGGATTTTGTCAAATGCTCTTTCTGTATCTATATGACCATATGATTTTGATTTTTCATTTTGTTTCTGTGGTGTATCATGTTAACTGATTTGTGGATATTGAAGCAAACTTGCATACCAGGAATGAATCCCACTTGATCGTAGTGTATGATCTTTTTAATGTATTGCTGAATGCGGTTCATTAATATTTTGTTAAGGATTTTGGCATCTATGTTCATTAGGGATATCAGCCTATAGTTTTGTTTTTCTGTAATGTCTTTGTCTGGATTTGGAATCAGGGTAATGGTAGCCTTGTAGAATGAAGTTGGGAGTCTTCGCTCTTAAATTTTTTGAAATAGTTTGAGACGAATGGGTGTTAAACCTTCTTTGAATGTTTGGTAAAATTCACCTGTGAAGCCATTTGGTCCAGGACTTTTGTTTATTTGGTGCTTGCTAATTACTGATTTGATTTCTTCAGTAGTAACTGGCCTGTTCAGATTTTCTGTTTCTTCTTGATTGTGTCTTGAAAGATTGTATGCTTCTAGGAATTTATCCATTTCTTCCAGATTGTTCAATCTGTTGGTGTATAGCTGCTCATAGTATTTTCTTAAAATTTTTTGTGTTTCTGTGGTTCTATTGTCACTTCTCCTCTTTCATTTCTGATTTTAGTTGTTTGGGTCTTCTCTCATTTTTTCTTGATCAGTCTGGCTAAAAGTTTGTCAATTTTGTTTTTATCTTTTCAAAAAAAACAGCTCCTGGTTTCATTAATCTTTTTTATTGTTTTTTTATCCTTTATTTCATTAAGTTCCCTCTGATCTATATTATTTCCTTCCTTCTACTCACTTTGGGCCTCATTTGCTGTTCCTTTTCCAGTTCCCTTAGATGCAAACTTAGATTGTTTATTTGAGAATTTTCTTGTTTCTTTAGGTAGGCCTGCATTGCTATGATTTTCCTCTTAGGAAAATTCAGTGTCCCATAAATTTGTGGTTGTTGTGTTTTCATTTTCGTTTGTCTCAAGGTATCTTTTGATTTCTTCCTTGATCTCATTTTTGACCGACTCACTATTTAATAACATATTATTTAGCCTCCATGCATTTGTGTGTTTTCTGAATTTCTTCTTAGAGTTGATTTTTTGTTTCATAGCCCTGGGGTCAGAGAAGATGCTTGATATGATTTCAGTCTTCTTAAATTTATTGAGACTTGTATTATGGCCTAACATGTACACTTGAAAAAGAATGTATATTCTGCTGCTTTGGAGTGAAATGCTCTAAAAATATCAGTTAAATCTATCTGGTCTAGTTTGTCATTTAAAGCCACTGCTTCCTTGTTGATTTTCTGTCAGGAAGATCTGTCAATTGGTGTCAGTGGAATGTTAAAGTCCCCATCATGATTGTGTTACTGTTGATCTCTGCCTTTATGTCAGTCAATATTTGTTTTATATAGTTCGATGTTCCTATGTTGGCTGCATAGATGTTTACTAGGGATAAGTCCTCTTGTTGGATTGACTTCTTTATCATTATGTAATGTCCTACTTTGTCTACTGGTATAGTCTTCATTTTAAAGTCTATTTTGTCCAATATAAGTATTGCTACTCGAGTTTTTTTCTCATTTCCATTTGCATGAAATACCTTTTTCCATCCCTTTGCTTTCAATCTATATGTATCTTTCAATCTGAGGTGTGTCTCTTGTAGACAGTGCATGTATGTGTCTTGTTTTCTTATCCATTTAGCTACTCTATGTCTTTTGATTGGCACATTTAATCTACTTACATTTAAAGTGATTATTGATAGGTACACAGTTATTGCCATTTGATTATTTATATATTTGACCTTCTGTTGATTGTTTCATTGTTTTCCCCCTTCTTTTTTAAGAAGTCCCTTAAACATTTCTTGTAATACTGGCTTGGTGGTAATGAATTCCTTTAGCTTTTTCTTGCCTGGGAAGCTCTTTATCTCTCCTTCAATTTTAAATGATAGCCTTGATAGCTAGAATAGTTTTGGTTGTAGGCCCTTGCTTTTCATCACTTTGAATATATCCTGGCACTTGTATGGCCTGCAAAGTTTTTGTTAAGAGATTAGCTGATAGTCTTATGGGAGCTCCCTTATAAGTTACTAGTTGCTTTTCTCTGGCTGTTTTTAGGATTCTCTCTTTGTCTTTAACTTTTGCCATTTTAAGTATAATGTATTTTGATATGGGCCTCTTTGGGTTCATCTTGTTTGGGACTCTCTGTACTTCCTGAACTTGTATGTCTATTTCCTTTACCAGGTTAAGGAAGTTTTCAGTCATTATTTCTTCAAATAGGTTCTTCATCATTGCTCCCTCTCTTCTCCTTCTGGTACTCCTATGATACCAATGTTGTTATGATTGATATTGTCCCAGGTGTCCCTTAACCTATCTTCATTTTGCTTTTTATTCTTTTTTCTTTTTGTTTTTCCAGTTGAGTATTTTCTGCCCCCTTGTCTTCTAAGTCACTCTGCTTCATCTAAGCTGTTGTTGATTCCTTCTGGTGTATTCTTCATTTCAGTTATTGTATTTTTTTTATTTCTGACTGGTTTTTTGTTTATGATTTCTATGTCCCTTTTTTATGCATACTATCTTTTTGTTGAAGCTCTCACTAAGTTCCTTAAGCATTCTTATAACCAGTGTTTTAACCTCTATCTCTGGTAGTTTGTTGCCTCCATTTCATTTAGTTCTTTTTCTGGAGATTTTTCCTGTTCTTTTATTTGAGACATGTTTGTTTCTTCATCTGGCTGCCTGTCTGTGTTTGCTTCTATGTATTAGGTGTATCTCCTATGTCTCTCAGTCTTTGCCCAGTGGCCTTATAAAGTATGTGTTCTGTGTGGTCCAATGGCACAGTCTCCCTGATCACCTGTGCATGTGTTCCAGGAGTGTCCCTTGTGTGTGTTGTGTGTATTCTCCTGTTGTAGTTGAGCCTTGATTATTTTGGGAGCTTCTGTGGGTGGGATTGACTCCCAGGATGGCTGGCTGTGAGAATTGGCTATACCCACAGTGTATGAGCTGCTGTGTGGGGGGGTTGACTCCTCATAGGTATTCACCATAGTGGGCTCTTGTGTCTACTGAGACCACTCTTTGGATGTGCCACTTGTCAGGCTAACAAGGTAGTGCTATGTTGTGATCTGAAGTCAGCCTCTGGGTGTGTTGTTTTTGGTGTGTATTGGAAGGGGCCCTCCTGTAGGCTACACATGATGCAGGCTCCACACAGGGCTAATGGTGGCTGTCCCTCCAGTCCTCACTCCAAAGCCACAAAACTCTGCCTTTCCCACTGTCTCTGGCACCTCTTGAGTTGCTGCCCCTCCACCAGAGCTCAGGTGGGTGTTTGCAAGGTGAGTGAATCTATGTGCGGGCTCATTAAAAGGGTGTTTGGGTTTCCAGTCACCTTCCATCTCACCTACATGGACAAACAGTGTCCTCACTGATTTTCACTGCCAAGTGTTGTGGTGACTTCTCTTCCAGACACAGGACTCCTTGGCTGAGAAGCCTGGTGTGGGGTTGGGAACCCTCTTCATGGCGGACCTCCACCACTGAGGTGTCCTTCTCAGTGTTCAACTATCACCTATGGGTTTGGGGTAAGCCCGTTTCATGTCTCCACCCCTCCTATAAATTTTGATGTGGCCTCTTCTTCATATCCTTAGTTATATGGGTTCTGTTCAGCTAGCCTTCAGATGATTCTTGAGGCTGACTGTTGTATAATTTAGTTGTAATTTTTTTTTGAGGGTAGTGTCACTGGCCCTCGTATGTGGGATCCGAACTGGGGCCACTGGCTTCCCAAGCCAGCACTTAACCACCACGCCACTCAGCAGGCCCTAGTTGTAATTTTGATGTGATCCTGATAAACAGCAGGCATAGAACTACCTAATCTGCCATCTTCCCTGATACTTCTGAGTTGCTGTTTTGAGGGTTTTTTAGCAGTGGCACAGGGAAGGTGACTCAAGAGACAGATGGGTAACTCAACTCAATGGAGGCAAATGCCTGAGTTGAGGAAACAGAACAAAAATATGGGAGAATAAGATGGCTATCATTCACAGGACAGAGCACTTGGCAGAGAGCTGCTGCACAGAGAAAGATCTTCTAAGACATTCCGAGAGTTCCATTCAAGAATTTAGCAGTGTGCTGATCTGGGCAAATGTGTGAGAAAACTTCTCAAGGCTGAACATTCCTTAACCCTGAAGAATACATCAATGTAAATGATGATTGATACCTGCTAACACCACAAAAAATGTGAGAACCAGTAATCCTGCTCAGCCTCCTCTAGATGAATTTGGTCAAGTTTCTATTCCTAATTATCGGTTAAAAAGAAAGACAAGGGACAGAGGAGCTTATTTAATAACTCCACAGAAATGCATCAAAAAATACAAATTGTGGAAAGCTCTACAGCACAAACAATCCAGTTTCCTCAACAAATAAGGAAAAATAAATAGAAACCTATAGATTAAAAGAGAAGAAAAATATCAACAAATTGCAATGCACAGACCTTATTTGTATTCTGTTTCAAACAGTAAAATGTAATGATAAAAATTGACTGGGAAAATTTGAATACTGATTGCATACATTTGATAACAATAAGGACATACTGAGTTTTTAGATGCAATTCATTTTTTAGATGTGGTTCATATTTTCAGTTATAAAACAAGTCCTGGACCGGCTGAGTGGCGTGTTGGTTAAGAGCTGGCTTGGGATCCCAGCTCTGAGCAGAAGGGCCCTGGTTCGGATCCTACATGAGGGCCAGTGACACTGCCCTCTACAGCTAAGATAGTGAACAACAGCTTCACCTGGAGCTGGGCTGCCGTGAGTCGCCAGTGACAGCATGGGCTGCAGCCCCTGCTGCAGTGGGCTGCCATAAGCTACCATGACTTGCCAGCAGCCAGAGTGAGAGGCCAGCAGCCGGCATGAGCTGCCAAGAGCCGCCTTGAGCAGCCATCCAGTGGCCTGCGACCGATCTGCCTCACCTAGGAAGAGCACAATGATAATACCAACATTGGCCAGTGAAGCAACGTCCTCCACAACTAGCCTAAAGAACAAAAAAAAAAAGCACAGCAACTTGTCTGTTCCCCTCCCCCAATTCCCCAATAAAATCTTGAAAGAAAAGCAAGTCTAATCTTTTAAAGATACCTCTGAAATAATAATGTCAGGTCTGGCACTGTCTTCAAAAAATTTGGGGTGGAATGGAAAGTAGAAATGATGAAACAAAATTGGTCACGAGATGATAGTTATTGCAGTTAGGTATAGTTGAATGGAAGTTCATGAAATATCACAAATAATCTCTCTATTTTTTATATTTTTGCAAATTTCATAATAAAAATTTAGATTAACTTTAAAATACATAAATAATTACATAATAGATTGAAGCAGTGGTTAAGGACTCAGGTGTCACACTCCATGTTTCTTAAAGAAAGCTATTTCTCAGGCATTAGAGATATCAGAGATAACATTTTACAAAGACAATGAAGACTGAATTGTAAGATTCACATAATGGAGACCATGTTTTCTCCAGACAGGTCATTGGCTTTTAAGGATAGACGTTTTTTCGGAAAATAGATCTGGCAGTACACAAGTGGTGGACTACCTAATTGAAGACATCAAAGGAGACCAGAAAACTGGGTCTATAAATGTCGTTACTTCTTCCTGCTCTTCTGATAAAGCTAGGTTTATGAGAAATCTAACAGAGCACATGGCTGCTATCCTTCCAACAGCATCCTTGCAATACAACTTATCTAAATCAATTTTGCCATTCCCACATTTCCTGTTTGCTTATTGCTCTCAATTCTACTTTCCACTACACTTTGTTTGTCTGTGAGGTGAGGTGAGGGAGAAGAATCTTTGGAGACGTCAAAAAAAATTTTTTTGGGGGAAGGTCAAATAATTCATTAGAAGGTATACTTTATCTAGAATCTGGTTGTATTGCAATAAGATAGAGATTCAGAGTAGCTTGTCTAAGGTTCTAGCAAAAGAAAAAGTATTCCCTCTCTTCTTAACTGATTTGAATCCTACCCATCCAAAAGGATATGCCCAAGTCCAATAAATGCAGTCCCTAAGAAGATGAGTGTTATATCTTCTATTTCCAAAAAAATCTCTCATGGTCTCTAGTTCAGTATCCTACAAATAGCCAATAACCTATGAAGTAAATTTTAAATTCTCAGTATATTTTTAGGTAATTATTATGTCTATAATATTGCTGTACTAATAATATTGTCAAAATATCATCATAAGGGCCGGCCGAGTAGCGCCGTGGTTAAGTGCTGGCTTGGGACGCCAGCAGCCCCGGTTCGGGTCCCACATATGAGGGCCAGTGATACTGCCCTCAAAAAAAAAAAAAAAGTCATCATGCATCCTAATGTTCATTTTCACTAAATGCCTGAAAAGGCCACAAGAACAGATTTAAAACCTGATATGTGCTTTGGGAGCAGAATTAGCTTTGGGGAATCAAGGCTAGTGAGCATTTTTGTAGGCTGGTTACATTTGGGGAATTATTTGCAAGAATGTATTGCAGAAGTTGTAACTGAACTTCTCAAAATATTTATCACCATAGTAAGAACTTTCATTAGTGTTTTTCGTTTTAGATAATCTTGTTTATAATGGCCATTTAAAAGTTGCTACCCCAGGCTTACAAAACAATGTTATAATGTCGCCCCATCAACAATATTAAAAACATTAATCTCTGGGAAAACGTTATAAAGAAGTTCCACTGCAATGATATCTCAAATATTAAAGTAAATATAAAAATGATATTGTATGATAGAACACCAACAAATTAGAAATTCTTTGCAAGATAGTATTTTAAATTCTGATGAATGCAAAATACTAGTACAGTAGAAACTAGTTACATGTTGCCTGTGTAAATTTAAATTAATAAATTTAAATTAAATTCAAAATTTAGTTTCTCCATTCCACTACTCACATTTCAAGTGCTCAGTAGCCACATGTGGCTACTGGTTACTATATTGGATAGTGCAGATATATTGGGTTGTCGGAAAAGTCATGACGTATTTTTTTCATGTTTTTCGTGTTTTTCCAGCAATCCAATAGAACATATTCATCATCACAGAAAGTTCTATTGAATAATGATGGTCTTTGTTAGAGAGAACACTACTGATGAATGGATATGTAGATATTAATTTATTTCTATCAAGTCATTTTTCCTTTGTTATGGGAGGTTGAATTAAACCTATCAAATTTAAGTGATTTTTCTAGAAAATCTATCTTATAATGTAAATAGTTAAAAATGTGCCACAATCATTGCAGTATTGATTTTCTTTAGTCTCTCGCTACAAGGAGACTGGAATTTCAAAAGATTCCATTATAATTCCCAAGATAGGGAATTATAACATTAGCCAGTCTTCCCCTTCAATTTGCATTTTCTTTTTTAATGAAGATCTATTCTAACCATGCTCTGCTTCCAAGTTTACCCAACAACGGCCCAACCTTTATTTTGTGGCAAGGAATTCATATTTTAGAGAGCAAGTTCTTCAGGCCTCAAGCTCCACACTTGTGAATTTGTAACTAGCATAAAAAACTCACTTCCTACCAAATGAGGAAGCTATTTGTTACACCCTTCCAAATATCCAGCAAATTCCTTAGTCTAACATAACTTCTCACTTCTCCATTCAGAAAGATGCATTTTGTAACATATATAAGAAGACAGAAATGTGGAAACATATAAACAATACAATTTGACTTCCTCATGTAAGAAAGTGAAATGCTGCTGAAGTTAGACCTGAATATGAAGGTCTGCCTGGTCTGTCTAGTACAGCAGAGAAACTGTGAGTGAGATCATCTCTACCATTATGCTTAGAAAGGAACCATGGTGCAGAGGAAAAATAGAAATACAAGAGTAACAAAAGTAAATGAAAATAATATGAAAAACTCCCAATCCACAGGGCTAAACCAGTTGCATTTAAATGCTGCTGTAAATCTTGATGAAACATAAAATGTCTGTATTTAAAAGACTAGATAAACCATATAGCTGATCCAAATTGCTAAAAAAAAGAGATCTATAATTACATGAGTATACAGAGAATTTTAAGTATTTTCATGAAACAGTAAATAATAATGAATAACCATTTAGTATTGAAAATATTTAATTTTAAAAGTAGGTAGTGCAACTATGAAAACATAATAAAGTCCAGGTTAATAAGTACTTAACAGAAAACTCCAAATATTTTAGAAATTGATTATTTTCCAGAATAACATATTATTTGGAAACTAAATTTCCACAGCAGATTCCATAGTTCTGAAAATTAATTAGAACCTTGGAATTAGCTACAAAAAAAATAGTATATTCATTAGGGGCAGGGAGAAAAAAAAAGAAGAAAAGTAAAGAATATGCCAACCTTCCAACCTTTTCTACAGGTTTTTGCATCTGGGAAATTACACTTGCTTTCAAGATTCTTTGCATTGTTTAAATTTGTAACCTCATCTCTTTGCACACTTGCTCACCCCCAAGCAAGTCTAAAATCCAATAAATTGCTATAAATGTTTACCAATAAAATGTTATTTTCCAAGCTGTTTTTTCTTAATATTTAAAATTTAAATAGTTTTATTACAGTTAGGTAATTATTCTTGGCACAAGGCCTCTGAAACATTGTTTCTCAGACACTAATGGGTCTTGGAAAAGTTTGAAACTCTCAATTCATTAGGACTTTGAGTAGCTGTTTTGTACCCAAGAATGAGAATTGATGGAGAGTTTGGAACTAAACACATAATTTTATGAAATATGATGAAAACATAAGCATTTTGTTATGACGCACATAACAATCAAGAACCTGTTTCTTTTTAGCTAACTCCTAAAAAGTACCTCCTGTATAATTATTAAATAAAAACACTCACTTATTCAGTACTCAGCTAGCTTTTAAACTCTGAATAAGAGAAGTACACACTGAGAGAGGTACTTACATGGTTTCCTTGGATACTGGATGATGCCATTCAGGTCTATGTTTTTATCTGAAAGTGGTGCCCTGTGGAGAAATGAGGCTTGGTGAGTGGCTGTTTATACATAGTAAGTAAATAGGAACTTTGTTTATTTTACAAAGCATTTTTTTTTGACCCAGATTTCTTTTTCTCATCACACCCAATCCTTGTAAGTAGCAATAATATGGTAGAATAGGTACTTTGCACAACTCTTTTTAACACCACTCAAGAAATTGTAATTATTAAAGAGAAACTCAAAATGCATTGGCTAAGCACATTACTCCTTGGGCTGCTTAAATATCTTGACTACTATATTCTGTCAAACATATAAATGAACACTGCCTGTCTCTATTTTCCTTCAAAAGGAGTTGTTCTCAAACCATCAGTCTTAAAGAAATTAATGTTTAAAAACTTCACATAATGATAAATGTCCTTAATCAAAGAGTAGGAGAATGCTAGCTTTAGCCAGCTCCTAAACACCCAGACATTAGCTGCCATTTTAAATGTTGTAGTGGGATCCTACATACCCAATAGTTTAAGTGCTATGAGCATACAATTTTGACATTCAGTCTCTCAGAACTACATGCTTTCTAATTTTGGTAGCATGATTAATCCCTCCTATGTGATAAGTTTTAACCTTCTAATATTTCTTTGGATCCAAAAGAACAAATGAGCTACAGCAAAAAAAAATGGCAACTAACTTTAATGCTTAACACAATTTAATAACCTAAAATGAAGGAAGTGTGTGGTATGTTTCCATTAAAAAGTTTCCAGCCACAATTAATTGAACAAAAACTTGTCTTGTTCCAAGATTATTCTTGGAAATGTAATTTTGAAGTCTGTGTGAAATAAGGAAACTTACTTTTTTACCATGTGAAAGCAATCTCAATTTTTTGAGGAATGATTTTTGGATAGACTTCCGATTTGATATTTTCCATTTGAACTGGCAGCCTAGGGGCTTGGAAGGGGGGAGGGGAAGGAAGCAGTTCTGTGTTCTTTTGCCAGCACTGACAAAGGTCTGGTTGTCAGTGATACCTTTACAGCTAAATTTACTCCAGAGTGACAGCAACAGGTGCACCTCGCCCTGCCAGACACTTGTGCACAGGGATCACGCATCTTACGGCTTGACGATCAAGGGGGGAAAGCCTGGGTCTTCATAGAAAAGGAGAGGAGGCAAGCACAGCCCAAACTGGGGGGTTTCTCTTCAAAGCCAGCTGGTCTGGCTTTATTCTACAGGAATTTTTTTACCTGTCAGAGTTTGGACAACAAAGCCCTCAGCAGGTGCTGACGGGTACAACTTCCTGGAGAAGCAGAAAGGCACTGGTGAGTTTCAATTCCCAAATATATTTTTTAATCTCCAAAATTTGATTTTCTTATCTTAGAAGAGGCACTGCTGAGGTACCTATATTCAGAATGCTGATAAGACCATTGGAATCAGAGCCATCTAACTCAACAATGTGTTTACCTGGAGTAGAAAGGAGAGCAGTTACCATTTGACAATTTTCTGGATTTAAAAAAAAAAAAAAGTTTTTTTTAAAGGAAATACTTTATATTTTAATGTTGGTCTCTTTCATTACTATCTTCAATATCTGAAAGACGAAGAATTAATTACATATATGATATTAAACTATTTAAATAAACACATGAATATCATTTCTTCTCTTTTTTCTAACTCTGTCATTATCTATTCTGAATAAAATATTTTCAATAAATCTCCAAACAAAAATGTAAAATGGTACATGCTCTTTTCAAACATTTCATGGGCTAGTATTTTTTATGTGTTCATGTGACAGGAATGTGATCAGGAAAATATGAAATTAATTTTATTTTTAATACATTTTTAAAACGTATTGCACAGAACATTTCATAATTAAAAGTGGCAACATTTTCTCATTACTTTACAAAGAGTTTCTTTAGAGAAAAATCTTTGGAATAAGCAACCAAGACAGTACTAAAGCATGTTTTTACGTCATTGATTTCCAAAA
The DNA here is from genome assembly GCA_033961575.1 of Aselliscus stoliczkanus. Taxonomy (NCBI): domain Eukaryota; kingdom Metazoa; phylum Chordata; class Mammalia; order Chiroptera; family Hipposideridae; genus Aselliscus; species Aselliscus stoliczkanus. Next base: position 54,064,568 of record CM066728.1, read on the forward strand.
TTAGTACATTTATATATTTGCTATTTTTATTTTGTAAAATCAAAAGTTTAGGCAAAAATATTTTTTTCAGAATAGAATTTTAATTAATGCAAAACATGGAGAAATGAGACCACATGTTAGGATATATTTTTAAAAAGTGATTCTATTTCAAGGACTCATTCTTTTAACTATGCTTCACAGCATTTCTCTACAAATTGTTGTATTATAGCAAATTGAAAACATTTATTTAAGCAAGTAAGGAGCTCAAAGCTAGGGACTATACATCGTAAACATATGAAACCATTTTAATAACCAAATTCAATATTCACAAGCAACATGGACTAATGAATGTAAAACACACACAGCATACATTGATCGGGAATGCTATAAATTATTATGCATAAAATCAATTTTCTGGGCTGTGGGGGGTAGAATTGGTGCTTAAGAAGAAAAAGGGCCCTACCAATATAAATTACTAATACTATGAGGCAATTGTTTTATTCTGATGATCCCATCAATAATTTTCAATCTACATGTCTGATACATAGTTGTACAGTGGGAAAATAAGATCTGTCTTTCTTAAATGACCACTATATCTAAAACAATTTTCAGATCAATGTTGACACAGATATGTCACCAATTTATAAGTATCATACTCTTTTAGTATGATTTAATTGCTATTAAAATTATGAACTATTTGTGGTTTTAAAAATTACCAGAAATGATCCAACAAAAAAACTGTTTTTAAAACATAATATTATCTGCATTTTAATTGACCCATATTTAAAAAAATTAAAACCCAAATCTGATTTTCATTATAAATTATTACATGTAGAATATGGTTCAGAAAATCAAAGCATATTTTATTGTTAAAAGGAATATATTATAGTTTCAAACTGCTATTTTTGTGTGATATTTTTCTTTATTATATTGATTCTGGCACCTGAGTAACCATGGTCACTAAACTTTTTAGATAACTTCATTAGTCTATAAGAATGAGTATGTACTCCATGCACATGATGATTTTATTTATCTGGTCAGTGAAACACTATATTCCTAAAGAATCAGATCACTCACTTTCAGAGATAATTACTGCAAAACTGAACATACACTCTTAAATCAACTTCAGAACTACATCTGTTACTTTTGTATGTGCATTACTATCGGCTATGATTATTATACTGTTTGTCATTAACACCAAGTATAAGCAGTACAAAAGCTTCTTCCAAACTATTTTTATGACACTTGTGAATTATTAAGTATGACTGAACCTATTCATAACAATGTTAGGTATAGCCCAAATTTTTCTAAATAACTAAAGTTTAAGATTTTAACCACACCCTGAATTGTGACTTAATCTAAAATTCCATGATTGATTTCTTTTGATTATAAGAAGACACTTTAATCCCTAGCTTGACATGCAGCTACATGTCTGTCCTTCTCTGATAAACTTTCAATTTTCATGTCTGAAAAATACCTATGCCAACTCCCTCAATGTATGGGAATGGTTTCTTTTCATAAATGCTAGTCAGAAATTGTGGATTAAAGTTGCAATAACTCATATGTTCCCAAAAAGGTTAATTTGGAAACATCTGCATTTTAAGCATTATTTGCATACATCTTCATATCCTAAGGACAGCTTATTTATAGTGGAGAATATATAATTTTTCCTCTGTTTCTGAAAGACATTTGAAAAACATTTTGTTTACCTTATGTATTCACAAGTACAATCTTGATTCTCCAGCAACTAACTTCAATAAATTATATTGTGAGTATCTATTTAATTTCAGGACAACAGAGTTTCCAGCTAAAATGGATTTTCTTATAGGTATTTAAAGAAACCAAAGTATTCTGGCGGCTTTGTGGGTATCTCCTCATTGACCACCCACCTGACTGACAGCTGTCAACTGTCCTTGGGCCAAATGTAACCCAGTAAAGATAAATATTACATATTAGTCATCCCTGTTGATAATACCTGGTGCCAGTAGGTTTTCAAATAGGAATAAGTAGACTGTACATATAAAGAAGTAAAAGGGGAGTCATTCCAACCACCTACCATTCCTCCTTTGTCATTAACTTATTTCTCCTTCATTTATCCCACTTTTCTTGATGTCCATATCTCACACTTACAAAGAGTTAATTTCCTTAAAGGAAATTCAGATGTATGTATCAAGTGTATGTCTATGAAAATACTGGGCAGCCAAGTAATGAAGCCCACGCATTTGTTTCAATCAAATCTTATTTTTAACTCGTGAAATCTTTGAGTTGTGGGAAAGAGTCTTCAAAGCTTTCAACTACTCATTTTAAAGAAAATGAAACAGAAGCACAAAAATGAAATTTACCCAAGGTAACCAACATGAAAACGTCGATGGAGACTTGGGTGTGTCTCCCAAATTCAAATCCAGTGATTTTTTGTTTCTATTAATCTTTAAACATATAGATTATCAAACTATAAGTAAAAGAGAGCACATGAAAAGTTAATTTGAGTTACATTCCTTTGGAGAAGTGTTTTCAGTCACCAGACTTAATACCTTATTAGAGAAACAGACAATTTTATCAGAGAGAGCATATAAAATGTAGTTTTAAAGATGAGTATAAACACATTAATATATTTAAAGTATAAATTCTTTTTTTCATTCTCTTTACCATTTAAACTGATTTGCAGACTGAAAATATTTATGGTGTATGTGAAATAGCAGAAATAAAAAAAGTCAGTGGCAATATATATGTTTAGAAAATGAATGCAGAAATCAAAAACTGAGGTTGAAAATTTTTTGACATATTAGGGGATAATTAAAAATACCAAATCTATCAAAGCATAAGCATATGTGTAATACTCAAATGCAGAGTATATAAAACAGTTCATATAACTGACTCAACAACTAATGAGCTTGTGTGTGTGTGTGTGTGTGTGTGTGTGTGTGTGTGTGTGTGTGTATAATCATCAAACCTCTCTGAACCTCTAAGGCCTCATCAACAAATGTTTCCTAACAACTCAGAAATTCTATGGCTCAATAATTCTGTGTTAATGTAAGTATCTGATTTTTTTTTCAAATAATTATTAATTATAAAAATAAATATTTTATGTTGTTATAATATAATTTGTTGATAATGCTATACAACATACTGATTCAGTCAAGTGCATGAAAGTGTATTCAAAGTAAATACTCAATTATTTTAGGACCCTCCAGAAAGGAAACTCTTTAGGAGATATTTACCTTATTCTGAATTTTAAAGAATGTATCTGAAAGTATGACTGGACCTATTGGCAACAAATACTGGGCTTTGCAGCAGTATTTGCTTTTTAATCCAGACATGCAAATTAGTATAAAAAAAGAGAGAGGGAACTTAAAACAGTGCTATAGGATATAATTGGAAATTGTGGATAGGGTTTCCCTACAAGGGATTGATCTAAAATGATCTCCAACAGCTCTATGATCCCATTTAGCAACTAAATTATATATCTAAATGTATTTGCTTTTTCCATTACATTTAGTCCAAATCAATATTAGTTACTAATCATTGTAAAATTTGTATGGTGCCAGGTGGCTCCTAGACTTATTGGGGGGGGACTTTGTAAATTATGTAAATGTCTACTTACTATGCTGTACACTTGAAACTAATATAAAATAATATTGAATGCCAATTGTAATTGAAAACTAAACATTAATTTTTAAAAAAGTTATTAATCTGCAAACCACTTAACAATACACAATAACAGTATGAAAATCAACTGCAAGCAAAATAATCAGTAAATAATAGTATCCATTGCTAACAAATGTGAAAGACAGGGGTGTCGAAGCAAAATATGCAGAACCACAAGACTTTTTTTCCTTTCAAAAAATTCAATTGTATCCCATATTTCAAAGGAGTGTTAGTGAAAGTGAATGACTTGTCCTTCACTGGCCTTTGAAAGATCATAAATGTTTTCTCTTTAGAGCTGAAGAGCATTTCCCAAAGAGCACTAAAACAGAAGTAGGCAGTTCAGAGTAGTAGTCTGTTTCACCGCTTTGTAATCTTCTGATTAGAAACAAGTCATGTAACATCTGTGAAGCTACAGAATGGATGAGACTCTGTGGGGCTATGTGTAAATCATAGGAAAGAAGTTTTAGTTACCCAATAGAAGGTGATTCCTCTGCTTAGCGTGAACTTCCAAAGGGTCCTAGACCATATTGGTGGGTTTCTGTCTACAATGGCATGCCCTGCACTCTCCCTATTGCTATATGTAGCCCACCGTGTCGGCATTCCAAATAATTAAAACTAACATCAGTATTTAGCTTGTGAAATCAGTGGGCCAAACAAAATCACTCTGTAATACACTCCCAACCAGCTGGCCATATTTTTCCCACTTGGGTACCCTGGTAACAAAACATGAAAGGTCTCACCCTTGAAATTATATTACCACACATAGCTTTGAACTTTTCAGTATGCTCTATAGGGCTGAGTTGACACAAAGGACTTAATAGTCACTTAATGTTTTTAGTTTTGTAAAATGGGAGAATATATTTTTAATGAAAATTTTTTTTTTACCACGTTTATTGCTGTAAGTAAGCCAGCATGAGAATGTGTTTATGTCAGTAAAACACTGTAACAAGAAACAGGCACATGAGAGAACCCCTAATCTGAAGTGTTAAAAATATCTGGGTCCAAAAGAGGTTAATGGCAGCAGCTGGGTATGGAGAAAGGTTAAATGGCTGGTAATATGGATCACCATGTTGCCTGGGACGGCCATGTTGTGAAGGCCCTTTATGATTGCTCAGCCGACAGGGGTAATTACCGAGATCATAAGGAATATTTGTATTGATTGAAAGTCTCTTTAGTGAAAAGCCACATTTCTCAAGTGATCAGAACAGTGCTAGTCCTGGTTGCAAGAAATCTAGGTTCACATGCAGCTGGCAATCAAGGAAGTATGAACTCGTCTGTCGGTCACTAACAGTAGGTACCTGGGTGTGAAGTCCGCTTTAAAAGTTTTTCTGAGATCCCAGGATCGGAGGAACATATTCCACCCAAGAAAAGAGATACTCCTCAGATAAGTGAAGATGAGGAATTGTAGAGAGCCTTGAGAGAATTAGGCCCTCATATTGATTAATCAGTGTTCTAATTAGAGTGGCCAGTATAGATGTGTTATGTCTTTTTATGCTTGTGTACAGTATGAACCAAGACAGGGAATGGAAAGATTCGGATCAATTTGAACTCTCATTCTTACTATTTTAAAAGACATTCACTAATTTAAAAATTCCATAAAACTTCTTCAGATTAGTTGAGAAGACAGGAATGAATACAAGTAATGGAGAGAAGTCAAGGTTATGGAATTAGAAGGCCTTCACACATTTTGTGCTACTCTTACCTTAAGGCAGTGGCTTGCAAACAAAATGTACATAAGAAACACTTGAAGAACTAGTTAAAATACAGACTCCTGAGACTGTGGGTCAGTGGGCCTGAGGTGGGGCCCAGGAATCTGGGTGAATTTGAGACACTCTGATAAACTCTTCTCTGTGCTACATTGTTCAATCCTCATATGACCTTTTTGGTTAGGAGGATTGGTTCTCCTCTATGACAGCAAGAAAATGAGCATTTAATTAATTCATTTATTTAAATTATTTTCATGTGGATTGGCAAATGATAAGGTTCACCCAATACTATTGATAAATCAAAAATCATTCTCAAGTTCTACTTGAGTTTCAGGCACTGAATAATACAGCTTGAAATATGAAAAGTGGCTTGAGCTGACTCTTGAGAAAAGTCATAGTAAAACAGCACAGAGAGTGCTTATTATGAGAAGTAGGTATGCATACACATTCAAGTCTTAAAATAATTAATCTTCATTGACCTAGAGTTTAAGAGATTATAGCTTACCAGTAATGTAAGAGAAACCACTAGCTTTATCCTCCTGTATGCAAGTTATTTTGTGGCCATAGGCTACTCAAACTAGAACCTCATAGCTACTTAAGGGTGAGGTGAGAATGTGGATTGATGAACATAAATCCTTCACAATACTAGACAAACTACTCAGCACATTCCTTATTCACTGTGAGTTCATCATTGTAATAATCAGGGTAATTATAATAATTAATAAGAAAAGTAATCATAGAAACCCTTGTATGACTATATTGCCTATAGCATACATCAATTGTTGAGAAATAAGCTCCTTTGTTAACAGTATTTTATTTTGAAGTGATTCAGATAAATGGAAAAATATTATTAATAATATCCTATGTCTAAAACAGAAAATGTAACTTTCCAAAGCAATGAAAAAACTCTGAATGTTAATAACCAGTTTGTGTGTGTGTGTGTGTGTGAGCATATGTAACTTTACTGAGTTTACAATTGAAAATAAAAACATTTACAACTGAGGATGAAAAGAGCAGAAAAGATGAAAGAAAGAAAAAAGGAAAAAAGAAGGAAATGGGAAAGATAGGGGTAAATCTGTTGATTGGCTATTGCTAAAGGGGGTGAAAAGGAGCAAGAAAATTATAAAAAGTTTCTTACCCCTCTTTAAGTAGTATTCCAAATCTTTGACTTAGAATTATATTCCTTTATTTCTGAATCTCTTCAGTGATGATGTGTAATATAAAGTTCCACTTGACATGGATCCTCTGTATTAACAGATTTAATGTTATACAAAGTTGGGAATATTTATGTGCCCATCTTTGCACATAGGAAGGTGCTATATCATTGATTTCATGTAGGAGGTAAAGGGCAGAATGCATTTGCCCTCCAATACTGAACCTCTACCCAACTCGAACGAATTCTTCCCTTCATCCAGGAAGCAACACATCTTGATCGCACAGGGTTTGTATATCCCTACATCCCTGTATTCAAGATGTGTCTGGAAAAAATGACTAATTATACTGCCTCTGATGGCTTTGGGGGGCTGACCAAGTGACAACATGGTAGCTATGGCACAAAGGACATGTAGCAACCGTGTGTCTCCTATGAAAAGAGGAAATAGAGACTGGTACTAAACAACAGGTACTAAAATGTGCTATATTTTAAAAAATAAGTAGACAAATTTTCATAGAGCATCATGACATTTTGCTTATAGAGAGCTAATATTCCAATCCCGACCTTTTCAAAACCAGTAATATTTCTTCTTCAAGTAAGAGCCAGGCTTCCCACTGACTTGCACCCAGGGCTCACCCACATGTTGGCTGTGGATGGGAATGACTGTAGGTGAGAGGGACTGAGACATGCTGAAAGTCTCCTCCCTAAATCATCACCTGACCAACACAACAGGGAATTTGTGTAGCTGCAGGAAGCCAGCCCCTGCGAGGACCAGGGGTTCCCTTGGGTGGGACGGTGTGGGCGAGGAGAAAGAAGGAGGGAGACACGGAAGGAGGTTCACAGGAGCGTCACACACACACTTCATTATTAAAGCCTTGCCCCTTTTATAGGGGCTTCTGACCATTACCTCAATTGCAAGTTATGTTTCACCTGATCAGGATGTTTTTCTCTTTCTCAGAGCTTTTACCTTTTTGTAATTGTGTTTTTCCAGGGTACACCGGTTACCATGACTACTTTACAGGGCGTATACTTGAACTTAGTAGCAAAAGGAGTCTCAAACTTTTCCTATTCTACGAAGAGCTGCATATCATTGTAATAGAGGGGAACATCTGTTTCTCAGTCAAAGCTTCAGTTTTTGTTGCTACAGCAATGTACAAAGAAAACAGTTAAAACAAGGCTGTTAATTAAAATACCTCATGGTCAGTAAGTGGTCTCTTATCAGAACTCTCATGCCGAGAGACCTTAGTCTCCTGATCTCCAAGGAAACCTTTCACAGCTGCATAGGCCAAGGGGCTTGAGTCCCCAATATCTCAGTTCAGGGGGCCCCTAGGGCTGTAGACTGTTTTAGGGTTTCCTTTTCTTTAGGAAATCTTGCCCCGTCATTGACTTACACAACCAGCTATCATCAGGGTACCACAGGAACTTGTCACAAATGCAGTGAGTATATTGTCTCCTATAGGAGGAAAGGCACATGGGTGCATAGAGACAGGAGATATTGCATGACCAACCATAAGGCAGCATCCCAGACATCCAGTGCTAAGCGTGGATCTTTATTTCAATGTGGCCTTGTCAGACACCAGGAGACTATCGGCTCCCAGCATGTAGCCATGGATACTCCTTTGGATTAGGAACTCTTTTCAGAAAACTTTTGAAGAGAAGTTCATTTAAAGGACATGTTGGTACTGTGTCATGAAGTTTGAGGAGTGGTTGTTTCCTCTGATAGAACACAACCCAGGAGAATTCTGGGACATAAAGAGGCTGCTGAGGAATGAAAGGACTTTGTGGGTCACATCAATGAAAGGTTGTGAGAAGATACGGACACTCAAAGAAAGAGCTACTATTGATTTTGAAAATAATAATTGTAAGGTTGCCGAAGCTTGTCTTTGTATCACCAACTTCCCTACAATCACCTTCAACTTGTCCTTCTTTTACTTTGGCATGCTCTACTTACTAAGCTGATATAATTTTGTCTATACCACATAGATAATATTGATTTAAATGGATTTAAAAACTCAGATTTAATAGGAAGCTACTAATTCTACATATTTATGCTAAGGGTCTTCAGATTTAAGTGTAAGATTAGGGAATCAATAAGCAATTTAGAAAATGTCTGATGTAACTAAAAAATAAGATCTTGGAGCATTATCCTGGGCAAATGGATATATAATTATTTTTGTAAGTCTGATGAAGTCAAATATGAATACAAACGAGAAGTTTCTCTGAAAAGAATAGTATATGGAACACTGACAAGGATAATATAAATTGGCAATCCCAAAGTGTAAGACTTCTTGGTATAATATATTGGTTTAATCAACATATTATCATAAGTATGTTTTATATTTATTTCAAATGTAAAATGCCATATTATGAAATAAAAGCTGCTTTGAAGCATAAAAACTCATGGAAAAGAAAATATTTTCTAGAATATTGTTAGATAGCTGAGACATTGAGATGTTTTTCATGAAAATTAGATAGCCCTTTAAAAGGAAATATACAGATGCAACAATGATACAAAGCAATATGCAGATGATGTATTATAGAATTGTACATTTGAAACCTATATAATTTTATTAACCAAAGACATCCCAATAAATTTAGATTTTTTTTTATTTTAAAAATTATCAGATCTTTTATAACTCACCAAAATGTCTCAAAGGCTACACATTTGTATCAGGGATACCCTTGAAATTCTCCTTTTGTATCAGCAATTAGTGTCAATCTATGAGCAATATCAAATAATCTGCTAGTCTGTAATCCCATCAAAGCTTTTGGCAAGCACCTTCTTCACTACATTTGGTTTGGATTTAGTTTTAGCAACAAATTCATCCTTAATGTTAAAGATGTGCCAACAATAAGACTGGTCTTATGACTGCATGACAAATTCCAAGGAGATTTGACTTGTGCAAAGACAACATTCCTGAAATAAGCAAATAACTTCCTAAAGTATCTACCTTTAAGAAGAAGGTTTATTCTGAAATATTTTCTGGTGGGAAAAAAATATTGATTATATCATTTCCTGCTCTCATCATCCCTTTAAGTGAGCAAAAGTTAGGAGAACAAGGTAGCAGTATGGCATCATAGCTAAGGGCATCAATTGGAAACAAACAAACCTGGTTTCATGTCCTTTGGCCCTTATGAACTATGTGATTCAGGGCAGGTAATGTCACCTCTCTAAGCTTTAGTTTTTAAAATCTGTAAAATGGGGAGAATAGTAGTACCTGCCTGAAAAGTAGTTGTTTTGATAAGAAGAAATAATGTTTATAAAGTACTTAATACAATTAATTAAAGCAGTTAATACAACACTGAAAAATAGTGACCATTAAATGTTAGCCACTTTGAACTTCTTTATTTCAACCCACATTCTATCTAATATGATAGAATCATTTTTGCACATATACTACAAATATCATTGCATCACCAATAGATCATTGATATAGAAATATTTAACTACAAATTTAGTTTTAAAAAATCATCTACAAGAAACCAGACATCTTTGTCTGGATTCTTGATTCAGTGAACTAGTATACACTGGTAAAACAAACCAGTTTTAATCACTGACTTAAATTTAAATTTATAACGTTTTACTTTTAATTCTCCATATTCTAAAATAATGTAGAGACTTCATCCCAAATAATACAAGTTAATTCTCTTTCTTCCTAGTAAATTAGACTATGGATATAATTACATATCTCCTTATTTTTAAATCTAGTGTGTATTGAAAGCATATAAATGTATGCACGAACTTACCTTCTTGAAAAATTAAAATTTTATATTATTTTGCATGGTTTAAAATTTTAGGTTACGTATAAAATATTTCTAAAATAATTGTGTAAGTTCTCAGCTAAATTGTACACCATCATTTGGAAAATTACCTTGAGAGATAGAGGAAACACGGTACACTTTGCAGTGTGGTAGCTTTCTTCTCTCCTTTCTAGACTCCTTTGTCTTATTTAACTTGGTATTCATAATGCAGAGAGTTGGCGTGAATACCAGATATAGGAATCATATACATTCCAAGTGGGACTTTATTAAAACCAAAAATGCAAAATGTCTATGGCTTCTGTGTTTCAAGAAATGGCAAATAGCCCCTAGACATAGCAGCAACAATCATGTGTCCAACGGAGAACTACTTCCAGTCCTTCTTGCACAGAATGCTCCATTAGGCATTCCACAGGCTCCCCCTTTCCAGCAGGCCATTGCCCAGCACCGTTGCCATAGATGGCCATCAGACATTTGGAATGACATCAGGAGATAATCTGAGCAGACTCTGCCCTAAAGAATTCAAGCTAGCAGGAGACTGAAGATATCAATGTCTTCTTGGCTGACAACAGCATTCCAAAGGTCAACTAGGGTAAAAAGAGGATGGGCTTAGAGTTTCCAGTGCCTTTTCTACAACCAAGCAGCTAACAAGTATAAGGAAGCATCCCTCAAGAAAAAACAAATTATAGAAAATAAAGACAAAGGAAGCCTGAAAGTATCCTGAAGGCACCATGCCTCTGAAAGGGAAATAAGCAAGCTCTACCTATTAGGTCAGGGAATTTTAGAATTGAAGAGATCTGTACCTCTTAAAGGTAAAACTCACAAACAGTTCTCATCCAGAACCAATTACAAACCCTCTGACAACCTATTTATGCAACTTCTGCTGCTGTGACAGCCCCCGTATGGGCAAATATGTGACTTAATAATATAGAAGTAGAATCTCTTTGCAGGAGAATAAGAATGGCCTTTACTGCAGTTTACCACTTTTCCAGCCCTGTGCTTTACCCTGAGTAGCTTATTTAACCCTGATAACAAAGGTTTGAGGGCAGCACTTTATGATCCACATTTTATAGATGAGGAAACGGAGGCAAAGGAAGGGTCAGTGACTTGTGCATAATCAGTTTCCATGTGTTAGAGACACCTGGTTTTTGGCCACATATCCTCTTCTCAGTGAGAGCAGTCTTTTTAGCTGTCAGCCATAGAGAGGCTGAGGCCTTCTAGTACACATGCCTTGAAGAATTAAAAGGTATTTCTCTTAGTTTCTTAGATTTTGGGGAGAATGGGAAGAACCCTTTATACCTTGAACCATAAATTAATAAGAGAAGTAAAGACAATAATTTAAATATGCATCAGCTCAGGAGAGGTACAAGCTTTAAAAAACATTTTATTGTTACTGTTTTAAAGTGATTTATCATTCCTCCTATCTGAAAACTTAGGGGTCCTTCATTAAGGGTTAACTTATAAGCTAATTACCACTGATGGCCAGAATTAACACCAACATTTTACCCTCAAATAAGAAGAAGAAATATAGGGGATGATCATGGCAAAAATCAACCACCCAAACAAGCAAAACATTGAAGTTAGAAAGTTAATGCTTTGTCTCTAAATCTTTATGATGTATTCTGTTACCTTATATGTCTCAGGTAGTATAATTTGTAAATAAGTTTTGCTCATCTTACTAATATTTCTGCTCTATTTCCATCCTAGTAATATGAAAGACATAATCAATGTATCTGATATCTTCATAGAATTTGATTATGCTTCACTAACTTTTATCACCTTGCCTCGCTGACCTTAAGAGTGCTTTTTAACTCTTACTTTAAAAGAGTATTCCATTTCCTCAGGATTTTTATAGTATAAGTAAGTGCAATGTTATCCTAATTCATCTCTTTTAAAAGGCATTATTTGAATCTATGACACTACCAATAATACATTTTTAGTTTGGTAGAGAGTATGATTCCCCATACACCTGATTCCTTATTAAATGGAATTTCTTCTTAGAGGAATGCTTAGAAGTATTTTCCCTTGTAAAAGGGTACTCCTGTCTAAAATCTCCTGTCAGGTCACCTTTCTGTAAAGTTAATTTGCCCAGCCAACCCCAGGCCCCGGGGGCTGGCAGAAAAGTGCACTAGCCTGGCACAAAGGGTACTAGACTCTGTCAGGTGGCCTTATCTTTCTTACAAATTTATGGCATGATTTGGGGTGCATCTCTTAACTGCCCGGGGCCCAAATTCTCTTCCCTGTAGAAAATTAGGTGCTTCTGTTAAGTGTTTCCTAGTACTTTTTCAGTAGGAAGATACTGAAATTCTGACTTTAAAACTTTTCACACTAGTGCCAAGAAATGCAAATGCCCAGAGTGTACTAAAATTGAGCTGGTATCATAAAGCAGGTTATTTCTTTCTCTTTTTTAAACCAGCATTCATTTTATTCCAGTAGAACTTTATGCAAAGATGGAAACGTTCAGTGTCTCCCAGTAAAATAAGATAACCACCACTCGCCTGTGGCTATTGAGCACCTGAAATGTGTCCAGTGTTAACTGAGGAACTGAATTTTAAATTGTATTTAATTTTCATCAACTTAAAAAGCCACATTCGGCTTCCTCCTCTCACATAGGTAGCAGCTTGTAGCTTTGAGAACATGACAATATAAACATTTTACACCTTTGATTTATTCAGCCTAGTGCTCTAGAATGCCTTTCCACCACGCTTGGTGCCCTTGGTACATACAGCTCCACACACAGATCAAAGAACAGCACATGCATTTGCATTACGTGATGGCATGTTTGCAAGAGACCCCGATGCTAGTCTAGCGTGCAACAAATAAAGAGGCATGAAAGGGGAAAGGAAGTTTGGGGTGAGTTGTGTGTTTTCTCCCTAGTATCCCATTTCTCCTTGTTTGTGGCCTTTTCTTTGCCAAGACGCGCACAGCCACCGAGGCAGCTTCACTACTAGAACCAGGATTTGGCTGTTGGCTTTTTAAATAACCCTATAGAGCCTGAAAGCTCGGGCTATAAAATCCAGCTCCGGGACGCAGCCCCTTTATTTGTCTGTCAGGTGAAAAAGCAGGCTGGATGGTGTGGGACAGGGGCAGCAGCCCGACCTGAGCGCACCACTTTCCCTCTCCCAGGCTTGCAAAATGCTCGGAGCACTCCGAGAAGCTTGTGCCGCCGGACCCGAACCGCGTGCCAGCGCTTTGTGCACGGTGCGTGGGTGAGTTCACTATGTGTGTCGCTCGGCGCTCATTCCTAGCTCCTGGGGGGCTTCTCTCGCCAAACTTGGGAAAGTAGCCTCAAGATCCTCCAACCAGACCAGTAGTACAACCCCCCACACACACCTACCCCGCCCGTTTCCAAAGCCCAACCATCAGCGTTGCGCCCTCCTCCATTCCCCAGAGCCCACCACGCGGCCTCTTTGCCAAGCCACCGGCCGCTTTCCCCCAAGCCGTGAAATCCTGCCTCTAGACACAACCCGGCACACCCGCCGCCAAAACTGCGAGCCACCCCACTTCCCCCTTCGCCCCCCCACGCCCGCCTTCTGCGCATCCAGGCCCAGTAGGTCCCCAGAAGGGCCCCAAGCCCGCCTCCTCCTCGCCCGTGGCGCACGCACGTGGCGCACTCACCCCCTACTAGCTGCCTCGGAGCTCTAGAAACGCTCCCTTGAGGGAGCCCCCGCCCCCTCAGCTCTGTCCACGCCGAGAAAAGAGGGTGAGGGGAAGCGGAGCGGTGTAGAGAAAGGAGTATAGAGGTGATGAGAGCAGTGTTGAGGGGAGCACCGGCAATAATTGAATGGCATTGCGGCTGCAGCTCCTCTGCGGAACGCCCAGCCAGTGCGGATTCACTTTCCACACAAATCATCCGGAGGGATTGTTGCTGCCTGCAATCAATAACTCAGCGGAGTGAGCTGCTGAAACCAGAGGCGTCCCCCGTCTGGGTCTTTAAGGGGCCGTCCCGACTGAATCCCAGCCCTCTGCTTTCCAGACAAAGAAGTGGGCACCAAAACATAGGAAGAGATTTTTAACCCCTACCCACACCCCGATCCAGGGCAAAGATCTTTAAAAATTAAAGGGCACACACGTAGAGAAGTATCTAGAAGAAATAGTTAAAAGGGGAAGTGTGAAAATCCATTCTGTGAATTGAAGGTTTCTGTGATATTTCAAGAAATGGGATAAAATCAATGTTCCAATGAACATTTAACAATTTAGTAAGTAAAGATAAAGTCCATTAAATTTAGCCATGCATATGGATACTTTTTATCGCAAGCAAATTACTTGATCCAGCCTTATTTGGGCATGGTGATCCAGAATAAGAAAGAAATGTACCGTAATTTGTGGTGGCATTTTAAAAAGTCTTAACATATCTTTCAGACATTGTTTCATGACGATTGTATTTCTATAAAGTGAAAAGGCCCTGGGAGATGTGTGTTATGCTCCCACTTAATAGACTGTAAAAACCAAGCAGAGCTGGGAGAAAGGGAATTCACCAGGTCACCTGGTACTGACTACCAGTCACCAAGTAGAGAGTAACTCACTGTGGGCTTTAGCCTAAAAGACTAAACTCAGCTAACACCCCTAAATAAAAGTGGCCAAAATTCATTTCTCCTTGGCTCAAACACAAGTTAAAAATAAAATAAGTCTTAAGGATGTCAAACCAAATATAGAGATTTCATAAATCTTAATGACTCTTCACTATGAAGTCTTACTAGTACAAATGGAAGAAGGGATATTGACCCTCACTCTCTGGTGTATCTCAAGGTTTGGAGGACTAGCCCCATTCTGAAGCCAAGGAAAAAGTTCATTTGTATCCTCAAAAGTCATAGAAAAGTAATTTCAAACAGGGCATTTGTGCTCAGTATAGTTAAACAGTGCTTGGAAGGATAAGGTATTACTGGTAATAGCATTCATAAAGGGTACTGAATCCACATCACTAATCCCAAACTATTTTAAATTTGCCTTTAGGCAACATATAAAACATGCTGCCCTTTCCGGAACTTCAGTTGCAACTTCAGCATCCCAACCTGACAAATTTTGTTAGCTTGGGATAGCATGGATTTGACTTTCTTCCTTGTAATTCTTCATCAGATACAAAATTATGGGTACAAAAATTAATATAAATATAGGATATTTGGATATGAGATAAAGGATATGATTAAACCTTGGCTTGCAATAACAAATCCTTTGTATGTTACAGATTCTCAATCACAAGTAGTCCACATGGTGTATGCTATGCATGTGCTACAGCTGTAACTAAATAATTTTTAAAATTTAGATATTTGATACTATTTATTATTAAAGGTTTATAAGTGTCATTACAGTTAATGATGATTTAAATCATTTTATATTCAATCCACATTCATTTGGTTTAATACTAGAATTAACATTAATGATACTTTAGATTCACAGTTTTAGAAATAAATTTATTTGTACTTTAATAATCAGCATTCTAAAAACATTAATTAAAACTATATACCTTGTTGTACTTACACATTTTTAGGTGCCAAAGAAGAGTTGCAAACTGTGAAGTAACTTCTATGAAGAGATGAAGTAAAGAATGGAAGGCAAATGACTGTATGTGTATGTGGTGAGTGCTTAACATTTGTTACATCTACCACAAAGTTGATTCATAGAGGTAAAACTGCCAAACTCTTTGTGATTAGGTATTTATGATATAGACATGTATAAAAGTGATAAGGAGTTATATAACCATTACACGCTTTATATTATAAGCAAAACCATATCATTTTGTTGAAAGCTGCTGTCATCTTTCAGGGCCTATCTTTGCAAGTCTCTTTTATAATGAATCCACTTTAGGGGAAGTTAAATGTCATCTCTACTGTAGCTATTAAAAAATACATTTAATGCTATTGGAATTTGTATCTTAACTACATTTTATATTTTTCTGAACTTCTATGTTCAGTTATCATGTTTGTCTTGAGAGTACTCTGTCTGAAGAACAAATACTATACAGCTGAATAGTCTTGAGGGGTAGATTCATCTATAGCCTTTCTTCATTTTAGGGTGGGTTGCCGTGGTAACCACCCCAGCTTACTTTACAATAATTTCTTAAAGCTACACCCAGTGTGGGCCAAGCTTAAAAGCAGGCAGACCCAGTGCACAGTGTTTTAGTAGACTGCTGATTTAATGTAGGGAAGTAGCAAAGAGAGGAGGGTAGTGTAAAATGGCATGCAACCCTGGACAGAAATTAGAAATTAGCTTTCCCTAGAGTTAAAATCCTGAGGATCATGCTCTCTGTAACTTCTGTAGCACTTTAATTAAATATGTTGCTAAACAATTCTTTTGGGGAGAAAAACAAGTTAATATATATTTACATCTATACTAAAGCACATGATAATTATTTAATGAAGGAAATATTTGGTGATTGGGGGTGGGGGAGAAGCTAATTTAAATAGTACATCAATCCCAGACATCATTTTGTCTTAAAGGAAGTATCAGCTTTTACTTAACATGCTAGGCCACAAGCTTCCAATTGGCTTAAAGGGTATAAGAATTTTCTACTTTCCACTGGAATACACTGGAGAATTCATTTAACACATAAGCAAATTGAAGCCCAGAAAAGACACACTCATTAGTTGGGTACCAATCTTGAACCAGAGACTCCAGGCCTCCTAACACCTAGTACCAGCTCCTCCCTGCACAGAAAATATTGTGATCCTAGCCAAGTACTATTAAGTGGCAAGAATAAGGGTGATTTTAGTTTAAAGGAAAAAAAAAAAAAGAAAAAAATCCAGAAGTATTTAAAGAAGGACACAAAGCACATTTTACATTAACCACTTTGTGGATTTCCAATGAATAATTTTTTATCTCAGGTGACTTTCTATTGTACATGTCTGTACAACCTCTTCTACTTCAACTATAAAAGTTCTAGGGAAAGAAACTAATGTTAATATTAACTTAGGGTCACGCATAATTAAGAAGCTAAATCTGCTGAGGGAAATATTTTATATTTTAAAAAGCCAATTGTCATACATTCCAGGTCTAAATTATTTTCAGATTATCCAGTATGAGGTTATACTTTTGAATGCTTGTACTATCATTGATAATTATGGGTTTGTTATAATATTATTAAATGATTCTTAGAAATGTTAAAAGATAAAAGTTTCTTTTTGAAGAAAAATGTAAAACTGAAGTATACTGTGATAAATACTCTCTATATCCATCTAAAATAGTATGATTCAAAGTCAGGTATTGCCTATGTCTATTTGCACATGTAAAATAGGCTGTTAGAATTCGTTACATTAATTTGAGGCATTATGGAAATAAATGTAGATGTTCCTGCAAATGGTTTGCTTTGTTAGGACATTTGTGAATCTGGAAAAAGTGTAATTAATTTCATTTTTACCACCATATATAGACATATCTAAGTATTCAAAATGTCTATGCATCTTTAAATTTTTGGACTTTTCTAGAAGTTGTGCCTTAAATGAAAACCTAATACAGATTATCTGTGCCCTATTATTAAAATGAATTCATGGTAGTAGCAAACTCACCAGATGAAAAACAAACAGGCAAACAAATAAATTGTAGATACTAATCTGCAATAAATAATACTATTTCAGATAGTTCTTGCTTTGCCATGCTTTCCTATAATAAAAGCAAGAGTTTCATTTTAGTTGTGTTGATAAGTCACAATGTGATGAGCCAGAAGCCTGAAGATTGTTCAGATCTAGTTGTACTAGCCTGTAAAATCAACCTTTCCCTTTCAAGTGAAGCCTTGGGGCAAATGCCTAAATGTTGAGCCTACTCTTCTGAAAAAAGCTACTCGCTTCAATAGCCCCTGCAATGAAGCAGGAGGCTTTTTGAATCACACTGTCCTCCTGCATTAAAATAGTCTGGAGGCACAGGGCAGAACTTAACAGGAAATGCAACTAGTCATTGGGTTAAACACAGTGCTGAAAGGAATTTTTTTAAGTGAGAAAATATCTTTAATTAGCTAGACATTTCAGTGCACTCCTATTGTCTACTCTTGTACATTCCCTGTTTTTATTCCCCCAGTGTGTTTTCCGTTCTTCCTTATACAATATTGAAATTTTAAAACTTGGTTTAAACATTTTATATAATCTATAGTTCTATGGGCAAGCAATCGTGTCTTTTCATGGTTTGTGTACTAACTGGTGTATATTATCTTTGCTTTTATTGGGTTGGAGTAATTTGGCTAGAGAAAGGAGGTGCCCAATCCCTAGTAGCCTTTCCAAAATCTTTACTATTAACCTATTTTTTGAACTTTAACATGAGTAGTATCTTCCTTATCAGTCTCTATTTCTGTTTCCTGTGCAGCTGAAACTCTTCAGGATAAAATTGAAGTCATCCGCTATCGGATAGGGAAGACTAATGCATTTGGGAAGTTGTTTTGGTTTACGTGTTAATGCCCTGGATAAAATCCAGTAAGGTGTAGAAGGGATAGAGGTGGAGGAGGGAGGAGAATATCTCTTAGGAAGCTGCCGCTTCACTAAATATTCCCAAACTGATTAGAAAGTTCATGGCCCCGCGATGAAGTCGAGATTTCAAATACTGGTAATTCTTTTATTGCTACCATTTGAGAACCGTTTAGCGTCTTGCTAGCCTTCCGACCTCTCAGGGCCGAAAACCGCGTATTCTGGGCATTCAGGAAAAGCGCGCTGGCATCGGGTGCTGCAGACATCCTGGACGGTGGCTTTTACGCGTAAGTAATTGAGGAGAGCTCGGACGGGTGGAAGAATGAAGTGGTTAACGCGTCTCCACACGGGAGAAAAGTCACAAGAGCTACTATTAGGGTCGCGCTCCTATTGGTCAGAGGAAAGATCCCGACTTTAGAAGGACTTTCCTGCTGGCTGGCTCGCAGCGTCCCCGGGGAGCGAGCGCGCGGCAGCCAAACACTCGGTTCTCCGAGCGTCCTCGGCTACAGCACCGGCACGGCGCAGGGAGCCTCAGCTCGCGGCGTTGTCTTCATTTGGTGCAATAAAGAATTGTCATTAGCTTTGCGTATGGCCTGTGCCGTTACCCTGCCGTAAAACTAAAATTAGCAAAATGTCAGGAATGGAAAAGATTGATTCACCAAGATGCAATTATCATTTAAAAGTGCTTGATTGAGGTACTGATGTTCAGTGATTTATTCTGCATACCATATACATAATTAAAGTAGTGTAGTGGAGTAATTTATCAATCTAGTTGAGACTGGAGGGGTGAGGAGCGAACTGCTGTATGTTTGTTTTATTAAAATGCTCCGAGGTCTAGTCCCGCCCCCCTTTTGCAAGAGTGAAACTGATGATTTCTCCAGCTCTTGAGGAGAGTCAACGGTTTGGGATGATGAGGGAGGGAGAGGCGAAATGAAAGGCAGTGCGAGGCAAAGGCACAGGCAAGGACAACATAAAGGGGAAAAAAAGAAGGCAAGAGGTAGTTCATCGTTCGCACTGCTTAGAATCCCGTGCTCTGGTTTCCCCTGCCACCCCCGCCTCCCCTCCCAATATCCTTCCACCATTCCCCCCGCCCCCCGCCTTTTTTACGCGATGTTTCAAAGGCTGTGAGCGGCTCTCCTTTTCCCATTCGTCTTCTGTCACTTCCTTCCTGGACGCAGTTTTCTGGACGAGTCTGGTTACTTTTAATCCCGCCGGCCGCTGAGAACCACTTTCTCCTCCTCCTCCTCCTCCTCCTCTTCCTCCTCCTCCTCCTCCTCCTCGTCGCCCTCCTTCCAGCGGCCTGGGCGCGCGTGAATGCGCGGCCCCGAGCGCGCCTCCTCCGCGCGCGCGCGCGCACACACACATCGTCTCCAGCTCTCTGCTTGCTCGGCTCGCAGTCACAGACACTTGAGCACACGCGTACACCCAGACATCTTCGGGCTGCTATTGGATTGACTTTGAAGGTTCTGTGTGGGTCGCCGTGGCTGCATGTTTGAATCAGGTGGAGAAGCACTTCAAGGCTGGACGAAGTAAAGATTATTGTTGTTTTTTTTTTTTTCCTCTCTCTCTCTCTCTCTTAAGAAAGGAAAATATCCCAAGGACTAATCTGATCGGGTCTTCCTTCCTGTAAGTACCTCTGACATTTCTCGAGAATATAGAAATAGCCTGGGTATTGTCTCTAAAATCTGCATCAGTATATTCCCCGGCACTGGGTCTATCCCTGTGCCTTTTTGAAGGCTGAAGTTAAGGCTTGTTGTGCATTCTTTTCGTTAGATGCCATGATTTCCACGTCTGTTGCTGAAAGTAACTTTTTAGATAGTCTTATCCGTTTGCCATCAGTTATTGAAATCACTCCTGACTCGTTCTTGTCACACCAATGTATTTAAAGTTTCATGAAGTTAGTTCACATCATTAGCATGTTTGATATGGTGGAGCGTGTGGAGCCTGGTAGATTTTAATATTTCACAGAATGTTCTTTGACCTTGAAGTACATGCCTTGAGAACTGGCCGTTAGTTCACTGTGGAAAGATGCTCCTCTGAGTCCCCCCAAAGACTCTGATTTGCTTTGGGTTATGCTTCTGAGCCACTAATTCTTGGGATTAGTTTGAGCTGAAGCATGGCTGTCTGTCAGAATACACCTTTGTGCATCTCATTCCCTTACCAAAGTGCTGGCTTGATAGAAGGCTTCTTAATTGGAGTGGACAAAAAGTAATACCCTGGCCATGATAGTCGATACATTTCACAATTCATGTTGGGATTTGGGTATATGTATTGTGTTTAGGTCAGGTCAAACACATAGCTGTTTAAAAACAAGGTTAAGTCACTTAAATCACCTTCTTTTTGGACTTTGGATGAAAGTTACCAAACTCAGTGGTAAAGTTTGGAACAAAGCAAGTATATATAAACACGGCAGGCACATTGTTTATTGGTATTATTAAATATTATGCAAGTATTTGAATTATTACTAATGTTATCCCTTTCCCAGAATATGGCTATTGATACTTAAAGGAAATTTTATATCTCAAGCATTTGTGATTGTTGTAGGTCCAGCAGTTATTTTGGGGGAAAACCTTCTTTCCTTCAAATGTTAGGAATGAGTGTCTTTTGTATAAAATACCTTTATATGTGAATGCCGACAGTATAATAGGTAGAATCGGGCTCTCTGCCAGTTCTGTAACTGGTCCTCAGTGGAGAATTGCTTTGACACAAAGTGGATTTTACTATTGTGAATCTGATACTAACTCTAATACTAACTGTCTTGTGAAATGGCTAGTGACTGCATATATTTTCTAAGTGCTATAAAGGGAACTCCAGCCACCTCATTATACCAGTCAAAAAGAGTGACCAGCCTCTTTTTCACTGGCACCTTGCAATGGAATTGTGGTTGCAGAGTAAAGATGTTTATGTAGAGTATAATAACTTCAATCCCTAGAGACTTGGTAAGACATGGAAATGTGACCACCTGTGAATCCCGTTTAACCTCTGAATCGCATACCAATTTTAGCTTTAAATAGATTAACAATCTCCAATTTAAAACTAAAACATCTTATTTAATTTTTCAAATAATGTCAGTTTAGGCTAGTCTTTGAAAATGTTCAGATGTACCAGTATGGCACAAGCAGTATTTTTGTTTCTCCATCCGTTTCAGTTAAATATAATGCAGTTAAGAAACCATATTATTGTCTTAGTGTATGCATGGATTTATTTAAGTTACAAGAAGTAGTTCTAAAGCAAGTGGTTCAGAACCTGTCAGGTAAAATGAGATGTACCTATCTAATATCCTTTCTGAAGAGGAAAAAAAAATCGCTAAAATATCTCATTCTATTTGTAGGAAAGTACATTTGGCTATATATTAGACTACTAACTCAATTCTAAAAGCTTTTGTCAAAACTTTAAACTCAATGTTTGTTTAAAATATTGTCCCCAAGTCAACTTAAGGAAACAATAGTTGGCGGTTATCTTTACTTCAAGTTTTACTAAACTTTATAAAAATTACTGTATTTTTTACTAACATAATTCACACAACTTTGGAGTATCTGTGGCATATTTTCCAGACTTCTTACTAAAGACAGTATTTTACTTCATTCATTAATTATGCTTTTGGTATTCTGATTGCTGTATAAGTGTGTGAAATATGGTGAAAGACAATGTTGAAGATGTAACTTTTATTAAATAATAATTTGTTTCTTTGGTCTAAATAAAAAATTAGTACTTTATAATACACAATCAATTTTCCACCTTTTCTAAGCTGTTCATACTTTAAAAGTATGCAATTACATATATTAACTTTTCAGAATAGAAACACATTAAATACAGAAATTTTAAATAACAAGAACCTTACTACATTCTTGCCTCTTTTCATCTTTGTAAACATATTCAGTTTTCAAAATTTGGAGAAAGTGGCTCATTCCAATAAGGAAAAGGGCTATCTCAGGATTCAAAGTTGAATCCTGAAAAAGCATCATGTTTTATATTTTTCAGATTTCTATGACTTTCTTCCTTGGTGCTCACTTTACCAAATCAATAAATTGCATAAATTACAACCATATCTTTCTAATAAATGATTTATTGTATTTAAATTTATTCTATAAAAAACTGAGCTAAATAACTCCTTGGCCATTGTTAAATAATTAACATTATATTTCAAAACTTTCTTCTGTTCATTGTAGTATATTTTGTGGTTTTATTTCCTAACTCTACATGCGGTATATTTTGAGTCTATGAAATCTCAGAAAGTGACAAAAATGGGGAAATATCTATGCAGCAACACTTGTGCCACATAACAAAAAAAATAGTTATTAAACAGAGAACCCTGGCTTCAGGGACATGTTTAAAACAACATGGGAAAATTTCATATGCAATTAAGGGTCACAGAATGGACTTTAAAGAGATTATTAATAAAGTTCTACATTTTTTCAAAAGCACACCTTCTGATAAAACACCCTGCAAATTAATATCTAAAACTTATAAAAATGCACATATTCATTTTATGAATATAGTGACTGGTTGGACGCAATGAAAAGATTTAATCACTGATGATCAGCCTGTGTGCTGTTTGTGGAAGGATAGGTGATTAAGATCCCCATCCTCAGCACTGTACCTTAATCTCATGGCACGTGGACTTCCTTGCACTCAGTAAAGCCTGACTGTTCACCGAGATCTGTCATCTTTAGGAAATCAAACCAGATTACAGAGGCGATTCACAAAACCAGGAGCGACAACAGTGTCTGTGCACCTTACAAAAGGCGGATTCCCCAGTTCAGGTGTTATTTTGATAGGTCAGAAGATAAAAGCTGATTGTTGAAAAATGGCAAGACACTCCAATTTCAAATGATTGCTAGATAAGTATACCACAACCCTGTTGCTTCATCGTTATGAAGAGCCATTCAAACTGCGGAAAACTCAGTTTTCAAATGACAGGCTTTCAATAGTAAAATAAGAGAAAGCAGGTCTTTTTTATATGTGTCTTCCATTGCTTAAATTTTAAGTTCCATCACTTCTTTATGAATAGATACCAAGTTCTGGCTGCTTATGCTAAGCAGTTATTATCAGGCTTAATTGCAGTAGATGTTTTCAGAGCGTTGAAGAGAGCACAAAACAGAATTTGCCAGAAATAAAATATACAGTCATGGTATTGAGTAACTGAGTAGAAAATGCATAGTAGTCAGTAGCCATTATGTTATTCTGTTACAAAATATATTCTTCATAAAAATGTGTGGTTATACAGTTATGAATCCATACATTTGAAATACATCTTGATAGGTGTTTATTTGCCAAATGACATTATTTTTGAATATTATATAAAGATCATTCTTTACAGCAAAACATGATATTTTCAGAGTTTATTTCAGAGAATAAAGTTTGGTTTACATAATAGCATTTTGAAAACCCCAACTTCTTACATATCCAACTCTACAGTAATTTCTTGCTTCTTTAAAAATTGAACTCCTTTTTTACCCAACTGATGCCTCCTAGTGTTTCACACAATAAAACACTAATGAGTCACCCATAAATGTAAACATTACATTTTCATTGCCAACATCTTCTATGATACATAAAATTAATATTTATGTGTTTAATTTTCTGTGCATTATAATAAGATAGAAACTTCTAGTGAATGAGATGTTTCATCTGAGTGGATTTGTGGCACACACTGGCAGGGTTTTTTTTGACCATAACAATATCTTACTAAGTTTTAATAAGTTTATTACCTTCAGTTCCAGTTTATATATTCAATCTTTATATTCACTCTTATTCCAAGTGAAAAACATAGGCAGAACAGCATAGCTTCCATTTTGTAGGCCTGGAAATTATATAGTTATGTTCATCCGGAAATGTCTGATGAACAAATTGCTAAGGGACTAACCATTTAAACACTAAAATATCTTAAAAGAGATAAAATTTCGCCAACTCTGTGTCTTGAGACTAGGAATTTCTTTGTAAAAGTGCATTACAGAAAAAAGAGGGTTTAGAAAACAAAAAGTAAAGGTAAATGCACAGATCCCCACAAATATAGAGCATGTACTTTATTAGAAAATAACAAAATAATACTTGCCTTGGGAGTATATTATTCTACATAATTGAAGGAAAACTTATTAGAACGTAATGACCAGAAGATTGTCTTAATGAGGTAGAAGTTAGTGGATACTAACTTTGGTGTGAGTTTTCTGTCATTAGGATGATAAGCATAGACTTTCAATATTCTTGCACATCTATGATTTCAAACAGCTTTTTGACTGTACTTGTGAAGATGGATATTTTAGTTTCTGAATACTTTTTCTTTAAAATATTTATGAAAGGGAGGAGACATTCCCCTAATGGGTCTTAAATTCAAAGGATGCTCTCAAAAACCTGTAGCATTTATGGCCCTCTTCCTGAGTCTCCATACAACATACACGTGCACAAAGACATTCACAAATTTCTTCCATTAATACAAGTGTTACCAGCGTCCAAACTTGTAGACACTGGACTGCTTTTACCTATATACATATGTGTCATTTAGTTCTCCTGACTCAGAACATACCACATTTTGACAATATTTAACTCTCATTTAAGATTTTCTGATTTGGTCAGTAATCCAGTGCCATTATAATTCTGTGCATGTTGGACACATTTCAAAGAATGTAAGGGGGTGTATTCCTTTCGTTCAAGGAAGCAAACGTAGAAAGGGGTGGACCTTTCCCACAAGAGCCACATTTTTCCCCTTGGAGAATTGAAGCAAATATGCAGTAAGTAAGTGAAGAACAGCATGAGAAAAAAACATTTCTGATGGTCTGCTGTGTCAGTAAGCAAAGGAAACTCAGGATTTTTCTAAAAGCAATTATTGATAACCTTTCTCACACTGAATTGTGAAAAAAGTCTATGAAAGTGTTGCAATTTTAATATTTAACTTTTATACAGTGTATAGAATTAATTTTGCTTAAAACAAGAATTCAATAGTAACTATTTTATAGATGAATTGAGATATAAAGGAATAAAGAGAGCTAGAGGCACTCATTCCCTACCTGTCTCTCTCTCAAGAATAAGTAGATAGCATCAATGTTCTTATGTTGGTTGTTTTTGTGTGTGTAAATAAAGAAAATTCTATAACAAAGAGTACCATTGTAAAAAATAAGATTATAAAAAAGATTTCCAAAAATAGTATCTCACATTTCTTTGTATTATTTAATGTTTACTGCAAAAAGTCACATTCCTATTAAGTATGGGTAGTATGTGATACCTGTTATGGAAATCCGTGTTTTGGTTTCAAGTGATAATATGAGTAACATTCGTCACCATCAGAATGCATTTGTTGTGCATTGTCATTATGTTGCACAAGTTAAATCTCTGTAATTATTTGTAAAATATAGTGACTAGTCTAAACAAAATTCAAAGTACACATAAAGAGAATCTTGAGGACATTATAAAGGAAATTGGTGATATTACAAGCGATAAAAACAGTAAACCTATTACGGGTAGATTTCTGCAGAAATCATTACTCTTTAATAATGCAGATGTTATAGAGACTTTATTAATTTTTAATGCTGTAAATCTGAAATGAATGGAGCAATGTTGTTCATCCTGCAAGTGGTTGCGATTCATGTGGAATGACAATGCAAATCTTCTAGTAATGACTTAAATCAAGTACCTTAAACTTGTTTTTAGACACTGGAGAACCTGATCTCTGAAGCATTTCCTGCTGAGAACCTGCCATTTTTTCCAAATAGCATCCTGAGCATGGTCTGGTTTTCTTCTGTATCTTGTTGTCATAGATAAGATGCACATGAAGGAGTCATGTAAATTATTCTCAGATACTATGGATCTCTAGTATATTGCTTTTAAAAAGTGGTGGATGTGGTCTTTTGATAGAATGCAAAGAGTGTTGTTTTTTTAAACAGCTAACAACTACTTCTCCCTTCTTTTCACATGTCTATGATTCTTTTAGCAAGTTTAGAATGATAAGGAAGAGAATATATCCTTCCCAAACCCGGAAGATAAGCAGCTTTGGTTTAGATGTGTTTTGTACTTGCAAAATAAGAAAATAGATACACTAATGTAAATCAGTAAGGACAGACAAGGAAATTAGTCTACTGCTTAATAGAGTCAACTTGCTTTTTTTAACCTTCTAATTAATTGTTGACCATGCATAAGGTGTACAACCAAGGCTCATTATGGAAAGCTGGAATTATTGCTTAATGTAACATAAGGGATTGGGATTTCTTTCCAGTAATTTTGAAGATGTGATTATTTAGCAGAAATATTCACTGGAGCATTTTATTTTTAGAAATCATGGTCACACAAGGAAGCCTTTATAAAACCAACTACCTAATTGTAGTCTAAAGTCTGTTTAATGAATGAACACACATACACACACACACAGAAGAATACACATTATAAGACTATAATGCCCCTATATTTTTCAATTTTTTTGCCATGTTCTTTATATCTGAACAGAACATGTGTGTCTAAGCAGATGTTTTAAGTTATATCCGTCATGTAGGTGAGTCTGTAAATGTCCCATTTAACTTAAATGGCTTTGTGGGAAGGTAGTTTGAGAAGTTTAAAAAGGAAAAAAAAAAAACACAAAACCTTCAGTTACTATAGTTTTAGTTCTTTCTTTTTAAAAATAATAATTACACTCAGGATGAAGAAAGTAAAATAAAGTTTTTTAATTCTTCGTAACATCCAGTTTCTAAGGTAGAGAGAGCTCTGGTGTATTTTTATTTCTGAATATTCAGGGCAGGTACTGGCAGCAGAACTACAAAATGAAAACTTCCTGGCTGCAAACCAGATACAGTGCACAGTGCACAGTGCCACATCATAAACTTCCCCTCTCCTGTCTCGGAGTGATTTCAGCCTGAAGTCATGTCCTTTTTCCCCTGCTGTAGGCTAAGGAGCAGAGGGCCTTCTTCCCGGGCAATCACTTTAGGAAAGGAAAAGCATAATGTTTCTCTTCTTTAACTTGGAAATTCAGCCTCTTAAATCACGAAGACATTAACTGCAAAGTGAATTCAGTATGTTTCCATTTTCTTCCCGGATAGCAGTTGAGAATACATAAAACAATAGGTGTAAGATAGAAAATGAGACCTCTTCCACGCCCCCTCCCCTTAGCACACACAGACCCAATCAGATGTCTGTATTTTTGTATTTTGCAGAGAAAAAATATAATGGTTTCTTTTCAATGAAGCCTGCGCATTATATTCCAGATATGTGAGGTCATTTTGTGATGCAAATTAACATTGAGTGTTTTTTGTGCTTATCTCAGGAAATAGCAATATTCTACCACAATACAGGGCACTACAGTCATTTTTATTGATAAACACACTTTTAATGATCGCTAGGTCAAAATACAGAGCACAAAGAGAAAATACGTGTTTTAGTTTTCAGATTTGGTTTATCCTTCTCATTTTAAAGGTACAGTGTAAGTGATGTGCTTATTACCATGCAAAATAAATCAACTTCCAAATATCTGCATTTACATTTGAAACTGTAGCCTGAAAAACTTATACTTCTCCTTGTAAAATAATGAGTAAAAAATTGTTAAAAACCAGTCTTTAATTACCAGTGACATTTTTCAGTCGTTACCAATGTGATTTTTTAAAATCTTATTAAAAAATAATTTCTAGCTGTCATGGCTCCTTTCAATCAGTAGGAGAATTCTCATTTATGTGAAGTGTAGTCACGTTATTGCCAGCACACCTTTCTAAAACTAGCCTTATCTTACAAAAATATATTAAGTGGGGCCTTAAGTAGAAATGTTACTACATAATAAATATTTGTTACAACTTTATTTTTATACTAAATTATCGTTTAGCTGTATACAAATGTTGTATTAATGTTAGTCATTAACCCACTAAACCAATTGTTAATTGCCTATATAAAATTTACCAAGTCAGACCAACAGTTAAATGTAATTTAATTGTCTCTTTGACAGAGATAAGATCATTTTAATTGTTTTATGTTTAAATATCAAGCAACTGTTTTTCTGTGGATGCAAATGTTTCCTAATAAGTGTCAAGAAATTAATACAACTTAGATCTTAAAATGTAAATGTACCCATAAGAGAATGATCACAGTGGCCAATTCTTGGCAATAGGCGTTATGAGCAAGGATCCTACACCTGGCACACTTTCAAGACTCATTAGCAAGGGGGGAAAATGTTAAACTTTTTTTGCATATATTAATATACATAGGAGTCAGTAATTTTTGACATTTATTTCTTACAAAGTTAGACATTCTATTTAAAAATTCAGATTCAACCTTTAAAACTGCTTTTATTTAGAATATGGTCCAGGACTTCTTTATCTTCTTGGAATTCTCTGGAGCTAAAGGATAATTTGAATCATTACCATTCAATAAATATTGTTAGATACATTGTAAAGATCCAGTTGTTTAATGTGTACTAGATAAAAAAAATTTTAAATAGAAAATGGATTTTCTTGCTATTTAAATATTATAAAACTATACCTGGTTAAAATATGAATCTCTTGGAGGTTCCTGCAGTAGGTAATTCTCTGGGCAAGAATTTAAAATTTTTTAACTGTTAACCAATAAATTACCACGTACTGTACTTTTTTAAGGTGCCTGATTTTTGTTCACATTTGAGGAACCTCATTAAGTTGTTGGGTGGTCTTTAAGGAAAGGTTTTTGTGGTCCAGAAAGTAGATCTTTTCAGCTTTCTTCTGTAACAGTTAATATGTTTAAAAGGTATAAATCCAGATCTAATTCCATCAGGATTTTTTTCTTAACTGAACCAAGCCTAACAATCCTGGCTATTAAGAAAAAAAAAAGTATCCATTTGTTCATTTCTCGTATTTATCCAAAGACCACTTAGCGTCTGTGTAGGTTATAGGTTAAGGAAATAATTTTGACTACATCTTTCTTTTCTTTCACTGACGAGTTTTTCTCCTCTTAATAGACCAAAAAGACATTCCCACAATGACTAAATAGATTTGCAAAGGACCGGGTAAAATACTCTGTCCCATTGCTTGTTTCCCTATGGCGCTTTGGTTGAAATGAATGGATAGTGTCCCTTCTAGGACGGATCTTTCGTGAGTTAGAGTGGGCACTGTGTGATTCTTTTTTTCCCCCTTCTCTTATTTTGTAGCTTCAAAAATCAAAGAATTCTTTACTTCCCCCTCTTTTTACCTCAGCTTTTATTGTTTTTGGATTCTCTCCTGAGTTCCCATCTTGCTTCAAAATATTTGGTATTGTGAGAAAGCAAGTGCACTTTTAACTTGTTTTGACTACACATGTGAGATCATAGAATTGTCTCAGGTGTGGACTTCTTTCCTTACACTTGAGAGATTGAAGTGGTTTATCGCAGCACAATGCCATGTCATGAAAGACCTCCAGACACTGATCTTGAAACAGCAAAGGCTTCAGGATGATGTCTTTGTAAGGAACCGCTGACAGTTTTAGTCAGTGGATGGTACCTCCACAGCAAAAATGCACAGCATTATGAAGTCTCAGGCGGGGGTAGCGTTATTAAAGTAACTGAGCCAAGCTATGGCTTTCATGATGTTCTATGAAAACATCACATAGGGCCAAAAGTTCAAGGTGCATGTGCACATGCGGGGCACGAAGGGAGGAGGTGTAGAGGGAGAATAAGAGGGGAGAAGCAGAGAGAGAGAGAGACAAAAAGCGTGAGAGGTTGAGGATGACTGCAGGAGAAAGAGAATATCAGCTCTTTTTATTTGCAAGCATAAGACAAAAAGCATGAGAGGTTGAGAATGACTGCAGGAGTAAGAGAATATCAATTCTTTTTATTTGCAGTTCGATGACCCCATCGCCATACTTAATATCATTTCTTTAATTATATATATGTATGCTATTAGACAAAGTGGCCCATAAGAACAGAGAGGAATGGTTAAGAACAAAATCCAGCCTCCCATTTACTGGCTAGTGACTTTAGGCAAATTATTTAACCACCAGAAAGCCTCAGTTTCGGCATCTGTAAAATGGGGATAATAATACCACCCACCTCTTACAGTTGTAAGGATTAAACAGAGTAATACATATAAAAGCACAATGTAAGTGATCAGTACTTAGTAAATTGTTATCATAGCACCATACATTATTTTAATTATTTTATCTTTTGGCCAATGATGATCACTTAGAAATGCTTGGTGGGATAATTATTTTGGTTTTTTTTCACTAATACTTTCATACCATTAAAATTGGGTCACTTTCAGGGCAAGGCTCTAATTCTTATGTGATGGTAGGCCAGTGCTAATGATGGCTGAGTACAATATATTTTTTCAAGAACATCAAAACATTTCACAGAATCAGATGTAATTAAATAAATGTCATAGTGTTTTTAGAACCATAAATGGAACCAAAGAAAAAATAAATTCATCTATAAGTTTTAGAAGTCATTTATTGAAAAGTCTGAATTCTAGGTTGATTATTGCTTAGTTTTAATAAAAGTTCAGTTTGGAGGAAGTGTTTGATGTACAGAGAATTATTAGGTGGTTTTAATAGTAACAACAGCTTCACCAAGAGTTCTAAAGATTTTTTCCCCCTTAGCATTAGTATTATCCACTTTTGAAGGATACATTAGTATTCCTTATTTTTCTCATTACATAATTTTGATTATGTAATTTATGAAGAATAAGTGTCATTTACTCATCTTTCTATTCCTTCACAATCACTGCTGCATATAATAGGTATTCTATAGCTATTTGATGAAGAAATTAATGAATTGTGTTTACTAGTAAAGGTAAAATGCATTTTTTATTTGAGTAGTTAAAAAGTAACTAAATAGCACTCCCACTATTCTTTTGCATTTTCTAGATTTGAGGGACTGTTCATTTGAATTATAGTTGACCAAATTTCAGATTCAAATTATGTTAATTTGGGTATTTTTCTTCATGTGAGGAGAAATAGAAAGTATTACAGAAGGTGCAGAATTTTACTTGAGAATTGTACCTTTTGATAACACAAATAAACTTAGGTAAGATGTGGATGAAAATAAGGCTGTTTCTGGTCTCAAGAATTCATTTACCACTTTTTTGTTCCCCTTTTATAGTCACTTAATTTCTCAAAGAAATTCATATTTTGGATGACAGGCTATGTTGATGAGGTCTGCCCATTGTCAACAGCCTGTGGAGCTGCGACCGTTTGACATAATTCTCATGCCCTGGAATAATGCATCTCACACTCAGCTTTCTTTCCTAGCCCTGTTTTAATGCCTGGCTAAAAAGTGCTCAGTGCAAGGAACACTTTCATAGTGGACTTCCCTATGGTAAAACAGTATGGACAGCTCCCAACACTGCAATCAAGGATGCCTCTAAAAACTTTAATTTAAAAATAATAATAATAATAATAATAAGTATACATGATGATGATGGAGCCCTCTAAGGCACATGGGCTTAGAGAATTATTCCCATCTGCAACCCACTCCCCCTGCTTAGTAGCCTTTTCCAGGGTTATGATTACTGGAAAATGGCTGTTAATCACCAGATTTTTTTTTTTTTTCACTGCAGCTGCTTCACTCAGACTACTAATCTATTAAACAACTTGGTCTTCAGTTTAAAATTTGCATTGTATACTGTATAGAATAAATATTCATTGTAATCAGAGCATCCCAGAGAACTTCCTGATATGATTTATAGAAGTGCATTTGTTTTTATGTATGGACACCTCTAGTGCTATTGAGCCAACTGTTTAAACAATACTGTGGTTGATCAGCATAAAATAAAATATTGTAGCATTATTGAGTGCAAGCAGCATTTACAATAGTCACATTTGCAGAATATTTGAATTGTGGCATCTCTAGCACCTGGCAGTATAATACCCACATAATTCAAAATTTAACCCAGATATTTAAAATTTGACTTGAACGTGAAAGCGTTTTTGAAAGTTGAGCATTCTTGTACTAGACTGTGGTAGAGTGGTTTGGCCTCTTTTTCTACCTTAATGCTTATTACATTTGCCATAATTTGAAGAAATAATCCAAAACACAAGTCAATTATTTAGGCTAAGAGAGGACAAAACAGATCTCATTTACAAAGCACCATTTTAAAATACATTCTTATATGTAAAATTGACAGGCTACAAGAGGTGTTTGGACGAAGTTCATCGTATTGGAAAGAATGTTTCAATTAAAGTTGAGCACTTTCTCTTCCAGGTCTTTTTTTCTCCATTTTTTATTTGCTGTGCCAAGGTATCCATGTGCGTTTTTCCACTGTCATCTGGCTCATTCCCAGCAGATGCACACAATCTGTTCTGCTGTCACTAACAGGGTTCGGTTTATGAAAAGAATGTGTCAGAACATGCCACTGTAGTCACTTTTACAGGTTTTTTTTTAAAGAGTAACTGAGAATATATGCATTGCCCTAGTTTTGTACTCAGCCTTGAAGAGATTTCTAAGAAACTTTTATAATTGTCTTTGACCAAAAGCTTTCCTCCAAACATGTTTTTGACCAAATATTTACTTTCCATTAAAAATAAAAATTTAAAAGTTCACAAACATCTTTGATGGTGGACAAAATGTATTGTATTTAAATTTAAGACTAGATTTTTTATAGGTATGTTTAAAATAAACCAAAGGTTTTTGCGAAAATTCAAATTTCCAATTATGAAATTTACTTCATAATAATTAAACATATCTCTTACTAAAAACAAGCCTACTTTCCTACTCAAGTTAAGGCTTTATTTTAAAATATTGTGATATACTATTTAGGGTATAGTCATAAATATGTTATTTGACTTCATAGGTAATATGGGTTCTCTTAAGTCTTGATGCCATTAAATTTAAAAGCAGTTAAACTCTCTTGTCCTGTATGGATACACTTGATAAACTGTGCTCTCTCAAAATAATGTGACATTTTCTTTGTAGATTTTCACATTTTAAAAGCATAATAGGTAAATATTTCTGAACATAATTATTTATTTGGGTGTTTCTATTCCTATCTAGTATTCTAAATAAAAATTCAATTTTTTGTTGTCTTCTTCATAGAAAACAATTTCTCTGGTTTTACATAAATAAATTAAAAAAATCAAGCAATAGAAACCTGCATTCATTCCTGAAATAATGAGCTTAATGAGTGAGCAGAATTAGAAATTTTAAGTATGTATAATAAGTACATACTGTGTATATATATGCACATGCAGATAGATAGTGGACACATTTACATTTTGTATGCAGATCATGGTATTTAAATGTCTCCCAGAGTTGAAGATTTTAAAATGTGCTTAAGTGCTAATTTTAGATTTTTAAAATAACTTTTGGTATGAAGACCAACTCAAAGTTCAGTAAAATTACGCATTTTTTAAATCAGTTATAATTCATGTGAGCTACAAATTAAGATTTAGAAACCATATTAATGAGTAATCATATACAGATTTAGCATTAATTATATATTTATGTCAGAAAACTCAGATTTCTGCATAAAGGAAATTTATGAAATATATTTTAAGGCATAATTTCTGTCATAAAAATGTTCTGATTATATATTGTCACAAACAACTCAAGCATCATACAAGTATAGTAAGAAACCTTTTTGAAATAATTGTGCATTTTAGCAAGAAAATAATTTAAATGGACCTTATTGGCTCTGTCGTCACATCGTATAGATTAATTGCTAAATTGTCTTTCTAGACTTGTATCAAATGATTGTTATAATAAGTTTTCTTATTACCTAAAGAAAGATGAATTCTTGTTCATTATATTTCAAACATGGAAATGTATACATGTCTGTCGTGAGATGATTTTGTAATGTTTCTAAAGATGTGAACAGGGCACATATATCTAAGATGAGTGCTGAAGAACAGTTCTGAAGTTCACTTTTTCTTGCCGATATTTTAATTACTCCATGACTTTATGTTTCAGATAACTTTACTTTTTAATTAGTCTGTAGATACTTGAATTGTTTAGTTTTTTGTAATCCTGAATATTTTCTCTTGGGATAAAAAGGTGATGCTAGACCAGTAATCACAAGTGATGAACTGAAAAAATACGTGGTTGAAACCCATAGAATGTCAGATCCTCTTACTCTTCCCCTCAAAGCCATTGGCAGTGGGGTGGGAAGAATTGCTGCAGTAAATTCCAAGATGGTAGACTTAGCCTTGCTAACCTATTACTGCCAGTATTAGAAGAGTCACTGAGGGACTGAAGAACAACCAGAATCTTTTTTTTCCAAAGTTTTCATCCTCATTATTAGGTAGCATATTGGGTTTTGTTTTGTTTTGTTTTTTTAATTAGTTTATTGGGGTGACAGTTGTTAGTAAAGTTACACAGGTTTCAGGTGTACAATTCTGTAATACATCATCTATATATCACCTTGTGTGTTCACCACACAGAGTCAGTTCTCCCATCACCATATATTTGACCCCCTTTTACCTTCATCTACCACCCCCTTCCCCCCTTACCCTCTGGTAACCACTAAACTATTGTCTGTGTCTATCAGTTCTTGTTTCTTCATTTGTCATGTTCCTTTGTTGTTTTCAGTTTTATATACCACATATCAGTGAAATCATAAGGTTCTCGACCTTTTCTGTGTGACTTATTTCATTTAGCATAATAATCTCAAGATCCATCCATGTAAAAATGGTGTCATGTATATTCAAATTGTAGCAAAGAAAAAGATTCTGATTGTTCTTTTCCTTTGCTACAATATACTTGACACCATTTTGAGACAAAACTCCATAGGCAAACTTGATTATATTTATTCTGAATGACTAATCCTCAAAATCCTCTCTTTTTATCACTCAAAATGTTAATACAATCCTAAATTTCACTGGGGGAAGAAAAAAGCTTTTATCCTTTTAGTGAGATTCACAGAACTTAAAGAATATTTGCAAATATGATTTGCTTTATGAAATACTTTTAAATACCAGATCTTCTAAAAAAGTAGGCACTTTTATTTATAATGCCTTATAACAACATTTTTTGTTCCCTAATTTTATTTTTTAAAATTAAGAGTAGTTTTGAAACTTGAAATTTTATTTGTTTTCTAGGGTATGAACGATGTAGCCATTTTAATTCAAAAATACTGTTTTAAAAAAACTTTCGCCAGTTGCCTCATTTTCCAACATGGGTACCACCCTCCTTTGTGGTTGGGAGGTAATTCTTTCTTTACATTTGCTTAGTCATAGGCCTTTTTGGAGCAAAGACAGACTATTTTTGTGAAGCTGTCCCCAAAATATGTATTATTCATAGGCTACGAAGCCCATCAAAGAGTCTTGCTGCATGAGTAATGATAGGTTAGACTGTAGTGACCAGAAGCCTCTCCACTCGGCTTTCTTTAGGGAATTTAAAGACTGTGGTATCCTTTTTCCATCTGCATCAACATATGTTGACCAGTTGGTTTTCAATTCTTGCTGGCTTGGTAGCTAGAAGTAAGACGGATCTTCTAGAAATATAACTGATACTTGCAACTATGACTTAGGAATTCTACTTTTATCCCACCTCACTAATCAAGATATTTCTACTAATTCTAATAACTTCTATGATATGTGTAAAAACTTGCATTATTAATTTGAGAGTATTATTAATTATCGCTCTTTTACATGATAACAATCCCAGCTAACAGTTTTTGAGAGCTTACTATATATTTAGGTACTGTTCTAAGGGCTTGAGGCATGTATTAACTCATTTATTGCTCCAAACCGAATGAGATAGGCACTGTTATATTCCCCATTTTACAGACGAAGAAGTGAAGCCAAAAAAAAGAAAAAGAAAAAAATTGAAGCCTCTTGCCTAAAGTTATCCACTTTGTTAATGGCAGGGCTAGAACCTCAACAACCAAAGAGTGGATCTCAGAGTCCGCTTTTACGCAGTAAGCCAAAATCTCACATACATTATCTCAGCAATTAGATAAAAAAAGGAAATGACTTAACTATAGAAACTTAATTTCACATGGCATCTTGGGGAGAAGTGTTCAGTAACCCTACACATATTTAAAACTATGTGTGATACGTTAGTGTGGTTTTAAAGACGAACAAATTCTTGGTCAGTGATACCGTTTTGTATTGTTAACGTGAAGAGGAAATAAAATATATATATATTTGATCAACTATTTGTTAGAAATTCCTTTCAGAAGCAATCCTTATGACTATTGGTGAAAATGTATTTTTTCCAGTTACAATATTAGCTTTAATTGAAATTTGAACATCTACTTTTATGTTGTTTCTGTCTAGTGATCTCCAGTTTGCTTCTCATTTTTTTGAGCTGTTTTAATTTTTAACTTTTACTTGCAGGAAACATAGTAATTTATACAGTTTTAAGAATGTGAGCTGTATGACAGACCATATATATGGGTATTAAATGGATTTCAAGAGTTATTCAGTTAATTTAATTAATACAGAGGGATATTCTGGAGAATTTGAATACAGGTACATCTTTTAACTTTCTCTTTGTAGTTGAAAAAGAAAAGAAACAACAAAACCATAAAACCAAAGCTATATGTGAAATAAATACTAACAAGTTAGAACAACGTACATTATATTTTAAAACTGGAAATGTTATATCAACTTTATTCAAATGCATGGATTTTAGTTTTTAACCTGATATTTCTGTGTTCAGTAAAAGGCCTTTTGAAAAAAGAAAAGGATCACTTTTAGAATTTTTACTATGATAAATAGTATAAACTTTTTCTAATAAACAGTTTTCTTGTTTTTTTCATAAAAATATTACTGTGCTCTTGACTGGAAGTGAGGATAGAAGGCTGGTCAGAGGTCAAACAAGACCCAGATAGTTATGAATTACCAAATGTATATGCTTTGGACCTCAAAATTAATAGCTACCATATCTTTCAAGTCATGGATTCCTTGCCAGATTTCCACAGTGAATTTTAGTAACTACATTTGGTTCCGCTTTATTTTACTGTTGAAGAGAAGCAAATGCTTATTTGGATTACCATGCAAACACCAAAATAACCTGTGTTCATTGTATTTAAAAATGCTTTTTTTTTTAGAATGTGACTTGAAGATTTTGGAATTAGATGTGTAATTTGGAATTAATTGGTTACAGTGATAAATGGCCTCTGTGTCACATTGTGATGCCCAATGGCAAGGGGAGTTTTGTGTGTTTTCCGCAGTATTAAGTGCCACTGGTAACGCTCAGTATTCATTCATCTCTTTCTAAGGAAACCACTGAAACTAGTTATGTCTACTTCCTAATGTGATTTTGACTATAGTTATTTGAATTTCCTCTTTGGAACCTTCCAACTGTAAAGCACACTCTTAAGACTCCATAAAACACCAGCTTTATATTTAGTGTCCATTTGAGTTCTAACTATACAGGAAACAAGTATGCACTATGAAGGCCTGGATTACCCACAGACTTGAGGAGGAAGTCATAGCTGTTCGCTAACTCTATAAAAGATAATTACATAAAGTCATTAGTAATATTTCCGGAAGAAGATTGTGATATAGCAAATATTGCATTTCAAAAGCCTTTTCAAAAATTTTGATCATCCACGAATTAAAATCAACTAACAGTTTCTCACGAATCCATTCAAATAGTGTGAGTTGTAATTGACCTCGGCTTTGTGTTAAGTGACAGGGTCATAGGGATAAAATATTAGGTGTCTTTCATGCAGCTAGTTTACAACAGTGGTTCTTCATCCTGTCTCTATAGGGAGCTTTTCAAAAATACTGAACCCAGGTCCCATCTCTAGATTTGGATTGAATTGGTCTGCCATTTAGGCATTGTGGTTTCTCCAAGCTGCCTGGGTGATTTGAATGTGAAACCTGCGTGAGAACCACTATTTAGAATCTAGAACTTGGTGATACGACTCTGTGCATTCTGAAGGTTAAAGAAACCAGTAAGCATGTACCTTGAAAACTAGCTTGGGCTCTGCCCATAAAAATGTCCACTGCTATTCCCCCAATACACCCCCTTTGGACATTGGCTACAAATTTATTAATTAATCAATCAGTTCATTCACTAGGTGTTTAATAGGAGGTAGCCTATTAGACGTTAGCGATACAAAGGTGAAAGATGAAGTTTCTGCTCCTAAGGAATTCAGCCCGATGAGGGTGATAAACATGCCAGATGCAATTAGGAATATAATGTAGTAAAGGCTACACTACAGGGATGCTGAAGGTAAAGTGGATACTTAAGTGATGGAATATTCAACTTTTTTGGGAGAGACTGGCCAGGTCAGTCTTCCTTCAGAGAAAGAAAGGACACCTAACAGCAAGTCTTAAATAATGAGTCAAATCCTGGCACTATTCTGGAAAAAGGAATTTTTTGTATTCCCCTCTCTTCTGAAAGCATAACAGACTTTTATGAGTTTTTATATGACCTGCCATACTCGTATTCTCCACTTGCCTCCCCATTTTGAGACCCTGCCCAGCCCTTGTCCAAGACTTTAGGTTAAGTTAAAATTGGGGGCAGCTAAGGAAGCTATGAGGACGGTACCAGAAGTAGGAAGTCTAGCTAATGCCCTTTCCATTCTCTGGATGACAGAAATCCTCAGTGTTATGGATCTCGAGGGAACTCGAAGGACTTGCTCCTCCTCCCGTCCCACTCATGCCCTGTTTCCTAGACACAGCTGACAGGAAGGATGGCCTGATCCCTGTCCTCCCCTGCAATTCACTGTTTGGACAAGGGATGTGGAACAAGTTATGAATGAGGGAAAAAGGCACCCACAGTGGGATACCACCACAAAAATATACTGTGAAGACTCAACTTTTATCGATTACAAAGTTATTTTAAATACTTCAAGTGGTATTTCTGTTTTTTTTTTCTTGTTCTAAAAAAACAAAAATAGATGAATAAAAGTACTTTATGGATGTCATACCCTTAGGAAAAGATCTTGTGTATTTTAAAATTACTCTATTAAAGGTACTCTAATAGAAAGGAGTGATATAAAACATAACAAACCATGGCCTTGAAAGACACACAGAATACAAGAAACTGGAATCGTTCCTTCTATTTTGCCGAGCATGCATACAGCACACACACACACACACACACACACACACACACACACACCCCAGCACCAACTTCTCTGTGTATATCAGAAGACAAGAAAATAAATATACTAGTCCTACAAGTTGCATAGTAAAAATTGCATTATTTCATAGGGAACCTTACTATAAAATTAGGCACATCCAGTTTTATGTAAGGAGGGCAAGGGTTAGATGGTTGTCTTAGTTACATAATGAAATAAAATTCCAAATCTGTAAACCAACTTTTCATTCCCGCTACTAGACCATGTTCCCTCCACAAACCAGATTCTTCATTAAATAAGCCCGGTTTCATATTGGGATGGAAGAAGGGGAATTGGGCTATACTGTTTGCCTATATCATTTCCCAGTAACTGGAGTAGAGAATTAAATTAGTGATGAAATACTGAGAACTTTGATCTAATGGGTTGCCTTTTTGGGAAATCATAAAATGTACTGAATTTGATTTCAGATAGATAATGCATTTAATCACACATGCAATTAGAAAATTATCACCTTGAGTAAATTAAGTATACAACATTGAATTCAATTAGTGTATTATTAGAGATTTGCAAGTCAGTAAATATCATAAGGTGAGATTTTTTTTTTTTTAAGGCAACTGGAAACCCTCCAAAGATGCAATATGATCCACGTGAAAACGAGTGATTTTTGAGCCTTTGGAAGCCCTCAGTGCTGGTTTTGCAGGAAAGGGGCATATTTGTTAGGACTGTTTTATCTCCCACAGGCAGAGCATTCTATGATTGCAACTTATAAATCTATTGCAAGTCAGCGAGGTTATCCATATGAGTTTTTCTTTCACATCATGCAATAGCCAAGAAGTTCTTTGATGACAATCAGCTCATAAATGGATAGACTAGTAAACTTCAAGAACATACTACATCCAAATAAAATAATGCTATAACATAACTGTATTAGTGTTATATTTCTAAGATAGTTTAATACAGTGGATTCCAGATCTGATTTCACATTTGAATTCTTAGAGAGCTTTCAAAGCATAACAATACTGATGAGGGAACCAGTTCCAATGATTCTGATTTCATTGGTCATAGATGGGTCTGCATATCATTTTTTTTTTTTAAGTATCCCAAGTGATTCAAATGTGCAGTCAGGGTTAAGAACTTCTATTAGCATTCAAAATCTTCAGAACTTTGAATCATCTTTGAACACTAAGGTGAAGTAAATAAGGATCATTAGCATCCCTTCTCACTATAAAATGAGAAGAACATAAATTGAATTCTTAAGTTATCAGGGAACTGATCTCTTCCATAGAATCTTTCCTAGTTTATGAGACCAGCTGCATCATTCCAGTCTCTAAATTATTAGCATTTCTAAATATGAAGTAGCAGGGGAAGTGATGAACTTTATAAATAGACTGCCTGAAATATTTGGCATGAGGGGTCAAGATGTAGGCGAAGCTGGAAAAGAAATGACTTCAGTTTGTGTATTAGCCAGAGGCCAACAGTTGTTAAATTCCCTAAATTTCCTTAAGGAAAGGAAGAATAAGAATCCTTTAAGAACGTTTTTTTTTTTTTTTTCCTCCAATGTGTAGTCAGTAAAACCCAGAGGGGAAAAAAATGTACCTTTCGAGCCAAAATTAGGTCATGCCAACCACAGCAAATTGGAAGCTCTACTTAAAATGTAGTCTTGCAGGATTGCTGTGGATCATCTTAATGTCACGCACGTGGTGGGGCTGACGCTTCCAGATCATGGCTGCGGGGCCCTGCTGAGCAGGCCGGCTCTGCTGACAGTCTGATCACCCCAGCCAGCCTGCAGTCGGCACACAGACGTGACCCAAGGCTGTGTCTGAAACACACGCTCTGGAATATGGCAGTTTTTAAGGTGAAAAACAAATGTACAGTTTCTTTAAAAAAAAAAAACAAAGCAGGAAAACAGTTTTTTGGGTTTTTTTGAGGTTTTTTTTTTTTATGATTCTAGAGGGGGAAAATGTTAAAGGAAACAGAATGGACAAATTCAGCTGAGCGGCCAGCATGCATGCCTTCCTGGTAATTAGGAGGAGGTGATTCAAGAACTAACCTTACCATTAAAATGGGAAAAAAGGAAACTTACAAAGTAATAGTTTCCTTCATTTACTCACCTGGTCACATTAGACGTGGCGGGATTGTTCTTTTTCCAGCCTTGAGGGATGTGGAAGAAAATTAGAAGGCACTTCATTCATTTCATTGGCATTTATCATTATTAGAAAGTTGGATCTACTGTAAAATGCAATATATTTCCATTATGTAAAAGAAACTGCTGCTTTTTTCCTACCTGCAGAGCATAGCATTTCATTGGTATTTCTGTTCATTATTTGAATGTTGAACTACTCATAAAAATATAACTTATTTCCACTACATAAAGGAAATTTCTACCCTTTCCTACTTGCAGAAAGTATTTAATAAAATGATAAGGCCTGTAATGTTTTAAAAACTTCATTGTGGAATACACTAGAAAACTTTATCAAGTTGTGTAAGGAAAGTATTAATGTCTGTTATAGTATCTGTGTGTTCTGTTTTCAAGAAAAAAAAATCTGAAGTATATTTTGTGTGGAACACTACTGAATTTATTCCCATCCAAAAAAAAAAAAATCTCACGTTTTTGAACTTATTCCTAAATGGTCACACATATTTGCAGCTGCGGGCATTTTCTCCATTAGCTTTACATCTATGTCATCTCTGAAAAAAAGTTTTTCTCTTCTAGAGCAACTTTTCAATGTATACAATGAATTGCACCTGTCTAGTTTCCAAATTATTGGCATCTCTTAGGCTGAGGTAGCAGTGGGTATATAATAGTCTATCTGCTATGAACTGAACTGGGATATTCTGTAGGAGTTTGAAAAAAACTGCTTTCTTTCTGTTATAGAATACTGCACTATTCAGTTACTTAATATAGGAACATTCATATGTTAAATGATATTCTCCTTGACTTTGCTGGCACACTGGTTCTACATTCTCTGATAACACAGGATTATAAAAGACCCAGTTGGTACTGCATGAAGGCCTGGAAATACTTTACAGAGGAGAAAATAGTTGAGCTAGATCTTAAAGGAAGAGCTGAAATGGATTGTGTCTTCTTGCTACATGTCTTGCCTTTTGAGTACAGACTCCAGCATACCACTGTGTATCTAATAACACAGTCATATCCCCAACACAAATAATTTGTATCCCAAAAATCTGTTTTAAAGTTTGGAAACCTAGGATTTAATTTTAATAGAAACCATTTTTAAAATGGTTGTTAGCTTCTCACATGTACCCACTAAAACCCATTGTACAGTTACAATAAAAATTTTTTTTTTAATTAGTAGAAAGCCATACCGATGTTGTAATACAAGTAACTGAATTAGATTGTTCAAAGTTTCCTTAACCATTAATGCTCGGCCAAAGTATTCTTTGACGTGGCAGGTGGAATTTTTGTGGAAATAATGAAAACAATTTCTAAGTTTAAAAATGTAGTCTACCACTTATAGACCTCAGAATCAGTTTGTTCCTTCAAAATGCAGATTTCCCACCACCACCTTCCTGGGGAGGTGTTAAATATTTCAACACAATATTTAGCTGTTTATTGGTGTTCAAGGATTACTGCTTATAGATTGTAAGAATTCTTAGTTTATAATTTCTTCTAAAAATAGCCTTTTCTGCTCTTTAATGGAGATACATAATAAGCATCACTCAAAATATTTATGTTATCGTTAGCTAACATGGAACATACAAGAAAGCGAATTCCCCAAGGTATAACTGAACAAGACCTAAAAAAGACAGAGGAGATTAACAAGGCTGTGTGCATGGATGAACGTGTCTGAGAAGGATCTGACTAAACTAGCCTTAGGACTCAGGCAGTTGGGCTCCAGACTCTATACCCTTCTTGGCTACACTGTGGTGCCCTCCATGGTGTCTAATAAACTCTTACGGGGCTACATCCTCTGGGATGTCCCAGGCCAACCTTGAGTTTTATTGCCCATGTATGCAGGCACATGGTTAATAGATACTTGCTAAATGAAATGAGCAAATCAGTTCTGCCACTCCCTTCCTTCTGAATTATAATCTCTGTGGAGTCTTGTTCATTTTAGGGCTCCCAGGCATGACTGGGAAAGTGCCTGGAACATACTGTAGGTGGTCTCTGATTAGAAAGCATGGTTGTTATAGAGAGCTGCTATCAGTGGCTTGTATTTCATTTTATATGCAGGTAATAGACGAATAATGACTCTTCATGTTTTAAAAATTATATTTCTTTCCCAGATTTTGCCCCCCCATGAAAAATTATCAGCCTTTGTGGTTCTTGTTTATGTCATGAGTCAAAGGCATGAAATAATACTGTTGCAACTGATAAAACAATGTTGAAAAACACATTTATGAGTCATTAAAAAGCAGTGTATCTTGTTGGTTAGAAAGGGTTTATATCTTTTCTAAATCCATTAGGTAGACATCTAACCAAAGCTAACTCAAGCCTTTTATCTGTTCCATTTCTAGTTAGCATCAGTATATGGTGGGAATAAGAAAAACAAAATGGTGGTCAACTCATGAAGTTTACTCTTTACTAGCTATCTTCATGATATGCTTTAATAATATTGTTATCTAAAAATGATAATCGTATTTATTTTGCATATCATTTATTCAGACCATTTCTTATTACCTTGATCCATTTAAGGATAGTGACGAATTGCTGTTTTCAATTTATTGAATGTAGCTAATGGAACATTTCTTCTCAGTGGTCCTAATGGAAAATAATTTGGCTAACAAGTGTACCCAGCTATTTGATAATTGACTCTTTATTCAAGGGTGTACAAGTCCAGCCTAGAAGACCTCATTATCCATTAGGTACCCACCTCAGTCAGAGCTACATTTTAGCACTACATTCTTAAGAACAGCATATATGCCATTGTAATTGTCACTTGAAAAACTAATACCTATGATAAAAATCTTTGTTAAAAATTTTTGCTTGTTGTATTGTATACTCATTTCAAATGATGGCTAATACAACCAGAAACCAGTGTTTAAATAAATTGAACATTGCTTGAATGTTCTTTCACAGGAATTGACTTTAGAATATGATTCTGACATGTTTCATTATGTTTCATGTATTTTTTTCATTTCAACTTAACATCTCTACCACTAGTATGTTTAAATATGTATTTCCTTATATTTATTAATATGAGTGAAAATTAACTTTTTAAATTAGATAGAAGAGATTTAAAATACATAGTAAAAGGGTGTGATTTTTTTTAAGGTTTTATTGGGGAATTGGGGGAGGGGAACAGCGTTGGAGAATCGGGGAAGGGGACAGACAAGTCGCTGCCCTTCTGCTCCTCAATCTAG
Organism: Aselliscus stoliczkanus; assembly: GCA_033961575.1. Lineage (NCBI taxonomy): Eukaryota > Metazoa > Chordata > Mammalia > Chiroptera > Hipposideridae > Aselliscus > Aselliscus stoliczkanus. The sequence continues at coordinate 54,109,407 of CM066728.1, forward strand.
TTGTGGAGGACGTCCCTTCACTGGCCCATGTTGGTATTGTGATCACTGTACTCTTCCTGGATGAGGCAGTCACTCGTTGGCCATTGGTCGGCCCCTCACTGCAGCTCGTGGCAGCTCACGCCGGCTGCTGGTCACTCACGCTGGCTGCCAGCCACTCACCGTACCTCATGGCAGCCCACTGCAGCAGGAGCTGCACCTATGCCGACGCTGGCTACTCACGGCAGCCCAGCTCCAGATTGAGCTGTTGTTCACCATCTCAGCTGTAGAGGGTGCAGCATCACTAGCCCTCATGTGGGACCCAAACTGGGGCCCTGCTGCTCTGAGTTGGCGTCCCAAACCAACTCTCAACCAACGCACCACTCGTTCTGCCCAGGGTGTGATTTTTATATATAAATTTGACTCTGTTGCTAGTGAGTATTGAACACACTTCAACACACAGTTCTAAAATTGTTTTAATCATATTATATCTATGAAGATACTAATAATCTCTTGTTTGGCATAATAATACTATGGAATATAGAGAATTCTGCATAAATCGCTGCCGTATACAATCACTTTTAGCCATTTAAATTTCCATTTGTCATTATGAAAATGTTGCAACCTAAAATACAAATCAAGTTTGAGAGTTTGCTTAAACAGATCATCTCCAACTTACAATAGTTCGACTTAAAATTTTTGGATTTTACAATGGTGTGAAAGTGACACGCATTCAGTAGCAACTATACTTAGAATTTTGAATTTTGATCTTTTCCCCAGGGTAGTGATATGCGCTACAGTACTCTCTCGTGATGCTGGGGCAGTGGCAGAAGCCGCCGCTCCCAGTCAACCATGCGATCACGAAGGTAAACAACCGATACTCTACAGTATGTTTATTGTTAGTTGATTTTGCTTAACTTTAGGCTAATGTAAGTGTTCTGAGAACATTTAAGGTAGGCTAGACAAAGCTATGATGTTTGGTAGGTTAGGTTCTGTGCATGTATTAAATACATTTTCAGCTTAATATATTTTAAACTCACAATGGGTTTATCAGAAGGTAACCCCATGGTAAGTCGAGGAACATCTGTATTCTAATTTTCTAAAGCACTTACTGATTGAGTCTGATCCTATTGGTTGCATTGTAAAGCTTTAAGTCATAATTACCCCAATACATTTTAGTATAATTAGTATTCTTTTTGAGATGCTGAAAATAAATTTTATAATTTCAAGTACCTAGGAAAATATTATAGTCTATTCACATAATTATAAATTCATGAAGTATTTTAAATTACAATTATAGAGAAATGTACATTCATTCATAAATACTGAATTTTTACACCTTAAGGTAGCTAGCTGGTCAACTAGAATGTGGAAGTATTAACATTGTTTTTTTTAATAGAATGTTAGCATGTAAAAGCTAAATATTAGTAGAAAAATTAACCAAATTTTAGCAGATAGATGTTCACTCTGAGTGAATTTACTAACACCATATCCAATACTTGTTAAGACACGTTAACTGATACCAAAATGTGTGAATGTTTGCTGAAAAACAAAGCAGTCTTGGCATTAATGTAATTTTGAAACAAATCAGAGTTCATTAAGAACATATTCTTCATTTAAAAATTCTTTGTAAATAAGTTCTTAATAATCTATAAACATATATGTATGTTTGCATGTATGTCCAAGGGATCACCAAAGTCAGAGCGGGTACATGAGACCTGAAATTTTTACCTGCTGTTCCATGTTCAAATGAAGGGCGTTCTGGCCATCATGATGGTCCTGAATAACAGTGGCTTTCTAAGATCTGCTCCAACTCTGGATTCCTCCATTCTCTCCTCTACTTTAGCAGTTACCATTTATATGTGGTGTTCTTAAAGCAATCAAAGTAGCCATCATTTTTTCATTAAAATGTTGGATTCTTTTTCACAGGATATAAGGGCACTGGGGTCATATTGCCACCAACCCCAGAACCATCACTCACCTTAGGCAATAGAAGTCCTCTTTGACTCATTTTCCTAATCTGTAAAATGGATGTAATAATGCAATAAGGTTGTGATGAGTAATGAATGTGTTAATATATAAAAAGTAATTAGAATAGTGCATGACACAAAACAAGAATTAGCAATCATTATCCTTTTTTTAACTTTTACAATTAAGAATTTCTACATTGAAAGATTTTTGGTTTGGGTCTTTGGAGGTGAAGTAGATTTTATAATTATCTACATTATCCTACAAACTAAGGTAGTTCAAGGTGACTTTACTATTTGATTTTATTTTTTCAAAGGTTTTTTAAAGAATTCTTGTAGCATTTTAATAGTTTCAATTCATATTATTAATTTACAAATTGAACTAGAGGATACCAGATTTACCAATTTCTGGAAGTTTCAGAGTTGTGTAATCTTGATTAACACTAGATAATTTCCTGGGCCGGCCGAGTGGCATGGTGGTTAAGAGCTGGCTTGGAACGCCAGTGGCCCCGGTTCGGATCCCACATCTGTAAAAAAAAAACAATAGATAATTTCCTGAAGAAGTGTGCAGATTCATTTTCCTAAAACATCAGAGAAAACTGAACCTTAATAGTGGTAAATCATTAGTCCCACTGATATACAGTTAAACATCTAGACACAAGTCTGTGGTAAATGTGTTCAAACTTACATTACAAATTTTTACGAATTTTTAAATTAAGCCTTAGACTACATTTTACACTAGACAAATACCACATTCATTTTCAGTGCATTTTATTATAGTTATATGAATTCGTTGGTTTGTGTTTTTTTTTTAGAACTGATCTCACAATCCTTGTAAATGAGAGATTTCCCATAGAATTCAATAGAATAGCTAAAATCATGTGTAGCTGGCTCTTAGACATGCTAATGTTAAGATTTAAATAATTAGAGCATGTCTATTTATGAATGCCTTTTATTTTCCAAATAACTGATTTATAAATGAGTAAATTAAAAACACAGTTGACCGGACCTGCCAAGTGGCGCGGTGGTTAAGCGCTGGCTTGGGACGCCAGCAGCCCCGATTCGGATCCCCCATATGAGGGCCAGTGACACTGCCCTCAAAAAAAAACAACACACAGTTGACCCTTGAACAATACAAGTTTGAATTCCACGGGTCCACTTAAACATGGATTTTTTTTCAGTAACCATAAATGTATTTTCTCTTTTCTTGTAATATTCTTAATATTTCCTTTTCTCTATCTTTGTTTATTGTAAAAATATAGTATTTAATACATATAACAAGCAAAATATGAGTTAATTAACTGTTTATGTTATTGGTAAAGGCTTATGGTTAACAGTAGGCTATTAAAGATTAAGTTCTTGAGTAGTCAACAGTTATCATGGATTTTTGACTGTGCAGGAGTCAGTGTCCCACCCTCCCACATTATTCAAGGGTCCACTGTACTTTAAGGTGCTTGGCACTAACATTTCTTTTCAGAAATATTTTACAACGTTGAAAAATTTTTGTATCTATCTGAGAAAACAAAATTCCCACATGGCCCACCTAGAACTCTAAATAACTAATCCATTGACCTAGGGAATCTTTCAACCAGCTCTTTTGTAGAGAACAGTGACATTAGTAAATAGAATTTTTATCTCCAAGTATGTCAATTTTGGACTAAAATTTGAACTTTATTTTTTCATTTTAGTGTGCCCCATTTATCAGTGTAGGTGGGGATGAATTCATTACTTTTTTTTTAATGTGCTTACCCAAGTTGCAAATCACTAGTTAACAGCATGAGTGAGAAGTTAACACTATTTAAGTTTTCAAAATATATCTGCTTACCTACCTTATTATGACTAGAATAATTACAACAAAAATGAAATAATATATGTAAAGCACTTAGCATATTGCCTATTATTATTACTACATAGAAAAATGTAAATGAAAATGTGAATTTTTTAATTTATTTTTTATTTTTTTAATTATTATTATTAGTTACAGATATATAAAACAATGCAATAGTTATCTTTTTCACCCCTTACAAAGTGAGTACCCCTCCCCCTCCCCTGCCCCCACCCCCAATATCATACATATCTATTACAATTCCATTGGTTCCATCCCCACACTACACTCTGCATCCCATGACTATATATGTGTTAAATTATAGTTGACATATAATATTGTTCAGCGGCAGCTTCAGATGTACAGTGCAGTGGTCAGGCCACTACACTGTCCATGAAGTTGTCTCCCTAACAAGACATGAGTCCATCTGATCCCCTAAAAAATATATTTACAACATTATTGATTATATTCCCTTAACTGTCTCTTCTATCCCTGCGGTAGTATTGTAGTTACCAGTTTGTGTTGCCTCGTCCCTTCCCCTTCTCCCTCATGCTCACCCCCGTCCCATCTAGCCCTCATCAGTTTTTTATTTGTGTCTCTAAGACTATTTCTGTTTACATCACTCGTTTATTCAGTTCTTTAGATTCCACATATAAGTGAGATCATATGGTATTTGTCTTTCTCTGACTGACTTAGAAAATGTGAATTATTAAGGAGGTTGTTTTCATCTACCAAGGTTTCTCAGTATTCTATAAAGGAAGAGATATGGCATAACTAGAAAGTTATACCCATTCAACCAAATTCTGGAAGTCGGTCTTACATTTTCTCCTACCTAAATTGTTTTAGACTTTCAAATACATATCTTTACTAGGTTTTTAAATCATGCAGTTTCTCTCCACCACCTCCTTCTGCTACTTGCCTTTTGGGGAATTTTTTTTAATAGCAAATTATTCTGTATCATCTTTGGAAAAGTTTTAATAATAAGGTTATAAATTTCAGCGAATATATAAAATATGAATTTTGCCACATCACTTTGTGCCCAGTTACTAGTTATAATTATAAGTTTGCAGACTGGAATTTATTTGCACTCTGTGCATTGCCAATTTATACTCGTATACTTTGTAAAGGCAATATATTTCAATCTTAATTTTTGTAATTTAGGTAATAGTTATTTGTACTCAACTTCCAATTTGAGAAACTCCTTTATGAGCCAAGTCATTACCAAAAATTGTGTAACTATAAATGAGATAAAATAGAAATAGTCATCTTGAAAGCTATAGATTGGTGTCTGATATAGTCTCCTAATTATGCATCTAGTCAGTCTGTTAAAATTCTATCTAGAGGTCCTAGAGTTATTCTCTCTCTCTCTCTCTCTCTCTCTCTCTCTCTCTCTCTCTCTCTCTCTCTCTCTCTCTCTCTTTTAATGTCATTGTTTTATGAATGAGTTTCTAAATGAAAAAAGAAAAGTGGTAATAGAGGAAGTTGGCATGCAGAATTGTCGCTGTACTCAGCTCTTTTTATCTTTTTCTAAATATAGTTTTAAAATATTGTTCAGATCAGCTGATGTGTAAGCAGTGGAGTGCTTTTTCATATGTTCTTTCTTTCCCAATCATTTCAGTAAAATTTTGATGAATTAAATTATATAAGGGATACAAAGAAATCAGCTCCAAGTTCTAAGATCAGGCTGAGAATTGAAATTTCTAATTCCCCAGATATTTTTAATATATTGCTAATCTCAAGACCAGAACTAAATTGGTATTCCAGGACTAAAGTGGTAAATTTTTAATAACGATGTCTCTTAAAAGCATGCCTTACTATAACATACTAGAATATCATTTATTCTTTGAGGATGTGATTTATTCTATTTAAATATAGCCTTGTAAAGGAGATGTGTTAATCTATTTTTACTCCAAGTACATAAATATGTCTGCTACACTCTAGTCAGTAGATGTATATTCTGAAGCCAATATGCCTCACGTTTCTTCTGTAAATGATGAATAATATTGACAAATGAAAATTACAAATCTGCAATAGAGCTTAACTATTGAATACTAAACCATTCTGTTACTAACTCTGTGTTCCAATGACATTTTCTAAATTAAAAAAAAAATGTTATTCCTACACTTAAAAAATATTTTGTGCTTTTGCAGCAATGTATGCAAATGTGCACTTAAAAGAAAATTCACAATGCAGCCACTAATAATTCCTTTTAAGACTCAGAAAGTGCCATTTTCAAAAATGGTTCAGTTTTCAGAATAGAATATTTAAAACCTTTTTCCTGCCAGACTTTCCATTCCACATGTTTGGTACAATTAAAACAGAGAAGAGTGGTAGAATGGAACTCTTCCATCTATGTTTTGGAAAAACATATTCACTCACCTCAATTTGTCAGTGTGTATTAAGAGGTAGGTCATTATGCAGTAGAAAAAGAAGAAGAAGAAGGCAGCTCTAACTCATGTGACTGACATATACTGAACATGGCCATTAATACAACTTGTCAGTGACCTTGGCAGCATTACAGGTAATCTCCTTTCAGGGATAAACTCTTTGAATGATATTTCTACCATGTTAAGCACACAGAGGATTCTCTTTGGAATTTTACTGCTTACTTTTCTTTTATCGAAACAAAAATATATTTTTTAAATGATCCCTTAATGATATTCTTTTTTCCTTTTCTCTCTCAAATGACAATTCATTCCAATGCACTGTTGCTGTCACTTTTCTGTCATTATGGGGGACTGTTATATATTTGGTAGCACTTTCATAAAGGGTTGAAGTCAATTTTATTTTTATTATAGGCATAAACCTGTGGTCAAATTTGATTATATCACTCGTAACCAAAGTTCTCAAAAGCAGAAAGCATTTATAGAGAAGATATAGGTTGAAAATTCAATGTTGAAGAAAATTTTTTATTATATGGTTTATAAACACTTCAGTTCTATAGTTATTATTACCATTTAGGATTTATTTAGGTCATATAAGATAAAACATGGATTTTTATCAAAACTTACTAGATTTTTGAAATACAAGTTTCAAGCACAACATTGTTTATTTCCTACTTTAGATGAGTTTGTCACACAAGAAGGGAACTGTGGTGCATAGACGATTCAGGTATACTAATAGAAAAGATCAGGACAATAGTAAAGTTGTAATGTTATTAAAACATTCTACCACTGTAATCTCATATTGAGTAATCTGTACTTAAATGCTTGTAATAATGACACTCCATGTATTAGAGATTTAACTTAGTAAAAAGGCTCTAAGCTGTTCATAATTTCTTACAGTTGTTTCTACGTTATATTTCAATACAGGAGGTGAACAGTGACTATAAAGTAAGAGCATTTTTGTTTTCCATAATATGGATCCATTTTTTGAAACTATTTCTTCCTGAATTGCTCTGGGGTGTTTCGCAATTTGAACGAGCTTTTAACAACAGCGTTTATAAGAGCCATTGACACTAGCGAATATGACAGTTTCAGTTCAGTGTTCATTATTTGCAATATGCATTCTAGTTTAAATTTTTACAAGCCGTCCAAATTAGTTAATTTCTGGAATTAAAGCAAATTTACTGGTTATTAACATTTTCAAGAATTATATGTATTTATGTGTATATAGAGTATTAGAAAGCTGTTTCCAATTAATGGTCATTTTAAGTACACAGGTGAATTATTTTCATACATAGAGCCTTTAAGAATCATTTGATAAGAAGGACATAGAAATTAATTAGGTAAGGCATGTTCAGTAAATTACAATATACTGCATTTCTTATCGGTTCACCTATAAATTTAACCATTAGCAGTATCTGTTTCCCATTCATTGTCAAGTTGATCTATATAGTCAGAATTCGTTATTATGTTTACATTACTAAGGCATATACCAAATGAAAAATTAGAGGTATCTTATCTCTGGCTATAAATTATAAGTAAATGGTTGATGGTAGCCTATAACACTATTTAAATTCTTAACCATAGGGAAAAGAGTTTTCCTTGAAATAACTGTAAATAGAAAAGCATTACATGATAAAATTTAAATCAGAGAAAAAAGTTACTTGTATTTTTAGCCCATTATATTTAAGCTATAAAGAGCAACATATTTTAAGCCAATGTTCAAATAATAAAGTGGAAAAGCTAAACAAACAAAATGAAACACTCTTCTCTAGTGAGAATCAAACTTTGAGGTTTATTTTTAGAGAAAAGCTCAGATCTTGGATTATTGTATTTGATATATTTCACTGTCAACTGATTTAAGATTTTGACATAAAATTTAAAAACTAGATGATGAAAATGTTTCCTCAGAATTTTGTAAGGCCTCCTAAAACATGTGGCATTATAGCAGAAGAATACCATTTTGAAATCTGGAGTCAGGTTTCCTCATCTCAAAACCTAGTTTTGCTACTTACTTGCAGTATAAAGTTGGGCAAGTTCTGTATTTTTACCGTGCCTTGATTTTTTTCGAACAGAAGTATAATACGAAGTATGATCATGATAGTACAAACTTATCCAGGTATAAATTCCAGTTGAAATTCTAGAAATAATATTCCTGGGACATGTTCATTTAATGTTAGCACTATCACTTGGATGATTAAAAATTATTTCACAGAAATAAAATATCAAATACAAATTAAGAGTCTGTTGCCAAAATTGCAAATTTTACTCTTCAAATCTTGTTTTCTCCATGTTTGCAACCTGAAATAGAGTCTCCTAACATGATAATTTACTGAATTAGAGAAAGTCATAGATTATTAGTTTCAATAGATCATAAAATCTTTCATTAGAAATACAAAAAAACATGTATAATTTCTAGGTAATATCTTTCACTTTGTAGTGGAGAAACTGAGTCTTTAAAAAGAATTGAATGAAATACAAAAATTGTATTTTAGAAATACTAAAAATTGTTTAAATGTGACTATAGCACACATTGCCTACCTCGTAATTGGTCTGTCTCATTTTTGTATCGTCTGAATAGAATTCGAAAGACAGACTGATTTTTTTAACTTCATTTCAACAATTTCTTGGCTCACCATTGATTTTTTTTTAATTAAAATTTATTGGGGTGACAATGGCTAGTAGAGTTATATAGGTTTCAGGTGTACAATTCTGTAATACATCACCTATATATCACACTGTGTGTTCACCACCCAGAGTCAGTTCTCTTTCTATCACCATATATTTGACCCCATTTACCCTCATCTACCACTGCCCTCCCTTTTACCCTTTGGTAACCACTAAATTTTTGTCTGTGTCTATGAGTTTTTGTTTCTTTGTTTAGCTTGTTCCTTTCTTGCTTTCAGTTTTATATCCCACATATCAATGAAATCATGTGGTTCTTGACTTTTTCTGTGTGACTTATTTCGCTTAGCATAATAATCTCAAGACCCATCCATTTTATCACAAATGGCACTATTTCATCTTTCTTATGACAGAGTAGGACTCAACTGTGTAACAGAATTTATTTTATTATATTTTATTTTTTTTGAAAGCAGTGTCACTGGCCCTCATATGTGGGACCTGAACCGGGGCCACTGGCTTCTCAAGCCAAAATGTAACAGAATTTAAATAACACATACACACACACAGTATTTTAAGTAATGGGCCATATCTGTTTGGGTGTTTAAGTTTAGCATAAAGTTAAAGTTTTGAGGAAAAACAAATGACTAATGCAACAAATCAAAACACTTCTCATGCCATGACTTAAAAAAAACTAAGGGTCAGTGGAGTGGCGTGTTGGTTAAGATCTGGCTTGGGATGCCAGGTGCTCTGGTTCGGATCCCACATATGAGGGCCAGTGACACTGCCCTCTACAGCTAAGATGGTGAATAACAGCTCCACCTGGAGCTGGGCTGTGGGAGTCTCTGCGACAGTGTAGGCTGCAGCCCCTGCTGCAGTGGGCTGCTATAGGCTACAGTGAGTGGCCGGCAGCCAGCGTGAGCTGCTGGCAGCTGGTGTGAGCTGCCAAGAGCAGCTGTGAGTGGCTGTCCAGAGGCTGCCGACCGATATGCCTCACCAGAGAAGAGCGCAGTGACGATACCAACATGGGCCAGTGAAGCAATGTCCTCCACAACTAGACTGAAGAACAAAAGGACATCAACTTGTCTGCTCCCCTTCCCCAGTTCCCCAATGCTGTTCCCCGCCCCCAATTCCCCAATTAAAAAAATCTTTAAAAAAAAAAACTAAACAAAATACAAAAACAATAAAGAGACATTTTACAAAGCCCTCCATCCCAAAGAAATGAGATAGAAAAAACATATGAGACATCACTACCCCATATATTGCGACCTTTCAAAATAATTCTGCTGTATCTTCCAGCCAGTTGACAGTGACATGCCTCTCTTCACCATCTCCTCCTCCTTGTAGGGCAGGATTGGAGGAGGGTCAGTAAGTTTATGTGGGTAGATGGCTGTGGTATGCATCATCACATCATCATATGTCCTCTGAAGTTTAGACATTTTACTATAGGGCGGCTCCCATCTTTAATTTCAGGGCTTCTGGAAAAGGAAAGGTGCTTTTCTTCAAATAACCATTGAGATGCTAATCTACAATATCACCTTAAAAATTATTATTTAGGTTCTCATAAATACATGAAAAATTTACCTAAGAGGCGGGCATATTGACATAGATCTAGCTATATATCACAGCCATGTTCTGTATCTCACTGATTTCTCCTGCGATTTTTTTTTTCAGCATATTGGGTTGTCAGAAAAGTCATGACGTATTTTATCTATGTTTTTCGTTGCAAAACTGTGTCATGACTTTTCCAACAACCCAATATTTAATGAAAACTAAAATTGTGACAGAGAAATCATGTGAATATCTGTGACTTATTTATTTGCTCTTATTTTAATGGCTGATCCTATATTCATAAATTCTCAGGAAAGGATTTTTCTCACTGTGTATCTTTTATTTTCTTCCATATGGTTGATATCTGTAATTGTACTCTTTTTCTAATCTGTTATCTTTTATTATATAATAGAAAGTCATTGATCATTTGCTCTCATCCTAGTATAATAGAAATATCTAAATATTACAGTCACAGATTACCAGAACGTATAGTCAGGAAACATGAAAGTGAGTTGGCTTTCTTGATTTATTAGAATTTTTTTCTCTTTCAATAAAGCTAAGATGATATTATCCATTAATTAATTTAGTTCTTTAACAAACCTGGTGATTAACCAAAGCTTCACAATATTTTTGGGTCTAACCACGAGCAGGAATTAAAGAACTGAAGAATTCAACAATAGAAAAAGGTGAATTTTAATGGAGTATAATTCAAAAGACTTGGAAATATTTAAAGGTATTCTTAGGAAATTTAGTATGGAGGATGTAGGATTGATTACACAGATGGTCAAAGACCACTTTATCTTGCATCACAAATATTAAAAAGGGAGGAGAGTATCTGAAGGGCTGAAGAAAGACCTGTATAAGCAATGGAAATATAAAGTGTTAGAAGAAAAAAATTAAAAATAGTATAGAAGTGAAAGTTCTAAGAAATAGTTAAGGCTTAAAGTTTGATAAGGAAAATTAAGATATGATATTTACACATTATTCAGTTTACCCAAAGAACAACAACAAAGGATAAAGTGTAGTCCAGTCTTCATATGATGGGGAAACTAAATATAAATAATACCTAGAATATTACAAGTTTCCCAAGGGCATGAATTTTTGTCTATTTTATTGCTTTATATATCCCTTAGAATAGTGCCTAGTACACAGTAATTACTAAAACAAAAAATGCCATTGTCGAATGAAGAAATGAATGAAATGCTTCTTTGCTCTATTTTTTACCTTTATTCACTGAAATGAACTCATGCTTGTGGCCACATACATAAAACGTATGATGACCTATGGAATCAAATGACACTAAGGAACAAAGCAGATTTCATGGAACCCCTGGACAGGTCTGGCCAAAGCCTAAAATAATTTTAGTAGCAGGAATTCTTGTAACATAATGCCATTGCAGAGCACAAGCTACTAGTTTTAAGAATTTTTGAATAAAGACTAGAAGGTAACTATCAGTGATAACATTTTTAAAAGAAAACCAAGGATGATCCAGAGAAGCACTGTTAGTAACTCTCTGATGTGTAGATTTAAATATATACAAGGAAAAATCACAGTGATTTGTTACATGTTATACGTTTGTTATACATCCTGAAACTCTCTGTGTGTGAGTATGAAACAATACAGCATCATAAAAATCTGGTCCTATGAGAACACGTCAACCTTTTTGCTCTAGCTTGTGAAGGAGAAAGAAGTAGGATCTCAGCTTTCCAAGGCTTTGATTTTGTGTTCTGTATGACGTCCTCATCCATTGATCTGGAAAATATCCTCTAAACCACACAGATTTGAATGGTAGCTAAAGGAATAGTGACATAAACAATTTATTCATTAAATTTTAAAATGCCAACAATTCCTGTGTAAAGGGAGTATGGGAAATTTGGCCCTTGAAAGATAGGACCAGAGCTCAGAGTCCCCTCGGTAAACTGGAGCAGTGGTCAGAAATCATGAAATCATGGAAAAACAAATCTTTTAAATACAAAGCATAGAAAAGTTGACTAGAAACAAACGTGGCAAGGGACAAAATGCAAAATTGGAACAAATGAAAAAGTAAACATTTACTTTAAAATTTATGCAGTATGTGGATAATTTAAAATATATGTTTGATAGGAGTATATAACAGAGCCTTTTGAGAGTATTATGTATATTTTGGGACTTCCAGACCTAATGGCAGTCCAGACCTAATGGCAGTATATTTTGGGACTTCCAGACCTAATGGCAGGTATGACTTGAAGAGCCATGAAGACGGGGGAAAAGACTAGAAAGTAAAGCAAGGAAAGAAGCATAAAAATAGGTCTAATTCAATACACAATCTTCAAGTGTATCAAATGAGGCCAATGAGGCCACAATAACCAAATGCTATTCTCTGTAGGGACGCTAGAACAAGAGGACTGGAAATAAAGTATTTTGTGAGGGATTAGCCATAAGTAAGAATTTCCTGAGAGTGAGAGTTGTGAAATATCAAAATAGTTACTGAGGAAGGTTATGTTGCTTCTTTTCCGGAAGACCTTAAAAATAGGAGAGGTGGAATCTGTGAAATAATTTGGGTATGGTATTATCTGAAGGAGTGGGAAATGATATATGACCTTGCATGGCTCCTGCCAGTATTAATATGCAGCATTTCTACTCTTACCTTGCCTGGATGGAAATATACAGAGGGTGCCAAAAATATGTATACACATTTTAAGAAAGGAAAAACTGTATTAAAATTACGTTGATGGTAATCATTTGAGCACCTCTTGTAATTGCAGAAGTCAAATGCAACTTGTATTCATCATTTGTTATTGGTATATATTGAGTATTACAGTTTTAATACAGTTTTTTTTCCTTTCTTAAAATGTATATACATGTTTTTGGCACTCTCTGTAGATAAGTATTTCAACCAACTAAAAAAAAAACTTTTTTTTTGCTCTTTTCTAACATGGCAACATTTAGATAAATTTAAAAATGAATCTCATAAAGATCCAGCTTAAGGCAGGCAAGTGAAATGTCTAAGCCCATACTGAAATTCTCCATAATAAGTTTTGAGAGACATTTATTAGATATTCATCTTTAATTTTTTTTCAAAAGAACTGGATAGAGATTGTGCTATATTCATTGTCTCCCAGTCATAAAATAGAAAGATGAACACTTTTATATAATTTTGAATTTTAGAATCCTCAGGAATGTGACCAAATAATGACTTCATATGTCAACTGGTTAGTTATGGTAATGTCCACCCTTCTAGCATCTTAATGTAATGTCACCCTCTACATTTCAGAGAACACTTTCATTATTAGATCCACCAACAGGTATGAGTGACACTGATATAAAAATTATTCCAGGGGTTTCTTCATTGTGAAAGGCAATATTTGCCAATGGGTCTTTTCTCACTGAATTAGAAATCTCAGAGATTTCCTGTTTGCCAAAAGCCCTCTATACAGCATGGGCTATAGAAGCAGCCATTTTGAGCTTTCACTTGACACAGTCAACTGCCCAGCATCTTAAATTGAAGTCAGGCTTGGATATAGTATGTCATTGTTGATTATGGAGTTTTTGAATGGCTCTGACCCACTGTACTCATCAACCGGTACGATAACATATATAAATACATAAATAAATATTTAGGTACCTATATCTGTACCACAGTGTTCTGCCTATGAAGGCAGAAGAAAAATGTGGTATATGCTGGAAATACACAAGCTATAACTTCCTCACGCTCTGTAGGTTATGCTAGAGCAAGGTTACATGATACATTGTGAAGAGAAAAAAAACAAAACTGATGTGAACGCCTATAAAACACTAAAGTGTGTGATTTTTCTTCAGCAATTATAAATATATCACCAATTATGTCAACTGTTTTTATACAATTAATTAGTATATTTTATTAGGTGTGTGTCTTATAAAGCTGATAGCCATAAAATTACTTCTAAAATAATACGTTTAAAGAGCTTGAATTGCACAGTTATACCCAGACGTCTCAAACACAAAGAATTCTAAAGAAGTAGGTAAATGTATAAAATTCTAAAGTGGAACCTCCAATGCATATAGAAGAATACTTTTATAGGCCATAATTTAAGGAGATGAAAGGGGAGCATAGAGTGACACAAGAACAAGAGGAGGAGCAGGAAAGGTGTGGAGGAGATAATGACCCAGGTGACACCAGAGTTGATTGGGTCTGGGTTAGAAACCTACCCAAGGTATTTTGAAGGAGAGCGGGATGACTGCCTCAAGCCTGGAGACAAGATACCTGGAATAATACTCTGTGTGATTCTCATCTTCATCAGAAATGAAGTTGACTTTTCTGACCCATCTTCAGGAAGACACCTGTTCTGATGGTTTTTCCTAGGAGTTGTGTTGAAGACATGCTGATTCCATATTCATTCACCTGTTTTTCCTTGTGAGCAACCACTTTCATTTGTAGAAAGAGGGGGTGGGGACAACTGCTGTTGCTGTTCAGCCAGCAAATTCTGATATTCCAATGACTAATATCTAACTCAAGTTTCGTTCTATTCTCCTGCTAGCACAGTGAAGTAAACTCTTTTTTGCCATCAAGAATGAGAGAATGTCAGATGACTTAAAGAACACAGATTTTGAAAGTACTTCTTATGTTCCATTAGATCCCTCTGGACATCACATGTTCTGCATAGAATTTAACTTTCAGAGTCGTCTTTTGAATATGGCCTTGCTTCTTCTTGGAGAAGAAGCAGAGTATGTGGTTGCAGTAGTGAGTCTGGGACTGGACTTACAGGGGTTCACATAGCTCTCACACGAGTTATGTTACCATGGGCAAGTAACTTAACTTCTCTGTTCTCCCTTTCTGTAAAATAGAAACGATGATAGCATCTTCCTCATAGGTTGTTGTGTGGATTAGAGTTAGTGTATGTAAAGCTTTTAGTGCCATAGTATTATATAATTTGTAGCTATTATTAAAATTCTAAATATGATTTATGGTCCAAAGTCCATCATGTAACCTTGTCCTTAACTGCTTATATTACTTGAAGCTGAAGTGACTGCAAAATTATGGGGGGAAAATGATATTCATTCATCCTATTAAACATTTTTATCAGCTTATTGTTTCTCTAGGACTATATCCTTTGGAGAAGCATTCTGACCTTATTTTCTCTTACACCTTTATTGAATTTATCCCATTTAGGGACTTGAAAGAGCTCTTTAGAAATTGAACCCAGGTCTCTTCATATGTCTGAGAAAAATGAGACTCAAAGGAGTTGACTGGCCCAAAGATATGCAGCTCTTGGGGAACAGAACCCCACCAAGAGCCTGATTCCAAGCAGAGCTTTCTTTCCACTGCACTTCACTGCTTCTTGGTACCTTAGGCCTTGGAGACAAATTGCACTAAATGCTAAATATTTTATTAATATTTTTACTTCAAAAGAGCAGCAGTTTTCTGCACCTGGTATCACATTAGGATTTCTTTGTAAAACTAAAAGAATACTTTTCCCATGTTTGATCAATTATTCAACAATACTGTTATGTTTTCTTGAGCTAAAGGAAAAAGGCACTGAGCTAAAGTGTTGGTTTGGGGCATTTCAGCAGTGCGGTGTATTCAGTAGTCAGAGGGAAGATGCTTGTTCCTTTCTCTCAAGCTAGCATTTCCTAAAGAATATTACAGATAAATTTGGAAATACTACAGGTTCTGGCATCCAGCATATTGAGACTATGAAAATCCCTGCAGCCAAAGAAACCTGTTTTCCTAATTTTTTTGATTAGAGGGAAGATGCTTGTTCCTTTTTCTCAAGCTAGCATTTCCTAAAGAATATTACAGATAAATTTGGAAATACTATAGGTTCTGGCATCCAGCATATTGAGAATATGAAAATCCCTGCAGCCAAAGAAACCTGTTTTCCTAATTTTTTTGATTTCCTGACTTTTTTTTTTTTTTTAAGGAATAACTCGTTAGCATCTTTAGGAACCAGTGGACTTTAGAATCCACTGTGGTATTTCTAAAGAGAGACATGAGCTTTCTTCCACTGATGGGTGCTTTCTTTTAGATCCTAGGTTTTAGAGAATCGGGATAAAAATCTATCTGTTGCTAAGCGCTGGCCTTGGAAGCCAGCAGCCCCGGTTCTGTCCCACATATGAGGGCCAGTGACACTGCCCTCAAAAAAAAAAAAAAAAAAATCTATCTGTTTCAGTAACTTCCGGTCCATTGTAGCATGGTCTTTTTTATAGGGGAGTTACTGTAATACTTTCCATGTAGTATTATCTACCAAGGATGACTTGGTCTATCCTTGAAAATAGCTTGGGCCAGAATGTGTAGACATTCTGAAATAAGGGGCCTCCCACCAGGCCTTGGGCCCAGGGTCCAACTCAGCTAGCACACTTGCCCAGCCCTGCCTGGTTTGAACGGAGGAAACATTCTGTTCATCTGAAGACACCTCTATTCCTAGCTCTTTGACAGTTTTACTTTCCATATCCCCTCAGTTCTAAACATGTGGAAAAAGAGATAAAGAAAGGTGATGAAATGAGAAAATGGAGTGGGGAATGCTACAAATAGAAGAAACTTGTATTTACATGCCTGCTTTGTGTGCAGTTATGACTGGGTTTTGGAGAGGAAAGGAAATGTCCTCCAAAGGTCACTGTACAAGATACGGAGGGAGGGAGGGAGGGAGGGAGGGAGGGAGGTGAGTGCGCAGTGTGAAATATTGGTTAGCACTGAGAATAAACTCAGACGCTATGCTGGCTCTTATTAGAATAAATATCTGCACCATAATTCATTTAGGAAAGGAGAGGAGACAGTTTTGATTTAAAAAAGTAACTTCAAATTTAT
The DNA here is from genome assembly GCA_033961575.1 of Aselliscus stoliczkanus. Taxonomy (NCBI): domain Eukaryota; kingdom Metazoa; phylum Chordata; class Mammalia; order Chiroptera; family Hipposideridae; genus Aselliscus; species Aselliscus stoliczkanus. The sequence goes on from CM066728.1 coordinate 54,126,495, forward strand.
GATTTTTTTCAGGGCATTTGATCAGTGATAAATGAAAATAGATTAGTGTTAATTTAGGCTTTGTAAATTATACAACTTTTTTAAAACTAATAAACTATGTCCTCCCCTTACTTAAAATACTATCGTTTTTCATTGGATAGTTTTGTTTTACAACTTTTAAAATTAAAGTGTGTCTGTTGTCCTATACTCTAATTTCTTATTTATTAAAATTCATAATCTTCAAATTTGTAGCTTTCCACTTAAAAATGCTTTAATTTTAAAAATACTAGATGATCCAACTTATCTATTCATTCTACGTTGGAAATTAATCTGTTTGGCTTGAGGCTATAGAGCTTACTCTCATTAGATGGGTATGTCCAAAGATATGTGAACATTTCCCATACAGTGAGACACTGGGATTTTCAAATATCGCTGAGATCTTAATCAAAATTGTGCTGATTGCTTGGGAGTTGGGCCCTAGGAGAGAAGAAATAAATCAACTTAACCCAATGATTCAGTTACATTAGTAATATTGTAAGAGTGTTTATTTCTAAAAGATAAAGAAGTATGATTTTAAAATATTCTGTATTTTACATTTGCAGAAATTTTGCATTGTGTTTCCAGGTTATTCATGGTACTATCCATATTTAGCATTGCAAAATGAACTTATATCCCCAAGAACTATTTCAACCAGTGGGTATAATTTTAATGAAATAATCCATATTTCCAGGAGAGTCACACCTTTGGATTCAATTAATATCAATTTAGAAACTTTATGCCTTATTATATTCTCAGGATAGTGTATTCTCAGTGCTTCAAAGTATTTATAATTTTTTACAAAATTACATAATCCTGAAATGAAGAACCCATATTTGTACAGTAAATTTATGAAATTGAATTGTATGCAACTGAATTTTTACAAATGAATGTGGTTCTGTTGTTTATTTGAACTTCACAACCTTATCATAGAAGATATGTGTTATTATTCCCATTCTGTAGATGAGGACACTGAGGCTTAGGAAACTGTGAATTAGCCAGTTTCGTACCACCGGTGACAGGCAGAGTGCTGGAGTGTTCATCCTCCCTCCTAACACTGCCTGGCCCTATCCATGGTTGAGATCCCTCCTCACATGTCATCTTCTCGAATCACCTTTCCCTGACAGCACCACCTACCTCTGTCCTTGCCTATTCGTTCAACCACTAGCTTGTTCTACTGTGGTGTTTGATTCATAGCACTTCTCTATCTAAACTCATTGTGTCAGTATTGCTTTTTTTGGCCCTTTAAAAACGTGTTTTGTGAAGACCAGGACCTTCTTTGTTTTGTTCACAGTGGTGTCCCTGGCACCTAGCATCATGCTTGACACTTTTATTTCTCTGTGACTAATGATCAAACTTGTTCATTGATAGCTGTAATATTAAAAACATCATGATTTTGGCTGATGGTCTCCGATGAAGTCAGCGTAGCCAGGATTTCATTACCCACATGGTCCAAGCTGAAGTTTAGTTTAAAATCTATGATGCGAATAAACCAAATACATATAGTTCCATGTAGTTCATCTGTTCCAAAACTGGAGCAGGTAACCTGCGTGGTATTCTGTTAGAGGGTCTGTACTGCGTACATGCACCTCAATCTCATTTCTGATGTTTGCTCTCACTCTTCCTGACCACCAACCCTGACAAAAGTTCTGAAGTACGAAAGCCGTGTGTGACACAGCCCTGGCGTGTTTTACAGTGACCGGGGAAGTCATGTAGAGTCCTCTTGTCCTGGAGTTAGGCACAGATAAAGGGAGGATATAGTTTCGAGAGGAATGCTATAACTACAAAGTGCATCCTGAAGGCCATTTAGCTCACAATGAAGGTCTGTGTTTTAAAATAGCACTATAACAAAGTAACTACAGAGTTTTGGCAAGGGCTTCAGCTATTTATAGAACTAAGTAAGTCATAGTAAATAGTGCCACAGTACCCAGCTCTCCCTTGCCATAACCCCAAACTTATGAGAAGCACTGTAATTATATTTTTCTACTTAAAAAAAAAAAAATCATAGTAGCCATTATCAGTTAACTATACGGAAGCTCAGGCTGAGATTTCTTTTTTAAATGCATAGTTTTGATTTTCAACAGCTGCACTGGGTCTTTAATCATATATTATCTTTATGAAGCCTTTTTCTAACATATGTTAATTGGCTGTTTTCTGTGACAAATTATGAGCTCTTACTTTGATGAGGTTCAATTGCAATCATGTTGGAGTCGAGTACGTAGAGTTTCCACCCCTGCTGGCTCCTCAAACCACTACAAACATCCGCACGTCACTGCAGTGCTGAGTAATGGCAGGATTTGGGCTGGCTGATTTCACTACAGATTTTTTTTTTCCACAGGATATTTTCAGCTTCTTTGTACTAAATCTGTTGCAGGGTTTGCCCTTTTTAGCAGAAGCATACTCTAAAATTAACATCAAATCTTATTGGAGATGATTATAATACAGTGAGAAATATTTCATAATACAACACCCCTGGCATCTATTTTGCTTTACTAGAATTTTAGTACATTTATATGTTTTTGAAAAGTCAGTCAGTTGTGAGGTTGGTAAGCATTTGCTGCATCATCAGCATTTTGTAATATTTTGAGTTTTCCTCTTTTGAGGAGAACAGTTACTTATAGAGATAATCGAGTATATATTGAACTCTCATGAAGAAAAGCACACACTATTTTTTCTAGGTGTTGCCAAACATCAATATGTTAAAAAATGCCATTGTATTTTGTTTTTCTCTTTGCCGTTTCATCTGTTGGTCAAGTAATAAGAATAATTACATGTTCCACCAGGGTTAATAACCTATAAGATGCATAGCATTCATTCTAGTGCTCTATCCTCATGTCAGTTTTTAATATATGATTAGGAGGAGCAGATATGTTCTCATCCATCTGCTGTGAGAACTGAGATAGCCAGTGCATCAGATACCGACAGTGATAGCTATAATTAGAATACATATAAAAATACAGTGCATTTGTTTAGATTCATAGGAAAGGAGTCAGGGTAATTGATGAAGGCCTGCAGAAACTGTGTCAAACAGCAGTCATATTGGGATTAATTTAACTCTGTTTCTGCCTTGATGTCTAAAGTAAAGGACTGTCTCAATTGCGGCTCTCCAAAGCTAAAGCTGGGGGCCAAATTTCCATACAGGTATTAGAGTTTAGAATAAGATGAGCCGGATGTGAATAGAAGCCACTCCTCCTTCACGAGGCTGTTTTTAATCAGCCATTTCCCTGGAGTAGCACACAATCAATGAGCTCTAAATCCTGAGGCTACCTGCGCTCAGAGGAAGGCCTGGGAACATCATTACAAAACTTACAATTGAGCATATGTGAAAAAATTAGAGCAGAAATTAAAGGTAAGAGAGGTTAACTTCAGAAGTCTTACTTTGGTACTGCTCCGTTAGAGGGTTGTAAAGAGATCATTTCAAACGTTAAAAACAAAAAGGAGTATTAAACTCAACTAAATGCCAATACTGCTGTACTAAAAGATTATGGTAAATAAGTCAAATTCATTTATGGTAGCCAGAACTGTTTAAACATGTACATTATTTTGAGAAGATACATGTGGATTAATTTCAGAGTAAGTAAATAAATAGAAAGTTTTGTTTTTTTTTCCATTAATAGCACTCCAGCTAGAGAGAATGGCTTCAGTAATCCTGCATACTTCAGTGTGACTGCAAAGTCAGTTGACACACTGTCTTGAGCTAGAGTACACAAGGAAATTTAGTTCCACTTGATAAGACACATACTTAATTGGCTGTAAGAAAATAAACCAAGGTAAAGAATGATGTGTAAATGAAACAGAGAACTTGGCACTTGACTGTATGGAAGCCCGTGAGCCATGTGGCTTAATTGGGGCCAGTTGGGATCATTTAATGATTGCTGTCAGAAGATCAGATTTAATTCTCCTTATAAGAAGACCACAGTGGGATAGAGTTAAACAAATTGTCATCAGAGGTTTCAGATGAACAAAGCCTTAATTAGGTTGATTAGAATGCTGTAAAAGCGATGAAGAGCAATAGAAAAATTGATGAATCACTGGGTTTGATGTTGAGCCACATATAATAGTGATATCAAACATCTATTTTGAGAGATTAATATAGCATTTTGAATATTATATATATATATGTAAGCATGGAAGGTTTATGTAAACTTTCTAACATTTTCTAAACTTTCTAAATTCTACAGTTTAGTGACAGATGAAAATAAATGACATTCAATGTAAATAGCAGATGATTAATCAAGCATATCCTCTTTAATGCATAACAAAAACATTTGCAGGAGGACAATATTGTTTCTTTCCATTTCAAGGTCGTCTTTAAATGTTAAATAAATTGGGAGAGTAAATAACAGAGGCAAATTATTTTCAAGTACATACTTTTCAATCATTTAACATAATATTTGAATATAGAATAAAACAAAGCCTTTACTTAAAATGTCCTTTTAACCATTCATATCAACATCCTAAGAATATTGTGATTATTTACTGGTGACAATACTCAGTACTACTCAGGTAACTTAAAATGTATTCTTACTGTTTTATCTACCTATTAAGAAATACTAAAATGTATTTTTTTATTTGCTGCAATTTTGCAGGAAAATGTTCTCTCTGCACACACACACATACACACACACACACACACACATAAATGTATCAGGAAGGCTGAAAATAGTGTCCAATACATGCAGGCGTTTGAGAAAAAACATTGTAGAGTATTTCTATTTTAATAATGAAATATATTAAAGATTAATAGTGAACATAAGATTTTTTTCTGACAGGATCAAGAGATGACTGGGAATTCAGATTTTTATCATAATATGAAAATGTATAATAGCAACATCTCCCACTTCCAGCCTCACTTGCTTTGAAGGCTGACAATTTTGTTCCAGTGATATTGGTGGTGTACAATGCTTAACTTGCTTTGTTCAATAACAGCAACAAAAAAATCCAGCTGCATGTGTTTATTGAGAGGCTACAGCTGGGGAACAGAATACAATCTGGGATGCTAAATAGTAGCTCTTGCTTTGTGACGAAGAAGACAGTGCAGGATTTACCTTTGTGGTAAGCCCTGCCACATCACTAAGTGGCCTCTGAAAGAAAACGTGGTGGCTGAACTGTTGTGAAAAATTAGGAAAAGATATGACAAAACCCTGAATTAATAACATAATAGGATGTGGAAAGACTAAAAACTGGTGTGGTTGAATAGCAGGAGGCTCTTGACATATTTAGACCATTTGAAGTTTATTTTGGCATGAGGAATGGAGAATGCTGTTTAAGCTGCAGTGTGAAAAAAAAATGGCCAAGACAAAATACACTGTGGATAACCGTGACAGGGTAGCTGTGCTTCCCTCCTCTTTATTAAATTGTTTACAATACAATAAGGTTGTTTAAAGGTATGTGTCTCCTAAATTCTAGAACTGTGTAAATAAAATGATTTATGTCAGTGCTAATGGCAGGTTAGGCCCACTTGTTAAATTAATTGCAGGGGTTTTCAAAACGAGTTCCTTTTTAGCCTTATTATATTTCTGACATACATTTCATCTCCTTTTGTCCTTGGGGAAAGATATTAAAGTAGGACTAGAAACATTAATGTAGAGTTTTCAGCAGCCGTGGTCATTGGGAAAATTGATATATTTCCCTAGTTATTTCTACTTTTGCAGCCTGAAGCTCTTCCATGACTGATACTTAACAGAAACTTCTTAATTTTTATAGCACTGCAAAATTTTTCTTCATAGAAGGATTATTGTTAAGGGGTAAATGAAGCATTACCTGCTAGACGTTGCTCATCATTAGCTTTGCAAAGTGAGGTCTTCCTGGTCAATATAAGGATTGCAACTCACTTGGTAGCCTTACTGTATGGGAGGACTGAAAGGATGTTTCAAAACTGAAGCAATCCTACAAGTCATAGGCCAAGTTCCCAATACTGCTATGTACCCAGCACTTCACCTATAGTACCGCATCTAATAATCATAGACATCCTGCAAGTGAAGAAGTATGTTCCCACCTTTCTGTAGGGTAAGGAAACAGCGATTGCAAGGGATTAAATCATCGATCTTTAGTCATTCTGCTTCTAAATACCAAGCCAGAGTTCAGATCCAAAATCCTGACTTCAAAATCCATTCAACTTCCACTTCTCAGTATAAATTATTCGTATTCCATATGCGAGATGCTATCTAAATATGACAGAGGATTAAGTGTCAGGTTATCAGTTATCACCCTGCATCTGTATAAACTAAAATATGAAAATGTTCCTCGTAGTAACAATAGAGACTGAAGAAAATATGCATCTGAGAGATGAAAATCTTAATTAAGTCATTAATCAACTCATATGCTACTAATGGAATACTCCTACTGTATACCTGGCACTGGGGTAGATACTAGGAATACCAAAGTAAGACAAAGCAGACGTGACCCACAGATGTTGAGGAAGACAGACAGACATGCAATTTCAGTTGTGACAAGCACTACAAAGGAGGACATGGTGCTATGAGTCCTTTTAGGGGAATTTGATGGGATCAGGAAAGCATGTAGTACTTCCTGAGGAGGTGAGACAGGAAGGGAAGAAGTTACACAGGCGGAGGGGAAGAGGAGCTTTCACAGGCCCAGGGAATTGCATTGCAAAGGCCCTGTGGTAGGAAGGAGCGTGGCAGGAAAGACAGTCAACATTATTATTTGTATGTGTGATACTATGTTACTGAAACTTGAAGATGAGTCACAATTCATCATATTGGCACTAATTGGAATAAGGAAAATAACCTTTGCATGATGGAATTTATCCAGCAGGAAAGAATGGCTGCTCTTTTATTACCCTTCAGAGGATGAGTCTTGGCTATGTGTCTTTAAAATGAACTCAGGTTGTATTCATAGCTAGGGTAACATAACATTGTATATGATACATGGTAAGTTTAGAGATAAGGAGAGATTTCAGGGCCAAGGAAATATCCCCCAACTCATATGACATCATGTAGCTGAGGAGCAATAGGAATAATATTATATTTTTTAAATTTTGGAATACCTCTTAAGGGAAAAAAAGTAAAAGTTCTACTTGTTCCTTTTAACCAAAATATAATTAGATACCTCATATGTCTTTCAAACATGTAAAATGGAAAGTAAAATGTATCTAGAAGCATCATAATAGGCGGCATTTTCCACTTAAAGTAAATGATTTAAATGAATCATTCAGTTGTTTAAATTTGTAATACCAGGCTTGCAGCAACTGGGCTTATGATCATTTTTGTCCCTTACTAAGTATCCAGCTTGTGTTTACTTAACAGTGTAATTTCTTTTGTGATACACTGTGCTAGATTTTCAGTCTTGAGTTTTTACAAAACATTATATGAAGATGCTAGTGTTAGTGAAAATGTGAGTCAATGAAAAAGTTATTTGCCAATATGAGTAAAGGAAAACCAGGATTCTTTCTTTGTAATTTGAGATCACATATTTTAATGTTTTATCGTTATTTATAGGCTGTTTATATTTAAGTGACTGCATCGTGCTTATTATAGCAAAATACATGCTTTGTAAAGATAAGTTTAACAGGAGAGAATTAATTTCTTCCCACATCTTTTAATGTGGCATGGCAGTTTCATTCTAAGATCAAAACACATAACCGAAGGTTATGTTTAATTTCTAAATCAAAGTATTGTGGGAAGATGATTGAAATCTGAAGATGACTCAGATCCACTTGATATGTGGTTTTCTTCCTACAGAAACCTTATGGTAGACTGCCATTTTCATGTTAGAAAGAACCTAACAGTGATATGATTAAAGTAAATAGTTTCACTATATCCTGAAAGTTTATATTAGTTACTTTGGTTCTTAGTGTGAATTTTTTAAAAGAACTTTGAAAGCTTCAGTAACAACATAAGTACCTACTCCCCACACCCAGTTTCTGTCTTTTTTAAGTATGGGACAAAGATGTAATCACTGTATTTTATCAACATTGATTTTTTTTTTTTTGGACAGTTTTTGTGATTCTGTTTTTTTACCAAAAATATAATATATCCATTTGGCTCTTTCATATACAGAATCCTTCATTTGCCTTGAAGGGCAAATTAACATGTGGCCACATTAACTGTGTCAGATGATTTTTTGTGAGTCATGATAAATGGTAATTGTGATATATCTCCTACTTCACCCCAGTGAACTTGTTTGTTTTTTTAATTTGTATTTCTTAAAGCAGCCATGCAGAAATATGAATGTAGCTGAAATGGATTTTGCTCAGGTGTTTTAAAAATAGAAATGAAAAATGTTGTCCCCGTGTCTGGATTTCTGTCATTGCCCCTTATCTGAACCTCTCAAAGGCCTCTCTGTGTGGGGTGTGTAGCACAGCACACTCAGACAGTTCTGCTCAGAGAAGGAAGTGAAGAGTTTTGGTTCCCATTTTGCACTTCTGGAACAGTTTAGGGAAGGAAGCACCTTTACACCTTTTATTGTTCGTGGTTGCTGACATCATATCCTTCCCTGACCAGTCTGTGCGTGTTTCCTGCCATTCTGTCAAGACTCTTCTGTGTTACAGGGAGGGATTTGTAGGCGGGAGGGAGGGAAGGAGGGAAAAGAGGTACAAGAAAGAGGGAGGGAAGGAAGAGGGGGAAGGGAGGGGGGAGGTGTACATCACTCAAAGAAACTTGTTTGTAAATGAGAGAGCCAGAGAAAGAAGGATCTTTAGCATCTGTCCACAAGAAAATTCTTCTCTGCTTAGGTCTCAAACCACTTTGCCTTCATCTGTCTGCTTATGCCAAACTCAAAGTGAACAGAAGCCTACCATAATGAAGTTCCCCTTTTTAGTAAGCAGCCTGATTTTATTTTGCTTATATTTAGTTGGCAACACGAAAAGCAATGCAGAAGACTGTAACTCTATAGAGTGTAACTATGGTAGAACGTTTCTTTTTCTTTCTGTTTTTTTTTTTTTTTTTTTTTTTTTTTTTAATTACTGATTGTTTCTGTGGAACTCTGTCATTTTCCAAGAATGCTTCTTTCATGTGGAAAGAAGTAGCGGCAAGCCTGCTGGAATTATTTTAAGCTTATGGTTGATTGTACATAATGAAAGTTTTCAGTGTAACTTGAAATTCTACTATGTGTCGTTTAGCTACTATATTCTTCATATGCATACAAAACAATTTTATAGGTTACCAAAGTTATCTGTTTTGTCAGCCTCTCTAAGTTCTACAAGTTAATACTTGAAACCAACCTTCCTTACAATATAATTTTTGCATAAAAATCAGGTTAGAGAAATAGTGTTATGCTAAGAAAACAACTCCTTAGCTATTGTTGACCTTCCTAACTCTTTGAATTTTTACTGACAGCCTTGAAATGTGGTGACCCATAATCAAATGTTCTAAGTCACATGTTCTATGACACATTTAATTCATGAAAACAGTCACATCATCGGCACATACTATTAATCTGCATATATATTTAATAAGTCAATGTTTGCATTGTACAAAGGCTGAAAAGGCAACACTTCAAGAAATAATTCATTTTTACAGAAAACAATAAACTATTTTAATTTTATTGAAATTTAAACTTGCTTCTCAATATTACCTTGCATTTTTCAAACAGGAAAATATATTCAATGACATTTTTATCAACTATTTTATATATATACATATATTTGACATAGGTATAAATCTTTTCTTGCAAAGTACTTCCCATCATGTTTTGAGAATTTAAAAAAAATATATTCTTGCTCTGATCTTTTTGAAAAGTGTCTCCCATTTCAAAGTTGTGAAATGTGGGGTGGTGATAGGGAGGAACTCACTCTGTCTTTCTGAGGAGACTTTTCTCCAGGGATGTTTCTCTACTTGTTTGGTTATTTGTATTTTGAAAGCGGAATCTGTAGTTCTCTTGCCCGCCTTGTCACCACACACTAATCTGTTCACCCTGACCTTCCACCTCAAAGTGAATAAGCGCTTAGGCAGGCATAGTCCTGTAAGCCGATAGTGCCACCGGCCTCAGCTAAATGAAAGAAAGGAAATTGTCCCATTTGCATTTGCTGTGGATTCATGGGTTGGCTTTTCTGTGATAGAGGAAGCCTGTTCGCTTCTTTGGGGTCTTCTTGCACATGCATGGGAAATACCATTCTAACGTGCTGCTTGCTTCTAAGGTAAGACTAGGAAACACAGGAAAGTTGCCCAGTTGAGTGATAGTTAAGACCGTTTCTAAAAATAGATAGATGGCCAGTGGCAACAGTGAATATATGATGCAATTGTGTTTGGTGGATTTTTCATATTTTAATGTGTTTTTAATATATCTTGTGATAGCCCTTTTTTTATGTGTATTTGTCAAATGTGTGTTATTTATATTAACACTTTAAAACTTTTGAGCTACTTTCAACATTTAAAATTACTGCTGGAATAATAGTTTTTGATGAGCACTGTATGATCATGATGTTACTCAATATACTATATTCTCAGAGGCAGGAGTGAGCTGCACTTGAATAGAAAGGCATTGGGCAAAGCTAATAGATGGTCTTAGGACTTAAGCAGCGCTTAATTCACCAGAACTAATTATATCATAATAGCTTCTGCAAGTAGATAATCACAGAAAACTTAAATTTAAAAAAAATATTACTCAAGGTGATAAAGAGTGTAGAAATTAAAGAAATCAAAAGAGAGCTGGTGATCAGACCAAGAGTATAACAGCTTTCCTGTTTCAATGACTTTGAATTGGAGCCAAATAATCTATTTAAGAGCCAGGACACTGGCTTAGCGTTACATAATACATGTGGGAATTTATCAGGTTGGTTGTCAGACACCAACTAAAATAAACAGGGAAATTCTGAGCAATGTGTAAAGCAGTTGCATTCTTTGACATGAAGGGATAGAATAATTGAAGCTGTTGCTTGCAAATGAAGAAGCCATTGTGGAATGCTTTCCTGTTAATTTCCACATTTCACGGCAATTCACTTTAATTGCATTCCAATATTTTCAGATATGATTTAAAACAAAGTAAAATATATACTTTTAATACTCTGGATTCCCTGGGTTTATCTTATATTATTGATGATCATGTCTTTCATTTTAATTCATGACCTAAAGATGTCCAGTATATAATAACAAGCTTCTGTCGTTTTGTATCTTAGTCCCCAGAGAGATATGATGTCTTTTTAAACTATTCAAATGTACAGCATGGATGGCTTATTATAAAAAGTATAATTATAAATGGAATAACACTCTAATTTTTGCACCATTTCTTTCTTTTCAGTGAATGATTACCTTTTTCGATTCTTATATTCAAGATATAGCTTAAGGGCTTTCAAAAGGAAAAGGAACTCTGTCACTGCTGAGAGCTCCTTGTTATGTAAGATTAAATATCCCATATTCTCTTTACAGTGTTCGCATAGCAGAGACTTTTTAAAAATAAGATTAAAGGATTTAGATTTAAATTAGTTGACATTTATATATATCAAATAGCACTTTCATAATAGTCCATCCTATTTGCATAACGAGCGACATTATCACCTCTGCTGTCAAAACACGAGATTGTTTTCCCTTCAGCAATGAATTAGCTGCCCTATTTAGCATACACAGGTACATAAAGGTTCGTTAACTCCCTGATTTAGGTAATTTTTCATAACAGAAGGGTGAAAATAGTCACTTAATTTCATTTAAAAAAAATGTTAAGAAACTCTGCAAAAGATACATTTCAAGTGTTGGGCTTTAAAGCATAGTTTTCCTCATTTAAGTGACTCGTTAAATTACTTATATTTTCATTATAAAAACAAACCGTTCCCACTTGATGTGCTCCTGCATGTGCTATGCCCAGTATTTTTAATAAGTACACATTTTCATTCTCATCCATTTGAGTGGCTTACTGCCATATAGTTTGATTTCTAAAAAATTAGAATATGACCATTTTTATGAAACTGGCTTGCTGTTAAGGTGGTATTGAATTTTTCTTCTTTTTGTTCAGCAGAAACGAATGCAGAAATTTGGGAACTGAGCAGTGCAAGTGCTGAAGAAAGAGATTTGTTGGGAGGAAGCAAGAAAGAGAAAGAAAAGGAAGGAAAAAATACATAATTTCAGGGACGAGAGAGAGAAGAAAAACGGGGACTATGGGGAGAAAAAAGATTCAGATTACGAGGATTATGGACGAACGTAACAGACAGGTGAGTGGGGTAAACTTTTTGGTATCATTATTTATATAGACTGTTTTATTACATTTTCCCCAGATACGTTAAGGGTATTGAAAACATTTTGAACTTACAAACATCCTTTAAGAGAATTGTTAGTGAATTAAATATGGCCAGTTTAAGTGCTAATAGTCTCTTATATGTAAAGAAAAAAAAATACCTCATCTTTTAAAACATAGTTTGCACATTCATGATTATACTCTCATTACTTCAACCTGAATTTTAAGTGGGAGCTCTATTTGGGTAATATAAATAGCTTAATAATTAAGAGTTAATCAGCATAACATTGCTACATTGCCCACAAAGATATTCTTACCCTCATGGGCACAAAGCCTTTTGTAGTCATCCATTTAAAAGGTTTATAATATAGGCTAACTGTCCTGAATAAAAATGGCTCTCATTCTATTCACAGACTTTGAAAGACATCCAAAATATTTAACATGTCCTGACAAACAACAAACAAAACACCCAGATAAAATATTAGTAACTAAAAACATACAGGCAAGAAGTATTAGTTCATATCATTTTCTTTAGACCCCGAATTTTATAAACATAGAGGCGATGGTGTTATAATTCTTTTCTAGAACTCCTGTGATGTTATCTATGTATACCATTAATCTATTCTAAGGATGTATATGCCCAAATGCTCTCTTCAGCAGAGACTTGTATATCATGAATATCCATGAATTGACTTTTTTTCTTCACCTTTGGCGAGAGTGGATTTAGCTAGGTGATGTAAGGAGAGCTGAGTGGTTTGTATGCATTCTAATGTTAAATATCAAATAATGGTTCCTGCCAGATCCCAACCATTGAAAAAGGATAATGGAACCTGTAAAACAGTCATTCCTTGACCATGAGAGAAAGGAGTCTTTCACCAATTGCCCATTTCCACTAGGAAAAACTAAGAGAACAGCCTTGGAGATGCCCCAGCAAAAATGTTATTTTTACCCCAAATAAGGATGCTATCTCCACCTTTGTCCCTTTCTCTATCTTTCTTGACCTACAAGTGAGATTAGAGCTGCTTCATGGTTTGTCATTTTACATTGCTGCATGTGTAAATTATAATATTTAGAAGTTGTTATTTATGCTGTCAAAACCAGTATGCCATTAAGAGGTAAAGAAACTTTTATAGATTTTCAAATTTATAATCTCTTAAATTGTTATATTTCAAGTACATATGACTTGAACCATTTTTGGCTGAAAATGAACTAAGGGATGAATCATGCTAAGATTGATGATGGATTCTTTCAGTGTTTTCCTATACATTGTTTATTGATATATGTCAAGCCAAAAAGCAATAATTTTGTCAATGGAAAACCACAGTAATTTTCAGTTGGTTTGTAGATTGTAATTGAAGTTAAAACTGAAATATTGAATATCATGTACTATTGACTGTTTATAGACTCATTATTTGGACTAGAATCTATGTTAGGCGCAGTCAAAAATTATATGTATTAGCACCTATATTTCATTAATATTTTCAGGTAATTTTTAGGTTCATGAAATTCATTGTGTCTTCTTTTTGCTTACAAAGAGATAAGGAAATTTTTGCAGGTGGAATTCATGAGTTTTCATTATGCTTTATAAAAGAACATAAGGGATACAAGAATTATAACACCAGACTATTGAGCTAATAATTGAACATCTTTTCTTAATTTAAATATAGTTATGTGTTAATGTATGCAATTGCTATTACTCTCTCCCATGTTAGAAGGCATAATCATTTTAGGAGAAGAAAAAAAATGTTTTTGAATAATTCAGCTTAGTTTATCTTTTGTTTTTAATCCTGAAGATGAATTCCTTGATTTTATTCTATAGAATTCAGGATCTATTTAGTCTTTTTTCCAGTCTTCAGATACAGTAGGCTCTTTAATTCAACACCCTTAAAAGGCACTGGTAAAGGGACTGCCATGTTTTAATATATAGTTTAGTGATTATTTTAGAATGCCATTGACAGTCTTCAAGAGCCAACTTATGTATAAATGTTTGTCATGCATCCTGCTCACCTACTCCGAGAATAAGAGCCATTTGGGAGAGAGCTTAAAAGAGATAGGTCACTTCTCATGATCAACACCAGCCAATCGGCAATAGCATGTCATACGAAATGCGGAGGAGGCACCCCTAACCCAAGCTTCCTTTCAACTCTGTATTCACATGTTTCAAAGAAAAATGCTGACTGCTTTGCCCTTTGTGAAGCTCCCCCCATGGTAGACGCCTTAATGGAACCTCACACAATGGTCCACAGTCATCATTTCTGAAAAGCAGTAAAAGTCTGCTCTGCCATTACAGGTGTTTATTTGGCAATACAGAGAACAAGGTGTGTTTTTACAGAATAAGAAATACTAACTTAAAGTGTGAAATGAAATATTGCAGAGCTGATGTGATAAGCTGTAGATCACGAAGAAATAAAACTGTTAGAAAACAGAGTGGCTAACTGTTTAAATTGAATTTTGCCCTTATATTATCTTTCATAATGGAAGTAGGGAAGTAGCTAAAATTCAAAAACTCCAATTGTATACATAAAATCGTGTAGGGGAGGAAAAAAAATTTAACAGCTTTTTAAATTTTTTTTATATTTTCCAGAGTTTCTAAGCTTATGAAAACTACTTATTTCTCAACTTTTAACCTAAACGAGAGGGATTTCTTAAGCTAGTATATAAAAATAAATAATATCCTAATTTCTCAATTTGTCATACAGAAATTTTCCAATAACAAAAGTAGCTACAGATACCAAGAACTACATATATGTTATTCCATTTAATCCTTATTAATCCCATTTATAGCTGAATAATTCATTTATTTATTATATCAACAAATATTAGATGGCAGTGTGCCTAACATTAAATATTAGTGATAAACAAGAAGAATCTCATCCAGCTTTTTCAACTGCTGCAGAAGTTAGCAAACTTTCTCTGCAAACGGCCAGATAGCAGACATTTTTGGCTTTGTGAGCCATACCGTCTCTGTCTCAACTACTTAGCTCCTCTCTAGTCATGAAAGCAGCCATGAACAATGTGTAAATGAATGAATGTATCTGTATTGAATAAAACTTGACTGACAAAAAGGAGGAGGGGGAGAGAGCAGACTGGATTTGGCCTGTGGCCCATACTTGATGGACCCCTGGCCTAGTGGAATGAATCATACACGAAACACACGAATATATAACAGAACTTTTGTTCATGTGTACTATGAATGAAACTATCAAAGTGCTATGAAAGAATAACAAGAGGTGCTATTTATTTAGATAGGAGGTCAGAGAAACACCTCTCTGAGGAAATGCTGAATGAGAAAATCTAAAAGATGAGTCAGTCAGGTGACGGCATCTGCAAACAGTATCTGTAAAGCTCCTAAAGAAAGGAAAGAGCTTGGTAATAAGCTGAAGGAAAGCCCCTGGAACTTGAGCCTGGTGTATGTAACTTTAGAAAGATGAGAGAAAAGATTAGATGCTAGGCAGGGCTCAGATCATGCAATGCTTTGGAGTTAGTTGATACTAGGAGGTGGCCAAGATTTGAGGCCAAATCTTTCAGGTTACAAAAACAGGCATGATTTTCTCAATTAAATGATGCTCTGTCCTGTATAATATAATGGCCAAGAGCATAATTTTTTGTCATTGCTTTTCCCGGTTATATCACATGGCACCCAGTATAATATAATGGTGAAGAGCATGGTTTTAGAGACACACAAACCTTGTCTGGTCCCAGCTATGCCACCTGCTAGCTGTATGGCCCTCCAGCAAGTGACTTAACCTCTTGGAACTTCATCAGTCCCCTCATTGGAGAGTAAGGATTAAAAAATAGTACCCACCTCATTAAGTCATTGAGATAATTAAATTAGGAGATAAACATAAAGCCCCTAACATATAATAAGTGCTCAGTAAATTTACTTATTAAGCTATTCCTGTTAAGACTCATGCTCTTTGAACCACTAACTATTACAGTTAATGTTGATTTCCATCAAACCAACACTTGTGCTGTGTGGCACACTCAAGAATGGTACCTGAACCTTCATTTCAAGAGGGCTTTATCTTAAAAGGGTGTCAAAGAGACAGAAGGAGTGGAAGAGTAGAGCAGGAGCACAAAACAGCTTTTCGAAGCTAACAGGGTGAGAGAGTCATTTCAGAGTAAGAACCAGTTGATGGCAGAGGATGACTAGTGGATAGGAAGAAAACTCATAACAGAATATTTGCAGAACAGGGCTTGTGACAGGGATATAGAGAAGTAGTTTCCTAAGTTCCATGCTTATGACTTATTTGCAAATGTATGTTACTGACCAAATTATTTTGAACTACTGAACACCACTTTTTTTATCACTGATAACTTCCAGATTATTCCAACACTGCAATTTCAATCTCTCTGCATTTTTTGTTTTTACCCATTAGGTACCTTCATCAATTAGGCAATAATCTCACCCTCCTTCATATGGTACCAGTTTTTGCTATGTTCCTGTATCAGCCAGATTTTAAAATGAGTTTTGTCCTTATATGACTCTTTTTACAAACAGTACACCTAGAAATCTCTTATATCTGGTTTATCAAGAAGAAAGATATATAAAAATTAGCCTAAACCTGTTTACTGGGATGTATTTAAAATTTTCAGTTTTCCCATATTGAAAGGAGAGGTAAACCCTAATGTATTTGTGTGACTTGTTATAAAAAGACATTTAAATATTTTAATAAATGTAAGGGAAAAATATTTCCCAAATAATACAGTTAGGGCCTAATATAGTAACATTAAGGGAAAAAGATTTTTAAATGACTTAAGGTTCTTTCCTTCCATCAGCTGTGGCACACTAATAGTTTTTTGCCAGCAAACAAAATTTCATGTAATTATCAGGGCAATAACTGGAGCACAAATTAAAGACAATTAACAACATTCTTCTGTTAATAGAACAGCAGAATCCCCTTATGACTAAAAAGAATTCAGAGTTCATAGCTGTTAAATTTTTAAACGTTTTCTCTTGAGATGTATTGATTTCCAAAAATGACTCTCTTTTTGAAAAGAAACAAATTTTACTCCTCACTTTTTCCTGTTTTTCACTAGTTTAGGTTCTTAGAGTTTTAGCTAAAATTTCAATGGAATTTTTTTAACATTCCTTCAAGGTGATATCAGACTATCAGTAAATAAAAAGGTAAATTACAGTTCTAAACTTCAGAGTTACAACCTACTAACCTAATATAAAATCTGTTGAAATTGAGATAGATTCACTTTTTAAATATGAGGAGCTGGATAACTTAGAAATATAAATAAATCGCTTCAAGAAAACATGTTTGTGATGAATTCTGAACCATGAGTTAAAGAACAGAGTAATGCTGTCACACTTTTCTTTTGTCATCTCCACAAACAGAATTTCCAGACTTGTCAGTTGCTTGTATGCATATCAAGCAAGTCCATATTATTTGAGAGAAAATTATACTTAATAGAAAAGTTATCCATGTCAGTCAGTGAATATCTGGAATTTTGTTTGAAATCAAGTGAATAAAAGTTCAATCAGTGCAAAAGTGTTGGTTTTTCTTTCTTTAAATCCAAAATAAACCTGCACATAGCTCATAATGAAGATTTTTATGATGTTTTTCTCTCAGTGTCATTTAACAGCTGACTGCCTCTTCTTAACTTGTATTAAAATTTTTATTGAACTCATATATTGGGTTATCGAAAAAATCATGATGCATTTTTTGCAACGAAAAACATTGAAAAAATACGTCATGACTTTTACGACAACCCAATAAATAAAATTAGCATGTATCATAGCAATGTATTAGGACAGAATAGTACATCTCAGAATTGAATTATTAGGAATATTGATACATCCTGTGGTAGCCTACTTAAAGGTTCCCCATGCATATAAGTTAAACCATTCTTTCATTAATCTTTTTTTAACTTATTAGTTTCAGGTATTCAAAACAACACAATTCATCAATCTTAAAATCACCAACAGGGAAAGTTTTTGTTCAGAGAGTTGGAATTACTGGTGATTGAAGAGACTGAAAAAGAAAACCAGAAAGGAAAAATAAAAAAGTGTACTTTTGTGAATTTTAAAATCAAAGAAAGCAGTAGCCAGAGTGCTCAGATGTATGTGTAACAGCTGTGCCATCAGGCCATTCATTTCTGTTCTATTCCTAGCAATTTGAAAACAATTCACAAATGAACTCCCCACTATTTAGCTGAATCATAAGTGCGCCACACACTTATACATCCTAGAGGTGTTGAACAGTTTATATTTATGTCAGCTAAATCTGATACCTTTAATGTATTAATACCTTTACTGCCAGACAGGTATTGTCCCAAATGCTGTCAAATTCATTCAGCTTTGCTTTGTAGAAAATCCAAGGGAGGCCAAAAGTTTCACAAGGAAAAGGATAACTGTCTCCTTTAGAATTCTATCACTAGCTCTAAGAAATAAGCTTCCCTTGAACTTGAGGACTTCAACACTTTGTGTTGTTTCAGTGGAATTTGTGTATCTCATATAATTTCTATTTAAAACTGTAATTTAGAAAAATTCCAAAATTTGTGTTTATTGTATCTCAATCATTTTGTGTACAGTGTTTGTTGCCTTTGAATGGAACATTCCACTTCTGTGAATGCATGCACATACCTTTTTTGCTAAAGTCACCTTATGATTTGCAAATGCCAAACTCTGTGTGACATTGTATTACCGAGAAACCAACACTAAAAATATTAACATTATAAATAGACGGGTATAAACTAAAAGGTTTCTTCTAAAGTGTAGATTAAAGAACATGTTGCTAATTGTTTCAAAAGCCATGTCCTTTGCAGTCTAGACTTACTTTAACATTGTAATTTATTCCTTTCAAATGAGCCCTTAAAAAATATTTATGGTGAAAGTATTTTGAAAGTCCCAACATACTCTTATTGAAAGCAGTTTGGAACACCCCCGCCCCCCAGAATAATGGTTTTGGTTTAAAAAAATTACAAAATTAAATTGATCTAAATGAAATCCCACAATGTGGAATATGTATTTGCATTTCTTTGAACTATGTTGGACCACTAATAGGAATAAGAGAACTACTCTAAATGTTTGGAAATTTGACTTTTAATTTTAAGTTGGAACAGTTTAGCTTAAGAAATCACTAACCTTTAAATAACATTTCAACAAATGTAACTGTTTGGAAACTACAAGAGAGACAGCCTCCTGCCTTCTGTCTTGCAAGGATTGATTTGGAAAGCCCTGAGGGAGAAAATATTGGAGTTAGGAGGTAAACCTGAAGCCATTGTGGGAAGGAAGAAGTTACACTCTTCCTGTTATGACAGGAAATGTAGACAAATGTGCTTCCTGAGCATTTGCTCAGCAGGGAATGAAGTAGGCTTTGACCTTTACCTTAGGTACATTTTGGCTTTGTTAAACGAGTAAACATGTTTTTGCCCCCAAAATATTAGTCTGGTTTATTTGATTCTTCTCCGATTTAAATTACATATTTTATGTATATGAGATATAAAGAAAGAGAGGTATTTAATTTATGACTCCATCTATGGATTGGATTTAGAATGTAAAACAGTTCTTTAACACACCAAGCAGACCTGAACAGCACATATACAATTAAAACATGATTATGTTACAGTCTTCTCTCTTTAAAAGCCAAAACATCCTTAGGCTTAAAACTGGACAATAAAATCTTCTAAATCCTGATAAGTTTAATAATTATAGATCATCTTCCTTCATTTTCCTCTCATGTAGACAAATATATTAGAAAGCAACTATCACAAGTTTTGAAACCCAGAGTCTGTGCGTTTGTTAAAAAACACTCCAGTTTTTTAACATGTGTTCAATGATTTCATTGGAATGTAACCTATTGTTTATCACTTTTTTTCTCAGAAGAGTGTGCAGTGCCTAAGATTTAAAGTTTTATTTTGGGGTTTGGGGTGTTGATTTAGGGTGAAGGGTTGGTAGAGTTCTGAATTCCACACTCTCAGCCCCCTATTTTAATCCTTTTTATTGTGTTCAGAATTTTAGGAACTCCTGCTTGAAACCCCTTTGGAAATCCTACTGCATTGCAGGGAAACCAGGCTCAATTTGCTTGAGGCGAAGGAGGACAATAGTCCTCTTTGCAGCAGAACACACTGCTGTCTCATCCTCGCAAGTTATGCTGGAGGGTTACAAGCACATGGTAGCAGTCTGCTTAAAAGAGTCCCTCACTGCTCTTTAAAGAGCCTTTCATTTACGATGGCAGGCCCCGTCATTGTATAAAGGAGTGCTTGTCTAGAACACAAGTCTGCAGTGGCATTACTTCCTCCCACCGAGAGTAATCATCAAGCCTAAAGCTCGCAAGCCTTTCTAATGACAGACTGAATTAAACAAAATAAAATTGAAGAGGAATACTGTAGAACAGTTGTACCATTACTTACTGTCAGGAACAAGCCAGAGGAAGAAAAAGAGCCTTTAAGAGGGCATTTCCCTTTTTTTCAATTAGAGATTGTCGTTGCAGACTCTTGACTCCATCCCTAACCCTTTAAACACATAGGAAGACCGACTGGCTCTGGATTAGAGAGTGCATTGTATCTATGAACTGTCCATCGTGTCACTCATTAGTCACTCCACTTCCTTAACTGGGAGGAAACAGATTATCAAGGCTGGGGGTGAGGAGGAGGGATCTAAAATATTTTCCTCGGATGAGGGTTATATTAATCATGACTCTATTTAGAAAAAAAAAAAAAAGAAAAAAGGTAAAACCTCAACGCTTTGAAAATAGAATTAACGGGGTAATTCAGTAGTCCCAAATAGATTCTAAAACAGAGAAGCTAATATTGGGCCGGCCGAGTTGTACGGTGGTTGAGCACTGGTTTGGGAGGCCAGCCGCCCTGGTTCGGGTCCCACATATGAGGGCCAGTGACACTTCCCTCAAAAATAAATAAATAAATAAATAAATAAATAAATAAATAAATTTCAAAAAAAAAAAAAGAAGAAGCTAATATTATTTCATGAGCTAAAGAAATGAGTAAAAAATTCTTCACTCATTGAGGAGTCTCATTGAGCAGCTGAATTAACCTCAGGCCCAAAGTACTCTGATTGCTGGAAAGAAGTATTGGGGACCCATAGATAAAACTATTGTTGCTTCCTTTAGTAATGCACCTGAAGTAGTTTAGAGTTAGGCCTCAATTTTTCTCATAGATGTGAGTAGCTGCTCTTTCCAAGGTCTTTTTGCTTCATTTGTTCAGAACCCTCTCCTGTAAGGTGCAAGGACACCCACTGTGAATATGACAGAAAAGTCCTGAGGTGACTCTGGAGCTGGGATTAGGAAGGTGAATGGAGGAGACATGCATGTGGCGTGGAGACTCATTATTAAATGTCCTTTCCATTACACAGTATTCAAGCTAATCTCCCTACCCTGTAGGAAATGATACAGGACTTCTGCTCTCTTTTAAGAACTTGTTATTTATGTCGCCTATGTGTAAATCAGAGACCTACCTACCTTTTCTATGCTAGCTGTAAACAGACCTCCATTGGCTATCAACCAAAATGCTTTTCATTTTGGGAAATTTAAATAAACATCCACAAATATAGAACTGGAGTGTGCCTACTAGAGCACACACGTAGCTCCCACCAGCTTCAGAGGGAATGGCTGGAGATCCCAGGGCAGAGTTGGCTGCAGCATCTGCACAAAAGCAGCTTTGGTTTATTGTCAGAACCTGGAAACTAGTTTTTTCTCAATTTTAGTATGACAGTATTAGCTTTTTATTTTCACCTAGAAAGCTATCTTTACATTAATTAATATGTTATATACTACTCTGCTTGTACTCACTGGAATTGCTGACAGTTTTTAATGGACACTGCTCAGCGAATGGTTTACCAGGTCCATGCTGTGCTGAATTTCAGCCCTGAAATGCTTCTAAACGAGGGAAGGAACACTAGGAGAAAGAAAGATAATTTTGTGGGCAGAGGGTTCTTTCTATTTCTAGTCATCCAGGGACTAGTTTTGTGACCTTGGATAAGGCAATTCATGTCTTTGTTTACAGTATCATCTGAGAAATGGGGATGATAAACTGTGCCAGATAATAACTTCAAAGAGATACTGTCAAATATAGTGAGATAATTTATTATAAAGTCTTTGAACTTCTTAGAAAAAATTCACCAAATACATTCAACACTCTTATCTGAAAACAATTATAAGAAATATGATATGCTCGAATTTCACCAACAAACCCACACATATAACTTGACCCAGTCCAGTTTTTCTCCAGTTTTATCAAATGTATGTTTTTACTGTAAGTTAATACGACAAAAAAAGAAAAATAACTATATAACTATGTGAAATTTTCCTCCCTCAGTGGCAAACTTCCATGAACATAGTTTGAGCATGCATAGAATTTTATTTTTAGCCATTCATTTTGTATTGCAAAAAATGCGTGATTGCTCCATCCATCTATCCACTCATTCAATAACTACTTAGCCAAATGTTGTTCTGGGACTTCAGGTTATGAGATCAGACAGGAGATATTCTGGGCTTTCAAGGAAAGTTCAACGTTTACTTGAGAAAAAACTCTAATCTAGACATAATAATGGTCATACAAATTGGCAGGTCCTAGTAGAGCAGTCTTTTACAGTATGTAACAAGAAGTGACTGAGCCTGACGCATCAGGGAAAAAATACTACCTACCTTGTATAGTGTTTCATTGTCAAGTGTATGTCCCTTAGTTTAAGTCTTGTAACAATTCTATAAGATGTCTATTATAACCTCTATTTTACAGGTGAGGAACTGGAGTTCAGGTAAGTTAAACAATTTACCCAAGGGTACACGCTTATAAATGTCAGAGCTCAGACTTGATTTTCAATCCCCATGTTTTTGCTTCTATGCCACACTGCCCCAGTAATGATGCATATATGCTGCTTCTTTAAAAATAGTTTAGTAATGTTAATTTCCTATTTGATCAATCTGGACAGTTTTTTTTCCTGTGCATTTTCAGCACTGTACATAATTTATATTGTCTACCCAAATTATTTAGTCTTTTGTGTCCCTTCTAACTACAAAAAGAAAATGACCCTATTTCTTTCTTGAAATAGGGAAATTAGGGGTGATTATATTGATGAAACTGAATAACCAAAACATAAAGCATTTTATAGAATGAAATTACAGAAATAGATTCTTATTTTGGCTCTCAAATAATTTTTTTTTTTTTTTGAGGACAGTGTCACTGGCCCTCACATGTGGGACCCGAACCGGGGCCACTGGCCTCCCAAGCCAGCGCTTAACCACCGCGCCACTCGGCCAGCCCAGATTTTTACTTTGAGCCATATAACCATATAACACTAATCTTCCCCTTGATGCAAAAATCTATACTGCTGCTTAGGCATAGAATCTGAACATCCGAAATCTGGCGTAAATATTTTAAAGGTCTCGAGTCCAACTTCCTGCTTAATTCTGGAACACCTTCTACATCTTCTTTGATACGCAGCTTTACTTGAACGTGTTCAGGAATGAATTGCTTCTTCATGAGACGTGGTCCACTCATGGGAAGTTCTTATCACTAGGTTTTACCCTATTTAGAACCTCTTCATGACTTGCAACACTACTTTCTGATTCTGCTCCATAGAAAAAAACACAAAAGAACTCATCTGCCTCCACATGGCCATAGGACTTCAGATCTTGGGAAGTGATTGGCATTTCACTTTTAACTCCATTTTGCTGGGTGAAACATTCCAGATTCTCTTAATGATTTCTCACTGCTAAATTGTTCTCAGATCCTACATCAACCTGTTTGCCATCCTCTACCTCTCTAATTTTGTCAATGTCTTAAAATGTGATTCTAAGAACTGAACATTGTTAATACTGACTAACAACAACAACAAAAATCATTAGGATAATTAATTCCCACATTGGAACACTATAACTTTAGATCCTTTTCGTAAAAGCAGCTATTACATTAATTTTCCTTCAACCTGAGCTTATATAATTATTTTTTTTAAATGGAAACGAAGACTAAAATTATCTCTGTTTCATCTCATTTGTGACCCAGCTGTCTGGTCTGTAGAGGGAACAATGGATAGAGCTCTACCCTATATTGGGTTATCACCCAGATTTATGTTACAAGCAGATTTGCTAAGCATGCCATCCACATATTCATCTTAACCAATGATAAAAATGTTGCCTGAGACAGGAAAATCACTGAATTCTCTGGCGCTTTACTAGAGCCTGTTCCCTTAAACTTAACATGATCAATTAATTCACATGTAAAATTACTACCAGCTAGTCTCAAATGTACAATATTGTGCTGAGGATTTCATCAACTACTTTGCCAAATACATGTTCTTTGAAAATCTGAACTCATTAGAAAGTTCAATAAATTTTTACTTAATGCAGTCATCCTGAACTCTTAGATCCTGTCCCCCTTTATCTCTGTACCCTGTGATTATAAAATTAAATTTTTATCTTCACAGTTTTCCATCCTTCATGATGAGTCATCTGGGTGAGAAATAAAGGCTTTTCTCTGAACATTTTGAAATATTTTTTCTTGAAGTGTAGAGCTTGTGTATATAGATATATTTCTCTGCCTTCTCTGTTACAGATTCCAAGATGGTATAATTCTTTTCTCTCAAGATTCCTGTCACTAACGTGTCAAACATTTTAGCAAAACATATATATCCAAAATCTCTTAGAGATTGTCACAAAGGCAAGTAAAAAAAAAAATCTACTTTTAGCAGAAAATTATATTGAGACATTCAGATTTTAAAATAGAGTATATTTCCATTCCATAATCCACTCCTTCAGCAAATGTTCGTTGAGTGCCCACTGGTCAGAGTCTGTGTGAGGCCAGAACAGGGTTCTTCAGGAAACTCAAAAACCAACAGAAGCCCACTCATAAACAACCAACTCTGTAATATTAGAATCAGTCTCATAATAAAGATTTGTAAAAAGTTCTATAGGACAATAATGAGGGACGAATGAGTTTTAGCAGAATGTGACACTAATAGCTTCATAGAAGAATCTGGCGTTTAAACTGAGCCTTGCAGCATATTGGGTACTTGCCAGAGGCCAGATGGAAAGGGGGAGGAACATAGTACTGCAATCAGTTTTCACTGAGTACAAGATAAGAAATAACCAATATGGTAGGCTTCATTTCATATTCATCCTGATTGGGTTAACATCTACTGTTATTTTT
Organism: Aselliscus stoliczkanus; assembly: GCA_033961575.1. Lineage (NCBI taxonomy): Eukaryota > Metazoa > Chordata > Mammalia > Chiroptera > Hipposideridae > Aselliscus > Aselliscus stoliczkanus. The sequence goes on from CM066728.1 coordinate 54,151,746, forward strand.
CTTGCTCAGTCTAGGGAAAAAGTTGGTCAGAAAACAAACACTGAAATCACCGAACTCTAAAAAGTACAATTTCAGGTGATTTACACATGACTGAAAATATAACACTATTCGTCAAGTAACACATTTTGTTGAAAGACAATTCCTGGTAAACATTAAGGAATGAAATGACGTGTTTTCCTCCAGCCCCGAGAAAGGCTTGAGCAAGGGAGATGTATATATGGAGTCAAAGGCCCAGCGCTTGGCACCAACGGCTGACGTAGAGAATGTTCAATTAATATTGCTTAGCATAGGGCTTGGCATGTAGAAAACGCTCACTATGAATTGCTTGAATTATTTTATCTTTCTGTGAATAGCTTTTCTTAATGTCTTTGTAACTGAATTACATGGAGCTGTATTTAATCAATGTCTTTTCTCAATTTCAAATTCTGATTTCAATTCCTGATTCATACCTAGTAAGTTCTAGAGTAATTATAAAATGTGTGATGACTGCCCATATGCTAGGATTTAAACTTGAGGTTACTATAAAACTTAATATTGAAATATCTTAATACAACATCATCATTACATTTGGGGCTGTTTGCAGGGGTAAAGAAAAAACATTGAATGGTTAATGTTTATAGAGTCATTTTGCTTTCCATGCATGTATTACATATTAAGTCTCTTTAATTCTTAAAACTAAATTTCAAGTTCTAGAGCTCACTTAAATAATATTGACTTTCTTCTCTCGGTGCACCATGATTGATGTAATCGCTGGAGAAGAGCATCTCTTTGCCTAACTACTGTAAAAACAGTTTTCCATCTCACCTAAGGTTCAATCTATGTTACTGAAATAGAAATGGACTTGTCCCCATTACACACTGTTGTCACGTTATGAAAAATCTAATCATTACAATACATTGTTATATTTAAGTATAAAAGCTCTGAATTGCAATCTGTCATGAGTGGCATATTTTAAACGAAGAGTAATATCCCACATCTATCCATGAACAATGAGGAAAAGCATTGTAAAATGCATTTTGAGTATGCTATGAAGAATATGAACATAGTACAGAATTAAATTTAGAGCAATTAAGAGTAGATTTTGAAGATACTTCCTTTAATGCTTTAATACAGTCGTCACCATTTCAGTTTGCAGTTTTAATGAAAAGAAGCTACATGCACTGACATTTTGACAGGTATTATTAAATAAGGATGCACTATCTATCCAGAAGCCTATTTGGTTACACAAAAGTTGAGGAGTACCTAAAAGTAAACACAGATAGTGGTTTTAATGATATTTCTGTGCCGAAATGTACTTTGATGGTAAGTGTTGTAACGTGCTAAATTCTGAGGTTTAAGTATAACAGAAACCGTACTGTATTGAGACATTCCACCTACAGTTTGTGGTCATGAAAGTCTGATTAAAAGTGGTTTTAGATATATGAAAGTATTTTGGGTCAGTGCCTTCTATATTGAACCTACTCTGTAGCCTATTTCAATGTGTGTGTATATTTGCATAACTAAATTTCATCTAAAGGAAATATTAACAGACATTTTGTGTAAATCTATATAATTGATGATTATGCTTTTTTTATCCATTCCAAAATGATAGCTTTATTTAGCTCATCCTTAATACTGATTGTGATTCATATGAATGAACCAGAATAAAACATTTTCTAAACTAATATGATAACCAAATACGAAAAGAAAATATTAGCTATAATTTATTAGAAGCACTTTAGTAAAACAATCAATAAACATAAACGAGAAGGTGAGACATTGGCAATTATTACAATGAAAAATTGTACAGTTGAAATGTAAATAACATATCCAAGTACATATTGACTAGCTACGTAGCCTGTTAAATACCTAAATGCGGTTTTCCAAAGAATGAATAGTAAGGGATTCCATAGTTCAGCTTTATCTTTCTGTCAGGAATAGTAAGATTCTCAAATAGGCTTAATCAGTAGATTCTTCAAACCGCCAAGACATATATTTTGTAAGTTCTTCTTTTCCTGTAAGTCATCTCAAAAAGGAATGGGAACTAAGATTTATTGAGCTTCCACTTTAAGCACAATGCTTGATACTGTACATACATTATTTTATATAATCCTCACAGCAACGCTAAGAGTGGATGTTCTTTGAATTTTACAGGTGAAAAATCAAACAGAAATATCAGACGCCAAGAAGTTAAGTGAATTCCTCATGACTAGTAAATAGCAGATTCAGCCTTCAAATCCAGGGTCTTAGGAATCCCAGCCCCATGTTCTTCCCTTTCTGTCATGTTGCCTTTAATACAAATATGATAAAACAGTATAACTATTTAGTATAGATTTTTCTTTCTAAAAGTACTATTTATGAGTTGCTAAAAAATTCATAAGAAAATCTATCACATCATTTTATATAACATATTCAATTTGATATTCCTGAAAACTTCACATAGCAGTTTTCCCTATTTAGTTTTTGTACTAGAAATCTTCACCATGTGCCGTCCGTGTCTGCCATTCTAGGCACTGGGGGTACAGCAGTGAGCAAAATTAAAATGGGAGATGCCCTTGAGGAACATGCACTGTAGTGGAAGAGACAGACATTAAACAGGTAATCAGTCACACAGAAATACACAAATTGTAAAATATGACAGTGTTATTAAGGAAAAATAAAGGGTAATGAGTAAAACAATAGGTATTAACAGTGTGGAGGAATGAAGAGATCAGGAGGCCAGGTTGTGAATCGGCTAGTCCACAGTTCCTGTCAACACGTTTATTTAGGGGTGTAAGACAGGGATTCAAAGTTCACTCTGACGTCTCTAGTTTGGGTGACTGAGTTTATGAGGAGATGGGGAATCCGGGAGGGAGAGCAGATTCGAGGTTGAAGATAATGAGTTTGAGCTTAGGGAGTATTGAGATTCCTAGGACGTTCAGAGATAAGATGTAGGACTGGAGGACCCCCACTGGGTGTCTGGAGATGGAGAAAGAGGAGTGGCAATATAGATTTAGGCATTACACACAAATAGGTAGTAGATAAAACTGAACTGGCCTCTGCTAGGTGGGTTGAATTTGAAGGTGAGAAAAAGAAATGTAAATAACTCTTCCCCTTTGAAAATAATAGCTAAATTGTTAGCATTTCCCAGAGTATATGTCTCAAAAACTTAGTTCTTAAAATTAAAGTAAGTGCTCCTCAAAATAAATAAGTAAGCAAAGAAACAAAGGTTCTGTCAGCAGTAGGTTTGGGAAGCAGGTTAAACAAAGTTTAAAAGGTTTGTCAGCCTTTAATATACCAATATGCCTCATTTCCCAAATGTACTGGGCCATTGAATTTTTTTTATTAAGGAGTATTTCATGGAAATGATATTCTCTAGAAGATTTGCTGGAAAACACTGAGCCACGTATAAGGGCTTATAATTAAGTATATTCATGGTTTTGGGTGGGCAAACTAGAGTTTAATCGAGAGAGTGCTGAAATTGGGAATCGTGGAATATATATTTGCATTTGGTAGCATTGACAGGTAGGAAGTATTCAAAGCCAGAGAAAGGCAGTTTTACAGAGGGCCCATCAAGAGAAAGGCAGTGCAAAGAGTGAGGTTTTTAAGATTGGGATAAATTGAGGAGGGAATGATTCTAGACAGGGAGACCATCTAGGACAGGAAGCTGATAAGGACGTGAACGATAGAGCCGCCTGGGAAATAGACAAGAAAGTGTGAACCTGAGAAACATTTTGAGGGAAGGAATTATGGGACATGGTAATAGATTAGATTAAAAAAGAGGAAAAGGCAAAGATAACAGTACAGTTTCTGGCCTGGGAGAGGAAGAAAGATACACAGAAGAATGAAACCAAAACCCTAACGGTATTATGGCTAAAGTACTTCCCAATTCCCCACTAGATTTCTAGAAAACAGAATACAACACTGAAAGCATAGTCAGTCATATCCCTTCAATTTGAATTAAATAGCACAAGCTGGCCGGCCGAGTGGCGCAGAGGTTAAGCGCTGGCCTGGGAAGCCAGCGGCCCCGGTTCGGTCCCACATATGAGGGCCAGTGACACTGCCCTCAAAAAAAAAAATAAAAATAAATAGCACAAGCTAAACAATTTTAAGAATTTTCGAACACAGATTTAAAATGCTATGTTTTATAATGTCCAGTTTTCGAGTGGTCAAAAAAAAGAGCTCCAAACTTAATTATCATGGAAAAATGTTAGCCATGCTGAAATTAATTTTTGTAATCTTAAATTGTTCAAAGACACATGAACAGTATTCTGGTCACCTTCATTAAAATTCCCAGCATTAAATCTGGCATTTACAGTTTCACATTCAGCAACAAGCTAGAAATCACACATTTTCAAATTCTGAGCAGAAATTAGTTTTAGATTTATTTGCTCTCTTTCTAAATGTGTTAGTGCCCAAGGGTTCTGACAACGGCACATTTTGTTTTACAAAGGGAAAAAAAGTAGTGTTAAAAAAAAAAAAAAAGCATGATTTCATTTTTCTTTAAAAAACTTGCCTGCTTTCGTTTTTCCAGGTGACATTTACGAAGAGGAAATTTGGGTTAATGAAGAAGGCATATGAGCTGAGCGTGCTGTGTGACTGTGAGATTGCTCTGATCATCTTCAACAGCACCAACAAGCTGTTCCAGTACGCCAGCACTGACATGGACAAGGTGCTGCTCAAATACACAGAATACAATGAGCCACATGAGAGCCGGACAAACTCAGACATCGTGGAGGTGAGTGTGTCTGCATGGTTGGTGACCCCAAACTTCGGCAGAGCCATGGGTGGTTTGGACTGCCCCTTCTCCATAGACATTCACGCACAAGCACAATCTTCCTTTTGCTAAAATATTCATATTCCCACAGTTGTACCCACCCCGTTGTATCACCCCAACTAATACTCCACCTTTTTGAGTTAGAATTAGAATGACGTGATAACATGGACTACGTAAATCTGGTCCTTGCTAGAATTCAGGCACCAGTGTCGAATTATTGGCCTCATTCTTCATGAGTCATCATTGTCCACAGCTATGTCAGAATTGGGAACTGTGGCCAGGGGACAGCTTACCCCCATTTTAGATGACTTCTGATGGTTTCTTTTAAGTATAGACTAGTTTCCCAGCATAGTCAAAGAAAAAAAAATTTTTTTTAAATGAGCTCACGCCAACCTTACACTTCACTTTTTTACTTTATGTCTCTTCCAATTCATTTTTTCCTAATGCATTCTTGCTGAAAGAATAAAGACAGTTATCCTCCTAGAAATGTTTTTCCTCCAAATTATATAATTTAACAATAGCACTGGAAACTGTTAATGTACATGAACTCAGAAATCTGATGAAAACGAATTTCTAAAATGTTAGCTCAATGTTTTACCAAAGTCAGATTTAAAACGTTGTTTTATTGTGCCAAATATAAATAAACATCACATTAAAGCTCAAAAATGTTTTAGATTTGCTAGCATAAATAACATTACCATACAATTTTAAATGCTTCTCACAGGGATCCTACTTTAGTGTTATTGCCTTCCAAGTACCCTTCACGAGCAATGAATACTAAACCAAAAAGGAAGAGGTATAGTGAGGAACTATCCCCATATGTGTATTTTTCCTACCTCTCTACTCATTATCTCCTGAACTGTGACTGCTTTCCTAGAATTGAAAGAAAATTAATAAATGTTTCAAAAATATGTAGTCAGAGCCAGTTCACCAGATTACAAGTCATTCTTGCCATTGCTTACACTGGTTCCACATTATGAAAAAAATCCAGCACTATTCCTGATCAAATTAATCTGCTTCTCACATCCATCTTCCCTTTGTTATAATTGTCTAAGGCTAGTTCTCATTTCTTTGCTTTTATTTGGAAGTTTTTTTTTAAGTATTGTGCTGATCAATGTCTTACGTGGGTTGTTTTTTTTTTTTATGTTTTGCCTAATAAGGCCAAGCAAATCATTTCAGAGAAAGTAAAAGTGAATTATAACTAGACCTAATGTGGTATATGTTTAAAATACTTTCAGATTTGTATTACTCCTTATCATTGTAGTTTTTCATTGACTAATGATTTTAATTGTATGCTTGCCTAAGATCGTTTATAAAACTTACCTGTTATGTATTTCGGATAGTATTCATGTACACATATAAATGTGAAAATATAAAAAGAAACTTGAGTATGAACAGCACTAATCTGTTGTCAAATCTCATAGGTACTTGTGTGTGTGTGTGTGTGTGTGTGTGTGTGTGTGTGTGTGTGTGTGTCTGTCTGTCTGTCTGTCTATGCAGGCTTCTAGACATTTAACATAAATTCCAAACCCAGAACAATTCTATACTCAAAACTCCATCTCATTACCAAAATTATTACAACAAATACTTCAGGGTAATAGAAGAATTTGAGTTGGAATTTATTAGACCTGAACTGCTCCAGTCTTGAGCATGATGTGAAATGCCATAGAACCATACTAAACTAGTTGAAAATGTGTTGACTTTTTTTTTTTAAAGATTTTATTGGGGAATTGGGGGAGGGGAACGAACAGACAAGTTGCTGTCTTTTTGTTCTTCAGTCTAGTTGCAGAGGATGTTGCTTCACTGGACCATGTTGGTATCATCATTGTGCTCTTCCCGGATGAGGCAGATCGGTTGCCAGCCTCTGGATGTCGCTCACCACGGCTATTGGCAGCTCATGCTGGCTGCCAGCCGCTCACACTGGCTGCCGGCCACTTACTGTAGCCTATGGCAGCCCACACCGTCGCCAGGACTCGAACAGCCCAGCTCCAGGTGGAGCTGTTGTTCACTGTAGAGGGCAGTGTCACTGGCCCTCATATGTGGGATCCGAACCGGAGCCTCTGGCATCACAAAACCAGCTCTTAACCAATGTGCCACTCGGCCGGCCAGAAAATGTGTTGACTTTTAAAACCTACTTTCTTTAAGTACAGTTTAAAGTGTAGAAAATTCATCTAATGAGGGTTTTGTTAACAATAACCCTGTGTGACTTAAGGGCGACCTAAAATTTCACATGTTGTAAAGACTTTCATATTCTTGGACAGACGGGAATCCGAGCCAGACTTCTTTATAGGCCATCAGAACACTGCGTTGCAAGTCAGAGGGCCAGCACTTGAACCTTTGTCTTGCAAGATCATACCATGGGACAAATTAGCTCTACGTCTTTGGCTGAAGTTTTCTCATCTCAAAAATGCAAAGTCCTTCACAACATAATTCTTTAAAAGCCATATTTTAAAAGGAGCAAAGAACAATAGCTCTATGATCTTGCATTTAATATCAATAGAGTAAAGCTCTGAATCTCTCAGAAAGATATTAGGGGGCTTATAAGCCAAATCTAAAGATTCCATGGCTTGGTTCTTTGGACATAAGTAACAAGTTATAAATCTAACACGTTGTGAGTCTGCCCTGCTCGATTACCTGAATCACATGTTCTTCATCTATGTGCCTTTTCCACACTTTAGGAATAACAGAGATGATGGAGAAAGAAGTAAAGTGGGATCCCCTAGGCTGGATAAGATTTACATCACCTCCACATGGAGTCTTTTTTAAAGTGCTGTTCACTGAAACTAGTAGACTAGCTTGAGATTCTTGGTGGAGAAGAGGGGATCTGAGAGGGAATCTGCATTTATAACAAGTTCCCCAATAATTTTTGTGCACACTGAGTTTGAAAACCTCTGCAGCACTAAGACATAAGTTGTGTTGGAGGCTAAAAAACCTGTGATACATCAGGGACTTGAGGAATCTGTTCTTGGAATGTATCTAACATGAATTTGAGAGTTAAGGTAGTTTACTACTCCTGAGTAAATTTTAAATCCTATTTATTTTAATTTAATGGAATACATTTAGCTGAGTAAGTTTAATGAGGAGCATAATATGTTTCATGAAGGGTCATTAGTTTTATATTTCCCATTTGGACCATTACCCCTCTACCTTAACCCTCTGAAAACAGTTTACTCACAAGAAAAAGAGATTGACAGGGAGAGAGAAACAATATGATTCCCTGCATTTAAACTGAAATATAAATTTCTGGGCCATACCAGAGTAGTGTTACAGGGTCATAGGAAATTGTACAGTGCGTGGGTGTTGAAAAAGATTTCCTTCTTTTAGCAAAAAAGCTCTGCATAATTATCATGTCTTTGCTTGATAATTAGCACTACTGTTACAATGGCACAAAGACTTACAAAGACTTAACAAACTGAGAGGTTTTTTTGTTATTATATTATAATGCAGCTTGAATATCTGTTTAGATACAATATATAAATATGCCAGATTTAGTAAATGTGTTAAATTTTTAATCCATTGGTTTAAAAAAAAACACAATTATGGTATCAGAAGCATTTCCTTTGAAGAAAGTCCATTTCATTTAATTCTATGACAAGTATACTGGATATTTACCCAAAATGTAGTTTTTGAGGCTGATGAAATCTTAAGTAGAGATTCTGATGGTATTAGGGAACGGCCCCCTTCATGTCTTCCAAGCTCCACTCCTGGCTCTGTTAGCTGCCTTCCTACCCTTATAGTTGATGTTGGGCTCCATTCCTGGAAGAAGATGTGGTATTGAGCACTTCAGGGTAACCTAAAGAACACAGATCCCACAGGACATGCTTCTAGGCCATTCCTTCACTTAGCAACAGTTTAGCAAGTGCCCACAGAAGATAGGCATCCTCGTCAAGGATGTAAAACATACAAAAATCAGTTTAGGGACAATTGGAGGGTAAAGCAACAATAACCTCATTAATGTAGTACAAACTACCATAAGGAAGGCCTAAGCTAAACAATGTATCAGAACTTTCGTTCAAAAAGGTGGTTGATTGGGCCGGCTGAGTGGTGTGTTGGTTAGGAGCTGGCTTGGGACGCTAGCAGCCCCAGGTCAGATCCCACATATGAGGGCCAGTGACTCTGCCCTCTACAGCTAAGATGGTGAACAATACCTCAACATGGAGCTGGGCTGCTGTAAGTCCCCGCGACGGCATAGCTGTGCCCCTGCTGCAGTGGGCTGCCATAGGCTACAGTGAGTGGCCGGCATCCAGCATGAGCTGCCAAGAGCTGCTGTGAGCAGCCATCCAGAGGCCGGCAACCAATCTGCCTCACCCGGGAAGAGCGCAGTGATGGTGCCAACATGGGCGAGTGAATCCTCCACAACTAGACTGAAGAACAAAAGGACAGCAACTTCTCTGTTCCCCAACGCTGTTCCTCTCCCCCAATTCCCCAATAAAAATCTTTAAAAAAAAAACGGTGGTTGATCACCAGATCATTCTAGGTAATCCTGGGAGTCACAGAAGTCCCAGACAGGTTACTTTCAATTCCAGCACATGTTTTCTAAGCACAAAACCCATATGGGAGTGTCTTTTGGGAGGGACCCTCTCACCCTTCTGTGATGCTGTGATTCTATTGAGCTGTTCATCCAGCCTGGGTCAGTGGTTCAGTGACTAAGTGTGGAAGGGGAGTAAAACACGAGGTCCTCTCCTACTCCCTAGAGAGTCAAAAAGATAGATGTGACTCCTGCAGAAGAAACCTTTTATCCTGAGACAGTAGAGGATTGCTTTTTTTTTTTTGTAATGCAAGAATGGGCAAGAAGAGTGTGGGGGGTGGAGGGAAGAGTAAGAGATGATATTTACATGAAATTTTATTTTCTGTCACGTGACTCCCATTTAAATTTAAAGACTTTGAAGAGTAGCTTGTTCTGGCAAAATGTGTTCTTGCATAGTAGTAATTACAGCCTGAACTGGGATTGAAAGGCCTTCAAATAGGTTATAAACTTTATTGTTTCACAGTGATACTGGAGGTTATCAGTAAGCTAACTGTCTCCACATAGTTTGGTAAAAACTGATTAGTGCAATTTTTGTTGAAAAGCAAATTCAGCAAATAATGGAATAGGAGTTCCTTTACAAACTCTGCATTACAAAATTTGGGACTAGATGTAAAATATGAAAATGTATCTATTTAACTTGAGCTTTCATTATATCTAAACCAATTAAATAGGTTTTAATTTTGTACTTTTAAAAATATAGATATATAAAATTATTTTTATGCATGCTTTATGGAAAAAGCACAATTGTTTGTTTGATTGCTAAATTTTCATTCTTTCATGCATTCACTGAACCAAGATTAGCTGAATTCCTACCATGTGCTGTGTGCCATGGAATGCCCGGACACACAAGCATAAACAGGGCCCTTCAAGGACTCTTCGCCCTTACAGTTGCTCACAAGGCCGTGTGTGATCTGGTCTCTGTATTTCTCTTCCTCTCCAGCCTCTCCTTTTGTTATTTCCCTCCAGCCAACTTCCTCCCATCGGTCCCATTCCCTACCTGAGCCTCTTAAACATGTTTATATCCCTCAGCTTCTCCAAACCCTAGTTGTCTTCAATGTTCCTTCCTAGGACTTTCTTGGCTTTTCTTGATTATTCAAGTCAGATCCCAATTTATCCTTTTAGATAGCCATCCTGGAACTGCCCCGTAACTTGTGTTAGATTGTTTCCTGTATTACAGTCATCATCCTTTCAATTTTCCCCATCAAAGCACTACGAAAGCTGCTATCCTATTGCCTCTTTCATACTAGATTTTAAACTCCCAGAAGGCAGGGGACTGTGCACGTTTTGTGTACCATCCTGTCTCCAGGGCTTACTGTGAGGTCTAGAGATTGTTAGGCCCTCAGAATATATTTGTAGGATAAATAAAGAAGGGTAGACAGTTATAACAGGATCTAGCCAAGTGATTATCATATAGCCTAATGTTACTTATTTAAAGTATGAAAAATGTTTTTATAGCTGCAATGAAGCAGTTTATTAAAGTTTGATAAATTGTATCAGAGGATTACCAAAAAACTAAAATAATCTAGATCTGTGTTATCTAATGCAGTAGTCACTAGCCACATGTGGCTATTCACATTTAAATGAATTAAATAAAATCAGATAAAATAGCCAGTTCAGCTCCTCTGTTGCATTAGCCACAATTCAAGTGCTCAACAGTTACATGTGGCCGCTGACTACCGAGGGGAACAGGGAAGGTATAGAATGCATTTATCATCACAGAAATTTCCAAGGCACAGTACAGGTCTAGATGGAAACGTGAAAAGGGAAGCATTTAAACTGTCTTCTCAAATTAACACCAACATGAATTCTTCAGTGTACAATTTGAGGAGTGCATTTCAAAAGTGAAGGACAGTGTAGCCTTGAGATGTGAGAATCCAGAGCATAAATGTTCAGTTTGAGAGATCAATTTGGAACAAACTAAAAGCACATTTTACCCCTAACCCAGTAACCACAAACTCAATCAGTAAACTTACTACCTGGTCAGAAACCTCTTGCAAAGGAATTGAGGCTGACAGGGAGTACTAACCCCATGAGCTACTATTGTGTGCTGTTTTGTTTGTTTGTTTTTTTAAACTTGAAGTTTGAGAAGGGAAAAATGGTAGGTCTTTCTTGTTACTATTTTATTTTAAATTTACCTGAAGCAACATGGTCCAGTATTTAACTTTATAATTAGTAAATTTGTTTTCTTCACACACAAAAAAAAAGGTTTTTTCTTCAGACAGGAACTTAGAAACATAATATTTTTCAGGAACATTTAAAATCATTCTTAGGTTACTATAAAATATGAATAAAATAGTTCTTATTGCTGGTAGCTCAGTAACTCTGCCCTGTCCTCTGTTAAAGTATATAATTGCTTTTGTTTTTTGTTTTTGAAGTTTTTTATTAAAAATATAGCTAATATGCAATATTATATTAGTTTCAGGGGTACACCAGAGTTATTCAACATTTATATACCTAAAGAAGTAATCACCATGATAAGTCCAGCAACCATCTGACACTGTGCTATGCTATCATAATATTATTGACCATATTCCCTATGCTGTATATTACATCGCCATGACTTATTTGTTTGATACCTGGAAATTAGAACCTCTTAGTCCCCTTCAACTTCCCCCCCCTTTTAATTTTTCAATTATAGTTGACATTCAATATTATTTTATATCAATTTCAGATGTAAAGCAGTAGTGCTTAGACATTTATATAATTTAAGAAGTGATACCCCGACTAGTCTAGTACCCACCTAGCACTATACACAATTATTACCATATCATTGACTATATTCCCTTTGTTTTACTTTAGATCCCTTGTTTTGTAACTACCAATTTGTACTTCTTAATCCATTCACCTTTTTCACCCAATTTCCTCCCATCTATCACCCCAACAAACTTAGTACCGATCTGCACCATACATAGTTATTACAATATTATTGACTACATTCCTTATGCTATACCCTACATCACCATAACTACGTAGTAACAACCAACTTGTACTTCTTAATCCCTTCCCCTTTTTTCACCCACACACCCAACCCATCTGGCAACCGTCAAAATGTTTTCTGTATCTAAGAGTTTGTTTCTATTTTGTTTGTTAATTTTGTTCTTAGATTCCACATAAAGTAAAATGTGTGGACGACATATACAATGTGTTGTCTTCCTTCACCAGGTTAGGAGAGTTTTCCATCATTATTTCTTCAAATAGGCCCTCAATCCTTTAATTTCTCTTTTCTCCTTCTGGTACCCTTTGATGAGAATATTGTTATGTTTGATGTTGTTCCAGAAGTCTCTTAAAACTATCCTCATTTTTTAAAATTCTTTTTTCTTTTTGCTGTTGTGTTTGGTTGTTTTCTATTACTTTGTCTTTCAGATCAGTGATTCGATCCTCTGCTTTATCTAGTCTGCTGATGTTTCTTTCTGTTGCATTCTTCATTTCAGTTCTGTCTGGTTCTTTTTCATGGTTTCTATGTTCTTTTTAATGCTTGCTGTCTTTTTTGTTGATGTTCTCACTATGATCATTGAGCATACTTATACCCATTGTTTTGAAGTATGTATCTGGTAGGTTGCTTGCCTCCATTTCATTTAGTTCTGTTTCTGGATTTTTCTTCTGTTCTTTCATTTGGGACACATTTCTTTGTTTCCACGTTTTTACTGTCTCTCTGAGTTTATTTCTATGTATTAGGCAGATCTGCTATGTCTCCCAGACTGAGTCAGATGACCTTATGTAGTTGGTACCCTGTGGGGCCCTGTCACAATCTCTCTGTTCTCAAGCTCTGGTTGCTCTATGAGTGTACCTTATGTGGATCAGGTGTACCCTCCTGTTATAGTTGAACCTGATTGTTATTGGCATGTTCATGAGTGGGGTTGACCCTCAGGATGATTGGCTGTGGGGTTTGGCCATGTCCACAGCTTATGGGCTGCTGTGCTAGGGGCTTACCATATGGAGCAGGATTCACCCAGCAGGCTTTGGTGCCTGTTGTACCACCCTTTGTGTGTGCCTTTTCTGGGAGTAATTAGGCAGTATTCTGCTGTGGTCTGAAGCCAACCTCCAAGCACGTTGGTCCTGGGCCCTCTTGAGAAGGGCTCCAGTACAGGTCATCCACTCCCTGTCACCAGCTGAGGGCCACCTGGTAGGAGCTACAAAGCGATCTGCGGTTGTTTGCTGCCTGGGCTCAACCTGGAGGCATGTGAGAGAGGCCTCATTGTGAACCAAGGATGTCTGCCTCCAATACTGGGCCTTGGGTAGCTCCGCAAAAAGCAAGGACACCCCGAAGCCTGCCAGCTCCCTTAAGTTTCTGATACAGCCTCATGCAATATGCAAGTTGGGTGAGGCAGGGTCTCTGGGATTCACTAGAGTGGGAAGAGTTGTGGTCACCAGGTTAATGTAAATTCTGGTTTGGTGCCATTGCTGAGATTAGAGCAACTCAGCAAAAGTCTCAGAGCACACCGAGGCCAGTTGTTGCAGGCTGCCTGCCTGGGGCCTGCTGGACTCTGATAGTTTTCCAAGAAAGAATGCAACATATGTGGGGCTGGCTGCTCAAGGAGAAAGTACCTCTGACGTTGGGGGAGTTGGGTGGGGTGGGATTCTAGCAGAGCTGACCAGACCAATCATATTCAGATTTGGCCTGTGGGGGAGGGCTCAACCAAGTAAAGATGGTGCCCACCTGCTGACTGCATGGGAGGTGGAACCCTCACAGGGAAAATGGCAACTGTCCTCCAGCCCTTGCCCCGAGACCACATACGTCTGCCCCCTCATGCCTCCAACACCCCCCGAGTCACCACCCTTCCACCAGAGCCCAGCATGAATGCCTGCAAACAAGTAAGTCTGTACGTGGGCCATTTAAGAGGATATCTGGGTTTCCCACAGCCTGCCATCCTACCTGGATAGTTAGATGCCTGCTGTTTTTCACAGTCAGATGTTGCAGGGGCCCCTCTTCCCTGCACAAATACTCAGGAGCCTGGCATGGAGTTGCGGATCCCTCGCTGCTCCAGTGAAAACTCTGTGAACAAGATATCCCTCCTGATTATCAACCACCACACAGAGGTTTTGGGCCTGTTCCATGCCTATTCCACATTTTCACCCCTCCTGTCAGTCACAACATGGCTTCTTCTTTATATTTTTAGTTATAGGACTTCTGTTCAGCTAGACTTCTGATGGTTCATTGTTGATTGTTCTATAATTCAGTTGTAATTTTCATGTGTTCACAGAAGCACACAGGTACAGTGATTGTATACTCTGCCATCTTGGGTCTCTCCTATCCTTGCTTTTGAATAGGTAGTATTGAAAAATGAAGGAAACATTAGTATATGCCATAAAGATTTAAACCTTCAATGTTGAGGCTTCCAAGCAAAAGGAGGAAAAGTGATTTTGTAAAAAATAAAAAAGAAATGAACCTAAAAATGTATTCATATTTCATATTTCTCATAACTACAACAATGGTGTTTTATGTATCAAATTTTCATATATGAAATTTGAAGATCCACTCTATTTTTAAATAATGCTCTTGCTTAATTTGCATATGTTTTGTAAACATGAAAAGCTGCTTCACATTTCATTTAATAAGAAAATCATTGTTGAACAAATAAACTGCACATTAGGTTACTTAAGTTATATGCACAAGGCAGTAAAACTAAATTTTCTCTCATCTCTATTATTGGACAACTCTAATGGCTAATAAGCATTAGTACTAACACAGTCAACAGAAAATTATTTAATAATAGTTGGAGCAGAAAAGACAATAGGTTTTAAAATACAGCCTTTTTGTCAGTAATGTAACTTCTTTATAATTATTAATCATCATCATTTTATCATCATTATTTTACACGAACCTTTTTAAACCAAAGTTCTCATGTTTTGTTTTGACTTGCCTTTCCTCCAATATATGAAATTGAAAGGGGAAACATATTTAGCCCAAATCATAATCGTCAATTTTTAATGATACTTATAGATTTCATGGCATGTGGAACCTGGTGGTGGACAGCATATTTGAACAAAAGGTTGCGTTCTAGACACTGATAGCACCTAAGTAAAAGTAACATTGTTTTACTTTAAACAGTATCAAATAAGGTATCAAACAGTAGAACATAATTACTTCCTCACGATTGATTGCTTAATATATTGCTGTGAAATATTCAAAAGTAAAGTTTTGAGCCAGCCAAGTGGCGTGGTGGTTAAGCGCTGGCTTAGAAAGCCAGCAGCCCCGGTTCGGGTCCCACATATGACACTGCCCTCAAAAAAAAAAAAAAGTGAAGTTTTAGGAATAGAGTCCTGCCTAGAGTAAGAATAAAAGATGATGAGTCTTTTAATTAAAGCATGTTTGCCATTTCAATTACCTCACTGCATTTTTTGAAAATTATTTTAAATCTTAATTCCTTTTCCTAAAGGACATGATGATGTTTTATTTCTGTAGCTCCAGCTGCCAGCGCAATTATGGAACATTATATACATTCAATAAATATTTTATATAATATACATATACGTTTGTATATACACATATAAACATCCTCCTCACTGATGATCATTATTAAAACTTACCAAATTTTCTTCATTGAAGTCAGATATGTTCTAATAATAAAAGTGAGACTATGTCAAGTGAACCAGAGAAGAATAAAAGTTATTGCTGTGTAAGGAAAAAAATAAACAAATAGGCACAGAAGACTACACATAAATATTGCTTATAGTGCTGGTAGAAAGTAAAAGACTTTTGGACCAACATACATTGATTCCTGCATTGGACCAGGATCTGACAAGAGGGATCAGTAGGTCTCAAACGATACACCTTTGACCCACGTGAGTCAGTGAGAGGACAGGGGCCCTGGCTGAAAGGCTAATTCTGATTAAGTGGCTCTGGGGCAAGGCACACGAGTCTGTCTTTCTGACAAGCTCCCTAGTCATGCTGATGCTACTAGTCTGTGAACCAAACTTGAGTAGCAAAGGATCTAGACTTCCCTTTCCGAACATTTGTTCTCTCCAGCGTGTAGTTTAAAAGTATATTTTTTTAACATTTCTTCTTTGTGACTTCATTGAAGGTTAGAGTCATACCATAAAATAAATTTTTTGAGCTGAAATTTAGTGAAACTAATTTTTGAAAGCAAGTGTGTTGCATTCTGGGAAGTACTCTATAAACAGTCTGTCATTAATCAGTGAGGTGAGCCACTCTGTCGTTAGCATCTCCTGGTCTGGTCCCCTCCTTTGTGAATGCCCTTCAGTTGGCAGTGGCTGCTTGGAACAGGTGTTGAGGAAGATTCTAAGACCAGATTCAGTGGGCAAGTTTGATGTGATTGGTGAAGGGTGTGTGCCAGGGGTGCAGAGAGTAGTGGCTGCTATGCTTTCCTCATCCTCAGAGTCAAAATATTTCATCGGACATTCTGGGAAAAGACTTCAGACTCCACTGTCAAAAGGAGTATAATGAGGCAAATGCTGCATATGTATACAACAGATTGGATAGACAAATTATATTATTGAAAGTGTATCTCATTTTGCTAGTAGCTGTTTGGTGTATTATCCAGTCATGTCTCAACTGCAGTTAGTGTATTCTATGTTACCCTGAAATTTAGCTACCTGATGGAAGTTCTGAATAAGGAAAAAAAAAAAATCCCCTGTCAATTATTTCTAAAGGTCATAGAGTTAATGACTAGCTGGGAGGTTAATTAGATTCTGAAAGCCTTTTCATGTCAATTAAATCTCTTATCTTTATGTTTTAGTAAATAAACTCTAACTATTTAGAGCTACTGTTTTAGGATAAGAAACACTGTAAACAGTAAACTGTACAATGGGTATTTGGGCTTTTATCTTACATCTAAGAAAATATTATTACCAAAAAAACCTGATATATGAAATAATAATAGTAATCTTATTCCAGAATTTCTGAATTAGATACATGATTTTTCAAAATAGTGTGCAAATTACCCTTTAGTAATAACAAATGTCATCACTATGACCTCGAGAAAACCATGTCAGAGAGAAAAACTAAGGTCAGAGTTATGCTGAGAATGAGCTCCTAATTTAAAACCACCTCCACTCTCTGTTCCATTTTAGTTCTAGAAACCAAACTCTTTTCAAGGCTACTGTGCACATTTGTAAATAAGTGATATATTTAATGCCTGTGGCCTGACAATTAACAAACCCAGTCATTTCTGTCATGTGACTTCTCTTTGGATGATGTAACCAGACTTCAGATGAAATGATACAGATCTGTAGTAATCAGTAAGGTAACCACTAGCAACATGTGGCTCTTTATATTTAAATTAATTGAAGTTAAATAAAAAGAAAAGTTCTGTTCCTTGGTCTCACGAACCACATTTCAAGTGCTCAATAGCCACATGTGACTGGTGGCTCCCGTGTTTGTCAGAACAGGCACAGAAATGTTATGGACCCCAGAAACTTTAACGGGCAGTGTTTGACATAAGGGGTGAAACTGGTGAGTCTAGTGCTCTTGTTCACTGTGGTAACCTGTGTGATGGTTGATGGATACAACCTCATAAAGGGCACGTCAGCTAGAGAGGATGCACACCGCCCTTTCATCTTTCTTTCCTACAGCAGGCATGTATTGCATGCCCATGTGGGTCAGGGTCTGTGCCAGGCCAGGGAAACCTAGTCAGAAAAGCTGAGTCACTCAGTCAGTGTTTACCCCCAGGAACAGAATGTTTGTTAAAGTAAATGTGATTTTGTGGAGCGAGATGAGAGGATGGCAAGAGAGAACACTGAAGCTGGAATTACCGTAAGAAAAGATAACAGAAGAAGGGACCACAAAGGAGGGTCATAAGGAAGCAGAAACAAGCTCGGCCAATTCTGAACGTTTCCAACACGAAGGAAAGATCGTGTGTGCAGTTTTTTGTGACTTATCCTACTTAGGTGTGTGAGAAATTGTATCTTCCTCCAGGCTCATGACTGGGTTCTCCTTCCGTGTGGGCTGGTGAATTCATTTCATGTGGGGGCGAAAAGAAAGCTGCAGAGTGATTTTCCTAAAGAATGTTGTTGAGGCATGACCATGAGTTTACCTTGTAAATTTTACGTTGAAGATATAGAACTTTAAAAGCCTCACAAATTTGGAGACAAATTCAGTTCTAGTTATGGCAACAGGCTCCTCCTCTGTTAGTGTTGTCAACCCCTATCTGTCTTCCTCACAGGGCTGTGGTGATGATTACAGGCTATAAAAGATGTCAGAGGCCATTGTAAACTGTTGTATAAGGCACTTTTATTTCCAACACCAAGGGGAAAAGTTCGGGCAAGAAAGGCTGTTGAACCAAAAGAGAGAGAAACAGCAAATTCTTAATTTGGAAATAATTATGTAAAATTTTGTATTAAGTATATCATTTAATCAAGTATAGTGTTCTTATATAAATAACTATAGCATTTTACAGAAGTTAAGATCTACCAGTGGCCAATGAATTGATTTTCTTTCTACAAGCATTTATGGAAATGATCTCTGTGGCATGGCTGAGTCCTTGGTGACAACAATTATGACACATCCAGTGCCTCCAGGGCCAATAGTCCAGTGTGGACAGAAGAGACACGGGATTGGTTCTTTCATTCAGCAGATAGTTATGAACATGAAGGCCATGTGCCAAACATTGTGCTAGTTACTGTTGATGCATCTATGACTGTGTTGCCCAACAGTCTGAACAACAATAAGACAGAGTCCATTGGTATAATTGAGATGAAAGAAAGCACTTACAGCTGTGGCACCTGAAAGCATCTCATGGTGGATTATAGATGAAAGCATACCTTTGGATAATAAGTAGAATAAATTGATATGCTAAGCCAATCTGCAAGTCATTTGTCCCCATTTAAAGTAAAAGTGAGACTAATAAAGGTACTGATGTATATATAAACATATAAGTGCATATATATGTATATATATACACATATTTATATGTACATGCAGCACCCTTTATTTATTTTTTTAATTGGAGAATTGGGGGAGGGGAACAGTGTTGGGGAACCAGGGAAGGGGAACAGACAAGTTGCTGTCCTTTTATTCTTCAGTCTAGTTGTAGAGGACATTGCTTCACTGGCCCATGTTGGTATCCTCATTGCACTCTTCTCGGGTAAGGCAGATGGGTCGCTGGCCTCTAGACGGCTGCTCACAGCAGCAGCTCTTGGCAGCTCACGCTGGCTGCCAGCCAGTCACTGTAGCCTATGGCAGCCCACTGCATCAGGGGCTGCCACTATGCCATCCCCGGGGCTCACAGCAGCCCAGCTCCAGGTGGAGCTGTTGTTCACCATCTTAGCTGTAGAGGGCAGTGTCACTAGCCCTCATATGTGGGATCCAAACTGGGGCCACTGGTGTTCCAAGCCAGCTCTTAACCAACGCGCTGCTTGGCGGGACTCAGCCGGCCTGCAGCATCCTTTATTTTGATTGCCATTGAATTTTTAAATGTTTTTTTCTGTAAACATGTGTTTATAATTTTTTAGAAAAATTCTACAGAATCTGAGTTAGAAAAATGCAATGAATATAACTGCCTTTAAAGTTGATAAAAAGGTTCTCTCTTGCTAAGAATGGAAACCTTAAAGTTACATCCCATTTCCTTCTTTAACTTCACAGATGAGGTTCCCCCACACACACACTCTAAATTCTAAAACATGATACATCTGGCTGAGAGGCTGGAAAATTGTTACATGCCTGTGTAACATTCTCATAACCTAATGGGTGTACAATTTTTTTGTCGCAGTTTAATCAGTGGAGAATGTTCTTTGTTTTTGTAGTCACTGTTTCACATAGTAACAGCTTGTTGCATTTTGGTCTGTTTGCCAGAGGGTAGGTTTATTTTTAAAACCCTGAACTCTGAATTTTTCTTTATTTTTCCAAGATTGAAAGCAGCTGAAATGCCTGGAGTTACAGGTTGAAGGTTGCTTTGCAATATGTGAAGGGAGGTTTCTTTCCCTTCCGTGAGTGTGCGCGCAAGCGCGTGCACGCAAGCTTAAATTTTTTCCTAACAAACGTCTTCTAACTGGTAGTTGTCTAAAAATAGAAAACTGCCTGACTAAAAATAGCCTGGCTCTCAGTTGTGCCAAGGAAAATGGAGAGGAATAGGCGTGGAATAGAAGGCTGAGTAATCCAGTTCTATTCATTCAGAGAAACCTTTGAGAATGCTGGCGATGATAAAGTGCCCTCAAAAAACCACAGGCCTGACTCTCTCTTCAGACTTCTAGGTGCCAATAAACACTTTTGCCCGAGGATACTTTTTTTTTTCTTTTCCCTCATAAGTTGTAAACATTTTCTGAAAGACAAGGCTTCATTTCACAGAAGCTAAGAAACTGCCATAACAAACTAACTTTCCCTAAGGTCTTAAAATTTCATAATTGTAAGATATATTTTAAAAGAGCATCTTAAATGTAAGTATTGTAAACTAATGTACATCGTGTAATAATTAAGAAGAAACTGTTATAATAAAAACCGCTTACTGCTTGCAATTAAATTCAAACCTTTAGAGTTTATCGCAAAATGAAAACTGTTCCTGAGACTCATTGCAGCTAAAGAGAGCAGCTGACTTACTTCAGTTTATCTCCCTTAGATATAAAATTCCCTTATTAGGTATATATTCCTTTGCTATACCAATATTTAGTCTGTTTCTTAAAATTATAACTTTCACCCCAGCAGATTTTCACTTTTTATTTTTTAAATGGAGTTGAAACTACTTTGAAAAATAACATTTCAAGAATAGGATGGCTTTCATTTTAGAGAAATGGAATCCTGAGTAAGCCATGAAAAATACATCAGCCAATTTTGCAATGATAAAGCTTTTTTTCCCCCCACCATTTTGTTTTGCTTAAGTAATCTGAATAACCAGGTCAAACATAGCAACAGGGTGTGGAAATGTCAGCACAGTTCATGGGGTTATACGGGTCTGAGCATTGTTATGTTCAGTTCCTGTAATGCTGCTGGTGATAAGACTCTTGAGACAAAGGACGATAATTGATGGAAAGAAACTTAAATCATTGCTAGAAGAATCAAGGTCCTTGTATCTGTGTACATCGACTCCTCTAGTCTCCTTCCGTCTTGTAAAGCATTTTGTCGTCTTGCATGGTGGCCCCCTACTGCTCTTTGTAATGGATGCAGACCACAAGTGATTCCTTCATGCAGCATACAGGGTGTAATTGTGTCTGTGTGGTGTATTAGTAATTACCAAGCTGAATTCCCATATTGTATCTTTACTGCGGGCATGGAAAAATAGGACATACAACGCGGCTTGGCCATTTGCAACCTAGATAGGGAGCCACTTAGAACTACATTTCAGGGACAAAGCCTTTTATATGTACACTTTTGAACAGAATTTTCATTGTTGAGTCATTTGTGCTCTGCAGGATAAATTCAATTTGGGAAATAATTACCTTTGATATTCATTTCTGACTCTTCAGAAGAAGTTTCGTAATACAGAAAATATTTGCTATTTTTAATTGCTAAAAATGTTTTAATATTACTGGATATATCATGATATGAGCTATAATTATGGCAGACTGTTAACGTAGAGAGAATAGTGCATGAACTGCTACATATAACAGATTATATAACACTCATAAACATTAAATGATATAATTGTTTTTGTAGCCTGTTTACCTTAAATAGTGATGTTTTCATATGCAATTTATTAACTCTGGCTCAAACATTGTTAAACTTCAGAAAAAGCTAACAACAAATTTTTGTTACAGTAAACAGATATAAATTAATAATTAACTTCTTTGCTATAGAATTTGTATCCACCCTTTATGTATTATGTAGCCAATATTGATTTGACTACCTCTTAATCACTGGGGATTTTAAACCCCTACAGTATTATTTATCTGTAATTGAAGCCAAAACAACACAAACAGGGTGGTTTAAACCAGAGAAGATATATTTATTTTACGCATCAAATGCTTATAATGACAGTTAAGAACTATTAACTATGATAGCAAGGAAGTTAATATGGCTATTTCATGAGTGATAACCAATGACTTTAGATTTATTTTGTGAATTAATTAAAGTGTGCTAGATTTTAATCCCATTTTTACTTTCACATTTAAAAGTGGCCCTTCAATATGTATATTTTAGAAATTTACTTCCACTTTTATCTCTAGATATTTTCATTCAAGCAAGAATTATTAGACACCTAGCATGTACAGAAAGAACTTTATAGTGATGCTAGGGGTGATATCAGCTTGGAAGACATGGTCTGTGACCTCAGCAAACTTACAGTCTAGTTAAGGTAGAAAATACACATGTGAATCAATTGGACAGAACAACATAAGAGGCACTATGAGCTTTTGCGGGGGCAGGCAGCATAGCAGAGAGTTTGGGAGCATCAGTTTGGGAGCATCTGCCTGAGTTCTTATCCATCTCCACAGCTTATTAGTTGTATGTCCCCAGGTAAGTTACTTAGGCTCTCTGTGTCATTTCCTCATTCATAAATGGGATTTAATAATAGTACCTGGTACATAGTTAATATGAGAGTTAAGTAATTGAACATTTATAAAATGCTCATAACAGAGTCAGGCACATAGTCAAGTTCATGGTGATGATGATGACGATGATGATGAGACCTTGTAATCAAGTAATAACTGCTAGGAAGTAAACTATTTAAAAGTCAGGAAAAGGAGCCATGATAGGTAGTCACTTTTAGGCTCAGACAAGTCAAGTTCAGAAAGATGGATATGAATTGATGAAGAGGAGATGGGCAAACCTTTCAAAAGGCCAGTTGTGCAAAGACCCACAAGAAGAAATGAGCAAGGGCATGAAAAATATTAGCTTGATACAAACAGAATGTTCACTTACAGGAAGGAGCTGTAAGAAAGATGGCAGGGTAAACGGTAAGGATATAGGTAAATCAAGTGCTCTAAATGTTTGGTGTGAAACTAGATGTAACACAGTAGGTATGAGAAGATACTGTATAGTCTCAAGTAGTAGAATAGCATAATTACATCCAATTGTTGAGGAAGATTCTACTCGAAAATGTAACCCTAGACAGAGCAATTTAGTTGTAAAAAGTGGAAGTGCCAAAAGATTTTAGTTTTTATAAGTGACATATGCTAAAAAGCCTGAAACCTTTCATTATATTATATACAGAGGGTGCCAAAAATATATACATTTTAAGAAAGGAAAACTGTATTAAATTGTATTAAAATACAATATATACTGATAACAAGTCATTTTGTAAAGTGTTGAATACAAGTCACATTTGACTTCTGCAATTATAAGAGGTGCTCAAAGTGGTTTCCATAAGCGGCAGACACTTCTGATTACAGCGAACTACTGCTTGAGCAACATTGACCAAAGTGTCCACTTGTATACAGTTTTTTGGCACCCCTGGTATTTTAAGTCATTTATGTCATTCTGTAAACATCTATGATTATAATATAAAATAAGTTGTTTTTGAAATATGCATATAATTCCAGTTTGCTCTGATAATATGCACATATATTCCTGAGTGAGGATTATTTGTTGTATATAGTGTGTTAAAGGAGCAAACTACAGAAACCTCAGGAAGTGTGTTTAATCTAGATAAGCTTCTCTAGGTTGAATTGAAGAAGAAATCAAAATCTGTGTAGAAGTTTCTAATAAAGTACGTGCACTTGCAATGACCACACAAATGGGTCAGGATTCTAGCTATAATACTGTCAGATATAAAAATTACCTGTACACTTTCACATCTATAATCTGAAAGCCCAGACTTTTCATTGTAATATAGTGTGCTATCGCAGTTTTAGCATTTAGATGTAAGAGTGTTCACAAATTTTAGAGTCAGACAAACTGGTCTACCACTTTCCTAAATTCTGTGCTTTAGGGCAAGTCTCTAAACCTCCACAAATTTCAGCTTCCCAAGCAGAAAATAGGGATAATAAATCTCACTTTTGGTCTTTTTATACGAATTAACTTACATAATGTATTCATGTAGCCATTAGCACATGTTGGGCACATGGCCTCGTAGACATGTCATTTTCTTCCCTGCTAGTCCTTCTGCATGTGTAAATTTAGGCAAAACTTTTAACTTTTTACCCTTTCATACACACACACACACACACGTGCGCACGCATGCGCACACACCCTGAACTTTGAAATTTTCAGTGTATTTTGTGATTACATTCAAACAAAATGTCACTTTTTGTAAAGTGTTATATATAATACATGTGTAACTATTTCTTGTATAATTAATGTTGTGAAATTCTTCAGAGAGATGGTCTTCACTATACATATGTTAAAGCTAAGGAAAAGTAGAAAAAGGAGTCACAGAGTAAATTTATCAAGTGAATTCAAACAGAATTTAAAAAAAAAAAAGTAGAACCCTGTCAGATAGAGGGCTGTTGGTGAACTCAGCTGGATAGAATAGAATTTTTCTCTGGTGTTTTCTCTGAACTACTATGTATGTATCCAGGGAAGAGCACAGTTAGATAATTTCTGAGGGAGGGAGGTGTGGGAGGTTGATTGAGATTTTAAGGCAATGTAAGTAATTCTTTTCTGATAGAGATAATAGTAATAATTGATTTCATTAAAATACTACCTGGCCAAGTGTTTAGTGTGATGATATTAACAATAAAATACATCTATCTTCCTTTGCTTCTAGTGTGTATCTTTGCCCTGGTTGCTTGGTATTTTGATGGCAATAACGATACATGCTCCTGGAAACAAGCCAAGCACACTCTAGCACACTCTAACATATTACACATTTGGCTTCATTCCAAGTGAACAGGTGTTTTAAATATTCCAGTCACATACCCAAAATGTATATTGCTACTGGGAAAAAGATATCATTTCTGAACCACTGATGTTTGTTTGACACTGTGCTAAACCACACCTCTTTTGCACTCTGAAGATTTAGC
This sequence comes from Aselliscus stoliczkanus, assembly GCA_033961575.1. Lineage (NCBI taxonomy): Eukaryota > Metazoa > Chordata > Mammalia > Chiroptera > Hipposideridae > Aselliscus > Aselliscus stoliczkanus. The sequence continues at coordinate 54,176,798 of CM066728.1, forward strand.
AAAGATGAGCTGTGATTTAAGGAAAGATGGCCATCAGAGGCCACTTTAACTGATAGGAGGTGCAACAAATTTATAGTTCTGAACTCTGCACCTGATGTCTGGCTACTGAGATCAAAGCACTTACTGATCAACATTAGAAGAAACAGGGAAACGCTTTTGTGCTTTCAACAGTTGAGCTCCTACAAATGTGAAAGGTTTTATTTATGTTATTACAGTAATACCTTGGTTTGTGAGCATAATTCGTTCTGGAAACAAACTATTCGTATTGCAAGACATGGCTCATTTACCACATTAAAACATATTAGAAATGTTTGCTCGTCTTGCAGAACACTCACAAACCAAGTTACTCGCAATCCAAGGTTTTACTGTATATGGTAACAACATTTTTGTTATATTATGATTTGGGGAAGAAATTTGTTTTCCATTAGAAACCATCATTCAGTATGCAGACATACTACAATAAAACAACCTTTTCTGTGGTCTAAATCACAAAATTGAAATATTTCCTTCTGAAGAGAAGATAAAAGATAAAAATAGCTATGCAAAAATACACCTACTCAGAAAATGTTCTGAAGATCCTTTCAAAATGTTTAACTTCATTGGTGTTCACACATGCACACACGTACACAGGCAGGTAATGTGAGGTCGGCAGTTTGCAGCAGATGAGCTCAGATATGGAAGTTTCATCTCTGTGCACAAGTTCCTGTGTCAAATCAACAAAACCTCACTGATTTCTATGTGTTGCTTTGGCTTCAGCAATAAAGTAATGCAGTAAGGTGGGGCATGAAGGAGGTTTCTAACTACTCCCCCCAGCTATCTGCTTCAACTTCATCCTTCATCTCCACTTAGACTGGATTTCTCTGACTATTAGTCAATACTGTGGAAACAGACTGTGGACTGTGTTTTCTTTGCTTCCTCTTTTAATGGTACTGTTTCCCCTCATCTTTTAACTGTGGTCTTTAAAAAAAAGAGGGATTCAATTCAGAACGAGGGTGATGGCTGTTTGAGGCATTTGAAAACTATTAGGTGGCTAATATGTGGTGAATATTATTTATTCAATAGAAAATTGACTTTAAACCTGTTTAAAAAGCCAAGTATCATCATTGTAAACTTCTCTTAAATGTTATACAATTTTGTTTAATTTCAATTTCTAAACAAGCCAGTTTCACATCAGAGAGACTGGTGTATTGGCCTGGCTGGGGACACCTCCAGAGAAAACAGCGCAGCTCAGCCACTGCGGAAGCCGCGTCTGTGACTGTGGGTGGCATTTCTCTGCTGAGTCAGGGCCATGCCAGACCTTCCCCAAGCTTTTACTAGCAGAGTGCGGATTTTAAAGCAAAAACCCAAGGCTTGCGGTTCTCGAAGCTCTCCTGTAGCTTTCCTTTTTCCTTAGAACTTTGGGAAATTTTCACTTAAGGAGATCACATCTTGCTATGTCTTTCTCATAACTGTCAAAAAAATATTGGGAACTTTTACAGTCCTTCCTTTTACTTTCCTTCCTATCCAGCCTATGAAGTAACAAGGTGCTACATGTATCATTTTAAAAACAAGAGAAAGGGAAGAGCTTATGTACCCATGTTTTAAAAGAAGAGTATTTATAGTGCATGCAACATTTCTCCATGATCCCATAGCTTTGCCCCGAGAGAAACAATAGTTTCTCCATGAAAGCATATATTGCTTCCCTTTTCCCCAACCTACTTCCTTAACCTCAGCAAACATGTCATCTCATAGTTACCAGCCGTGGCATCCCTTTCCTGCTCAAGCAAACTGAAGAGCTGAGTAAGCAGTTAGCTTATGAATCTAAAGAATATAGGCACTGAAATATGCAAAGCCAACTTTTTTTCTTAGTAACAGAGACTTATTCTTGCTAGTGTTATTTTAATAATTGTAACAAACCAATGCTTCATTTTACCCAGATAGATACAGCCTAAATGTTATTTATTGCAAAGGAATTCTTTCCTAGTCTTCAATCATGTAGGAATCAAAAAAAGTTACGCAACCATGCTTTGCCTTAGGTTTTCACCAACCTAGACCTCATTTGAACTGGATTTCCACAACCTAAATATTATTGAAGGAGCCTTCCCCTGTATTCAATGGATGTTACAACAGAAGAATAGGGAAAACATTTTAGATGCGATTATTCATCAGAAACATGACTTCTATTACACATATATGCATGCCTTGTGAAGAAAATAAGATTTGTCAAATATTTCACCAATTTCAGCTGCGAGTAAGTGTTCAAAAAAAACCGGTGTAGTTTAGGCAGCCTTTGTAATTGGACGAACTTGGGGAAGCAGAATAGTGAAACAGCCTGGAGCTTGTACATGGGCTCATTAACTGGATTGTCCCACTAACTAACTTTGTGGACTTCGGCACGTCCTGGCACCTCATTTTTGTCATCTGTAGAATGGCAATCATAGTGGAAGAATGATTATGAGGACTTGAAGATCCGTGCAAAGCTGCAGGCGCAGTCCCCAGGTACCTAATAAGTGCTCGATAAATGTTAGGTGTTATTGCTAAGGCACAGATTCAATTAAAGGGAAAATTAATATTTTGATAGTATGGGGAGAGTGGATTAATTTCCTCTTCAGCCATAGAAGAGGAAAGGTTGTTTTTATAATTACCTAATAAATAATATGGAAGAAGTTTTGTGCATATGAAAAATCTAAGTTCGCCTCAGCGCTAACATAATCACTGAGAATTCATAAGTTACGAAAATTGAAGTACCAAACTTAAAAATCAAGTTGCAGTATATTTCCAGTGACAGTGCCTGAAATTATTAAAGTCATCATGACCACAAAAGCAGACAGCTAATGCCACAGGTGGCAGAAGCCCAAGGCCACAAAGACTACCCAAAGAAGGCGGCCTGGTGCCAGAGAACAGAGCAGCGTATAGGGCTGGCAGTCACAACTTGCCCTCACTGGGTGAGATGACAGGTACTGAGCCATTACCAGGGGTGGATATTAAAACAGGCAAAATTGCTGATTATCTGTGATAAAGCTTTATATTAGATCATAAAGTCCTGAACCCAGACATGATGAGAGGCCAGCTTTCATACCAAGGGATTACATAATGTTCTCAATTGATTACTTTTTCACAAAACCCTCAACTTCTCTCTCACTCATTCTCTCGCTCCCTCCCTCCCTCCCCCTTCTCCCTCCTTTCCTTTCTTTCTTTCTTTCTTTTCCTCTTTCTTTCTTTCTTTCTTTCTTTCTTCTTTCTCTCATTCTTATCATTCCTTTTCTTAAACATTTACTCTCCATCCCTTTCCACTTTTCATTCTTAATGTTTTTTCTAGCTTTTGTAACATTATATGAAGTCCAAGATGACGGCATACAAAAACCTAAGAATGCTACTTATCTGTATAATATATGAAGTCATGGGAAATGTGATTTTGTGAACTGTGAGTTGGTTGAACATTCTGGGACCATAAATTCATACATGGATAACATTCATAGCTTAAGGAAAATAAGTTGAAATGAGTTTGCTTTTCATCATTATTTCATTTAATTTGAAAACATACGTTTATAAAAATTTAAACTTGGACATAATGTGACAACCTATGTAAGCGTTGATCGGAAGTGGATATTACTAATACTAGACTTTCCAAAACATTTCTTATAAATTATATTTTATTTATAAATATTTAATCCAGAAGGAAAGATCCCAGTTTGCCAAAACAGAATGTACATTAGGTATTTTCAGAATCTGCTTTATAGATGACTTGTGGCCTCTTTATTTCTAATCATTACACAATTCATAGTTGCCTACACCAATAATAAAGGACCCGTCATATCAATACTATAAAATAGCAGGATCTACAGTGTGAGTCCAAGAGACAGCAGCCTCCAATAACAAATGAGCCAGGAAACTAGAGGGCAAGTCCCTGCGGAAAGTTAAGCGAAGGGTCCTAACTCTGAAACGCTACTGGCACTTTTGATGTCTATTGTAAAGATACTCTGTTTGGTTATTTTCCAGCTGGAAATAATTATATTGTTAGGAAAGCAAATAGAGGCCGTTTGATTAATGAACTCAGAATTCACATGAATTTATGAAATTCTAAGGGCCAGGTCTTCTGCTTGATCCTAGGGATACCCAGCTAAAAAGGCCTGGCCCCTGCCCTCAAGGGGCTCAGTCTGTGGAAACTGAGGCAGGCACACAGTGGCCCTGCAGAGTGCACAGCTGTGATAGGCCTGGGGGGCAGGCTAGTTTAAAAGACAGCGAAGAATGATGGCAGTGTGTTTTGTGAATACAGCAAAGGCCCTAAGAGGAGGGCTGAGATTGAGCAACTGCCTGAGGATTTTTAAGCACGTTTTATTTACCCGAAGCTCCTTGACTATTGTACAATTTTAATAGCCTTGCTTCCATTGGACACCTATCCAAGGCAGTTGAATGTCAACTCCACCATCTACTACCAATCCACATGTTAGATCTGTGGTAATGACATAACAGCAGTGGAGGATTCATAGATTAGACCCTCTCCTCATAAGTAGTTTTTAATGAGGTGGGAGAGATAAGAGGTATAAACCAATATAAACTTATTTGCAGGAAAAAAAGGAGGGACATCATAAACGTGCTGCTATACATTTTGGAGATTTGGTCTAAGGGACTGTCTTATTAATGCCTGACATGAGTGTGGGTAGAGATTTGTTTTTGACCAACTGGCAACATCCCATAAACCTAATATCCAGGACAATCCTTTGAAACTATAAGGAGCCTTCCTTCCCCAGATCTTGACCTCCCGCCATTCTTGCTGGCCCCTTGTTCACATGGGAGTGCATCTGGTTTCCTGTCCACAGACCGGGTCTGACAGAGCCCAGTGATATTCTTTCATCTACTGGTTTAACTGGCCAGCCCCTGACCAGTGATCATCCCACCCATTACATTTTGGGCATTCTCTGTTAAGCAGAGAGTTTTCCAATATGTCAGCCAAGAAAATGAAAATGTTAATACTGCATGACCCAAGAGGATTTTACATCAGAAGAGACAAGTAATTAGAGTAAGGCTAGAGACCAAGCCTGCTAGCCTCGGACAGACCGAGTAAACATTACTAACGCTGAAAGGACATAGAAAAAGCTCAGTGTTAAAGGAAGGGGAAAGCTTCGAACCCTACTAACTTTTGCTCAATCTTTCTGAAGCTCCTTATTGTATGTTATCAGGCTCTCCTTACCAGGATTCCTCTTCAGGACATCCGTCCAGAAGAGCAAAACAATGTGTTGCAACATTGTACTGTCAGATACTGCACCAGTTGCCAAGGATAGAAAACTCTGGAGAGACATTTACTGTCTACCGGGATCTCATAATCTAGAAATGAGATTAAAAATAAAATACAGAGAGCAACGTTATAAAATAAATGTTAATTACCAAGTTCTGGGGAAGCACAAAAGAGAGAGATATTAATTTCATTAACTTTCTAGTTCACATTGATTCTTTCCTTTTATAATTTAAATTCACGTGTGAGAATGGGAGATGGTGGACTTAGGGGGAGTAGTTGCTACTCTCTCTCACAACTATTTAGGATGAAAGCAGCATACACCCTGAGTTCAAATCTAGCAGCTGCTCCCTGTGTTTTCAGCTCCCATTGTGATTCCATTTTAAATAACAACTTCTGTCCCTGAGGCTTTGGATCCCAAGGTTGTTTTATTAACAACAACAATATTTACTGAGTATCATCTATGTGACTCAAGTTGCTGTGGATATAGAGGTGAAAAGACAGTGTCTGCTCTGGTGGAGGTTTGATCTATTGCATTGAGCCTCTTTCCTCCGCTGGCGGCCACAGTATTTATATCTTACCTGTTGTTCTCGTATAATCCCAGCATTGCTCTGCAGTCCTGATACCTCATTTACATGCCAGAGCAATATGGATACTGAGCAGTGTGTGCTGACGTAATTGTCCGTACCAGTCCCTCAGATGGCATATCACAGGCTCGGGCAAAAGCCTCAGAATTAGCAGCAAGGTTAGCCTTTACTGGGCATACTGACAGGGTATTGTAACTGGGGAGGTGGAGTGTCAGAGGCCCTCTCCCATCGTTGCTGTTAAATCACTATGGAATAACCAAAATCATAACTTTTCTACTGAAAAGTTTCAATAGAGAAAAGCTTATACCCACTCTTTGAAAAGCAGGCTGGTTTCTTGAGAAGAGAAATACATCTATTATTTAAAAAAAAAAAAAAGGCAGGGGGAGGGGGCCTGAATGTCAGGTGTTATGGGAGAAGAAGCTAAGGATACCATAAATAAAATCTGTGTTCACAATCCAGCATTGGTCTTTGAAAACCTCTCTCACTGCGAATTCCTCAGTTAAGGAATCGAAAAGAACTTGGTGAGTATTTTTAGTGCTATCCCAGACTGAAATCTGTTATTAGTACATGTTGGTTCTGTGATGTAAGACATGGTAACTACAACATCAGGAATGAATAACAAAGAGGGGTTCTCCCATCAGGCTGAGTGCCAGCCCAGGAGAGAGTGGGCTCGGGCCAAGCCCACTGGGCCTCTTTCCCTCTCTCCAGCCTGAGAGAGGCTTAGGACGGGAGAGAGATGTTAGGAAAGGAAACAATTCACCCTTCATCTGGGAGTCCCTGGCCATCTCAGAAGTGAGATTTGGGTACCGTTCTCAGGTATGATCAAAATTGTTATGAGTCAGTTGGTTGTTATCCTCAAATCTCTTTCTTTTGTGCTGCCTTATCAAATGTTCCATGTGCACTCTGCTTTTCAGATAAGCTAGTGAGAAACTACAGATCCCAACTAACAGAGATTCTTCAAATTACATTAAGATAATGCCCTCGTTTCTGAAGGGAAACCTAGAAATAGAGAATAGAATGCACAAAAGCATTCCCTGCAGGACTTTCGGTTCTCAATATGTTTATGTTCTCCTGATGGTCACGGAGAGCACCAGCAGCTGCAAAAGGCTCAGGAGCTGGAAAGGAACAGGCCATCATGTACCAGGCTGTGCGCAGTTCTAAACACAGAGAAACCCAATCAACTGCATCCGATTTACTCTGTGTCACCGCTCCTGTTCCCTCCCCTCCTATAAGGTATTCTGTGGTTATAGAGATGGCTTTAACCAACCAGAGTTTGTGCTCCTTACATTTTGAATTAATAACCTTTTTATTATTATTAAAGTTTATTGAGGTGACAATGGTTAGTAACGTCACATAGATCTCAGTTGTATAATTATGTAATACATCATTTATATATCACATTGTGGTTCATCATCCAGAATCCATTCTACTTCCATCATCATATATTTGACCCCCTTTACCCTCTTCTACCTACATCCTTCCCCCTTTCACTCTGGTAACCACTAAAGTGTTGTCTGTGTCTGTGAGTTTTTGTTTCTTTATGTGTTTGTCTTGTTGCTTGTTTGCTTTCAGTTTTATATCCCACACACCAATGAAATTATATGGCTAAATAAGTCAGACAGAAAAAGTTAAGGAACATTTGACTTAGTATCTTATTAAAACAAAAAAATAACACTGTCACCTTAGAAGACCACCCAAATCATTTCTATTCGTCTGCCACTCTCAGAAAGTCTGACTGTCAAGTTTGTGTGCTTATTCATTTATTCAATGAACAGTTACTGAGAACATAGATTGAGCCCACATATATTAATTAGACCAGACCCTCTGTTAGGGACCAGAGATACCCAACCTCATAGGACTCTCTACTGGTAAAACAAGACATGTTAAAAGATAAATTGTAATACAAAATTCCACATTTATTTTTTTAAAACACTCAAAAAGCCAAGGACTATGGGTGTATAGACAAAAAGTTTGCAAGTGCAAAGGAGAGTTTAAAAACAAAAAAAATTTCACAGAGCAAGTGATGGTATTAGGTAGTAGATGTCCTGTAGGATAACTAAGGTTTGTGTAGCAGAGAGGAGTAAACAAGGATATTCCAGACAGGAATGAATGGCATATCTCAAAACTGTTACTAAACGACCTGCCTGACTTGGGAAATGGTGAGAAGTTCTCTCTTGGCAAAACCAAGAATGCTGTGGGGGAGAAGAAAGGAAATAAGGCTGGAGACGCAGGTGGAGGGCTTGCTATGAAAACTAATCGGTGTAGCTTTGGGGGCCTCATGGTTTATAAGGAGAACAGTGATTCAATTAGATTTTCATTGCATTTTTAGACCCTGCCAGAAGTATGAAGGATGATTGGAAAGTGGTGTCAGAAGACAAACTAAGGATGGGATAGAAAATAGAAAAAATGATGGTAGTTGAGTCAAGAGATTAATGGAGTCAATGGTGACTTCTGGGTTTCCAGTGTGAACACCTATGTTGTGATGTTTGCTAGGAAAGGAAAGGAGGGGAATAGATGAAGGGTTAGGCTGGAATCAAAAGAGTAAATGGGAAAGTAAATGATGTAGTAGAAGAAATCATGGGAATCCTAGAGAAATGAGGAAGCCTGGTGACAGAACAGCAGTCCTGAGCTGACTGATAAATAAGGTGGTGTAGGTTGCTGCCATTTCAAATGACTAATCATGCATTTACCCAACTTGAATTAAAAGGCATTTACAACCCGATAAGTGCCTACAGAGAAACAAAAATAATGATTTGACCTTACTCTGATTATTCAAGATAACATATACATTTTCTTTTGTTAAAATAAGTCATTAATGGTTTATAAAAGATGCTTCAATGTGTTATTTTTAAACAATCCATGCCCCCCAAGATTCTGCTTTTTTTGTCTCTGTAACCTATTTGCAAGTAAAATGCCATAGTCAGAAAAGGTTAGTAGGTGAAGTGACATTGATATTGGATACTTTCAAAAGCCCTGCTTCCTGATCTTTGTTAATTTACTCCTCTCCTCTCTTTCCCAACCTTTGTTTAATTTATAGTTCAGGCTTGTCTTTTCCTTCCTTATTTAAGAAATAACTAACATTGTTCATTCTTCAAACCCACATACAATTCGTTCCTTTGTATTTCAGCTTTATTTTCTTGACGTGCGTTATAGAGATAATTAGGATTAACTGCATATGTTAGCATGTATTTCAATCATTATATATTTTAGTGTCCCCCCACTTAGTATTTTACTTCAGATCTCTCCTGGATTCAGAATGCCAGGGAGCATTTCAGGCTAAGTGTCCCAAACTCCCCCGTCTCAGTTCTTCCATTCTAGGCCAGCCTCATGATGCACACTTTGCCCAGATTCCACAAAAGATGTGGTGGAAGAATATTTTATAAAAACACCAAATCACTGACCTGTCAGAAGGAAGCCTGCATCACCTGATTGGCCCTATAATCACCCCAATTTTCCATGAATCCTTAAGGCTATGGTTGGCCCAGAGTAAGACCAATGTCAAAGCACAGAAGAATAGTGGAGCAGGAGATCAGCATCCAAAGATAGGGAAAAAAAGATGAACTTTGCCCAAGAATTTTAAAACATGCTTATTTCAAATTTATAGTGTCAGAACCACATTCACAAAAGTTTCCCTATGTTCTTTCCTATAAGGTTTCTGTTTTTCCTTTTCTTACCTGATATATTCTGCCAATATACCACTCCCCCTTTCCCCATTCCTTGCTGAATGCTGTACCCTCTTTCGTGCTGTTCGTTTCATCACCAAGATTATACGCTATGGTTTTTGTCCCTTAAAGATTTCATGAATACTTAGTTTTACTGACATTCCATATTTAGACCAATACCCTAATTTTTTAAGTATTCAATGATATCAATCTCCTGTGTTACCAGTTCTTAGGTCATATAAATTACACCTATCCTGCATTACTTTCTAACTTAAAAACTGTACATTTCAAAATTAGTCAATTTATAAGTTACCTGAAAATAGCTGAGTTTTAACAAAATGTGAAATAATCAAGTGGTGAAAAAAGAAATTACAATTGCAAAAAAGACTACACTGAGACTACTCTTTCTCTAGCATCAGGACATTCTTCCTTGTTTTGCACATCCATCATTCAGACATTAATGCTGCAAGCATTTATTCTACTACGTGCCCGGCCCTGTGCTAAATCCTGGTACTACAAGATGACTAGTAACTTCCAGGAGCTCACTAGTGGGAAGAAAAACATGTAAACAAATTATGTTAATCATATATTCAGAGGAAGCATCTTTGCATCCAGAGGAGCACAGACAACACCTGACACATAGTAGCATTTAGTGAATGTGTATCAGGAGGGCTGGACCCGTTATCATTTCCGCCTCCAAAGTGTCAAACAGCCTCAGTCCAGTCTCAAAACCTCTGTGTACATTAATATTGAAGTGGAAATGTGTGTTCTGTTCATTCAGCGAGCATGTATTGAGCACCCACAGCGTGTCAGGCTCTACTCTATATTGAAACTCCAAAAGTGAATAAAGGAAGGTGCTTTGTTAATTACCTCACAAGCTAGCAAAGGAGACAAAAATACATAAATAATAATGTGTGATAAAGGCTCTAATAGAACAATGTATACAATAAATGAGTGTATGAATGAGGGCCCAATTAATACAGCCCTGGGGATAAGAGAGGTCACAGAGAGGAGCTGTGTTAGCTCTGCCTGGAAGGAGGACTGTCCACACCAGAAAACACAGACTGGTGGGCTTGCTCCAGAAGTCAGCTTGAGCAAGGACATGAGGTGTCAAAGGCCAGGTACTGGTGCACCGTAACCCTTCCCCTTCTGAAAGGCATGAGGGCAAGCCACGTAATCCTTCTGGTCCCAGAATCAGAGTACCAATAAGTCTAGGAATTATCACCCTCTGAATGTTTACATAAAATAATTTGGGCCCATTAGGAGGCAGTGGGTGGTGTTTCCTTATGCTCTATACATTAAGAGTCATCAAATCTTGAATAAGTGCCTTTTGTTTCCATTATTTAATGATGAAAAATTACTCAGTGAAAAAATTTCAAGTCTAGTATTAAGATGATCTTTTGAGGGCCTGCCAAGTGGCGTGGTGGTTGGGAGCTGGCTTGGGACGTCAGCAGCCCCGGTTCAGATCCCACATATGAGGGCCAGAGACACTGCCCTCAAAAAAAAAAAAAGATTCTCTTTTGAGGAAATGAATAAAAACAAAAACAATGAAAACCTCCAGCCCTTCACAGCCTTTCCCCAATGGAAGTTAATATCTGGTTACAATGAGCATTAATAACCTAGAGAAATATAATGTTGTTACCGTTTACATTTTCAATTTTTTATTAAAATTTTCACCACAAATGAATATTTTTGGTAAAATTTAATTTTTATACTCTGTACTAGATATGTTTGCTTGTCTAATTAAAGTCTACCTACTAATTGTACTAAATTTACACTATTTTAATGTCTTTTTATTTCTATATTAAGAATACAGAAGAACTATGAAATAAGAAGAGAGAGTGCAGGCAATGCTTACAGTTTTGATTATTAAAACCTATGGAGAAATTTCTTGGCCCCTGATCTTTCCCCAACCTAAGCAATCCATTCTAGAAATCCCCAAAATACCTACAATATTATAGGTCAGTTCAGTGCTCTTTAGTTTGAATTGGTGTTGCCTACTTCTCTAGAAACTGAGTGTGCAAAACAACACCTGGCGTAAAGTAGGTTTTCAGTAATTGCTAGCTGAATGTGTTTTAAATGAAATAAGGGATTGGGCTTGGTCCTTAGGACAGCGACTCCCCAGATACTGAACCGACTGGAGGCAGCAGAGTTGTGAGTATTAGCACTCCACTACAGGAAGATGTTTACGAATTACTTCTAGAAACTTCATTTATAGGCAGCATCCATTTCAACCGCACCTCCTAGTCTTGTGTGGATTTCCTACTTTCTAAAGGTTAGTCGGTATAAGAGCAGACACTTATCTTCATAAAGCTGTGAAAGGCAAGCACAAAAATGATTTCATATCAGAGAAAAGGAAACTACCTTTTCTAAGTTGTTGTCTTTTTTTCTCCCTTGGCTTCCGTATGAACAAGACATTCAGGCAACTAATAGACATAACTCCTGCATGTGTTTCTGACGCATCAACCCTCTGAAGTGAGGGTAATGCTAGCTGTGCATGAAAGGGTGATTATATATATTTTAAGGAAACAATAATGAGTATTCGGGGGGGGCGGGTTCACAAAAGGACTTGAAATTTCTGCTGTACAGTGGGTAAGTACTGAAAAGAAAGATGATAAAAATATACATTCTTGAGGACTAAGATTGCAGACATGGAAAGAAATCGAATGGTAGGAAGCTTTTAATCTATAATGGTGACTCTCTAGAAAAAGCAAAATTTTACTTAAATAGCAGCAATGTAATATATATAGCTTCATTTCATTGAAATAGGCCAGTAATTTAGGTATTTCTTTTTTACTAACAAGAAATAATTAAGAAAGGGAAACTAGCTTTAACCATTGTATGCAGACGGCATTTTCTAGTTGATAACATAATGTCAAAGACTAGAAGTGAGAGCTCCATGTGGCATTCTCATTCATTTATATTCCTTTCAGTAATGAAATGGAATCTTTTCCCCACATCTATTTCATTAGAATTTTTGAAGCACCTGTCACCTATCATCGTCAGTTTATATGGATTTCAAGTTTTCCTGGTGAACAAATGTAAATAGCTCAGGGTCCATATGTCCACATGTCTGGGAGGGGAGAATTCACGTGGTTCTTGGATTATCTACCTGGACTCCGTTTCCCACTTATTGTTTGGAGTATGTCACCTTCTGTCAATCTAATTAACTTCTCTAAGAAACGGCTGTTCTCAGCTCACTGCATGACAATCGCTGCCTTGTGAAAACATCCCAGAAGCCTCTGCAGTCAATTGATCTACCCCAAAAGTGTCAGTCTCACACGGCAAGCTAACTTCAGTTGGTATACAGGCTCACTCAGGATTTACAGAGTCCTCCGAGAAAAGAGTTTCTTTAGATACATTAGCAAGAGAAGCTGGAGGTTTCAGTAGATCTCCTGCCTTATCTTGACATTCAGAATAAATCTTTTCAAAACATAGGCAGCTGAGAGACACTTATATAAATCCATCTGAGAGACACTTACATAGCGCCTGTGAAAGAATAATGATTTTAGAGCCTACATTACCTGACCAATAACATTTGTAAAAGATCAAAGGAGCTTTCAAAGGCCAGCAGCAGAGATTTTGATTTTACTAGAAAAAGGCCTGAAGGAATAATGCTTATTTATCCATTTAGTAATCCCTTTAGTTTATACTGACTATTTATTACTGTGATAAAGACAGACTTGGCTGAATCTAACAGTAATTCCTTTGTCATCATTAAACAGCTGTAGATTTTTAATATACCAAAGATAAGATGGCCCTTAGAGTTCCACATTCACACTATGGTATTCAACTTTGTGCCATCACTTCCACTTTCAGAGCTTTATAATTCCACTGTAATCATTTGTTCTTGGCAGAAATGTGTCCTACAAGCTCTCAGCTGAGAATAATACTTTTGAACAACTTTTTTCAGTGTTCTGGGTTATGTGATTATGGGAATTTGGAACTCAATATTAATTTGCTTTTGGAGTTCATGTTTGAATATCTCAAAATGTTCCTTTTTTAAATAACACACTTTAACTTGAAGTAAGACTATAAATGTACCATTAAATGGTAGAGCTATTTCATTACTTAAGTACTGATGATACTCACTGTAATATAATGTGGTCAGATACAAGAATTTATTGGGAGAAAATGAACCACTTCCTCCTCCCCCCACCCCACTATCTTTTCCTTTGTGACTTGGTGCCACCTGCTTTGTTTTGCCTAATACTTTATATAATTCTTCAAGTACAAAGTGAGCTGTTGATCGAATTGATTTTTTTATCTGTAAACTGATGTGTTTTATTGACCAATAAACATTCCCACCATGTCTAAAATTGCCACCTAAGAAGTATCAATATTTTAGCCATATTTTCATACTGAAAATTTTTCCCACAGCCTAATTTTAAGAATTTCTACCAAGTTTATTTCAGTGTTCAATCTACTGCTGTGATTGCATGTGAATGGAAGAGCCCTCTTCCACATCCTTCACTTCGCAAGTGTGGGAAAGCCTGGGCTGGGGGGAGGTGGCCCCTCAGTGCCCCCAAAAGGAGACAAGAGTCCTGGCCCATAATGCTTGGCCACACTAGGTTGAGACCTGGGATAAGGTTTCCCCAAAATCTTTATGAAACACTTGTGAGAGATAATGAGTTAACATTTGTGGAGGTCTTTCAATAACATGTAATTGATGTTTGAATATTTGAAAGCCAAACAAAATATCTACCCCCAGAAGCTTTGTAAGAATACTTAGCACACATGTATGTGCCAGATGGATTGTAATGACAGTTGATAGGCCTCTCCTAACCCTTGCGTGCTGCTGTCAAAAATCAGTACATCAAAAGAACTATAATTTTTACAGTAAGATTTACTGGATAAAACATTCGGGTGCACATTGAAAAATGTACTGTCTAGATAAGACTTTAAAGAGTTATATAAGAATATTCTTAACATGCTTTATAGAAATATAGGTAAAGTTTGAAAAAGCAGATATTTTCTTGATCTTACGTATTTTTCTCTACATAGTGAATTTTTATGAAAAATATGTGGAGTATGATGCAACACACTCAGAAATTATTCTCCAAAACTCAAGGATATGTGAAGATCAAAGCAGAAACACATCATAATTCAACAAATAGTTATCACCCGGAAGAATGCTCTTGTGGTTGAGATAATGCTAGCAAGATTTTGAAACGAAGGAAATGAAGTTAGCAAATAAAAATTTATTCTGATGTATAGTGGAACACTCTACAAGTACTTATTATGGGTAAAAATGATGGCTGTAGATCCACAATAGGGGGACAGGTGGCCCCACCAATTATAAATTCCCCAAGATTGTAAATGCGTATTTTATCATCTCGTGTCAAAATATGCATTTTAATATTCAAACATCTTACCACATAATAAGCTGTAACCATATGTTTATTTGTTGTATTATACCACTATAACATTAATAAATATTTACAGAGCCGCAATGTATCATGGATGTATTAGAAATGGTAGTTCTCTTAGTTTGATTTTAAGTGAAAATCTGCAGTGCCCCAGAAACTAATTTTAAATAATGTGACATTTGTTACACATTGATAAGAGCCAAGAGTTTAAATTTTTACTAGCACCCCCCTTTTAAACTCATGTTGTTTTATTTATTTTCCCCAATTGCGTGAATTAAAGATGGAGTGTTATCTCAGCTTTGAATTCCTTAGCTTGATGTCTCAGCTTTTGCTTTATTTGTATGTGAATTCTGTTTTTAATAAAGATGAGCTCTGCTGAACTTTCCATTAACGAGAGACACTTAGGTACACATAGCTCTTTATAACGATTTTGGTAGTATCAGGAAAATTCAGAAACATTGCTTGTCTATTAATAATTAACATGGCAAGCTGTGTGATTAATCAGAAGTTTTATGATCTCTAAAAACATAACATTATCTCTGTAAATCAAATCTTGTACAATTAAGTTGACAACCATCATTTTAAAACAAAAAATTAGAAAGTAAATCTCAGGACTCTGGACTCATACTTTTTCTGTTACAGTGTTACATTAGTATTTATCCTTCTGTGACAGCTGACACTAAACCAGACCTACATTCAGGAGACAGGAGGTTCAAGATAAGGCACTGACTTTCCTCTTTCATGTGTCAGGAGACAGTCTCAGGGTGATCCTATTCAGCTGGAATCTGGAGGAACTTTTGCTAGTTTGGTAGTTACCGACTTGGTTACCGATTTTCAGTGCTCTCTGGATTCCTGACTCAAGAGCTCATGATAATGAAGCCCTAAAAACGCAACTGTGTTTTGACTTTTCTTTCAGCTTCTGTTTAAGGCAGAAAACGTACCAGTGTTATCAGTTTCAATACAGATTTTCACATACATAGAACTTTTACCTAGATGAAGCAGAAGTGGTTCTCCTTAGTATCACCATGTCTGAACATTCATAATGGGTGTTTTGTGAGGATGGTAGCTCAGCCCTCTTACTGTCTTCTGCTGTAGGTGGAGCGCACATCCAGAGGGTTAGGGGGCTGGCCAAGTGGCGTGATGGTTAAGAGCTGGCTTGGAACGCCAGCAGCCCCGGTTCAGATCCCACATATGAGGGCCAGTGACACTGCCCTCAAAAAAAAAAAAAAATGCCAGAGGGTTAGGGGTGGCAAGACACCATGAGTGCCAACCATTATGTCAAACGCAAACTAGAGATCTGTTTTCAACATTTCTGCGTTTGTCATGATCACAGATTCCGAAATCATTGTGTAATGTCCTGACTTCTAATTTTTCTGTGAGAAAATAGAATGTTGCAATTTCCCACCTTACTTGTATTCCTCTGTAATTGTCTCTCACTAGATGTTTGAAATTTCAGCCCTCACGCTGTCTTTGTTCACTGACTGAATTCAGTTGCAAAAGGAATATGTCCCATTTATTATTTATTTATTTATTCATTTATTTATTTATTTTAACTAATAATAAGCGCACTTTTGAAATGACTTGGTTTCTTTACCCTAATGTAACGTATAGCGTATATAAGAACCACCTGAAATATTGGGCAGCTTGACCTTCTGTATCACCCCTGCATGTCTCTTACAGCCTTTGTCGAGGATTGAACTTTCCAAATTATGTGTTTCAGACGTTGAGAAAGAAGGGCCTTAATGGCTGTGACAGCCCCGATCCTGATGCAGACGATTCAGTAGGTCACAGCCCTGAGTCTGAGGACAAGTACAGGAAAATAAACGAAGATATTGATCTAATGATCAGCAGGCAAAGATTGTGTGTAAGTACTCACCACACCCTTCCTTTTTTTTTACTCTTGATATTTCTCTGAACCTGGCAGGCCTTGAACAAGAAAGAAAACAAAGGCTGTGAAAGCCCCGATCCTGACTCCTCTTATGCACTCACCCCACGCACTGAAGAAAAATACAAAAAAATTAATGAAGAATTTGATAATATGATCAAGAGTCATAAAATTCCTGTAAGTACCAAAGGTACATGGCTGGTCTGCTGATAACTGCTGCAGTAACATCCCTTAACCCTTTCAGTGATGGCTTTCTCTAAGAAGCACTGGAAAGTCAACCCAATAAAACAGCCATCTCCTCCCCCGGCAGTTCATGTAGAACACAAACCCTCAGGGAGACTAGAATTATGTAATCTAAAAAAAACTTGCCCTCAAGTTCATTCGGAGGTAGAAAATTCACAAGAGGAAGAGAAAGATCTGTGTGGCACACCCTGAGTTTACACAATCTCTTAAAACACACAGTCCCCATGAATCACAGCGCACTAGTGAAAGCACTAGAATCTCTTTCTCAACAAGTCTGAGGATTTACTATAAAATATGTATGTATGTATGTATGTGTATATATATAGATATAGATATACACATAGGTATCTATATCTATATATATACACATGTATTTTTTTTTTTTTTACTGAGACCAGATACACCAGGGGAACTGCAGTTCTCTCATGTAAACTGACGATCGTCACCCAAATAAAAGCTTATTTCTGAATAAAGCGTCAGCCCCTCTCCCTAAACATGAAATTTAGCAACAGCACTGAAGGGTTAAAGCTAATGCTCGCTGCAAGGAAACAGACTGCATGAAACCCTAATGGTAAGATTTCAACATGTTTGTGTGCTGGGGTGATTTTTAAGCTTTATCAAAATCCTTGCTTTGCCTACACCGGCATTTTCCATGCTTTAACCTTTGGCTACATTTTGTCTTAACCGAGTCAAAAGATTTCTAACAATCAATCATATGCCTGGCCAGATATTTAAGAGAAATAACTCTGCATGTATTATTTTGTTTGCCTACATATAGAGGGGGAAAGTACATACCTTTTATTCTATTCTGTCATCAGTCAAGTAATGTTCATTATGTGGCATAAAGTGAGGCAACTCGAGGCTCACATGCTTTCTGAATAACTAATGTTAGTGTCTGAACCCTCATTGTGTACAAGCTCCTCAGTAGGTAATTAATTCCTTTCTCAAAAAAAGTGTCTTTTTTGTAAGTTAGCAAAACAACCTAAACCTGAGGATTGAGACACACTCTGCAGTGAAAATATGCCTTAGCGCTTATAGGAGCAGATATGTGGGGACAAAAGCTCTAGGCCAAATTTACAACTGCACTCAGGAGATAAATTATTGCTTTACACATAGTAGGTGCACAGTCTCCTGTGCTGAATTAAATTGCACACTTTAAAACTTATTTAGAAAATGTATGCATATTAAACTTTCTGTCTTCATAAATACATGTCTGCTTCTTTTGTTAAGTGAAATAATGTCAGCAGTGGAGCTTTTGTTGAATCATAACGATTAATACACTGTATAATGAAGGAAAGCTAAGTGCTGTAAGTTCTTAAAGGTTTCAGAAAACCAAGTAACTACATACAGCACATCCACATGGACACTTTATCAAATGAAATATTTCCTACCAGATTCTGCAATGCATACTGGTTATATAGCCAGAATTCTTAAATGATAAAATACCCATTGGGATTTTATCTTGCCCCAAAGAAGGAAAGAAACAGCTCCTTTGGGCCAGTGTTATAAGTTCTTACGGTCTGAGTTTCTCTTGCTATATAATGCACCAGTTTAGAGCTGCTGGGCACAAAAGTTTGTGAATGTAAGATTTTAAGGTGAAGCACGTTAGGTGTCTCAGATAGGAGGAATGCCCTATATAGTAAAAAACACTGATGATCACTCTCCAGAGCAGTGATCCTAAATATGTGTGGAGCTTTAACCCCCCAAATTCTGGGAGAATGCCCATATTTGCACATTGGATCATTTTTCCCATGCTTTAGGGGGAAAGAGGTGTGACGCATACATAGATTCCCTCACAGTATTTCATCCTGTCATGTAAAGAGTTCAAAATCAGGATACATGATTTCTTAAGAGGTGCAGTGGTGTGCGGTGGGGGATGAAAAACCACATTACAGTTTATAGGCAGGGCTGTGAGAAGGAGCCACACAGCTCCTAACTGTGCCTCCACGTCTTCGTTTCTTTAGTAAGTGCTTCAGTCTCCAGGATGAAAAGCCCAGTTTTTGTACATCGCTTTCAGTTGCTGGAAGTAAATTTTGTTGAAAGTTTCCACAGCTGCTAAAACATTTACAGCAGGAGAAGGACACTCTGCCCTTTGTATGTGGAGAGTGTCTCCACCTCTTTAAAAACATTACAAGACTGTTTTTTTTTATTTCAAAGACCCAATTTGAAGAGTTTCCCTTTTAAAATAGAAAGTTTAATATTGCAATCACCTGTTGGTACAATATAATTTATGCCCATATTCCTCAATTACGTGAAATAATTCATGGATGATTTGGAATTTTGTTGACCAGCATTTCCTCATGCAGGGTTTGCCACGGTTCTTGCTGGGCTTCACACCAAGAAAAAAAACAGCTCCATTTGAGGAACCAGGAATTAGGAAATGGGCTGAAGGAAGGAGGGAGGGCCGGATGCAAGATGGGTTGAGAGTGCACGGGAAGGGAGGAAGTGGAAATAAGAGAGTATATATTTTCTTCAAATAAGGGACTGTGAAGAGAGAGGAATAATAGTGTCACTAGGATCAAGGAGTGAGTTAAAAGGAAAAGAACCTGAGATTATTTATATACAGAGGAAGAATGCTAGAAGGTAGGAAAAATTTGACCATATAGGTAACTTGGAGATAAAAACGGGAAAGCTTCTCAAGGAAGGGAAGGAGGATGGGACTTGAACAGGATGGAGTTGCAGATGGACCCCGTGTGGTTAAGACGGTAGGTGGATAAAGGGAAGTCGAGTAAAAATTCAATTTTTAATATTGAATTTAGCTTCTGTAGATATTGCAGTAGGGGAGCAGGTGTTTGAAAGAGGGCTGCGAATGAAGGTGTCGACATTGCAAGGAATTGGGAATAGAGAGGGAATAAGGAAGTACGTGCTAGAGTTGTCAGGCAGCTTTGAAGACATTTGGATTCCAGCAATTGGTAGTCACTAGTCATCAAAGTTGTGTGTTTTTTTTCTCTGCTACTTTCTCAGCAGCCCCAGTAAGGGTTGATCAAAAGTTAAGGGTGTCATTCGCTGCCCAAAAAAGGATTCAGTTCCGTAAAAGAGGGCTTATTAACTAAAAATATTTTATTAAAAATGTTTTATTGGCTTTTTTTATGGGACTTTTCCTTGTGGTAAATTTAGGAAAATAGTGGCTTTTGGATAAGAGTTTAGATACCTTTCTGACCACAATGACTCACTTCAGTAACCATGATCACTTTGTTCAGGATAGAACTAAAAGCTTTTAGTTATTATGCCTTGGCTTATGCCTAAAGCCAAGGCCAACCTCACCGGCATATGACCTGTGCAATTCTGTAGGGCACTGCTCCCATAGGTCCACGCTTGGTTAAACACTGTGCCATTGCCACCTTGAAATTCTTAGTTTTTTAACAATACCCCGCATTTTTCATTATGTCCTGGGCCCTGCAAGTTCTATAGCCAGCCCTGTCTACAGCATTTTATGTAATCACCCAAAATTCCCTCTTCCTTCCTGTCTTGAAAGTTCTAAAATTTGGAACCTAGCCCTGAGATATTTGCATGTTTGGAGTCTTTAACTACTTTTTGGCTTTCATTTTTTTTAGACAACATTTTAAAAATGTTAAATGCTTTGAAGGTCCCTAATTTTGAAAAGTCAAAAAGAAAAAGAATAACACCAATATCTTACAAACATGTATACATTATTATAGTCTTTGCTTTCCCTAAGCTATTTAGAGCTGGTTGGTCTCTTTATGGATGCAACCACTTCATGTCTCAAATAAGGTCAAGGGAGATCAAATGATTTGCCTGGTTAAAGGCAATTTATTATACAACCTAGGCTACAACTGAGATTTCTGATGTTAATGCTGATGTTCTTTCTGATTCTCTCAGATATCTTGCCTTTGTGGTCATTTTTAAGCTTATAATTTGATTTCAAAATTATTTAGCCAGTTCCTGATACAGATAGGGAAACAAAGCAAAAAATAGGGAAAACGCAAAGGATGTTAGCATATTTTATGACTTGTGAATTTTTCAAGTATGCTCTGATACCAGAATTATATCTGACTGCTGTTTAGTCAATCACAACAGAGTTTTATAATAATCATTATCAAATTGTTTATGGTCCAGAATGCTAGAAATGGAATAATTCTTGGGGATGATGGTCAGAGGAAGATAGGAATAAAGAGACATCTGTGAATTGGTTATTAGGGTGGTTCAGAATTTATTAAATAATTATTATTAATCCCCTTTATATTGGATGTGTATATAATCACCCAGAGGAGGGGAGAGGGAAATAGGCTTTGCTGTCTCCTGAGATACAATCAGCATTCTGTAGTATATTCAGGAGAGAAGTAGTTTTATAGCTGATTTTTAGATATCCAGTAATAAACATTTGTAAATTGTAATAGTGAATACAAATTAAGACATTTATAACCAAATGATGGCTTTAAAAATATCAAATCTGAGTAAATATGGAAGAGGGGAGTCTTTAAAGTTTTTTTCCCCCCCAAGACCCCAGTCCAAGCCTGGCAGAGAACGGACTGCACTCCAACATGGATTCTCGCCCACATACCATAGAATCCATTTAGTTCATTGTTTTTGTGGTTCACAAATAATGAGGTGCTAACATCCACCCCTTACTCACTTCCCAGTGAGCAATGATTTCTGATTGCAACATGCTATTTCTGTACCAAAACTTAGACTGTGTTGCACAGTGATTTAGTAGCAAAAGCAACAAGGCGCAGACACACTACTTGTTAGATGACCCTGAGCCACTTACTTAATTTCATGGATTTTAAAGGGAAGAATTATATCTACAGTGAAGGAATGTTGAAATTGTTATGTCATTTATGTAAATTATAGAGTACAGTGCCTGCTCAATAAATAATACACAGTAAAGTGTAAGCTGGTATTTTTGTATTAGTACAGTGTCTTCCTAAAAATTCTCCTTTGAAGAGAAATACTCAATTCACATAATAAAAAGTAGACTAGGGCCGGCCGAGTGGCGCATTGGTTAAGCGCTGGTTTTGGGATGCCAGCGGCCCCGGTTCGGATCCCACATGAGGGCCAGTGACACTGCCCTCTACAGCTAACAACAGCTCCACCTGGAGCTGGGCTGTGCGAGCCCCGGTGATGGTGTGGGCTGCAGCCCCTGCCGCAGTGGGCTGCCATAAGCTACAGTGAGTGGCCCGCAACCAGCGTGAGCGGCTAACAGCCAAGCGTGAGCTGCCAATAGCCACGGTGAGCGACCATCCAGAGGCCGGCGACCGATCTGCCTCATCCGGGAAGAGCGCAATGATGATACCAACAGTGAAGCAACATCCTCCGCAACTAAACTGAAGAACAAAAAGACAGCAACTTGTCTGTTCCCCTTCCCCGATTCCCCAACGCTGTTCCCCTCCGCCAATTCCCCAATAAAATCTTTTAAAAAAAAAAAGTAGACTAGACTCCACATTACCTTAGAGCAAAAGAGCTTCAGCACCTTGATGAAAGGGGACGCTATTTGGCCAATCTCTAACATTTTTTTTTTTTGAGGGCAGTGTCACTGCCCCTCACATGTGGGACCGAACCAGGGCCTCTGGCTTCCCAAGCCAGCGCTTGACCACTGCGCCACTCGGTGGGCCCTTTTGGCCAATATCATAATTGATTTGATCATGGAAGAGAAAGAAGAACAAGGGAAAGTGATCAGCGGATGGCAACCTCTGCCAACCTTGGTCCAGCAAGGAGGATATCACAGTAGAAAAACACCCTGATCTCTCTCCTCCTGCTCTCTGTACTTCTGCTGGTGGTGCTGCTGGCCAAGCTGAAGCCAGAGGGCAAGGGGAGCCTGGCTGATGCAGCCCAGAGGGAGGGTCAGCCTTTGGGCTCAGAGCAATGAAGAAGGTGGACGATGGATCTGGAGGGCAAATGGAGAAGCCCTAGCACAGTTACTTGACTTTGTTTATTTACGTATGCTACAGTAATTCTCATTTGCTCTTTTAATAAAGGAACACAAAATTTTATTCACTCTACAGACATTTATTTTACAGCATATACCAATATTTTTTGTTTAAAAAGGGCTCTGGAAATTTGGGTATATATTCATTCTTTGATACCTTATTAAACATTTATATTCCATTATATCACAGTGTCTATCCAAAATTAGTTTTACTACTCCGTTTACTACTTATAACAGATAAAGCCTAATAAAGAATGACTGTTAATATAGAACTTGAATATTTTTATTTCTCTCTAAAACAATGAAGAATCAAAGACATGTAAAAGAAAAGAGCTAACAAAACATTTACGCTCATCGGTATTGGCAGGCCCAGATCATGAAAGAAAAGGAAACTAGCAGGGAAAAATGAATAAGAAATACAAGGAGCATAAGCATAAGTAGAGATAGTACTGTGATCATCTCCAGGATAAATGTAGAACTATTGCAGAGCACAACGTGCGACGCGAGCCAGCCACTCAACAAATAAAAGAAAAATTGATGTTAGGATTACAGAAAAAAACATGATTTAAAAAAAAATAACTTTGAACCACATACACATATGCATTTAAACTGGCCCAATGGCTTATGTAAGAATACCTGAGGGAATTTTCTATATAAACCCCATCTCTAATATACATATTAGATACACACACATATACACATCCATTGTATATTCAGAATGCTATATGCTCTGACACCAAGAGTCCTCTGGTAATATATGCAGACGGTATTTTCATTTACAATGTTAAAAATGGGAAAAGGGGAGGGAGGGAGTTACAACTCTGATTATCTATTTAATGCAAGCAGGAAAATAAGCATGACTTTGCTTAAATGGCCGAAATAATACCCCCAAAAAAATCAATAGTTGGGATCCGATTACTCTAATTAGATAGCACACAGCTTCAGCTCACTAAATATTTGCCAACTGTCTCATTTGAGACGCAGGTCTTGCCATTTGTCAGTGTCAGTATATCCCAAAATGTGAAGCGCAACATATATTCTGAACTATCATTTTATAATCTGAATTCCTGAATGATACATGCTCTGTTGAATTCTGTATGTTAAAATGTCGGTTATCTTCAGTTACTCTCAAAAGACAGACTTTTAAAAATAATGATTAAAGTATATGTGCTATTCACAAGCCTGGAGATGATTTTATATCATTAAATTTCTGCATAAATATGCTTCAATAAGCAATTAAACCAAAGGCTCCAGTTTGCATTTTAATCCTCCTTTTCTCTGTGAATTCATCACAATCATGTACCTTTGATCTTGCAGTCATTTCTGGCACCAGATTCAGATATCACAAATGAACAATTATTTCTTAATAGAATGGAATTCAAAGACAATGGAGCCTAATGAAATGGGGCTTTGTTTTAAACAAAAGTGAAACGTTTTCTAATAGTTGCAAAGAAAGAGTTCTAAGCGCATTAAAGAAATCAATTTATGATCTGAACATCTTGAGAGCTCTTCTTAATGGTCTTCTAGACACCAAGCAGTTTAGAATTTGACATTTTTCTTGGAAAAGTAAAGGCTGTCTGTACTTGAGAGCTTGTTTCTATTTTTTTTTTTTTTTTTTACCCATACATTCTTTTCTGCTCCTTACAGGCTGTTCCACCTCCCAACTTTGAGATGCCCGTCTCCATCCCAGTGTCCAGCCATAACAGTTTGGTATACAGCAACCCTGTCAGCTCACTGGGAAACCCCAACCTTTTGCCACTGGCCCACCCTTCTCTGCAGAGGAATAGTATGTCTCCTGGTGTAACACATCGACCTCCAAGTGCAGGTAACACAGGTACGTCCTCAAAAGAACGCAATGTGAGCAAATCATTGGAAGGAGCCACTCTTGGGGAAAAGGCTATTTTATCCAAAAGATATTGAGTTTTCCAGTTTTCCATTTGTTATATTCCTTCACTACTAAGTCTTCAACATGATCAAGCCTTACTCCATTAGCATATCTTTTGAAATCTTTCATAGTCTGCAAATTATCTGTTCACCCTGTCTGTCACCAATTTCCTCAGTTGGCTATGTTTTAACCATATGCACACATCAAATATCTTGTCTCCATATTCTGGCTTCTGGTTTTCTCCTGCCTAAAATGCCATTTTCCCTCTTCCTCCTCTCCAGATATTACTTCTAGAATGAAACCTTCCCCTGTGTTCTTTTACAGCATTTATCCCATGTAGCTATTTATTATTTTGTTCAGTTATTTATTTATGTATACAGTAACTTACTTATATCAGAAAGAACTTAAGGCAAAAAGGAAATGTGATAGGATAGCATAATTTATAAGAAGTGTGAAATAAAACCAAAGCTGAATCAGTAACAAAGTTAGGAGCACATTTGAAGGACATACACACCTGCCATAAATTTCTCTCTCCACTCTTAAGAGGTCCTTGCTGTTGTACAGAGCACAGTGTCCCAGAGAGAAGAAATTATTGCTCAGAAGTTCAACCGTTATTGCTACTCAAATCAAGCAAAACACATTATGATGTATTATATTGAATATGCATCTGTTTGCCCACTGGACTGAAAAACCTTGGCGAGAAAAATGTCCTCTTGATTTGCCTGGCTCACAGTAGGAACTGGGTTAATGTGTACTGAATAGAACTAAACGAATCTTTCTTATTTCCAAAAGAAGTGCCACACAAGTAATTGTGTTTATAAGTCATGTACAGCAAATCATTATATATTTACATTTTATTTTTTTAAAAGCACACACCATAGGAAAAATTTAGGCACACGTAACTGTATTAAAAGCAATTTATTCACAAAAGAAATTTTTTAGGGTACATAAGTATCTACCTTATAATTAAAACTAAACGTATATTACCATTCAGTACAGAAGCTTTATATAGAAAATACAATAAAAATCAGCCAGATAAAAACTCTTGATAAATCTTGAGTCTAAAAAATGTATATAAAGGGCTTCATTATACTATTCTCTCTACTTATGAATATGATTGAAATTTTTCATAAGAATTTTCAATAATCATGTATGATCTTTTAGATTGTATCCGAATACAGTTGAATTTCCTACTTAATGAGTTCATGTTCATTTTTTTTTTTTTTTTTTTTTTTTGTGAGGGAAGTGTCACTGGCCCTCGTATGTGGGACCCCAAACCAGGGCCGCTGGCTTCCCATGCCAGCGCCCAACCACCGTGCCACTTGGCCGGCCCTCATTTATTTTTTTTTTAATCACATACTTTATTTCCAAAATATTATTCAATTGGAAATAATAAATATTTTCTTAAAATGTAATGAACATTTCTTCTAATTCCAAAACCAGAACCAACTAATAATTATAGAGTATCACTTAGAAGCAATTAGAAAGTAATCTAGCTGATATTCTATTCCTTTGGCTAAATCTTATTCCTTAAAAAATAACAGTAATTATTATATTAAATATCTTATTGAAACATCCCAACTCTCATATATAAACATTGCCAGATTTTAACATACTTTCTTAAGTTAGCAATGAATAACCCTAAGTTTCTAAATTTGAGACTAGTGCAGCCTATTTTATTATATCAGTAAGTAAAACCCACTTAGTAAATGAGGTCATTCATCGTGGGTAGATTCATGAAATGACCATAGTTCTTAACAATTAGCACTGCACAAAATTAATTGTGTAAAATATACTTACAAAGAATTGAACATCAAATGTACAGTTATTTGAACAGAACAGTAAACCTTACTTTTTTTTTTTTTTTTTTTACTTTCTATAGAAGGTTGTCTTAGGAAAAACTAGACTTGGAAATAATAAAAATTCAGAGACTATTCAAAGACTGGATGTCTTAAAATGTAATTTTTCTTTGGAAAAAAAGATTCTGTAAAATATCAGCAATTGAATGTATTTTTAATGTTTGAGCACAGCGTGTCACAATAAAACAAATGTCAGCCATCTGACTTAGATAATATTTCACAAATTTAGGACTCTTTGGAGAGGACAAAATACTGAGGCTACTAAAGGTAAAGTGTGTTGTCTGTGGGCCTTTACCCTTTCTCCTTTTAATCTTCTTCTTTATCTGTAGGTGGTCTGATGGGTGGAGACCTCACACCCGGTGCAGGCACCAGTGCAGGTGAGTGGAGACGCCTGTGCTACAGTTTACATCATTTATATCATTGTTCAAGGTTCCTTTACTGGGAGATTTGCAAAAAGTTAGTCCTTTGAACAAAGTTGAGGGGTCTGTGAGAAGCTTGGGAAAATGACCCCAAGAATTTCTGAAGCACTTTTCTGAAGTGGGAGTGGCTGGTAATAAGTTAGAAGAAGACTGTTTATTAACTAGAACTTTCCTTAATAAAACTTCAGTTATTCAGCATAATCGGAGAATTGAGGGTTCTCATCAAATCAATTTAATCCTAAATACCATCTCTAGACCCGTGAGTACCTTAAGCAAGCCTTGCCATTTGAGTTCTCAGGTAATCATTTCACATTAAATGTGAATCACTTTCTACCCAAAGAAGTACCAAACTCCTATACCTTTCTAAAGGAGAATACTTTCTAAAGAAAAGGAGGTAATGAGATTATAACCATTCAACAATAACTTGATAAAATAAAACCACATTTGGCATTAAAATGAGCTCTTAGAGAATATGAATATAGTATAGCCCCCCCCCAAAGCCCCTAAAATATATTTCAGCTCTTTGAGAACTCCTTGAATTATGACCAATTAACTCACAGTCACACTTCACCAGGGTTCCATATTAATTCATGTTATTGTGATTATTGAGATATTTATGGGATTTTCAAGGCAGAGGCAAAACAACACACAATACTTTTTAATGCTAACTGCACTTCACTGTTGGCATAACAAGTAACCATGGTAATTCCTGCAAGCTGGAACATGCTATACATTTAAAATAGCAGGAAGCAGGCATGACTGACACAAGGTTGTGTTTGAAATGTCAAAAAAATTCAAATTTACTGAAATATCCATGGACAGCCTAATTAAAATATTTTGCCAGGGTCACATATAGTAGTCTGCTAATTATAAGAAAGAAAATAAAGAACATTGGCATATAAAAGCATTTTTACAAATACCCATCTGGGGGTAATGTTTCTCACTTCTGATATTGGCTCGTCACTAGTTCAGTGAGTAATGAAGAAAAAGTATTAGAAGTACACAGTGAATTAATAAACAGAATCAATGGCACTGCTTCCTATTTTAATCTTTTTTTTAAAATTAGAGTCAAATTAATGAATAAATTTAATGTCCTATTTTGCTGGATACTGAAATGGAATGCTCATTTTTCCCTTTAAAAAATACTTTGTGACTTATAGCCTCAACATTACAGAACAGATCAAAGCCAGACCAGTGTTTCTTGGATTTGAGTCTCTACCAAGCACTGCAATTAGAAAGAATCAGTGGGAATTAAGCATTGGGTTGTCTCAAATAGCAATGAAAAGATAATATAAGAAAAATAGTTTATTTAAAATGCCATCAGAATTTTATATAGAACTTGACAAATGTCCTTAATATTTATATGATAAAGAAAAAGAATAGCCTAAAAATCTTTCAAAAGGAACTATGTGGGGAAGAGATTAATACTTTTTGTAAGATTATGATGATCAGTATAGTATGATTTTGTCACTTAGATAGACAAGGTGCCCTGGTGGAATAGAATACAGAGTTCAATCCCATGCATACAGGGAAACTTAATATTTTTTAGGAGTTGCAGTCCTGATCAATGGGGTAATAAAATGATGGTGGAATAATTAGTTATCTGTATAGAAAAGAATAAAATTTAATTCCGACCTCTTTCCCTATGCTGGATTAAAATCTAAATGTGTAGAGCAGCGTTTTAAAACTTTAGAAGATAGCATAAAAGAATATCCTTAAGATCAAGTTCTTAAACAATATACAAAGCCATCTAAGAAAAGAATTGATAAATTTGACTCCTTTGAAATACTGAATTCCAATTATAAAAAAGATACTATAAATAAAGATAAAATGCAGACTGAAAGAAGATATTTCCAAAGCATATAGCTGACAAAGGGTTAGTTGCCATAGTATATAATGATTGATTGTGTAAAATTAAAAAGAAAAAGAGAAAGAAAGAAATAGCTCAATAAAAAAAATAGGCAAAGGTTTTCCTGGGGTGGCGGGGAGGGAAAGATGAATAAGCAGAGCACAGAGGATTTTTAGGGCAGTGAAACTACTCTGTACGACACCATAATGATGGATACATGTCATTATACATTTGTCCAAACCCATAGAATGTACAACACCAAGAGTGGACCATAATGTACACTACGGACATTGGGTGATAATGTAGGATAAGTGTAGATTCATCAGTTGTAACAAATGTACCAGTTTGGTAGGGGGTGTTGATAATGAATGTGTGGGGGCAGAAAGTATATGGGAAATCTCTGTACCTTCCCTTCAATTTTGCTGTGAACCTTAAACTGCTCTAAAAAGTAAAGTTTTAATTGAAATAAATAAATAATAGTTTAGGTATGATATTTTATCCAGAATCTCGCTGCATCAATTTGCTGTAAATGGAACAGTCAATAGTGGCAATGAATTATTAGAAGTAGTGAAAAACATGTGGAGTGGTGTGGGGGATGAGTTACTCAGCTTTGATGGAAGTGGCCTCTTGTTACTACTGCTTAACAGCTAGAATGCTTTAGAATCCTATATTGAAAATGAGAAGTGTTTGGTTGTTCAATTATGCTGTCATTGTCAATTCCCTGACAGTCTGCTAAGTTTAATGGCCCTCCAGGGACAGAGAAGACACTCAATCTTATAAGCATAAAAGTTAGCCACACATAGCTTACAGCATCATTGGACTAAAAATATCTTACAAGCTTAGCAAATTCATCCTCCTACTTCAGGACCTCTGCCACGGGCATGAAACTCTTCTGCTTCAAACACAGTAGAAGCAAACAGAAAGACATTCCATTGCTCCACCCTCATGATAATAAATATATTTTGATGATTGTATCTTGTAGTCATGAACATATAATGTTCACAGTTTTGGTGTAGTTGTGAAAGAGTTACTTCCCCACTTTTTAAAAATAGAGGAAGAAGCCCTTTCCAACTCTGATGCCACAGAACACCTGTTGCAGATGCCACTTAGTTTTGAGCTTAGCTGTCATGTCCTGCTCACAAGCTCAGCCATCTTCCCTTCTTTCTAAGGCCGGACAGTATCATATGTCAAAGCTGAATATATCTGTGCTGATGTCAGAGAATCACATAACACCAGGGGAAAGCAAGGCCAGCCAGAGTGTCTCTACATTTTCAGAAAAGAAAACTAAAGCAAAATGAACGAGATAGCTTCCAAATTTTGAATATTGTCAGTGAAATTCAAGGTCTCAGATAAAGTTAGAAACTCTGAGGTTGAGCAGCAAGACTGCAATTAAGTTAAATAATTTTCAGTCTTTGTAATTTTTTTTTTCAAAATCAAATCATCTCAACTTGTAAAAAAGGGATAGTCTCATGAGGGAAGGAAATAAATGTAACGTTTATTGTGTGCGTGTGAATACAAAAAGGC
Organism: Aselliscus stoliczkanus; assembly: GCA_033961575.1. Lineage (NCBI taxonomy): Eukaryota > Metazoa > Chordata > Mammalia > Chiroptera > Hipposideridae > Aselliscus > Aselliscus stoliczkanus. The sequence continues at coordinate 54,207,179 of CM066728.1, forward strand.
CAAAGAGATAAGCATTCTCTTTTTCAGCTCTGCTCAATCATAAAGTATATCTTTCCTATCCAGTGTCTGAACCATCCCTCCCCCTCATCTCATCATCTGACAAGTCACCTACTCTGCCACCAAGGTGTTTTCTAAATGTACCCCTTTCTCTCCATCACTATCCCATCAGGCTTGTACTAATGCCCAGGACTGTTTCTAGAGCCCCCTTAATTCATCTCCCTGTTTCACATTACACCCCCTCCAGTCTCCGCATGACTGATTCCTCTTTCTCAAAGCCTTAAGCTAATTGTAAGTCATCATTCACATGCCTAAACTCTAGCAGTGGTTTCTCAACTCTCTCAGAATTAGCTGTGAGCCTCCTATCTTTGGCCCAACCTACTCTCCAGTCTTAAACCTTCTTACCTTCTGCCACTACCTTCAAGAATCCTGCACTCCTTACATTTGCAGACATTACCCGGAGCAATATTTTTACTGATACATCCCTACGGGCAATGGAAGTAAAAGAAAAAATGAACATATGGGATTATATCAGACTTAAAAGTTTTTTCACAACAAAGGAAACCATTAATAAAACAAAAAGGAAGCCTACTGAATGGGAGAATATATTTGCCAACGATATATCTGATAAGGGGTTAATAGCCAAAACTTATAAAACACTCATGAAACTCAACACCAAAAAAACAACCCAATTAAAAAATGGGCAGAAGATATGAAGAGACATTTCTCTAAAAAGGACATACAGATGGCCAACAGGAATATGAAAAAAAGTTCAACCTCACTGGTCATTAGGGAAATGCAAATAAAAACCACCATGAGATACCACCTCACTCCAGTCAGAATGGCTATCATCAACAAATCAACAAACAACAAGTGCTAGCGGGGCTGTGGGGAACAGGGGACCCTGCTGCACTGTTGGTGGGACTGCAGATTGGTGCAGCCACTATGGAAGTCAGTATGGAGGTATCTCAAAGAACTGGAAATAGAGCTACCGTTTGACCCAGCAATTCCACTCCTAGGTATTTATCCTGAAAAAACCAAGACACTTATTCAAAAAAAGTTATGCACCCCTATGTTCATAGCAGCACAATTTACAATAGCTGAGACTTGGAAACAACCAAAATGCCCATCAGTAGATGACTGGATTAAGAAACTGTGGTATATTTATACAATGGAGTATTACTCCGCTATAAGGAAGAATGAAATCGTGCCATTTGCAATGATATGGATGGACCTAGAGACTATAATGTTGAGTGAAATAAGTCAGTCAGAGAAGGACAAATAGCAAACATTTAAATTGCTTTTACTATGTGCTTCATGAAAAGTAACACATATTCTTGTAACAGTCTTTTAACATAGATACCATATTATGCCTTTCTGGAGATGGTGGGGATGAGGCACTGAGAGGTTCAGCAATTGGCCAAAGTGAAAGCCAGGCAGTCTGTCTCCAGAGTTCAGATTTTCACCACTGCATTGTACCACCACTTTCCAAACAGTGTCGAGGCTGCTTGCCTTTATATAGGCATTCCTAGCATAAAGGAAAAGTTGATTTTTATAGACATAAAATTTTAGTAGTATTTATGTAAAAAATGGAAAGAATACTTCAAAGAAAAAATGTAATTTGAAATACAAAAAGATAAGCCCTTGATCTGTAATTCACAAAACAAATGTGGTCCTCTGATACTGTATACAATGAATAATAAATTAATTATTTGATTACATGGCTGAGCACCATTGGCCAATAAAGTTTTACCAACTTCTCTAACATACTTAATGGAAAACCTAAAGAGCTGATAGAGCAGTAAATGGAATGTGGATTGGTATCTCAGACCATCACAAATCACCTCTTAAAACACCGAACCTCTATCACTAAAATTGAAGTAATTTCAATGAAGGCAAGTAGTGATAAAGAAGTAACGGGATGGAGTTGTACTCTCAGTATAAGGGAAATATACAGCAAGTCATTATAACACATTAGTAATAGTGACATTTCTGGGTTTCAGTTGACAGTTACTCATCTGCTACTTAATCCTTTCCTCTCAACAACCAAAATGAAAAGTCACTGCTCTTAAAATTACATTTTGTCATATCTCTGCACATTAAAGCTTTTAACATGCTAATTTTAGTGGTTATTGATGATTTACGATGAAGTTCAGTTGGGTTTTCATAATTATTAGATTTAATAGAAATAACCATGAGCACAGCAATGCCTTATGTTGGATTATTCACTGTCCCATTAGTACCCTTTGTTTTCACTTTGATAACATGGTTTTTCTTGAGTAGGCAGTACCAGTATGCTCAAGGATTTACTGATTCATGATGGGGGGGGGGGGCGGGGGAAAGAGAGAGAGAGAGAAAAGCTTTAGGAACCTCTGAAAATTTAAGAGAATTTTATAATCTACATAGCTATTTGACAATAAGGGAAAGGAGATTTATGTATATTGGTTAATAATTTTAATTGGCATTTATTGTAAATTAGATATAATTTTATATAAAAAGAAACTAACAGCTGCTTCTTTATTTTGATTGTCAATTGTTTACTATTTTATGCATTTGGTTGTCAAGCATTGTCACTTCTAGAATGCTTAATTTATATCATCAGCTAAATACATGGAGACTTGGTGGCAGTGTACTGCTGTGGATAAACCACTGAGCAGTGAAAAGGAGACCTTTCTTCCAGGCTCTGAAAAAACTGCTAGCAAGACCTTAGTCTTAGAACCCTTAAACTGAGTACTCACATTGGGGATAAGACACAGATATATTTAGTGTCCTCTTATACACTATGTGTTATGATCATAGAATCGTAAAACTTTACTTACATGACTTCTCTCAAAATTCATTTAGCATTGAAAAGAAAATTTTATCATACTATAAAATAGGTCTAAGTGAGGAGAGGAAAGGATCACAATGTTTAAGTATTCTGTAGCAGTATCAGTGCTTTCCAAGTTTTTGTTTTTGAGAATACTTATCAAAAATTTCTCAGCTGACTTTCTTATCAGCCAAAAAAGACTTCTCTGCAATTCTTAACCACTGACTTACAATATGAGTGAAGTGGTTAAAAATTTAGCCTAAAAGGATTTGCTTTAACAAGTTTACATTTTTGTTGCCTAACAAAACACAAGTTCAGATTGCAGTTCTCAAGAAAGGGAGAAGTAGGGATATCATTTTTTTGCTCTCAAATAAGAAAACTACTTTTGTTAGTATAGAAATATAATTTTATATTACCTTCTAAAATATTATTAAGTAGCATGTGAAAGATACCTAAATTAATAGTTGGATTGTTGTTTTGAAAGTTTTATTCTGTTGTTGAATTGTTCTGAATAAAATTTCTGAATTTATTTGCAGTTTTACCTTGGGAATTCACCCAAAACATAAATAAAGATCCAACAGCATTGCTTTACTAATATCTATGAAATTAAATAACAGTGATATTTTTAACCCAAACCAAGGTTATCTAGATTTATTAAAGAAAACAAAAATACCTAGTCCTCTGGTTGGATGATCTACAGCACGTGATACACAGCCACTGCCAAGAAAATCAGTGTCCACTTTCCATATACAAGACCTGAAAAATTACTAAAAAAGCAGTGCCTTGACACCATTCTCTAGGGGTTGATACGAACTGAGAGAAGCAAGTCAAAGAGAAGACAAATGGAGACTGTTACAGGCTAAGTCAGAATTTCGTAGAATCTGCTTTCAACCTCTTTGGCTTGACTTAATTCCTAAGAAGTTTTGATCTCTGGAGGGGAAAACAAATCTTCAAAGTATAACTTCCTAGAGAGTGTTTTAGCAGATTTTAGAGCCCTTTTTATAGTATGATTTCTGACCTCACAAACTGGCTTGTTTTTATCCCCTATCCTTCTATTACGCTCAGTAAAGCAATGTGAAAATCAGTCTCTTCACTGCTATCTCACTGATTTAACCTAGGAATGTAACTGTGATAATAAAACTTTGGTCATTTTTAACATTAATTCAAGCAGTTAATATTTCCTCCTAAAATACGAGAGTTACTCAGCTTTTTTTTCTCTTGGCAAATTTTTTTTTCTTTTTGCTATACTATTGTTTTCTCTCTTCCCTGTTTTTGTTGTCACCATAAGATTTTATTTGGAGATCATACAGAAAGAAAAGCCCTTTTCACAATAACCAGTGATATGAAATTGTGTATCAACCGGCAGCAGATGCCGAAGGAGGGATGTGGTTAAAAAACCCCTTTTGGAAATCAATTTTTTACCTACCACGGACTTTTGGGGACTTCAAGGTTGTTGGCCAAGAGTATATTTTGCTGTTTTTAGACAAACCTCTGCCAGTCACTTAAATTTTACAGTTAGACTTACATAGTATGTTTCATTTGAATTTCAATTCAAAGAGTTACGGTCATGATAGAGTCTCATATTTGAGAGATCAAGTCACATATATCCCTTTAGTTTATCTTAACTAAAGGAAATTATTGTACCAAAACTTTGGATAAACAATTTCAATTTTTAAACAACAGTTGTGTCTATTGGGTGCGAAGTATTCACTGGATTTATTATTGCACCATTTTAATTGTTTTAACTGATTTAATATTTACTTGCTTACTGTTTTACTAAACACGTCACCCTCTTTTGATAATTTCTTGACCTTGGACTCCACTTAGTACCTCCAGTTATGGTAAAGAACTGATTATGTTGTATTTATGGGGGGGAGGGACCCTGCTATAGTAATATAGGCTATGATAGTAATAACAGTGAATCCAAATCTATGATCAGTTTACATGCACAGATATGATAACATTAATTCACATAACAATCATGAAAAAGGAACCTTTAGTTTAATAGTAAGCATCTCAAAGAAAACTGTAAAATCTTGAGTAAGATTTTGGCTCAAGTAGTAATTGGGGAAAATATTCCTGAGGCAGATATTCAGAATAATAAAATAACCAAGGAAAATATAAGATATACAAGTTATTTTATTTTAAGAGCAATGACATTATTGCTCTTGGAAAGGCTGTGAGTTTCCATTTTGCAGGATTGTTGTGAAAATTAAATGAGATAACCAACGCAAGGCACCTAACACAGTTAGTGCCAGAGTGTTTGTTAATAAGTGTTAACGATTGTTAGTATTATAATTATTTATATTTTTTATTTCCTAAGCAAAAACTAAAGGTTAGTTTAATGCAGTGCCGGTAATATTTATTCAATGTGCAGTGCACTGGAGATGTCTTCAACAGCCTCTGCCCTCAATGGTGAGAGTAAAGAGGATACATTAATAAATCCGAGGCAGACTGGAGTGCCGTGCAGCGCAGTGCAATACATTTCTCTTTGAACATTATGATCTGATGTGTTTGCAGCAGTTGTGTAAATGTTAAAACCACAAGTAATTATTCACTCTCTTCTGTCACGTTCTCTCTAATTTATACTGTCTCAATATTTTTGTTTATAAAAATGAGTGGAAGAATGAGCGATTGTGTCAATAATGAACACACCCCCTCATTTTTAGCAAAGAGACAGCCCCCAAATCACAAGAAATGAACAATTAAGTGAGTCATAAATCTATCATTCATTGTTAAGTGGAATTTTTTGAAGATGGCAAGGTTCAATATCATTTTTGTGGTGCAGTTAGAAACTATCCCTTCAGTAAATCATTACTCAAAAGCAGAACAGTATTTTAAGTGCCTGTCTGTACTGGAAACATCAGATTGTTAATTTCTTCCTTATTTGCAAATGGAGCCTTTATTCAGAGAGAGGGAGGAATATAAGGATGCATTCTAAATATGAAACATCTGGTCTTTGTAATAATGTAGTGTTTTGGATTCAAATCAAACCTTTCCCACTTACTGACAAGTCGCAGAAGCTCCCTGAACCTCAGTTTCCTCATCTGTCAAAAATTGGGGTGATCACGCCCGACCCACATGGCTGTGAGGACAAATGAGTGAGTGGCTTGCCAACACAAGCCTACTTTATGACATGGACTCTTGATCTTTAGAGAAAGTTTTCTATCTCATAATCCAGAGCTTATTGTATGTGCTGAATGTTTAAAGTTCAGTATCTAGTTAGCAGATAGACTGACTTTCACATAAGAAACTAAACAAAATACATCCAAGAAACATCAAGGACAAGTGGGGTAGATATAAAATCCATGAAGGTCTGGTTCAGCATCAGGGTGACATGGTCAAGCAAAAGAGACAGGTCTCTTTTTAGAATGTGCTGCCCTCTAACTGGTACAGCCAAAAATAGCCTTGGCTTTGGTATATTCTTGGGGTAATTTTTCTGTGAATACACTGCAAAAGGCACTGAGGTTTCACATGAGTTTCTTCTTAGTCTCTGACATTATGCATTGTTGTATTATTTCCCTAAGAAACCCCCAGATAGAATGAAGACAGTTTTATGTTTAAGGGTCATAATCATAATCATAATCAGGAGTCTTTACCAGGATAAGAATCAGAAATCTGATTTGCCCTCATTCTACAGTAGGCATATTGAAACTTTCATCATTCCCAGATTTCTGAACTCCAGAGGTTTGTGGTTCCTTTTTCCCTTAGAGCTATCCCATGGTAAAGATCTCCTTTTCCCTAAAAAAAAAAAAAGTACAAAAAATAAACCTGTGATTCACAACAGCTGAATAACTTATAATTCTTAGCACTTTTAACAGGGTTTCAGGCATTCGGGTCAAAGTGCATATAGGGCTGCAGTCCAGAAGGTCATAATATTTTTCCACTAAAACTATTTTAAGTGTGTCACTTCCCGTAGAGTAGTAGGTTGTATGAGCAACTCTGCTGTATATATTTTTAAAGAATTTTCTATAAAACAGATGTAAGCTTATTTGAGATACAAAACAATGTCCTGATATTGAAAACTAATTTATCTTAAAACTTTTATAAAAGCAAATATAAAATTAGTTGATGATAGTGGACATTATTATGTATATGACATCTCTAGTTTAACAAGACAAGTATGCTGTAAATGTTTTCAAAATTGTTCTAATGAAAGAAAAAAAAAACCTAGGTCGGTAAAATATTGTGCTGAAGTAAAACAGAAAATCATTATATCAGAGGTTCACCTGTATGTTCAACTTCATGTTTTCCTGTGGCAGTTGGCTTCAAATTCCCAAAATTAAGAAACCATTAACAAATTATTAAACCAAGTAGATTTTATATACCTATATATTAGAAATTATTTTCCAAACAACACTAATAACAGATACTATAAAATACTGGGCATTTCACTGTTTTGTTAAGTGGTTTGGATGTAAGATGGTCTTTAAATTGACAATAGGCAGGTAAACATCTTTATCCTCTATTACAGGAAAGAAGAATATTGACTAAAATACTCCAAAATCTATTTTTCAAAGCATATTTAATCATCCACTTGAATAGCACACTAAAAGTTAAACAATTGCTCTGACATATAGTGTAGCTAAATCCAGTATTTCCTGTTTGTAAATATTTATTTATCCAGAGAGAGACCAGAAATATGGTTTGGAACATCACCATTCTGTGCCTTTCTATGTAAGGTCAGCAACTTGTGAGCTAAAACAGCTATTTGTGAGGGCCAAGTGGGCCATGTAAGGTGTTTCTCAGGCTTCCATGTCGCCTCTGGCCCAAGAGGACCTTTAGTCTCATGTCTCTTTCAGGTCTCACACATCCTTTGTATTTCTGTAGTGTTAGAATGAGATTTGACATAGAAGGGTTTTCAAAAAATCTCAGAGTGTGCGTGATTCTCAAGGAGCTGGGCAGTGCTGTTACTTCAGAGTGTGGACTCTGGACACACTGCTGGGTTCAAATCATGGCTCTTCCAGGTGATCACTCTTTGACATTGAGCCACTGGATCTCTCTTCTTCGTTTTTCTCATTATGTAACCCAGCGAGGCTGTCAGTACCTCATAGGGTTGTCATTGTGAGGATTTAAAGGTCTTTTTTATCCATGTATAATAGCAAACACTTACATAGCAGTTACTAGGGGCCTAGTACTGTTTGGGGTACTTAATGAGTATGCTTTATGTGGTTACTATTATTGCTCAATAATACGATATAAAGTGTATGCTATTATTAATATTGCAGCCATCATGTTGATGATGACTGCCTCAGGTGAGTATGTGGGAGTCTGATTCAGATTACTTTTATGCGTCTTTTTCAACTTATGAAATCATTACTTAGCATTGAGAAGACTAAGACTCAGTATGGTTGGAGGATCTCTGATGGAGATCTCATGACTAGAACTTGAATTTATCTACTTTATTTTTTGCTTTTGTTCTTAACCCCCTTCCGCCTTATAAATGTTCGCATCTCTGCTGCCTCGCAGAGACCTCTTTCTTCATGTGTTCCATGGCAGGTGCATCCTCTCCTCCGTAGCATCACCCTAACACCCTCTAATCTCTCATTTCCACTGCCACTATTATTTTCCTCACACACAGAGTTCACAATGTCACTTACCACTCACAAACGAACTTTGCCTGCTCATTTTCTATAGTATGAAGTTCAGTATAAAATTAGCATGATCTGAGAGGCTTGTGTTAGCCAAGCCTACTTTTCCAACTTCTGCACATTTCATACTCTAAAACATCCAGTGTTTTGTCTTCGTAGAAATGTTTGTTCTTCTCAAATATAGTCATGACTCTCAGATCCCTCCTGCATTCTCTCTCTGCAGGAAGTCTCCCTGTGAACCATCTGATAAAATCCTATTCACTCTTACTTGCCACTCTTTCACCATTCTTTTCTTAGGATCTCATGCAGCCCATCTTTTGGTAGGAAGTTCTATGAGTAAATTGCTGTTGAGATTTATCTTGATATAGAGACAACCTATGGCAATAAACACTTGTCAGTGTAGAGGAAAAGACCTGATATCTAAGCATTTTCTTTCTCCTTAGGGAAAATTTCTGCTTTATTTGGTTCTACAACTTGCAGTTAGCTAAGGTAATGTGCTTTGAAATGATTAACAGGTGCAACAGGTGAAAAAGAAGCTTCAATTAACTCTCCATAAACAAATGGAGTGAGTGGGCACTTGCCTGATTTCCTGACTTTCATATTATATGGTTAATAAGCAGTTTGGCTCAATGGTGTCCTTGGCCATCAGTATGTAATTATTATCTAAAGAAAATTTTCTCAAGTAGCATAAAGAGGAGAGTCCCTTGATGTTTGAAATTAGCAAGTTACTTATAAGATTTTCAGTTCTCATCTCACATTCCTTCAGTAACTTAACTTTTAGTGCCATTCCTGAATAATTCTTAATTTTTAAGCATCTTTCATATATCCATTTTGTGATCACTTGAAACACTTAAAATGCTAGTATTCTACGTAGTATGACTGCCTCTATTTGTAGCAGGATTTTGGAGGAGAGTGAGTTCAGAGTGGTCTGAAATGGCCTGAAGGGCATCATGAAAGAGTTCGGACATTAGCTGCTCCTTTAAAAATGAATTTGCATCAAACAGGAGGGCAAACACAGGTTATGGAACTGTTAGAACAAAGACAGGCATTTTCAGAGGACTGTGTATTTGGCTGTGGCCTTTAGAAATCAGGTTAGATAGACAGAGTGGGTCAAACTCTGCTGAGTCCTGGGAGCCACACAGGGCACTGACTCAACAGGGTTATGTATCATCTGAAAAAGGAACATGATGGAAGCAGTACTTTAAAAAGATTTCCCTGGATAGGTTGGGACTGTACATTAGATTTAATATCACACATATGCACATGACTTTGCCTACAGCTTAAGGAGCTTGCAACCTTCCTGAAGCCCATCTTAAGGACCTGTGAAGAACCCTTTAATTAGAAACCAGGGAACCTACAGAGGGGTTATTGAAAGACCTAGTCAAGCGATGATGAAAGCCAAACCAGAATGGTGGCAGTGGAGATGGAGAGAGGCATTGTTGAGGAAAAATTCACAAGATTTGATATCTGATTGGATATGCAGTTGGAAGAAGGAAAGGGAATGGTTGACGTGACAATTTGGAACACTGAAAAAAAATTGTGCCCATGAAAAAATTAGCTTTGATCCATAAGGACTAGTTTCTGTTTTGTGCTTAATGTGTTTTTTTTTTATATGCTTGCATTTATAACTGAAACTTCCAGAAAAAAAAAATAGTGAAAAGACTCATAATGTCTAAATATCCAAATAAGAGAAAGTTTTAGAATTTTGGGCTCAAAGAGAACTGCATGCTCAATTGAGCTCTGTGAGACAAGGCAAAATGTCCTCCTCACTACAACTTAAGCCAGAAATATGTTCTTTGAATTTACAACTTCTTAAAATAGGAGTCAATAAAAAAAAAAGGCAGCAAGTGTTTTCAAGTTAACCAGAGAGAAAAAATTTTTTTTTCTCCTAACACCACATTTCAAGTTCTGTATATTTACACTAGTTTAATATGAGTGTTTAGAAACTTGTAACCAATTGAGGTAGATTCTCTTATCCTTCATCCAAATTATATCATGAATGCTTAAATTGTTTTATGTTATGTGAAACAATATTTTTAATCAAATGAAACTATAAAACAAACTGACTCTAAAGTTGGTCTGTTCTTCATTTTCTTATAATCTATAATCAGGAAATCCATTCACTCATGCTTTATAATTTTTGTGCTTTTAAGTGGTCCAGGGAATGTGACATCTGTGTACAGTCACATCTAAATTGATAATTGTTCGGGCGGAGGGTCATTTTAAAACATAGCATGAAGCAAGGTTGAATCTGTATATTAGAAGGTTATTGTGAGGTGGTGTTTCCCACCTCTCTGAACCTGGACTTTGAACGAGGCTGTTCTCTCTGGTGAATTTATCATTTGGTAGGACAACAGCCTCAATGCAGGCCACAGCTTTTGGAGTGAGGAGGAGGCCGTGGTTTCTGAGCTGGTTTAAATGCAGGCTCTTCTTAGCAGCAAACCACACGCATGTATTCATCATTGATTTTCAAATGATAGGTTTCTATATCACTGGTTTAGGATCCACAGTCTTGCATTCCTGAATCTGTATTATGCCAGAAGAATAACAACTCGGTGGCTGGAAACAGAAATGGTGATTATACGGCTCCAAAATGCTAGCTGGCACAATATGCTAAAAAGAGCAGAAATTCGCCGGTAAAAGGCAGAATTTATTTGTTCTTAAAAATAACTTTATGCTCTAAAAATATGAATTTAAGAAGTGTCATCGTGGTTCAAAATATTTTACATTCAACATGTAAACACCTTAAAATATAAGTAATCTTCTAAAAATGGCATAATTTCCAAATAACAAGAAATATTCCAAGAAGAAAATAGAATACTTTTCAAGTCAACTTTTTTTCATAGTTAGACCATTTATTGGATTAAAAACTAAAATGTATGTTTAGTTGTTTTTTTTTTGTTTTCCCACACTGTTGCCCCAAGTTATTGTTTAAAATGTGAGTAAAAAGATGTAGGCTTTGTTGGAATTTCTCAGAGTTTACTGTAGAAAATGTTTCTTTAAAAAAAAAACAAAAAAACTTTTCTCAAAGCGTCCATGAAGCATTTCCATTTTTGCACACTGGCCCAGTGCTTGTCATATCACAGGACAACACATTTCACGAAGCGGTTTTACTTCCTTTTAACAAAATAACTCCTTCATGCAAACCAGTATCAGCATCAACCAAGCCGGGGTTTTAGTTTCTTCTGATCTACTCAAGCTTCATTGCACTGCTTAACTGACTCTGTTTTCCCCCTTCTTTTGAAATTACCCAGCTAATTTTCCATTTGATTGTTTATTTAAACCAGACCTCACGCAGACTTAATAAATAAGTGACATATGTATTCAGTGTGTCAGTCTGGACGTCAGCCGACAGAAAAGTATAGTGCAAATTTTGTCTTGGTTTTCTCATTCCCTTTTTATCCAATAGAATCTATTAATTAAACCTGAAGTCCTGACATATTCACAATAATGATTCAAAGGTAAAACAAATACTCAACATAAAACTCCTCTGAGCATCCCATTTTCTCAAGTGTTTTTCTATGAACGTATTTGTATTTCTCCTAGTGATAAAAGATAAATAAATGTATTTGTTTCATATAATAACTTTTGCCATGGAAAGCTGTCCAAAATAATTGTAAAGGAAAAATTTGGCTTTCAACATATTTGCTGGCTATGGAGATGTTAGCCAATTTTCTTGAAGCCTATTATAGAAGAGTAGTTTATATTCAAATTCAACCAACATTTTTTAAGCAACTACTGTGTACTCGACACATGTTTGGGGGTATTTTATTTGTTTTATTTTGGGATTTCCCCCCCCCAGTAATGTGGAGAATTTTATGCATAATCCAATGACAGATTTAGTCTTGTAGTTATTTGTTATATATTCAGCCTGTTAATTCATGCATAAAATGAGACAGGTAAATGATTGGATATGAAGAACAATTGTGCTCTATGAAGTGTGCCTCAAATATATTCTAATTCAAAAGATGTTCCCATAAATATCTCCTGAAATACACCTGTACTTTGCCTTCCCTATTCATCTCTAGCTCAGATCGTTTCCAGACTTGTCCATACTACCAGGCTCTGTAATGATAGGCTATCCCAATGCAAACAGATCATTCTGTCCACATAGAGGCCTGTGTTCCTTCTGCTCTGCAACCTTCGTGGAGCTCCATTTCCACCATTTAAATCCAAGCCCTGTTAGCCTGCAGTTCAAGGCCTGCATAGCCCAACCTCCATATCCCTCCAGAGATTCCAACAGTCCTCTCTTTTCATGGGTTCCCTTCTAACCGGGCTCCTCAGTGTCCCAGACCGTGCTCTGTAAATTCCCTCCTCGGCGCTTTCCCAATACCCAGTCCCAAGCCCAGTGTATGTTACTAGCCCTTCTCATTTTTCAGGGCCCACATCAATTCCTGCCTCTTATGTGAATGTTTATGGTTTAATCTCTTCCCTCCTGGGGACTCAGTAACACTTACTCTGGATTCCTCTGTGGGCACCTCACCTTAGGCTGCCTTGTCTTGGTTTGTGCTTTTTCACATGTGTGTGTGCTGGATTACCACAGAGCAGTTTCAGGGCCTTTGAGGACTGGGGTCTGGTGTTTCCATCCCCACTGGATAGCACACAGTCTCATTCATCCTGGGGTAATAGATATTTGTGTTCTATGGGAATGACGGCAATAACAACGAGGTTTGTCTCTCTCTTTTAGAGAGCTTCAGAAAATAGCTGTCTAGTTTTCCAGTAAGAATAGTTGAATCAGGTGGTTGGTTTCTTGTCTTCTCCAATCGGAGGCAGTGGACGAAGCCAGCCGGTGACTTTCTGCCTCAGCTCAGGTTACATCAGCTCCCTTGTAGCTCTTCCTGCCACAGAGCAGTGTATTTTGAATTATGAGACATAATTCAGATAGCCATTTACTGTTAGTAGGAGGCTAACCATCAGAGACCTAAGAAAACCCTTTCAGTGTTCGTGTTAGATGGCGATTCCTGTGCTCGGTGAATCAGCGGTTTAGTGGAGGCACCATCCCTTCATTTCAGCTCCTGAGAAGGAGTCCTGCTTTTTGAAGTTCTGCATGTGCAGAAAAGCCAGCCTTCAGGGCCGTACACTGAACTTAGTGAGGAGGGCAAACGAGACAGAAGAAAACCGTAGGGAGAAATCACTCAAAGGAAAGGGGAACTGAACAGCTAGCTGTGTAAGAGGCTATTCTTCCCGAGTGTCCTAGAAATTACCATCTTGCTGGTATGCCCTTTCTTCATTTAAGGACACACAGACACACACAATAAAACCCAAACCATTGAACTGAAAGAGTGAGTCACACCAGCCAGGCCTCCGCCAAGCCAGTCAATTAAAGTGCAGGACCAATTCTGTGCTTTTCTTAGACCTTGAATGACTGTCTGACTTTCTTCCCGAATTTTTTTTTAATAGGGAAAAAAAGTATATGTTGATTTCTGAGCAAGTTGATGTATAGAAGCTGTCTCCTCATTAGAAGTTTTTAATCTTCTCGCAGAGGAATATTAAATAACTGATTGAGTTGCTCTTCATATGGAGGTTTCATCAGTCATCCTGTAGACTTTCAGTGCCTGCTATTGTATGTTTTATACTGTTAAGCTTTTATTCTTAATCTCATGTTGTGTAGTCTCTAGAAACATATTTGAGTCTGGAGTTCCTCCTGAGTGCTTTCTTTCATTGTTTTGTGTTAACAGGGAACGGGTATGGCAATCCCCGAAACTCACCAGGTCTGCTGGTCTCACCTGGTAACTTGAACAAGAATATGCAAGCAAAATCTCCTCCCCCCATGAATTTAGGGATGAATAACCGTAAACCAGATCTCCGAGTTCTTATTCCACCAGGCAGCAAGAATACGATGCCATCAGTGGTAATGAAAAACTACCTTTTAAATAAATGTTGATAATGTTTTGTATATGTTTTGCTGTTTTCGTACTTGTCCAACTTCATGAATTATTTACGTGCTCCCAGAAAATTAACACATCAATGCTATGCTGGAGCCCTCTTTGTATTTAGCTATTATTTCTGGTAACTCGTTCACATTTCCCTTTTCCATGTAAAAAAGAACCAACTTCCAATAAACTCCACTGTAGTACTGGTGTTCTGGGGCAAAGAAAATATTTCCTTTTAAGGCCTCCAATTTATAATTAGAAAACAAAACAAAACAAAACAAAAAGATATATATATATATATATATATATATATATATATATATATATCCTATTACTCTACTTATGGGACATATGGTTCCCCCAATGGTAGAATCAGATTCATAGAATGAAGTTTTTCATAACATATTTTTACAATATTGAACTATTTATTTATGTCCTCAAGGTGCTGACAGTGAAAAATCTTTTTTCGTAATTTCTAAATGAATTTTCTCTTGTTAATTGGCAATTGTTTTCTTAGGTATACTGCAGTGATAGTGCTTAATGTATCACATACCTGTATACTGCCTTGAATCATCTTTCTATGTTTGTGCTTCATGCAAATAGCTACCTTTCAAAAGCAAATTGTTTTCAAATCCTAGGCATTTTGAAAACAAAGATTATGTTTTACATTTTTAAAAAAGTTGTGCCCTTGTAAGAATAAATAAATTAATGTGAAATATACATATAAATAATATCCTAGACTCCATCATTTTTCTTTCTCCTGGGTTTGCAGGACTAAGATGAAGATAATATTGTGAAACTAAATTCAACAACAAAGAGACTTACATCAGTGCTCTCCAAATTAGCTTTGCTTAAGAGCGAGAATATTTAAAACCAAGATTCAGGAGACAAATTTAGATCATTCTGCAAACACATTTTTTTTTTTCCTTTTCTGTGCTCTGTGGCAAGCTTCAGGGTAAAACAGTCCTGCAAGCTGATTAGTTTATTATGGCACAGTGCAGATTAATTTTGAATATCAACCAAAAAAATCACATAATATGCAACGTTCCCTTAGGAAAAGACTGAATCTAATAAATAAAACCTCCCACAGGGCCACAGCCAAGCAGTGTGGGCCATGCATGGCAGGCTCTATATCAGCAGATAGAGTCCAAGCCTCTTAACGCCGATGCTTTCACAGGGATTCTGGCCGCCAGGTGCAATTCCCCCGCCTCCAACAAGTGGGGTTTCAAAAGATGATTTTTTTTTTTTCCTCAAAAAAAAAATGTGATGGTGAAATAATGAATGTTGAGACAGTGACCTGTGCTGAAAACTGGATAGATTGACTTCACATTTGAGACAAACAGCTCATTAAGGAAAGCAAAGAATGTCTTTGGAAGGAATTATCTTTAGAGTCTGGTTTTGAAAAACTATTTAAAATGTTGTGTCTATCAGAAGATGCTTTTCCTTGTGTTGGAAAGATTTTACCCCATTACAAATATTTAGACACTAATTTATGAAACTCCTTCCCCATGCTCTCAGTCTGAGGATGTCGACCTGCTTTTGGTAAGTGGCAAGTGTGCTCTCCTGAAATGTCATGGACAAGGAGAAACCTAAAGCAACTTTTAGGTGGAGCAGTAGCTCTAGTAAAATGGGAAGATTTCCGAAGTTATCCTAATGTGCCAACATTGATTATATTTAAATACCATTAATTTCAGGTATCACTCACAGGTGAAAAGCATGTCAGGTTATTTATTTTTCTAGTGTAAGTGAACGGCATGTTTTCAATTTATTTTAGGACTTAATTCATACTAAAATTCTAACAGAAAATCTTTAGTTATTTAAAACCACAAGATACTTTGTTTTCTAAGAAATTTAAGCCTCATGATCTTTAAATTTATGTGCATCTTTAATCTCCTTGCTGTAAGGAGTTAAATATAAATGTAGCTGCTTTGCCATCTAGTTTGAGGGAAGTTGAGAAGAATCTGAAAAAAGTGGTCAGAGCACCACCTTCTGGTCAGAATATGGCATGACACTCTACCCATCTGCTCTGCTGTATATAGAACTGAGGATAAAACCACGGTAGTTGATTTTAATTTTTTTTTAAATTTGCATCTGAATAAAAATTGAAACAATGGAAGTACAGTATACATATTTCATCAGTTTTCAACATAGTCTGTTTTTACCCATAATAAAGCTATGGTACTTGTTACTAGTTCAGTTGCCTAGGAGATACTGATGTAATGGGTTACTATGGCAACAACTGGTCTCTTGAAGGATTGTAAATGATAGGGTTGGCAGAGTTCATAGAGACACATGTTAAATGATTAATTTCATGAGATTTGTACCAGGTTATATTTTTATGTGCAAAATAATACTGAAATATAATATTTTTAACTTTAAAAAATTCCACCAATAATGTGTTTTTTATTTACTTTAAAAGAATCAAAGGATAAATAACTCCCAGTCTGCTCAGTCATTGGCTACCCCAGTGGTTTCCGTAGCAACTCCTACTTTACCAGGACAAGGGATGGGTGGCTATCCATCAGCCATTTCAACAACATATGGTACCGGTGAGTAGCTTTGCCATGTTCAAAGAGTACATGAAATACTTTTTATTAAAAAGCAAGATGAAAAAGATAGTACCTTTTAGTCAGTTAGGAGGTTCTATTTAGTACCTGTGGTGTCTAGAGCACTATACCGTTACCTGTTCACTACTAAGACAAAGTGAGTATCCACATTTTTTTTTTAAGTGACCGAAAGTTTTACTAACCCAACTGAGTTCTATATAGAACAATTTCAAGGAAAATGAGCTGTTATTTCTTTGATATAATAGAAAGCTCACTTCCTCAAGATTGTTTAAAAAACATTTCTTGGTTATCAAATATATATATACTGTAATACCATATTGTAGTTCTAATAAAGGATTGCAAGCTGTACTACTTTGAAGCTTCCATGGAATACTTATTTTTCGGTATGTAGTATATCTCTTTTAAATTGAAGTTGTGCCTGATGTTTTTTTCACCTTCTTCCCACCCCAAAAGTAATACAGTGTAATTAATACAGTAATGCCCATAGAATATTTTAAAACTCAAAAATGTTTCTTCTAGTCATCATTTGGCAATTTCCAAATTAAATGTTTTCCCCTACTGTATTTTTTTTATCTAGAGTACTCTCTGAGTAGTGCAGACCTGTCATCTCTGTCTGGGTTTAACACCGCCAGCGCTCTTCACCTGGGGTCAGTAACTGGCTGGCAACAGCAACACCTACATAACATGCCGCCATCTGCCCTCAGCCAACTGGGGTAAGCAATATGATTTCTTTCATAATACACTGTTAAGGGTGCATTTTTAAATGAACAATGGCAATCTCTAAAAACTGTGATCTATTGTCCCATTAGAGGATGTAATATTCTACTTTATCAAAATCTGAAAGTAATTATCAGATCAATACCTTTCAAGTAGCTTAAATATTACTTTCCTTATTCTTTAAGAGGAGGGGGAGCTCTGTGACAATGACGTAAATTATTTCCCTATTGTTTTCAGCTATATTTATTTCCACTTCTATCAATAATAAATATGTAGTTAAGTTTTCACATAGCTCATGTGGGACATAAGAAGACATTTATAGTTATAAGTTCTTTAAGTTTTTTGAGATATGTGAGAATCCTCACTTAGCATAAACCACATAGCTCAGGCTAATGTTAACATCATAATCATAGGATCAACTATTCCATTGATTGTATATATTTATAATAATACTCATAGTATACTTGTATGTTTACAGATATTATATGAATATAAATATACATGTATATGTACATACATATACTAATTACCTAAATTTGGGTATAAAAATAATTTTTGTTGTTTTCTGGTCAGAAGATGTGTATTTCTGCCCCCTTGTGGTAGTTTTGAGATATATCTGTATCATAAAAATGATTCCTGTCATTAAACTCTGAAAGTGTACAAATCTTTTAAAAGCCTTGAATTCACAATTCACACCACCTGTAAAACAAATAATTTTATTTTAGAGTTTAAGACATAAGTCAAATGCCAGACGTTAAGTTTCACTAATAACTCCAAAATTGCAACTAATCAAAATTTTAAAAAAATACTTAGGAGGATATAAAATATTTAAAGATAACAAGTTTTTACATTTTGGAAACATTCTTTATGCCTCTCTGACTTTTAATTTTCTACTAAGCCATTTGGTTAGAATAGTTAACTAGCTCTACGTTCGTATTTCTAAGGAGATGATGAGCGTAAGGCACTAAGTAGAATAAAAATCACTGATTGACACTACAGCTTCATCTCTCTTGCCCTCCCCTGCCCCACTAGCTTTCAGTAGAATTGATTTCACACAGATTAGTGCTGTGGTAATGGAATCTTGAACCCATTCACCATAGGCTTATGTACATCCTACTCACTAATCACTATTGTTGAATATAAATAACAAAATAAAATATTCATATAAATAATAAAATAAATTCATGTGACAGTATTACTCTCCTATCTTGAAAGATTGTTAACTTTAAAGATATATTAAATATTGATCCACAACAGAGGTTTTTGGTTTTTTTTTAGGACATTTAAATTTTCTCAGAAATGTTAACCTTCCAAGTAGACATTTATGGTAATAACTTTTTCAGGTAGTTATCACTAAGTACATCATACCATCCAGGCAATCTTAAAATACACACACTTCTGCGGCTTAGCTGTGGATCCACTGTACATGCTTTTTGGCAAAAAATAAAGATAGCTATTTACTTTTCATTTTTCAAAAAATATGTCCATTAGAGGACTAGATTTCCTTAGAAATTATCAATGTCAAAAATTACATTATTTTCCCTGAATGTGGCTTTCTTTTGTTTTCAGTGACATCTGACAATTTGCATTTTACATATAAAACACATTTACTTATGTATTTTAACAATACTGCGGTTTTAAAATTCTCTCCTATTACATGAAGAGTCTAATTCTCTGTTGCTCTTAATAGACGCTTCAGTAAATGAGAAAAGCTAGGACTGGACTAGAGAGGAACTGAATTACAACAGCCAAGGAAGAAACATTTTGTTTAGTTTGATTTGTTTACAACATTATTTTCATGGTGCATAATTTCACTCTGAATTTGGTCTATGAGTTTTTATTGCATTTAATCACTTCCCTTATCCTCAGATAGGATACCACTTCCAGTCCTAATTTTGCCACCTACTTACTACTTCCCTCCCTCCCTCCCTGCTTCTCTCCTTCCCTCCCTTCCTTCCTTCCTTCCTCCTCTCCCTCCCTGACACACACACACACACACACACACACACACACACGCACTCTCAGAGTAGCTTCTCAAAAGGAGATTCCTTCAAATGGACTAGCACATGCTCACACAACTAAATGTTAAACTGTTTTTTTATCCCAGTTGTAATAGTTATGTAAAATAAATTATATGAGCTGCCTTAATGTCTAAATTAATTTTAAAAAATTAATTTTTTAAGTGTAAATTAATTTTAAAAAACTGATATCTTTCCTGGCTGAAGTAGTCTCATACACTTGTATGGTGGGTTCACATTCTTTTGGATAGATCATAGTGTTTAAAGCAGAGTAAAATACATTTCAGCTCTACCAAAGTGGTTATTCCTGGCAGCCCGAGATGTTCACCATTCTTTCTTAAAATCGAAAAGTACAAGAGACCTTCATATTTAGTTCACAAAAATACCTTTACCTCTTCAAAGCTATACTTTTAACACTATCTAGTATTTGATTTTTATCTAAGCAAGTTAGACATACAGCATAAACTGATTTGATGTAGGGAGTAGAGGTGACTGGCAGAAGAAAGCTGCCATCAAGGGTTAGTGAAAGTCATTTGAATACTAAGATTTGAGAAAAATGACCCTCGAATTTCTGGGTGTTTTTCTCCCACCATCTAAAAAAGAGCAACCTGTTTTCTGGAAATACTTCTGTATATCATCTTTGCTGATGTTATACTGAGAGGGGTCACTCTGAGTGAAGATGACCTTAAAAAGTTTAGGTTAAATATAGTTTGATAGTCTAATTTCCAGGCAGTGGCAGTAAGCAGTTTGAATAAAACTATCCAGCCATGTTTCCTTACTGAACCATTATGGGGAAGGGTAGGCGTTGTCCCAGTTGGAAAGCATCTGTGGTAGATGAGAACTTGCAGCAGGACTTGACACAGGAAGCTTTCATGTCTAGCTTCTGTCCCCCCACCCACCCACCTGTTTGTCACCTATACATATGAAGCATTTCATAATTGTCTGTGCCTATAAAAAATTTTTTCTCAAGAATAAGTAAAACAACATGGTTATATCTGAACCTAGCAAATATACAGCTAAGTGATTTTTAATGTTTTTTTCTTTTCAAGAAAACTACTTCCTTGATAACAGAAACTACTCAATTAAATGTAATCCTGTTTTGAATCCTCTGCCACAGTATAATGAAGCTGAATCTCAGATACCACTTACATTTCATTATTGTGGATTTAGTGTCCCAGAACTATTCAAAATGCTTCATATATGCTTTCAGTGTCAAATGAAATGCCACCAAATAGGACTAGCCTATTTGTTTATAGGAAGGGATAAACAATAATTGTCATGTCTTATGGGGAAGAGATGGAGCAAAACCTGTACAAGCCAGTTGACATTGGGAGATAACGCAGCTTCCAAAAGCTTTGTTAAAGAAATAGCATTTTGATTATATTACTTTTCGCTTAATTTATTCAGATGAACTGAATTTACTGGTCCAACTCACCAAATTTTTTTTTTCATTTTCCATGTCCCCCACCTGTAAAAACACAATCTAAATATCAAAGAGCAGACAAAAATGTTCATTGATATGCCACTTTATTTTCAGACTCCTAATTGGCATTCATTATTAAACAGTTGTGTGATTCATAGTAGACATTTCATTAAATTTTAGTGAAATGGTCTTTCTTACCCAGAGTCAGGAAAATTCTTTCTTCCAAAAATCAAAAGATGATTTTTTTCTGACATCAAAATGAATCATTAAGTAACATTGAACCAAGATAAAATAGTCCACCATTATGGATTCTTTTGAAATATAGGTATTCCCCCCCACTTTAATATCTTCTTGATTCAAAAATTACTTAATTAAAACTCTTAGAAAATTAGTATACTAATATAGACTGTAAATTAAAAAATATATAAAGAAGTATAAGTATAAACAGGTGATTGAAAATTATACACACTCCCTGTAGTACCTTGATGTAAATGCTAAAACTGCTTTGCTTCTATAAGATCATAAAAACAAGAGAAAGAAAAACTTACTTAGGGAAACAAATAATTCTCCTTTGTCATTCTTGACATTAGCTCATCTATTAATAAGAGAAGGAAAGTAATTCTTTGCCAGTAGGTGGTGCTTTTGTATAAAACATCACTCAAAGATAAACTCATTTCTGACTAATTTTATATCTCTATACATCTTGAGCCTGAATTGCACCCTCCAAAAAGCCAGTGCCAAATTACTCGACTTTTTCATCTGAAATATATACCCATTTTCTCACCACTCATAATGACGTTTTTAGTGCCATCCAATTCTCTCCATTGGAAAATAACAACATCACATGCATGGGTAGATAGGTTTGCTTTCCTTTGTTTAAAATGGGTGTGTCAATTATGTATTTCACTTTGCTGTGACTCTTCCTCAGTAAAAAGAGATTTCTGTATTCTCTTGACAATACGGGCAAGTAATGCTGACTCTAGCCTTGGATGTCAGTGCAATCAGAGTGTAAGAACAATACAATCATCTTAAAACTGACATCAGCAATGTTACTGTGGTTTATCCTGATCCAAGTCATTGTCATTGCTGATCTATACTTAAGGGCTTCATGCTTTTCCCTCCAGAATTTCAAGTATCTAAATTCTACCACATTTTGGGAAAAGGGAAAGTTATACTTTCCTGGAACAAATGAGGACTAAAGGTTATAAACACTGTAAAATCACACTAGATCCTTCTTTACTAACCACCTTTTCTTAGGCAAATCCAGATTCATCAACTAATGCCAAAGATAAATAAGAGGAGTGGTTCCCAAAGTCCCCCAGCAGGGCAAGATTAGCAATAGGAGGTAAAGTTAAGATAATTGCAGAATATAAATAGCCTTTTTATCCCATTTAGCTGAGAAAGGATGAGTGAAGAAAGTAAAATTATATTAGTTTTAGTAGGAAGTCTAAGTTTTTTAAATCAATACTTAAAATTTCTGCAGACAGTTTCAGTCTCCCTCCTTCCTCTTCTTTCCCCTCTCCCAAGCTTTTCACTAGATATGGTTATAGGTAGCCTCTTATGGATTCTATTAAGTTAAAATGTGAACTTTTTCCCCTTTCTCTGAAGACTATGCAACTTAATGATATGTGCTTATTAAATTGAGGGAAACATTTATATCCATAATAAGCTTTTTACAATAATTTCAAACACTGGCATTTTGTAAATCAAGGAAGTCTAATTCAAAAGCTAAACACTATATCTTAAATCTTAGATTATATTTTGGAACTAATCTAGGGAGAAATCCCATAGACACAGAAAATGCTTTCTCCAGCGTGTCTTGTTAAACCTTTCTGAACCGGTAACCTATACATTTAGGAAGCCTGTCAGAGACTAGAGGTGTGATTCATGAGCCTGGACCAGTTAAATACTGTAATTACTACCGGGCAAGTCAACAGAGGCATCCTAAATCGCTCTAAGAAGGCAATGCCCTTACGTGCTTCTAAGCACGTTCTCCTCCCTCTGGGCATGCTCTGGTGTCTATGAGAGTCTTTAAGCTGATGTTTTATGTAATTGTGAGTTCCTGGGGGCTCCAGGCCTCCTCCATCTGTAACTGGGTTTCCTTTCCTCCTACAGAGCTTGCACTAGCACTCATTTATCTCAGAGTTCAAATCTCTCCCTGCCTTCTACTCAAAGCCTCAACATCAAGTCAGAACCTGTTTCTCCTCCTAGAGACCGTACCACCACCCCTTCGAGATACCCACAACACACGCGCCACGAGGCGGGGAGATCTCCTGTTGACAGCTTGAGCAGCTGTAGCAGTTCGTACGACGGGAGCGACCGAGAGGATCACCGGAATGAATTCCACTCCCCCATTGGACTCACCAGACCTTCGCCGGACGAAAGGGAAAGTCCCTCAGTCAAGCGCATGCGACTCTCTGAAGGATGGGCAACATGATCAGATTATTACTTAATAGTTGTTTTTTTTTCTTGCAGTGTGTGTGTGTGCTATACCTTAATGGGGAAGGGGGGTCGATATGCATTATATGTGCTGTGTGTGGAAAACAAAAAAAAAGTCAGGTACTCTGTTTTGTAAAAGTACTTTTAAATTGCCTCAGTGATACAGTATAAAGATAAACAGAAATGCTGAGATAAGCTTAGCACTCGAGTTGTACAACAGAACACTTGTACAAAATAGATTTTAAGGCTAACTTCTTTTCACTGTTGTGCTCCTTTGCAAAATGTATGTTACAATAGATAGTGTCATGTTGCAGGTTCAACGTTATTTACATGTAAATAGACAAAAGGAAACATTTGCCAAAAACGGCAGATCTTTACTGAAAGAGAGAGCAGCTGTTATGCAACATATAGAAAAATGTATAGATGTTTTGGACAGACCCGGCAAAGGGTGGCCATTGGTAAATGTTAGGAATACACCAGGTCACCTAACATCCCAAGACCACTCAAAACCTGCAGGCATATCATTGGCGTATGGCACTCAATAAAAAGGATCAATGACCATTAAAAGAGGACCATACCTATTTAAAAAATGTGGAGTTTGAGGGCTAACGTATTTAATTAAATAAATAAATAAATAAATCTGGGTCTGCATCTCTTATTAAATAAAAATATAAAAATATGTACATTACATTTTGCTTATTTTCATATAAAAGGTAAGACAGAGTTTGCAAAGCATTTGTGGCTTTTTGTAGTTTACTTAAGCCAAAATGTGTTTTCCCCCCTTGATAGCTTCGCTAATATTTTAAACAGTCCTGTAAAAAACCAAAAAGGACTTTTTGTATAGAAAGCACTACCCTAAGCCATGAAGAACTCCATGCTTTGCTAACCAAGATAACTGTTTTCTCTTTGTAGAAGTTTTGTTTTTGAAATGTGTATTTCTAATTATATAAAATATTAAGAATCTTTTAAAAAATCTGTGAAATTAACATGCTTGTGTATAGCTTTCTAATATATATAATATTATGGTAATAGCAGAAGTTTTGTTAATAGCGGGAGGGGGGTATATTTGTGCAGTTGCACATTTGAGTAACTATTTTCTTTCTGTTTTCTTTTACTCTGCATACATTTTATAAGTTCAAGGTCAGCTGTCAAAAGGATAACCTGTGGGATTAAAACATATCACACTGCAACACCCTTAAATTGTTTTAAATACATGAGCGATCTATTGGGTCAACTGACATCCATTGTATATACTAATTAGTTTCTTTTATGCTATTTTTGTTTTTTGAATTTTTATCAAATGCAGGGCCCCTTTCTGATCTCACCATTTCACCATGCATCTTGGAATTCAGTAAGTGCATACCCTACCTTACCGGTATCCTAAATTATCTGGTTGGTTTTCAGCCTAGAATTTGATATGCTTTTTAGAAATACACCTAGAATAGGGAAGGTGTATTGGGGCACATGTCCTGCAAATATGGCCCTAGAAACTAGTGATATGGAGTTTACTCAATATATAAGTTATAAATTCCCACAGAAGAAAAATGTGAAAGACTGGGTGCTAGACAAGAAGGAAGCAGGTAAAGGGATAGTTGCTTCATCATCCGTTTTCAATTATTTTAACTGACCCTCAACAATCTTGTCAGCAATATAGGACTGTTGAACAACCCCAGTGTGTTAGGACCCCCAAATGTCACTTCTGCATAAAGCATGTATGTCATCTATTTTTTCTTCAATAAAGAGATTTAATAGCCATTTCAAGAAATCCCATTAAAGAACCTCTCTATGTCCCTTTTTTAATTTTTCAAGAAATATTGATCACTCTTGTCTAATATTTGTCTATAAGGGATTAACTTTCAGACCCTTTAAAAAGTGAGTGCCATTAAAAACAAGTTGATATATATTGTTTAAGAGAGATTTCAATCTAGGAATGATTTTCCTTCTCTTGGAATGTGGAGATCTGTCGATTCACCTCCAATCATATGCATTGACATAAACAGCAAAGAAGATACAGTAAGGTCGACATTCCTATATCAGGTGTAGGACATTTCTTACCATTTCTTCTTTTACTTGCACAGTTGCTATGTTTTCTCATTGTAAAAGGCTGCCGCTGGGTGGCAAAAGCCAGGAGACCTTACTAACTAGGCTATATTTTTCTTAACTTGATCTAAAATCTACAATTAGACCACAATGCACCTTTGGTGGTATCCATATAGGATGCTAACCTGCCTTGTACTAACATTTTATATACTAAAAAAAAAAAAATCTAGTAACCATTTCGTATCTCCCACTACTCAAGCTATCCATGGAACATGAAAGAAAAACATTTATGCAGAGGAAAAATAGAAAATCATCCCTGAAAATACGCACGCACACGTACACACACACACACACACACACACACACACTCGCATATAGGGGGAAGAAAACTATGAAAAGTATTTTTCTCACCATTGACTTGATCCCATCCTTACAACGCATCCTTATAACTTGATGTGTATAAAATATGCAAACATGTCACAAATGTTCTTTGTCATTTCAAAACTCTTTATCAATATCCATAGAAACTTACCAGTGGGTGGGAAAGGGTCATTATGTGAAAACATGAAAAAATAGCCATATTAATTTTTTACCTGCAATTTGCCTCAGCAACAAAGAAAAGGTGAATTTCTAATGCTGAAGATAAAGTAAGCTGAAGTACCAGCAGAAGCCTTGGCTATTTATAGCAATTCAGACAATAGTTTTATAAGAACATGAAAAGAACAGAATCACTTGAAAATGGATGCCACTCATCTCTTGTTCTCACTACTGAATTCATATAAAGTGGTGGCAAGATAGCGAAGGGATAATCTGAGAATTTTTTAAAGATGATTTAATGAGAAGCACAATTCTGATTGTGATGAGTCACTTTCTGTAAACAATCACTGTCTATCTTTACCCTCATACCTTATCTGTAATTTATCATTTATTGTATTTGCAATGCTAGTATGGTTTGGTTTTTTTTATCACAGTAAATCCTTGTATTTAGGAGTTTAGGGCAGAGCCCTGCGGGAGTAGTATTTTACATCACCCATCCTAGAGTAACAATTTAGGCAACATTCTTCATTGCAAGTCAAAGAACCATAAGTGGCATTTCACATAGCTACAAGTATTGTTAGGTCTAATCCTATTTTAGAAGATTTTTTGGTAATGTTGAGCTTAAATACTGGTAACACTGATGCAATATATGCAAGCTGCACAACCTGTATATTGTATGCATTGGTGTGTGGAAGGCTGTTCATTTCAACGTTTTTTAAAATTGTGTTTTTTAGTAAAATGGCTTATTTTTTCCCAAAGGTGGAATTTAGCATTTTGTAATGATGAATATGAAAATGCCTATCATCCTCAGACCACTTTCAGGTTAACTAAAATGAGAATTAAAAAAAAAAAATCAAGTACACTTTTTAAAAGGATACCTGCCCTCTCACAAGTTGATGTCTTTCTTTTTCTTACATGCCCATCTTTTAACTTAGAAATAGCATTTTTTTTGCCCCCTTTATTCATTTGTTTGTTTTTTCCCCAGAAAGTTAATGCTTGTATTTCTTTCTTTTAAAAAAAAGTGTGTTGTGTTGTTTTTTTTAAAAAAAAAAGAAGCAGCCACTTGAACCCTCAATAAAGGCTGTTGCTTAAGCATAGCATACTTCATCTGTTCCCATTTGTGCCATCTGCTGTGATGTCGTCACTTATATGGCGTGAATTTCCTGCCACTCCAGATCTTTTGAAGATTGATGGAATACTGATGTCTGTTAGAATGCTTCAGACTATCAATGTAATTAAAGGCTTTTCTTAAATATGTTTTAACCAAAGATGTGGAGCAATCCAAGCCACATATCTTCTACATTCAATTTGTCCATTTTGGTTCTTTTTCTAATCGGGTATTGCGTTTGCCTTCCCTAGTCATACCTCAAATTCATTCATACCTCAGTTTAATTCAGAGAGGTCAGCTAAGTGACGGATTCTGTTGTGGTTTGCAAGCAGTACCAGTGTTCTCTCCCAGAGCAAAGTAGAACTGGGTCACTGTAGGCATAGGACTTGGATTGCTTCAGATGGTTTGCTGTATCATTTTTCTTCTTTTTCTTTTTTTGGGGGACTTATTTCCATTAAATGACAGTAACTAAAGTAGCTTGTAAATGAGGGCATACAAGCATTTGCAACAAATATTCAAATAGAGGCTCACAGCGGCATAAGCTGGACTTTGTCGCCACTAGATGACAAGATGTTATAACTAAGTTAAACCACATCTCTGTATCTCAAGGGACTTAATTCAGCTGTCTGTAGTGAATAAAAGTGGGGAATTTTCCAAAGTTTCTCCTGCTGGAAATAAGGTATAATTTGTATTTTGCAGACAATTCAGTAAAGTTACTGGCTTTCTTAGTGATGCAGTGTCTCTGGTGCATTTTTTTAATATATGTTTTGCTGTTTAAATTTATTCCGCTTTATCGTGTTTTTCTTTTTTTTAAGTAGCTTCTCTCACAAGCGCAAGTGAGCTTTCTCAGTTTTCAACTCAAAATACTCAAAAAGAGGGATATTCGTGTTTTGGAGGGAGGATCATAGTTCTTGGGGGTAATACAGGTATTCAGCCAGTGTGGAAAGTTCTAGGTTTTTATCGAGTGATTCAACTTTTTTATGAAAGCAGTTCTGTGAAAGTCTCTGACAACTTGCTTAAATGCACAGAATTTTTCAGAAGTCATTGTGAAAGGCACTACTGTGCAATAAGTGAAGTTATTTTTTAAACTAAAATGTGTAGAAAACATTTCCAGATTTATGTTTTCTTCATCAAAATTGTCCCTCTAACAGCAACAAAAAGAAAGGTTGAAAACCTTTTAGGATATTTAGGATAAGTAGGCTTATCCTTAATATTTGAGAAAATTAGTGAATTCATACATTTTTAGAAACTATGATATATCCATTACCAAAATGTAGTTGTAATTGGAATATCCTTAGAAAGATCAATGTGAAGACTAATTTAGAAACGAAACCAAAAAGGGAAACGAGACCCTGGCCAGCCAACTGGACCCCGTGGACTTGGGCACTAGCAGTGATTCTTGATCTGATGAAAAAAGGAATGCAGCTGGGTAAACACTGCATATGTGGCTTCAAAACCGCAGTGCTTTTCCCTTTGATTTTCAGCAAACATTTATTAAACAATTATGTGTAACTCATTTGGTGGATTCTAGAATGAATGAAGATACAGCCCTTGCTCTTAAGAAACTTATAAACTAATAGATTAAAAGACTAACAGGAAATAGAAAGTGTTCTCAGAGACTTCTGTCAAGTGCTAGGAGGGAACCTCTTTGGCCATCTTTAGAGCCGAGCAGGGCAGAGGCCCTGAGCATGGACATTTCATAATCTGCACAGCAGAGACAGCCTTTGACTTGACTTTTTGGATAGGTCGGACAGAGAAAGGCCCAGATGGTTGAGGACAGGGCTGATCCAGTGGGCATGTGAACTCTGCAGTCACACATGGCCCTGCACTTAGGTTTGTGCTCTACTGTCACCCTCTTGATTTTTTTTTTTAAGGTTTTATTGGGGAATTGGGGGAGGGGAACAGCATTGGGGAATCGGGGAAGGGGAACAGACAAGTTACAGTCCTTTTTTGTTCTTCAGTCTAGTTGTGGAGGACATTGCTTCACTGGCCCATGTTGGTATTATCATTGTGCTCTTCCCAGGTGAAGCAGATCGGTGGACAGCTGCTCACAGCGGCTCTTGACAGCTCACGCTGGCTGCTGGCCACTCACTGTAGCCTATGGCAGCCAACTGCAGCAGAGGCTGCAGCCCACACCATTGCCTGCCATCTTAGCTATAGAGAGGCAACCAGGTGGAGCTGTTGTTCACCACCTTAACTATAGAGAGTGGTGTCACTGGCCCTCATATGTGGTATCCAAACCCGGGCCCTGCTGCAGAGCTGGCGTCTGAAGCCAGCTCCTAACCAACGTGCCACTCGGCCGGTCCCCCTTCTTGATATTCTTAATTTTATCTCTGAGCTTGTGGTTTTGTTTGTTTTTTTGTTTTGTTTTTAGCTGAGCAATCCTGCCACCTGTTGGCAGCTCAGCGACAGTTCAGCTTGGGCTGGGAATCTAACCAGCAACCCTGTTGCTCAGATCTCGCACGCACTCTTGAGTGAGCTCTTAACCAACTGAGCCACTCAGCTGGCCCATCTGAGCTTGTGCTTTATAAGTGAAGTCTGATAGGACAACAGAGCATTCGTGGGAACACAGGAAGTAACACAAAAAATGAAAAGCTTTCATTGTAGTACTTTTAACCTTTCTTGCTTTCTGAAAAAGGATATTTTCCTTTTGTACTGAGCCCCTCAAATTATGATTTCAGGCCTAGATGATGACAAGGAGGAAATAGTAGGTTGTCGGAAAAGTCATGAGGCATTTTTGCAACGAAAAACAAAAAATACGTTGTGAATTTTCTGACAACCCAATAGTAGGTACAAAGGCACAGAGATGGGAACATGAGAGAAAAATTTGCAGAAAGGGTGGACCATCCTGTTTAAATAAAGTGTAGCCATATGTGGATGTTGGAGGAGGTCACCACCAGTTGACCCACCCCCAGTCATTGGAATGTATGATTTACCCACTGTTCCCACAGTGGGAGCCATTTTCATAGACACAGCCTTCAGAGAGCAATGTGCTGTTAAGACCATCTGGACGGTACACATAACTAAACCCAGTTAAGGCCTCTATAGAAACTTAAGATTCTGGCAAGGTGGATACAGAGATTACTTGTCTCACAGCCATCCAGGACAAGCCTCATATGTAACTTCCCTTGCTTATTAAACCTACCACCTCCCAATCTGGAGTGGTCTGCCTCCTTTTTAAGTTCTCTCCTTGCAGTCTGTTGTGATGACCAATTTCATATTATACCCAGGAATCTTCCAAGGTTTTTTGTTTGTTTTTTTTAGCTGAGCCATCCTGCCACCTGTTGGCAGCTCAACGGCAACTCAGCTCGGGCGCGAACCACTGTTGCTGAGAGCTCAGCTTGAACTCTTGAGCGAGCTCTTAACCAACTGAGCCATTCGGCCGGCCCTTCTTCCAAGGTTTTGAACAAACAGTAGGAGAGCATTAAAAGCCAAGACTGGAAAAATTGGTTGGGGTCTGATTATATAATTGCAAGTTAAGATGTCTGCAGTTTAAGCAACTAAATGAAAGATTTAGAAGAGATGGAATTGTCAAAATTCAGCAAATAATTAGGTAGTGGTAGGAAAGTAGTAGATAAGGAATTGTTAGAGTTTGCATTTTTAAGCTTAAATGATTAGAATTCCAGTAATATCTTGATTGGAAATAGGTCACTGCTTTATGAGAAAGGTAGTTAATTCACTTTTCAGCATGTTTAAATTGACATATTCAAGTAGAATATGAGAATGTTGCAAATACAAACTTGAACTCTAGATATCAGCTAATGCTATAGATAAAGTTTTGGATGTTACTAACAAGGAGACAACAGTGAAAGCCATACCTGTGAATGAGCTTGCCAAGGGGAAGGGGAAGAGAAAGAGAAGAAGCAGGCTGAGAAATGGATGTTAAAGAGGGCCACCTACTGAGGACCTGTGAAGGACTCAAGAAGGAGCAGTCAGACAGAAAGCCAAAGAGCGCTGTCAGGGCAAGAAGAGGTTTCAAAGGGAAAAAAAAAAAGTGTAATCAATAGTGTCATGCTTTATTGGGACTACCAAGGAGGAAGATCGAAGAAGGAATTTTGGTCTTGGGTGGTGTCTGAGAATCATTTCAATAAAATGGTATGGGAGGGAAGAGAGATCTCAAGAGGTTGTCTAGCAGATGCTGTGAAATTTCAGGCAGCAAGTATGAACTAATCTTTCATGATGTTTGTGATGAAAAGGAGAGAGCTAGTGTGAAGAGTTAGCATTTTTAAAGATGAAGGGAAAGATTGTGAAAGGACCAGGTGGTACCTGAGCATGCTTATGGGCTGGAGAAGAACTAAGAGGGGCAGAAGGCATGCATGACCCATCCTAACCAGGTTAGAGGATTATAGTTTGTGCCCTCCAGATACAATGTGGGTGTGGTTCTTTTACTTCAATGATGTGTGGAAGTCTGGACTTAGAAGAGTTTTTGAATTGGATAAAGGAAAACTATCTGGAACAGAACATCTGAGTTTTCAATTTGTAAATTGAGAAAGCCCTTTTCCTATTTTGTTTGCATATGACTATGGCATCTTCCCTACACATTATCCTTGCAGACAGATCTCTAAGAAAGATCCAGTGATGAAAGAGGAAAGCCAAGTTCACTTCTGTGTGTCTCCCTTGAATTCCCACTGTCCCTATTTCCTGAGAGCAAACGTCTCTATCACCAAAAAGGAGGCCATTCCTTTAATCTCTCCTCTCCCAGGCACTGCCTCTTTCCTGGGGGGACTTTTGCTTGAAAATTACAGTTAGGAAAACATGTAAGAAAGTGTTCATATTTTCTGGACCTGAAGTGGTTTCTGGTTTCAGCAGCAGCCTTGCCTGACCATTCACTCCATCACATCCCCAGTCTTGATCAGCTCACAGGAGAACTCCAGTTCTAAAGTACCCATCCCTAGAGGCCAACCTTGTCTCGAGGCAAAACAGAGAATGACAATCACCTTTGAATCTGGTAACTGGCACAAGGGCCAGGCTAAAAGGGAGAAAACAGGAACTACCTGTGGGACAAGTCTGCACTGAAGAGCAAGTAGCTAAGAAAGTGCTTTACCCAAACACTCCGCCACCAGAAATGCAGGGTCCATGCCAGTTCCCTTGCCCCTCTATAAAGAGAGCCCCAATTCCTGGAAGGTTGCAATGGCACAGGCAACATGAGGAAAGAGGAGCTGACACTGATGTGTGACTAACATATTGAGTCCCTTCTCTGCATATTGAGTCCCTTCTCTGCAATGGCCTTGACCTACGTTATCTTTTTTAACTCAGTAACACTGGATGCAGTTTTTCCAGAGGTCAACTAGTATTCCGGTTGAGAATCGTACCAGCTTTGCCTCTCACAACGTAGCATTTGTGAAGTTATTTATTCTAAGTATCGATTTTTCTCACTTATCACTCACAGGGTTGCTTTGAGGCCCAATTAAGACCTTTATAGATAGATGCTAATCATGGAAAAGCTGAGAATCCTGACACCCCTACAACTTACTCAAAATAAACATGATGACCCTACTTTGTAAAATAATAGTAAGTCATCAAGGTTCTGATTTTTCCTATGATGACTACAATGACAATGTGCTTTTTTTTTATTTCTTAGCAATACCACATTCTTTCTCAACGGACAATTTGGTATGCCCCTGCTTTGCTGATGCCCAAAGCACATACTCCACCTATGGAGAAAGCAGTGCTTTGCAGTGTTTACCCCTCAGCATCCCACGAGTGGTGCTAACTCTATCAACACACAGACTTTTCTAGAAGTAATAATTAAAGGAAGAAAATGGCCTCCACGCATTTATTTTATACATATTCTATATGTTATGCTTGTTTCTCTTTACAAATAAGATCCCTGCTTGGAAATGCAAATTTGTTTGCATGCAAAAGTTTATATGCATAGTATTTATGATTAAAATGTTGGGAAGGTGCCCATCAAAAAAGGAATGTTTAAATAAATTGTGGTACATTGACATGATGGAATACTACACAACAGTTTAAGAAACAAAACAAAACACCATCTATATACTAATATGGACATTTTCCTGGATACATTGTTAGATTTAAAAAAGCAACAACAGGGGCCTGCCAAGTGGTGTGGTGGTTAAGAGCTGGCTTGGAATACCCGTGGCCCTGGTTTGGATCCCACATATGAGGGCCAGTGACACTGCCCTCTACAGCTAAGATGGTGAACAACAGCTACACCTGGAGTTGGGCTGCTGTGAGTCCCTGGGACGGCATAGCTGCAGCCCCTGCTGCAGTGGGCTGCCATAGGCTATAGTGAGTGGCCGGCAGCCAGTGTGAGTGGCTGGCAGCCGGTGTGAGCTGCCAAGAGCCGCTGTGAGCGGCCATCCAGAGACCGGCGACCTATCTGCCTCACCCGAAAAGAGCTCAATGATGATACCAACATGGGCCAGTGAAACAATGGCCTCAACTAGACTGAAGAACAAAAGGACAGCAACTTGTCTGTTCCCCTTCCCCAGTTCCCCAGCATTGTTCCCCTCCCCCAATTCCCAAATAAAATCTTTAAAAAAAATTTTTTAAAAAGCAACAATGGAACTGTGTATACAGTATGCTATCTTTCAGGTACAAATGCAGTAGGGTTAAAACAATAAACGTTCTTATATTTGCCTAAGGAAACACTGGAAGGATATGCAAAGAAACCAACAAAGTAGTTACCAAAGAGATGAGGGGATGGGGGAAAGGGGTGAACGGGGTGAAAGAAAGACTTGACAGCATATACTTTTTTTCATGTTGTTTTTATTTTTTGAACAATATGAATATACTACTTATTCAAAAAGAGAAAAGTTTTAGTTTGGGGAAAAAATCTTTCCAAACAAATGTAAATGCCACGTAGAGTGAATTTATAGAAAGCTCTCTTCTGACTGAGGAAGCCTTTGGAAAATGCCAGTGTGTAGATCATAACTCAGGATGGTGGGTGTGTGTTTCATATTCTCCAGGTGCAGAAGCCTTCAGCTATCATTTTCAGCGAAGAGACAGAAATGAAACCTTAGTTAGGAATTTGCTTCTCTGTTGACTACACTAAGTGGCCAAAAAGGCAAGCAGTTTCCCTGAGTTAAATCACAAATATTCTTTTCTAAGAATATTTGGGTTTATTTTTCTTTGCCATTTTCCCAGTCACTTACTGCTTTTTAACCAGATACCAGAATTTATCCCATAAGATTTCATTTACTCTGCCTGCTCAAGAATTTATTTATCCTATTGAGCCATCTAATTCTAAGATAGTAAAATCTCTGGATTTTACTGGATTTCTGTTGAACTTACAGCTGTCTTGAACTTGCAAGCTGCTCCCACATGTGATGAGGTTGTATTAGAACACAGAAAACATATCATCATAACCAACTTCCGTGTATATAACCATCAGCTGAAACAGCATGGAGAGTATGTCATTTTCTTCGTCATTTCTAATTCATTGGCTACATTTCCAAGTAAAAATTGGAAATCTCAAAATAATATACATTTTTCACAATTCCCCACCTTCTTGTCCCCTGCATTTACTATGGTTTATGTTCTGTGCATGCACAAAATTCTACCATTAAAATATGGTAAGTAAATTAATTATTTGGCCAAATCAAAAAAACGTTCTCGGGCTGGCCAAGTGGCCATGGTGGTTGGACGCTGGTTTGGGATGCCAGCGGCCCCGGTTCGGATCCCACATATGAGGGCGAGTGACACTGCAATTACCAAAAAAAAAAAAAAAAAAAAAAAAACAATTCTCTATTTCAGAGTTCTATACATTACCTATCCAATAATGGATAATATTTTCCACGAGCTCTTCTCCTAAATTCTCATTAAGTGGTAGTATTTTTCTTTTGAGTTAAGTTATTAAAAAAGAACTCAGAAAAGTGGTTTACTTCTTCTAAACACTCAGCCTCTACAGAATCCTCTTTAAAGATACTGACAACAATACGAGAATATATACTACAGCCCTTAGGAGCTCACCTACCTTGATAAAGCCCAGTTTTCTTCTTGCCTTTAACAATGCATTTTGTAAAATTTGAGAATAAAAAAAAGTACTGTGAAATATGGAATTAAGAAATATGATACAGGATGCATTGAACTGCAGTTAGAAAATTGTATACTACTAGTTACTAGATACATGTAACCAATGCTGCTGCTAATTGTGATAATAATTATTAAAAACATCACTCCTTCAAATATATGTGAGGATTATGTTGAGTGAAAGAAGCCGAGCACCGAAGAGAGCATAATGTGGAACTTCATTTATGCAGTATGGAATCCCTACTGTATAAAATTCCATGCTAGTCTTGCAACACAAGGACAGATAGAACTCATCTATAGTAATAGAAATCAAAACAGTGGTTGACTGTGGCAGGGTAGGGGTTGAAAGGAAGCAGAACAAAGGGACTTTCTAGGTGGGGTGGCAGGATAGAAATGTTCTATGTCTTGAATGAGATACTATGTCAAAATTCTACAAATGGGACATTGAAGATCTGTGCACTTCATTCTGTGTAAAATTTGCCTCAATTAAAAAAAAATGCTTGTGTAAAGAGAAATCTCAAATTCAGAATATTATATAAGAAATTCTATGATACATAATAAGTATTTTATAGATAAGATATAAACAGGTATCTTATATAATAATATCATATAAGGAAGATAGTAGGAGCTATCACTCCATGGCGCTTCCTGCTGAGGCATAGTAGGGCCTTCAATACAGATGATCCTCATACTTCCATCAAGCCTCAATTCAAACCAAGATAAACTGCTCAAAACTATTCATTCTCTTAAATACCTTGCACAAATTCCCCCACAGTATTTGTTGACAAATATTCACAATATTCAGAGATAAAGGGAGGTAAATTCCAGTTCAACCCTCACCAAATGATCAAAACTACTAAAGTGTTTGAGGTAAATTAATATGATTATGCATTGAGGGCGATGATGTAATGTGACAATGTACCACGAACAAATTGACTACTTCAAGGATGAAGGCATTATGTACTCCAGAATATTAAGTGAATGGACTATTTTTCTATTGAGGGTCTAATACCATATTCTTACCAAGTCTTGCTTAATATAATGTTTAACCTCAGAAGAGAAAAGAGAATAAGAAAGCTAGAATGTTGATCTTCTGTTTGTAGACTGTCCAAAACGAGATTTCATTTGTTTTTCTCCCAGGGAAACTATTTGAGCCTGCAATATGTATAGAACCAAAAGTGATAGTAATATGCAACCAGTGATATCATTCCACTTTCCTATAAAATTGATCATCCATCCACCTACTCCTTGAGGGTTAAATAAAGGACAACACAAATGAAAATAAAAGGCCCAGGTGCATTTTAAGGTGCACTTAGTAAAATTAAATGCAAGGCCCATCTGCTTAAGTACTCTGAAGCTACCAGTGGGGGACATTGCATTCTTTTCTTAATTAATAAGAAGAAAAGATACCAAAACATTAAAACATAAAGTATTTTTTATAAAGCATTAGGGACTATTGGTTTTTATGCATTTAACCAAATACATATATATATAACTCTGATTAACATTCAGCATTTACACACACACACATACATATATACACACACACACAAATAATATATAGCTCATGATTATGAATCAGATTAATACAGTAAAGCAGCTGAAAAGAGGCCTTGATTTTGTCCACATGGATATCTGTCTCAGAATATAAGCTCTATGAGAGTTTAACCTAAATCCCATAGATACCAGAGGTCATATTCTCCTTACAAATCCAGTCTCCTGTGTATTGCATCTTATTTTACCCAGGGCCCGGGGGGATTTGTCTGAAAGAATTCGAGCTATTTTAATAATGTAATCAGCTAGAATTCATATATGCAAGCAGAAAGAAGCCACACTTCCTTAAGTTCACTAAAATAATTTAGTCAAAGCAAGTTAGAATATTTAATAATCTTAAGTTGAAAGACCAAGTAGTATCTAGATAACATAATTTTGTACACTGTTACTATATAGAAATGTGAAGGTTAAATATGAAAAGAAGGAAGAAGCATGTTGTCATGTGTTTATTTTCATTTTTTTCCTACAGATCTGTAGCTTTTAATAGTGAACTTTAAGGATTTTTGAATAGTGGACTGATGAATTTCTCATTCTTTCATTGTAAAATACATATATTCAGGAAATAAAACCATAATGGCAAGTTTAACATAACTTTTAAAGAGTTATCAAGCAACTGAGTGTGCAAATTCATTCAGACTTTGACCATGTATTTTTTTTCTTTATTAAGGAAGATGATGACTGAGCAAGCGAGTATGGTCTTTCCAATAATTTGTGACCAAAGCACATGCCAGAGATGCTGTGATGCTGTCTTTGCTTTTCCCCTCATTAAGCAAATAGTTATTAAATCTTGGGTGCAGAACTCCAGTATTTTAAGTGTTTCAAAAAATAGAACAATTTTCTGAAGTATAGCCCCTGTTTCAAGGCATTTTGAAACCAGATGTCATGAAGAGTTAGAAATATCTGTTGTTGTGGCAAAGAGCCTAGCCAATGAGTTCCTACTGGACAGGAACCCATCCAAATATCTTGGTTGGTTTACTCCAGCCCTCTACAAACTGAACCAAGTAGTTTGTATGGTGGCAGTAGTAGTAACACATGGGTTATATCATAAGCAACATCATCTTAGAGCTCTCTAGGTAAAGATAAAATATATACTACAAAGTTAAGCAAGAAAGGAAACATGATATCTACAAAAATCAAGGCTTATTGGTGTGCAAAATACCAGAAGTCATTTTATTTTAAATAAACGAGTAACATTTTTCCAAAAACAAAGGCATCAGATAAGGAAAATTTACCTGCTGTGTATTAATGACTGTATTGTTGTTTCTTATGCTTAGATTTTGTATTTACATACCTCTTCTAACTGGCTATTTACAGGTGTGTGTTTTTTTTCAATTGTGCATGCTATTGGATTGTCGGAAAAATCAAGACGTATTTTTTCTGTTTTTCGTTGCAAAAATGCATCATGACTTTTCCGACAACCCAATAGAATTGAATTTTTAATTGTGATGATGACAATTTAAAGGTCTATAAAACACTGAAATGACATAGAAAAAAATAACTTGCCAAGTGGAGACAGGGAAGTTGTTTTAACCCAGCTTACAATGTGAAACCCTTTGAGCACAGCTCGTGCACATTCCTCACACTCAGATCCTGGGGGAACAGTAGGAGCTCCTTTTCTTCTTCAGAAATGTCAAAAGGAGGAGGGGCAGGCTGGATATTGTAACAGTATTCTACGTTGATATAACATTGAGTCCCTAGGCTTTGTGTCTCTGGAAGATCCATAACAATATGGAATGTTATCCTGTGTTTCCCTCTGCCTGTATTTCTGAAATCTGTATGTGTGTGCACATGCATGTGTGTGG
The DNA here is from genome assembly GCA_033961575.1 of Aselliscus stoliczkanus. Classification (NCBI taxonomy): domain Eukaryota; kingdom Metazoa; phylum Chordata; class Mammalia; order Chiroptera; family Hipposideridae; genus Aselliscus; species Aselliscus stoliczkanus. Next base: position 54,245,652 of record CM066728.1, read on the forward strand.
TGACACAGATAACTGTTTAGATAGGTCTTGAAGTTAAAACCCTCACATTACAGTCTTGTTATCACTCATCTTGCAGCTGCTTCTCTTCCTTGTTTAAGAAAACTGTATTTTATGTAAAGACACCATCAGGACCATATACTACCACTGCAGTTACATCTACTGACCAAATGACAAGACTGAACAATGAGCTGAAAGCATTAAAAAATGAAGCAAGCAAATGTCTGGTGTAACCAACCTTGAGGTAAAATTCAAAATGGAGACAGTATTTTTTTTCAATGTAGGAAACCAATTGAAGATGTCCTTACATAATGTGTAATCATAGCATTGGCTTCAGAAAAGAGTAATGAAAAGCATAGCTCTGTTAAGGCCACAAAATATCATTATGTAAAAATCACTAAACCTTCACTGAGCAATGAATGCTTCATGGGAGAGCTTAGTCAGAACACTTGTCCTAAACACTGTAAAGGGCTAGGCACAAAGCACTTGGCAGCCACGATGTCATGATGTTGGGGCCACCCAGCACTTTCTGTTGGAGATTTCCACCTAGGTCTGCCCTCTACAGGAAATGCCTGTGCTTCAGGCCATTCTTGCCTGACTTCTGGGGATAAAAACCTATACACCTGTGTCCATTTCACCAAGATTCTACCCTTTATTGTTCCAAGAAACATATTCATGCCACATTAATAACAATAATAAACAGCTGACCCTGCCATATGCTTACTATATGCCAGAAACCAAGTGCTCTGCATGTATTAACTCATTGACTCCTCATAACAACCTTATTAGGATGGCACAATCATGAAACATTTCTTACAGGTGAGATAAATTGTGTCACAAAGGCATTACGTAACTTGCTACAAATTCTCCCAGCCGGTAAATCAGGAAGCCAGGACTTGAACGAGATGGTCTGAGTCTATAATCCTTACCCTTTAAATGCTGGGAGTTAATGCACTGAACTTTTTTAGGGTGCCTGCCTCTTCCTTTATCAACATAATGAGGTTCATTCTAAAGGTAAGAATTTTAAGTATTATTTTAGATCAGCGTGAAGTATTACAAGCCAGTGGAATTATAAACAAATCCCCATCATTCCCTCATGAGTCAGACAGGAACTCATGCTTCCAGGAACTAGCTAGTTTCAAGAACTCTTTCTGAAGTTTATTTAAAAATTGAATCTAGGAGATATAAAATGAATGTTACAAAGAATACTGGTTCTTTTCAAGTAGTTAAGTCCCGGAACCCATATAGCTGTAATAAAAGAGAAACAGGAAAATATCTAAGATGTTCTACAGGATTTGAAGGGGAAATCCGTATGGCAAATGTACTTACTCAAGGCAGCTGTTTAGGCAAAGCCTGTGTCAGTTTTGGTCTTTGTGACAAGGCTTGGGCAAATAGGAAAAGTAGTTAAAGTGTCAAATATGGTACACAATGAAAACCAAAAAGGGAAAAATGCGAGAGTCAATGTTTGGACAATTGATATAAAAAAAATATGGGTACAATATGGCAGAAGGTGAAAGAAGGTGGCCTACCCTACAAATGCAATATGCTAAATGAAAGAATGTTTTATCTGAGCATGTCAACAGTCGGCCTAATCTGAAAACCCAACCATCAAGTGCCAGATGAGGAGTGCAAAAATGCCAAGAAACATAGCAAGAGGTAAAGAGAGCCAATAAAAAAACTCCCATCTTGTGGCAGCTTTATGAAAAGGATTTACATAGAAAACAAGGGCTAATAATGAGAATATACAAATTACTGTAGAAAATGATGATTAGTGATAATAATTGTTCGAGAAAACATGTGTGTCACCTGCCTCTAAATGGTAATTTACGTTACCATGTCTAATGAATAATTCAAGTCCCTAGGCTAAGGACAGACCCTGCTGTTACTAACTAGTTTCCTAGTCAGGCAAAGGGGAGAGAGCTGTAACTGAATAAATTTTCCAGAATCACTTATCCCTCATAAGCAATTCCTTCACTGCCACTTGACTGGTCATGCTGATAGAGACCAAACATCTCTACCTCTTTTTCTCTTTCCCTCTCCAACCCCCTCCCACTTTAGTTTGTTTATCTTGCTCACCTTCAAAGCCTGCAAAAATAAGTGGCTTATAAACCCCATGTTTCCAGAAATGTAAAAAGTTTAGTGTATAAAACATGTAAGACTTTAAAAGAAAACATACAAAGAAATAATCTGCATGATAAATCAGAGGAAAAAATAGTCTGAATATTGACTACAGTGCTCAAATAGATATGTCATTTGGTTTCTCTGCAACTCATGTTCTGAAAAATAAAATGCATCGGAAGGGCTGTTATAGATACTATTTTAAGATCAACAAAAACATTAATGGAACAGAGACGAAACTATCACCAATCTTCCAGACTGGGCTGTCATAATATCACCCTCACAGAAAAAGCTACCATCTAAAGGAAAGGAGGATAGTCCTGATACATACAGACTGAATGTTTATGTCCATCCAAAATTCATATGATGAAACCTAATCCTCAACGAGATGGAAATTGAAGGTGGAGCCTTCAGGAGGTGATTAGGTCAAGAAGGCAAAACTCTCATAAATGAGATTCGTGCCCTTATAAAAAAAGACCCAGAATGATCCTTTGCCCCTTGTGAGGTTATAGCAAAAAGTCTACAGTCTGTGAACCGAGCAATGGGCTCTCACCACACACTGAATCTGCCTTGATCTTGGACTTCCCAACCTCCAGAACTGTGAGAAATAGATTTCTGTAGTTTATAAGCCATTCAGTCTCTAGTGTTTTATTATAGTAGCCCAAAAGGACTAAGACAAGGCTCAAAGTTATGATATTTGGGTGGTAAGTGTCCATACCTTTTATTGTCTTTAATGGAGGGTCTGTAAGACATTTTTAATTAAACAAGCACAAATTGACTTAGTAAAAATCAGCTATTAATTCTCCATAATATACCTTTGCTACTGGTAAGCTATAAAAATATGTAGATAGTAGTTTCCTTTGTTTAGTTGTCTGTTTTATGGTGGGTGTTACTCCGCAGAAGCAATTTTTTTTTTTACAACATTTCCTGTATCTTCTGGACTTTCAGGAGAGACACAGCAAGAATAGATAAAGAGAAGGAAAGGAAGAAGGAGGATCAAGAAAAGGAAGGCAAGAAGGAAAAGGGAAGAAAAAGAAGAATGGGGCACATTAAAAATATCCTCCCTTCAAATATTGAAAGCATTTAGGAAACTTTTGCTTGGTTTTAGAAATATTGATGGAATCTTATTTGTTGGATCTTATTGAAAAATCCTTTTGTTGTTCAATGTTAAGTTCCCAAAGTTTACAAATAGGCAATGTAAGCAGTATCCTGGGTACCGTGATTTCAAGGACACTGGCTTTAAAAATAGGTCTACTTTCTCCTTTTTGGTTTGGAAAGTTCTGAATTAGGGAATTTTTCCTTTACTTTCTAATTGAATATAATATAAATATCTTCAGGAGATAGCCAATGTCAATCGTTTACACTTTAGTATGAAACTATATCACGTATTTTCCTACAAATGATTGAGGAACAGGGAGAGCTGAATATGAAGTGAGGTGCCTAAAGAAGGTGAGGGAGAATGAACCTACATGGAGAAAGCACTAGAGGCACAGCAGTTCGTTTTTCCTGACTTTGTCGTTTTGCCTAAAAGCGGGGAGACTGTCACCATACTGCTCTAACCTGTCAGAAAAGTAACCCTGTCAACTGTCTTTGTAAGCATTGTGCAAACCGTAGCGTAGTCATTCTATGGATGTTTGCTGTATCAATGGATAAATAATTTCAGTACTCAATGGCTAACATATTCTTGATATTTTGAATCATCTATACTCAGCGTGATCACTCAACGCTAGGAAATTGACTTCTGGAGACATGGTGTAAGTAGCAAGCACACTCTCCAACGAGCTACCTCTCTGCATCAATTTCTAAACCAGGTTCTGCCTTCTCCCACACCACTTAAGTTTCTGGTGAGGATATTTATTGTGTTATTCGAAAGGCAAAGCAGAATAGGCTTTTTTTTTTTTTGCGGATATTATAGTGAGGATGGCTAATGATAGAAATATTGGAAAGATAACCTACATTACAGATAAACACATTTAGTCATTCATTCAATATTTATTGAGCACCTGTCATGTAGCTAGTAAGAGGGACCAAGTCTCTGACCTTTTGGAGTTTATTTCTAGAAAAGGCAAGTAGACACAAAAAAGTGTAAACAAATATAGAAACAAAGAGCTTTCCGAATGTTATAGATTTTATTTTAACAATATGAATGTAGCAAAGAAAGACTGATGAGGCAATAGGTTTGGCCTGGGAATGCTTCCAGAGAATGTTGTGAGGAGGGTGTACTCAGGTTAAGTGTTCCAGTCATTAGGAACAGCAGTTGCAAAAGCTCTGAGGAGGGGCGGCTGGTTAGCTCAAGTGGTTAGAGTGCAGTGCTCATAGCAACAAGGTTGCTGGTTCAATCTCCACATGGGCCACCGAGCTGCACCCTCCACAACTAGATTGAAATAATTACTTACTTGACTTGGAGCTGATGGGTCCTAGAAAAACACACTGTTCCACAATTTAAAAATTAAAAAAAAAAAAGCTCTGAGGAAAGTGTTCTGGGGACAGAAAGGTAAACATGGTTTTAACATAAAAGGAAACCAATCTTCTTTCTAAAACAAGCCCAATAATGTAAATTGTCATTGAATGCTCTTTTAATATTAATGTCTAAGAGTTAGAAACTGGTGTTTCAAACTGTCTAGATTCTAATTCTGACTTGGTAGTTTTTTACTCAGCAGTCTTATATTCCAGAGATCTATCTTCCAGGTCTTTCTCTACTGGGCTTTCTTCATAACTGCACTGACAAGCTGTAGCATGAAGACAGGCCAGCCTTAGAAAAGTGAGCCAACTTGGTACGACTATGCCTCCATCACTTGAAGTTAGACAACAAAAGCAAGAACATTGCCTACAAACACATTCATTAGAATTTACATCTGAACTGAGAAGCTTGAAACTGTGGCCTAGGATTTGGACCTTAATCTATGTATAATCATCAATACATTAGTATGGATTCGGTTTATCAGGTGATATAATCATTGCCTTAGAAGACAAAGAGCAGGACCCTAAAAAACTAGATGAAAGGAGAGCTATGTTTGGTTGATGAGTGTGAGCAAAGCAGTAAAAGATCAATACATGATAAGTCATGAAAAGATAGTTGTTTTGAGCTCAAAATTGCAGCCATCCTCAATAGAGTAGATTTAGAGTATTTTTATATGAAAGTATAAATGTTTTCTTGTTGCAATAGAATATATGAAACTACAAAGCAAACGAACCTTTTTTTCTAGGGCTGTGATAACTTTTGTTGTCCTTGTGTATGTTGTGATTGTGTTCACTGCTAATTATGTCTCACAAGAGTTTGTGCTCTTCTTAATTAAAGTGGTTACAGTGCTAAATACATCACAATGGGAGCTTTAAAATGTTAATTTTTAATATTATGGTATAGTCTATTTTAATTTAGTGTTAACCCAATAGTAAGTCTATTGTAACTATAAAACAACGTCTTAAAAAATAGCTACCATAGGGGATGGCCGAGTAGTGCTTTGGTTAGGAATTGGCTTGGGACGCCAGCTCTGAGCAGCAGGGCTCCGGTTCCGATCCCACATAGGAGGGCCAGTGACGCTCTGCCCTCTGCAGCTAAGATGGTGAACAACAGCTCAACCTGGAGCTGGGCTGCTGTGTGTCCCCCGCGAGGAACATGGGCAAGTGAAGCAATGTCCTCCACAACTAGACTGAAGAACAAAAGGACAGCAACTTGTCTGTTCCCCTCCCCCAATTCCCCAATAAAATCTTAAAAAAAAAAAATAGCTACCATAGAAGACTTTTTGGATTGCACATATTGTTCTGAATATCTGCAACAGTTGGAAATGATATTCAAATTGGCATACTAAGAGATATTTCTTTATTTTTCCAAAAATACCATTGGAAGAAAAAATAAACAGGTTCATTTGCTTGTGTGTCTCAAAAAATAAATTCTAAAGACAAAAAGGATAAGAGGAAGTGGAGGAGAAAAAAAGATGAGAAAGGGATAGAGGAGAAGAAAAAGGAGAGCAGGAGAAAATAAATCCAAATATATTGTAGGAAATGACTTTATTCAAATAAATGCATAATCTCCCCAGATGACTCTTTTACAGGCATATTTTATTTTGACATATGTATTTAAATTTTTTAAAGTTTACTTTATTATCACACATCATAATGTATAGAGGATGAATCTCTTTGTAATTTTATTCCATTTATCTTAAATGAGGTACATAAAATATAAAGATGCATTAAATACCAAAAAACAATCTTTGAATACAAAGATTCTCCATATCAGAAGTAATAAAATTAGAAGTGATTTTTTTAAAACATGAAATTTCCTTAAATTATTACTTAATTTTCTCTGTGTGTTGGTGTTATTACTAACAACTTTTAAGGGACTACTTCTTTATAATATTTATTCCGGGTACTTGGTTTCCCTTTTCATATCATTTTGTTTCACTTTCCACATTTCTAACCTCAAATTTTGAAAATAAACCACCAAGGAGAGTGGCAAAATGTTCCAAGTTTCTTGCTGAGGTCTGAGGGAATGACCAAGAAGAGATAGGGTGTCAGAATTAACATCACACAAGATTTGACTCTGCTCCTGTGAAGAGCATTGAAGCGGGTGAGAATGCGAGCTTGTTTTCAAACTCTCTGTACTACAAGTCAGCTCCACCTTAGCTACTCACACCTTCTACCCCTGCTGCTTAACCACAGCTTTCCCTTTTAATGGGCTGCAACGGAGATCCATAAGTTGGACGGTACTGGAGAATACTGGAGGAATATGGCCTCATCTGAAAAACCGGCTGACCTAGGCTCAGAGCTTCCGCTCAGGGGTCGGGTAGATGTCTACAAACTCTTGCCCCGGCACTTCCTTGCCCTGTACATTTGTGAAAGTCATCTAATGTTTCTGCACTGCATTTTCCAAAATGGAAGGAAAGGAAGAAGGGAGGATGAGAGAAGAAAAGAAATTATCTTTAGATGGTGGTTGTGAGACGTCATGAGAGAAAAAAAAATGTATTTATTTATTTAAACATTTAACTCAACTAGTGCTTTAAAATAATTAAATAAATGGTAACTACATTACTTTGCTGATAAGCCCAATTTTTTCCAGATGTTTTTAAAAAACCAACAGAAACAAAACTTAAGTTAAAAATAGTTTTTCCATCAACAGAAATACATATGGGCAGGTGAATTCTGTCTTATGCATAGTTTTGTGGTTCTTTTGAATTAACCCTGGGGCTGGCCGAGTGGCTCAGTTGGTTAAGAGCGAAGGCTCTGAGCAACCGGGTGGCGTTACATTCCCACATGGGCCAGTGAGCTGCACCCGAGCTGCCGACGAGCGGCCGGCCGACGAGCGGCTGGATGGAGACTGGACTTGGAGCTAGGCTGGCTGTGCCCTTCACGGCTAGGATTGAAGGACTTGGCTGTTTCCATTCCCCAGTTCCCTAGCGCTGTGCTCCTCTTCCCCAATTCCCCAATGAAGCCTTTACAAAAAAAAAAAAAAAAATTAAAAATAAAAATTAATTAATTAACCCTGGGAAAAAAAGATTTACGATGGTTTTTTTGGGGGGACGAGGGGACAAGAGATATGGGGTGGATGATCACTTTTAAAAGAATAAGCATCCTTCAAGTTCATCTAAAGCAGGTGTGGAAACTGAGGCCAGGTGGAGCTTATCACTCGCCCGCGCTCTTCAGGGCCTGGCCTTTGCTGGAGACCCGCCCCCCCTTCTCTCCACCCCAGGTGCCCTTGTCCGCAGGGGTACTAAGCCTTCAGCGACCCGCCCAAACTGCAAAGTCGCGGCCCAAAGCTCAGCCTCTCCTGAGCATCCTCAAGTGTCTTTGAACCGCACGGTGGAGTGTTCCACTCCCACTGTTCTCCTGCTAGAACAACTCTAGGGACGGACTGGGGAGAAAAAAACTGGTAGAGGAAATGGAACAGGACGGGTGGCAGCGCCAGGATGCGGTGGAAGTGCTCTCAGGAAGTTTCTGAGGCGGCTCACAGGGGTTCCGAAGGTGCCATTCCCGAAGTCTGAGCGAGGCACTGGGTATCCTCTTCCGTCATTCAAAAGTTTCAGGCTGAAATCTAAGTTCATGAGGTTTGAGTCCCAAGATTTCCCCCAAACCGCACAGAAGATCACCAAAATAGACTTCCATTACGGCTCAGATTATCGTCGTCGTCGTTGTCGTCATTTAAGATGAAATGAGACATTAAGGGTAAAATAGGCAATGAAAAATTCACTTTCAGACCTCCGGTCCCATGCCTTAGTCTCCCGGGGGATCCTCCTCCCTACCCTCCGCCCAGGCGCTAAAATTTTGCAATTTGAGAAAAAGAAAACTAGGAAAAAGACGAGAAAAAAGAGCGAGGTTTTTCGGGTTCGTTTTTAAAAAAAATATAGAATAGCTTAAGGAGTCCAAATTTATTTTTCCAATCTCTCTACACATAAAATCTATAATTCAAGCCAAGAAAGAATTGTAATCTCCAGGATCCCAGGGAAAGAACCTACACCACCTTTGCACACAGTTCCTGAGAGCCTGCAGGCTCGGGGCCCCGGGGCCCCCCACACACACTCCCATTCCCGCTCCTTGGCCCGGGGCCTCACCAGGCCTTGGGCACCCTGAGCCAGCGACACCGTCTCCAGGGCCGCACATCACTTATTATCCCGGATGCCGGACTCCAGGTTTTTTTTAAATTTCCCAAATAGACTGTTAGAGTGAGATTGTCCATCGCATTCCCAGCAGCAGCGAGAGGACCCCAGGGAGTTGGGGAGGAGGGGATGGCCCTGCCTTGGAGTTTTTCCATTCCCATCAGAGACTGGGTTAGGTCCGGGTGAGCAGGGAGATGGTGACCACTCGCCGACCAGATTCTCCGAGGTTCTAGGGGCTAACTCTTCAAGTCCAATCTTTTCTAATCTTACAGGGAAAAGATTCTGAACACGAACCAATTTGAGAAGACGAGACCCATTTAATAGCAGTGCAGGGCTGCTGGGTATTGTAAACCAGTAAATAAGCCCTGGAGCCTGTACCCTGCCGGGCCTGGGTTAGTAGCCTGGGGTGTCAGACCACAGTCACCTCCCGAAGCTCCCTATTTTGACTCTTCAGAACAAGCGAGGGCGGGGAGGGGTGGTCTGTTCCTCATCTGCGCCCATTAAAAGTTGGCTGAAGAAGGCTGCTGTGAGCGCCACCAAAAAAGGTGAAACTGGCATACTCGGGCCTGAGTCTGAGTCGCTGGGGGGCTCTGGTGGGCTCAGGCACTCTTGGTAAATCCCAGCTTCCAGGAAGAAGGAGAGCTCTCACTTTGCCTCGAATGGCAGGAAGAAAACAGCTGCTACCTGGCCAAAGGTAAATCCCCAAGTTTACAAGCTCCAGAGCCAGGCAGGACTCCAGATTGGAGACGGCTCCAACCAAGGCATAGCTCGCTACCTCTGGCCCCAGGTGTGCGGTCGCCTGACCAAAAGGCGGCAGCTCCGCTCGCTCTGTGCGCCCCAAGTGGTGCCAAGAGTGATTTGCGCCACTTCCTGGGGGCACCGAGGTTAAGCAGGGTGGGCAGAAACGCGAATGGATCTTTACCTGAGTCTCTACAAGATATTTTTTCTCGTTTAATTTGGTGGTTGGTTGATGGATTTTCCTACCCTGGGATTATAGGGAACTCCTGCCTCGCGGTGGAAGGAGATGGAGAAAACTGCCTACCACGCGATGTTCTGTTGTGCGGGTCAAGTATGGGAGTTTTAAAACTGAAAATTGTTTGTTACCGGTTTACTTTACTGAAGAGACTATTTCTTAAACTATTACAATTCGCTTTGATCTGTTAAAATCTATTATTTTATTATTGTATTTTTGTTGCAACATATATTTTTATTGGGGACTTTAAATTCTCGTATTTCTCTTAGACAGCTCTCAGTCCTTCCTCTGTGGTCTGCAATGAAATACAGTTCTTTGAAATCTTCGGTCCCCATAGGTTCATTTTCATAGCGGACTCCTCGGCCTTCTGGGGTACCGTTTTTCCTCCCACACTGCAATCTGACAGCGTTGCTAAGAGGTAGGGCACTGCTGAACCCTGTGGTGACTTCTGATTCTGGACGGTCCCATTCACAGGGACCAACTCACTGGGGACCTTCAACGTCTCTCTCTGGCCGAGAAAGGAGGGGATAAAAGCTCCCTCTTTCGGCGGAGCTGAGCGCACCCCATGCCTGGAATGTACTCGAACACCCGTCCACAGCCCTGCGGGACGAGGCCTTGCTCCTTCCGCAGCCTTTCTGCCGCTGCGACTTAGTTCCAAGACATTTCTGAAAGCGCCAAAGGGAGAGGGGAAAGTTCGAAGAAATAACACTGCTCTATTCCCCCGCCCAGCGCCTAGTTCTGCTCTCCCAACCACCGCGATCCAAACTTTATTCCATCTATCAGGGGTGACTGTCCCTCTGAACCCACTGTCCCTCCCTAATGCTACTGTCCCCCGACATGGGATCACAGATGCGCTTCTAGCAGTTAAGTGCCTGCGCTACCTGACTACAGCGCTCCTGGCGAGGGCCCTTAATCCCGAGAGGTGTGAAACCACCCCCAAGAGAGTTGTGCTCTTGAGTTAGGGAGAGGAAATGCTTCGGGTTCCGCATACCCGCCCCAGCCTTAAGGACAGATTGGGATACACACTGAACAGCCTGGCACAGAGGGAGGAAGGCCTACGGCCGGCTAGAGGCTACCCTCTACTGGAGCACCTCCATGTGCCCGGCTCTGAGTGTTCGGACTTCGGCCCTCGGGGGAAGAGTGCCTGTGAGGAACAGAGACTAAGAAATCCTCAAAAGTCCTGAGGGCAGGACCTGGGAGAAAGAGCACAGACTGGCATCGGGGTGGGCGAAGTTAGCTCAGCTACTACCAGACAGTGGAACCCTGATCTCCGAGGTGGCGGGGTCGTGAGATTTTATTGGGGCTTCGCCAGCTTCTGTGTTCTGCTGTGTGCGGAAGGGGCAAAGATAAAATGCAGACTTCTATTTATGCAAAAAAGGGGCATTCCGTCTGGGTTACCGCTGTCCATGCTTTGCTTTTGACGCACGCATTGCGGGAAAGATCTTTCCCAAAACAACTTCTGCACTAGGTAAGCTAACTAATGAAATAAATGGAGGAGGGGGATAAACCAGGCCATTAATTCCTCTTCGCCTTTTTCTTTATTTTTATTACATGAAAGGCTCTTTTGTGTTATTGTTATTAGTAATTTTGCGGTGTTGTCTGCGTATTTGCCTGAGGGGTATGAACTCAGAGGCCTCTGGGCTAAGGCCACACATCGTTTCTTCTCTTGTTTTCCTCTCGTTGTGTCAAACAAGCGTCTTCTTTCTTTATTTTTTTTTTTAATATTTAAAGCAAAAATAGGTCATAGAAGTACTGGTGAACTTTATTTACAAAAGTATATTCCGAATCCTTTTCCTGACTGGCTGAAGACCCGCCCTCCACCACGACCCCAGCTTTGAAGGCCTTGCTTCCAGATTCAGAAAACAAAGTTCTTGAAGCTCACTTCTCAAACCCTTTCCTTAGGCTCTCCCTCTCTCGCTGAAAAGAATGGTAAATAACGATTTGTATGTTGTTTTTTTAACCGCGTTGGGTTTAGATTTCAGATACATCAGAAGAGCTAAGGCCTCTGCTCCACATCACTTGCTGAAGGCCTTTTCCCTTTAAAATGGGGACTCGTGCCCCTCCAGGTCGCTGAATTCAGAGGAAACACCAGGCATCCGCGCAATTTTCACCGCTCCAGAGCCCGGCGAGCCGATTCGCCCAAGCTGCATATCCCCTCGTGTCCACTAGAGGTCACTGGCCCCTCGCGACTCGCCGTGCTGCCGGCCCGCTCAAGAGCCGGGAGCTCAAATTAGCCGCGCGCTAATTAACACCCGAGTCCATCAAAGCGCGTTCCTCCGTACAGTACTCCAGCAGGGTTTATATAGGCAACCCAAACCCAGCCAAAGCAAACCTCCCCAAACCCAACACTTCCAGCATGTCCAAAATGGGAGCCAGGCGCCTGAGTAATCCGGGGCAAGGTATAGTGCCATCATGCTTTAACTCTTGTTTGTGGGGCTTGCTAAATTGCTGTGAAGATAGCGTTCTGCGAGGGCAGGTTGGTGGCGCCCGGCTCTGCGCTCCAGCTTTGGGAGGCTGGGTAGCGCGCTTTCTGGCCCTTTCAGCACCCTGGTCCTCGGGGCGGGTTTCTCGAACTCGGTATCCACCGAGTTGGGCCCAGGGAGAGTGGCCCACGTCCACACCGTCCTAGGCGCACACGAATGTGAAAAAATATTTATTTAGGTTGCGGAGTGCCAAAAAAAAAATGCCCAGATGTCTTTGAAATTGATGGAGGAAATAAGTAGAAACGACAACGTTCCTCATGTCTGTTGATGGGGTTTAGGAAAGCGAGAGGGCTGGTTGAGAAGGACGCCAGGAAATCGACCCTGGTGATTTTTTAACCCGCGAGGAAGGGAGTGCCTGCAGATGTCCAAGGAAGGTCCCTACCTCTTCCTGAGTGCTCGTGGTTTTGGGGTTTGTTTTGTTTTGTTTTTAAAAGATCCACAGGGAATTTGAGATGTTGCTTTTTTTTTCTTTTTTTCATCCAAAGCCCAACAACCATTTTTCATAATGGACTGGGAAGACTGAGTCATGTCTCCAGGGCCTCAACTAAATCCCTAACAACTACGTGAAATGAAGCGCGGTTTTATTCCTATAGCTCTGTCCAAGTTCGTGTTATTTGTAAACCGCCATGACAAGTTCCTTTGACATGGTGCCCTGGTGGGTAGACGGGTCACCTGAGGAGCTCTTAATTCTTTTGGAGAAAAGTCTTGGAAACATTAATACGGGTTCTGCCAGAGGCATATACACGGTCGGAGATCTTTCGCCTTATCCGGGGAGCCCGAGTTTGGCGGGGGTGGGGTGGGGGGAGTGGAGACTGTGAATATCCTTGCAGGTTGGGGACTGCCCTTTTTTCACAGAGTCATCAACGCTCTGGACATTCAGGTTTTTGAAAGAACGGGATTCAGCGCGTTAACCACCGTTTGCCCAAACTGCTGTGTTACCGCAAAATATAACTGACGTGCCCTCTCTGCGGGACAGAGCATCCCTTGTGTTGGTTTAATGATGGCCGATTAATGAAGCCACTATCCGCCTTCAAGGAAAGGGGGCATCCTATCGGGCCATGCAGTGGGTACGTTCAAGGTCGCCATCAATAACACCCAAGTGGCGGGCGCGGACCGGGAGTGAGGGCTCCCGGAGGCCCCGCTGCAGGTTTCTAACCCGCCCTTACCGAGGCGGAGAGGATGTCCAAGGAAGCCCACCCCAGGGAGGGGTGTTGGATGTCCCGTGAGGGGACTCTGGAACCTCGAAACCGCGGCTTTGAGTTTTCGCTTCCCCAAGGTACTGGGAGCCCGCTGAGGCCTCCCCTTCAAAATCCAATCCCCACCATCCCTCCGGGACCAAGGCACCACCCTTCAACCCGGAATTCGTTCCTCTTCCCCTTGGCCTTTTGGCCCAGGTGCTGCCGAGCCAACCTATCAGGCCCGAGTCGCTGCCAGAACCTGATTCAGCTCCAGCACCTGCACAGGTGTCAGCTTGAGCTGGCATTATGTAAGAGACTTGGCAGCCGGGACTCTTACTAAACGGAATTAAGGAGAGTGGGTTTTCTCTTTTCTTTTCCATTTTTGTTGACTACATCTGGTATCAGGTATACTTGAGCCACAGCAGCAGGTGTCTTTTGCAGGAAAAGACCGAGAGGCGGTACCAGGCCTGGGCCCTGGGAACAGCCTCCAGCGAGCATGCCCTCCCCAGCCTCTCACCTGAGATGGCCCACAATAGCACGTGTGGCCTGAAGTCCAGATGTGGAGGGGTTGCTCCCACTTTTTTTTCTGGGCAAATTTCCTCGGATAGGAAATGTGGGGTTCCACCCTATGACCATTTGCCTCTTGTTAGCTTACTGATTTCCCTGCTAGTGTGGATAGGTGTGAGGATGCAAAATCAAGAGATTCTAGGTAAAATACCTTCTTAGGCGACAGGGAGCCCCACTTTCATCTCGGTAGCTTTACCTGCGAGACGTCTTGGTCGCACAAGTCTCTAAAAATCAACCAAAAAGAGCCAGTTCGGGATCCTTTCTAAGATGAAAAATCACGAACTGTTGTCCAATTAGAATTAAAAATATTTTACAAATTTTGGTAAACGGTAGAAGGGGATTTCATATACTCTCAGCTTCCATATTATTAGACAAAAACGAAAGAAAACTTAGGGATGGTGGCATTTCTCCAAACTTTCAGTTTACTGTGGACACCAAGGAGTTGCCTTCATGGAAATCGACGCTATGGGCTGGTTTGAACCCTTAGAGATGAGAAGGAAGGAATGATCCAAATGCTTACTTTTGGGGAGTGGGCTTAATTTTAAATGATAAAATAGGGAATAATTAAGTGACCAACTTGAAGGCTAAATCTGAACCTTTGTGTTTAGTCCCAAAAGGACGAATTCATATCATTAAAGGTGATATGAAGGCTAAATTAAGCGAAGTTTTGAAGAGTTATGACTGTAACCCTGAAGACAGTTGTGGCCAGGGGCTGGGTGGTCAAATGGTTATTTACAGGAGATGTATCCCATGTATCCCAATTCCTTACTTGGGACTGATGAATTCAGCTGAAAACTCGCATGAAAAGACTTGACTTGCAAGTACACAAATAAAAATGTGTCTCTCTGGAGTAGTTCTCATTTACAGATGTAAGGCTGCCAGGTAAAGCTGGAAGACCCTTTACACTGATAATTACATGACCTGAAGTTTCCCTGTATACCTCTGTGTTAATTTTAGAACAACCCCAGTAATGACCACCTATACATGAGATTTTTAGAAACCTTGTAAAAAAAATAAGCAGGGAGAAGAGTAGTATCTGCAGGAGAATTTTTTAAACAAAATTTGAACTAGCTCTATTAAGTATGTCATGGTCAAAACTGTTTAGTAGTGAATTCTTGCATTCCTTGGTGCTGCGGAAGCCACTGATTCTTATCACTGGAATTTTTAGCAAAAGGAATCAGGATGCACACTCTTCATCACCCCCCCCCCCTTTTTTTTGAAACACGCATGAGTTTCTCCATGAATTCCATTTACTGGATCTCATCAGCCAGCTGAAGATCCCTTAGTGATCTGGGTAGGGACCCGCCCTGACATGCAGCCGTCTGTTCCGGGAGCAGAACTTGGAGGTATAACTACGTTTTCATGCCAAAAGGACAAAATGATTTTGCCCAAAATCAGGTTGTGTTTTCAAGTTACTGTTTCTGTCTGATCACATGATACTGAAAAGACTGATAAACTTAAAGCAGACTCCTCAGTGTGGTCACCACTGAATCAGTTTCGGTTTGGAGGGATTTCTTCAGTCCTCATAAGGAGTCCCAAACCTTCGAAAGGGGCAGGCCATACATACATCGTTGAGGTGTCAGTGGCTATTTGTGTCTAATTCAAGCCTTTGATGGCATTTTGCTAGTAAGGAAAATGATATCTCTGAGATTATAGATGATGTAAAAGAAAAAAAAGAAAACAATTTATAAAGTTGGCAGTTTAAAATATAAAGAAGAAAAGTTTGCAAACTGCCAAGCCATATTTAAATATAACCCAAAGTTTCTTTTGTCCTCCTTTACTTTTCTTTTATTAATTGTTCTGTGCCTCAAAGCTGTACTTTGTTGAGCCTTCTCCCCTTCCTCAGAACCTAATGTTGAGGCTTCATTACAAGCAAACACTGGCTAATAATGTTAAAGAAACAGGCAAATGTTATAAAATGGTATTCAATAAGCAAAGCAGCTATTAAGCAATTGTTAAATAATGAAGAAATGAGTTCTAGCACCATCATGCCATTGTGCTATAATGCTGAACGTTGCCCTTATACAAATACCCATTTCTAAACGTGTGGCTGATCCACAGAACGTATGAACGATCACCTCATTCTCAGAAACCGAGTCCCAAATCTCGCGAATGTGCGAAGACTGGGTGCCCATGTGCGCAGTGAGCGCTCCTGGCACAGTGGCCAACGAGTGCATGCTGGGCTGGGGCCTGCGTGCTTCCTGCTTCCTCTCCTATCACAGCTCTCCAAGGGATTTTTAAAACTTCACTTCGGATTGGTGAAATATTATCCTCATTTAATAGATTGCACACCGGCTTGTTTTGCTGAAGGGAAATATTTTTATTTGCCTACACCTAACGTAGTTGTTAAAGAACAACTTCGTTTGTTCCATTTTCCTTCAAAACTATGGTGGGCACAAACTAGCAACACTTTATCAGTCTTATTCAGGAACAAGATTTGGCAGGTAATCTGGTTCTAAAACATGCCGAATGTTCCAATTTAATGTTCAGATTTTTCTTAAGCTACAGAACAGATCTATAGCTCTTAGCAACAATAATTCCTTAACAAAATATACAAATGCATTGTTCACCAAACCATCTAGTGGTTTCACTGGAGTAGGAGAAGGATGGTTAACGTGACATCATTGCTATTATTTAAATTAAACTGCTATGGGAGAATATAATTGTTAATAAAAGCTTTCTCCCCGCCCTTCAAGGTTTCCCCTCCTCCTTTGGCATTTTATGACGTGTCATCCACGATAAATGTAAATAGAATTATGTCGATCCCGGTAGCCTAATGTATAACTATAGTATTGCATCTACAGGTCAGCAAGGAAATAGAGAAGAAGATTACCATATTTAAGGGGTAGTTGTTTGAGAAAATATACGTATTTATGAGTTTAGGGTGCTGGTGTTCAAACTTTTTCTCTTTATAAGTGTGTGTATGTGTGTACACAGAGAATTCTATAAACGCTTGTGCCCACCCTCAGTAGCATTCCCGTGTTTGTACATTAAGGCTGCCATGTAATCATTCCATGGGGCTGGTTTAATACATTTAACAGAGAACTAATGGGTGTCTATGTTGAAAAGATGCTCCTATTTTTTAATCCTGTCATTGTGAGTTGGTTTTGTACCACTCTAAGGCACCCTGTATCCATCGTGGATGCTCTTGTCCAAGAAAACCATTTCAACCAATTTTGGTTCCTGACCATTGCTAAAATGCCCTTCCTTCTTTCTCTGCAACTACTCTTTGTTTTTTAGCATTTTTTCGTATTTAATAATAATAAACATTCCATGCTGTATAGAAACCCATGTGAAATGAATCAGTGAACTCTCGTCTTGGTACTTGCTGCGAACTGTTATCTCAAATATTCGATATGCTTAGACTCGGTCGTGGGCTCCAAGCTGCAGGAGACTGAAGCTACTTTTTCGTGATTTTACCTTCTTTCTAGCCTGGCGCGTGCGCGCGCCCGCGCGCGCACACACACACGCACTCACACACGGACACACACGGACACACACACACCCCTCCGTAAAAAGACGCTGAGGGGGTGCCCAAAATGTGAACGAGGGACTAAGGCTGAGGCTGAAGTTGAGCGGTGCGGCGGCCGCACGGGTGAGCGGCACCAGGGACTAGGGCTAAGATGAGCACCCGTGGCTAGGGTGAGGATGCGTGGGGAATGCGCGGGCTTCCAGCTCCTATCTGAAACGCAGGCCAGGGTGGCCAGGCGCCCGAGAAGGAAATCAAAGTTCCGTAGGGCTTGGGGCCCGTAGACAGCCACTCCGGTCCGGGCAGAGGCGAGCCCTCCGCGGTCCCGAGCTCGAGCGTGGAGCGGCCTCCGGCGCTGGGTCTGCGAGGGCAGAAGCCGGTGAAGGGGGTCCCGCGGTGCTTTTGTACTGCCCCGCCTAGGCCAGCCACGATCTGACGCACAGGCTCCCCCGGGACGCTGGGGGCGTCGCACTGCAGCTGAGTGGGAAGCAATTTATTCCTCGCGGTCCCATCCCAGCCCATCTTCAATTACTCCACCCTAACCCTCCCATCCCTCCTCCTCCTCCTCCTCCTCCTCCTCCCCCTCCTCCCCTTCCTCCTCTACCTACGCCTTCACTACCTCGGATTCTCCACCTCCTCTTCAACCTCCATCCCCGGTCTACTTATCGCTCCCCCTCTATTCTCCCTCTGGCCTCCCTTCCCTCGCCCTCTCCCCTCCCTTTCTCCTCTGAATAAGCAAGCTTTTGCCTCTAAAAGTCATAAGTAATCTGTGTGTGTGTGTGTGAGGGGGGGGGGGGAGAGAGAGAGAGAGAGAGAGAGAGAGAGAGAGAGAGAACACGAGTCTGCCGAAAGGAGCGGCAGGCAGGCAGGAAATCTGGCACAACGGCTGGGAGAGGAAACTTGACGCTCTGGGCCACCATTTGCCAGGGCCTCGCTCAAGGTAAGTACTCTGTGGGCACCGGAGTTCGATTCTTGGCAGGACCCAGCCTCCGCCCATAGCCCAGGACCAAGACATGAGCACCATTTCCCCGGGCTACTGAAATAATGTTGAAAATGGGGGCGTGGGGGCGGCGGGGGCTCCAGCCCGAGTGCGGGAGCTAAGAGGGTGTTGTACCGCTCTTGCGCTGGGACACCCAGTGCGTCCTGCAAGTGTTCCAAGCTACTACCGGGGGCTTTCAGCTACCCGATTTCCCTCGCTATGTTGAGCATTCTCACATCTCCTGTCTTACATGCCCGCGTGCAAACAAGCCCCTGCTCTATCACGAAGTGACAGTTTGCACCCCGCTCAAGCCTTGCAAAAGGAAAGTTTGGCAAGGCGGGGGCTGCGCAGCTCTGCGGTTCCCTGGAATCTAAATTGGGAATCTGAGACTTGCTCACGAAATTAACAGTTTCCCTTAAAAAAATTTACCTTTCACGAAAATGTGTATGTATTCAAAAAGATTATTGGATTACTATGTCTGATCAGCTGCTGATGACCTACCAATAAGCGTTTTAAACACGCACGCACATTCGCGTGCGCGCACGAACACACACACGGAGCTATGTGCAGTGGGGAAGGCCGTCATAAGTAACCAAGAATTCAGAGAGTCGCAAGGGCTTTTAAATGTGTAAAGGCTTTATACGTGTCCTCCATGTGTACAGAGAACAGAGGGAGCGGACAGAGGGAGCGCGCGCGTTGGTTTGGCGTTTTCTCTCTGCCTGTGTGTTTCGCGTGTTGTCAGCTGGCTCAGGTTTCTAAGCGCTGAACGCTGGCAGGGGCGGGGGCCGGCATCCACCATCCACCTCGGCACCCTAGTGGCGAAACAGGACTCATTTGTTTGGTGCAGAGCGGTGACGACCTAGAAGAGACTGAAGTGTGGTTAGGTCGGCCCCCTGCCATCCATTACACCTGCGGCAGATGGCTCAAGTGGTAGAATGGTTTTGTTTGCGGGGATCAAAAAGGGAGGAGGGGGAAGCTAGAACCTCGCCCCACGGTAACGAAGTACCATGAAGAACCAGAGACATGAAAGAAGCCATATTCGTATCATCAAAAGCATTAATGTTGCGTCGGTCTATGAGTGAACCTGGGACATGTTAGTGACCTTGGTGCCTCACCCCAATCGATGGCATGGCAGAATTTTAGAACCAATAATTTTTCAAATAAATTTTTGATGAAGTGCCTACTCCTCCTTGTGCGCGCACGCGCGCGCGTGCACACACACACACACACACACACACACATACACGCACGCCTGTCGCCAACCAGATGCACACAGGTGTCCTTGGGGCTCTACTCCCTGAAGCCAAAGGACACTGAGCCCCTACAGATTTCACCGCAGCTGAAAGGGAGGACACTTCAGACACAGTGAGCCTCTCCCCTCTTTCCAAGCAATTTATGCAATCAGCCTGCCAGCTACCACACATTGGTTGCCCCTCCCCAGATAACCATCTAGCTGGGATTTAGCAGGGTTTCAAATGTATTCATCTCATTTTCACATGCAACGATGTGTCTTTCTGATCAACTTTTCCATCCTTGCAACCCTTCTTTCCTTCAATAAGGAGAAAAGGAAATACACACACACACACACACACACACACACACACACACACACACCTCCTAGGCATGCCCAGAGGGAGGGCAGGTGTGACAAAGGAACACAGGCTAATGACAGTATAGTCTATCTTCATTCCTTAATTTTCTTGCTAAACAAGAGGAATTCAAAGAAAAATATGTTAAAGAAGACCTAAATAGGACAAGTCTTGTCTCCACCCTTATTTCACAAGTACATCACCATAATATATATATATATATATATATATACTGGTCTAATTTTCTGTTCTAAATTAAGAAAAATTCCTGTAATTAGGGATTAATATGCTTGGGGGGATTAGTATACAAAGAAATGCCATCATTTTTGACACTTAAGTTCTATTTTTGTTTTCTTTAATACTAAATCAATAATTTTTAGAGTCAATAAAATCAAAGAATATCAAGCAAAGATAAAAACCCATTCTAGCTAAAATTTTTGAGTCACAAATGAAGCTACATTCTAGAAACCTAATTCTTCCCAAGAAAAAAAGCACCCCTGCATTTTTTCAAGGTGCTTTCAACACTCAAAGACAGACACCTCTGAACTGGATTTTGTTGATGGGTGCTTGTTGTGTGCCCAGTGTGTTTAATTCTTCTGTAATCATTTTCCTGTGAGGACTTCCATTTTGACTTTGATTTGTGGGGGGTTACAGGATTCATTGAGAAAAATGCCATTAGAACATAGCTGTATTTTATTCATTATTAGTAACACAGGTTTATTTGTACATCATACAAACTGCTAAGGGCCTGCTTTGGAATGTGAATTCATATATTATCAGAACACATTCATATAACATGCAGGAAAAATTTTAAAAATACTTGCAAAACTGAGTTAAGGAGCAGGCTTCTTGAGCACTTTAGAGATTTTTTTTAATTAAAAAGAGAAAGATACTTGATCTAACTCTTGACTTCAGGGGCACTAAGAGATTCCAATTTTATTTAAATAAAAAGAGGATTAGCAAAACTGCAATTGTAGAGGATGCAGACAAAAATTTAGCCCTTACCACCCCACTCCCATCACCCCCGTTTTCCTCAAAACACTTTAGACCCTAGTTCCAGCCAGTATCTAAAGCTGAGGAAAATAATTTCCAAGATGAACTCGAACTTTAAATGAAAAGTTTATATATACATTTGTTTACTTTTGGGATTTTTAATGAGTAATATTTTAAGTGGAAAATGTCAAGGATTCGAATTAGTTCAAAAACTCCAATCTTTCTACGAAAGGGAATACATTTTAATATTCAAGCAAGCTAACGCCCGAATCACAATCAGTCAGGGTTCTTAGGCCCAGGTGAGTCTCAGATACCAACACGAGAAACGGAGGCATCTGGGGGGAAAGGGGAAGCTGAGATCTCTCCTTCCTCCGCCCACTTCTGGGACCACCTACATCTTCTTTCCATATAAAATGGTTATTTTCTTGAACAGAAAAGATTGATAAGAGAAAGTAAATCTGTAATACACGAATCGGTTTCTTTCCATCCTCATCCCTGCTAGGTTTTCATCTGGACTCACTATCCCTTTTCCACCTTTCCCAACTGAAGCCAACAATCGAAACGTTTACGTTTACGTTTAGCGGGATCTAGTTATAGCCTTAGGTGTGAAAATGATCACCGCGACCCCAAATTTGCCTCTACTTCCGGTGTAACTAAGGTCATAATTCCTAAAGAAAAGCTGAAAAGCTACCAAATCTCAATCCCCAGCGGCAGTGAGGGCGCGCCCAAAGTGCGGGATTCTGGCGAACAGGAGGGCGCAGCTGGCCTGCGTGCCTGGCGCCAGCCACAGCAAGAGTCTCTGTCCTAGACTCACACATTTCCCCTCTTAAGGGAGGATAATGAACTCTCCTGGCTTCTTAATTTGTAAAGATACCATCTTTAGTCAGCTCTGGATTGGGGTGGTGGAGAAGAGTCCTGGGTCATGAACCCGAAGAGGTCAGGGGTCCAACTTCAGTCTGGTCTCTCAAAGAACCAGAAGGTGGTGGCCAACTGCGTCTGCAGGGACTTTGGTTCACCAGAAGAAATAGGCGCGGGCTGGAGCGTGTCTGTGTGTGGGTGAGTGTTCAGTCCCATCCCCTAAGGGCCTCTAGACGCAGAGGTTTTGCCTTTCCCGGGGCAGGCGAGGCCTAGACCCGCGGGCCCAGCCTTGCGCTCAGATCCCTTCAGCCTTCCAAGGCCAAGCCCATCCGCACCCCCAGCCCAGCGCCGCCCCGACGGCCCCGACGCGGTGCCCGCGCGGCCAGTAGGTGTCGCTGTCCCCCTGCTGGCCGGGACCGGAGCCATGGCTGTGTCCCTGCGCCACCCAGCCCTTGGCACTCGGCGGGTTTACAGACCCACCAGACCTCCTGAATGAGGGCCCTGTCCACCGGGACCGTCTACCGGGACCGTTCCCTCGCTCACCTGGCCAGGGCCGCAGTAATACTGGCCGGCCTAAGAGAGTCCCTCGGAGAGAGAAAGAAGAGAGGGGGATCTGTTGGTGCGAAATGCGGGGCCCCGACGGAAGCAGCTCAAAGCCACTAACTCTCTCTCCTTTCTCTTCTTTTCCCGTGCTGTGGGCAGTGAATGGGAATGAGAGCATCCTAGTAAAATGCTGAGCCCAGGGATTCCTCTCGGACTCCACACTGTCTTTAAATATAAATAAGAGGTTGAAATCCCAGTTTCGTGGGAGCTAGCCACAGAAAAATTGGTTTCAATTGAGAGAGAGAGAGAGAGAGAGAGAGAGAGAGAGAGAGAGAGAGAGAGAGAAACCTGGGCCTGGTCACATGCTTGAGCTACATACCATCTTGTACACTCGTCTGCAAGCAGAAATGCCGGGTAACAGCGACCGCCCCCTTCCCCGGCCCAGGAAGAAATCAGTATTTGGATGTGGTTGTCTTCCCTGAAAGTATTGCTTGCCAAGTGTTATCCCCCTTCCTAAACCTCGCAGTTAGCACGTCTTTAGAATCTATATTGAAATTCTAGGTATTGAGAATTCTACTCCCTTCTCTGGCGTCCTGCGGCTCCTTGCCTTCGGCCACAGTGTGCGGTGTAAGAGATTATTAATCAGAAGCGTTCTTTTTGTGTGTGTGTCTCAAAAGGAGGGGGTTTTGGCTTATGAATACTGACAGGGACATTTACAATGAGTACATCCTATAGATAACTGGAGATTTTATTATGATTCTGATTGTTTTGTACAAGGAAATCACTGCTCGGATTTGAAGATAGGAAAGGGGGGGCGCATTGAAAACGCTAAATCGAGTTATTACTGAAAGAGTTAGTATGCAAAATGGAACTGGCTTTGTATTTAAACTAAAGTTTAAAATCATACCTTCGATTATAATGTGGGGACATTTTGTATTAAATTTTGTTAGAAAACCCACACTTTATCGGTATTTTTTTGGTAAACGTAATCAATTCGGGAAGAAGAAAAACGTAATAATTTAATATCAAAGAGGAAGAAAGAAAAAGTCTTACTTAAGTCCAAAATACTTCGGGAACACTTCTTGTTCCTGACTGCGGGCCTGGGTCTTGCTGTCTCGGAGGACAACGCTGGGCAAGTGCCTAGGTCTTCAAGGCAAGCCTTACATTTTTAACGTGAGGTAACCATTGTCTTTAAATGTCATGCCTTTTGCTCTATTCCACAAATTTGGCTCCTTTCCGTTAAATCCTATATCTGCTATACAATTCTAAGTAATTATTTCTGATTGAGACGGCAAATTAATCATTCGGTGACGTGAGAGGGGAGTGAAACACGTGTCTAATTGGAGGTTGTGAAGTTCAGTGAGGTAGTATTTTTAGCTTGCAAAGTCCAAATTCATGTATTTGGGTATCTCTCCCCCTCCCATCATTCCCGCACTTCCTCCCCATTTTTCTCTCTCACTCAACCCTTTGGGCTGCTTTCTCCCACTTTCTTCCCCTTTCCTCGGCCTCTGTCTTCCTTTCCTCCCCCCCCCTCTTGCCTTCCTCCCCACACTGCTCTTCCCCTTTCCTCTCCCTTCTCCTCTTTTCCTCTCTCTCTCTCTCTCTCTCTCTCTCTCTCTCTCTCTCTCTCTTTCTCTCTCTCTCTCTCCCCCCTTCTCTTTCTGTCTCCCCCCCTCTTCCCTCCCGTTTTCCCTCTCTCTATGTGTGCTTATCCCCCCCCCCATTTATTGTCTGATCCTATCTGTCAAGTTAATGTAAAAGTAGCAAGTGGGAGGCCCAGCACCCTCTCTTCTGAGCGCCCAAAGCACTTTGGGGAGGTGTCGGCCTCTGCCAGGTTACAGGCTGGAGTTGTGGCCCTCGGTGCAGGGCACATTGCAGGCGGAGGAGTTGGGGTCTGCGCGGGGTTGCGGGGATTATTCAAATGCCGCCCGCTGCTGCTGTGATTCGCAGGGACTCGGCCTCCATATGGTAATACTGGGCGGGAAAGGGGGGGGAGGCGCCGAGGGGCGGGGAGGGGAGGATGGGGGTGAGGGCGGGGTGGGAGGGGGCTCCGGCACCGCGCGCTCGGCTGCGGGGCTGGGACAGAGCACCGGGACCCGCGGCGGCGGCGGCAGCGGCGCTACCCACCCTCCGGCACAACACCCACCGAACCAACGAGCCACCGAGCCACCGGCCCCCAGGGTAAGCCGCAGCGCGCACACAGCAATGACGGTGACGGTTCAGATGCTTCAGGTTACTACCATGTGCCAATAAGCGAGATTAGAAACAGAAAAGGAGATTACAGAGAGATCAGATATGAGGTGTTCCTCTCTGTGTCCCTTGTCACACAGCGCGCGCGCACACACGCACACACGCGTTTGTACCCACATGCATGCACAGACATCCGTACATGCACACATTCCTTGCTACTACCATCCAAATATATGCACCGCCACTCTATGCCCTGCAACGTGGCCGGTGTGTTGGTCCTGATCCCTGCATAAAGGCGGGCAGGTATGTGCCAGAATCCAGGCAGGAACAAACCGCCACGCACGATTGAATTGCGGCCAAACTCGAAGAGACATTTAACCTGCTGAATTGTTTCACTCAGGCAGGTGCCCCCCAGAAACCGGCAATTCTGCAACCAGTTGTGGAATCCTGCAACTATTCATAGAATGTGCTGAAAATGTACTTTAGAAAAGGTAATCTTGCTATATATGGCAAGGTAAGGGCAAACCTAAAGGATGAGTGTGTTTCCGTTTTTTAATGTTTTACGTGCAGCCATCTGACCACTTTTTATTGGGTGACATATCATGAGCACTTTGGTGTAGGCTGGAAAAACTACAGCCAGAGGTAAGGCTGGAAATGCCATAAGAATTAAGGGTTGCTAAAAATGGATGCTGGATAGTCCAGCATGAAAGATGGCATACAGCTGTAGGTTTAAAATGGGGGAAAATACATGTGAATATTTATACGTGAAAGCAATGGGGAAAGCTGAGTCTTGCCCTGAGTATCTGTGCAGGTAAGTCATTCATAAGAAAACTAATTACCTGTGCATGTACTTGGACTTGTTTAATTGAATAAGCTGCATGTGTGCATATTTGCTGTTCTTTGTGGCTATGCAATTATGGATTCAGTCTTTTTAAAAATAATTGCTTTGGGTTAATTTTAAAAGGGGAACTTTATACATAAATATTTTTCAAAAGCCATTGTGCTGAATAGATATATTGCCAGGAAGGAAAATCCTACTCTATAAACAAGATTACCATTGCTTGAAATCTAACCCAAGGCCTGTATATTTTAGGGCAAATCAACTGGCTCCATATAGTCAACTATTTTGTTTATTTGTTTTAATTTCAAAGTAGGGAATTAAGGATGCTTTTACATCAAGATAATGTGCCTTGTTTCCAGCCATATTAAGATAAAAAAGAAACTCAGTAAATTTTAAATTCAGCAGATAGGGTACAACATACAACATGGTTGAAAATGTCTTCCTTGCAGAAGGCTTTTCGTTGCTGTGTCTACACATTTTTAAATAGATTTTTTTTTTTTTGCAACAAGAAATGCTAGAAAGCAATAGGGCAGTGAATGCTGCACCTTTCAGTTAATCAGCACAAAAATTTTTAAGAAATATTTGGAGTCACTTCCCTTTACACATACATTACTCTCAAATGCGCTGGTCCAATCTGTGTTTTTGCTAATTTAAGTTAATTAGACAATCAAACTTTGAGCCTTGAGAGATGGGCATTACAGTCCATCAAGGGGCTATGTCAGGAAAGAAAAAAAACCGTGTCTTTTCTTTTATGACCAAACCAGGAGGTTATACAGCTGGCATTACATACATAACAGATGTGCATATTTGGAGCCTTTAAAAAACAGAAGCAGGGAGGCAACTCTGCATATTATCTAGCAAGAGACAGCAGCAGACACTCGCCAAAAATAAAACAAAATAAAGACAGACAGAAAGGGACAAGAAAGACAGACAGCAAAAAAAAAAAAAAAAAAAAAAAAAAAAAGGGGGGGGGCAGGAGAATCAATAAAACAATGCAACCTGAACTTTTCGCAAATTAGAAAATGCAAATATACCTTTACATATGCATCAGTATTAAAAATAATACACGCTGGAACCAACAGGAGCGAGAGCAGGAGGAGGAGGTGGAGGAGAGGTGGAGGAGGAGGAGAGGAGGAGGAGGAGGAAAGAATGGAGGCGCCGCGGAGCCCTGATTATGCATGGGCTGGAGCTGCCTCCTCTAACCTGTTCTTCTCCGAGCCCGGCAGCCGGCGGTCCTCAGCCGCCCACAGAACAGGAGCCGAAACAACCGTTTCCGAAGGCTACAGCGTTTATTTTTCTCTTTTGGGGGTTTTGGCGGTTGTTTCATGGGCTCGCCAACTAGCCCCTTTAATTAAAAGCTTCAATAAAAGGCGATCGCGCCAGGAATGCACCGGCTCCTCTTCGCTCAGGATTTGCATATTTTTTTAATGCCCTAATTTCCTTGATGTATGTAAATGTAGCCGGACGTAGAGGGAGACAGGGAGCTGACGTCAATGGACGTGACCTCGCAGCTAAACCTTGAACGTGAAGCCGGGATGGGGGAAAACACGGAGCGGCCGCCGGTGGAGCCCGCTAGTGCGGGCGGCGGCAGCGGCGTTGGCCGAGCTCAGGCCCGAGGGGGCTAAGGGGGCCGGTACCAACCCCCGGGGAGGATGAGCCGCCGCCTTCTTTCTCCACTGCCTGACTTGCAGCTTCGCCAGCCTTCCGGCCGCACCCGCAGGCTCTAGTCCTGCACCTCCAGCCCCACCAAATACACGTTCTTTTGCTTCCCTCAGAAAACAATACACCCCAAAACAACAAATCAAAGACAACAGATAACAAACCAAATCAAATCCTCAAATGTTTTAGACCAATGCTTGGGTAGTGTATCAGAAAGAAGACTCTGACAATGGAACATGATTTTTTTTTCTTTCTTTCTTTTTTTTTTTTTTGGCTTCTCTCCACAAGAAGAGGAGGTGGAGACCTCAGACAACAGCAAATCACCCCTAAAACACGTTAAGCTATCCGTGTTTCCAGTAGGGAGAGGTAAATCACCCAGTCGACTGCTGGGGGCTTCTCGTTTCAGTACCTGCTTACCTGTGCAATCATTATGCGCGTCGGCTTCATTAACAACCGGGCCATTAGGGTGCGTTTTAATGTGATGGGAGTGTCGTGTGTGTGTGTGTGTGTGTGTGTGTGTGTGTGTGTGTGTGTTGGGGAGGTGCTCCGGCTGGTGTGCACACTGAGGCAGGCGCTGTGAGCGAGATGAGAGAGATCTGTGTGTAACCACGGCCACCTCTGGGACTTATCTGCGGGGCTATCTAGGCCAGAACTCCTGGGCTGGAGTTCGAGTTTCACCTATTTGAAAGGGGGGTATGGGGGTGGAAGTGGTCAGAGCAGGCTCCCTCTGAACAGCCAGGCCTTTCCGATTACATTGTCTGGTGAGTGGGGTGGGGGGCGGAGGCTTGAGGTGCGAACCATTCCGTGACCGCAGCTCCAGAGTTGCCTTGCCTGATTTAGCCTGGTGTGTTTTTCACTTGGAGCTCAGCAGCCTCGGCGAGGAGGTAGCGGCTCCAGACTACGCGGCAAGGAGGCCTTCAGACGCCCCCTCTGCGGCCCCGCGCGCCAGCGTGTGCGTGCCCGCGCACCGGGCGGGGGGCTCCTCGCACCTCCCTGTGCACATCTGCCCCCGTCTCTCTTCGCCACCCTCTCCTGGGCAGCTAAGAGAAGGTCCTCAGCCTCTTCTGGGCGGGAGCCGTGTGGAGCCGGGGGCGGAGGGCAGAGCCGCGGACTGGCAGGGAAGGGGCGCCGGAGGCCGCGGTGTCGGCTTTCCAGTCCTGCCGCTGGCCGACAAGGCTGCGGTTTCTTCGTTCCACCTCACAGCCCTAGCTTTGTTTTCCTGACATACTCGTGGCCACCGAGCCCCCACGCCTGCGAGGGGAGTGTGTGCGTGTGCGCTGGGGGGCGAGGGGGCGGGGGCGGACGCGCGCGGCGGGCGGGGGGCCGTCCCGCCAAGGACACGCCTGGCTGTCTGTCCTCCGGCTGCACTTGGCGGGAAACCTGGGGGCCGCCGGCGGGGCTGTGCGCCGGCGGCTCTCATTACCGCCTCCCCGCTCCCCCCAGGCAACATTTACATACGGGCCACTGATCTGAATTTTTACAGCCCCCACCTCCCGTCACTGGTCACACGCGCGCAGGCTCGGAACAAGCGCCCGCGCGCGTAGACCCCCGTGCCCAG
Organism: Aselliscus stoliczkanus; assembly: GCA_033961575.1. Taxonomy (NCBI): domain Eukaryota; kingdom Metazoa; phylum Chordata; class Mammalia; order Chiroptera; family Hipposideridae; genus Aselliscus; species Aselliscus stoliczkanus. Next base: position 54,274,237 of record CM066728.1, read on the forward strand.
GCTGTGGCTGGCTGGGGCGCGCGAACAGGCCCAGGGGTGCAATCCGATCTCGGCGAGACGGATTGTTGCACCCACCCTCTCGCGCCTACACCCCCGACAGCCTTCCTGATCGTGTTCTAGGAAGCCCACCTTCCCCTCAAGGCCCCCACCCTTCTCTCACTGCACACTCCCACCAATACCCTCCCATCTCTCTGCTTCTTTCCCTGGAACGAACACGCGCGCGCGCGCGCACACACACACACACACACACACACACACGCTTTTTCTTCCCCCTCAAATAGATAATCCCTAAGGCGCGTCCCTGGTACCCTTTGAATATAGGTCTGGACCTTAAAAAATAAAAATCCTTATAATGTATTGCTTGTCTTCCGCCAAACAAATTTAACGACCACAACATAAAAGGGGAGGAGTGAGGAGTGAGGAAGGGGGACTTGAACCAAAAGACCTTTCTTTTTTTAAAAAAGTCTGCAAGTCAAAAGGTCATTCTCCAAGTTTGTAAATAAAATTGCAAAGGGAGTCCTTTGAAAAGAAAGGACAGTTAAGAAGAAGGTAGAAAAGATCCACAAGTTACATAAACTGGTGCATTGGAAAAACAAGATAGGGCTATTCTTATAAAAAGAGAGAGGGAGTCTAAAGGAATCAAGAGAAAAAACTGGAGGAAAAAAAAGGAGAAGAAAAAGGTAGAAAAGGCAAAAGAAGTTTCCAAAGAAATGTATGCTTTGCATCCTACAATGGGAAAATGTAGCCATTGCCCTCCTTCAGACGAGACATTTCTAATTTGTTCCGTCTGTCAGGAGGGGACTATGAGAGGTTTGGGTGCAAATTCATTATCTCTGGCAACGCAGAACGTAGTGTAGGGACTGAAAAAGACCGTGGCAATGGATGAACAATAGGGCTTCAGTTCATCAGTAACAAAAGCAGTGGGGAAATTGGTTGAGTTTCAGAGCACGTCCTCCTCGGCAGAGGGGGCTGGACTAGACCTTGGACAGCCCCCCCAAAAACTTGCCGAGCCTCGCACACACCACTTCACTCTCCACTCCGAGGTTCAGGGAGCAAGCGCCTGGCGTGGGGGGGAAAAGTTGGCTTTTTTTTCTTCCTTCGTCTTTTGCGCCCTTCTCTCTCTTCCCAGAAGGGAAGATCCATTTAAAATATTTTAGACCCAATCAAGCAAGAATCACCGTGTGGAATTGAGCGGCAGTTTTAAATGTGCTCAGGAGAGGGATGATCTGAAAAATTTTTTTTTTCTTTTTTTGAGACGCCGAAATGAGCCTGTTTGTGTACTGCGGCCGCCTTGTGACTCTGGACCTTGTCTTCTGGCCCGCGCTTCGATTCCTGCCCAGTTGGATTTGGGGGGCAACACTGCCGAGCGCAGGGAGAAGAGCAAGTGAGTATCGTGGCGGCCCGCAGGCGGCAACTCCGCCAGCGGCGCGGGGCCATCACTGCCCGCCGCAGCTCCGCGCCGGCGCTCCTCACCTAGCCGCGAGCCGATGCCCGCAGAGCCCCGCTGCGGGCTGCTCCAAGGGCCATTCCCGGGTTTGTTTCAGCTAATTGATTGTGTGTCTCAGATGCTAAACCTGTTGATCTCATGAGTTGGCTGAGCCAGGACTGTTAATTATCCAGAGGCCTGACCCCCAATTGCAGAGAGAAGGCAGGAAAATTTCGTGCTGGAAAGGGGAATTTTGTATGTAATTTTGTGTTGTTGTTGGTGGGGCTTTTCCCTCTTAAACTAGAGCCAGATCAGGTTGTATTTTGCGTTCCTGGATTCAGGATTCGCATTTTGAATAATTCTTCTAACAACCTCAAAGTTGCAATTACCTGGCAATGATGTGAGGGTCTGATTGGATTCTGGTGGAAACTTATGTACACTAGTAGCTAACTAGACCTGGTGGATTTCTACTTCCTTTTTCTCTTTGCTTTTTGGATTCTGGAAGGCTAGGGGCCGCTTTACCGGGTTATCCCAAGTTCAGATTCATTAAGATGCAGCCATCCGGGTTAGTTATTGGGACTTGGAGCCTCTGGTGACCGAGTGTAGCCGGGTCTCTGCGGTTTGCTTAGAGCCCAGACCCCACTGAGGGAGGCAAGCTATTTCTTCCGTGGCCTAGAATTGTCCGAGGGAACCCGGGACAGTGGGAACCCAAGCAATGTATTTGCGTTAGAGTCTGCGGCGTTTTCTCTTGCAATTATACCCGCGGTGCTTGAATGGAGGACTGTCTTGAGGGGTTAGGGCAGCAGTGAAATTGATCAGAAGTTAGACCGGAGGCCCTGTCAAGTCACGGCTACTGCCCCGGGCTCTTTTGGAGCTGTGGCTGGCCTGGGCCCAGAACAGAGAGTCGGATCCTGATTCCTACCTCTGCCGGTCACCTCCTTCCTCATCTTGGTATCAGTAATTTGGGCGCTGTCTCGGGAAACAAGCTCCCATAGTCAGCTTAATTGAACCAATGCATTACTTTCATTTTGCAAAACCAATAGCCCCACCCTGCCACTCCAAAATAACAATAAGCATTAAAAAAATCATAAATGAAAAGCAACCTATTTTCAGGAGTGTAAGACTTCTTGAATATATAGTCATGGGGGATGGGGCAAGAGAATAAAAAATCCACCACTTTACAGCAATCAGGTTTTACATTATTCATTGATTTACTGGAGGAAATAGCCAATCAGGAGCCGTAGATATGAATGCACATCTCACTGTGCTGTGGCCTTACAGTAAACTATTTGCATCTTTCTAATGGATTAGATATTTATCCAGGGATTCCCATTGTTTGAAAGGCCTGGAAATTCAGTCCCTCAAACATTTAGAAAATACAACTTGTTCCAATCTTAAAAATTCTTACATGGAAGAACTCTCTCTTCTCTTTTGTATGGCAGGTTACAATGTTCAAATCCATAATTTTTCTTGAGTCCCTCTTCCTTCCAAGCTAAAAATAAAAGAAGAAAGAAAAAAATTAATTTCTAAACCCCTCCAGATTCTGCATATTTTGCATTCCCATTATCTTTCGTGTCTCCATTTAAATGCTAATTAGCATATTTAACCCTGTAGGTGCTGAAGCCCAGGATACATTGTACTGGGTTTTCTGGAATCTTGGCATTTTAAAGAATCATTGTAATTGCAATACTTTAAATGAAGCCAAATCTAGACATGAATATATGTATATATATACTGTAATCATTTGTTTTCTTGACTGTTTTTCAGATGAGTTGACAAAGAAGCATAAAATGAATAGACAATCCAACCAACCAAAGGTAATTTTAAAATTTACATTTGATAAAATCAAAGTGATGTACAAAATCAAAATAGAATATTATTTACTGGGTGGCAGGCCTGCAGTGTATTGCATATCTTCTTATAGAAAAGAATTAGAGACACGGAAGAAATAATAAGATACTTTTATTAGAAAGTAAGTCAGTCAAGTACCTTGCTTGAACTATACAGATTGACCTAAATTAAATGGCTTTTATGTAGAAAATGGTAGATTGTAGTTTACATGCATGACAATCATACAAACTCAATATTAAAAAGGATTTTGGTGATAGACCAATTTTTTACATATTCTGGAGTAGTGTGAATAGGATTCAGGGACATGTTCTAAATGTTAGTGGCAAACTTGATGTATCTGCATTTATAGAAAAGCATAATGCTGATCCAAATATGTGGAGCATCATAACTTCTCACTTTTAACTTAAGCAGAGATTGTTTATTCCTAAGAAAACCAGTATGTTTCAATTCACGTTTCAGCCATCTGGAGACCTTTAAAAAGATTAGAAAACAAGCATGACAATCACGTCCTAACCTATTGACCATTAATGGGAATTTATTAGAGAATGAATACGCAAGCCACTTGAATTCAGTATATCCTTCAATATGCAGATTTCAAAAAGTATTCTGTAGCTCAGCTAAAAGCTTTTTGAAAAGCAAAAGTATCTGGAATAAAAACATGTAAGTGTTAATAGCTTCTCCTAACAATGTATGGCACACATTGCTAGGAATTATTAGAGCACAATTATTTCAACTTGTCTCACATCATAGATAATAATACAGTCTTTGAAATGTATATGATAAACCATGATATGAACCTTGGCAATATTCAAAATAATCAAGTGCTCAGTGTGAAATCTTGCTATATATCTTTTATTTCTCCATATCTTGAAAGACGATGGAAGGCAAAATATTTAATTGGCTATATAATTAATGAACAAACTGCCCACAATCATTATGTTAGCTATTTTCACTTTAGGGAGCTCTTATGATGAATTTACAGTATATGTGACAGTCATGGGGGCCAGTCTTGGAGTCAGTTGATATAACTATGTGGCATTGCCTTAGAAGATGCTATTTTAAGACTATCTAGTAGTTTCTAATCATAGAAGCAGCTCAAGTTTTGTGTCTTGGCTTTCATGCTAGTTACTTGGGCTCAAAAATGCATTTAATTGTTAAATGGGGGTAAATACAGTCATATTAATTTGCAAATTCACACAAATGTGGGGTGATACACAGACATACATGCATTCATGCATCATATATCTCTACTTTCACCAACCCCCACCTAGACATATATAAAGCAAAACGTTATGCTAAAAATATCTGGCATTTCTTGGGGTTTTGACTTAAGCAATTGAATTTATCTGATCATATGCTTGCTTTATGTAGTACATGCCAATTCACTAATGATTCTGCTTCTAGGTCTTGGAAAGCAAGGCCAAAATACTCTCAGTCTTCCAAGACAGCAAAGCTCATTAGGGTTTTAAATAACATCAAACCTGGCATGTTCCTCAGTGATATGTTCAGTTCTTACCCAGCAGTTTATGTTGTGGCCTCATAGTTCAAGAAGGAACAGTAGTAACTCTATAGGAGTGTGTTTCTCTGAATTAATTTGTAGTTTGCATATATATATATATATATATATATATATATATATATATATATATCCCAATGCAGCCATTTCTGATCCCATTTCTGTACCTATATGTGATAAGAAAAATAGATGAATGATTTCCATAGCACAGTCTTTTCTCAATAATCAGGACAAGAATGCTCACAAAATAAGTAAATTAATAAAAAGTCTAGGGAAAAGTTGACATCCGTGTTACTAAATCATATCTTTAATTGGCGTAATATTGTTGTTTGTACTCTTGGTTGGGGGTTTTTCTTAGCAATTCTAGTTTTCTTTACTTCTCAGTCCTTTCAGTAGAATTTACATGTATGTCTGTATGTAATTTAGTAAGCATGTTCACACTCATGTCTTAAATGAATAAATTACTGAATCAGTGAAAGAGTGTATATTAATTCTGAAAGTGTTTTAGTCATTGGGGAAAATAGTTAACCTATAGAAATGAGAGTATTGTGATAAACTAGGGATGTGTGAAATGAATATGAAGATTTATGACATTGGCTTGTATCATATATTTTAAAAAATGGTAACATCACCAAACATAACTCATAATTTTGGAAAACAGTCCATAAAGTTCACTCATGGTAAATATGCATCTTATGTGGACTGTACCTTAGATGTTATGTTGAGGGGCATCTGAGTGTTAGAATTGTACATATTATAGATGTTTAGGCATAGATTACTCATTAAGAAGGAGAGAGAAGAAGAGCTCTTTTAAGTGATCATAGTCACACTGTGAAAAGTCCTAAGGAAAGAAATGAGGCTAATTAATTAAACAATATTCCCTTCTAGATAGAAGAAAGGTGGGGGTGGGGAAGGGCAGGGTCGGGGTAGAATTATGCAGTTGACAGCCAGGTGTTTTATCTGTGTTTTTCATGAGATAGCAATACAATTTTCATAATTTCATAAGAAAACTAGTACATTTTGACCTTCTATGTGAAAACTGATGTGTGAAACTATAGACAAAGGCTCAGCATTTTCATTACAGCAGAGTTGTGTACAACGTTAGAAACTATTGCTGCAGTGTTTACCTGGGCTTCATTCTAAGGCACACCCCCTGTAGAGAAAGTCATTTTTTTAAAAAAAACAGGATGAAGTCGGCTTGCTTAGAGCATTCATTTTGAACTTACAGAACAGAATACGCGGCCCTATCGCCATGGTACACAGATAGAAAACATGTCTGAGCTGTGAAGCCATTAAAAACACACCACCAGAGCAAATTGTCAATGTAATCACACATCGACTCACTGCGTAATACAGAGCTGATTCCAGCCCCAGAAAGCAAGGCCCTGCTTTAAGCAACAGCAAAGTGCCTTTCATCTGCCTGCCCATGCAATCTGCCAGAAGAGAAATTCAGGCAAAGACGTTCCCCAGATCTGAAATGCTTTTATCTGTCCTTAGAGAGAGATTTCTTCCAGTCTTTGGATATTAGAGCGATCTACACTAGCACCAAGGAGGTAAAAGGCCGCGGGTTGCTTTTCCAGGAGCAGTCGGTAGTGCTAGCGGAAGAGATGTTGATTGAGAAAATAGGGCTTGTTGCAATGCTGCGGCTGCTGCTGCCACTGCCGCTGCTCGGGCAGCAGGCTTGGGGCAGTTGGCTGGTCACTGATGCATATCAATAACCATGTACTTGAGATTTCTCATGACATCATCATTACCTTGGTCTCCTGCGGTCTCGAACCTTTGACCTTGCCGGGCTGGTCCACAATTTGGCAGTGAAAGCCCTTCCAATGATGGCCCTTTTTTCCTTCTTTCAGACCGGGGGCAGCAGCACGCCAGCAAGACGGCTTCTTCTCTTCCCCAGCCTAGAAGCCCTGTGAAAATCGAGGATCTTACCCCCAAAACACACACATACAAGATATGTGCAATCAAGCTGCCACCGCTTGGTAAAAAGCTCATGGTGCCCAACCCAAAAGGATCAGGAGCAGATCCCTGAATCAGCTGTCACTTCTATAGAATGGGATGTTTTGTTTTGTTTTGTTTTTTTTATCCCGTCCTCCTTAACCTGCGCTGGAAATTGCCTTTGGCTTTTTATACATCTCTATAGAGGGAGGCTAAAGAGTCTGGCGTGAGAATGAAGCAATTTACAATGCAAATAGAGGCCTCTGAAGGGACGGATGCTGCTGCTCAGTCGTAACCGCTTGCTGCACCTTAATAGTTGGTTTTATATTCTGATATTAATAGATGAATTGTTGGCTAACGCTGCCGGAGATTACTTGCTGAAAGGAAAAGAAAAGTTCGGAATAAACTTTGAAAGCAACAGATCTCGTTTGGATGTTTTAGCCGCACAAAAGCAGAAACCAGGTCATATTTACACACAAGGAGGAATCTTAAGCGCGGCCAGTGTCCTGGAGGACTACCCTTCGGTACTGCCAGAAACATCGGGACCTGGATTCTGGCCAGAAGAAGACAGAGAGAGGCGTGTGAGGGAAGCGAGTTGTTATCTTTGGTTATCTAGCTGTATGAGTGTATTGGTCTTCATAAAGCTAGATAACCGAAAGTAAAAACTCCTTCAAGATCGCCGGGGAGCGTGTGAGAATGAAAAGACTACAACCAAGAGACAGTAAAAACCAGAAAGGTCAGGAATACTTATTGAATCTAACTTTGTTTTTGTTTTTGTTTTCCTTTTGATTAAAGGTGGGATTAGAGGAAATTAAGTGACATACACATACCAAAATATAAGGAAATATAAGGTGCCAAAATATAAGGTGCCAGATACTTCGAGAGTGGGTGTTACAGCTGCAAAGGAGAATTGTGTAGTGCTAATGAGTCCAGAGGCATGTGCAGTCTGCCCTACTTTAAGACGAAAGTTTAAATATGAGGCTTTGTTTTTTAGAAAACTGTTATAGAGATGTACCTAGTTTAAAAAAATGATTCCATAATATGTAGACTCATATTATGGAGGCTCTTCCCCTGAAAAAACTTAAGATTATGCTTGAAAACTACATGTATTTGGGGGTGTATGTCAAATGATATAAAATTAGACTCTCAGAAAAGTTTATATGGGAAGGTTAAAATTTTGTATTTATTGAGGACATAGAGCTAGGAGGGAAAATGCAAAAAAAAAAAAAAAGCAAAGGCTGATTTTTATTCTTCTATTCAAAATACAAGGACAGATGCTTCTCTGTTCCAAGAGGGTTTCCTTGAGGAAGCTACTGAAGCAGAAAGACATGATGGAGACGAGATCGCCTCCCCTCTTGTCAAAGTGTTAAAAAAATGTTCTGTCTTACTCTGCGACTAGCATTGGAAATGAAAGTGACATTTACGCCACAACCCACGTGTGCGCCTCCTCTCTTTTTGTTTAAGGATGATCAGGTCTATCCAGGAAACAGCTCTGGCATCCCAAACTGAAATAATTAGGACGTATATAGACCTGACAAAAATGGAAAGGGGGTGGGGAATCTGAGGGTCTGTCTTGCCTAATTGATTCCGCTAAACGGAATGCAGGAGATGTGAACGGCAGGACGCTCCGATTCCCACGCTCGGGGGCAAGTGGTAAAGCGGGCCGGCAGCCTATGACAGACAGCCCTGTTGGGGGGTGGGGTATGAAAAAAACATCAAGTGCACACACCATACTCATCTCCATCGCTTAAGAAAGTAGAGGCATTTCCCACCCACAGCCATCTGCAGCCTCCCAAATGGCAGCACCAACTGGTCTGTAGCGGCTGCATACTGTCTGTTTCTGTTAATTTTATAACTGCTGTTTAATCTGGCCATAATTAAGTTTGGCTCCCTTCTTTGGTTGAGATTTTCAATGTTTAAGGAAAGCTAGTAGAAAGCAGTTGCAAGATTCCCATTACTGCCTGCGCCTCAAGTCAAATTCTCTGTACATTCTTTTGGCCTTGTGACCACCTTTTTTTGGCTTTTGTTTAGGGTGAGTTATATTTAAAAATGCATATCTCTATATAACAGACATTATCATCACTTCATCAGGCTATTTACCTCTTAACATATCTAGGAACTTGGCCTAATTGTTCTAGTAGACACACAGGAAGTACAACTATAAAATCATCAACCTATGGAAAGTTGATTACAGTAACAATATGATAAAAGGTTGTTTTGGTATAGCCCCAGCTAGAGGTGCTCTAAACAGCCATTTTTATTTAATTTAGAAGTGACTATGCTTAGCAGAAACTTTGGCTCTTTGGAGGTCCCTAATCTTTTCATAAAAGTCCTTACATTTTCCCAGTGTCACTAAGCAAACATTTGCATAGGCACTTAAACATAAATACAAATGTTGCAAAAAGAAAATGCCCAAAATGGCCTGTTATCTTCAATGTGGCCTAGATTACTGAAAATCCCAAATCCCACATATACATTTTTTTCCTTCAAAAGCATTACACTTATCCAACTCCTTTTATGACTTCTGACTGGAGAAGCCTATAATCAGTAATGGTTTCAGTTAGAAACTCTGAGAGACTTTATTAAAGTAAATTCTCAATTTGGCTGCTGAACACGTGCCAAAGTTTTACTACTGTAGTGACCAATGAGAAGACCCTTGTTTATTTACATTTGAAGCACTGTTTGTGCAAACAACCTTTTATTGTTAAGTGCCTGTATTCCTTTCATTTACTTCATGTCCAGGGGTGCTATTTACCTAGACCCATTGTCTACTACAATTAACATTTACATTACAAAGTGTGTGGTTTTCTTTCTCAAGGAGGTTCAATTAAGGCAATAAGATGTTTTTGCTGGGGAAACCTATTGTTTACTGAAAGCACTCAATGGAGTCAAATTACTGAAGCTTTTGCCTACATCTTGGTCTTTTATGTAAATATGTTAAAAATAGCATCTAAGGAAAATAAACAATATTATAATTATGTGTTTGCCATTGTCATATCAAACTTGCTTTGTATCATACTAATGTTACATGACGTATTGATCAATAAAAACGCATTTCAATGTTATTATTTTCATTTTATCTTTTGCTGTTCCACTGCTCTTGCTGCAACATGTCCCAATTTTTTTTCTATTGCACATCAAACTTTTGACATTTTGTTTTATTTATGTGTGTTTAAGAGAGATACTGTATCTGAGCATGGGTCTGAAGGGTATCTGAGGTAATCTCTACAATGACCTTATAATAAGGTGATATTTCTTTGAAACCTGAAATATTCCAAAGGCATGTACATTTAAGTCAAAAGAAGTGTAAATATCAGTTAAGTAGTTCTTTGAAAGCTAGTTTTAACATTGGCAGAAACCGGATCAAGTTTATTTAGCATACCACTGCATTGTAAAACAGTTGGAGTGAAGTTGCAGGTTGCGTGAGTATGCATGTTAACTAGTGGGAACCAAGCACAGTCTTTGTGAAAGGGGAGCAGCAGATTGCTTGTGCAAGGCCAATGTTAAAAAGGCAGCTGAATTTAACACCATCTGGAAGAAAAGATCCCTTCACGACTTTCTCACACCGTCAGACAAAACTAGTGTCTCTTGTTCAGAGCCCTTGTCTATGCAACCATACAATACTGAGTCATTATACTTTTGCTGAGAGAAAATTTGAGAACACAATATGGGTAACCAGTGAATGACCAAGTTTCATTGTGCCCGCTTAAGTCGATTGAAATCTACGTCTAGAGCTATGAATGGTAGTATTGTTTTCCTCACCAGGGCTGTACTAAATGTCAGCACAGTGTAAAGAAAAACTTGAAGTCTGCAAATAACTTACCAGATCTCAATTATAATATTTTCCCACACTAGAACTAATATCATTGCGAGGGGCTACATTGCAGAAAATACAAAAAGAAGCAAAAAGAAATAGAGAGTTCATTTAGAAGTTATTTTATCCAAACATTTTAATTTTCTGGTGGGAGCTTCAATTCAGGCTAGAGGCTGGGTTGAGAAGTGGAATTCATTACTTGCAAGTTCAAGTTACAAAAATGCTTCTTGTGCAATTAAAATAGAATAAAACAAACACCTACTCCCACCTGAAACTCTTCCTCCTTAAATATAAAGAGACTCTACTTGAGTTGTATTACTGTTCTGCTTAGAATTATTAGTATGAATCTAGCTTAGTTTTTGCTTTAAATTTTGGCAGACACTGCTCTTTCGAAGTTTCCTACTATGATTGACATTGTGAAGAACATCGTAGATGTATGTACATTTTCAAAAATATGCAAGGCTCTGGCACCTTGCTAGATGAATTTTGCTGCTCTCAGAAATACTCCTCCCTTTATATTACACTCCTCCCCATTTTCTAACTTTTGTTTTCTCATGAGGTGTGTGAATCAGTTATTATGCTTAGGTTTAACATTCACACAATATATTTGACTGTAAACAGTCAGAAAAAGGAAACAAAACAGTTCAAAAAGAGTAAAAGGAGTTGGTTGTGTATGTTTTATTAGGATGTCTATTTTAAATATAATTGACTTTGCAATTTTGTTATTGTGTCACCAAGTGTCGCATAGTTCTTAACATGTAAGTGCAAAACAATGAGTAATTGCTGTTTTGCTGAATAATACATCTGAGTTGCCAACGTCAAAGGTATTATTTTGTGTATTTCTAAACAGGAACGTTAACTGCAGGTTTTGACATCTAGAATCTTTTCATGAAATACTTGGAAATAGGTCGATTAAATGACACCTGTAAAAGTAAATATAAAGATGCAACCAACTTATTTTCCTTGTCCTACTTTATACAAGAAAATTAACAATGAAAAGTCACTCAACAATGGAATTATAAAGGATCTAACATAAAAACACAGTCATACAGAAAAATCCAAAACAACAAAAATGGAAATTGAACAGAGGTAAATAAGATATATAGGAAAACTTCAGCAATATCCTTGCAGGTTGTGAATGGATATACTCACACCATCAGCACCCCTAGTGAAATTACCTTTAATGTGCATAGTAATGAGATAAATGCATTATTTGCATTCAAAATGAATTCTTTTCCCAAAGTGGCTTTTCTTTAAGTCTTTTTAAACACTAAATTTCTACTATTAGTGCTCTGTGTATATTTTTTAAATTAAAATGATTTTCTTGGAAAAATAGGAAATTCTAATTTGATTTTGTGTAGTTTCTGATGAAAATTAAGAAACCACTTAAATAATAATAATAGGTAAGGATGAGTACATTGCAAGTTCACAAACGTTCTTCCTATTCATAGACTACATATAAACAGTTCAAGACAGTTTAGTATTCTAAGATTTTGACTTTTTAAAAATTGAAAGATGAAGCCAAAGGTTTTATTTCCCAATGAGGCTGGAAAATATACGAAAGAAATACAGATAGTATAACTGTCTAGTTTTTTTCTATGGATCTGTATCTCTGGAAATGCCATTGTGACAAGAATGTGGATATCCTTTTCCCTTTCTGTTTTTCTATAACTTAGCTTTTCCCTAATTAGTTAGAGTATGTAAAATACACCCTAATATGTTGCATTTGGATGGGTGCTGGGGGGCTGTGGTAAGATGGGCAACAAGAGACAAGGTGTCCTTTAGAAGTTACTGAGTAAAAAGACAGTTATAACACTGGTCAGTTGTTTTAACGCTAGTACTTTGGACAGTTAAACAGGCCCTGCAGCGATGGGGCATGTAAGGTAGTTCTTCAATGTCTCCAGGTTTTAATAGATGGCTTTGTTATCCTGTTTGTGTGTTCATTGGTATCTTAACACAAATTAGCCTAGTACAGAAATCAGCAGAAATTTCCATTCCCTTCCGGGAATTGTTGGACTTCATTGTGGCATTAGCTCTAAAGATGGTGAATGGAAATGAAAAAAAACATAGTTATGATTGCTGCTAAGGAATATCTGCCTGCCTTCACTCAGGGCCGGGAGAGTTAGTGCACTTCCTTAGAAAGGTGATGACCTCTTTGAGGTGGGAGCGTGTGGCTTTCCGTTTTGCAGCCAACTGTCAGACCACAGGGGGTAGGGCTTTAAAAAGTGAAGAGAGTCCACTTGATTCAGGGCAATATGGAGATCTGAGCCATAGTTGTTCAAAGAGAAGCACATCTCTGTGTTTGGTCGTTTGACTGGGTTTTAGCTGAGCTCTGGCACAACGTTTCCTTGAGATCTAAAAATAGCCAGGGTTAGCAGCCGCATTTCAAGATGCTGGGCGTGGGCGGTGCACAGAGAGGCAGCTGACTCCCTGACTGGCTGCAGAAGTGGCTGGGCTAGGCAGTGGAAGCGGCGAAGGCGGCCGGTCAGTCACCGGGCAGCACGACTCTTCCCGGTGACCGCCGACCGCCGGAGTCCTCCAGCAGCTGTGGAGGCTCGCAGCTCTTTCCTGAAAGCGGGCGTCTGATTGGTGTTTCCCGGGAGACCGGCGGGCCGGAGCTGCTGGGGTTGCCTGTGTTGCTGCGCCGGCGCGCGCGCTCCCGCGGCTGTGCGCGCTCCGGGCCGGCGCGCGGCCGGGCGGCCGGGGAGGCGCTACGGCACGAGTAGCATAGGCTGGGAGGCCTTCCAAGGTCCGCGCGAGCTCAAATCCCTGCGCCAGCCCTCCACCGCCCGGCGACCTCTGGGCGCGGGTGCAGCTGGACCCCTCCGCATGGGGCTGCCAGCCTCCCTCTGCTGGCATGCTAAGTTGCGTACCCCGCGAGGGCTCGTCTCTGTGTTTTGATTTGCCTGCCCTTCGGGCCCTCAAGAGCCATCCAGGTCCAGTCTAGTCTCTGCGCCAGCTCGGGGCTTGCGGGTGCTTCGGGATCATTGAGTTGGGCTTGTGGATGGGGGTGACGTTGGAGTTGAGTCACGCCAGGACGTCTGTTGGAGGCAGGCATCTTGTGACGGCCACCCCCTTCCTAGGGTCCCTCCTCAGGCTAGCAGGCAACTTGTGATTAAGGGCTCGTACTCAGTTTCTGTAGTTCTGCCCAGGCATCCTCTCTGAGTATGATTAATATCGCTGAGAAAAACACGGTGTGCCTCCCTCCCATTTTTTTTTTTAACCCAGTGAAAAACTGATCACTGAAAGGACCCCTGTCCTCTCCCCCTCCCTCTTCGCGGGGAAGTTCTTTGGGGAGGAAGTTTTGTGAATCCAGAGCTGCGGTTGGTGAGCGCGTTCCACTCTGGGCCCTTCGCTGCATCAGCTAACACCTCTATCCCCGCTGCCCATTAGGGACTCAGGACGCATCTTCTTCCCCCCCAATCAGATTTGCTGGAAATATTAATCTCCTTGTTGGATGGATACAGTAGAACTTGTTCAGAGATTGCTTTAAAAGGAGATCTCGGTCTTAAGCACTTATTAAAGCCAGTTAATAACATCATGCATGGACATTTAAACTTGTTGTAAGTTGCAGAGAGGATTAGTGGGAAGTCACGCTGTGCGCAGCGAATGATACCATCTTAACTCTAACCGGTCTAAATCCACCTAGCCCAGTGCAGGTCCGGCTCTGCGGCCCTTGGGTGAGGCTGGGAAAGAAGAGTCTTGGGGCGCAAGGAGTTCGGAAACAGGAGGAGACGTCCTGGTGCTTCTTTGGGGTGAGGGTCACTCGTTCCTGGATGGGCATCAGAACCGGGACGAGGGCCCAGTACCCGGACGTGCCACAGCTCAGGGGGCTGTGGTTTAGTGATAGGTCTGTAGCAAACTCAGGTGAAGTTGTGGGATTCCAAAAGGGGTGGCTTTTGCTGCTGGATCGATTTGCATTACAAAGGCCATATGCTTTCAGGTCTTTTACAAAAGTAGTTCAGCTCAGTATTTCGCAGGTAAATATCGAAGCATATTATTAACAACGTCCTGTCATAGGCTTGTTCAACTAGTTTCGAACTGATTACTGTTTTAAGGCAGTTTGCGACTATATGACAGGATCAATTAGAAATAATCTTGGGAAAATGCTTCAAAAATGCTGCGTTATTAAAACACTACCTAACAATATTCATTTCGTTCTGTAGCTAAGTAGCTGACGGATTTCTTGTGTTTTCTAAGTTTCTTTTAGTAGTTACTGGCCCTGGGAAAACAAGCTATGAGAACAATTTTAACAGCAACCTGGCTCTTGGAGTTAAGTTCTAAATTCAGACTTGACAAGGTTAAAATGTTTATGTCTTATATCATTAATTGCTAGGGAGATTGGAAATAATTATAAATGCTATCACTTTAATGATTGGTGAAAGTCTGTAAATAAACCACTTCAAAAAAGGGATGTGTACAAAAATAAATAAATAAATAAATAAATAAATAAATAAATAAACAATTCCTCTGAATCAGTCCACCAAAAAATGATTTACAGATTACTACCCAGATGTCTCTTTAAACTTTGTCTTTTAGGGGGAAAAAAAAATAGATACATATATAACCATACACCCATATATGGATATGAGGGAAATTTACTGGAATGGAAGAATTTCTAACAAGTATTAAGAAATATTTTCACCAAATGAATATCTCATATATAATTAGTTTATGTATTTATCAATCCTGGTCTAATGAAAAGAAAAAAAAACTTCCCATAATTAAATTGGAGGCAATATCTTCATGAAGACAATAGATTTAATATCATTGAAATTCAGAATCCATGGACTTACTTCCTGTCAGGGCGAGAGCTCTTGTATAGTAATAATGGAAGTGTACTTAGACCTTATTTTTAATTCAGTGAGAATTACGAAGGTACCTGAAACTGTTTCATGAATTTAACTGCCTTTGAGAGAAACTCAAATAATGGATTTTAGGCCTTATTTTCGGAGAGCACATAGCTTATACATAGTAGCTGCTCAATATATATTATTTTAATGTATTGCATTATCCTTGAAATATATGATCTATAGACAAAATTAAAGTAGCATTGGCCGATAGGAATCTGAAGTTGAGGATATTATATAGTCTGTGGAATAGCTTGAAAACTGTTAAGAGCTTTAAATATGAAGTTATCACCATGACTAATTCATGGCAAGTGAGTTTGAAAAGAATGGAAGAAAAATAATTTGATAGGTCTTCATCTTTAGAGGTTGTAGTATATGCTTCTTGAATGATTCTAATAGTGAAAATACCTACATAGCAAGGAAATAGGAGTTAATCGATGAATTTATATTTGCATCATTTTATAAAGTAATTCTTAATGACAATTTGTAGGTATTTAGATTAATATAACAAAGTTTAGCTGTCCCCAAATAAAGTTACAAATTGCCAAATAGCTTAGATTTTCACGCTGAAGACTCATGCTCAATTATAGTCTAAAATCTGAGTTTGCAGATATGACAGGGGATTCCAGTGATTCAAACAGCACATACAAATACTACATATATTTCTGCCAAATTTGTCTCAGATGGACTAACTGCTAAGGAAGAATCCATAGCATGACTGAGCTAACAGAAAGTGTGTTACCTTTCCAATAGGTAATCCCTACATTTGCATGCTGTGCTCGCTTACAGGAGAGAGGACTTGAATTTTGGTCATTTTTCTGGACTTTAACCTTAAGGTCTATATTGTCAATTCAAAATATATGAAGTGAATGATATTTTTTGTTAACCAATAACTATTATTAAGACAAAATTATTTTCTTAGCCAATGAAAATAAAAAATTGGCTTTATTGCCGGCCAAGTGGTGCGGTGGTTAAGAGCTGGCATGGGACACCAGTGGCCCCCGTTCAGATCCCACATGTGAGGGCCAGTGACACTGCCCTCTAAAAAAAAAAAAAAAAAAAATTGGCTTATTTAAGTTAAACTTAACTAGCTCCATTTTACTAGAGATTGTCTAATTTAATTTTGATTTTTCAAATTGCATTTTGTACTATAAAGAGCCCTTCTGTATAAAATGCAGTTTGAAAAGGGAAAAATATCTATGCTTTTATCATTTTAAGTGATCAAATTTTGCAGTGCTAGATGTTCGAATATCATGTGCATCAATACATTATTAACTTAAGCTAATGCTTAGAGTCATTACCACATTCATGGGTGTCTTTCTGATATTTCTCCAGTCCACTGGATTTTGAAGTGTGATTATGTAAATTTTCTACTGATAAATAAATGACTATAATTGTACTTGAAATACCACTCAGATTCTTAAGACCATGGAATCTAAATAATATATTATGCATTCCTTAATTATTTATCAAAACTAATTCAAAATAACTGTAGGGTAAAGCATACATTTATTTTTAAATAGCCATTCCCTTCCCCAATTTTTTTTGTATCAGGTTAAAAAGTATTCCAGATAGTGAAAATATGGAGTGATGAGAAAAAGGTTGATGAGTAGAGTGAGTAAGCAGCAAGTTTATCATTCAAGGAAACATCTCTGTTTTGCCCAGTAATAATTACTATCATCCTGATGAAATTTTTGTGCCATGTGATTTTAATGCCAGTTCAGTATGCGTATTTTGGTTACAGAGGAAAACATGTTTAAATGTTAAACATTAGTGTAGACTATTCCTCACCATTATTTGATAAGAAAGAAAGGGAAAGTTAGCAAACAACAATATTTCATCCATGGTTAATTTAAAAAGCTCTCTTATAAACATAGTAGGAAAATCGTAATCGAGTTATAAAATTTGAGTAAGGGTTATATGATCAAGTGATACTAAATTTAAAGAATGGCTTTTGTTCATTTAATTATAGCTATAGAAATTCACTATAATTGAAATGTGCCTTTTCATTGTTTTACCTTGCAAGGCTATATTCAGAACTCTTGTTGCACTGTGCCTTTAAAGGAGGCACGTGTTTATTTTACCTACATAAATTCTAATTGCAGAATCCACTCTAATCACCATGTAGTAATCATCTGTAGCCTCATAAGTTCATGAGCTACACACTTTTCTTTTTTTATTCTGCAGACCACACCTTATCTGGTTGCTAATGAAATACAGGAGATTGATTGCAGAAAATCTTCAAGGGAATATTTGCTGTACCACATATAGTAAGCTCCATTTGGTGCATTAGCATTTAGCCATTTTATGCAAATTTGGAGAAAATGACTCATGTATATGATTTAATATGCATCAGCGATAACTCATACCACCCTTATAAGAAAAAAGAAATTAAAAATTCATTAGAAAACTAGACTACTGTCACTACATGGTTAAAACATTATTAAAGCATATTTCAATGTTTTGCTTACACTAGTGTTCTCATCATGGTGCCACCATTTCATGACAAAGGCCGTAGAGGAGAAAACATTCAACTTAAAATGTCTGCTGGCACACATCGCTGGATTTGTGTGTCACTAAACAATGAGCGAGCATTGCCTTGAATACCAACTATTTAATTAGCACTTTTGGAAGCCATGCATAGAAAATGGCTCATTTACATGCATCTGCTTAGCGATTAGTCCCATAAAAAGCTACCATTTTTTTGTTGTTGTTTAATATAGCGAGCATTTTACCATTCGGCCATGAAAAAAATAAAAACATATGTTATTATTTTCAAATTCTGAAATTCAGAGATTTAATTAATACAGGCAAAAGTCTCCATATTTCTCTTCAAGGTATATTTAAATTATTTAATTTAACCTTAAGTGTACTATAAAAGGCTGGATACAAGTAATAATTAAGAACTTCAAAGGGCAACGGAAACCCTCTAACAGTCCTTGGTTTAATTAAAGGCTATTATTAGATTGCTCTCAAATATAGTTACATTTAATGACAAGTGATGACTAGTAAAAGCTGTATTTGAAAGTTATGAGTATCCTATTATAAATACAATTGATAGACTCTAAAAGTATTGCTATCATGCCATTTTGAAAGTAAGTGACATGTATTTTTTGAAAAATCAAATTAATAACATTAAAAACCTGTTAGTTTAAGATGCTTTGCTTTTCATTAATTCTCTAGTCTACACATACCTGTCATGATCACAAATTAATTGTATGCTTCTTAAAAAGCATTTCAGCCAATTTAAATGTCTTTAAGAGGATATATTTTTACAATAAAGTGGTGTATTTAGGAAACCATGTATACAATGTGTATGGAAGCATTAACAGTAAAAGTGGGCTTCACTAGTGCATTTTGAAATACAACATTCTCTTTTGGAATGTGAATTGATATTTAGTATGACAGCAATAAATTATTTTCTGAAGTTTATATTATCTACCACATTTGTGTGAATAGACAATTGGCCAAAAAAACAGGTAATTCTAAATACCTATTAGAATATGTACAAACCATATAGAAAATAGAAAAAGGACACTAATGTAAAATTTGCTGTTTCTTATAAATAATTATACTCACTGGACTACTTTCCTTTATATGTATCTATTTATACAGGGAATTTAACTATGGAATTTGCATAGCTAAAGTTCAGGGCAGAGGAGTAAATAGTGTATATATATATATGTTCTCAAGTGAAATTGATGAATAAATACTTTTATAATTTCATTTAGAACATTTGATTGATTCTGTTTATTAATGACCTTTACTAATTGGTTTATAAAGCATCTATAATAAAAATTGCCTACTTATTAAGCATGTAAAATTTGACTTTTATGAGTAATCTGTTATTTTGAAAATGTGATAGTATTTCCTTTGTTTGCTGTGGGCCAGTGAGTACGATGAGATGTTTGGTCTCAGATTATGTGGATTAAATATGTAGATATGAATCTATATCTGTGTAGCTTATCTATCTATTTATCTATCTGTCAATCTAGTTAAATAATGTAGTATAAGGATGTAGTCCACTGTGTAAGGAAAATATGCTTCCAATGTGCCTTTTATATGGCGTGTTCTTTAATTTGAAAATTTTTTTTACTTCAATTTCTAATTTTAACCTCCTAATAACCAGTATTATTCTTTATTTGTTTATTACGCCCACCCCTCTCATCCCCTGCACAGACACTCAGAATACAAGGTTTGTAGAGTAGAGAACTTACCTGTCTTGTTCACTGCTGAATATCCTGCACCTAGAACAATGCTGGATGCATAGTAGATACTCAATGATTATTTGTTGATGAAAAAATGAATAGATTTGAATATGATATTGGTCTTTCTGAGATAGATTCTGTGGTATGGATCTAAGGGATTGATTCACATTGATAGATTAGCTTCCCCAACATGGGAGCCCTGTTGAAGCTGCCCAGCTATGTTGAGGAGATTATCCTTCGTAGACAGAGTAAAAAGAGAAAGACCATTGTTTGGTTTGGAGGTGAGTGATGACTGCAGGCAACTTCTAAGCTAGTTTTTAAAGTCCATTTCTAGGAGAACTGTGTATATATTTGCGATCTTACCCTTGATGGAGGGAATAGTCAGTGGTTCATGGAACAGGGCCAAATTAACTGGACACATGGGAACTGAATCATAGAACATGGAGTTATTAACAATGTATCCCAAACAAAAGTATTTTGCAAGTATTCTTAATATTTTTATTTTACTTTGATTAAAATATCCAATTCATAAAAGCATGCTCTTATAATTGGCCTGAAATGCTTACAATTTTAACTAATGATAGAAAAAAATAAATGTGAATTGGAGCCTTCCTGGGGCCTAAGCTTCTCAATTAAATCAGGACCACTTTTGAAAACTATTAGTTTCCTTAGAATACAAGAGAATTATGAATAAAGATACAGTTTATGTTACTAAACAGTACTCCTGTAACTTAAAAATTAACCTGAGTGTCTAACCTGCAATCCAAGAGTTACATGAGAATTTAAGTCACTGATTATATTTTTGAGAGAAATTGGAATATCTGATTTGGTATAAACAGTGAAAATTTGTCTTTTCATATTTTTGCACAACATGGGTTCAAAATAACAAATGTAAGACTGGGAACTCAAATCAATGAAATGTTTATTGGGCTCTTATGTTCCCACCAATAAGGTTCTAATGTTCTTAGACAATAATCAGCAGTAGGTTGTTGAGTTCATAAGCAACAAGCAAATATATTTACAAGACCAGGTAGTTAGACAAGCGAGTCATCAGAAAGTACAGCCCTTTCCTATTTATTAATATGTGTCATTGAGGAAGCATGTTCTTGATTTGGGACTAGGGTTAAGCATTTCATTAATCCCATTAACTCACATTATTAGGTACTATTTTTGTCTGTGAATACAGTTTTGGAAGCTGTAGTAGATTCTGTCTTTTGTGCCAAAAAAGGCACCAAACGATACCTTGAGAGATATAATAGGCTTCCGAGTCACCTGCCAGAACATCATGACTAACTCCTGAATCTGGTAAAATCTGGATCCAAACTGATATTGTCAACAGACCTTATCATAAAACAAAGCAGGGAATTCAGATTATATATTTTATCTGAGTCACTTTTTATGCTTTTGGCTTTTAATTAGAAAAGAGGTGTCCACTATATAAGTGGCCATACTATTTACTATATTAAAAATAGATCTAGGGCCTGCCGAGTGGCGCGGTGGTTGGGAGCTGGCTTGGGACGTCAGCGGTCCCGGTTCGGATCCCACACATGAGGGCCAGTGACACTGCCCTCAAATAAATAAATAAATAAATAAATAATAAATAAAATAGATCTAAATATGAGGAAATCAATTAAGAATTTCTGGGCCAATATAAAATCTATTAGCAAGTAAGTATTTATTGGATACCTTATAAGACTATAGAGTCCTAGGGGTTATTTATGTTTGGGAGTGTAGGCTTGGGAGATGTAGAGATAGAGAGCTTTGGAAGAGGACTTAAAAAAAGTATAAGAAATGATGCTACCTTTAAGGAACCTAAGACTTGGTTTAGTAAACTAGATTATTAACTAGAAAAATTCATGAATAATGTAAGATAATGTTGAATTGTGGGATG
This sequence comes from Aselliscus stoliczkanus, assembly GCA_033961575.1. NCBI lineage: Eukaryota > Metazoa > Chordata > Mammalia > Chiroptera > Hipposideridae > Aselliscus > Aselliscus stoliczkanus. The sequence continues at coordinate 54,295,731 of CM066728.1, forward strand.
CTTAATAATATAGGAATATATAGTAAAAAATAAATCAGTGTGAATAGCCAAGGAAGGATTAGTAGAGAAAGTAATGTTTGCAGCTTTGAATTTGAGCTTTGAAATTGTTATAGAATTAAGACAGATAGAAGGGAAAGCATTCTGGGCCAGAAAAACAAAATGATTGATGATGACCTGGATGCATGAATGAACAGAACATGTTTTTGAGAGTCAGAAGGGAGAAGAGCCTCATATTCAGTAATGGTGATTAATATTTGTGGATAGGTGGGATAAGACCAGATTATTTATATTCTTAAAACTTGGCAATTAGAGATAGACATGATGATGGAAATTATAGGTAGTTATGTTGAGTTTCTTCTTTGATATATTCGACAAATATTTACTGAGCATTTACTATGTGCAAAGTACTGTGTCAAGGACTGAGAGAACAGTGGTGAATCAAATCCAGTTCTTGGCCAACCTCATGAAATAGTATTTTAGCGGAAAGCTAGGCTTTAAACAATTATTTGCACAATTGACTATTGAATTATGATTAGTTCTGCAAAGGGGAAGTACCGGGTATCATGAGAGAATATAACTAGTCTGGGACAGGGGGCAGTGTTTGGGAAGCTTGCTTTAAGAAGAAAAGTTTGAATTGAACTACTGGAGGAGTAGAGATGACTGAGCAAAGGGGATGGGGGTAGGCAGAACTTCATAGGCAGAGGAGACAACACATGTCAAGGCCCATCGGCAGGAGGAAGCCTGCCATGTTTGAGGAACTTCAAGATCAGTGTGACTATACTCCAGAAATCTACAGAAGACAAGATAGGGTGGTCTAAGGTGAGCTCAGAGAAACAGACGGACCAGATTGTGCAGACTTTGTAGGGTTTTGGTCTTTGAACTAAGTGAGATGAAAAGCCACTGAATAAGCCAGGAAGTGTCACTTTTGGATTTACATTTTTAAAAGATGATTCTGACTGCAGTATACACTGGAGGAAGGCAAGTGTGGGTGAGGGAAACCAGTGATGAAACTGAGGTAATAGTTGAGAGATGATGATGGTTTGGACCAGGGTGTTTGTAGTGAAAATGGAGAGAGGCAAATAGATTAGAGAGGTGTTTATGAGGCAAAATTAACCAGATAAACAAAATGAGGAAAGTTGTATTTAAAGAAGCGTTCATTGTCATCAACATTCAAATATGCCAAATAGACCTACTACGAAAATAGGGAAATCAGTTGGAGACTATTGCAGTAACCTGAGAAGGTAATGGAACCTCACATTGGGAATGGAGAAGAGAAGATATACATAGTTAGAGATATTTTAAAAGAATAATGTAAGGATTTTTTTTGACTCAAAAGTTCTAAGTCGTAGTGATTTTAGTGGCCTTAGTGGCTAGAAGAAGGAAGTGGGATGGGAGGAAAACTGACCAGCTCATTTTGAAAGTGTTGAGTTTGCAGTGTTAGATAGCTATATAGAAAGTGCAGACATAAGCATGTGATTCTATCTGGGAGGGCATCAATAGAGATTTGTGATTGGATTAAAGTCATATTTTATATGGAGTTTGCTAAGAAAACAGTGTTGAGAGTGGAGAATGGCAAGCCAAGGCACCAATTTTGAAACTGGTGGAAGGAATAAGCAGGTGTCACCCATGGATTAGTTTATATCTGGAAACACAGTCTCTCAGTATTTCCCTTTCAAAAGCAATTTAAATTTTATCTGTTTGGTGTGCATTCAATTATTGAAATAAGTCGAGTCCTCCCCAAAATGTCTGCAGTTTGCCACATTTAAGAATATCTTACATTGAAATAAGGAAAGAAAGAAAGGAGGAGAGACTGGTTGGAGAGTGTTCATATAATTCCAGAAGTAATTGGAATTCAAGTAATGCTTTGTAAACATTTAATTAAAAATGGTTACCAAGTTATCTAATATACCCTCAAGTTCATAGAGATTTCTTTTAGGAAAACATAAATTTATTCTTTCATTCAGTAAATACAGAGGGTGCCAAAAAAATGTATACACATTTTAAGAAAGGAAAAAACTATTTGTTTTTTTTTTTTTTGAGGGCAGTGTTACTGGCCCTCACATGTGGGACCGAACCGGGGCCGCTGACTTCCGAGGCCAGCGCTTAACCACCGCGCCACTCGGCCGGCCCTCAAGAAAGGAAAAAACTATTAAAATTGTAATACTCAATATATACCAATAACAAAAGATGAATATGAGTCACATTTAACTTCTGCAATTACAAGAGGTGCTCAAAGTAATTACCACCAGTGTCCAGACACTTTTGATTACAGCAAAGTACTGCTTGGGCAACGTTGATCAAAAAGAGTCTACTTGTGTACATTTTTTTGGTGCCCTGGTATTTATTGAGAGCTTACATGCCTGGCACTGTTCTTGGTCCCATAGATTTTAGTTTTGATTGTGGAATCTACATTTTAAAGAGGACATAGTAAATAAACTAGTCAGAAAGCTACCAGTGCTATAATAAATAAAACAGGGTAATGGGGCTTACTTTAGATTAGGTGGTCTGGTAAGGTTTACTGAGGAAGTGATGTTTAAAATGACACCTTAATACATAAAAGCACAATACACTAAGCCTAAAAAGAGGTACCATATACTTGTCTGTCAGTTTACATAAGATTAATGAACCTACTTGGGTTTAACAGCAACAAAAACCTTGACTCTTGATCTCTTTTGAGTCTCCATTCAGGATCACAAAACACAGAAGGGTAGCAAGCAAAACACTGTACATGAATGTGACTCTGACTATATGCTTCACTTCCATATTTATATATCCAAGTTCGAAGGAAAAGCTAAACGAAATAATTTCTTTTCCTGCGTGGTTTGCTTATAAACTTCAGAGTTCTTTTTTTTTTTTTTTTTTTTAAAGATTTTATTGGAGAGTTGTGGGAGGGGAACAACGTTGGGGAATCAGAACAGACAAGTGTGTCTTTTTTGTTGTTGTTCTTCAGTCTAGTTGCGAAGGACATTGCTTCACTGTTGGTATCGTCATTGTGCTCTTCCCGGATGAGGCAGATTGGTCGCCAGCCTTTGGATGGTCGCTCACTGTGGCTATTGGCAGCTCTCACTGGCTGCTAGCCGCTCACGCTGGCTGCTGGCCACTCACTGTAGCCTATGGCAGCCCACTGCAGCAGGGGCTGCAGCCTACTCCGTCACCAGGGTTCGCACAGCCGGGCTCCAGGTAGAGCTGTTGTTAGCTGTAGAGGGCAGTGTCACTGGCCCTCATATGTGGGATCCGAACTGGCCTGCTGGCATCTCAAAACAAGCTCCCAACCAATGCGCCACTCTGCCGGCCCCCTCAGAGTTCATTTTTTAAAAGGGGTTTTAAAAATCAACATATTTTGGTGAAGATTTTCGAGATGCATTGTGATAAAATGTTTAATAAAACAATACTACCAATAATATCAAACTTGAGTGTAGAATATATATATATATATATATTTAAGATTTTTATTAAAATATAGTAAACATACAATATTATATTAGTTTCAGGGGTACACCATAGTTATTCAACATGTATATACCTAAACAAGTGACCTCCATAGGTCCAGCAACCATCTGACACTGTACTCGGCTATCACAATATTATTGACCATGTTCCCTAAGCTGTATATTACATCCCCATGACTTATTGATTTTATACCTGGAAGTTTGAACCTCTTATTCCCCTTCACCTTTTCCCCACTTTTGAAATTCTTCAATTACAGTTGACATTCAATATTATTTTATATTAATTTTAGGTGTAGAGCATAGTGGCTATACGTTTATATAATTTAAGAAGTGATCCCCTAACTAGTCTAGTGCCCACCTGCCACTATACATAATTATTACCATATTATTGACTATATTCCTTATGCTTTACTTTACATCCCCATGACTATTTTATAACTACCCATTTGTACTTCTTAATCGGTTTATCCTTTTCACCCTGCCCCCAAACCCCTTCTATCTATTGCCCCAACAAATCTAGTACCCATCTGACATCATACCTAGTTATTACAATATTATTAACTATATTCCTTATGCGATAACCTACATTCCCATAACTACTTTGTAACAATAAATTTGTACTTCTTAATCCCTTCCCCTGTTTCACCCACACCCAATGCCCCTCTCATCTGACAACTAACAAAATGTTTTTTGTTTCTATAAGTTTGTTTCTGTTTTGTTTGTTAATTTTGTTCACATTAAATCTGTCTTTCTCTGTCTGACATACTGCACTCAGCAGAATACCCTCCAGGTCCATCCGTGCTGCTGCAGATGGCAAGAACCCGATCCCTTCCATGGCTGAGCAATATTCCATTGTATATATGTATCACCTCTTCTTTATCCATTCTTCCATTAACAGACACCACACCCAGGCTGCCTCCACATCTTGGCTATTGTAAACAATGCTGCAATGAACTTATGGATGCACACATCCCCTAAAAATAGTGTTTTGGGTTTCTTCAGATATGGAATAAATACCCTGTAGTGGGATTACTGGGTCTTTCATTGTCACTTTTTTTTGGGGGGGGGAGTGTCTTAAAGAAGTCCCTCTAAGATGCCTTGTAATACTGGTTTGATGGTGAAGAACTCCTTTAGCTTTTTTGTCTGGGAAATTCTTTATCTGTCCTTCAGTTTTAAATGATAGTCTTACTGGGTGCCGTAGTCTTGGTTGTAAGTCCTTACTTTTCATCACATTAAATATTTTGTGCCAATCCCTTCTGGCCTGCAAAGTTTCTGTTGAGAAATCAGCTGACAGTTTTATGGGAGCTCCCTTATAAGTTACTAGCTGCATTTCTCTTGCTGTTTTTAAGATTTTCTCTGCCTGTAAACTTTGCCATTTTAATTATAATGTGTCTTGGTGTGGGCCTGTTTGGTTCATCCTATTTGGGACTCTGCACTTCCTGGACTTGTATGTCTATTTCCTTCACAATGTTAGGAAAGTTTTCAGTTATTTATTCACATAAATTCTCAATGCCTTGCTTTCTCTCTTCTTCTTCTGGTACTCCTATAGTGGGAATGTTGTTACAATTGATGTTGTCCCAGAGGTCTCTTAAACTATCCTCATTTTTTTTTAATTCTTTTTTTCATTTGCTGTTCCGATTGGGTATTTTCTGTCTTCCAAATAGCTGTTTTGATGTTCTGCTTCATATAGTCTGCTGGTGAGTCCTTCTAGTGCATTCTTCATTTCAGTTATTGTATTCTTCACTTCTGACTGGTTCTTTTTTATGGTTTCTATGTCCTTTTTTATGCTTCCTATCTGTCTGTTGAAGTTCTTACTAAGTTCCTTGAGAATCCTTATAACCATTGTTTTAAATTCCTCTCTCTGAAAATAAAATAAAATAAAATAAAATAAATTCCTCTCTCTGGTAGGTTGCTTGCCTTCATTTCATTTAGTTCTTTTTCTGGAGTTTTATCCTTTCTTTTCATTTGGGATGCATTGTTTTGTTTTGTTTTCTCATTTTGACTGCCTTTCTGTGTTTGTTGCTATGTATTAGGTAGATCTGCTATGTCTCCCAGTCTTGGTTGGATGGCTTTATGTATTAGGTGTCCTGTGGGGCCCTAGCATAGTCTCCCTGTCACCTGCTGCAGGTGCTCCTGGACTGTCTCTTGTGTGGTTTGTGTGTGTCTTCCTGTTAAAGTTGAGCCTTGATTGCTATTGTCACATCAGTGGGAGGGATTGACTCAGGCTGATTGGCTGTGGGGTGCGGTCATATCCACAGTTATGGGCTGCTGTGTGGTGGGGAGTGGGGGCGTGGGGGGCTTATGCCATTAAATGTGATTTGCCCCAGAGGACTCTGGTGTCTGTGAGACTGCCCTTTGTGTATGCCATTTTTGGGGGTAATTGGGTAGTGCTGTGCTGTGATCTGAAGCCAACCTCCAAGTATGTTAGCTCTGAGGCCTCTTGGGAGAGGCTCCAGTTCAGGCCCAGGTCACCCACTGCCTGTGACTGGCCTGGGGCTACCTGGTAGAGCTACACAATGATCTGCAGTTGTTTGCTGTCCCTGCTAAGCTGGAGGTGCGTGGGAGAGGCCGCACTGTGAACTGAGAATGGCTTCCACCATTATTGGGCCTGGGGTAGCTCTGCAAAAAGCCAAGACATTCTGAGGCCTGCTGCGACCTGCTGGTTCCCTTAAGGTTCAGCTGCTGATAGAGCCTCATGCGTTATGCAAGTTGGGTGAGGCAGGTTCTCAGGAAGTCACTAAAGTGGGAAGAGTTGTGGTCACCAGTTTAATATAGATTCTGGTTTAATGCCAGTGCTGAGCCTAGAGCTACTCGGCAAAAGTCTCAGAGCACACTGAGGCCAATCACCGCCTGCCTGTACCCTGCTGGACTCCAATAGTTTTCAAGAAAGAATGCAATGCAGGTGGAGCTGGCTGCTTCAGGAGAAACTACCTCCAGCTGTGCATGAGTTGGGTAGGGTAGCGTCCCAGTGAGTCAGTAGGGTAGAGCAGCTGAGCTCACCAGGCTAATCAGATTCAGATTAGGCTAGAGGTGGAGGGTTCAACACGGGAAATATGGTGCCTACCTGCCAGCTGCTTGGAAGGTGGACTCCTCACAACGAAAATGCTCACTGTCCTCCAGTTCTCCCCCTGAAGCCACACACCTCAGTCTGCCCCCTGAATGTCTCCGAGGCCCCCTGAGTTACCGTCCCTCCGCTGGAACCCAAGGTGAGTGGTTGTGAGCAAGTGAATCCGTGCGTGGGCCATTTAAGAAGACACCCGAGTTTCCCACAGCCTTTTGTTCTACCCGAATGGTCAGAGTCCCCACTGTTTTTCTCAGCCTGATGTTGTGGGGGCTCCTCTTCCTGGCACCAGTACTCCAGGTTGGGGAGCCTGGTGTGAGGTTGGGGTTCCTTGCTCCTCCAGGGATACCTGATTCTCAACCACCACACAGAGGTTCCGGGCCTGTTTCGAGCCTCTGCCCCTCCTACCAGCTTTGACATGGCTTCTTCTTTATATTTGTATCTATAGGACTTCTGTTTGGCTAGACTTTAGATGGTTTTCCAGGTTGGTTGTCCTATAATTTAGTTGTAATTTTAATGAGTTCATGGAAGGACACAGGCACATTGTTTACTCTGCCTTCTTGGATCCAGAAGGCTCTAGAAATTATATTTTTGAAGTGCCATTACAGTGATATCACAGGTATTCACTGGGGAGTAGTAGTATTCAAGAATAGTGATTGGAGGGCCAGCTGAGTGGCGCGGTGGTTAAGAGCTGGCTTGGGACGCCAGCAGCCCGAGTTCGGATTCCACATAGAAGGGCCAGTGACACTGCCCTCTTAAAAAGAATAGTTATTGGAATGGGGGCTAACAAATTTCAGGTTGATCATTAGGATACTAATAAAAATATGAGGGCGTAGGTCATTTCAATTCATTGTCTAACTTCTTATTAGTAACTACAATTTATATTTATTTATAGAGATTGACTAGGATAATTCATTTCTATATCTAATAATGTTTCTATATCAAGGTATTATAAAATTTTTAGCTTGTTAAAGTTATTAAGTAAAAATTTTCTTTTCAAGGCATTTCTTAATTGCTTACATCATAGTTTTGAGAAATATTGGTGTTTTCTAATCACGTGTGGCTAATGTTGTCTTTGGAATTCATGTTCAGTCTTGCAACTATTGTTTAACAATTTAATTAATAAAAAACAAACAAACAACAACAAAAAAACCAGGCACACATGCAAATGCTTTAAAAGGTTAAAAGTTACACAGAGATATACAGTAAAAAGTCGACTTCCAGACCCCTGAGTTTCATTCCCCAGAGGTAACTAGCATTTTCTGAAAGTTTGGAAACTTTTAAAATTAAAATTGAAATTACTTTGCTTATATGAAAATGCCTCAAATTATAATTATATTAGACTTGGGAAAATTTTTCTACTATGCTATTTCACAATTTTCTCTTAGTTATAATATCAAATATATGCAAAGATTGGATTTAAACATCAATCATTAAGTATTTAAGAATTGTTGAGGTTATCTTTGGTGACAGCTAGGCTTCTGTGAATTCATATTGCTTATTCTTTTTGAAATTCATATTTTAGAGACTTAAAGAAAAATTATGGGCACTGTCCCTCCAAAAATCCGAAGGATTTCACGAACATTGTTATAAACACAGGGAGTTGACAATTATGGTTTAGTTTGTAAACTGTTTCCCTCATAGCCCCATGTACTTGACCAACTTTCAAAATGCTAAGTGGTTCTTCATGACTTCAAATTAACTAATCTCTGAACTTTAGCTTGAACCCTCATCAGTAACCTTCCTGCCAACTTCCAATCACGTATGAATCAATTAAAAATGTCAGAATAGAGTGTTCTTATGGAATCAGAAGAAGCTGTTACTCGATCCCTAATCTCTGTCAATGGACTCCTGCACAACCAGGGCAGCCTCAGTAGTGGCCTAATGTTCATCAGTCCTTCCTGTAGCAGACAGGTTACCAATTGATGTGTCTACTCTGCTGAAATCCCCTTAATTCTTACTGCTTGTCCTTCCATCAAAGTTTAAGTTTAATTCAGACATTCTGAGAAGCTGTCAAGTTCTTCTCTCTAGTTCCAAAGCTAGTCCTTCAGTTCAGATCATCTATCTTGGGGCAATTGTAGCTGCCAAAGGGAAATTTACAGTAGTGCTACCACAAAGCTTCCCCTGGTAGAATGGAGATAGAGCATTATGCAGTTAGGTAAGTGAGTAAATAAATGTCTTTGGTTTTCTTTTCTTTTTTTGTTTTGAGGGCAGTGTCACTGGCCCTCATTTGTGGGACCCGAACTGGGGCCGCTGGCTTCTCAAGCCAACGCTTAACCACCGTGCCACTCGGCCGGCCCTGGTTTTCTTAATAGCATATTATAAAGGAAACTTGGAACATCGAATATATTGTTAACCAGTGCCTTAATTGGGGAACAAACCAAGGATGTGAACAGACATTTCTTTCTCATTCATTACAATTATTCTGACTATTCTAAAATAGTCAGGAAAAGAGAGGTGAGAAGAGAAGAAACCTTATTGCATTAGACACTGCTGGATGCTTTACATATAGTGTCTCATTTAATCCTCCTAAAAACTTTATATTTTATGTTAGCCTCATTTTTCAGAGCCAGAAACTGAGGATTGGGGAAGTTATTTAAAGCAAGTAAACAAATAAGGGACAAATGGAGGAATGTATAAATACCATAGAATCAGAATCAGGGTATGTTTATATTTAAACAACTCATTAGAGAATATTATGACTTATTTGTCTATCTCAATAATTTTTTAAAAAGCCTCAAGTCAGTGAAACCTCAGTACTTTGAATTCATAAATTATCAAAATATCAGGCCATTTAAGGGAAAAAACAGAGACCATTTGGTGGGGAAAAAAAAAACCTAATTTCTACAAAATGAATTGACCATTTCATTTTTGTATTCAATTGCTATGGTATCATGTGGGTATAATTTATAAACACATACTTGCTGCTTCATATTTTACATATTTAGAAATTAAATCTACATTTATAATTATTTCAGTAGTTGACTTTCTTAACAAAAAAAAAACATTTTCCTTGTGAAAAAATTTTCCAGCTTTATTGAGAGAAAATTGACAAATAAAAATTGTATATATTTAAGGTGTACAACATGATGATTTAATATACATTTACACTGTGAAATAATTATCTCAGTCAAGTTAATTAACACATCCATAATCTCACATAGTTACTGTGTGTGTGTGTGTGTGTTGAGATCACTTAAGTTCTACTCTCTTAGCAGACTTCAGTATGCACTACAGTATTGTCAACTAGAGTCACCATGCAGTACATTAGATCCCCAGAATTTATAAGTGAAAGTTTGTATTTTTTGACCAACATTCCCTGATTTCCCCCACCCTCAAGCCCCATCGCAACCACCCTTCTACTCTCTGGTTCTATGAGTTTGACTTTTTAAAATTGCCCATATAAATGAGATTATATAGTATTTGTCTTTCTGTGTCTGAGCCATTTCACTTAGCATAATGCCTTCAAGTTTCATCCGTGTTTTTACAATTAGCAGGATTTCCTTCTTTTTAAAATGCTAAATATTCCATTGAATATATTATATATATAAAATAAAGAATATGTAAATATAATATAATATTAATAAAGAAAATGTGATATATATATCACATTCATTCATCAGTAGGTACTTTGGTTATTTCTATGGCTATTGTGAATAATACTGCAATGAACAGGGGAGCACAAATATCTCTTTGAGATTCTGATTTCATTTTCTTTGGATATATACCCAGAGGTGGGATTGCTGGATCATATGGTAGTTATATTTTTAATTTTTTGAAGAACCTCCGTATTATTTTATAATAGCGGTACCAACTTACATTCCCAACAACAGTGCACAAGAGTTCCAATTTCTCTATAGCCTCACCAACACTTGTTATCTCTTGGCTTTTTTAAACATTTTTTTTTTTTTTTTGAGGGCAGTGTCACTGGCCCTCATATGTGGGACCCGAATTGGGACGGCTGGTTTCCCAAGCCAGTGCTTAACCACCGCTCTCTTGGCTTTTTTTTTTTGTTAAATATTTTTTGGGGAATCGGGGGAGGGGAACAGACAAGTCACTGTCTTTCTGTTCTTCAGTCTAGCTGTGGAGGATATTGCCTCACTGTTGGTATCGTCATTGTGCTCTTCCCGGATGAGGCAGATCGGTCGCCGGCCTCTGGATGGTCGCTCACTGAGGCTATTGGCAGCTCACGCTGGCTGCTGGCCACTCACTGCAGCCCTGGCAGCCCACTGCAACAGGGGCTGCAGCCTACTCCGTCACTGGGGCTCGCACAGCCCAGCTCCACGTAGAGCTGTTGTTAGCTGTAGAGGGCAGTGTCACTGGCCCTCATATGGGATCCGAACTGGGGCCGCTGGCAGCCCAAAACCAGCTCTTAACCAATGCGCCACTTGGCCGGCCCTCTCTTGGCTTTTTTATAATAGTCATCCTAACAGGTATGAGGGGATACTTCCTCTGTTTCTGATTTGCATTTCCCTGATAATTAGTAATATTGAGCACTATTCATGTACCTGTTAGCCATTTGTATATCTTCTTTGGAAAATGTCTATTGAGATCTTTTGTCCAGTTTTTAATTGGATTGTTAGTTTTTGCTGTTGAGCTGTATGGATTCCTATATAGTTTGGCAACTAATGCCTTATCAGATATATGCTTTGCAAATATTTTTTCCCATTCCATAGGTTGCCTTTCATTTCGTTGATTGTTACCTTTCCTGTATAGAAGAGTTTTAGTTTGATGTAGTCCTACTTGTTTATTTTTGCTTTTGTTACATGTGAATATATGAAATTTTTTCTTTAATTTCATGGAAAGGAAATGTGCATTACAATTATGTTTATCATATATGATGTTATGACTGTACCAATGTATTAACCCTCATATTAAATAAGTGCCAATTTTGTTTTGCCTTATGTGTAAGTGTGTGAGAAGAGGTGTCTTTGAGGATCAAAAGAAACTTAAAATTAGCATAATCCACATTTGGCACTCAAGCATTGCTTCAATCAAATGTATACTAACATTTTTATTTCCTTTAAGCCTTTGAATGTAAACACACAGATGAATCTGTGGTTCTGCATGCTCAGCAGAAGGACTGAGACAGGTTATGTTGCTACAGTATGACATTGCCTAATGCAAGGAAGGCAAATTGACACTGGGGATGTTTGTAACTTGTATTTTAGTAACGCATCTTCTTCGTTCTGAGCCTTTTGCCTGGACAGTTTTTTCTTCCCAAGTCCTTATTGTTCCATGAAGATACCCAATTCTTTCTCATCTTCTCCAATTTTACACTATTAATTTTCGCTCTGGGGACAGGATTGGAAGAGACTAATTTCTGAGGTGAAAATGACTGATGTGATTTAATGTCTTATTTCTTAAAACACAGTGTCAGACAAAAGAATGAAATTGTTTTATTTAACAAACATTCACTTACTGTTCTGTGTGTTTTTTAAATGTTAAGTTATTTAATGCTCACAATAACCTGTTAGGTAGGTTTTTAATTGTGGAATTTCAGATAATCAGTAGGAGAAAGCTTGGGAAGCAATTGATCTTTTTATCTTTCAAATCATTTTGTGAAATGAAATTCCATTTGTATGGCCAGCCCCATTTGTTACTCCCATGATAGTAATCATAAGCCAAGGCAAACCAAGCACAAAATCTTATGGTCAGTCTCGTCCTCTGTGAAGCAGTGATGATAGAGCTAATGATAAGATTCAATTAGACCCTCACGACAGGGGTTTCATTGACTCATACTACAAATAGAAATGTTCACATCTAATTTTAAAAAGTTTTACAGAGATTTGCTAATTCTTGAATTTTTACAATTGTTATAATTGAAATGTAAGTTAATTTTTTGTTACAAGAAATATCACAAAATTTTTATATCTAATATTTTCATATGTTAAAAAGCTTCTTTTTTTCACTTTGGAATATCTTATATGATTCCAATTTTAAATTGAGTTATCCATAAATAGTCTTTGCTTCCAGTTTTTAAAAATACATATCATTTTAGAGTAGCCCTTCATAAGAATGAACATGAATTTTATTTATTCTTTGTAACAGTGCTATGAAGAAGTATTAATACATTTTAAGGGTATCATAAATTATTTTTTATTTTATTTAACCCTGTTTAACATGTGACAATATTTAAATGTGAAATACATTGTCATTTTAACTACTGAATAATAATACTCTGTCAGGAATCTCTAAAAATTCCTTCTAAATATATGAAAGAATTAAAGACCATAATTCACACAATACCCATATTAATTAAATTTTTACCTAACTTTTTAGAATATATGGAAGAATCACTAAGAAAAATTATGTAAACAGTGAAAGCAACAAAGAGAAAAAAATACTTACAAGAGTACATTGATTTTAATTGAGAAGTATCAAGTTTCAATTTTAATTGCTATCATTACTTAAGTTCCTCAAATCTCACACAATAAATTGATTGATAGGACATTTGTTTGCTCTAAGGCTTATTATTATATAATAATTCCAATTGTAATTTGATTTCTCAAGTGATAATTTCTCAAATAAATAGTTGAATAAATAGTATAACTTTTTGATTAAGGTCAATACAGATGGACCTATAACAATAATCCTCAACCAATACTATAATGATGGTAGAATTAAAGTCAGACCCCAAAATATGCAACTCAATTTATCATTACTTGTTTTAAATAGCTAAGTTATAGTCTATGAAACATTTGTTGATAATGTGACATTTATAATCTTTAGGCAACTGGATCTACCCAATAAATAGTCCCAGGTCAAATTCTACACATTGGTAAGAGCTCAGCCTTCTTTATGAAATTGTTTAAATAAAAAATTTAAAAAAAAACCCACATTTATCTGTGTTCCAACCTCACTTCATGCTCAAGAGACGGAGCTCTAGAACCAAGTTTTGCTGTATTAATGCTTACAAACTTACTGTTTAATAAAAATTGAATTACAGATAATTCCCTTCCTTTTTCCCACCTACCATGAGGAATAACAGAGAAGGAAAATAAAAGTAAAAACTTGTTGCTATAGTGCAATAACTAGGGAAAAGGTTTTAAGCCCTTTTGTTTTCTCCCAGAAAGCTACACATTTAGGGCATTCAAAAAGAGTTCATGCAAAATCAAAGTTGAAATGAAAACATTCTCTTTTTGCTAGGGAATTTAATTCAGTATCTATAATGGGGCTTTAATACACCTAAAATAAGAAATGAATCAATCTGTAGCTTAGCTACATAAAAATTCATTGAGAAGCATCATATAATTGAAAAAAGCATTAGGTTTATTACCTAAATGTTCTTAGTCACTATAATATATTTACTACAATGTAAGGAAGACACTTTTTCAGTAATTCACATGAGAGTTTATCATATTTCAAAATATTTTGCAATTTATAATTGGCTATCCTTTCCTACACAGTTATTAGTACTAATTACATTTTACAAATTAGGAAATAATTTGGATATATACTAAACTCTAAATAAAGTAGAATTATCAGAATATTTTACAAAGATGGGATTTTGGCATGTCCTTGGACTTGAATTAAATGCTGAGCTCTGTGCCAATAAAATATGAAATGCTAGTAATCCATAGCATGTGGTAGCATCACAATCAAATTATCACCTATGATTGTTTGTGATGAATACCTTCAGAAAGAAGTACTTTGGGAGCCTAAGTGCTACCATTATGGCTATATTAATGACTAAAAGAATCTTGGCATGAGATAGTTCTTCTGAATGAACTGGAACATTTACAGAAAGACAATTGAGAAGCACAGGTTTTTAATGCTTCAAAGCATGGTCAAAGAACCTGAGAGCTTCTATGGGAGCCTTAGAAATAACCTTTTATTTCTTGTAGCAACAGTGCCAATATCACTAGAAATTAAACACAAAATTTAATTGTAAAGATTAAAAAATTAAAACATAATTTGAATTCACAGGCTTGCCAAATCATGACACTTAGGGTATTGATTGGAAGATGAGGGACTCTGAAACTTGGAATGGAGGTATACTGCCAAGAGAAGCAGCTTGCCTTGAGAAGACTAGCCTTCCCCTGCTTGCAGATCCTCTAATAACCTTACCCAGGTCAGCCACCTTGTAAGGAGATGCCCATTCTCTTCAAGATACACCATTCTTTGTAGACCTGTTATTGGGGTCATATCTCAGTATGCTCCAAAGTCTCATCCAGGACAAAATAGTTTATATATCAAGAGAATTGCACAATTTTTCTAATTTATATTGATGGAAATCTGGGGAATACATGAGGAAATGAATTGTAAGGGAAGGAGGATGAAATAGACATTGGGTTGGGCCACATTTACAGATATGGGTACACTTACTAAAGGTCCTAATTTTAATGCATTAGCTTGTGTAGTTGGAAGTGACTATAACAGTTTACTTGTTTAATTGAATGAAAGCTAGACTCAATGGTGGCATATATATAGAGGTCTGACAAGTTCACAAACTTGTTGCAATGATGTTGCTAACCTTTTTTTTGATATCAGAGGGTTTATTCATTATACATTTGTACCAACTGGACAAACAGTTAACCAAGTTTACTATTTAGAAGTGCTGAAAAGTCTGTGTGAAAAATTTAGACAACCTGAGTTTTTCACTAACAATTCCCCGGCTCCTGCATCACGACAATGCACCAGCTCACACAGCACTGGAGGGAGTTTTTAGCAAGTAAACAGATAACTGTATTAGGACACCCTCCCTACTCACCTGACGTTCTGGCTACCCAATATATGGTGATAAAATATTTTAGGAGAAAATATGTGGTTTCTCAGTCAGTGCTCCTACATGTTAAGCATTGGATTCTGAGCACATCCAAAGGTTTGGATTCAGGTGGGTATTATGTTAAGTATTAATACAATACTTAAGTCAAGTACAGAAAATAAATGACTACCAATTTGTTTATCTTAAATGTATCTCTGGGTATTTAGGCTGCATGGATGGATAATTTGGGTTGGATGAAATCAACCAACCAACAATTAAACAAATCCATATTATTAAAACAATGGAATCAGTGAAGTAAATCATATCTAAAATGAAATGTTTGTATCTACATGGCAACTTAATTACTCATTCTATTCTTTTTCTATTCAACCATCTTTAGGCCATAATATAGACAGAATAGTGATAAAAGTTGAAGGCATAACAATTTGGAATCCCTCAAAGAACTAAAGTTCCTTGTCATTGGGGTCTTGCCCCATGAATCAGATTTTATTTTGGATCCTGGTAGGAAGTGAAATGTGGGGATGATAAAGCGTCAAATTTTTACTTTTAAAACAACTGCAGCCTGTGCATTCTCTTTTACAACAATCCCAGGTTTAAGGCATGTTGTGAATTCATGAGTTACCTCTATTGTTATGACCAAGTCTATTATTTAATGACAAAGACTACTCTTTTTAAGTTAATGGTTTGAAAATACACATACCCTAAAAGTGATTCTTAAGTTTCAAATGCACATAAAATAGGCAATTAATGCTGTTTCTTCTGCAACTTGACTCAGCATTCATTTGCTGTTGTACAATGAGGAAGAAAAGAAAGGCTAATAATATTGAGAGACTTTCTAATGAGTCTCAAAAGAGCCAAAGTACATTAAAAATACTGAGAGAGAGCGCAGTGGTTAAGTGCTGGTTTGGGAAGCCAGCGGCGCCGGTTCGGTCCCACATATGAGGGCCAGTGACACTGTCCTCAAAAAAAAAAAAAAATACTGAGAGAGAATTTCATACCCGTTTTTTAGGCCAAACAATAAAGGAGGGGTTGGTTGATAAACTACTCAGAAATAGAAACCATGTTAAAGGTGATGTTTTGGTTGTTCGGCTTTCTTCAGGCCTTAACATATAAAACTACCTTTTTAAAAGAATTTCTCCTTTTGCCCAAGGGAGGCCTCAAAGACAGAATGCTGCCTTTAACCTTATTCTATATTCCAAGGAGTATTTTAAAGACTAGAAAAATATTGCTGGGGCAAAAATGATGGGGACTCTGAAAGATCAGAAGAAATCTATTATTATTATTTTTTTAAAAATAAGCAGACACTGAGAATTTCATCCACAAATTTATTTTGAATTCAGCGTTTCCAGCCAGGGACTTACTTTGTAGTAAATAAAGAAGACTTACCTTCAGTTCACTGTAGTTTGGGGTCTGAGTGTTACTTTGCATTAGATTGGTTTACCTGACACTTTATCTTTCTTATTTCTATAATAGTATTATTTATATTTTAGTTTTAAGTGAAATACTGAATTCAAAAATGATTTTAATTGAGACGACTGAATTGATCAATACATGCTTTCATAATAGCTTGAAAATATTATTAAATTATATGAAGATATCTTCTAGAAATTATTAAAACCACATTCTATTGTTTTTCTCATTGAATTTTGTGTACAGAGTTAAAAAAAAATGAGTTAACAGTTTGGAAAAAATAAACCTGACAAGAAATCAAAACATTAATTCTAAAAACTACCAGTAAGTCGGCCTTCATGTCTTTTTTATTTTTCTAGTGAGTAAACACACATGCTCTGAAAAACTTTTTATCTTGATAGATATGGCCAGGTGCATGCAGGGATTGTGGAAT
Source organism: Aselliscus stoliczkanus (assembly GCA_033961575.1). Taxonomy (NCBI): domain Eukaryota; kingdom Metazoa; phylum Chordata; class Mammalia; order Chiroptera; family Hipposideridae; genus Aselliscus; species Aselliscus stoliczkanus. The sequence goes on from CM066728.1 coordinate 54,312,812, forward strand.
ACACTGAGGACTATAGGACTGTGTTCTAAAAATCAGCTAGCTGCCCAAATCACCAACTATGTTGGTCCATTGTGAATATTTTAAAATATGGAACAAATATCTATATAGCATAAGAAAAGAGAACTGCAAAAGGGAGAGGCACTATTATTATTAAAAGCCCACTCTGACTCTGAACCAAATATTAAACATCACAATATCCTCATTAGGGATAAAATAATTTACCTGTTATCATACAGCTAGGAAGGGTCACATTTAGCACTGATGTGTTTGCTCTCAAAACCTGCTTTCTCTCCACTACACAGAACTATCTATTAAATATATATCAAGTAATATTCATTCATTAATATGGTGGGAAGTAACAATTTTTAAACCAAATAGTATTTTATCTAATACTATAAAATGTATTAAATACTCATTAAAAGTTATATATCTTTAGTATTAAGTTTTATATAGTCTATAAAAACATGTAGATTTCATACTATGTTTTTAAAATGTCAGTAGTATATTTTAAAAATTCAAATTTCTGTTTTAAAGTTTATTTTTGGCTTCATTGTTACAATTTTCAGTGCTGATATTTTATAATATTGATGAACTTCAGTTTATCTTATTTTTTTTCTGGGAGAAAATGGATTTAATGTAGCCCAAATGACTAAGTAAAATAATAAGTTCTTACAAAATAAAGACATCATGCAGAAACTGGATAGTCTGTTTATACTTGCATATTTTAATGGTAATTATAGTCTCTTGTTAATTAACTTTTTATTTTCTTTAGTATTTAGTGAAATTCTTTTTGAAAATGGCAAAGAAATTGTCATATTTTATGTTTCATTCACTAACACTAATAATAAAGTAAGTCATAATGCATGGACTCAAAGTCAAGTGAGATTTTCAAACGAATTTTAATGATTCTTAAGACTGAAAATCTTGTACTATTTTTCACTGTCATAGTTTCTAAAAAGCAATACAAAGTTCACATCCGGGATGTATGTCCGAGGAGTTCACTCTTCGTATCATCTATAGGTGATTTACTGACCAAATCTAACTGGGGGTAGCAAATAGTTTCTTACTACTTGAGTTAAGTGCACTTGCTCAGAGTCACCATTTATTTATTTCAACCCAGCCACAGGACCTGCGGTTAAATAATTTGTGATCTATAAAAAAAGCTTCTGTAATTTCTGAGAACGTTCCTGCAATGGACATCTTGGAGGATAGATTAATCTACTTTAACTGTGTCTTATGATGGGACCAAAGTGGAGAGCATTTTCAATTTCAGTAAAGTTTGATGAGGACATCATTAGATGTATTTTCAACTCTTTGAGTCAGAGCTAAAAAACCTACACAAAGGATTGACACTCAGAATGCATCATCTGTCTAATTCAACACACTGCAAACAACATTTGGCATAATTGTGCTCAATCTGTTTAGAGTTACAGCATTCTGTCTTTGTGATCACAGTGCATCGCCAATAGTGCTATATGTTTGTTTTTTTCTTAAAGTGAACTACAATTTTTTTGGAATGTGTAAGGAATTTTCATAATACCATCTAACTTTACGACATTTTAAAGAATTCAAAAATAAGAGATAGGAGTAAGTGGCTTAGAGCTACACTGACAACAAAAATTATAATGAATTGTACTTAGTGATAAGTTCTGAGAATGATGATCCTGTTTCTGTTTGCAACTCAATACATCATAAGACTGTAAGTGATTACTAAAAGATGATTATGATGCTAACTTTGTGAGTGCCCATTTAAATGTTCTCTTTAGGACTAATGCTAGGGCAAGTGTAATAGTATTTTCAGGAGAAGACAAAAATGTTACTATGCTCAAATACTTCTTCTAATTAGAAGAAAAATTATTTTATTAAATTGATACTCGCTTAAATACTTCTGTACTGAATTTAGTATTGCCTCTATGAAATTAGTTTTTTGAAAAATGCTTGTCTTCAATCATCCCTTTGACTACTTACAGTTCTGTTACTCTGTAACAAGGGAAATGTAACATGTTGCATATACTAAACCACCTTGTCAGATTTATTTCCAAAATATTTGTTTTCCTTTTTTAGGAAAGACATTAGTTGATGATTATTAAGTGAATACTGAAGAGTTAACTAATAAATGCCAGCTGCTAGGGTCAAATTAGGTTATTACCTGAATTGACCTCATAATTTAGTCCAAATTGAGTTGCTGATATCCCACCTATACTTCAGTTTTCTTTTCCTACAGAGACAGTCTTAGCCCTTAATATTCATATCTTGACATTTTCGTTACATTTTTAAAATTGAGAATTCCCATTTTTCTTTATGTCATTGAAAAAATAAGATTCATAATCAAAATTAAAGCCAAATGTGGCTTGGCTAAAAAAAGTAATTATTTTCCAAAACCAAAAGAGAAACAAACAAAACCTCAGGAGTTTGGTAACTAACTACAATAAGACATCGTGACAAATATCTGTTCTTCAAGATATGCTCCCAGCCCTCCCAACTCAATCTGTACTGACCGTGTGAACCTATAGAGGCCAGGTAGGAGTGGGATTGAGTGTATTTTATTTGAAGAGCAAATTAAGAAGATCTAAACAGTGAAGCAGTGCTCTGAGGAATTGGTGAAGTCTTTTTGCATGAAGAAGCAGCAAGGAAAAAAATATGAAATGCATAAAACTCTGCACAGCAGTTTTAGAGCTTTGATAAAATATAAAATGTCTTTAACCCCTTTGCTGTTCTTGCAAACGCCTGCAATTCAAGAATTTTATTATTCTGGGGCTAACGTATTTTAAACCTCAATAACTGAATGTTTCCTTTGGGATACCTTCAGGCAAACTATATATTGATTTTCTCAGAATGCACTGGATTTTTCATTAGTACCAAGGTTTGGTGGATATTTAGTAATTTGTTCACCAAATTCCTCTGAAAATTAAAATGGACTACTCCATTTTGGCTGTGGAGTCTTCAGAGCATGTGCATTAACTTTTTCTATTAGACACTATCAGCATGCACTATTTTGATATTCATCTTGTCTAGGGCATCTAATCCCAACTCACCTCTTTGACTTGGTATGGTATTTTTGTCTAAATACCATTCCTTATTTGCCACTTGGGTTTGATGACATGTGTGACATCGCTTAAATCAAAATGTTTTTCTGATTTACATTTTTCAGCTAAAAAGTTACAGCTTTGCCTAAATCATACAAATAAGATCTTATCTCATCATTCTTTCATTTGAATTAGCCATGAAATTTAGTTATGATTTTAAAGGCAAATCATATAGACTTTGCTCAATATTCCTTGTTTCATTTGTTTGTGGGAACTTCGCCTGTCACGTAGGTAATGCAATTTTCACAGTTGGAAGTAGAAGTACTAAAGTAATTTTAGTGTACCTTCCAGTCTCATCCTTTATGAACCACTCCTTTTTCCCCCGATTGAGGAGATCCCCAGCTTTTCTTCAAGCCTACACTGCTCACCAAACAAGGGGTTATGTATGCTAGAGGTCATGTGTTAAAGAAAGCCTACTACTTATTTTGTCTTATACTTCTTGATAACTGGCACAGTTTTGATGCTACTAGTATCCCCAAAGATATGTAGTTTGAAGTGCTGGTGGTACATTTTTGGGGCACATTAAAATCATGCAGTTTACCTGTGAGTGAGAAAACTGAGTACCCTGAGTCCATATATCACCATGGATTCGCAATTCTTATTTCATTTTCACAAAAACCTTCTATAATAGGTGCATATTAATGTACCAGTTTTACAAATGAGGAAACTGATGAAATTGTATGCTATGGTCTGATTGTTAATTCAGTGGTTCTAGAGAAACTGAGGTGTATGCAAATGTCAAGCATCTACTATGAAAGGAATAATTCAAGGAATCAAGGAAAGGTTTAATGCAGAGATGTACTATGAAAGGAATAATTCAAGGAATCAGGGAAAGGTTTAATGCAGAGATGTACTGGCTGTTTCATATTTACTGTATGTATCCTCAATTTTGAATTTTTGAATTCAAAATTTTGAAAATTTGAATGCTGTGTCTGAGTAGGACACTATTGTAGGCGAGGAGGACTATACAGGAAACGCTCTTGCTTTTATAGAATTTACATCCAATCAGGGAGCAGGTAAGATAGTCTACAAAAAGCTACAAATAAGTGAACAAGGTAACAAATAAAGACTTTGAAGATAGTAAGGCAGGGTGACGTAAAAAAAGGGACTGCACTTACAATGGAATATTATGAGATTTTGGATCAAATGTTCTTTGAAAAGAATTCACGTTGAGAGGAAGATATAAAATTCAACTTAAAATAGCCAGAAAAAAATCCATTTAATGAAGTATTGAGTACTTCTGTGTATTAGACTCTGAACTAGGTGGAGATAGGTGTATGAATAAGACATGATCCTGCCATTAGGGAGGTCCTTGAGAGGTAAAATGCAGGTTAAAACTATTATCTATCAGTCAAGAGTATGAAAAATCAACCAACCTCAAAAGTTATCCTTATGTCTGAAACTGCACTTAAGTACCTTCTCAATTACAACTAAATTTCCTTATTCAGTGTCCACTATGTTTGATTGAAGTAAAGTTTAAATTTAAGCAAAGTAAGTTATACATAATGGGTGTTTATTAACTATTGATTCATTTATTAGTTTTGTTAACAACACCAGAAAGATTAAATATGTGCATTTATATTAATAATTACTACATCTTTGCTGTAACCATAAAAGAATAAAGTAATAATGCAGAATTTTTCATCCACATCTTCAGACTATTTCCACATATCCTATCAGTTGCAATAGTATACATTTTATTTTCTAAATCTGACTGCATTGATTTTATTCTAAATTTTTATCTGGATTTCTAAAACTAATTAGTTTTAGGACAAATGTGTATTGGCAAATTCCCAGAGCCGCTTATTTCCCCCCTTTTAATTATGTAAAAAAAAAAACAAAATAAATTCTCATTATAAAGAAAAAATAAAGATAATAGAGATTTATAGAATGAAAAGTCCAAAATCCTGATATACTGCTCCTCTCCCATCTAAAGCCAAACCAAAGAGGCGGTCACCATAAATAGTTTGGTGTGTATCTTGCAGATCTTTTTCTACATCCACCTGTTTCCTTCTCTACACACAGGGTGTAATTTTCTGTTTATGTGAATAAATCATACTCTACATGTTCTGTGACTTGCTTAGCAGCCTATCACTAATACATTTTCAAGTTAATACACATAGATTTACACCATTCTCTTAGGATGGCATGGAATTCCATAGAATAAATACATCATAATGTATTATTTTTTGCTTTTTAAATCTGTCGGTATTACAAGATATTCAACATCCAGACAAGAGTAGAGAATAAAATAATATAAATAATAAACACCTGTGTTGGTAGCACACAACTACATAATACATTCAACAAGATCTCTATTGATGGAAATATATGTATGTTATTACTAGATCACTGGTGTTACAAACAATGGTGCAATGAATAACATCTTTGCATGCTTATCATTATGCACATGTGCAAATTAGTTATGAAAGATCAATGCACAGAAGGGTGATAGTTGGAACAAAGGGCATGTGCATTTGAAAATTTGAAAGATCTAGCAAAATTGTTCCACAAAATGGTGTGTTATATTTTCATCAACAATGGATGCCCATGAGGTTTCTTAACTTGAACTTGGTACACTAACATAAGAAAGAGTGACAAACAATAGGATTTTAACATAAACAATTTTTAGAAAAATCAAATTAAACTTTTAAAATCGTATTTTCAAACTCAGAACTACTGAACTGTTTTATTAACTTCATTATTTGTACTAACAAATAATGCTGGTGTCTGCATGCTGGTGTCTGCTTTTTCATATGTTCAGATTTTGTTTTTATACAGAGCCAAGTATTTCTGAAAAGATAAAAAAACCTTAATTCCAAAGGTTTGCTATCTATAATTTGTATTTGCATACTATATTTGCACCTACTATTGTGTTTCCACTGTCTGAAGCATTTTGATGTGCTATTACCACCCAATATAAAAGATTTCTGTCAGGATCCTTCCTTGATCTATTTCAATTGGAATAATTCCAATATTGCCTTTTCACCTCCATGAACTGAGTGAAAAATCTTCTCCTTGATCACAATTCTTTCCCCAAGAATTCTATCTTTTATTTCATTTACCAAATCACTTAGAAATGTTGAATTTAATCAAAGTTACAAATCTATATTTCAAACTCAGCAAATTAGAATCAAGTTTCAACTAATTTTAAGATAAATTTTGTTTACTGAAGAATGTTTTGAAAATTAAGTACATATCACTCTTGTGTTATGTTAAGAAAGTACATAAGACAGAAATAACTCTGTACTTACAAATTTTATATAAGTACCCCAGAAATCTTTTAAAATTAATGGAGGCCTGTTTTTAGAGAACTTAATTTAAGACTTCTTGAATTATTTTCAAGGAAATTAAAAAGGATAAGAGTTTATTAAATGGATTTATAACCTCAAATCAACATTAATTGAGCTCTGCTGCATGCATGGTGCTATGAATTCAGCAATAAATGAAACATGTCTCTCACAATTCAAGGAGCTTACACTTCAGTCAAAGATAGACTTTGGTCTCTACTCTAGGTAGATAATAGATATACATTCTTTATACTTTTCTAAGTAAGATAAAAAGTTATTAATTTGATTGAATCAATTCTTAATAGTACATGAAAATAATATACTGATGGCTCCTGTCTCGTACATCATTTCCAGTGGAAAAGGTAAGACAAGATGATAAGAAGTAGGAAGATTTTTTTCGGGTAGCCAGATGTCTAGGCTGAGACAAGTTGTTCACTAAATAACTCTTATGGATTTCAATACTTCTGACTATGAGAAGAATGTGTTAATGCTGAGAAAAAAATGTGGGAATGGAGATTATGCATATGCTGGTGAGTTATTAGATAGATGATTAAATGAATTGCTATGAAATTTAGAGTTTATATTCATTTTCACCTACTTATAGAAATTGTGTGAAGATTGGTTTCAAAATAAAAACAGGTCTCCAAACCAGTGCTCTTTAGATAAATTTGAGTCCTTCAATTACTCTAGTTGTAGACAGATTCAGTAATCTCACAGAGAATAAGCTTTTATGAATTAAATGTATTTTAATTCATAAAAGCTTTATTTTTATGAATTAAATATTCCAAGTACTGTTTGTTATAATATCATTACTTGCTAAAAGCACATAAAAAGAATAAGGGAAACAAAGTCCAAGAGCAACCAGAATTTTCTCTAGAAACAGTTTGTCATTACAGTCCCGAGTATAATGCTCAAAAAAAAAAAATGTACTCGGAGACACATACCCGAATCATACTTTTTTCTCATTCTGACTTTATGCCCTAAAATTAAACTGTTAAGCCATTAGAATTAAACCATTCAAGGAATAAATATTTGTTTGGCCACAATGAAAAAAATGGATGAATTCAAGTCAAGTTTGTGGTTTAATTTCCATATACTGAAACTTGAACTAAATATTTTAAGGCTATGTGTCAGATCTAGTAAAAATTACTTTGTCTTTATCAAAGTGGTTTAGTTCCATTGTGAACTTGAAGTAAAATGCCCTGACTTATCTCTGTGAGCTTAAGTTAACCTCAAATTAACCTTTGTTATTATTTTAAATTATTTTTCTATGCTCACGAAATTACAGAAGGTGTTTGGTCATTCATCTCTTCCAGAACAGAATGCTGAATTACATCCTGATCATCTGAGATAGTTAACTGTCTGATGTAAAGAAGCATTTTTTTGTTTTTTCTGGGACAGGTTATCACAACTCAACAATAGCAGCAGTTCTCCAATGTTTTACATAAAAATCGCCTGAGAATTCAGATTGTCAGGCCTCTTCCCCTAGGATTCTGATTCAGTAGATCGGGGTGAAATTCAGAAATCTTTATTTTTCTCAGCCACTCCTTTCTATTCTGATAAAAGAGTCATTCCAAGCCTTGCACTTTAAGAAACTGCTGGTGCCCAAAATCTAAAATAGATTTAGTGAAATATATGGAGTAAAATATACATGGTTTCTTTCTTTCTCTCCTTCTGTCTTTCATTACTTTTCACTACTCCAAACTTCCTTACAAGTTCCCTCATCAACCTGTTTGCTCTCAAATCCACAATTAAACAATACATTTAGCCTCTTCCTAACAGCCTTTGTTTTTCCCATGGAAAATATTAGTTTATTCATTTTATGGTCCTCTAGTAAAATTTGTTCAAACACACTGGTAGTCTTTATGACTGGCACTGGGGCATTGTAGATTGTACTTTGCTTCCAAATATCTTCTCTTAGTTTTTCTACCTGTGTAAGAAACTGATGAAGGATTAATAACCCTGTTGATAATCTTGCTTTGTAAGAGACAATTTTCAAAATGATTGTGATTTTGAAGTGGGATGATACTGTTACTATGATAAGTGCTGTCTGGTTTGGTGGGCATACAATCTTGGCTGCTCCCTTCTGCGTATCTTTGTTTGGAGAATATAGTTGTCTGTTTCTTCTTTAGTTCAAGGATGATTTTGAAAATTAAATATTAATTGTTCACTGCCAAATACTAATTCAGTGTCCATTACATGAGAAGCACTATTCCAGCCCCTAGGGACACCACTGTGAGCAAAATAGAACTGGTCCTTGTTCTCATGAAACTTTCAATCTAAATTATAGCCTGAAGTAATTGGTAGCTTTATGGGATTACTTGGGTTGCTAAAGAGAACTTGAAGTTGAAAGTAACATTAATGATACACAATATTTGAAGATTTTTTTTTTTTTGAGGGCAGTGTCACTGGCCCTCATATGTGGGACCGAACTGGGGCCGCTGGCTTCCCAAGCCAGCGCTTAACCATCGCGCCACTCAGCTGGCCCAATTTTTGAAGATTTTTAAGGCTGGAAGGGCCCTTAAAGATGATGTATTTTATAGCTTTCTTACCTTAACGTTGACAAAACTGAGATTAAAGTAGTTTAAAATTCAGGATACTGACCTGGGTCCCAAAACCACATGGCTGCTCAACATTCATATTCTTAGTTGGACTCTGTTTTCCATTCCATTTCCATATTTTTGTTTCTGATATCTTTGTAACCTGGGAAGAGGCAGCTCCCTTTGACCCAAGGCAGTCACTTAAAGAGGAACATACTGTGAACAAGAACAGTCAACACACCAGGAGGTTGAGGTTCTAAGCATAGTTGACCAGTAGAGGTGAGTGGACCTAGTCAAACTAACTTCAGAGTTTTTTAAGCTAAGCAATAATTATTTGTTTCAATAACTACTGTTGTTTTGTTTTATTGCCTTTTAACTTATTTTATGCACAATCTGAATAGAGATGATTTTGTCAGCAAGTCCTCTGAAGTATGTTCTCACAAATGGTGACACTAGATACTACGTAGGCACCTACCTTCCAAAGAAGAATTAGGAGTTATTGAGCTCTTATTGTCGTAAGATTGTAGTCTGCATAATAATAAATTGAAGATAATCAAATTACTTGATTGGAAAAGGAAGAGAATCAGAAAAATTTTAACAAGAAAGCAGTAGAATTTTGTACAAGTAGGATAAGAACAATAAGAAAGGAGGTTAAAAAAGAAAAGTAAATAATCAAAATAAGTACAATTGCTAATGGTTAGTTGTGAAGGAAGCTATATACTTAGGAGCTACTATAGATGCAACACAAATTCTTGAGTGGCATCACCAGTGTCCATTAATATCATCAATCTAAAAAGCCAATTAGGACGTTAGCCATCAGAGAATGATAGCTTCAAGAAAAATGAAAGTATTTAAAGGATGCTTCCCAGAACATCCCCAATAAGTCTCACAATACCAAAGTAAGGACTAGCAAAATTCATCAGTAATCAGAGATTACTATCTCCAATGATCATTTTATGTCAACAGGGAAGAACGGCTATAGATTAACACTTGTAAATTAAAATAAAACTAAATAAACTACAAAACTAGAAGCATCAAACTAAGCATAATACATTTGATAAACTCTGATGGAATAAATAAAACTGTAGCATTTAGATTTATATATTTTAGAGTATGAGAGCTGGATATGGTCCTACAGGTCAATGAGTTTAATCGTGTGTGTTTTTTTATTTGAAGAGAAGGAGAAAGGAGGTCCAGAGATGTTGGATGACATATTTAAGATTACTCAGCTAGTGATAAAGATTAGACTAGAAAGCTGATCAAACTCTATCTAGTGTAAGCTCAGTGCTTGTCACTCTGAGCTTTTAAAAAAGTACATATTTATGCCACCTTTCCTGTCCTCAAGAAGTCTGAAATCATGCTTGATTTTTGTTAGGACAAACATATACATATGTATTCATCTCAAGGTGGCTATTCTTGCCTCAGAAATTGATATAAAGGGACATTTTTGATGAGCCAATTATGAAATTATCTGTAGCCTCTTAACATAGGAAGCAGTGTTCTTCACAAAGTTCATTCTCTTTGAACTGTATATACGAGTAGAACTGAGTCACCCCAAAAGAGAAGGGGATTGATGGGTATACTTGGAATTTTGAATGTATGAAGTTTTCTTTTTTTTCATTCCTTATGGATTTTTGGAACACAGGATCAATTCCCCTGTTCTGGAAATTTCAACTTGGTTCTTAACTGAGAAACATGGTGACCTGGAAATTTCTTAATGCTGGTTCATGGTCAGTGAATTTTTAAAGTAGGGACATGGGAGGAGAGATCATCTGAAGATATACCCGAGGAAAGAGAAGAGATCTTTGGTTTGTGAAAGGAAAAGACAGTAATTTATACAATATTCTTGAATATAAGAAAATTTTAAATGCTTTAAAAATCTGGAGTTGTTTTACGGGTTCATTTATGCATTCATTCACTTACAAATATTTATTATGGCCAGGCATTTTTTCTAGATGCCAAGAACACAGCAGTGAACCAAATATCTTCCCTCAGTAAGCTTTTATTTTTGTTGTGTTGAGAGACAGAATGAACAAATAGAGAAGTTAAACATATAGTAAGTCACATGGTAACAAGTGCTACGGAGTGGAGGGGATCTGGACTTTGGGAGTGGGAATGCTATCTTAAATAGTGCATGAGGAAAGGCCTTACTGAGAAGATGACATTTAAGGAAAATCAAAGGAGAGGAGAAGGCAAGCTGCATAGTTATCTGGGAAAAACAGCATATTTGGAGGAAGAGTGTTCCAGGCAAAGGAAATGGTAAATACAAAAGTCCTGGGGTAGAAGCATGCTTAGTGTTTGAGGAGGCCAGTGCCGCATAAGCAGAATGCTTGAGGGGCAGTAGAAGGAGATAAAATCAGAGGAAAAATGGGAAGTCATATCATGTAGGGCCTTGAAAGCTGTTTGAGAACTTTAGCTTTTACTTTGATTGAGATGAGAAATTGTTGAAGGGTTTTGAGCAGGGGAGTGATGTGGTCTGGCCTGTACTTTAAAAATAATATTTATAGGCGCTATGTTGAACACATCCTCTATTCTCTGATAGGGCAGAGATAGGAGAACAGTTAGGAATTCATTGCAATAAGGTAAAGGAGACAGTGGCTTGCAGCAATCTGATAGCAATTAAAGTAGCGAGAAGTGGTCAGAGATCTGGATATATTCTGTAAGTAGAGCTGAACTGTTTTGCTGATGGGTTAATAGGGAAAACTGAGAAAAACAGGTGCTCCCAGAATGACTCCAAGGCTTTTGTCTTGAACAATTGTAAGGTTGGAGTTGCCATTTGCTGAAATGGGGGCACTGGGAATCAGTTTGGGGAGGTGGAAGACTAGAAATTCGGTTTTGAGCATGGTTAGTTGCTTTTTGCTTATATTGTGGCTTGAGATTTGCTGTGTGTGGCATTGTGAAAAATCATCAATCTTAGGGACTTGAAAATTAACTGCATATCAGTTTTGGCCAAAATACCCATCAGAAGCTTTTATTTTTTGATTTAGAAAAATTTAAAAAGGAGTTGGTAAACATTTCTTTATGATATTTAGTATTTACACTTAAATTAAGAGATTTGCTCTTCATATAAATTCAAGTCATCTTTTTATACTCAGAATGCCAAAAAAAATTTAAATGTATAGCTGCTAATGGTAAGATAAGAATAACAGAATCAGTTAAATATTACTGGGTTTAATGGCATTATTTTTACTATATGATTTTAAAGCAAATCCCAGATAGCATATCTTACCCTCATGAATACTTCTGTAAAATATTTATGTCTTATGCTTTTATTTTTATTTTTTATTTTATTTTTTTTTTAGAGGGCAGTATCACTGACCCTCATATGTGGGATCCCAACCTGGGTCGCTGGTGTCCCAAGCCAGCTCCTAACCACCGCGCCACTCGGCTGGCCCTATGTCTTAAAAATATGTTTTATCCACTTATCTAGCTATAGCTTTCAATTCTAATTCCAATGTACATGCACTATCACATTCAAGGCCTTATCTATCTACTGGTAGTTGTGAGAGATCCTTAAAGCAACTCTTAAGTGTTACTCTAAACAAAGTGACAATAATAAAGTTAAAAATTCTTCAGTGAGATCATGCTACACATATTAAAGTATTTCTTTTTCCTCATGCAATCTTGTGTGAAGTGTATAATTTTTCTAAGAATATTTGTGTAAAAATATATTACATACTTCTTTGAGAAAGTATAGCTACTACACATCTGCCTGAAATAAAGCTTAGCTTATGTCTGCTAATGAACTAAACTGAAAACTTTCCTGGGAGAGTAAAAAACATATATTTCAATATTCTATTTAAGAAAGCAAGAGATTTTAAATGATCCAAAGGGAAGCTTCTAGATCAGTGATATTTTCAAAATATTTAAGTGGAGGAATGAACTTGTAGCCATTATACAACTTTGGAACATTAAGAAATTACCTAAGAAGTACTTTGCATACTAGATTGATTAATAAATAGTTATCTCTCAAACTGCCCTCACATTCAGTTGCACAGATAATTATCACATTTCTAAAGCCTATAGTTAAAATTTATTTTAGCCAAGAATATCCCAAAAGATATTGAAAAGAGGCATAGATTTCAGCTATTCTCAGATACTTCAAACAGATCTTTGTGGTACATCCAGCATTTATTTTGGAAAGGACATCATTGGCATGCAGGTCTGGAGTACCCATAGGGTTTATCTAGTTCATCATATCATCCTAAGAATTATTAAAATTTCCAGATGCAAAACTAGTTATAACAGGCCGGTTTTCCAACCTGTGAACTCTGGAGAACTCTTCTAAAGACAGAATCTCCTTTTCAAAGATATTAAAAATAAGATTCCTCCTCATTTTGTTTCTTCATAGTCCCCAACAGTCGTGGTATATTTTAAAAGGTCTTGCAATACTTTAAACCCTTAAAAGAGTTTAGAACTTAAACTTCAAATAATCTTCTCTTTGCCAAGGTCCTTTGGTATTCTTCAAATAATAGTCCTTTGTTTAAAGAAAATCAGACTAAAACTTGTGTATTAAGTGATTAAAGTAAAAGCTTGTTATTATGTTTTCCCTGTTACTTCACCTCTGATCTTTCAACTATAACCTCTGCTTTTGATCCATTTCCAAAGTATTAAAATATAACCACTATAAAGAACCAGCCTTTATAATAGCACAATCACCAACATGGCCCTTGGCTATTTCTGATTATTCAGGCCTTGTTCTTCAGTTTTGATACTACTTAGTATTTTTTTGGTTCACTTCATATCAGTGGTTACCCAACTTTCTCTTTCAAGGACCTCTTTTGGCACTGAGCTTATACATTGAACATTAAAATCATTAAAATATTAAGAAATTCTATTTTTTGCAACTATGTTTATAAAAAGAAATAAGCAAAAAATGAAAAAACTATGTTAATGTAGATTATTTCCAGAATAATCTTGAATATTGTTGTATAGGTGATTATTTCCAGAATATTCTTGAATATTGTTACTATGTCAATAGTAACTAATACATACATATATCTGTAAGTTACTACAGTGAATTAAAAATGCAAGTATGGGGCTGGCCGAGTGGTGCGTTGGTTAGGAGCTGGCTTGGGACGCCAGCAGCCCCAGGTCAGATCCCACATACGAGGGCCAGTGACTCTGCCCTCTGCAGCTAAGATGGTGAACAACAGCTCCACCTGGAGCTGGGCTGCTGTGAGTCCCTGGGATAGCATAGCTGCAGCCCCTGCTGCAGTGGGCTGCCATAAACTATGGTGAGTGTCCAGCAGCCGGCGTGAGCTGCCAAGAGCTGCTGTGAGTGGCCATCCAGAGCCCAGAGACCGATCTACCTCACCCGAGAAGAGCACAATGATACCAACATGGGCCAGTGAAGCAATGTCCTCCATAACTAGACTGAAGAACAAAAGGACAGCAACTTGTCTGTTCCCCTTCCCTGGTTCCCCAGCGCTGTTCCCCTCCCCCAATTCCCCAATTTTAAAAAAAATCTTAAAAAAAAAATAAAAATAAGAAACTGTGGTATATTTACACAATGGATTATTACACAGCTATAAAGAAGAAAGAAATCGTACCATTTGCAACGATATGGATGGACCTAGAGAACATTATGTTAAGTGAAATAAGTCATTCAGAGAAAGACAAATAACATATGATCTCACTTATATGTGGAATCTAAAGAACTGAATAAACGAGCAATGTAGACACAAAGAAAAAACTGATGAGGGCTAGATGGGGGGGAAGGGGAAGGGACAAGGCAACATAAACTGGTAACTACAATACTACTGCAGAGACAGAAGAGACAGTTCAGGAAATATAATCAATAATGTTGTAAATATTTTTAGGGGGCCAGATGGACTCATGTCTTTTCAGGGAGATTACTTCATGGACGGTGTAGTGGCCTGACTACTGCACTGTACATCTGAAGCTGCCGCTGAATAATATTATATGTCAACTATAATTTAACACATATATAGACATGGGATGTGGAATATAGTGTGGGGATGGAATTATAATACATATGTATGATATTGGGGGTGGGGGGCAAAGGAAGGGGGTGGGGGTAGTCACTTTGTAATTGGTGAAAAAAATAACTATTGCATTGTTTTGTACATCTGTAATAATAATAATAATAATAATAATAATTAAAAAGTTTAAAAAAAATAAGGAAAGACTAAAAAATCGTCACAGACCAGATAGAGACTAATGAGACAATGACAACTAAATGCAAGGTGGTATCCTGCACTGGATGCTGAAATAGAAAAGAGATTTAAGTGGAAGAAAAATAGTGAAATTCAAATAAAGTCTAGAGTTTAGTTAATGGTAAAATAAATAAAAATAAATAAATAAAAATGTCAAGTATGTTAAAATCTCTGTGTTAATAATGATATGTTAAAAGCATACTTTATTAGTCACTCCTGGGAACCAAATCATTATTCTGAAAAATGATCAATAAAGGCAAAGAGCCAGGAATGGAAAATTCTAGTTTTTAAATCTCAGAAATTTAAAAATATCTTTTATCACTTTCCATCAAATATTTAGAAACTTCCCTTTCCTCCATCCTTACCATTCCAGATTCATTTTATATCTGGCACAATTGTAATATCACATATGCTGTGGTTCTAGGGCTTTACAAGATCAATTTTGGACTATTTAGGGACCTTATTAAGTAATGTTCTATTAAGTGATGTACCTCAATAAAAAATTGGCGGTGCTATTTTTAAATGAAAGAACGAAGTGATTTTCTTTAAAGACTATGCATTAGTAGATTAAAAGGGTAGGACCAAATGTGGGAGAGTGAAGATTTCACTGTTTTCTGCCAGTTTCCATTAGACTCCTAAAGGCCGTTTTCAGGGAGAAGCTTCCTAGAAGGTTGGTGCCATCTAAAAAAAAAAAAAAAATCTCAAGAACTCCTTAGCTCCTTAGAGGACAATGCATTTTAGCTGAAGTTTATAAACAACTCTGAAACATTAAATTGTAGCTTAGACTATACAATTCCATGACTCTGGGTAATTTGCTCTGTACTTTTTTACTTTTGTAGATGTATGATATTAATACCTCCATCCTTAAGATCAAATCCACATTATGATGAATCCTGATCCAGAACA
Source organism: Aselliscus stoliczkanus (assembly GCA_033961575.1). Classification (NCBI taxonomy): domain Eukaryota; kingdom Metazoa; phylum Chordata; class Mammalia; order Chiroptera; family Hipposideridae; genus Aselliscus; species Aselliscus stoliczkanus. Next base: position 54,328,813 of record CM066728.1, read on the forward strand.
TTTCTCTGCCTTAATTCCTTAGCTGCCTGTGCCTGCTCCTTATAGTTCTCCTTGCTGGTTTTGGCTCCTATCTCACCAGGAATTCTATGGCAATTTTTTTCCAGGGTATATCTCTTCTTCTAAAAGGAAAAGACAAACTCCTACTGTACCTTTCTCCTGTCCTTGACTGTAAACACATTCGCTCTCATTCACAAGCATATTCACTTAAAATAGTCACTTCTGCAAACTTCCAGATGCAGCTAAAATATTCCTGTCTCCAGTCTTCCTCAAGCTTTTCAGTAGCAGAGGCCATGACTTAATTATCTTTTCCTCTAGTATAGATTCTGATCCTTCGTGAATATTTAATTAACATTTGTTGGAAGACTAAAAGAATTGATGAACAGGCAAACAAAATAAATGGTCTTGTGTACTTTTGTTGTCTTTCTGCCAAACAATTTCTTCTTGTGCTTATGGCATTTTGTTGGTGTTTTTTTTTTTCAACGATTACTATGCTTTTACATTTAATAAGTGGAAATGTGGTCTTCAATCTAAATAAGTAGCCCTAATTCTTAATATCCCTTTAAATTCAACTTGAATAATCCATGTGGTAGTAATGCCCACTGTGGGAACTTCATTTTATGCTTGTCTATGCTGGAAAATCTCAACCGAGTTGCTACAAAAAGGCAAAAATTAGGGATTGTTGGTCATGAGAATGACCAAATAAATCACTTGATTTATTTTATTAGAGTTTATTATCAACATAGGCAGTTGATTTCTAATTTACTTGCAATAGCTTTTCTTCCCTCTTAGCAGACATTGGTAAGCAGAAGGAGAGCAGCAACTCCGTTAAGTAAGATAAATTTGAAAATGTTTTACTAGCAACTTGATAGTAGGGAAGTTTTGAGCCAAATGATTATATTTGTATTTTGGCAACCTTGTCTTTACTGTCTGCCTACTGCTCTGGGCATGCTTTACCTAGCCCTCCTTTTTTCCTTCTTCTCACTTAACATGGTTTTGGCTTAGTGTGTTAGAAGATCTCATTATGTGTCACAGTTTCCTCATCTTTAAAGAGGGATAATATGTCTAGATGCTTATGAAGATCAAATATTTAATGCACATGAAAATTATCTGTGAACTCTAAGAAACATAACTCTAAAGGATTATTATTTTTAATTTATTAGAGCCATCACTTGTAGCACCATAATTCAGGATTTTTTTTTAAAGTTTATTGGGGTGACAATAAAGTTACATAGGTTTCAAGTGTACAATTCTGTAATACATCATCTATATATCACACTGTGTGTTCACCACCCTGAGTCAGTTCTCCTTCCATCACCATATATGTGATCCTGTTTACCCTCATCTACCACCCCCCTCCTCCCTTATCCTCTGGTAACCACTAAACTATTGTCTGTGTCTATGAGTTTTTTGTTTATTTGTTTGTCTTGTTTCTTTGTTGCTTTCAGTTTTATATTCCATATATCAGTGAAATCATATGGTTCTTCACTTTTTCTGTCTATTTATTTTGCTTCAGGACTTCTACTTGTGTCTCTTTTTCCTTTAAGATGACAGCTAAGTAATACAATAATCCAACCTTCTTATAATTGGGATGCGCTAGGGCATGCCCTTGAGGCGTTTTAGCAATAGCCATTTGAAGAGGATAGCTCTGCCTGTGTTGTCTAGCCCTGAAAGGTCATGCTCACACTAGGCTTGGTGGGCAGGTAGATGAGACTGACTATGGGGCAGGGAAGGACTGGCAGTGAGGGGACAGGGGAACAGGCAGGAAGCAACAGAACGTTACCTAGAGATGGTCCTATGATCAAATGACAGAAAAGGTAATTAGTTTTCTTTTTAAAAATTAATATATACAGACTAAAAAGGAGATTTAATTTGTAAACTGAACCATTTAAGAGTATAAACCATCAGATTAGGAAAACATCCCAAATTAATAGAAAGGTGCTTTGACCTCCACCTCGCTGTAATAGTATTCCAAACCAGTACATTTGAAGAAAGATGTTACTGTAGGTTACCTTTCCAGATTGTTTATGGAAAGCCAAGGGTTAAATCTAATATACTAAGTGGTTTGTCTACTAGAGAGTATATTGTGCCATGTTCACTTGCAGGTGAGAAAGTATATGATTAAAGAAAGAAATTGAAGAGACCCATCATACACACACACACACACACACACACGTGCGCGCGCACACACACACACACACACACAATATACTTGTTAAACAGTATGAAAATAAATGGAATTTTATGCTAATCAACTTTGTCTTTTATGGTTTTCCAGATGATCTTAAGTATTTATGTACTGTAAAGTTCATATTTCTAATGTTAATTTTAAAACTAATATTTTGGAAGTAGCTAATTTGGGAAGATTATAGAATATCATGGAAAAGACATTAATTAAATCTCAGTGCACTAGATAGTTCCGGAGAAATGAAACAGCAAGATGATATGGGTGATAAGTACAAATAAACAATCAGGTAATTCTGATCCTCAGTCTTCGGTATTTTGTCAAGAAATAGTATTTTTATCTATAGAAATGTCATCCTAGCTTGTCTAGGAATGTGGTATTATGTTTTCTGATACATCTATTTGAGCTTCCTCAAAAATGGGTGCTACCTAAAGAATATGATTTGGAAAAATTAGAGGGAAGTGGGAAAGTAGGAAGAATCACTTAAATAAATTTCCTACCTCCTAAATGAGATCTGGGAAAATTTGCTTATTACCATTTTGTCATTCTTTAATTTTATTGCATTGTAGGTCATTGCTTTGTTAAACAATTTTGCTCTAAACTCTAACTCTCAAATGATAAATGGTCATCAATTATTCATCAGTCTATCAGTCACTTTTTATCCTAAGCATTTTATTTGATGCATAGTAGGTATCCATACATAGGTTTTAAATGAATGAAAAAAATAATATTTTGTGTCTTTGAAGCAATTTCATACACATTGTGTCCATTTTTCTTACTGCGTTCTGCATGTATAATTATCATCCAGCTTTTGAAATGGTAAAATTAATTTTGTGTTTCTTCCCATGTATGCTGTGACATGAGAGCTCAGACTAAAATCAGTTCAAATTAAACCCTGTCTATCTTGTTCACCTTGATAGTCCCAGGGCCTAGAGCAGTGCTTGGATTATGGGATAACTCTTATGTTTGCTGTTTGCCCATCACACTTTAGAAATGTTAACTTATTTTTCATCAGTTCTATGAGGTAGGCACAATTAAAACCTCTGTTTACAGGTAAGGAAGCCGATGTGTTAAGTCAGGTCTTTAAGGCCCTTGTCTAAACTAGTAAGTGGAAATACTTTAGAGAAGTGCTTCTCAAAGTCTGTACCCATCAGAATCACCTGGAGGCCTTGGTAAAACAGAGGTTGATTTGCCCCTACCTCAGTGTTTCTGATTCAGCAGATCTGGGGTGATGTCTAAGAATTTTCATTTCCAAGTTGTCAAAGGATGCTGAGATGCTACTGGTCCAGGAACTACCCTTTGAGAATCAATGCAATAGAGTTCACAGAGCATTTTCTCACACTGTCTATTTTGACACCTACATTCCTATAATCAATTATTTTGCCCATTTTGTAGCTGAGGAAACTGAGGTACAGAGAAGTTAATTGGCTTTCCCACCACAGAGAGAGTAGAAGGATGGCTTAGATTCAACTGGCTCTAAATCAGTGCTCTTGGCATTGCCCTAAGAGGCCTCTACAAGGTATTGAATTTTTAAAAACACTGCTCCAGTAGATAAATTGTAAAGACTTCATGGATTTGGCAGATAAACAATGGAACCCCATGAGAACAGAAGGAACTTACATCTTCCACTCTGTTTCCCTTAATTAATCTGAGTAACCAAGATAGTCTCTAGACAAGCTGACTTGATCAAAATTTATTTTCATTCTAATTTAGACCGGCCATAAATATAATTCAATCACTTTCCCTTTTTGTTTAATATAATCAGAGGCATATGATAGCATTTTAAGTGAGTTTCATCTGGCTCATATTACTATTAAAGAACCTTTCTTGCAAAATGAAAGGAGAAATTCAAGAGTATTTATTCAAATTTATAATATTTTAATATTTAATCTTTTTAATTATAACACACTTGTTCTAAAAAAAGTTTTTAAAATCTTACATACAATTTTCACTAGAATTTCTGAAGTACTTGAATTTTTATTTTTTTAAATAGCAACCCTACTACACACCAGAGACTCGAAGCTACAAAACTGTGTTTTCCTCAGCTTCTCTGAGACATTAACATTCTGATGCCATATTCCCATGACAAAGACTAATAAGAAGAGAAAATGGCACACCCTGGATCTATTTCAGTGATGAAGATAGGAGTGGAAAATGGTAAAAATCTACCTTGTTCTTCTCATCACTACAGCACTAAAACTGTCATCAATTATAATCACTCACCACATCCCTAACAGGAGACTTTGTTGGTAACTTCTCTTGAACACAAACTAAGTCTCCTTTAATCTAGTATGTATGTGAAATATATATGGAAATATATTGATAGTGCTTACATTGATGGCATTCTCTTCACTTATAAAAGCATGTGCTGAAAAACAAGTGATGTCAGCACATAATAGTGAGGTTTCTGTAGGACAGTTATTTCTGCTTTATTGCCCATCATCTTATAGGCAAAATAGAAAATGTTCCAAGCATTTACCATGACCTATGTTTCATAGTCATAGTTATCTATGTAGAATTTTTCTTTTGTCTTTGCCCAACATGCAAAAATGTTGATACATGCCTTCCCTACCCTTTGCCTCATGTTCATTTCTGTTCAGTTGGAATTGACTCATTTTTTTTTTCTTCTTTAGTTCCTCTCCCCCTTCCTCCCTCCATCTCTTCTTTCAGCAAATAATTATTGGGTCCATGATGTTCTAGATTTGGAAAGTAGGAAACTTATAGTCATGCTAGAGAAGAAAACATGAACATATAAAAACGTTCCATGGTTGAAGTTGATACATTATATGAAGAAGCAAGAGAACAGTGCAGTACACAGGAGGCGCAATAAGCATTCAGTGGGGATAGAGATTCCCATTTAAGTGGTGGTTTTGAGAAGGAATTCATAAAAAAACATTTCCTCTAACCTATTGCTGCATATGACCACCCCAAAATATAGTGGCTTAAAACAATAACAGATTATTATTTGTCTTAATTGTACCATCTGAGTTGGGCTCTGCTGTCGTCTGCTTCACCTGGTGTCTGCTGGTGTTGGAATGTCCAAAATGGCTTCTTCACTTGTGTGCCTGGCACCTCATCTAGATGGCTGGAACTGGTGGGAGCTGACTGGGCATCTCTCTCCTTGAGGTCTTCCTAGTAGAGTAGCTGAACCTCTTTTCATGGTGGCACAACGCTCCAATTAAGAACATTTCAAGAGTTTAAGCCCCAGTGTGCAAGTACTTTAAGACTTTATTTGCTTTCCACTTGCTAATGTTCAATTGGCCAAAGCAGTTCAGTGTGGAAGGCAGTGAATACTGGGTGGCTAATAAATACTTGGTTCTTAGGGGTCACCAATCCAAAAAAGCACTTGGAGGACCTGACTCCATATGACTACATGTAGCGTGTAAAGAAAGAAGCAAAGTTACATATGGAGAATTTGAACTTGAATGATTAGAAAAGCTGTGGATTAGAAAAATGTATTAGAAGAGAAGAAGATATATGGTGGAACCAGTTTTAGTTATGGAAAAGTTTGAGATGATAAAAATGTTTACTAGGCAGACAGAGAAAATTTGTTTGAATAAAGACATGAGCTGAGGGCTGAAGTTCTAAACCTTGGAGTCATGTGCAGAAAAGAATAAGTTAAGGCTGTGTGACTGGCTGAGTTCTAAGAAAAATGGAAATTGGATCACTGAACTTTGAGCTATGCTTACAGTTAGAAGTTGGGAGGAGGAAGAAGAGAAGCTAGGTAAGGAGACAAAATACTGTGTATTCCTCAGGTATGTTGTGGCACCATTAGAAATTTTACATTTCTAGTTAAATTTGACTCCCACTTGTACTCATCTGGGAGTAGAATTTAATTGAGAAGTAATTCAGTTTTATTTTAGCAACTTTTACTGTACAGCACTTCTAGTACTTTAAGTTATTGACTTAAAATATGTATTTATTAATAATAACTAATATCTTTGAGACTTCTTCATGGTCCTTAAGTAGGTGGAATCATTGTATAAAAGCTAAAGTTAATGATACAGCTTGGCAGAATTAAGCTTTCGTTTATTAATTTTATTAATTAATCTTCATTAATCATTCTGCTATCCTGCTTTGAAAACGAACAAAATGTATAAAAGCTTGGTTTCAGTGATGAATTAAATTTCTTCTTATGACGTGGACTTGATATTAAGGTTAGATCAGTGAAATTGCAGGAGGTTAAAAATATGCAGAGATATTTTTTGGTGTCCATAACAGAGTAAAGTCCATTTTCAGAAGCAATTAAAAGTGTTTTAAGAACCCGTTGTACACATAAATGAGGACTATTGATTAAGGAGCTGCATTCAGAAGTTGCCTGAGGAAGTGTCAGGAAGTTTCTGTATTTAAATACTATGTCTCCTTTTGTTGAGCTGCCAGGTATGCCTTAGGTAGTGTACAGAGTTAATATGACAGTAGACCCCAAACACTGTGGGCGGGCCTCAGAGCCTTCTCCCAATTCACCCAGAGGGGGTGGGATACAGCCCAGGAACATTTGGAGTATATTTCTTTTTGACTCATCCTCAGTTTTTAGAGAGAAAAATAGAGGCTAGGAATTTGGTCAAAACTGAAATTACATATCTGTGTCATGAGTTGTTTCATGGTATCACCGATTTCCCCTTTCTCTCTCATTTTTACATCATTTTGGATTTACTGTTTGGAAAACAACTCTACACACTTGCTTATCGGCAAGGCTATAATGAGAATGATATAAAATGTGGTTGTTATTTTATATGTCCTTACTGTGTAACAATTTTATTATGTATGTTACTTCGTTCTCCCCACTTTTTTTTTTTTTATATTTTATTGGGGAATTGGGGGAGAGGAACAGACAAGTTTCTGTCCTTTTGTTCTTCAGTCTAGTTGTGGAGGACATCACCTCACTGGCCCATGTTGGTATTGTCATTGCACTCTTCCTGAGTGAGGCAGTCACTCTCCAGCCATTGGACAGCTGCTTACAGAGGCTCATGGCAGCTCACAAAATTCCACGCCAGCTGCCCGCCAGCTACACTGCAGCCTACACCATCGCAGGCGACTCACGGCAGTTCAGCTCCAGGTCGAGCTGTTTGTTGTTCACCATCTTAGCTGTAGAGGGCGCAGCATCACTGGCCCATATGTGGGATCTGAACTGGTGCTCTGCTGCTCAGAGCTGGCGTCCCAAGCCAACTTTTTTTTTTTTTTTTTTTTTTTTTAAAGCTGAGCCATCCTGCCACCTGTTGGCATCTCAGCAGCAACTCAGCTAGGGCTGGGCATCGAACTGCTGTTGCTCAGAGCTCAGCTCGCACTCTTGAGTGAACTCTTAACCAATGTGCCACTCGGCCAGCCCCGTTCTCTCCATTTTTTAAAAATTTAATGGTAATATTTATGTGTTATATAGGCCATGTCTTCCCTGACATGCTACATTGTAACTTAATAAAAATAGGTAACATTTGTTGAGCTCCTACTATGTCCTACGTGCTTTACATGTATTTCTATTGATCTTCTCAGAAACCTTATTTAGGTACTATTATTAGAATTAGGTACTGTTATTCTTAATTTACAGAATAGGAAACTGAGACACAGAGAGGCTATGTAACGAGTTCAAGATAACACAGCTAGTGAGTGCAGGGTAGGAATATAAACATGCATCTCTGAATTTACAGTCAGAGCTTTTAACTACTATCTAGGGACCAGACATTTTATGATCTCTATCCTACTATGTTGCAATTTTTTATTTTATACCTTTTAAAATCTTGAACTGTGAAACTGAGGACAGAGGGGCCAATGGAGAAAGGGCACTCATCTCCCCTGGCTATTCTCTCACTATTTCCTGAGGGACCACATCTGTAATCTAGTAATTGTTAGTAATAATAAATATATAGACCTTGCTATATGTCAGCACTGTTTGAAGTGTATTTCATGTTTTAGCTCATTTAATTCTCATAACAACCTTATGAGATAGGCATTCTTATTATCTCTCTTCTACAGATCCAGAAACTGAACCCAGAGAGGTTAAGTAACATGCCCAAGGTCACACAGTGATTAAATGGCAAAGTCTGGGTTCAGATTTAGGCAATCTCACCCCAGAGTCTGTATATTTAACCACTACACATACTGCTGCCTTAGTTGTTTTTTTTTTTGAAGATTTTATTGGGGAATTGGGGGAGGGGAACAGACAAGTTTTCCTTTTCTTTTGTTTTTCAGTCTAGTTGTGGAAGATGTTGCTTCACTGGCCCACGTTGGTATTATCATTGGGCTTTTCCCAGGTGAGGCAGTTGCTCTCTGGCCATTGGATGGCCACTCATGGTGCCTCACAGCAGTTTATGAAAGCTCACGCCTGCTGCCAGCCAGCCCCACTGCAGCCTATGCTGTCGCCAGCGATTCACAACAGCCCAGCTCCAGGTAGAGCTGTTGTTCACCATTTTAGCTGTAGAGGGTGCAGCATCACTGGCCCTCATATGTGGATCTGAACCGGGGTCCTGCTGCTCAGAGCTGGCATCCCAAGCCAACTCTTAACCAACACGCCACCCAGCCAGCCACTGCTGCCTTAGTTTTAATTTGTTGTCTTAAAAGCTACATCTTTTTTACATAACTTTTAACGATGACAAATGAACAATAAAAATTAGTTTTGCCTACATAAAGACTAAGATATATTTCATCCCTCCCTCCCCAATTTCTTTTAAAAGCTAGGATGATTTGCACTGGGATAAATAAGTTATGTAAGTTATTCTTTGTATTAAATAATGATTTGTGGTTTATCTGATCCCTTATAGAGTCCTTCTGCTTATTAAGTGTCTACTTATTTAATCAGCTCATACTTGGGGCAAGGACACGTGTGTTCTCACTCACTGAAGGTGCAGAAGATTTGAATTTAGCCTAAGTATTGTTGAAATAGAATCCACTTGTGATCTCATTTGAAAACATCACCACCAAAATTAGAATATTTCATGTATCATCTTTTCACAAGGATAGAAATACAGATGGTCCTTAATCTATGCCTATTGTTCTGAGCCAGAGGGTTGCTATAAAGACCAAAAGAAGCTTTCCTTGTAAAACTGTTTAGTGCTCCACAAATTAGCCTATTTATAGCAGGCAACTTTTTTTTTTCTAACGCTGTTTAAAACTGCATTTTTGAGAGAAGATAGCCTATGACTTATCTTCTAGAAAAAAATTACCAAAATGATTGTTGAAAATAATTCTAGAAATCAGACCAGGAGGTCCTTTCTGCAAACCTCTGGTGACACACACAGCTGAAAGGGAGAAAGTAGCCACTGGCATATGTTCAGGTGACTATGTTGATAGTGTCTGCCCAACTGCCCAGCCAATGGGCCAATGCCTGTAGCCCAGAGAATGGGCGAGTCTGGGGACATCAACATGGTAAACATCAATATTTTAAAGGGAGTTTCAGTCACTGGGGCCGGAAGTAATATCTAAATTTCTGACTTCTTTCAAGGCCTCCAGTGACAAACAATTTTTAATGAGGAGTGTTCTCCTTAGAATTAAAACAGAAGGGAAAGTTTTCAATTGTTCAATAACATGAAGTTCATATTTATGCTCTACTATTGGATCATCTTCTTCCTGTTTATTATATTACTTAGATTTGGAAATTGTAAAGTTTTCAAAGTTAATTCTTACAATGTTGCTTTAGGGATCAGTAACATGAAGATCTAGATGTAAAAATTCATATTAAAATCACTGTAACATTCTTTAAATCTATAGGATCTGAAAATATAGTGGAATGTGATGCATCACTTAGAGCATTTATTTATAGTTATGAAAGTTCCTTCAGTCTTTAAATACATTGGAACTTGCAGTTAAGTTTTAACATTAAAATAACTTTCATCGATTACTTTTTTGACTTCAGCATTTTAAATGATTTTCATTCGAAAAGTGTTCAGAATTAAGTATATATTATAGAATAACTGGCAGCATGTACATGGTGACTAGATATACCATGCTAATAATGTGCAGAATGCAAAAGTAATTGTATGTACTAGTAGATTTATTTCCTCATTTTAAGAGGGGCTGCAATACATACAGCTTTAATTTATCATGACTTTGAAAATTCTTTGGGATTTTTGTTATATATGAACTAATGAATAACTAAATATCCTTTAGTCATAGTCTTTCATTCAGTGAACATAGAGTTTAGGAAACTTTCTATGTAGGAATATGAATCATCCAGTAGAAATGTTTTTTGCTAGCTACTTGTATCCCCATGGTGATAGTAGGTATTAAACTGAAGCTAGAAGGAAATTCCTTACTTTCATATGATCTTCAAATAATTTTAAACCCACTAAATTCTTTACAAGCTTGAATTTCATGTGTTCCAATAACCTTAGGCTCTTTCTTGAATCTTGTTATCATAGGATATGTGATTTTAGAAATGTTTTTATTTAAGTCATAAAATAAAATGTACTGCTGCTATAGCATGGATATTGCATGCCTTTCGATTAAACATGAGCCGGTCTTCTCTCAGCTAACACCATTGTTAGCATGGAGTTCCCACGGAATCACAAAAGCTGAGAGCTATATATTATATGAAGTCTGTTACTGTTTCCACAATGGAGGAAATGGCTTGCTCTTTCAAAGTGGATTCCAAGAGAGTGAGACTTATTATGTCCCATCAACTCAAATTTAGTGATTAATGACAGACTTGAAGATTAGTGATAGACTTGAATTGTGGCCTGTGCCTACACTAAAATACAAAGTCAAAGTTATTTGGAGGTTTGAGCATTACAAGTGCATTTATTTTCTGAGTTAAGGACTCAGTTCTCCCCTTATGTTAGTTGGTATATCAGTTCAGTGTACATATAATCTTATTGTTTCCTTATAGAAATTTATAGCAATAGTCCCTCAGTACTAATTAATTCATTTACTGGGATGACCCCAAAGGCTCAGAGGACGGTATTTAAACATATTAATTCATCCACCTATCCATTATTTTATTCATTAATTCAACAAGCTTTTGTTTCTTGTGTTATGTAGGTCCTGTGTTAGTCCCTAAAAGATATTGGTAAGTGGAAAAAAGTACAGGTACATAAACAACAACAAGAAGAAAACCAGGCACACTCCTTGCTCTCATGACGGTTCAGACAAGTGGAGGAGGCAGGCGTTAATCATATCACCATACTAATAAAAGTACTGTATAATTACAAACAGATACGTTATTTTATGGAAAGCAACTCAGTATCTATTATAGCAAAGCACCCAGGTTTTGACCGGGTGTGAGGTAGGGGTGAATGAAAGGCTCTGTCGAAGTTTGAGTAGAGTGGGGCATAAGGGATCTTTCTATTGAGAAAAGAAATAACATTTGCCACCACCACAGATGGGAAGAAGGTGATGAGCTGGGGAAGCTGAAAGAAGGCCAGCATTGCAGGTGTTCAGATAACAAAGGAGAGAGAAGGACAAGATGAATCAGGGGCCAAACAAACCAATAAGGGATTTTTCAGCCATTTATAAACTGTGGTCTTTATCCCAAGAGCAAGTGGAAATTATGACAATGTTTTAAGAAAGGGAGCATAGTGAGTTTAACTGTAGTCCTCATAAAGATTGTTCAATACCTAACCCCTGAAACCTGTGACAGTAACCTTATTTGAAAAGGGGCTTTTGTTGCTATAAGTAAGGTAAGGCTCTTGAGATGAGATCATGCTGGGTTATCCCAGTGGACCCTAAATCCAATGACATGTCTTTACAAGAGACAAAAGAGGAGGAAAAACACAAAGGAGAGAGCCATGATGATCGAGGCAGAAATCAGAGTGAGAATCTGCAAGCCAAGGAATGCTGACCTTCGTTGGTGACTTGGGAGGGGCAAGGAACAAATCCTCTTTTAGAGCCTCTGGAGAGAGCACAGTCTTGGGGACATCTTAATTTCAAGCTGTGGCCTCCAGAATTGTGTGAAAATATATTTCTGTTATTTTGAGCCACCAAATTTGTGGTAATTCGTTATGACAGCCCTAGGAAACTAACATGGGGGTGGTGACCTAGTCTGATACTTACTTTGTAATGGATGCTTCAGCTGCAGTGTGTGGAGAGCTGATCCAAGTCAAGTCAGAGAGTGCTTGGGGGTGGAGTAGGTAGTTTCACCTTATTTGAGGCAAGAGCTAATGGTAATTTGCTTGGCCCAGGGAGATGATAGCAGAAGTAGGTTGGAGAACTACTTGGGAGGTAAAGTGGTGATTGACTATTGAGCAAGATAAGGGAGAGAGATAGGTTTCCACTTAAAAACATATCTTTTGTTTCAGGCAGAAAATTGGTATTCTTTTCATTTAAGGCCTATTTATTGACCATCTACTATGTGTCAGGCACTGACCTAAATTCCAGTGACAGTGTGAATAAGACAGGATTGTGCACTTTCAGAGATTATAGTGAGCAGGGAAATGAGAATAAATTGTAATTTGTGAATGCACACATGCATGTAATTCATAAATACATAAATAGAAAAAGTTAGTAATAAGAACATTGGCTTATTTTACATTGGACCCAAAGTAGTCACTATACTGTACTTATGCTAGACACAGCCGACCAAGATGTCATGGGACAAAGTAGGGCCCCTTTAATGTAATGGATTTTTAAAAAGGTAGTCTTCCACACAGTCTTCTCATGTTGAGATGAAACAGAATGCAACATTTACAGTTAGGTGTCGGGGTAATCCTGTTAGCTCTAAAGAAAATACCAATAATTGTTTTTTGCTCTGTTTAAATGAGAGGATTAAACAAAATGATTCCCTAAATTCCCTTTAAGCTCAAAAACAATTTTTTTTGACTCCATGTTATGAAGTTCAATGTCAAGATCCTATCTTTAGAAAGAATTTAAGTAAAAGGATAAGCAATAATTTGTAAAATGATCTTAATTTAAAGAAGATACGAATTGTCATGTTTTTCATAGATGGCTTCTAGATCATAAACAATTCTTCCATCTGGGATGTTATCATCCCATGACTTGGGGCCACTGTATTTCTGACCTTCACTATAGATTTTGTGTCTTCTTTATACCTAAATGTCTATATTAGCATTTTGACGAAAGAGAGGATTTGTGAACATTGAATTTCTTTTTTTTTTTTTTTTTTTAGCTGAGCCATCCTGCCACCTGTTGGCAGCTCAACGGCAACTCAGCTCAGGCTGGCCTCGAACAGCTGTTGCTCAGAGCTCAGCTCGCACACTTTTGAGCGAGCTCTTAACCAGCTGAGCCACTCGGCCGGCCCTGTGAACATTGAATTTCAGTTTGGAGGTACTGAGTCTAGTTTCAGGTATCATATCATGTGACTGTTAGTTCTAGTTCATCAAGTGCTGGTTAGTTGCTTTCAATTGGCTCTCTAGCTTAAGCTAAATTTTAAAATTATGCTTGATGTTGTCCCATTTGTCTATTTTTCTTTTGTTGCCCATGTTTTTGGTATTATTTCCATGAAATCATTGTCAAGATCAATGTTCTGAATAGCGTGTCCCTATTTTTTTCTAGGATTTTTCTAGTTTTAGAGCTTATATTCAAGTCTTTAATCCATTTTGAGTTTATTTTTGTGTGTAATGGATATCCAGTTTTCCCAACACTATTTGTTGAAGAGACTGTCATTTCCCCATTGTGTGTTCTTGGCACGTTTGTCAGAGATCAGTTGACTGTATATGCATGGATTTATTTCTGGCTCTCTATTTCTGTTTCATTGGTCTATCTGTCTGTCTTTATGCGTACCTCACTGTTTTGATTACTGTAACGTTGCAATAGATTTTTAAATCAGAAAGTGGTGATTCTTCCAGCTTTGTTTTTTCTCAATTGATTTGGCTCTTCATGGTCTTTTGTGATACCACATGAAAGCAAAAACAGGCAAGTGGGACTAAAAAGCTGCAAGGAGAGGAAACAATTAACACTGTGAAAAGGCAACCTATGATATAGGAGAAAATCATTTATCCCATAAGAGGTTAATCTCCAAAATATGTAAGGAACTCCTACAACTTAATAGCAAAAAACTAACAACCTGGTGAGAATTGTGTCATGAATTTGAATAGACATTTCATCGAAGAAAACACACATATGGCCAACTGGTATATGAAAATTTTTTTTAACATTACTAATCATCAGGAACATGTAAATCAAAACCACAATGAGGTATTATTTCACACCTGTCAGGATGGCTATTATCAAAAAGACCAAAGACAACAACTGTTGATGAGAATGTGAAGAAATTGGAACCCTTGAAAATATAAAATAGTGCAGGTATTATAGAAAACACTATGGAAGTTCCTCAAGAAAATAAAAACAGAACTGCTGTATGATCCAGTAATCCCACTTCTGGGTATTTATGCAAAAAAATTGGAATCAGAAAGCGATATTAGCACTCCCATGTTCATTGCAGCACACTATTCATAATAGGTATGGAAGTAACCAAGGTATGGAAGTAACCTAGATGTCTATTGGCAGATAAATGAATAAAGAAAAAGTAGTATATACATACAATGGAATATTATTCAATCCTAAAGAGGAAGGAAATCCTGCCATTTGTGACTGCATGGATGGACCTTGAGAATATTATGCTAAGTGAAACAACCCAGTTCACAGAAAGACAAATATTGCATGATTCCAGTTAGAGTTACTTAAGAGTCAAATTTATATAATGAAAGAGTGGGATGGTGGTTGCAGGTCCTGGTGGGAGAGGGAAATGGGGAATTTCTAATCAAGGGGCAGAAAGCATCAGTAAACAAAATGCATAAATTCTAGAGATCTGCTGTACAACATAGTACCTATATTCAATGAGATTGTATTATACACTTAAAAATTTGTTAAGAGGGTAGATCTCATGTTAAGTGTTCTTATCAAAATCTCATGTTAAATGTTTGTTTTTTTTAATTAAAAAAAAATTATGCTGACTTGGCCTCATTCTGTGGGATTTTCCTAAACAGGAGCAGGAACTAAACGTAAGTTTCCAGCCTGTGAGGTTTACAAGGTTTAGCTGCTGAGGGAGTCAGTAGGGAGTAGATGGAGGCAGCCTACAGGGCTGAATCCCTCAAGGTGAATCCCGCTGCAACATTCAGACACGGTATCTTACTTCTGTTTTCCTCTTTTTAAACCTGTGAAATACCTATTTTGTAAATCATTTTGAGGATTAGCTCATCTGTTTATAAAGGATTTAGCACAGATCTTGGGTTGAAAGGTGAGCTGAATATGTGGTATTAATTATTCTGGTGATTGCAAAAATGTTAGTCATCTTAAATCTCTATAAAACAGTTGCCACTGATCAGCCACTTGCATTAAATGCTCTAGACTTGAGTCCGGGCACCTCAGCTCTTTTGAGGGGATGGGCCAATGTAGCTCCACGGGAGGATGTGAGGCAGAAATTCAAGGGAATAAAGAAAGGTGAAGGTTTTCAGGGTGTCCCAAAAGTCTACTTCTGCTCCATTCAAATAGGCTTAGTGGTGAAAAATCATATTGTGTTTAAAATAGCATATTTCTGGGCCGGCCGAGTGGCATGTTGGTTAAGAGCTGGCTTGGGATGCCAGCGGCCCCGGTTTGGATCCCACATATGAGGGCCAGTGACACTGCCCTCTAAAAAAAAAAAAAAAAAAAATAGCATATTTCTAAAATATCTGTATATCATCACATATATTTGTTAATTTTACAATGCTTATTTCAAATCTAATTTCACTGTAATTTTGTATATAAAGAAAAAAACATTCTCTCAATTTGTTGACTTCCTAGATGTTTCTTGATTACTTCTGAAAGCTGCATTAGCTGCTCTCCTTTCATAAGGGTGTTACTTAATAAAGCATTTACTTAGTAAATGACTAAATACCACCTTGATACAACTGAATAAATATCTTACCAAACCTCCCCAGAATGACCTTATATTTAAATAAAGATACATTTATTTTAAACAATGTTTGAAACTTGCAGAAGTTCATATTTTCTCACATTTTATCTGAGAAATGCACAATGTTTATTTGTAAAATGGAAATGAATTTTAATATTGCACTTCTTACTGCTGTGGGGTTTAGAATTGACTTCATATCATTAAATGCATGGATGAATTAGTGTATTTATTTGCATGTGTGATATATCTGTATTTCAAAGCAAATATTTCAAAGGAGCACCAAAATATGTATGTAAAGTTTGTATTTGCCTTCTAGTAATCTTCAGAGAGAGGGTATACACTACACAGATCTGGGTTTGCAAGAAAAAATTGGACTGCTTGGAACCTATTACCCGATTTTCATGGGCATACATGTGGGTAGACTTATATATGCAAATTTTGCATGTGTTCATGACATAACTTTAAAATCTGACAATAAATAGGGAAGATCAAATTGTACTTACAGGTTACTTAATATTGGTTAAAACAATGCCTTTGCTCTTTCTTCCGTATTTATAACACAAAGCCAAGACACAAGGGGCCAAGCATTGTTTGTGAGACAGTTATTCATACACATTTCATTTTATAATTTGGACACTTTACAGTAAATAGCCTGAGACCAAGGACATATTGGAAATAGTGCCGGGGGCTGGTATACCATTTTAGTCATCCATAAATGTAAACTTCTTTAATTAAGCACAACATGGTCTCATTTTTTAAGTATACTTTTCCCTAGATTTTAGTTCTTATTTTTTATTTTATCATAGATAGATTTTAATCATGATTTAAACATATGAAGGCCTGGTTTCACTTTGATATGTGTATATCCTAACCCCACAGAAGTTAATGGGGGTTATGAAAACCTACAGAGGAAAGAATACACCCACAGCCTCCAAAACAAATTTAGAACAATTTAAAATGCCCTGGAGTAATAAAGAGTGAGTTTAAGGGGTCAATAAAAGGGTAAATATATGTTTTAAAGATTATTTTTGTAAAAACTCTTGTGGCTTTGAGGCCCAAGGCGGGGAATAGATGGGTGTGAACAGAAAAAAAAGGATAAAAACTAACAATTATGCCTAGGGTAAAAGTATAAATTACAGTTTACCTTGGGAGAAAGCATGTGCATGGTAACATTTTTTATGAGAGCGATTTGTATTTCTGAGAGCTGTATAACTGTTGTTTATCCCGCAAAATGTCCTTGTGAGGTGCGCGTTTCCTACCAATCAGCCTTGTGTGACAGTGACATAGAGATGCATTTATCATTCAGTTTCTAGCATCTAATATTTTAAGTGATCAACTAAGCTACTGTCAGTCTGCCCCTATGCAAAGGAGAAAACAGAGAGTTAACGGGGGTTTAGAACTTGAGTGGCAGCATTTGGATTGTATTTCATAAGGAAACACTCTGATGTGTTAGCTAAGAGACATGGAACACATTTGTTGCCATGTACCATGTCTGCCTCCCCTCCTTCCACCTCACCCCCTTCTCTTCCATAGTCAATCTTGATATTAGTTATCAAGGTGCTAGGAAAATACATGCTCAGAATCTCCATTTTGAACACTGTTTAAATGTTGGCGGATATCTGACCCTCTCCTTAAAAACCATCAGGACATATTAATTCAGTGAAACCAAATAGAAACCTTCACCCTCATTCCCTTAAAGCAACATAACAAAAGTAACCTAATGCCAACACCATTGTCTGATATACTATAGACTACCCATTTTTATTTGGCATTGTGTAATATAAAAACCATTGAACTAAAGTCTGAACACCTGGGTTCTAATCCAGTGCTTCTCAACTCTGGCTGCCATTAGAAACATCGGGTGAACTTTCGAAAACTGCAGATGCAAAAAACACCCCTTCTTCTCTCCAAAAGTCTAATTCAGTTGATTTGGGTGAGGATCAGCCATTCAATATTTTCACAAACTCCTCAGGTGAATTCACTGTTCTACTTTCCATTTTATAACATCTACTTTTTGTGAATTTCTTTCCAGAATTCAACCCCCGCTAAGCTTCTATTTTTGCATCTGTAAAATTAGGGCAACACATACCTACCTGTTTGTCTTATACAGTTGTGAATTTCAAATGGAGGGATAATTTAAAAACCTGTGAAAGCTAAAACATGTCAGGCATGATGATGATCAGATTGGCCTTCTTGTGATTTAAAGAAGTAAATTTGAAGAAACCTTAGGAAAACCTTTTCCTACATCTCGAGTTTCTTTGATTTTGTACATTGGATCCTAGATAAAAGCTTCAGTCTATTTTTTTGAGTATATGTTGCGTACTTGTTTATGCATAATGTTTGCTAATTGATTTCTATAATGGCAAGAATAAATAGTAAGAAGTGCTGATTTGTGTGTATACATATGTACGTGTGCTTGTGTGTGAGCTCAAGTTTGTCCACATGCAGATAACTGGGAAAAACTCTCTTGATAGATTTAAATAGTGGATAGTGATAAATATGTAAAAAGGCAATTGGCCAAAGCATGTCATAGTTTATTCATTCATCCAAAAAAATGCTCTATTGAGGGATAACTATGTGCCAGTCTCTCTGCCAAGATATAGAAATATAGATGACATTGTCAACGCCCTCAAGGAATTCACAAGCAATTGACAATGACAGACAAGTAAACCAACACTTATAATACAGAGTCATGAATGCTGCAATTGAAGATTTTTCAGCATCCTGTAAAGGAAAATGAAGGGTATGAGAATGTGGTCAGGTAAGGCATACAAGAAGAAATAAAATGTGAATTGAGTCTTGGGGGTACATGAGTAAGTTAGGTGGAGGAAGGGGACGGGTCTTCTAGGCAGAGAGAAAAATGCAGGAAGAGAAGTGAGAGAATGTGATTCATTCAGGAATGTGTGTGAAGTTCATATAACTGCATGTGAGAGTACATTTGGGGAACTGGTAGTGGATGAGGCAGGAGAGAGGTAGCCAGGGGCCAACACAAGTGGATTTATAATTTATTCTGAAGGCCATGGGGATACGTTTTATTTACATAGAAGAGTACAGGATGGATTGCATTTGGCTAACTCACTCCAATAACCATGGGGCAGGGAGGGAGATGGATGAAGAAGGAGATAGATCCAAACATTGATGTAGTTTTCAGGAAAATCTGATAAAAGACTGAACTAAGGCAGTGGCAGTAAGAAAAAGAGGGAATAATTTAGAAGGTTGAGCCATTTAGCAAAGTAGACTGAAAACAATTCAGTGACAGATGAACAATAATCACATTAAACGCTTAAAAAGTTAAACCAACACATGGATAACAGGATGTTAAAATGAGATGGTAGTAGGCTGAATAATGGCCTCTCAAAGATGTTCACATCTCAATCCCTAGAACCTGTGAATATGTTATTTTAGATAGTAAAAGGAAATTTGCAGATATGTTCAAGTTAATAATTTTGAGATTAACCGGGATTACCTGGGTGGGCCCAGTGTAATCCAAGAGTCTTTTAAGAGAGCAGGTGGAGGATCAGAGTCAGTAGTGGGAGATATGACAATGGAAAGAAGAGGTTGGAATAATGTGAAGAAAAGATCACAAGCTAAGGAATGTGAGTGACCACTAGAAACTG
This sequence comes from Aselliscus stoliczkanus, assembly GCA_033961575.1. Classification (NCBI taxonomy): domain Eukaryota; kingdom Metazoa; phylum Chordata; class Mammalia; order Chiroptera; family Hipposideridae; genus Aselliscus; species Aselliscus stoliczkanus. The sequence continues at coordinate 54,348,389 of CM066728.1, forward strand.
AAAAAAGGTAGGAAGATGAAGCCTCTTTTAAAGCTTCCAGCAGGAAAACTTCTTTGCTAACACCTTGATTTTAGACTTCTGATATCCACAATTGCAAGAGAATAAATTTTTTTTAAACCACTAAATTTGTGGTAATTTGTTAAGGCAGCAATAGGAGGCTAATGACAGGGACTTTTCGTGCTGCAGTGTCAACTGAGCTAGAATAGATATCAGGATACCAAAGTGAGTGTGAGATATACCCTTTCACATATAGATAATTGGAGAAGTTATTAAAGGACCCCTTGGGGAAAGAGTCTTTTCTAATCACTGCTTGGTGAGGAGTGCTTCATGGGCATTACTTGGAGCGCTTAGAAATAACATTCCCCACCATTAGGAGGCACAGGGGATTCACATCTGATTCTCAACCTGGAAAGCTGTGAACTCGGTTTTGAATGCTACCTAGGGAATCGGTGAGGAAAGGGCTAACTGACCACTTGGTTGTGGACGAAGAAGGCTGCTGCTGTATAGTGGCTGGATTCTTAGGCTTTCTACTCTCTTTCTGTTCTCCTCATCCAACACCCACTAACCATTGAACTAGAACAGTCCCTTAAAATTGTGGCCTTCTGCAATTGCTGCATGATTGTCACCCTGCATTTCTTTTCATTGCACTTTTGTGTTAGAATCTCAAGTTCTTGGACACTGTGTCCTCTTTTTTTTTTTTTTTGGAGTCTTTCTTAATGCTATTAGAGTACACCTTCAAGTAGTTTTCCTTAGAAAGGATATCTATTAGAAATTTTTTTCTGGGTCTTTGTATACCCACAGATATTTTTATCCCCTCATACTTGATCCATAGTTTGGGTATAAAATTTCTCTTTCAACATCATTTAACTCCAAAACTTTAAAGACATTATGTCATTTTCTTCTAACATCAGTAATGAGATTCCATTTTCATTCATACTCTTTTTAAACTCCTGTTATGTTGTATTGGAGATTTAAAGAAATTATTTTGAAATCTCTGTGTCAGAAATTTTACAAAGTATGCCCAATTGTAGGTCTTTTGAAAGCTTTATTCTGCTTATTATGTTTTGGTGATTTTGATCTGTAGACTATTCTTCTCCAACTCTGGATATTTTATTCTTATTCCTAGATTATTTCTCATTCCTCCCTTTAAAACAAATCATTTTCAGATTTAGTTATATAGATAATAGACCTCATAGAGTAATTCTTTATGTCTTTTAGTTTTTCCTATATTTGTCATCCATTTATTCTCTCAACTTTTTGTGATGTATTCTCAATATGTTTTAGTTTTTCTATTGAATTCTTTATTTCAAGGGTCATATTTTTAATTTCCCAAAAATCTTTATTTTCTTTCCCTAGCTTCATGTTTTTGTTTTATACATGCAGAATTACCCTGAATCTCCCTGAAATATCAATTACTATTTTTTTTTTTTGTAAACTCCTCTTACTAAATAATCTCTTGTTTTCAATTAGCATGCACTTTTTAGGTAGTGTCTTTAGGATCAACACTTTGAGAAGGAGAGGGAGGAAAGAAAACAAAATGGGGCAGAGGAAAAGGTTGAGCTGCAACGCAATCTCAATGGAGCTCTCAGCTGAATTTTGGGAAGTTCTGAAGCTGGGACGATCCTACAGAGTTTCCCCAAGTTGGAGTCGGAGGGCCAGGACTTTATGTATCCATGTTGATTGGTCATTGGATGTAGGCCATGCTATTCTTTTAGAGCTTTCTTTTGGCAACTCTCCCAGCAATGGAAAGATCTGTGTGGTTCATTTCAGCATCCGCCACATCTGTTTTTTATTTATTTTTAAAGGTTTGGTTGTTAGGTTCTACTTATTCAAATTTTTTCTTTCTCCTTTATGATATTTTTCTCTCAAATGTTTGGTGAATTTAGGTTTTCATTTATATGTATAAATAAAAGTCTAGGCAGTTAATATAGCTAACACCCTGTTTCTATAATAAGGCTGTTTTCTGAATGAGGGGCCTGACAGAGAGCTCTATTTATGTGATTGGGACATGTAGATGGGTGGGACTTGCTTTAAGATGTTCAGGAAGGAACTATTTGGCAATCCCAACTGCCAGAATGAGGACAGCCTTATTCTAAGATACTATCTATTCCAGGCATCCTAGGCAATTTTAAAATTTCTTTAGGAATTAATTATCTAATTTTAAGCCTGGGGATAAATGTTAATCCTGTATACCATATAGATTTATGTGTGAGTGGTAGAAGTGGGGTTCATGGGGTTCCTGAACAAAGAGCTGTCCACATTCCAATATTGCCCCAACTTGTTTTCCATAAAAATCACCTGGGACCCTTGTCAAAAACTGAGAATTTTGAATCATGTAGCCAGACCCACTAAACCAGAGTCCCCAGGGAAGTGTCCTAAGATTCTCTGTTTACCAAGAGCTCCATGTAATCTTATGATTGGCCAAGGTTGGTAGCACCATCTATCAATCATCTTCCCCACCCACCCCACCTCCACTCCCACTCTCTGTAAGTGCTTCCTTGGGGTCTTTGTGTGGCTCCACAGCCAGGAACAGTGCTTTTGTTTCTGTTAAAGCTTTCTCCTATGTTGGTTTGAGATGGAGGCTCCCACTTTTGTTTGCTTATTAATATGATAGCTTCCATCCGCTTCCCATGTTACAGAAGTCATCAAAATTTCTGGTCTCCCTATTCTTAGACTACAATCAATTTATTCCCTTTTGTACTTTACTGTTTCTTCAATGGGTTTTTAGTAAAGAGGAAAAGTAAACATGTACCCTCAAAATTCCCTTTTAAATCAAATCTCAATAATCACACTTTGGAAAAACCTCCTGAGCTAGGTGATTGCTAATGTGCAATGTGACAGATTGGATACGGGGATAAGGGAGATACAGCAGTTTTGGATAATCCTCAACTGTCTGGCATTAGCAGTTGGGAAAATTTTTATGCATTTCACTGAAAAGAAGACTATAGAAAGAAGAAACCTTTTTTCTCAGAAAAGATAATTAATTTTGTGTTTTACATGTCCAGTTAAAGGCCCAGGGAAGGGTCCGATCTAGAAGCATATATCTGTGAGCCATTCATTCATTGATAAATCTGCATATATTAAACACCTTCTTAGTATATGCCAGGATATGGCACTAGAAATGTCTTGTAGGGAATAGAAACAAATAACTCAGCAAGTACAATAAAATGTGACAAGTGCAATAATGGGATATATCCGCAGTGCATGGGAACTCATAGGAGAACAACCAAACTCAAGAACTGGGTGATCAGGGAAGGAGCTGGCATCTAAGCTGAGACAGGACAGGTTGGATAAGTCCGGAAAAGTTGTTCAGACAGGGAAGTTATCTTAGAAAGAATGAAGAGCCAGTAGGAAAGCTGAGAGCTAAAAGAGAAAACCAATAGGAACTTTTGAATGACCAGTTCTTAGCAGGAAGGAAGACAAGAGAGAAAATTGGAAAGGCAAAAAGGATGAGTTGATGCAGGATCTTATACAATGGGAAGGCAGTGAACATTTTAAATAATCATCTTAAAAGTGGATCTGAAATCTTAGCAATGGATGGCATCACTCAGTGATTTTCTAGCTTTGGTCTGCATCTAATCAACCAAGAAACTTGTCAAAAGATGCATCTATTATGTATAGTATTACATTAAGTACTTTACACATATATAGTGTATATATATATATATATATATATATATATAAATATATAACATTTTATTTATATATAAAATGTCTGACACCTCACATTCTCAGAAAGTGAGTGGAATTGATATTCCTGAGGTCACATTGCTAATAAATGCCCAAACTGAGACCTGAACCCAAGCAGTCTGGCTCTAAGTTTCCTTCTTACCCCTCAATGTGTTTCCTCCAGGCAGGAGCATTATATAGACACTTGAATTTCAAAGAGGACATATTATGTGGCCTTTGAGAATTCTGAGATTTACCATGCCACTGTAAGAAACCATCAGCTCTCTCCCATATCCAGGAATTTTAATTCAGGAAGGCAGAAGTGGGCCTAGGAATCTGAATTTTAACAAGTCTAAAGATATAGTTTTGTTGTAGATGGTTCCATGACCCTGCTTGGAGTAACTGGAGACTAGAGAAGAGGTCTGAATTTGCTCCCTTAGGGCAGAAGAATCTATGAAAATGACTGAGAAAAAACTATCTGGAGATGTAGGAGGGAAATTTCAAAAGAGTATTACAGAGCAGGAGAGAATTTGAAGAAAAAGGTCAATAATATGATATGCAAGAAATGTTAGGAAAGGGCTAAAAATTGCCTATTGGACATGGTCATGAGTTCCTTGAGAGGCTGAGATCTTTTACTCCAAAGCCATGATTACTACTTCAGAAGAGCTCCTGCTTCTGGTTGTCCACACTCCCTGGAACTAAGCCTAGAAATATTTTCATTTTCCTCATAGTTCTCTCTATCTCATAGAAGCATTTAACAGACAGACTTTGGGGAAGGTCATTTCCCCATAGGTTACCTTTACAGGCATTGAATTTCAACCATAGCATAGCTATGAATGACAGAATCACTTAAATATCTTACAAATTTGCAGATATGCTCTAGATTTGATGCTTAAAGCATTTAAAATATACAAAGATTATTTGTTTCAATAAATAATGCTGCTCAAGCAGCAGTCCCTTTACACTGAAGATTCTACCGCCCAGGATAATTGAGCTTGAAGAGGAGAACTGAACTACGATTTAAGATAAACTCTGTGCCTGTTTTTAAATGAAGGCAAGCAAAATTCTCACAATTAGAGCTTAAGCTAGAGGTGGATAATCATTGTGTTAGAATATTTAATGCTTTCAAAATTAAAATAAACAGACTCTCCTTTGAAATTATGCTACCTATTCAGGCACCAATGGTCAATGATTTCTTTTCAACATACTGAAATATATGTGCCTGATTCCTGGTAGTTTTTACTAGGATTGAGTTGCCTATAAAAAAATAGTGTTAAAATCTCTACTGAACTTACACTTAATTATAGATTTCTATATTGTAACCTCCAACAACTCCAGTTTCTCCCTAGTAATACAAAACATTTCTTCTAAACTGAATTCCAAAACTATGAATCCTTCAGCCATTCTTTCATTATTACATTAATTATTTATCTTAAATTAGAAGCCCAAATCCTCAGCCCTTAAATTTCATGATAATAAGAATAAATAACAATTATTGAGCACCTACTATGTGTGGCATTGTGTCATGTTCTTAACATATCCTTTAAGCTTCACAGTTTTCGAAAGTGAATTTTTGAAAGTGAGTTTTTGAGAGATACTTATATTTCTGAAGTCATATAGTTAGTAAGTGCAAAAGTGAGAGTTGAACCAGAGGAGTCTGGCTGCAAAGACCATGTTCTCACTCTTGCGTTGTGTTGCCTCCAGATAGAAACACTGTATAAAATAGACACTTAGATTTCACCAAAGCCGTGTTAGAGGCCTTTGGGAATCCCGAGATTCACAATGCCACCAAAGGAAACCATTTACCCTATGAACAGCAGATGGTTTCCTAAACTCATTCAAGAGCTTGCTGACTCTCCTACAGACCAGCCTCATCACCCATTATATTCATCTATATCTAATATCATTGTAGATTATACATTATAGATCATTGAGCTCATTAGCTGTAATATATTTAAATTCATTTAATAAATATAGAGCATCTATATACAAATATATACTTGTCTTCATGCCGTCTATCATCTGGGGAGGGGCAGGAATGATAAATCTATAAGTATCATGAGTCTAGGAGGTTTTTTTGTAGTTTTCATATACTTGTAAATGTTGAGGTTGTAGAGGCCACTGAAACAAAGAAGGCATCTTTTAGGATGTGAGAAGAGTGGTTAATTTAAGAGGTTGCTAAAGCTTAAGGGACTTCTATTTGGAAAGGGCTGAGAACAACCATCCTAACCAGATGGGAGTGCCAAGGGAAAACGTTGCTCATTGGAAGGAAAGGAAGAAGTCACGTCAAGGAGGTGCTGTGATATGAATTTTGAGATATTTAGAAAATAACGTCTGGACCACTAAGTTCCTGGTTTGCATATTCCTGTCAGATAGGAGTTATATAACCTGATAATCACTGGACATTTCCATATAATAATCTGAAGTAGAGTTTCAAACCTCCAGAAGGAAAAGGAGAGTAATAGCGGTTTCATTCTAGAGGGTCACTTCCAACTCTCCTGCCTGTGCTTGTCTTCCAATACCAGTCAAGCCAGGTGAAATGGCCTCTCACTCATCTGGAGAGTTGGGGGTACACAATTTTTTATATTAAACTGTGCAGGTAAAGAAGTATGGGAACTTATGCTTTATGATTGCTGCCATTGGAAACCAAGTAAAAAGTAATTTTCTATTTTATTGCTTTTATTAATCATGGTATAGAGCTTATTGTTTGCTTCTAACTTTAAATTACTCTGTGTTCTAGATTTTGGGTATGGATTTTAACTGATTTCTTAGAGAATTACCATGAGACATAAAACTTTTTAAAATAATTCAGTAGAAAATCTGAAAGAAAGGCCCATTAGTTATTTCTATGGTAACACAAAATAGATTAACTATTGTGTTAACAATCTCACCATGAGCCAAGCTACTAGAAATCCTAAGATAAATGCTACCATAATATCCCTTTTAAAAAAATTTTTGAAGTCTAGTTACCTCTAGGTTTTTTTCAAGACAGTCTATTTGAGTTATTAACATTTATACCTTTTTAAAATTTATAAATAGAATGATCTTTTTAAAAGAAGAAAATTAAGGACATGATAAAGAATCAAATGAAAAATAAACATTTTGAATTTAAAAAAAAAGAATTATTTTTTATGCAAAAATTTCACCCATCTGTACAAACAGACCCATAAATCTTTTTCTTTTTCTTTTTTTCTTTTTTAAAGATTGGTTAACTGGATTTGTAGCAAAAATCCAGTGAATTGATAATTACAGGAGAAATATTTTAAGATAATCTCTTTAGGAATTTCTACAACTCAATCACATAAGGAAGGGGAATATATATATAAATGAAAATGCCACTGTATTGCAATAGGAATAGAGCATAACTTATCCAGGGATTATGCTAGACAGCAGGACTATTTCTTCAATGGGACATCAATGCTAGATTTGATCTTTTTCTTTTTTTTTTTTTTTTAGCTGAGCCATCCTGCCACCTGTTGGTTTTTCTTCTTATCTTAAATAACCATTTAATATTTCACACACTATTGATTTTTAATGATAGACATATTTAAATTAATAGAAAGTAGCATCAACCACCCCCAACTTATTATTTTACTGCTTGCCAATGTCTATGAAGTTAGAGGTCTTATCTTGTTTTACTTAACCTGCTGGCATTTATAGAGTCCCAGCCTCACGTGGCAGAGTAGGCAGTCACTGGGTGAGGATGGAGGCAAATTCAATAGAAAATGTCATTATTACCCTTTAGGAGCTTATGATCCAGTTGAAGGAATGTACATCAATGCGAAACAAGGAAAAACATATTTATGGACCAACATGCCAGTGAGAGCAAATTGATATGGATACTCTGCTGGCCTGAAAGAGAGATGAGCCCAAATGTTTTAACTTCAGATTGTTGTTTTCTGCTTGAGTATGGTCTGTAGTTGTCAGTTACAGTGTGCCTGAATGGTTATCAAAAGCATGATTTGAAACTTTTACATCTTACAGTTCATCTCTCTCTATTCTCTTTGTTGTTATCCTTGCCTTTTATTTAGAAAAATTGTACATTTGGTGATTTGTAGTTTAGCTTATATATTTTCATACTTATCACAAGAAATTACATTTACTCTCTTCTACTAAATAAAGAGGAAAATCCACTCTGTCAACTAAAGGGATAGTTTTTTATGTTTAGGCTAATTATTATAGCAGTTGCATTGGGCAGGAAATGTTCTTTTGTTATACAACATGAAAAAGTTCCATTTAATTGTGTTAAATAAATAAATAATATGACTGAGTCTACCTATACTTTTAAGGTTACTCTTTGTCTATTCACAGAGATTCACAAATAACAAGGCTTAATGTGTTATAATAAGGTACTCCTGGAACCTACTACATCAGTCAGGAAAGGACAGGATAGGCCACCCCGACTTTTTTTTTTTTTTTTTTTTTGAGGGCTGTGTCACTGGCCCTCATATGTGGGACCCAAACCGGGGCCGCTGGCCTCCCAAGCCAGCGCCCAACCACCGCGCCACTCGTAGGCCCCCCACTTTTGATCTCTGGTCTGTTTACTTTAAAAATTATTGAGGATACCCAAAGAGCATTTGTTGAAGTGGGTTATAGCCATTGGTTTCTACTTCACATTAGCAATTAAAAGAAAATTTAGGGCCAGCCAAGTGGCTCAGTTGGTTAAGAGCTCACTCAAGAGTGCAAGCTGAGCTCTGAGCAATGGCGGTTCGATGCCCAGCCCGAGCTGAGTTGCCGTTGAGCTGCCCGCAGGTGGCAGGATGGCTCAGCTAAAAAATAAAAGAAATAAGTAAAAGAAAATTTAAAAATTTTTAAATATTTATAATTTTTAAGTAAGACTAATAAATCCATTATATGTTGACATAAACAACACATTTTTATGTAAAATTACTAAATTTTCCCAAAATGTTAGTAACCAGAATGCCATCATTATTCATTTTTTAGGGCAGCGTCACTGGCCCTCGTATGTGGGACCCGAACCGGGGCCCGCTGGCTTCCCAAGCCAGCGCTTAACCACCACGCCACTCTGCTGGCCCTCAAATCTTTTTAATCACTGGATTCTTACATCAGCTTTTGCCTCAGTCAGTTGCAAAACCACACACCATGTAGACTTTGGAGAACTCTACTTTGCGCTTGTGAGGGAATGAGAGTAAAAGAGGAAATGACATCTTTATACTATTATGAAATAATTCTGACCTCGTGGATCCCTTGAAAGAGCTTCAGGAATCCCAGGAGTTTCCAAAGAATGCTCTGAGAACCACAGGGCTAAGTTATACTACAATAATATACAATCCTCAAATACTAGGGTCTTAACAGTAAAAATGTCTTTTTCTTTTCTCTCATTCTAATATCCACTGTGGATCAGTTGGACATTTTGCTCTATGTCATTGTAACCCTCACTCTGGGACCTGTTTTGATAGAGGAGAAACTCTTTAGAACATACTGGTAACTATGGCCCGGGGAAAAGAAAGCCTGGCAAATGTGGACTGATTCTTAAAGCTTCCCCTTGCAAATGACACCTATTACTTCTGTTTACATATCATTAGCCAAAGCAAGTCACATATCCTAGCCTGACTTCATGAAGGCAGGGAGTATAAACCTCCTCTAAGGACAGACACAGGATATTAGTGAACAGGAATACTGTCTACCATACCCACTAATATTCTTAAAACACACTTAACTCTGTTGTGTCAAGTCATTAGATGCTCATAGACTTTGACGTTGGTCAGAATTCAGGTAATCTTTATCTTTGCCTCCCAACCTGCCTCTTTTCTAGGTTTCAAGAATTTTACAGATGCCTGGCATATAGTCAATGTTTAACAAACGTTCATCAAATAAATGGGCATATATCTGATAAAACATCATTTAGACTTGGACATGATACTATGTACCTAAAATTCCAAGAATGATATATCCAAGGTTAATTTTGGATTATATCCAAGGTTAATTTTGGATTTTGGAATTGTCTTGTTGATAATTTAACTCAACCCCATCACATAACAGAGGATTCAATTGAAGTGTGAAGAAATTAAATAACATCATTTTGATCATAAAAATGGAAGTAGAGTTAATTGTGTCCAGTATTATGGAAATGGTATTAAGTTTGGTCTTCTAGATAAGCCCTGTTAAATACTCAAATAATATCATCTTACAAATTTCTGCATCAGAGTTGCATATTATCCAATATCTAAAATTTTTAGGACTAAAAAGAAATTAAGATAGTTTCAAAGGAACTGATGCTGAAAAAACTTTTATGTCCCTTGAGGTGCCACTGGAATAAGTATTCTTTGTCGAATTCCTACAGGCTTGGAATTGTGAATGCTACTGTGTTGATTACTTCAACTGTAAAAGCCATTTTCTAAGACCAGTTATGCTCATAGAAATATCCTGCAGATGATAACAAGGTTATATAATATAAATTGCCAAGCTGTAGGTGATTGATCCCACCTCCAAGAATTCCAATTCAGCATTTATATTTTATTTTCATTAACTCTAGAACCAAAAGTGCCAAACTTAAGTACAAGAGATTGACTGAGTACAGACAAGAATAACAACACTGCATTTTCCTACCATATAGTGAAAATTAATCAATGGAAAAAAATAAATGCTTGCATTCATCAGGTACTTTCTTCCTAAGAACAATGCATTATTCTAATTAAACTTTGCAGTAGCCCAATAAGAATAGGGGAGGGACAAGTATTTCCTTTTCAAAGATGAAAATAATCAAGGTGCAAGCAGGTTAAGGGAAAGCCAGAGGTCACACAGTGAATCATTAACAGAGCCACAAAGGCTTAATAATGATTTTTTTCTTCCAAGATGGTACTCCAGATGTAGCCACTGGGACCATTATTATACACTTTGATAAATAACAAAAATTAGAAAAGCATCTTGGTTAAAATATCTGGAATGAAACCTAAATTGTACATATGGTAATTATCTTTCAGGAAATAAAAAACTGTTTCCATTTTCAAAAGCATCCTTCCCAATATTTCATTTTCCCCCACTTTTTAATATTTAAATATATCTATTTTCTAACTTCAAATAAATATAACTATGATACTAAGTAGCATTTGTGCCACTAGTACCATTAAAAACCCTCATGTGTGAATGGGTGTTTAATTAGGCTGTATTAGATTAATCCCATGTCTCCATTGGTTGTAACAAATGAAAAGATAGTATGCACTGTCATGGGGATAGACATTTAAAGCTCAAAGTAACTTTCATATTTTTCCATGTGATCGGTCAGCTAGGACTTCCTCTTAATTTGATGAAAATTTGGTTTGTAAATCAGAAAACCTTTTAATTGCAAGAAATGCAAAGTGGGAATCTTTTTTTTAAAGGATTGACATTACCTTTGCTGTTCAATACATTAAAGGAAGACCCATAAGGGACAGCTCTAAACAATAAACTTCATATAAAATAGATAAAAGCTTACTGCTTGGGCCTACATAAAAATTCAGACAGAAGCTTAAAAATAGTTCTAATATGGTAATATTGCCTAGCAGTAGAATATTTGTTATAAAAGGTCTTCAATGTCATTTCCTAATGACATTTTGAGGTGATTTTAACCACTTTTAAAATAATTGCATATAGGTTATAGTTATTGTATAAGAAAAGACTTGCTTCCAATTTAAACAATGTTGGGAAGTTAAATGTAAATTTAAGTAGTGAAACCCAATTTTTAAATCAGAAAAATATTCCACCAGACATGTAAGTTTTGCTTTGTCACTGTACTGTATGCCGTTCAGTAGAACAAAGACCGGATGCATAATGAGCCAATGTAAATGAAGTCAAATCAGCAAAAGCATAGTGGGGGAGGGGAAGGTGTAAAATATAAGTATGACAGTCGGTATAATGACCAGGGAGTAGAGAATTTAAATGTTTAATGCCTACACATTCAGATTCATTTTTCTGTCATTGCTTTGAATGGGTAGACTGAGGTGCTGAAAAGTCCAGAATGAAAACATCCCCTGGACCCAAAGAATTATTAATATTACTTAATAGCACAGATAGGATCTGCACTCATAATCATCTTCTTTCTACCACTCCCCCCGCCCACCTCAGGAAACAAACAAACAAAAAAGAAACGTGGTTATAATTAGAGATAATTAGGAAATGCAGTAAGTGTTTATTTGGGGGCTTCCCCACATACCCTCCCGCACTGCATGCCAGCTCCCAGCCATGATGGAAGCTCAGAACACAATAGGAACACTGCCACAATATGAATTGCAAATACATGTATATCTTTCCACCCAACTTATCTTATTGACTCTTAATAAAATGAGTATCTTCTAAAAAATATCCTGAGCTGTAAATTGCTTTACTACCGATGACGAGCTTTGAAAAAATACTACATATGCCTTACAATCAACTAGACAGAGTTGTGTTAAACAGAATTGCTTAGCTCTTGTCTGTAAATTACTCCCCTCCCTCTCCAATAAAGGAATGAACCTTGCTTAATAATCTATGCCGCTAAGCATGTGTTATAACTGTACATGTGAAAATCTTCATATTTTACATACCCCACATGTTAGGACAATAAGCCTTCCTCATAATGTTCTCATATTTAACATTTTCCTACATACATAGTGTGAATTTTCAAGAATTCATTTAATGCAGTGCCCCCCACCATCTCATTTTCTCTCATGTGCAGTTCCAAGCTATGGCTGTCTTGGAAGGTATTCATAAATTCATTTTGCTGTCTAGGCAGTTTAACACATAGTAATTAAACTGGAGCTATAAACAGCAAAGCATATACATGGACTTCTTGGATTTTAATATTAATTTATTAATATTAATTCCTAAAAATAAATGCATCGATAATATGAAGGTGGAATTCTATTATTTTGGGGGGATAGGTGGGAAATGAATTAAAAATTATTGTAAAATAAGTTAAATTCCTAGTTTTTGTGTTAAGTAATTCAAAAGAATTTGTGTCTTTACAGCTTAAAAAAGAAAAAAATTTTCTTTTGCACTAGTGATGTATACTAAAACATTTCTGTTTAACTAGCTCTACATATGGGAGGGGTGTATGTTGTGGGTTGGGGGAACACAGGAATCTGAATTCTTGCTTTGTAAATATTTAAGCTTTTTGCGGACTAGAAGCTAAAAAAGAAATAAAATGCTAGCCGTTTACCTTTGAACCCTTTTGTGAAATATCTTAATGTTGCCAAATGTGAATATAGTGAACTTAATCAGTAAATTTGACTGAGATTTATGAACTTTTTCATTCTAAATGCATTTACATATACACAAGCACATATATGTACATAAATTTATTTTATTACATCCATTTTACACAAACTGAACCTTAAACAGTTGAAGTACTAAAAAAAGCCAATCAAAATACTCTTCATATATCCTTAAGTCCATAAACCTCTTTAAATTGTCTCTTTTAAAAAACAGCTAAATTATGGAAATGCGCACTGCATTACAGAATATTTGCCAGTTATATCTTGATTCTTATTTGAAATTCCCACAAGAATATAGGCATGACAGTAATATAAACCATAGAAACAGGCAAAAAAAAAAAAAAGTAGAACACAGGGACTTGTAAATAAATCCATGAATATCAAGAAGCACAGATGCTAAGATTATGCGTTTTTACCAGTACAGTTCGGTGCTTGTAAACTATAAGGCCAGACATTTGTAAGATGCAGTGTAGCAGGTCCTGCAGAGGGAGGGAGAGGAAGGAGAGACACATAAAAGTGGGGAGGGAAAGTGAGTGAGAGTCAGAGAGAGAATGAAAGAGAGAGACAGAGAGAGAGAGAAAGAGAGAGAGAGAGAGAGAGAGAGAGAGAGAGAGAGAGAGAGAGAGAGAGAGAGAGAGAGAGAGAGGAGACTGAGAAAAAAGGGGGAGCACATAGCCAGACACAATAACGCATAATAATGTTAACATTCCTGCATGTCTAATGGCTTAAATATGCTGTGTGCCTCACTCTGGCCCCACACGGCAGCTGATGTCAAAGAACCATTTAATATTTTATCAATAGTCCTTCTTTGAACCAAAAAAAAAAACACATTTTTTTTTCCCCATAAAAAGGATTCAGGGGTTTCCAAGCACAAAAAAAAATTAAATTTCTTGAATGGCAAAAATTTGACACAACACATTTGTGAATACCTCATGTTCAGCAAGATTCACACCATTCTTCAACTCGTCTTACATTATTTACATCTTAGCAGTATCAACATGTCTTATTTACCAAGGAAACAAAGTCATATTTTTAGCATCTTTTTTCACATTAGGAATGTATAGCTTTATTTTTTAATGGAAATGAAACCCATTGATTGAATTATTATTATAATATCAGTTGGACTAGTAGGTGTTTTTTTTTGTGTGTGTGTGTGGAAAATATTGTTTTCTTGTCTGACGGATACTATGCCTGTAACAAAGAATGACTGAATTGTCTTAACAAAGAAGATGAAGGCTGTATGTGTTGGTTACAATAGAATAACCACCTTCCAGATCTCTTAAATCCACAATATATGTAGTGTGGGTCCTGAGTGGCTTTTGTTTTCAATGTCTTTTGTAAGCTTTTAGGGTTTTTTCTGCATCAAATGTCAAGTTAATTTACAGGGCGCTATTACTGATATGTTTCCTTGGTTTGTGGTTTTCTGTGAAAGGCAGGCAGCTGAGACCAAGTCTTAGGCTGGGGGGGAGGGGCAGCCAGTGAGCCCATAACACATACCCTGTGCCAGGGTCTGTAAATTGGCTGCCTGTATGACAGCAGGTCCAGGGAAACCTCTAGTCTTCATTTGCATGCTGAAGAATATCCAGGATTAAACCGGACTGATTTTCATACAGGATTTAGACCTGACATTTATTATTCGGTTCACAGACCTCTTGAAGGAAAGTTTGTTTTCCACTCATAGATGAAAAATCTTCTAAGATAAATAAAGACTGGCTTAGCAGTAACAGTAAATAAATATCTTTCCTGTATTTCTTATGAATTTATCATATGTGATTACCAGAGAGATGTTTGCCACCAAATTATTATATTTTTCTCTTTAGCAATTCTGAAGAAAAATATCTATCAAGGCTCCACTCAGTATAAAATATATCCATTTAATTCTGGGAGTTGATTTTTCATAAATAAAATTTAGAGACAGATACTTTTTTTATTTTTTAGAACAAATTAAAACAATATTGGAGTAGTAAAATACTCTGAAATGCTTAATTTTACTTCCACTCCATGTGTTTTTATGAGGATAGAGAAGATTTTGGTTATCCTGGAAGCATAAATTACTTTTATAGAAAACATGAAAATTATAAATGAATGCTACATGTGAGCCCTCTCTACCAAATTTATAACATAGATAGTTCATTTTCATTGCCAGATAGATCCATAAAGTATTCCAGTGACTTTTAACATTTAGGTTCTAATTGTTTGTCTAAACATTTATAATCCGATGCTTTGGCAATATTTTAACTAAATCAAGGTTTAATTTCTAGTGTTTTTTATTTTGACATAGTACCAATATGAAAAAACATGGTAGAGATGCTTTACATTTTCTGGAATCCATTTTCAACGTGGACCAGAGTAAAGACTGCAAATGGTGATTAAGCAGACCCAGAAGAAATTTAGGATTCCTCATGTATTAAACACAAGAGATTTTTTCAAATGCATTGGAAATACACTTCATACAATTAATAAACATAAGGTAAAATAATACAAATGTCAGCAATTAAATATATTATTGTTTCTGTCAGTGCATATGGAGAAAACATTGTAAAATCTGCTACATATTTGAATTTTTAATGTATCAATGGAACTTTTGAAAATGCATGCCAGGATTTGATTTCTTTATGGATATTAACTTATTCATAACAAATCTTAAACATAAACAATGTAGGATGTAGTTTTTGAAAATTTTTGTTTTTTGTTTTAATGTAGCATTTTATTATACATGTACCTATGAATCACATTTACTTCTTCAAATCAATTTATGATTATACTCAGTAAGGAGGTATATGTTATTAAAGTTTTAGATAGACTATATCAGTGAACTTTTTATAGTGAGATGTCAGTATCACATATACAATTCAGATTATTAACCAAGCATTTAATAAATGAACAAATGTGTCTGTCTAGTTTTGCCTTAATTCAATTAATATACATAGCATGCACATGAATAATCAGACTGTTTACCAAAAGTTAGGTGAAACCAAAGAGTAGAAATTATTGCTGTGAAAAGATTTTGGTCATCTTTTGTGTAGAAATATTTTTCCTTTATATGTATGTCAATTATAAATGTTGACATAAATATTATGGTAAAATATGTCCACACATGCAAAGTGAAGAGAATCAAGGCACTTATTTGAACAATTCAGGCTAAACCCCTCAGTTTTTCTTGCAACAGATAATTGAGGCAAAAGTGTTTTTCCTGTGAATTCTCTGGATGATTGCATCAATTCTTCACTTTGCTTTATACAAATATATAGACTTAGCAATGTGTGTCTCCAGAAATTGCTACTTTAAAAAACATGAAAATACAGAACACATTCATTTACGACACTGCTACCTTTTAGGCTTAATACACCACTGAACTTATTTGTTCATCAAATTGGGATCTTAAAAAATGGGAGGAGTTAAATATATTTTCCTAAGTAATTATTTCTAAAGCAACATACAGTGATATTTAGATGTAACATACAATTATATATGCATCATGCAAACTAGGTTTTCTTCAACCTTCTCTGGCATACTAATGCTCCAGTATCCTTCGTTATTATTTCTATTAGCAGTCTATCTCCACAGTAGGCCCTGCTAATTGTATGGAGAGTATTCATGATGGTGTGTTACCAATATAGTACTGAGGAACATTTAATTGTGAAAGTTTGACCCTCAACCCGAAATCCTGAAAGTATATGCTTGAGAAAAAGGAATTCTGAATCCAGTTGGTTGGAATGGGGAGAGTCATTTTCAATCAAGCCAATTTTTAATGACTTTATTGTTAATACACTTAAAAATATGGCTTATATAATGACTTGAACTCACACAGTTATTTTGTCTTTTTTAGTGACTGCAAAAGAAATAGATATTAATTACCTCACCATTTAAAATTCTTGATACAATTCACATTTACTTTAAACTCAAGATGTCTCTCAATCAAATTGTGGGCCTCTTTATATCTTCAATATAATTAGTGTTGTACAGTATTTATGACAAACATAAGGAACAAGAAAAAGGATTTTTCTTGGTAATCATTGTATATATAAAATTGTCAAGCTAGTCCTAATTAGTCACTGAGATAAAGATAATATGCAGTCTTTAAGAGGTGTAACAGACTTAGTACAAAATTCAAATATGCCTCAATTAGATTATTATTTCAAATGCTTATGCTTAATAAAGTTGGTGGACCATATTTGCCAAATAATTCTATCAGGCAAGCAGTCATAGTTAAAAAGTAATTAAGCAATTCAGCTTCATCTATAAATGGCACATGCAAATGTCCACGCTTTTGTTGGTTTGGAAATGTGTAAGATGCTTGATAAAATGTATCGCCTAGGAAAAAAATTCAGTATATTATACTTTTTAAACTTCAACAGGTAGAGAATCATTTTTAAAGTAGCATTTGAAAACATTGTAGTAAAGCATTTGAATGTTTAATATTTTTATTATTCAAGTTCTTACCATTTCACACTACTCCCTAGAGAAGGGCCAAGAAAATATTAAAAATACTATAGAAATATAAAGGATAAGATATTTGTCATTCTCGTTTAAATTGATGTATGCTGCTGTCCTATAAACGTCACATCAGATAACCCTGAAAAATTACCATGAATCTCCATAATTATGCATATTCATGATGCTGTTTTGCATAGTGCTAACAGCAGACTGCATGTGGGGTGGGAAGTGAATGGGGGTAGGAGTGATGTGACAGATTAAAATTATTACCAGTATCATGGAAATAGACATAGCAACAGTTCCATTTTGTTAGGTCTTACAAAACAAAAGCATATCATAAAATTGCATAGTAATTAAATAACTAGAAAATTTTCTCCTACACATTTCACCATAAAAAGTTAACAGTGATAAGCTGACTAGAGATATCACTGTTACTTGAACTGTGCTTATATTTATCATAAATTCTTAGGTACAGGACTATGTCAATTGAAAGGAGAGGATGCTCTAACTTTTTTTGAGACGGGAGAGGAAAAGGTGGGGTGATAGAGAATTTTCAAGTCTTCTGAAGTACATGGGTTTCTTATATGGTTCAAAAGCTCTTGATGAGCTGAGTACAAATCATGTAGGTACATTTCCTCTGATAAATATGAGGACTAAATCATATTTGGTAAACTGTTAAAAGACTCTAAGAGATAGAAAAGTTGCCTGGTGTCTATCTCAATGGTTTTTTTGTGCTGAGGCAGAGAGCAGAGTTAATCAGGGACTCTAGAAGTAATTATCGACAGAGTTTGGGTAATACAAATGCTTGGGTAAACAGCGATTGTTATTTGCACAAGATTGCGAGTAGAAACAACAATACTGGTATTGTCCTCCACTTCTCATTAAGAGGACTGAGGAGGGATGCTGCACTGCGAGGCGGATGGGAAACTGACAGGCAAACTGTGTTCAGAACGACTCTCTCCTGATCTCAGTACCACAAGCTCTGGCTTTTGGCATCAGGAGTGCCAGCTGCATCGGAAGAAGCCAAGCCTGTCATACCATCTTCACATCAAATATTCAGGGTACAAGAGCTAGAGCATAGTTAGAGCTTAATGAAGAAACATATACAAAAGAGAAGATTAGGCCTTGTTAACACTTGCATTCATTTGTCCTTATAGAAACTGCACTGGATGGGTTGTTTCATAGAGCTCTTTCTTTTTTTCTCTTAAGCAGAAAAGTTACATTGAGGGTGTATTTTTTTATATTGTAAATACACATGGGGAAAAAAAAATCATTCAGTTGCTCTGTAACTATCAGCCAGCAAATTGTTTTGTCAAAAATGCCACTTGAAACAGTGATGTCCATGACAATTGTCAAAATTGGTAAATAAATACTTTTTGTTTTTTTATATTAATCATATTGTACTTCTTGCCACATGAAATATTCCCTTGCATACTTAAGTGGTATCATTGCATTCTTTTGAAAAATTGGGATGTGAAACTTTATCGTTATTTGATAACAAATAATCTCTTTGGAGTGAAACATTTATATTTCATGGCACAACGTTACTTTTATCTTCAAATTAATTGCATTTGAGAAAAAGGAATCATATTTTTGAAGTTCACTATAAACTAGCCAGAAAGTTTGACAGCAGGATGCTACAATTATTTTTTATTGTTGTAAGCAATCAGTCAGCTGTACAAGGTATATTGTGTACAGCTGCAATGTAAAACCTATTTTTGTTTATGCTATCTGTCAACTACTTAATATGGCTAAGGTGCATTCTAAATTATATTATTCCAAAAGAAACAAGAACACTTTAATGGAATAATGTACTTTCTATTCTATACTCTGTGTAGGCCTTACCCAAGAAAGGCTCATAATGCATATCTGTGGCTCTTAAACTTTAGATACATGTTAAAAGAAGATAGGCAATTTATTGTAGACTTTGAAGATAGGAATGTGCAGTACCTGTATTGGGACTGAGATATTTGACTTTTACAAATTCTCACATACTTTAGCTACAGACTCAATGAGAAGACCATTCATATGCTTTGCCTTGCTTAAGATGGAAAACGAAATATGGACAGAAACATAATATGGAAAGCTAGGTATTCTTTCAGAAAGTAACTTTCTATGGACATATGAAAGACAGTACCCAAAGACAGTGCAGCTTATTTATTAAATAATTTGATTTTTTTAAATGAGAAAAACATTTACAATAAAGTATACTATAGAAATGGCCCAAAGGCCAAGTCATTTTATATAAACTAAGTTAGCCCAGGGTAAATTTGCACTTATATTCATGTAATGATGATGACAATGAAAGACATTATAAATTAGATTTTGTACTGTATAAGTTTACCATTTCATATAAAGCAAGACTCTACATCTCAGATATTACTAACAAATTATTCCTTATTTTTTGAGGGCTATTACTTGAATCTACATTGGCCTAACATGAATGAATCCTTCTTTTTTCCTTTATATGTCCTGAAGAAATCCAGTGTTTTCAGGATGGTGGGAATGAATCTCTTTTATTCTGTTGGTGTCTGGAAATACCGCCAAATTCATGTTATGTGCTGAGTTCCCCTGAACTTATACTGTTTGTGGCTTTACATTTGAGTGACATGATTTTATCCATGATATATAAAACATTCAAACAATAGTGATCCTTGAAATACTCAAAAATATCTCCTATTTCCTAGTATACATACTTCTTAATACTCTGAACTCACTGATGTGACCATTTTAAAGTGACTGCATCTTAAAACGTGAGGCCCTGTTGTAGTCAGATGACCTCATTACAAGCACTTCTCAGATAATTTGTTACAATTAATTTATTGATTAATCATTTAAATGACACTTGGAATATATAAATGGTGATTCTCATATACTTTTAGTCCAAGTGCAGTTAAATACTGAATATTGTTATTTTTATTTGTTAATTTTATTAAGTCTACTCAGTGGTTTATAATTAAACATGACAAGTAGATCTGTATGTTGTCTCCAAATGTGTTTAGCTACACAATAGTATTAATATAATTTTTTTGTGTATGAAAACAAGTAAATGAGACTATATTTTTCTTTCTGATCAATAGAACTCCTTTTTAGAATTTGATTAATAATTTCTTCAGCTTTAATGTCTATTGCATGCATTCAGCACTATTGAATGCATTTCTAAAACTGTCCAACCACCTTTAGCTGATGCAATCATGCGATCAATTGTGTCAACAAGACATGCAACTAGAGGATGTACTAGAGGGTCTTTATCTTTGGAATTTATTACATCTGGATTTTAATATAAAATACATATGTGTTTTTTTGAATTATTTTAAGATAAAAGCATGATAGAATAGAGTATAATAGTCCATGTTCCCAGAAACAAAATTTAATAAAGTATTTGTTTATTGTACTATAATCATGACATGTAAATATTACATATATTTAAACATTTTTATTGACAAAAATGAATGCAAGTAAGTTTTCTGTTTGAAATGTATGAAGCTGGATTGAAGTTGTAGAGTTTAGGTGAAAATAGATACAGTTATGAGTATTAGTATTACATACATTTAATTGACAGTGATCTGGCTTCATTTTGGATTACAAAATGTTATTTAAAGCAGTTTATATATTTATAAAATTTAATGTTAATCTGCACAGATTTATAATTTAGGTGGAAAAGAAATAAAAGAATAAATGATACTTTCATTTAGAACAGGGAGTATCCACCATGAATTTAATTAAACTTTCCTTTAAAATGAGTTGATTTTATGTGAAACATGAACTACTATATGGAGAATCAACTTTTCTCTTTAAAGTGTCAAAAATTTTGTTTGCTAAGAATAGAACAATTCAAATATAAGTAAAGAAATTAAATATATAGAAATATTGATATTTGGGCACTGAATAAACTTCTCTTGAGTTATTTTCTCTTTTGAAAGATGTCATCCTTGCTCAAGCTCTAATGAGAATTAACTTGCTACATTGCTCTCACCTACCTCTTGACCTCTGGTGGTATAGGGCTTTCTAGAGGGTACGGGACATGCATAGACATGGAGCCATGGCTGGGCCTAGTAGCAACCCAATTTCTGATGTAGTATTTTAACCTCAATCTTGCTAAAATTAGAGGCACAATCCCACTAAGAATTCCTCCTGGTTTCCACCCCTGTTGCAGAGAAGAAAAGCATAGTTTTCTTCAAGGGAGAGCTGACTGAAGGGGTAGGAGAGAGGTGGTGGGGGGTATGTAGTCACAGTTCTTTGAACCTGATCTCATGTTTGTTTGTATCAGATCAGTGTATCTTTGTTCCCTCTCTTTTCCATAGGCTTCTCTATCTAAGGGCTTAAAAAAAAAAATCCATTCATCCAAATTCTAGCTTGACCAATATTTTCACTCAATATGGATGCTGCTTGGACTGAGTGAATCAGGTGGTAATTTTGGCATATAGGAATTTGTAAGAGGGCTGGCCTTTGAATGCTCCTCTGTACTTAGTTGGAGCCAATTTCATTGTCTTACTGAGCCTCAGGAATTTCTTCCTTACATAGTAACTCTAAAGATCACATAAAATATCATCTAACAAAATAACTAGTACTGTGTCTGGAACATACGAGTAAGAGATTCTCCTGAATAGTGGTTGGATTGAAATTTGAATGTATAGATAGAGCCCAGGATAAATTCAGAGCTGAGTGGTTCTTTAAGAATAGTTGTTTTATCCTGAGAGGCTCAGGGCCCTTCATCATCTGGGAAAAGCGAGGAGGCCCAGTGTGGGAAGCTGCTAGATTCTCCGGTCAGAGTTCCACATTTAACCAAACAATGGGAAACTTTTGAGTCTTTCCTCATAGCTACAATTTAGGCAAGAGTTGAAAAAGTGGGTGCTTAAAAAGAAACAAAAAAGAATGAATGCTGGAACAGTGATTTTTTTTCTTTTGTTTTAAACACAGAGCCTGATGTATAATAGACTAAATATACAAATAAATAAAGGTGAATTTTAAAATACAAACTACTGAAATTTGAAAATAAATAATTCCAAGTTTACTCCTATGCTGTCCTTTATTTATTCTTTTGAGGATAAAAAGTTCAAGGGACTTTAAGAGAGTAAAGGATGCTCTAAAATGAGCCATCTTTATGTTCACATATGTTGAAGGAGGAACTACTTGACATATATTATTATAGAGTATACCTTAAAGACCAAGAATAAACCCATATTAATGCATATTTGTTATATGATTTTTTTTTACCACGAATTCTAGCAGTCACGTATTTATTCATGGAATAGTCTATCATTTTTCATAGTACAACGTTTATTTAAAATATTTTCTTAATAACATAGTCAAATGTTTACTAAATATGTCCTTTAAACATTTCATGAAGAAGGATATATTTTCAGATATCACCACATACATTTGGGTTTAGTCAAGATTGCTGATAAACCAGGAGTGCCAAAAAAATGTACACATTTTAAGAAAGGAAAAAACTGTATTAAAATTGTAATACAATGAATGACACTAGCATTCATTTAGTTAATGCCATCTTTTGAGTGAATGTCATACTACACATTGCTACCATAATTCAATTCAACTTTGAAAAGTAATGCATAGGTAACATCTCTTAAAATGTGTACATTTTTTTGGCACCTTGGTATATGTAGGCCAACAAAAGTGAGTGCCTCAGCTGTAGGCACTGTGTTGACCTGTTAACCTGAATTTCATTTCTGACTACATTTGTATTTAAACTTAAACTCCATAACCTATATATGCTCAGGGGATTAATTCTCATTTGAGAATTATCATTATACTTTAAAATAACTGTAACAGCAAAAATCAGTGTTCATTCCAACCATCAACTTTTTAAAGATTTGGAGCTTGGCTCCTTGAGAGTTCTTCCATACAGCAGAGTGAAGAGGCAACTTAAACTATGATTCCAATAGACGGGGTTTGTAGAGGTGCCACTTCATAATGAACGGTGGCATCTGTGGAGTTTCATTATTGTCTGGCATTCATAAAAATGATATCATGACTACCTACATTTAAGTGTTAACACATAAATATAAAAACTTTCTAAATTATATTTTCTTAGTGAACATAATTCACACAAATCTCAATGATTCAAAATAAAATGGGATGATGCTAATATTTTTTTTCTGGTATAAAACTTATATGTGGGAAAATTATAAAAACACAGTCACCTCAAACTAAAAACAAATATATGAATCAGATAGTATTTTCCAGCTGCCACCTGATAGTATCAGCTTACTCATAAGTGGTAATACTAATGTAAAAAAGTGTACATTGAATATTCAACTTTGCAACTGCATCGATAAAAATTAGAAAAGGAATTATCTTTCTAGGAAACACATATATAAAGTTAATGCAAGAAAATATTTCTATTTCACAATTTATTTTCCTCATTGTATTTTGATTTTTAAGGCCAAAAAGAACCTGTCTGTAAACTAAATTTAATTTTGACCATTTTTTTTTAATTCTAGGAAAATTGATTGTGATTTCAGGTCATTATTTAAACACCTGTTTTAAAAGTGTTCAAAGGTTATTTTGGGGGAGCTTAATAGTCCTTATATAATTTTTCACATAATGAATATTTTAACTGAAATATGAAGTCAAGATGATGTATTTACCTTTGTTTCTACAGTACAGTTATCAGTATAATCTGATAACACACTTATAGAAATTACCCTAGTAAATAAATAAACAAATAATAAACTCTATGCACAGGCTGTTTTGGATAATAAACATTTCTCACAGTTGCATGTTTATTTTTAAGATTTTTAAAATTATATTTGAAAATATATGTGACCTTCTCTTTTTAGAAATTTATTGAAAAATCTTTGGCCACATTCAGCTTTTTCAAATATGTCAAAGATATATCCTTCAAGGGTTTTTTTTTTTCTCTGTACATTGTAAAGGACTTATAAGCACAAATTTAATCAGATAGTTCACTATTTATAGTATTTAAGAACTTGAGATAACCACAGAGACACATGGGGATAGTTAGCTGTGTCCTACTTTTATTTACTTTGGAAAATAATGTATCACACAACAGTTTTTACTGGTGATTAAGACTCAAAGAAGTGCTAGTTAAATTAAGTGCCTGTGTCATACCTCACTCATATCAATACACAATGACATTCTAATAACAAATTTGCAATAATATATCTTCATAATTACAAAGTTTTTATATTGTTCATTTTTAGCAAATGTTACATTTTTGCTAGAATGAACTGTAATCAGCTTATAGTGCCCTAATATTATAACATATTTTAATACCAAAAATATCTTAGCTATCCTTCCTATAATACACGCATGCCAATGTTATATATTACTGCTCTTTGCTGCATACACATGGTTATGTGTTTCTCACCAATCAAAATCTTCCCTCTTTCTTTTTTTGCTTGATCCCTCTTTCTCTCTCTGCCCTGCTCTCTTTGCCTTTCTTCCTCTATTTCCTCCAGGCTTTCCCTCTTTTCACTCAGGTCCCTTCCTTCCCTGCCCTCCGTTTATCACTGCAGAGTACAGTGAACATATTAAGAACATTCAGTTGTGGTTGTGTCCTAACCCTGCTCAACTTCAGCATTAGCAAAGGGATTCAGTTTCTTGAATTCCTGAATAGTGTGTTGCCACAAAAGGCTTTGTAGCTCTCTCCTGAATATTGAGCCTAGCTTAATAACATTCCATTTATGTTAAAGACACATTTAATCTGTAAATGTGACCTTTAGAAGAATTCTCTTGTTTTTCATTAAAGAAACACTGCATTACAAATATTAATTATTCCTTGATGCCATATTTTAATTAACTAATCATGTGCTATTTGCAGCAATAAAGAGTGTAGAAATGTATGTGCAGTAATGCTATGTAATGCAAGATTGATATCAAGGAAACCATTGCTGCAGAAAAGATGTGGTTTGAGTATCTTCTCTGGACGAGTTTGCTTATATGAAACATTTCATCTAGAATGATTCTTTGTTTTGCTTTGTGTATTGTGTTTTTAAATGCCAATGGAAGTCTGATTAAAATGCTGAACATATCGTTAGCCCCATCACTAATAAGTGAACGTTCACTGATGCATATTAGCAAGGTCTAGCAATGTGGTAAAATTGTCACTTAAGTGCTTGGAATCTGAACACAGAAAATGACAGGCAATGCCGAAGGTCCAGCTCCAGTGCATGTCTTCACTGTAGCTGGAGTCACTGGAATGGTGAAACCAGTTTAGGTTCAAGGTCGCTGCTGACATTCAGCTGTCATGGCTTCATTGTCTGCAGGCCTTCTCTCCATTGACACATTCAAGAGTACTTTATAGCAACCACAAAGAGCCAGTCAATTGATACCATTACACTTCATGCACACACAAACCACAAGCCTGTTCAGGACTGTTGATACAGTCTAACATTTATTCATTAAGGGAGCTATTGAAAATGCAACTTGCCCAGCCCCACTCTTAACAACATAGACTTACTTGTTTAGTCCAAACATTTAGCTACGTCTTTTTCAAGTTTTGCACAGCATTCTCTAATTGAGGTAACATTATCTGCATTTTAATGGTACACCATTTATGTCCAATGAAAGATTACCTGAAGAACCCTGCCATTACCACACTAGTTTAAATAAGGGCAGTCGTATAGAAAAAAATATACACAAAAGATGTAAGCAGGGGGAAAAGGGAGATATTTATTTGTTCTGGGAGTGCCAGGAAATCCAATTGCTCAGAAATGAAATAAGAGTCTGGAGTGAAAGGAGGGAAAACCTAAGCTTGGGTCAGGGAAGAGGCAGTGATTAGCTCCATTGTTAGGAGTTCTTTGAGCTTCGTTGGTTGTAAAGAAAAACCCACTAATGAATCTATTGAAGCTTGCCAGAAGTTTGTGTGGAAGACAACTTAAGTTATGGTGCTTATCTAAAAAAATGGTAGTAAAGCATGTGGATATATAAAACAGCACATATGTCTCTTTATTAACAGCTTGCCCATAAACAAAATTGTTTAAAGATTGTATGTTGTACAATAGCCTATTTAACATGTATATGTTTCAGTCAATATTCACAGGTCTTGAAAAAAATGACCTCAGTGATGAGGAGATATGAGAAAATATATCTTATTTAATAGTTGGAAGGCAGGGCAATAGGCAGAAATATAATGTAGCTAATCTTTTTTTGGTTTTCTACCAATATTTGTAAAGATAGGTTAGTTTAAAAGTCAAGTTAGAAGTCTGTTTTGTGCTTTGCATATTTTAAATATATAAACAAACACTTCATTAATGACTGTAATTAACTGCCATTAAAAATAGTAGACTTTGGAAAAAAGGACCAACATGTCCATATACTGAATTTAGTAAAAAATGTTTATCATGTTTCCATCATATGTGGCATTTCCAACATAGGATAGAGCATGTTTTTGCAGTTTGATATAGTATTTATTATATATTCCCAATTAACTATATGAAATACATTGATTGCACCATCTAAAATAAGACTACCATTAATGTAGAAATTCAATTAGGCAGCAGTAAACTAGGAAAAATAATTTTGACCAATCACTCGGTCAAGATCATTGCCAGTACCTGGAAAACTTATACTGTATAATGAATAGAAATGCAGCATATTCTCCTGAAATCTTTGCCCTATGTTAGGTTTTGCCAAATACTTTCAATTTTTATTGGTGAAGTAAAATTCAAATGTTGAATGAAAAGAGATCCTCACCCTCCCCTTACCACCCTCCATCATCAAACTCATACATGGTTCTATGGCTTTTTCACAAGAACGAAGGTTGTCACTTGGGAAATGTGATTCTCTGCCTCTGAGTGTTATGTCAATGAATTCACTTATTTATTTCATGAACACTACAGCATTATTCCTCCAAAGCATACTATTTTTCTGCAATAGGAGTAACCACCTAAGTGGAATTGTTTTTTACAATGCCAAGGATCTCTTTACTTTTGGCATTTTAGATTTTTAATTTTTAAAAAGTCTCTGGGAGACTTTTTGTGGAGATTGTCTTATAGTCATCATGAAATTGTCTCTTTAAACCCATGTTTACACAAGGAAAGATACCATTGCATGGTATTGAGCGACTGTTCTTCAGGTCTTTATTGCTTCAGAGATCAAACTTGCATAAGCAAAGGCTAAATATAACCAAATAAAAACTAGTTATATGGGTATAGTTTTTCTCAAGTCCAAACTATCAGGAATCCATTTTGATAAGGTTTGCTAACAAGAATGTCTCTATTTCTAGAAGATCTTATGTCAGGAATTTGACTGCTTATGACCAACAGAGAAATTTGAAGACGAGAATTTCAAGAGCTATATAAAAAAATTGAAGACATAAAGGAAATCAATATTTATAGAATATCTACTACATTCCAGATGTTGTATTGGGCACTTTACCATCGTTGTTAGTCTCCACAACAACCCTGTATATTTTGGGATTATTATTATTTCATTTGATGTGGGAAGAAAGAAGCTCCAGGGTTTTTAAACACTTACCTGAGACCACAAAGCAAGTGAAGGGTAAAGCTGTGATTTATATTCAAGATCATATGCTCCTAAGCTTATATTGTCTTGAATACCAATTTCAGCCAAAGGACTTCGGTAAAATTTGGTTAATGCCAAATGGCTGATGACATTCATGGTGAAAACCGCCTCCTCTCTTTTTCCTTTATATTGCTTCATTTTTTTCAAATTTACTCCCTATAGTGAGCTTTTCATTTTGCCTTTCTTTCTCTTCCTTTCTTTCCTTCACTCCTAGAAAACACTGAAGATTGATCATCATCCATATCAGACTTCTATCAAACATCTTCCATATCACCTTAATAGAAACACCTTCACTAATGAATGAAGATGATCTACCTATTCGCAACCATTTCTACTGGGGATTTTTCTTCTAAAATAAGGGATATTAATATAAATCTGTAAGTCCAAAATTCTAGGTCTATAAATATTACATAAAACAATTATGACGTATTTTAATCTTTCAAGCTTCCCTCCAAAACTATCTTTTATTTCTTTTTATTAATTTAACATGTTTTTCTAGGAAATTTCTTCTGAGATTAGGAAACAAACTTATATTAAATTACCCTATATTTCCAAATTTCAGATGAGGAGATGTGTGTTAGTTTTACAGCCTATACCACAGTATACTTCTGTACCTTGTGTTCGTGTGTGTATGTGTGTGTGTGTGTGTGTGTTCCCTTCCTGTCTAACATTTAGCTATGCTTTGTTCTCACACTTTTATATGGAGGAATTTTGAATATGTTTATTACATTTTTTTTCAAGAAAAAAAAGACTGTTTAAATGCAAAATTATCACTTAAATATCTCAGTCAATTTTGGGAGTATTCATTCATTTGAATGGCAAAGAAATTATCCCATTTGAAAATTAGAAAGAATGTATAGTGCTTTTGTCACAAACACATTTACTTTCTCTCATAAGGCAATTTTTCTTTGTCCATCCAGTTCTATTTCCAAAAACTATTCTAAATGGGAACTTTAAAAAAATGCTTACTATAAGTGACATCAAATAATATTCAAATATTAACAGGAGAGTGATGACTGAACAAACAACCCGACTTTCCTTCTCAAAGTTTAACTGCAACTAGATACATATTTCTATTTTTAATGATGTAACTCAGTAAAAAACATTTTGAAATTATATTAAATTTTATATTGGAAAACAAAATTATTTTCTGGAAACTCTCTTCCTATGTAATTTTTCTTTTTACTGTTTTTTACTAATACACAGTTAAATTAAATATTATATAGCGTGGTTATTGTTTGTATCTCACATTTTCGGAAAAAAGAATTTTTTAAGTGTTATAGCTTACGGTAAAAATAAAATTTTTTAAGAAAGTGAAATATTCTTTTAAGGTATGCTTTCAGTTAATTTCTAATCTAGAAGGAGGCTTCTTTGATGGCTGTACCCTATAATTAGGGATATCAGTAATCAAGACAACTGTGATTTATTTTACTAGGAGAGCTCAGAGACTGAAGACATCTGGCCTAGACGACTCTAATGGTAAAATTCAAATTTCACCTAAATGTGCTTTGTTACATGATTCTCTTTAGAGGGACAACAGAAAATGTTATAGTCTCTGCATGAGGACAATTCTGCAGTGTCAAACTTGAATAATATTTGTTTTCTAGGCATAGAATGTTGTATCATATTTCTAAGTACAGCAAGCACTGGAATGGACATCAATGATTACAAAACACTGGTTGATGTGAAACATTCATATGCATATACACAAATGCACATGGTGGTTTGTAATGGTTGAAAAATTATATTTGCTTCTATTATAAGATCTGTCACTTTTAAGTCTGAGTGGGATTTTGGAGAGGTAATCTCCCACAATAGGAAACTCTGCCAACAACAGTGGTGTTGTAAGGTTGTTTGTTGTTTGGCTTGTTGATGATGATTAGCCAAGGAGACACTTCCCTTTCAAATTCTGTCTTCCAAACCCCAGGGCTCTATTCTGGGCAGTTCAGCCTAATGGAATTAAGCCTGACACATTTCATCTCTATTTCTTTATCAAATAAACATAAAACAATGGTTTAGGTTTCTAATAAAACTCTTGGAGCATGTGGGACTCCAACTTTCCCTGTTCTTTACACATCTGTAAATAAAGTGCATAAAAGAGGAGCACAACAGGATAAATCAACATAAATTTGAAACCCACTGCAGCATATTAAATGGCGCAGTCTCAGTCAAAGAGAGGCTGACCCTGCGGCTTCGTGTGGTTTGAAGCTAATTGTTTTCGTCAGGATGGGAACGTCTGGAAGTCCATGGCTGTATCCCACCAGTAAGGCTCCAGTAACTGAGCTGGCCCACAGAGAATGGACCCACTTTGTAGCGACACAGCGGGCTCAGACACCACCTATTCTGCTCTCCAAACTGTCATGCATAACAACTTTATTGTGCTAAATTGAACTTGAAAGCAACCAAAGGCTATGAGAAGGAGAGGCTATGAGAAAAGCGTGCTGTCAGCGCTGGCAAAGGCTGACCTGGAAAGTAGGCTCAGAGACAGGGGAATAAAAGACCAGGCCCCATGAACACAGCATATTGTTTCATTTTAAAGTATGATTCCCATACCAGAGAAAGTAGCAAATGTGATGTAAATTTATTTAAATAGATTCGACCGCTTAAAAGTTTGCCAGCCGCTCTTATCCAACTTTCCCAGCTCTCTGATTTGTTACTTACAGTGGGAATATAATGACATATAGTCATCATTGTAACAGCTTCTTTGCAGGGGCACAATGATGATTAATAGCCAGCAGCAAATTTTCACATGGGCTCTGAAGCACTATGGCATTAAGCAGCCAAACAGTCCCAAATCCCCCTTTTCTGTTCCACTGAAAAGTCCCCTCCTTGTACCTTGCAGATAGGAACAAAGCCTATCTTAATTCCAATCAGCTTTTCCTCATTCAAAGGGAACTTCTCTTTTTCATAATTGATTCATGTGCATTTTTTAGTGTTTCACTGAGCTGAAGCCACTTTTCTCCTTTTCTCTGTTCTGCCCCACCCGAACCCCTCTTGTTTTTTGTTTTTTTTTTTGAGGGGGTGAGGATTGGGAAACATTTTAACAACAACAATAAAAAAAAAAAGAGGTGTGTTTTTTCTTCCCCAAATATTTGCTAAATAGATTTCTCAATTAGTATTCATTTGTGCTTTACAGTTAAAGCGTTGAAGACAAAAATTAACTCCTGGATTTCTCTATCCTTGGAAATGGTTTTAGCTATAAAAAGTATGAGCTCACTAAAGTAACTCTGGTGAGAGCCCCCAAGGATGCCATTTCGTTGGGGGAGTCTAAGTCGCTTTCGTTCCCACGAGAGACTCACAGCTGGAACAAGGACTGAGTTTCTTGCTCTGGACAGATCCTTTTTTTCTCCTCTGTGCTGGTAGCTATCAAAAAAAGGAACAAGTGGCCAAAACGAAAGACAGCAAATGAGAACCTCCTAACCCTCTGTATCCTTCCTCTCTTTGTATCCCGTAGTAATCTCACATTATGATTATTAGCAGAAGCTCCTGTGCTACTTGTAGAAGTGTCCTCTCCCTGCTACACTTTCCACCTCCTGTGATAACATAAATGACACCAACCAGTGCTGTCTTGGAAGGGAATTTCTACATGCCAGCTCGTTTGTGTTTCTATGACAATAACTGGCCATAAAGTGCAAAGTTTTAGTAGCTATACTTTGCGTATTTGTTTACATTTCTAACAATCCTGCCCTCATTTTTATATATGAATTGGGTGACCAGTTGCCACTGTTTGCTCAGGATTCATTTCTGTCTATTGTCGTTACATAATTATTTATAGTGCTCCCTTTCACTCTCAATTTGATTTGAGCAACTGGCAAAACCCATACCTTTTGCAATTTAAACTACCCCTAATGACTTCTACAAAGCAAAAGGGTGGGTTGTCTCCTACCCAGGACTGATTATCCTACTGCAGTTCAGGGGAAAGAATCGGACATGGAATTCCTGCTGCCGAGGTAGCAGCCCTGACTTTTGTCTCACCCACTGTAAAGAGGTTAGCTGATCCTGTACAACTTCTTTGATATGTGACAGAAAGGAGGTTATTTGCTGAAATGAAAGACCCATTGCAAACCAGATTTTAAGTATGGCACTCTCCTTCGTCTGGGCCACAGTTCTCACTGTGAACCAGAGCAACACATTTTGCTGGCCAGATAAAAATACTAGGCCATATTTTTGATGATGACCTTTCCTTTGCTTTGGTGCCTTCAAATGGTTAAATGAAGACTATATCAAGTTGATAGGAGGAATTCTATTCTTCATTTTCACTGTAGTTCTTTCTTATATTTTCTCATAAAAAAGGCAACATATGAAAGTGGCATTATATGTCTATATTGTATTTTTCATCCAAAAATCTCATATAGGCGAGTGCATTATAGTCTTTGGGTTATAGAATCAAAGTGTCTCAGGGAATGTTACAAATCCATAGGGCAATGTCCAGAGAGTTTGGATTTTGCACTTAGATTTCAGAGTTAATTGAAAGATGTGTAATATCATCTGTAGGCAGAGAAGTCCCTACTTAACTGGCCACTGAGGAAGTTTAGTATGTGTTGTTTATTCCTGAAAGTATATGGAATAAATGGACTCCTGTTATGCTAGTTTAAGAATAACTTTAGTAAGACCCTAAAATTTCCCATTTTCCATCTTCAAATACCATATTCAAATACCAGAAGAATATACATATAAGAATTATAACACTGTTCTAAATTCCTTTACAGGAGCACAGTCCCTTGGTAAAACCATCATTCTTAGCCAAATTTGGCCTGTCCAATCTTTATTGTTCATTTCATCCTATTTTTAATAATTCAGAAGTGAAATGAGTGGAGTACATGAAGGATGTTTTGTGATGTGCTCTTATCTTATTTTCTCATAATGTTACTACCATGAAGAAGTATAATTAAGACTTCCACATCAATCATCAGTTTTGTTAGATTATGGTGATGAGCTGACTATGAAACTCCAACATTCATGAAGAACACTGCTTTTTTGCTGGCTAAGACAGAATTTTTAAAAGCAACGACCCTTGGGACTCTCAGATAGGTTGCCTCCTCAACCCTGAGGTCATTTCATGAATTGCTAGGTACACACAGAAGGATTGACCCAAGAATACTATGTTCATATTGTCTACTGGCACCATTTGAGGAAGTGAAGGTTAGGGTGCCTCTTTAAGCCTTTGGTTTGAGATTAAATGTTGTCGCTTACTTTGCTCTATTATATTCCCCCTCACCCACTCCATAGTGCTCTATCACCTTTAGAATGTCAAAAGCACTTATAGTATAAAAATATCTCTTTACAAATTACATAAACTACAACCAACTGTCATTATACAGGTACGGCTAACTTCTAACCAACCTAATTCTGCCTGGATACCCAAAATATTTGCTTTATGTACATATACTATTCTGACTCTAATCTCAAGCCAGCTAAACAAATATGTCATACCAGTGGTGATTATGTTTTATTACATGGTAGTACATTTAAAAGTATAAGATCTCTTAGTTGATTTCTGTCCTGTTTTCCTTGATAACTCAAGCTTTTTGTCTTTCCTTTTTTTATTTTCTAACTAAACTCTGGTTTCCTTTCCAAGTATCATGCATAAATAGGCTCAGAGAAAATTAACATCTTTCCATGAAATGAGTCATAGTTGGTCTAAATCCTTCATTATGACTCTATTCTCCTTTACCAGGGATTGGGTAGAGATGGGGATGTGACTCATCACACTAAGGCACAACAGAATCAAATTGTTCAAAACCAGTGACAAAGAAAAAAAATCTTAAAAGAAGCCAGAGAAAAAAGGTGTATTGTACAGAGGAAAAAAGGTAAGGATGACCATAAATTTCTTGTTGGAAATAATGCAAGTTAGCAGACAGTGAAGCAACATCTTTATAGATTAAAAGACAAAAAATTATATACCTAGCAAAAATAACTTTCAAAGATTAAAGATGTTTCATGCACACAAAATGACCCACAGACCTACACTACAGGAAATGTTAAATTTTTTAAGGGGAAAGGAAACGGAGACCACAAGGAAATGAAAAGCACTGAAAACAGCTATTTCATGAATATTATTTTCTTATTTAGATCTCTTTTAAAGATAATTGACCTCACAATTGACTTGTGTATGCTATATAAAGAACTCTCACAACTCAACAGTAAAAATAAAAATCCAATTAGAAAATGTGCAAAAGATATAAATAGACATTTCACTGAAAAGATATACAGATGGCAAAAAGGCACAGGAAAAGATGTTTAACATAATTAGAGAAACTCAAAATTGCAATGCACATATCTATCAGAATGGCTAAAATAAAAAAAAAATAGGGCTAGCATCAAATGCTGGTGAGGATGCAGAAAAACTAGATTATTCATACACTGCTGGTGGGAATGTAAAATGATACAGTCACTATTTAACAGCAGTTTTAAAAAAATGAAACATGCACTTGCCATACAACTCAGCAAACATACTGTTTGGCATTTATCACAGAGAAATGAAAATGAATATCCATGCCAAAACCTATACACAAATGTTCATAGCAGCCTTGTTTGTGATAGCCACAAATTGGAAATAGCCCAAATATCTCTAACATCTGAATAGATAAGTAAATTGTGGAATAACTATTGATATGCATTGATATGCATGACAATATTGTTGTGAACTATTGATATGCCCAACAACATGGATGAATCTCAAAATAATTATGCTTAGGAAAAGAAGCCAGACAAAGACTACTTTTTTTTTTTTTTAAAGATTTTATTGGGGAATTCGGGGAGGGAAACATTGTTGGGGGATCAGGGAAGGGGAACAGACAAGTTGTTGTCCTTTTGTTTTTCAATGTAGTTATGAAGGACGTTGATTCACTGGCCCATGTTGGTATTGTGATCACTGTGCTCCTCCTGGCAGAGGCAGATCAGTCAGTGGCTCACGCTGGCTGCCGGCCCCTCATGGTAGCTTATGGCAGCCCACTGTAGCCCCACTGCAGCCTACGCCATTGCCGGCGACTCATAGGCCACCCAGCTCCAGGTCGAGCTGCTGTTCACCATCTTAGCTGTAGAGGGCACAGCATCACTGGCCCTCTTGTGGGATCCGAACTGGGGCCCTGCCGCTCAGAGCTGGCGTGCCAAGCCAACTCTTATCCAACGAGCTGCTCAGCTAGCCCCCAAAGAGTACTTCTTATAGGATTCAGTTTATATAAAATACAGAAAATGCAAACTAATCAGTACTGATAGAAAGCTGATTAGTAGTTGCGGGAATTGAGGAAAAGATAAGGGAAGGGGTGGGTACCAACGGGTATGAGAAAATTTTTAGGAGTAATGGGTAATTTTATTATCTTGGTTGTAGTGATTGTTTTACATTTGTCAAAACAAATCAAATAGTTTACCACATGTTAATTATTCTTTAAATTAAAAAAAAAAAGGTAAAACAATAGAAGTGGAACCTAGTCCCTTCCTCCTTGAAACTGCCTTAACTAAGAGAATATAGTGAACTTGAAGTTGTGTGGTCTCTGAGATTAAGTAAGGAAAGTTCATGCAGCTTCTCCCAGTTTATTTTAGGGTACTCACCTAAAATATGTCCTGAGGCACCATGAAAGAAGTATGGCTATCCTGAGTCCCTCCTGCTGGGGAGACCTCATGGTGAGACCATGTGGAAAGGTCCTGGGACTATGAGCAGATAAAAGCTGCCCAGCCATCCTCCTTCGGACAAGCTGTCTGAGTACCTGCGATCATATCATTGCAACTTCATGAAAGAGATCCTAAACCAGAATCATCCAGCAGGATGCTGAGGGATAGTAAAAAGGTATTGTTGCTTTATACCACTAAGTTTGGGGATGATTCGTTGCACAATGATGGCAAAAATGCTGCCTAGTCTATATTTTTCATGTTGATAGTTTAACTTCCATTTTTTTTCAGGAAAGACTGTTTTGGATTAAAGAATGACCAAATATGATTTCTTTTAAGCATTTTTAATGACTTTCCATATAAAGAAATGTGCAAATTAGAAAAAATTCTTTGTCATCACATATGTCCTAGTTTTTAGTTTAGAAAACAAGAGTGCAACCCTATCCAGAAAAAGCCCATTCAGAAAAATCACTGGTGTCAGTCAAAAACCTTCAAATTTAGTTAAAATCAATCAATCAACCAACCAATCAACAAACTACAGAATGTTGAACTTTTGTGGAGGATACAAAAGATATATGGCCTGTCACACCCTCCAAGGGTTTATCACCTGGATGGTGAAACAAGACATTTTTACAGCAGGATGTGGTAGAATTTCTTCATGAAAGAGGAAGAATTTGAACTATAAATGATAAATTATGAAAATCAAAGTTGTTTGAATGATTTTGAATTACTTTATTTTGTCTCAAAGGAAAATTTCTTGTGCATAATTATCCTATTAATATTGAACATCAGGAAATACAACCTGAGTACTCCTATTTGCTTATCAGGCAATCTCCCTCCCACAATTTATCCACTTTCTTCAACTGAGATTATTCCTGAGTGTATATTTTTCAAACACTTCGTCTGCTTTAATTTGAAACAATCTTAGCAATGGGAAAATTGTAATCCAGCTAATGTGAGGAGAAACATAGGTGTTGCTTAATGCCATCATGTTGAAAGGTGATGGATTTGATATAAATAATAGCTAATACCATTAACCTGAGTTAGGTCTTAAAAATGATTTCAAATGTTTTTGCATTCCAAATTTATAGAGTGGAAAGGTCCTTGACTTTCTATTCAGGTAATGCACAGCCATTGCAGGAAGCCAGGAACAGAAGTGAGGGCCCCCAAACTTATGCCTAGGTGGCCACATGAAATTAAGTAACCTGTTATGTGCTATGTAATGCATTTTAAAAGTTTGGGTGTAGTAAGCTGAGTGTTCAAGTGCTGTGTTGGAGCCTACTCATATTGTCTTGCATGAGCCAATTGTTATCATCTCTTTCCAGTTCCACATAAGTGACATCACATTGGAAGCTTGAAACCAGCTAGGGTGTGAGTATTTAAATCACAGAAATAACAAATACTACAAGTCAGGCCTTCCCGCTACCCCTGCTTGTCCCACTTCAGAATAGATTAACTTTTATTAGCAAAACCCTAGTTAGGATTCCAATTCTTTTGGTGCAAATCAATTTCAGTGGGTTTCTTGGATTTGGGACAAGCTTGAAAGGTGATAAACTGTATTTGTTGGTGAGGCCAATGCCAAATGGGAAGTAGTAAGAATGAGTTTCTGGGACGGAAAAGAAGCAGATAATCAGTTTTCCTGTAATCACAGGAATATATATGTAATATATTATTATTTATTATATTTATATAATATCTATCCTTGTCAGTTTCTGCCAATCCTTGTGGGATGAAAAGGTAATTTCCTGACTTTTCTAAGAGCGGAAAGAGGGAAATAATACTAGTAAGGGAGTGAGAGTTCCTAGCATGACCTGCTCCTGAGCACAACAGAGGTAAGTCTAAAGCTTTTGTAAGGAAAGAACTGTGCAGATGAAATATTTGAACATCAAGACCACAGAGGCCTATCCAGGGAAACTCCCATACCAGGAAAGTTCCAGGTAGTTTGATGTGAAGATAGAACCAGTGAATATTAAATACTGAAACTAAGAGATGAAGGTACAGAAAGAACATTAATTGTAACCAGGTGCTAATACATTTTTAAGATTTTCATTTTGTTGAATATTCTTGAATATTCTTTTAAAATACAGTGTGTCCATTAGTAAGTATTAATATTTGCATTTCACTGTTTTAGAAAGAAGCTATTTTTGATAGAGAAAACTAATTGTGTAAAAACATGTACTCTGAATCCTCAAATCACCCCTCTGGTGGGCCTTGATGGGAGTAGCAATATCTGTCAGCTTGTAAGGTGTTCTAATAATGCCTTTGAGAAAATAAGTGGCCTCAGGAGCATACCCAGACCCACAGGGTGATGATATGTGACGGAGAGAAAGAATTTAAGCTGGCATGCTTATAAAATTTGATGTCACGGTTTGAGAAAAAAGTACTCAGAGGGAATCAAACTGAAAGAAAATAAAGGATTTGGGAGAACCTTTGCTATGCATCCTTCTCTAGGAACAGGGTGGGGATCTAGGATTTTAGAAGCAGGTTTGAGCCATGATCAGAGATAAGCATTTGAAATAACCACCATGTTTTCATTTTTTAAATATTAAATCCAATGGTACCCATTGTATTGTTCTCTAACTTCCTTTTAATTGATTCCCCATTAACTATTATTTCTGTTCCAGGGTCCTACTTGAATAAACATATTTGTTGCTCTATTGAAATCTATTTATCTCTAGACACTTTAAATAAGAACCATATCAGAAGATTACAAATTTTGACCATGAAATTTTGTACAAGTGCAATAACGTGTATACAAGAGGGAGCATGCGGTTTGCAAACTTTTAGATATAGTTTTCCAGTTGACAGGCCCAGCAGACAGCATTAGTCCTCCATATCTCCTGCATATTTCCAAGCAGAGCGTCTCTGGGCTATTGCCTTCTGATATATGCAACTTCCCTATACCTTGGCATTATTTCTTCTCATTGGTATTTATAACTCCCAGGTTTGTATCACTTATGGATGTCATTCATGTGCCATTTACCCCTTTTCCAAATAATTAAGCCCAAA
Organism: Aselliscus stoliczkanus; assembly: GCA_033961575.1. Classification (NCBI taxonomy): domain Eukaryota; kingdom Metazoa; phylum Chordata; class Mammalia; order Chiroptera; family Hipposideridae; genus Aselliscus; species Aselliscus stoliczkanus. The sequence goes on from CM066728.1 coordinate 54,386,815, forward strand.
ATTACATTAGAGCTTGCTCAAACTGCTTGCCACTTGAAAAAATTATACATCATGGCTTTTCTAGTCAATCACCATCTAGCATTCACAAAATTTTGCAAGTTGTGTAGCTTTATTGGTTATCTTCTCTGGCAGCCCTGGGGAAAATGAGGCCTACTCAGAGAATTACAATAAAAATGTCCAGCAGTTGATTTTTGTTTTCTTTTAACATTTCAACCTGAGTGTTCTTCCAGTGTCTCTTTTTGTGGAAAAGAATGTTATCCTCTGATCCTATACTGGTCAACACTTAATTCAGTAAGATGGACAATATTTTCACTAATATTTAGCTAAGGTTTAATATATAAAGAAATATGGAAATCATTTTCTTACACATTGTACCTTTATGAAGAGTTCAAGTTTTAAAATTTAGGTAGATAACAGTCTGTTAGCTATGTGTAAGTTATTTTTTTCCTTATTTGGAACTTGCCTAAATTGTGTTAAATGTGGGAATATTTGTTTATGGCTGTATTGTCATTACCTAGAACATTGTCTGACATTGCAGGCACTCCATAAATTTTAATTTGTTGTATTAATATTAATAAAATTATTGACTAACAAATTTAATAAATTTCTCATCTTACGATAAAAATTGGAATATGTTTATTTAATTATTTTTCAATTACAGTTGACATTCAATATTATATTGGTTTCCAATGTATAGCGTAGTGATTAGACATTTAGATAACTTATGAAGTAATTTTCCCAGTAAGTCTAGTACCCATCTGGCACCATACATAGTTATTACAATATTATTGACTATATTTCCTGTGCTGTATTTACATCCCCATGAGTATTTTGTAACTGACACTTTGTACTTCTTAATTCCTTCAACTTTTTCACCTAGCCCCCCAACCCCTCTTACATCTGGCAGCCATCAGTTTGTTCTCCATATCTATGAGTTTGTTTCTGTTTTCCTTTGCATATTTATTTTGTTTTTTAGGTTCCATATATAGGTGAAATCATATGGTATTTGTCTTTCTCTGTCTGACTTATTTCACTTAGCATAATACCCTTTAGTTCCATCCATGTTAGAATACAAGTTTCATGAATATCGAAGCACTGTCTATATTATCTACTGATGTCTCCTACTTAGCAAAGTGCCTTAGCCATATAGAATGTGCTCAATAAACGAGTCTTGTCCAATATTCCAGTAGAAATCACCCAAGTAAAGCCTGTACATCAGTCTTAGTGTGAGCTCCCTAGCAATTTACATGGTCAGTTATCTGAATCACTGTCATTGTTTCTCCAAATATTATATTTCAGTATATTCAATACTTAAGGAAAGATGTATAACATGTGTCCTATGGCTTCAGTACTTGGCACACTTCCAACTCCAGAGTACCTAAGATTGAAACCATAATTCTGTAAATGCAAAAACTCTTAATTTTTAATTAGTTGTTTCCTTATTATGAAGAAATATATATCATTATGGAAAACATATTATTTTCTTATTATGGAACACTTACAAATCAGTGATACATGAGAAGAAAATAACTCACATTTTCACCACTCAAAATAGCCACTGTTAAAATTTTGGTATCTTTCTTTCCAATTATATGTGTGATGTACATATTTATAGATATTATTACTGTATTATATGTGATTTTGACACTTGTTTATTGCCTAATTAATTTGACATGAACATTTTCCTATATTTTAAATATCATTTGAAGAATTATTTTAATGTTCTGGAATCCTCTTTCCCCAAGTCATTGCATGACAGATTTCTTCTTATTCTTCAGATCTTACCTTTTTCATTTCCCCCTGAGTGAGGCTTTCTTGATTACTGCAGCAAGTGGCTGCCACACCCCACCCCCAGCTTTTTTCTATCATATGACCCTCCTTGAAACATGAAATTTGTCTTTATCCATTATTGTATTGCCAGTGCATAACCAATGTCTGACACTGGTTAAATATATTTTTTTAAATGAATGAATGAAAGGATGAAGAAAATTCCATTGATAAATCCACCATAGTGACTTAATGCTCCTATTTTTATACATTTAGGTTATTTACATATCTCTTATTATTATAAACATCACTTTGATATATTTCTCTGGATAAATTTTCATGCACATTCATGATTTTTTTTTAGTTTATGTTCCTAGAAGTAAAATTGCTGTGTCTACGAATAAGTAAAATGTTAAGATTTTTAATATGTATTTTACTAGAAAGTTTGTGATGGTTTACACACTTATCAACAATAATTCAAATTGCCACTTTTAGTCAAGGCAGAAATTGATTTTTGTCATTTTAAAACTATTACTAGTTGAGAAATTCTATCCCATTTTAAATAAAAGTTTTTTGATTGTTAGACATAGTTAGTAGATCATTATATAAGCATACAATTATTTTCATATGTTTATTAGTCATTGTCATTTCTTCTTTTCCTTTTGTGAATTGTCTTCATGTTCTTTGCCAGTTTAATATTTTAATTGATTTATGAGTTCATTATACTTAGAATTTATTTAATTTAAATAATTTGCAAATATTTCCCACAGTTCATGGGTTCTTTATCACTTTTGTTCTTTTGTATTAAAACTTTTATATGATGTAAACTTTAAAATATGCACAAAAAAGCAGAGATAACATATATATGTCACTTTTTCATTATTCAGTCTCAACACCTCAATTCCCCTGCCTTACCTCTTCCCATCACCTGATTAAGTTGAAGAAAACCCCACACATTGTATCATTTCATCTACAGATATATGTATTTCAATATGTACTACAAGACAACAACTACTTTTTCAATATAGCCTCAAAACTAAAATTATAGTTTATAGTATAATATAGAGAAAAATGTCAACTTTTATGTAACTTTAATCTGTCCTTCATGGTTTTCACTTTTGTTGTCATTCTAAGAAAAACTTTCTTTTTCTTGACATTCAATATTATTTTAATTTCAGACATATAACATAGTGGTTAGACATTTATATAATTTAAGAAATGATCTTTCTGGAAGTATACATAGTTATTACCATATTACTGACTATATTACCTGTGCTTTACTTTACATCCCCATGACTATTTTGTAACTATCAGTTTGTAATTCTTAACCCCTTCACCTTTTTTCAGCTGCCCATAACCCCCTCCCATGTATCACCCCAACAAATCTAGTGCCCATCTGACACTATATGAGTCCTGTCAATTAAGTTCGCAAACTTGTTGCAATGATGTTGCTGACCATTTTTTATATCAAAGGGATTATTCATTATGAATTTGGACCACTTGGACAAATAGTTAACCAAGTTTACTATTTGGAAGTGCTGAAAAGGCTGTATTGCAAAGTATGACGACCTGAACTTTTTGCCAACAATTCATGGCTCTTGTATCACGACAGTCCACCAGTTCACATGGCACTGTCTGTGAGGGAGTTTTTAGCCAGTAATCAAATAACTGTATTGGAACACCCTCCCTACTCACTGATCTGGCCCCCAATGACTTCTTTCTTTACCAAAAGATAAAGGAAATATTGAAAGGAAGACATTTTGATGACATTCAGGACATCAAGGGTAATACGATGACAGCTCTGATGGCCATTCCAGAAAAAGGGTTCCAAAATTGCTTTGAAGGGTAGACTAGCCACTGGCGTCAGTATATAGCTTCCCAAGGGGAGTACTTTGACGGTGACTGTAGTGATACTCAACAATGAGGTATAGCACTTTTTCTAGGATGAGTTCGTGAACTTATTGTTCGACCTCTTACATAGTTATTACAATATTATCATTATTATTATTATTATTTTTAAAGATTTTATTGGGGAATTGGAGGAGGGGAACAGCGTGGGGGAACCGGGGAAGGAGAACAGACAAGTTGATGTCCTTTTGTTCTTCAGTCTAGTTATGGAGGACATTGCTTCACTGTCCCATGTTGGTATCATCATTGCGCTCTTCTCAGGTGAGGCAGATCAGTCGCTGGCCTCTGGGCAGCCACTCACAGCGGCTTTTGGCAGCTCACGCCAGCTGCCAGCCACTCATTGTAGCCTATGGCAGCCCACTGCAGCAGGGGCTGCAGCTATGCTGTCCCAGGGACTCACGCAGCCCAGCTCCAGGTGGAGCTGTTGTTCACCATTTTAGCTGTAGAGGGCAGTGTCACTGGCCCTCATATGTGGGATCCAAACGAGGGCTGTTGGCTTCCCAAGCCAGCTCTTAACCAACAAGCCACTTGGCTGGCCCTACAATATTATTGACTATATTCCTTATGCTATGCCCTACATCCCCATGATTACTGTGTAACAATTTGTACTTTGTAATCCCTACCCTCCCTTTTAAAAGATTTTTTTTGAAAATATAGCTAACATACATATTATATTAGTTTCAGGGGTACACCATAGTTATTCTACATTTATATACCTAAAGAAGGAATCACCATAAGTTCAGCAACCATTTGATACCGTAGTATGCTATTACAACATTATTGAATGTATTCCCCATGCTATACATTACATCGCCATGACTTACATGTTTTATACCTGAAAATTTGGACCTAGTCTTCTGGTGATTCCTTCTAGTACATTCTTCATTTCAGTTATTGTATTCTTCACTTCTGACTGGTTCATTTTATGGTTTCTATGTCTTTTTTTATGCTTGTATTTCTTTGTTGAAGTTCTCACTAAGTTCCTTGAGCATCCTTATAACCATTGTTTAGAACTCTGTCTCTGGTAGGTTGCTTGCCTCCATTTCATTTAGTTCTTTTCCTGGAATTTTTTCCTATTCATTCATTTGGGATGTATTTCTTTGCTTCCTCATTTTGGCTTCCTCTCTGTGTTTGTTTCTATGTATTAGGTAGATAGATCTGCTATGTCTTACAGTCTTGATTGGGTGGTCTTATGTAGTAGGTGTCCCATGGGGCCCATTGGCACAGTCTCTCTGGTCACCTGAGCCAGGTGTCCTTTGTGTGGGTTGTGTGTGCCCTCCTGTTATAGTTGAGCCTTGATTGCTTTTGACACCTTACTGGGTGGGATTGACCCTTGGGCTGACTGGCTGTGGGGTTTGGCCACATCCACAGCTTATGGGCTGCTGTGCAGGAGGCTGACCCCACTGAGTGGGATTCACTCCAGTGGGTTCTGGTGCCTGTTGAGATTAGCATTGTGGGCTTTTTTGGGTGGTACTCTTCTGTGGTCTGAAGCCAACCTCCAAGTAGGTTGGTTCTGGGGCCTCTCTGGAGGGCTTTGGTGCAGGCTCAGGCCAGCCACTGCCTGTGGCCAGGGGGACTACCTGGTAGAAGCTACAAAGTGATCCGTGGTTGTTCACTGCCTGTGCTGAACCTGGAGATGCACGGAGAAGGCCAAATTGCAAACTGAGGACAGCTACCACCAGGTCTGGGGTGGCTCCGCCAAAACCCAGGACACCCCAAGGCCTGCTGCCACCTGCCAGCTCTCCTAAGGTTCAGCCACTGATGACACTTCGTGTGTTATATGAGCTGGGTGAGTCAGGGTCTCAAGGAGTCACTAGATTAGGATGAATTGTGGTCACCAGGTTAATGTAAATTCTGGTTTTGGTGCCAGTGCTGAGCCTGGAGCTACTCAGCAAAAGCCTCAGAGCACACTGAGGCCAGTCGCTGCTTGCCTGGGGCCTGCCTGACTCTGATAGTTTTCCAAAAAAGAGTGCAATGCAGGTGGAGAAAGTGCCTCCAGCTGTGCATGAGTTGGATGGGGTGGGGTCCCAGTGAGTATGCTCTGTGAAGCAGCTGAGCTCACCAAGCCAATCAGATTCAGATCTAGCAGGAGGGGCTAAACACTGGAAAGATGGTGCCTGCCTGCTGGCTGCTTGGAAGGTGGATCCCTCCCAGAGAAAATGCTAACTGTCCTCCAGTACTTTCTTCAAAACCACGTACCTCAACCTTCCCACCCTCCCATATGTCTCTGAGGCCCCCTGTGTCATTGTCCCTCTGCTGAATCCCAAGGTGAGTGCCTATGAACAAATGAGTCTGCGTGCAGGCTACTTAAGAGAATGTCTGGAATTCCCACTGTTTTTCACAGCCACACCTTCTAGGGGCTCTTCTTCTGGGCACCAGTACTCTGGGCTGGTGGGGCCAGTGTGAGGCTGGGGTTTCTTCTCCTCCAGGGAGAATCTCCATGGTTGAGACAACCCTTCCTGGTTCTCAACCACCACACGGAGTTTAGGAGCCAGTCTGTTTTGCGTCTCCACCCCTCCAACCAGTGTCAACGTGACTTCTTTATATCCTTAGTTATAAAATTTCTGTTCTGCCAGACTTCAGGTGGTTCTCTAGGTTGATTGTTCTTGAATTTAGTTGTAATTTTAGTGTGTTCATGGAAGGAAGCAGACACAGTGTTTATCTACTCCACCATCTTGGGTCTCTCTCCATAATTTTTATTTTATAAAAATTCACTTAATTTGTTCCAGGATTTAATACACAGTCTTTGTAGAAAGGTTTGAAGATACAGATGAATGAAAAAAAGGAGTTGAATCTCATAACCCACACATACCACTCTTGATATTATAGTGCAGAATATATTCTGGGAATATTTTAAAATTTAACTTTACAAAATTAAATCATATTTTTTTCTAGATTTATCTTTAATGTATTGTAACTGTCATTCCATGTTGATATATATTGACTGATGTTATTTTCTAAATGTGTATAACATAACATTTTATTGTAAAACTAGTTCATAATCTATTTCATGTCTTAATTCTAGATATTTAGATGGAATGAAATCTTTTCACAATTAAGTAATCAATTAAACAAATATTGAATTTCTCTAATATGCCAGATACTGTATTTGGCACTGAAGATACAAAAGTGAAAACACACACATACACACACACACACACACACACACACACACACTCACACACTCACACACTGCAGATTTCTGTCCAATAATATGGCTTAATGTAGTCATGAACATTTTTATTCAAATCTTTTTACATCATTTTAAATTCTTTCCTGTGGATGAATTCCTAAAAGTGAAAAATACTTTTTAAAAAGTGATTTTATAAACCCTGTTAAATTTTCCTACAAAATTATTGTGATATTTTACATTTCTACCTGTATTGTATTAGTATTAATACTAGGTATCACTTCTCTTTTCGATCTTTGGTAATCTGATAGGTGAAAAATGATTTGTCACTGTTGTTTTATTTAGTATTTTATCTATTACTAGTGACATCAACTACTTATTCATATGCTTATTGGACCTTTGTACTTCATTTGTGAATTACCTGTTCATGTTCTTGCATGTTTTCTTTTTTTTCTTATTGAGGTATCTGTCTCCTCATATTTCACAATTTTGTTTTTAAAATTTAAACACTTCATGCATCACAACAATGGTTATATGTAGAGGTTGTATATATAAAACTACTAAAAACTTTTGGCTAAGTAAAATGATGTGTGCCCTTAAATTTGAAGTCTACTACAATAATAGTATCACCCCAATTTGGAGATATTTCTAGATTGCTCAACAGGATCTGTATAAATATTCTTATACTGGAAGACTCAATTTAAAGCTTCAATCCATTAATAGGCCAAATGCTTCCTTAGCAGTAAATATAAAACAATTATAGTTTTGTGTTGAAAGAGAGAAAAAATAGGCCTTCAGTGATTGTGTAATTGATAATGAATTACAGAGTCTTCTGTTTCAAAAATGGTAATACTGGCAGTGATAAAAGTCATTTCTATCTGCAGGCTGTTCGATTATACAAAATGATGTTGAGAACTCAGAATACTTCTTAATGTGAGTGTAACAAAAGTCACCAACACAATTATCACCCTTGTGGGCAATCTCAAGAGAATAGCTAAGGATTGCATTATTGTGGAGTATAAACTATATTCTCACCTATGAGACAAATTGGTATGGAAATGTAGACTTCTTAGATTAGACTCTCTTTAGTTGGTGAATAGGGAACTGATTTCAATTTCTAGGACCATTAATCTCTTACCTTTTATGGGTAGTAAATTATCTTTAAATTAAAACAAACAAACAGTCTACCTGTCAGACTGTGTGTCAGAATAAACACAGGCTGCCAACAACTTGTAATTAGGACCTCTAACCTGATCTACGTAAATGGCTTTGACAAGGAGGGCAACATAAAACCAATTTTCATTTTCAAAAAGGAAAATAACTTTTAATCAAAAATTTGAAAAAAAAAGACATACTTTCAATTTTTTTTCTGCAAGTACTATATCACATTGAGTTTCTTTAACCACAACATTTTTATACATAAGCTGAGTGAGATCTCTTGTGTTTGTGCCACATTTTTGTTGCTTTCATTTTTATTTTTGTCTTAATGTCTCATACCCTAGTTCAGAGTAGTGATTTAAAGGTAAAAGCATGATCACTCTTGATTTTCAGCACATGTGAGGTCAGTAACACCACATTTAAAACTATATTAATTATCAGTTTGAATGAGCAATGTCTTGAGAAGGCTCTGCCTGTGCCCTACCCAGCATGCTCTGGTGGAAAGGGCTTTTAACCCATGGGAAGACAACAACCACAGAATTATTAGCATGAAAGAGTGGCAGAAATCATTTTTGCTATGGTGGAAAATGAGATTTATTATTGTTGTTCTGATCATTTGCTTGGTGTAGGGGAAAGCTAGTTTAATTTTTGCTGTGCTGTCATTTAAAAAATTAAGGAAATAAAGGGTATGGTTGCAAGTCAGTTAAAATCATTTATATAGCATGTGATAGGATTAAAAACCTGCATTAAGCTCCAGTCACAAAACACAAAATTCCAGAAGTACTCTGGCTGCAGGTACAACTGGAAATAGGGATGAAAATGATTTCGTTATGATTTTATTCCTCTTCTCAGTCTTTTTTCCTATGTTGGTTGTATTTACAAGCAGCCTCTACCCTATTTTCTTCAAAACCCTTGGCCTTTAGTTTAATAGAACTGGCTTAATTCAGATGCCCATTACTGAATTAACATTATGGTTAGGGAAAAACTTGCCTGAACTTGGGCCATAGGCTCCTGTTACAGAATCAGAGAGGTGAAGCCCTTTCCAGGCCACATAGGCTTAGAGTGGGGGATGGACGAATATCCAAATAAGTGGATGTAGGAAGAAAGGGATATCTAGAGGTAAAGTGCAACACTGCAGTCTCAGGGTATTGATTTTTCCACTGTTGGGGGTGCTCCCTAAACAGACACAGCCATAAGAATAATTTTAGGCAAGTTTCTTGTCACAAACCCACAAATATGGAGTCAGAGATAGAGTGGCAACACTAAGAGGTGAGTGTAAGAGATATGAACATCAAAAAAGAATTTCACATATACTGATGATGTCTAGATCACCTTAATATTCACCACCAGCTCATTCTAAAATTTTTCATGCCCAGTAACTTTGGTAAAATATTTCATTTTTCTGAGAGATACTGAAACTGTTTTGATTGGACATGAATATTATTATTTTGCAGTACCACCTTTAATCAATTAGCTGTCTTAGGTAAGTTTCATTTTTGTTGTTGTTCATGTGTTTAAGGAGGATAAAATTTATAAACGAGCGTGGTTCTTTCATTTCCTAAAGAATACCCTCTTGTAGGTATAGGCTTACTTTTGAAACCATTATACAATTTATGCAAACAATACCAAAAAGATTGACTGTATCATCTTTAAAACATCAATAGGAGATCCCAAGACTTATCAGCTTCTTACAAAGTGGGATATGACATTCTAAGAAATAGGTGGCCTCTAGTCAAGAAACACTGTGGTTACAAATTTTATCTGCAAGGTGGTCTGGAATGGCCAAATATCTCAGTACTTATGCTTCAGTACTTTTAGCAGCCCCTGGTTGCTTCTACTGATTAAGATTTTTCAATTTAATGTGATCTTCAGGATAAGAGTTGTAAGATTTTAGTTGTTCCAGATACAGAATGTTTACCATGAACAAGAGAAGTCAACTAGACATACAACGGTACAGTAGAAAATTTGGGGGCTTTCTGCCCCTTTTTCCCCTCAAAAGAAATGAGGGAAAAAGACAAATAGTTAAAGGAGAGCTGTCCTTTGAAAACTAATCCTTTAGAAAAAGGACTCGGGATTTTAGCATTGTTTCTTAAGCCACAAAGAGCTCTCGGTGGGTGAAGTAGGTGTGTATGCATTCCTGGAGAATGGAAAGAGGAAACAGAAAGACTTTCAAAAGGAACACAGAGTTAGATTCCTACCACATTAGTATTTGAATATAAAATTATTATTCTAGGGCCAGCCGAGTGGCGCGGTGGTTAAGCGCTGGCCTGGGAAGCCAGCGGCCCCAGTTCGGTCCCACATATGAGGGCCAGTGATACTGCCCTCAAAAAAAAAAAAATGTTTATAAAATTATTATTCTAGGTAACTAAAAATGACTGTTTTGACTACTCTTTGTGCCAAAATATGACAAAAGTTAAAATCACGCTTCAAACTGACTTTTCCCACCCAGCAGAAATTTATCACACCGGTTCAACGGTGTAATGGGCTGGGTGATTCAGGGGTCCAGGTTCCTTTCATCTTGTGGGCTCCACTCTTGCAAGAGAAGTTTATTGAGTCCTTGTAGAGACCAAAATATGTTTTGATATTACATAAAAGTACAAGGATTACCTTAGCAGTTATTTTTATTTAATTTTAGCAAAATTATAGTGTAGTGAGCAGTCAATGCTCTAATTCATCTTTTATTCTTTTCTAGGGTAGAGTATTATTTATTTTGGGGGTTTTCAATAGCTTTTTTAATAGACTCACATCAGTGAATTACTAAATCTGAGGACTCTATCATGTGATTTTTTTCATTAAATCAGTGCATAGACCAATACAAATTCAAGCACAGATGTAAAAATATATTTTAAAACATTTTATGAACTTGCTTTATTTTTCTCTGTTTTTCTTTTTGGTCATGACTCAAGTAATACATTTAGGGCAACTTTTCTCTTTAAGGACATGGCATAATTTGGGGCCTTAGTTAAGGAAGGAAAAAAGAACTTGGGGAAAAGGAACTATCATGGTATAGTAAGAAGAATACAGGCTGGGAGCCAGACAGACATTGCGTGGATATCAGCTCTGCCACTTGGTAGCTTTGGTTAACTTAGCTCCATTGATCCTTGGTTTGCTCATCCTGTAGGGCACACTGGCTATGTCCGACTAAAAGGGCATTGAGGAAATTAAGCATACTAGCTATGTGAAGTGCCCAGTGGATTGACTGGCATACCACTGCCAGTGACTGTCACTAGATCAACAAATGTTAATTATACTCTTTTATGATAATGCTTATTTTTATTAACTATTTACTCAGAAACTAAACAAAATTTGTTTAACCACTCCAAAAGACGCCTAAACTATAATGCATATAAAATATATAATAGATTCTAAATGCATAATGGTTTATAAACAATAGATATTTATTTTTCATTTATATACGTCAAAAGTGGGTTTTCCTGTTGATGGGCTGGGTGATTTGGGAGCCCCAGACTCCTTTCATCTTCTGGGCTCCACCATCTTTAAGGCATGACTTCTGAGGATGTCATGCTCATCTGTATAAATCTAGCAGAATAAAAGAACATGAAAGGTGTACTTGAAAGCTTTCTATGGGCCATATCTAAAAGGGTACACCAATTACATTCCACTGACTAGAACTCTATCACAGGCAGTAACAGGGATGGATTCCAACTATGATAGACCCAAAAAGAAGGTGAGATGTCTTTGAGGAACAGTCAACCAGCTCTGCCACATTAAGAAGATAACAACATAAAAGGGTAACATGAACAAAATGTAACAAATTATATTAAATAGATGAATACATTTAAATACTATATAATTTTATAATGGGTTATATCGTATAATAGGGCTGGCAAAAAAAGAGATGAATGCATTTTTTAAATTACTCAATAATAATGGAAAATGGTGTATTTGAAGAGGTTTGTGAAGGGGAGTACAGAAAAGGTAGGTAGATATCAATAGGAAGATAATGTTTAATCCTGGAGAATAGTCTGGGAATATCCTTGGAGTTGAAAGGGTCCAGTAATGTTTATGTGAGTGGAATGATCAGAGAGTATGATATGAAGAAGATTAAATAAGCAACAATTAATTAGCTTTCATTCTACTTGGTCACTTGAAGTCAAAGCAATCATTTTGGAGCATATGAGACCTAGCTACAATGGTTCGATTCTCAAAATTACAAGGGTTTACTTTATATCTGTGAGTAATTGAACATAAAAAATATACCAAAATTATGCACACAGTGTCTTATTAGGGAACTTTATAGCTTTAACCCTTTACTCAGTTATAGCTCTCTAAACTACGTATACAATACAATTGTAGAATTGTGGTTAATTACTTCTTTTAACCCCTCATATATACTAAAATAAATGGTGATTTAAAGGGTAAAAAAGGGAAGCAATTGAAATTTCACCTGTACAAAGTACACAATTCAATTTGTTGTTTCTCTGCGAGGTAATCTGTATTAACCAAGGTGCATGACAGGGACCTGCAGAGTGAAGTTTTCATTGTACAGATGGTTTTTTAAATTTTCTTTCATTATTTTTTTGTAAATTACAATTCCCCCTCTCCCACCACCCGCAAAAAAATTCTTTGCTTCTGTTATATGACCATTTAGGTCATATTAATTGGTGTTTTATTTTATTTTTCCCATTCAAATGGCTTCTGTTAGAGAAACATTCAAGGCACATTAATGTTGAAGAGCTTAATCTGTGGAGTCATACAGACTTTAGTCTGAACCTTAGAGAAGTCACTTACCAGGGTTGAAACCTTGGGCAGGTTGCTGAACCTCTCTAAGCCTTAATTTGTTCATTCATAAAATGGGGATAATGCTACTCACTGCAAGGTTGTTGTGAAGATTAAATGAAAAGTGATATGTAAGTGCAGCCCTTAGCAAAGTGTCTGGCATGCAGCAAACCCCCAAGAAAGAATAGAAATCTTAGAATTATAAATTTTATGAGAGTTACACAGAGAATGAATTTTAATTCTCTATAATAGGTACAGTTTACATGAAATAAATGTTTCAATGATTACTGTTTTGTGGAATCTACAATGATAGAGGTTTACTTATCCCAAAGCCATCAGACATTATATAGTCCAATGGCTCCCTTCCCTTCCCCTTCCCTCTCTTCTCCTTCACGTTTAAAAATTCTTGTTTTATTTCATTTTTTAAAAAGGCAAGCTGCCACATACAGTGCCTCATTTAGGTGTGTCTGGGTTCTTGAAAGCTTGTCTACCCCACATTCTCCTACGGAGAGCTTGTTGCCTGCCTTGAGAGCTTGTTTGAAAGTTCCAGGGAGGATGCACATGGAGCAATGAGGGAGGAAGGGGACACTGGCCAAGCTAACCAGATCAGTGAAATCAAGGCTGGTGATCAATGGAGTGACAGATATAGCAGTCAGAATGCCCTCTCTTATCCAGAAATTCTTGTTTCAGACAGTCTTGGAAGGAAGCCAAATACATAAAACAGGTGAAAGCAGAGGTGCTGTGGTTGGTGGGGAGGAGTGGTGGCCAGAACTCCACCAGCTTAATTACCCCTTCCCTAACAGCCTGTGAAAAGGACAACAAAGAAATCCCAGTGAGTTTCTGGAAGAATTTGAAAACCAGTTCTCATTTCCCTGCTTTTCAGTAGAAGAAACTGAATCCAAAAGCCCGAGTTTTCCAGGAATTAATATGGCTGATGGGAGAAACCTAGGAACTCCAAGTGTAATGGTCTTTGGAATGATCTATCAAACTGCCTGATTAATCCCCTATTTAAAATACCTGAGCAGGAAAGGAACCATCTGAAATGTTGAGATAGCCATCCAAAAATGACCCCTGACACTGTACCTGGACAAGAGATAATTCACAGCCTACACCTCACTATCACCAAAAAGTTCTGGAAACTTTATTGTCCATAGGACTGCTTTTGGTATTTGCATCAAGCATCAGATGGTAAACATAGAGATGAGACAGGGTCTTAAAAAAGAAGGTCCTGGAGGAGAGTTAAGGTACTCAAAGTTGGGTTCTTTTGGGAAAATCAATACAATAGCTCTCATTGATTTGTAGTTTGAGAGAAGGAACTAGGTTCAAGCTAGACTTCTTGGTACTCCCAAAAGTAATTAGAACCTACTAAGAAAATTTATTCAACACAAAATTTAAAGACAACCAAATTTCAAATTCAGGTTACTTTAATTTTTATCTTTTTTTTTTTTTTTTTTTTTTTTTTTTTTGGGCAGTGTCACTGGCCCTCATATGTGGGACCGAACCGGGGCCACTGGCTTCCCAAGACAGCGCTTAACCTCTGTGCCACTCGGCCGGCCCTAAATTCAGGTTACTTTAATACTGAAAAAAAAAAAAAAAAAAAGAGGAGAGGCTAAAATAGTATGTCTCTTTAGAATGGAAAAGCAAAGCTAAAAGCTGAAGCTTGTAAAATCACAAAGGATATACAGACAGAGTGAACATACATTGTATACTAAATACAAACATGCAAGAAACAGGTAGAAACTATTAAAGCTTGAACCAGGTAAATTTAAGACTATTAAAGGCAAAACCAGTATATCTACTTTTCTGGTTGTAGTTTGACTAAAATATTTTGAGAAGTTGCCCAGGTTTAATGGCATAGTGACGCTGTCATTTCTCTATTTGTATGAATGTCTCTTTTATACTCATGGAATAAACAAAATTGTGATTTAGATCTCTCAACTAGCATAGATGATTTAAGGTACTTGGACAATTACAATGATTTTGGGGGGAATTTGGGAGCACACAAATCTAGTTGTTGCACTCTTCTACACTATGCTTGGTCATTTGGGTCCACATATTAATAAAATGCTTCCAATAGCTGCTGACTTCCAAAGCTAATCCTTTATAAACTCTTACTTAGTCCTTTTGGATTATGCCAGAAAGAAAGTCCCAGTTTGGTGTTAATATGTCTTTTACACCTAACACTTGCTAATATCCCTTCTAACAGAGAATAGGAGTTCAGTAATCAACTGACTATGTAATGAACTCAGGGGTGGATTTGACAAGCTTTAATGGGTGAACAGGAGTCAGCTGACCTCATATTAGAGAACATTGTAGATATTTGTTATAGTGGGTCTGGAACCCCCAAATCCAAGGTGTTTCTTATGTTAGTTTATTCAAAAGGTAGTGTATACCTGCAACTTTATATCATGGAAACCTAAAAAAGAGGCTTCAAGAAAGATTAATCTAAATTTACCTTGCCAGAAAAATGCCATGAAGTCTCAGGACGTATCCCTAATCTTTTGCGTCTTACCTAATAGAAGACCACTGTCATATGACATGCCCCTTTAAATTCCTAGAAGAGACAGAATATCAGATGGACCATGGCTCAGACTAGGTTAATTCTTGTGCTTTTAAGTAAAATCCTCTATTTCTTTGAGAAGACTTCTTTTAAATTGCAGATGAAGCTGGTCTAGGGAAAACTGTCCCTAAAGAGAAAGTAGTGTAAGTGACCATGTTAGTACTATCTTACTGTGTGCACAGGATAAATCTAATGCAGATTGAACTAATCTAAAGTTCAACATGTGTTTCATTCAAAGTAGAACATTTGAAATTCAATACAAAGAAGGACTTTCCAGCCTGGCTTTTATTCTGAACAACTAATTGCAGTAGTCAGTTTCTAGTTTTTGAGTCCATAAAACCCCAATAAAAGTCCCATAAAGTAGAATTACAATTTGATAAATGTTTTATAGGTTTCATTGTTTTTAAAAAGAAGAGCCATTGTCAGAGGAAAAGAAGAGACATTTCTCTAAAGAGGACATACAGATGGCCAACAGGCATATGAAAAAGTGTTCAACCTCACTGATCATTAGGGAAATGCAAATAAAAACTACAGTGAGATACCACCTCACTCCGGTCAGAAAGGCTATCATCAACAAATCAACAAACAACAAATGCTGGCGGGGCTGTGGGGAAAAGGGGACCCTGCTGCACTGTTGGTGGGATTGCCAATTGGTGAAGCCACTATGGAAGTCAGTATGGAGGTATCTCAAAAACTGGAAATGGAACTACCTTTTGACCAGCAATTCCACTCCTAGGCATTTACCCTGAAAAACCCAAGACACTAATTCGAAAAAATATATGCACCCCTATGTTCATTGCAGTGCTATTTACAATAGCCAAGACTTGGAAACAATCGAAATGCCCATCGGTAGATGACTGGATTAAGAAACTGTGGTACATTTACACAATGGAATATTACTCAGCTATAAAGAAGAAAGAAATCGTACCATTCGCCACGATATGGATGGACCTAGAGAACATTATGTTAAGTGAAATGAGTCAGTCAGAGAAAGACAAATACCATATGATCTCACTTATATGTGGAACCTAAAGAACTGAATAAATGAGCAATGTAAACAGAAATAGTCTTAGAGACACAAAGAAAAAACTGATGAGGGCTAGAAGGGATGGGGATGAGCATGAGGGAGAAGGGGAAGGGACGAGGCAACATAAACTGATAACTACAATACTACTGCAGAGACAGAAGAGACAGTTTAGGGAATATAATCAATAAGGTTGTAAATTTTTTTTTAGTGAAACAGACAGATGCATGTCCTTTTAGGGAGACCACTTCATGGATGGTGTAGTGGCCGTACCACTGCACTGCACATCTGAAGCTGCTGCTGAACAATATTATATGTCAACTATAATTTAACACATATATAGTCATGGGATGTGAAATATAGTGTAGGGATGGAGTCAATGGAATTGTAATAGATATGTATGATATTGGGTGTGGGAGGGCAGTGGAGGGCGAGTTACTTTGTAAGGGGTGAAAAAAATATTGCATTGTTTTGTACATCTGTAACTAATAATAATAATAAAATAAAATTTAAAAAAAGAAGAGCCATTGTATATAATTTTATAAATGTTTGAATTTAGTAATATTGAATGTCGGTAATATTGAATACCATGCTTAAGAACCTCTGAGTACTTTGAAGCACTCAGAGAGTACTTTGGAGCTGGACAGATGTGGGACAGAATTTCACATCTGTTAAGTGACTCTCGGCAAGTTATTTAACCTCTCTAAGTTTCAGATTCTTTTTTTTTTTTTATAAAGTAGGATCACAAATAATAACGATCTCATAGGTAGTATTAATGAACTTATTGGATGCATTAAACAAAATAAGTAAGTTCTTAGTACAATACCTGGCAAAGAGAAAGGGGTCAAACATATTAACTACAATTAACAATCATCACAGTAGCAGCATTATTTAGTGCTGATCTTTCTTTTTCAGTTCTCTTGTTATTTCAGGTGTACAAAACAACATAGTGATTAGACATTTACACACCTCGCAAAGTGATAACCCCAACAAGTCTACTACCCATCTGACACCGTATATAGCTATTACAATACCATTGACTATATTCCCTATGCTGTACTTTATATCCCATGACTATGTATGTGTATACACACACACACACTCACTCACTCACACTCACACTCACACACAGTTGGACAATTAAGTTCGAGAGAATCCATCCTAGAAAAAGTGCTACATACCTCATTGCTGAATATCACTATGGTCATCACTGCAAGCACTCCCTTTGGGAAGCTATGCACTGACACCAGTGCCTAGTCCACCCTTCAAAGCAATTTTGGAACTCTTTCTGGAATGGCCATCAAAGCCATCATCAGATTACCCTTGATATCCTGAATGTCATCAAAATGTCTTCCTTTCAATATTTCCTTTATCTTTGGGTAAAGAGAGAAGTCATTGGGGACCAGATCAGGTGAGTAAGAGGAGTGTTCTAATAGGGTTATTTGTTTAAAAACTCCCTCACAGACAGTGCTGTGTGAACTGATGTATTGTTATGATGCAAGAGCCATGAATTGTTTGAGAAAAGTTCAGGTCTTCCTTTTCATGCAGCTTTTCCAGCACTTTCAAATAATAAACTTGGTTAACTGTTTGTCCAGTTGGTACAAATTCATAATGAATAATCCCTCTGATATCACAAAAGGTTAGCAACATGTTTGCAACAAGTTTGCGAAATTAATTGTCAGACTGCGCGTGCGTGTGTGTATAATTTATATATATATTTACAATTATAGTTGGCATTCAATATCATTTTTTATTAGTTTCAGGTGCACAGCACAGTGGTTAGACATTTATGAAGGGATCCCCATAATAAGTCTAGTACCCATCTGACATTATACAGTTTTTACATTATTAACTATATTCCCCATGCTTTATTTCACATCTCCGTGATTATTTTGTTACTACTAATTTGTACTTCCTAATTCCTTCACCTTTCTCAGCCATCTCCCCAATCTCCCTCCCTTCTAGAAACCATCAGTTTGTTCTCTGTATCTATGAGTCTATTTCTGTTTTGTTAGTTGTTTATTCTGTTCTTTATATTCCACATATAAGTGAGATCATATGGTATTTGTCTTTCTCAGTATGACTTATTTCACTTAGCATAATATCCTGTAGGTCCATCCATGTTGTTGTAAATGATAAAATTTCATTCTTTTTTATGGCATAATGCATCATTATAGAAACGTACCACCATTTCTTTATCCCACAGACTATTGATGGGCACTTCAGTAATTTCCATATCTCGGCTATTGTGAATAATGCTGCAGTAAACATAGGGGTGCACATATCTTTTTGAATTAGTGTTTTGGATTTCTTTAGGCAAATATCCAGGGGTGAAATGCTGGGTCATAAGGTAGTTTTATTTTTTCATTCTTTGAGGAAACTCCATACTGTGTTCCATAGTGGCTGCACCAATTTGCAATCTCATGAACAGAGCATAAGGGTTCACTTTTCTCCACATTCTTGCCAGCAGTTGTTTGTTGATTTATTGATGATAGCTATTCTGACAGGAGAGAGGTGGTATCTCATTGTAGTTTTTATTTGCATTTCTCTGATGGTTAGTGACATTGAGCATCTTTTCATATGTCTATTGTCTGTATGTATGTCTTCTTTGGAGAAATGTCTATACAGGTTCTCTGCCCATTTTTAAATTGAATTGTTTGTTTTTTTTTATGTTGAATTGTATGAGTTTTTTATAAAATTTGCAAATATCATTAGCAAATATCTTCTCCCATTCAGTAGGATGTCTTTCTGTTTTGTTGATGGTTTCTTTTGCTATGAAAAAACTTTTTGCTTTGATATAGTCGCATTTGTTTATTTTTTCATTGGTTTCCCTTACTTGAGGAGATATATCAGTATAAATATTACTAAAGGTAATGTCTGAGAGTTTACTTGCTGTACTTTCTTCTAGGAGTTTTATGGTTTGGAGTCTTACATTTAACTCTTTTATCTATTTTGAGTTTATTCTTCTATATTGTGTAAGATGGTGGTCCAGTTCCTTCCTTCCTTCCTTCCTTCCTTCCTTCCTTCCTTCCTTCCTTCCTTCCTCCTTCTTTTCTTTTTTCTTTCTTTCTTTTCTTTCTTTCTTTCTTTCTTTCTTTCTTTCTTTCTTTCTTTCTTTCTTTCTTTCTTTCTTTCTTTCTTTCTTTCTTTCTTTCTTTTTCTTTTTTACATATATCTCTTTAGTTTTCCTGGCACCATTTATTGAATAGACTGTCTTTAACCCAATGTATGTTCTTGATGCCTTTGTCATAGATTAAATCACTATATAGAAATGGATTCGTTTCTGGGCTCTCTATTTTGTTCTATTGATCTGTGTCTACTTTTCTGCCAATACCATGCTGTTTTGATTACTATGGTCTTGTAGTATAGCTTGATATCAGGTAGTGTGGTACATCCAGTTTTATTCTTCTGTGTCAGGGTTGCCATAGCTATTTGGAGTCTTTTATGGTTCCATATAAATATTTGGATTATTTGTCCTAGCTCTGTGAAAAATGCCTTGGTATTTTCTTAGCGATTGAATCTATGGATTGTTTTGGGTAGTATGGACATTTTAAGTATATTAATTCTTCATAGCCATGAGCATGGTTATGTTTCCATTTATTTGTATCTTTAATTTCTCCCTTCAGTGTCATATAATTTTCTGAGTACAGGTCTTTTACTTTCTTGGTTAAATTTATTCATAAGTATTTCATTATTTCTTTGTATGCAATTGTAAATGAGATTGTTTTCTTAAGTTCTCTTTCTGATAGTTGGTTATTGGTGTATAAAAATACAACCAATTTCTGAAAATTAATTTTGTATTCTGCTTCTTTACTAAATTCATTTATCATTTCTAATAGTTTTTTGGTGGAATCCTTGGGGTTCTCTCTATATAGTATCATGTCATTTGCAAATAATGACAGGTTTACTTCTTCCTTTCCCATTTGAATGCCTTTTATTTTTTTTCGTTTTCTGAATCCTGTGGCTAGGACTTCCTGTACTATGTTGAATAAAAGTGATGAAAGTGAACATCCTTATCTTGTTCCTGATCTTAAGGAGGATGCTTTTAGATTTTCCCCATTGAGTATGATATTGTTGTGGGTTTTTCATATGTAGCCTATATTATGTCGAGATATGTTTTCTTTATTCCCATTTTGCTGAGAGATTTTATCATAAATGGATGCTGGATTTAGTCAAATGCTTTTTCTGCATCTATTGGTATAACCATATGATTTTAATTTTTAATTTTGTTCTATCACGTTAATTGATTTGCAGATATTAAACCAACCTTGCATACCAGGAATGAAATCCACTTCATCATGTTGTATGACCTTTTTAATGTATTGCTGAATTTAGTTTACTAATATTTTGTTGAGGATTTTTACATTTATGTTCATTAGGAATATTGGCGTACAGTTTTCCTTTTTTGTAATATCTTTGTCTGGTTTTGGAATCAGGGTAATGGCGGCCTCATAAAATGAACTTGGGAGCCTTCCCTCCTCTCAGGTTATTTAGAATAATTTGAGGGGAATAGGTATTAATTCTGTTTTGAATGTTTGGTAAAATTTGTGAAGACATCTGGTCCACGACCTTTGTTTGTTGGGAGCTTGTTGATTACTGATTCAATTTTGTTGGTAGTCCAATCTGTTCAGATTTTATTTCTACTTGATTGAGCTTCGGAAGATTGTGTACTTCTAGGAATTTATCTATTTCTTCCAGATTGTCCAATTTGTTTGCATAAAGTTGCTTGTAGTATTTTTCTTAACATTTTTTTGTTGTACTTCTGTGGTGTCCCTTGTCATTTCTCTTTCATTTCTGATATATATATATATATATATTTGTTTCGTTTTGTTTTTTTTTTTGTTTTTTTTGAGAGCAGTGTCACTGGCCCTCATATGTGGGACCGAACCGGGGTCACTGGCTTCCGAAGCCAGTGCTTAACCACCGTGCCACTCGGCCGGCCCTTATTTTTTGTTTGCATCCTTTTTTTTCTTCTAGATGAGACTGATTAAAGATTTGTCTATTTTGTTTATTTTTTCAAAAAAACAGCTCTTGGTTTCACTGATCTTTTGTATTGCTTTTTTACTTCTATTTCTGCTGATTTTTATTATTTCCTTACTTGTACTCACTTTAGGCTTTGTTTGCTTTTCTTTTTCTGGTTCCCTTAAGTATGAAGTTAGACTGTTTATTTTTTTCTTTAGGTAGGGCTGCATTGCTATAAATTTCCCTCTTAGGATTGCTTTCTCTGTCCCAGAGATTTTGGGGTTCTGTGTTTTCATTTTCATTTGTCTCAAGATATCTTTTGATTTCTTCCTTGATCTCATTGTTGACCCATTAATTATTTAGTAGCATGTTATTTAGCCTCTACGTATTTGTGTGTTTTTCATTTTTTTTCTTATAATTGATTTCTAGTTCATGCCATTGTGGTCAGAGAAGACTCTTGATATGATTTCAACCTTCTTAAAATTATTGAGACTTGTTTTGTGGCCTAACAACATGTGGTTTACTTTGGAAAATGTTGCACATGCACTTGAGAAGAATGCACACTATGGGGTGAAATGCTCTAAAAATATTAATTAAATCCATCTGGGCTAATGTGTCATTTAAGGCTGCTGTTTCCATGTTGATTTTCTGTCTGGAAGATCTGTCCATTGTGACAGTGGGGTGTTAAAGTCCTCTACTATGGTGTGTTATTGTGGATCTGTGCCTTTATGTCAGTCAATATTTGTTTTATTTATTTAGGTGTTTGTATATTTGGTGCATAAGTGTTTGCTAGAGTTACGTGCTCTTATTGGATTGATCCCTTTATTATTATGTAATGTCTCTTTTGTCTCCTATTATAGTCTTTGTTTTAAAGTCTATTTGTCTGATATAGTATTGCTAACCCTGATTTTTTCTTGTTTCCATTTGCATGAAATATCTTTTTCAACCCTTTACTTTCAGTCTACAAATATGTGTCTTCATCTGAGGTGGGTATCTTGTAGAAAGCATATAATGAGTGTTGTTTTCTTATCCTTTCAGCTAGCGTATGTCTTTGATTGGAGTATTTAATCCATTTACATTTAAAGTGATTATTGATGGGTACATAGTTATTGCCATCTTATTATTCATATTTTTTATCTTTTTTTTGTTTGTTTTCTCCTTTCTTCTGCTTAAAGAAGTCTTTTTTTACATATATATATATATATATATATATATATATATATATATATATATATGAAACGACATGTGGGATTTTATTTATTTATTTTTTTCCTTTCCTTGAGGGCAGTGTCAATGGCCCTCACACGTGGGACCTGAACCAGGGCCGCTGGCCTCCCAAGTCAGCACCCAACCACCGCGCCACTTGGCCGGCCCAAAGAAGTCCTTTTAATATTTCTTGTAATACTGGATTGGTGATAATGAATTCATTTAGCTTTTTCTTGCCTGGGAAGCTCTTTATCTCTTCAATTTTAAATGATAGTGTTGCTGGATAGAGTATTCTTGATTTTAGGCCCGTGTGTTTTATTATTTTGAATATTTCCTGCCACACCCTCTGGAATGCAAAGTTTCTGTTGAAAAATCAGCTGATAAGGTTATGAAAGCACCCTTGTAAGTACCTAGTTGTCTTTCTCCTGCTGCTTTTAGGATTATCTCTTTGTTTTTAACCTTTGTCATTTTAATTATGATGTGTCTTGATGTGGGCCTGTTTGGGTTCATCTTGTTTTGGACTCTTTGTACTTCCTGGGCTTCTATGTCTATTACTTTCACCAGGTTAGGGAAGTTTTCAGTCATTATTTCTTCAACTGGGTTTTCAATCCCTTGCTCCCTCTCTTCTCCTTCTGGTACTCCTGTGATGCAAACATTATGCTTTATATTTTCTCAGAGATTCCTTAAACTATCTTTGATTTTTAAAAATTTATTGTTTTTTCTTTTTGTTGTTCCAGTTGGGTGTTTTCAGCTGTCTTGCCTTCTAAACGACTGATTCATCTATTCTGCTGTTAGTTCCTTCTAGTGTGTTCTTCATTTTAGTTTTTGTATTCTTTATTTCTGACTGGTTCGTTTTTATGGTTTTTATGTCCTTCTTTATGCTTAATATATCCTTGTTGAAATTCTCATTAAGTTTCTGAAGCATTCTTATAACCAGTGTTTAACCTCTATGTTGGGTACGTTGGTTGCCTCCATTTCATTTATTTCTATTTCTGGAGGTTTCTTTTGATCTTTTATTTGGGACATGTTTATTTGTTTCTTCATTCTGGCTGCCTCTCCGTATTTGCTTTTATGAATTGGGTAGATCCCCTATGTCTCTCAGTCTTTACTGGATGGCCTTATGTAGTATGTGTCCTGTGTGATCCAACAGTGCAGTCCCCCTGATCTCCTGTGCGTGTGTTCCAGGAGTGTCCCTTGGGTGTGTTGTGTGTATTCTTCTGTTGTAGTTGAGTTTTGATTGCTTTTGGTGTATCTGTGGGTGGGATTGACTCCCAGGCTGACTGACTGTGAGGACTAGCTACACCCACAGTGTATGAGCTGCTATGTGGGGGGGTTGACTCCTCAGAAGAGGATTCACCCCTGTATGCTGTTATACTTGCTGAGACCATCTTTTGGGTATGCTGCTTGTTGGGCTAACCATGTAGTGCTTTGGTGTAATCTGAGGCTGGCTTCTGTGTGTGTTTTTTGTTTTAAAGATTTTATTGGGGAATTGGGGGAGGGGAACAGCATTGGGCAATCGGGGAAAGGGAACAGAAAAGTTGCAGTCCTTTATTGTTCTTCAGTCTAGTTGTGGAGGATGTCACTTCACTGGCCCATGTTAGTATTATCATTGCGCTCTTCCTGGGTGAGGCAGATCGGTCGCCGGCCTCTGGATGGCCGCTCATGGCAGCTCTTGGCAGCTTAAGCTGCAGCAGAGTCTGCAGTCCACACCATCACTGGCTATCTTAGCTATAGAGTCAACCAGGTGGAGCTGTTGTTCACCACCTTAGCTATAGAGGGCAGTGTCACTGGCCTTCATATGTGGAATCCAAACCAGGGCCCCACTGCTCAGAGCTGGCATACCAAGCCAGCTCCTAACAAACATGCCACTCGGCCGGCCCTGGGTGTGTTCTTTTGGTGTTTCTTGGAAGGGGCTCCATGCAGGTCAATTTCAGCCTTTCCTGTGAACATCCCAGGGTTACATAGGAATTTCAAGCTATATGTGGTTGGCTGCTGCTTGTACAGGACCTAGAGACATGTTGGGGTGGCCTTGCTCTGACCTGAGGCTGGCTGGCACTAGTATTGGGTCTGGGACAGCTTATAAAATGCTCAGGATTCCCCTAGGCCTGTTGTCACCTTCCAGATGCCTTTAAGGCTCAGCCATTGAAAGAGCCTCCTTAGATATGTGGGCTGGGCTTATTGACCTGGTGTTGAGAGTGCCTTCAGCAATGTAGCACTAGCTGGGAAGGGCGGTGTCCCAGGGAGTCATGAGGCATGGCTGGCTGATGGTTCTTACAAAGTTAATGCAGATTCAGTTCTTGTACCAGTACCTGGCCTGTGACCACTCTGCAAAATGCCCTGAGAACACTGCAGCTAGCCACCATATGCCTTAGGCTCACAGATTCCTGAAAGCTACCCAAGAGCAGCTCAGGTGCAAGTTATGGCTTACTTCCCACCACCAAAATTTCTCTGGTCTGCAGCAGGCTGTCTACTGTTTTAAAAGACTTCCACAACTTGAAAGCAGAGCCAGTCACTCAGTAACCAAGAGCACTCCAAGCAATGAAGTGCTGGCTGTGCAGGATAGGGACCCAGGGTATCACCAAGGTGATGCACATGTACAGATTTTACCAGACCAACATGGTCTCATATTTGGCCTATTGGGGGAGGGTTCAACATGGAAAAGATGGTGAGCTCCTGTAGGCTACATGTGAGACAGGCCCACAAAAGGATAATAGCTGCTCTCCCCGCAGCCCTCAAGCCACACAACTGAGCCTTTTCCTGTATGTCTGTGGCACCTCTCAAGTTTCCGCCCCTCCACCGGAGACCACATAAGTGTTTGCTAGTGAGTCTTTGTGCAGGCCCTTTAAGAGGATGGCTGGGTTTCCAGTCACCTTCCATCTTACCAGTACCAGTAGACAGAGTTCTCGCTGATTTTCACTGCCAGATGTTATAGGAAACTCTCTTCTTGACACAGGACCCCTGGGCGGGGGAGCCTGATGTGTGGCTAGTACCCCTCCCTCTTCCAGGGGTCCTCTGCCACTGAGATGTCCCTCCCAATGTTCGACTACTATCTGTAGGTTTGGAATCAGCCTGTTTCACATTTCTGCCTCTCCTACTAGTCTCGATGTGGCCTCTTCTTTATATCTTTAGTTATAGGGCTTCTGTTCAGCTAATTTTCAGATGATTCTTGAGGCTGATTATTCTAGAATTTATTTGTAATTTTGGTGTAATCCTGGAATACAGTGGGCATAGCGTTTACCTAATTCACCATATTGGACCCTCTCCTCCTCAACACTAATCTTTTGAGTAAATAGCTTTGTTTACAG
Source organism: Aselliscus stoliczkanus (assembly GCA_033961575.1). Classification (NCBI taxonomy): domain Eukaryota; kingdom Metazoa; phylum Chordata; class Mammalia; order Chiroptera; family Hipposideridae; genus Aselliscus; species Aselliscus stoliczkanus. The sequence continues at coordinate 54,412,575 of CM066728.1, forward strand.
AACACAAACAGGTTAAATGCATGTTTAAAAAGTATCTTGATGTTTTCAAACATGCAAATGTTTGGCACCATGAATATCAGAAGAATAAAAAAAGTAAAAGCAAGATTTTTTTTTTTCTAGAAATTTTGTTTTTCAACATTTACAATAATAGCAGTATGTTCATTTTAGTCTTTACTTGCATTTTCTGTGACACACTCTCTAGCCCTGGGCTGTGTTCTCTTCCCCGCACCCCAAGAATATAGGATGTTCAGAACTAGAGGTTTCTTTCCTGAGACATCCTCACTATCTCCATCACCTTTTATAAGAAGGAAATTAAAAGCCCAGAGGGTTTGCACAAGTTCAAATGAGTCTGAATTTAAATTCTGCTTCTCATGCTCATTCCATTGCAACATACTAGTCCTCAAAACAGAGAGGGCTCAGCATTTTTAAGAATTATTGTGGCCTATTTAAGTAAGGAAAATGAACTTGAAGAAAAATGATGCAAATAATGAAGGAATAGGAACATATTTTGGTTTTCTTGAGTCAGTTAATTTTTTTGTAAGCAGGGTTCCTAAAGTCATATCCAGAAGATATCACATGTGTACAAGTATTATATATTAATACTTATTTGATAATTATTATTAGCACAATAAATAGTTAATAAAATAGCATAGTAATAATTATCGATATTTATTTGATATTTATATTAAGTAATATATATAAATATTAATTTAAATATATAATTTTTCTTTTTAGCTAAAGAATTATTTTAATGTTACAAAAGGCACACAATTTTTATGAAATTTCCAGTCAACATTGAGTTGGGAAAAAAATCTTTACAGTGGCATACTAAACCTTAGAAAGAGAAACCAGCTCAAACCCCAAATTGTGTGGAAAAAAAATCCTGTTCTGTAATTCTGTGTATGATGCTGGAATTAGGTAAAGAGCTGATGGCTTGATCAGTCAGGAGCTAACCTGAAAACTGCCGACTTCCTGGATGTGAGCCAAAGGTTGCCCTTGGGGTTGAGATAAATCAGTTAATCTCCTGACTGAAACAACTAGTCTAGACATTCAATTGCTCTGGCACAGTACTTGTCAGGGATATTGTAGATTGACTACATTCTAATTTTTCCCATTGTGTAGTTCTGGAATTGCAAGGGTGTTTTGGGTAAGAGTATGGCATAAGTGCTGTGAGCTTGACTAATTCAGCTGCCCGGAGAAGGTTATATAAGGTGTGGTGGTGTTGGGTTTGCATGAATGTTTTTAGGTTTTTTTTTAGATCAGTTCCTAGTCACTGAAGGAGAGAAAACAGCTGCATAATAGTCTCCTTGTTTTATTCATGCATAAGGATGTAATAAGCAATCTGTAAGCTGGCATTAGCTATGCTTCTGATCCTCTGAGAGGTTCTTCTGGCTATGAGGATCCTTAAAAGTTGTTGAGAGAGTCATTTGGGAGTGCTGTATGCTGATGACTCTGAACTGCAAGACACATACAAAATGAAAAGAAGACTTTCTAAAGAGCCAGAACAAAAAGGCTGTCATTGGACACCAAGCAGAAATTTGACACAAAACTCTACTATTACCTGATATTTTGATATAAGAAATACTAAAACAGATTAAGGAGCAAAACGGGTGTAGCACAGGCCTGGAATCTTGAGAGCAACCCTCTTCAGCCTAGAGAGAATTGAAGGCTCCAACCTACAAATTGGGACTTGCTGCATTTTTATTTTATTTTTTATTCAGTTCTCCCCTGACCCTTTTTAAAAAAAATATTTTTATTAAAATATAACTAGTATACAATATTATATTAGTTGCAGGTATATATTATAGTTATTCAACAGTGTCCCCCTGACACTATACAGCATTATTTGTTTACTTTTTTTTTTTTTGGATGTGTTTCACAAGTAGTTTTATTTATTTATTTATTTAAAGTTTATTGGGGATGACAATTGTTAGCAAAGTTACATAGATTTCAGGTGTACAATTCTGTAATACATCATCTATATATCTCATTGTGTGTTCACAACCCAGAGTCAGTTCTTTCCATTACCATCTATTTGTTCCCTCTACCCTCAACCAAAGTGTCCTGTGATAGATGATTGGATAAAGAAGTTGTGGTATATGTACACAATGGAATACTATTCTGCCATAAGAAAAGATGAAATGGTGACATTTGCAACAACATAGATTGATCTTGGTATTATACAGGGTTTTACCACACATTGATTATATTCGCTATGCTAAAGAAGTGATCACCATGAAAAGTCCAGCAACAATCTGACATGTACCATGTTATCACATTATTTACTATATTTCCTATGCTGTTGAAGACTTATATGTTTTACATCTGGAAATTTGAACCTACTATTCTTTTTTACTGCCCCCTTTTAATTTTTTAATTAGAGCTGACATTCAATATTATTTTATATTAGTTTCAGGTGTACAACATAGTGGTTAGATATTTATATAATTTAGGAAGTGATCCCCCTGACCGGTACCCACTTGGCACTACACATAGTTATTACCATATTATTTATTATATTCCCTATAATTTACATCCCTATGACTATTTTATAGCTACCAATTTGTATTTCTTAATCCCTTTGCCTTTTTCATCTTGCCCCCAACTCCCCTCCCTGAAAGATCTAGTACCCATCTGACACCATACATAGCTATCATAACATTATTGAGTATATTGCTTATGCTATACCCTACTTCCCCATGACTACTTCTTAATCTCTCCCCATTTTAACCACCCCCTCAATCTGGCAACCATCAAAATGTATATGACATTGTTTCTGTTTTGATTGTTTTTTATTTTGTTCTTTAGATTCCACTTATAAGTGAAATCATATACCATTTGTTTTTCACTGTCTGACTTACCACACTCAGCACAATACCCTCTAGTTCCATCCATGCTGTCACAGATAACAAAATTTCATTCTTTTTTATGGCCCAGTAATATTCCATTGTATATATGTACCACTTCTTCTTTATTCATTCATCCATGCAGGGATACCCAGGTTGCCTTCATATCTTGGCTTATGTAAATAATGCTGCAATGAACATATGGATGGGGATTTGCTCCATTTTGATAAAATGTACCATATCCCATTCAACATTAAGCCCCCGTTTCATTTAAGATATTTTGGGCGAAAAAGATGCACAAGACCAGTTCTTTATTTAATGACTTTGCATTCCAGTAAAGATTATAACATTAAATAAGAAAAGAATATCACCAAGAAAAGGATAAATAGCCATCTTTACATAATTACTTGGAAATTGAGATTGCAGCCGAAATGACTGAAGGATTCTGGATCTGTTTAGCAATCTGTCTTCCCTCATTTTCTTATCTTACTCTGTGTATTCTTCTCATACTCATTTTCATCTATAGCTACTACTTATGTTCTACGAACACCAACATTATCCCCTCTAGCCCTATTCTCACCATGCTCAGCTAACCAAATGCATAATGAACTTTGACCAGAACCCATTGTCTTGTCTTCAAAACATGATATTTGGATGTGACCCACTTGTGTTGACTGCATCATATTCCATCCAGCACCAACCTGCACTTTTGGAGTCCTCTGAGATTGCTTCATTCCCCTCATTTCACATCTAACTGGTCTCTGACTTCAGTTGCTGCTACCCCCTCTTGAGTCCTCCTCTGTTACAAGGTTGGGTTCTCCTCTGACACAGGTTCTGCTGTGAATCAATATCTGTGAAAGGGAGGGGAAGAAATTAGGGTTGGGCATAGGGGAAAGTAGAACTGTGATACTATAAGGCCTCACAGGAAGATCTTGGGACCTAAAATGGCTTCCAAGTTGTCTTACATTGTACAGAAATGTCAGGGCCTTCATCGTTGTAGAGGTTCTATGCTGTGCATATCCATGTCTGTTACACCTTTGTTTCTATTTCCACCTTATTTTAGAGTTTCAAAATATTTTGTTTGAACTTTTTCATAAATTTTCTAACTATACCCCTTCCCCTCTTCTATATAGGCTCCTCTCAATATAAAATAAATTCACATCACTTCACTCACTGCTTAAAATACTCCAGTAACTCCTCATCACCTGCAGGATAAAGTCCTGACTTCATTGAATGACTTACAAGGACTTTTGATTTCAGAGCTATCTACCTTTTCAGACTCATCGCTTACAACTGCCTCCTGAATCATTCTGCATGCCACTATTTTAGACCTCCCTGCAGTTCCCTAAAGGTACCACCTTCTTCTTTATGTCTTTGCCCATCTATTCCATTTACCAGGAACGTCTTTTTCTTACCTTACCTGTCTGCTTAATTCATTCTAATCCTTCTTTAAGAATCAGCTCAAGTTTATGTCCTTGAAATGCCAACCTCAATATTTCTAGACAAAATTACGCACTTTCATTTCTGTGGCCTCTCATCTTGACCACTATGTTTTAGAAGGTAAAAAAATAAAAAAATAAAAAATAAAGGAAGGAAGGAAAGAAAGAGAAAAATCCCTTTCTATACTAACTATAAACTGTGTTCTAGTCAATGCCTGTAATTACTTTATTAGGGTTTTCATGAGCTCTATACCTAATTATTTTGTCAACACAGAAGCATTAATATTTTGTAAAATTTATTCTTGATATGTTTCGGTTTCTGCTTGATTTTTGCATCTCTATAAAAAAAATCACATGATCTAAATTATCAACTTCTCCTATTTGATCAGTGGTAAAATGGGCCTTCCTGGGAGGGCTGGGAACTGAGAACATAAACAGATCCTTAGGGTAAGCTCCTGGAAGAGTGCTGGCAGTAGATATTAAGAGGCATTTGGGACAGTTGGGCAGTCACGTGACCCACAAGTAGGCAAGAAATGTACATGTCAGCAGGAAACTGGGATAGAGTGTTTGGTAAGGGAGAGGACAGGGCTGGTTTATGACTGCTGTGGGAAAGAAGGGGTGATTCAGGCAGATGGAATGGAGGCTTCTTCCAGGAGATCCAGCCATTAATAGTGGATACCTAGTCATAGCAACTGAAATTCAGGGGCAGTTGAGAACACTTGGAAGACATGGCGTTAGGGGCATGTCAAAGTAACAGTTTGTAGGTACCAGCATAGAAGCAGAGAACCAAGCAGTAAATTGATGCAACAGGATGGAGACCCAGAGTATTAGGACAAAACTGTGGCAGAGGCTCAGTCACAGTGGACAAAACAAGAACTCATTGTGGAAAGTAGAAGCAACTTCACGGCAGGGCTGGCAGGAGTGTTGACCTGATGCAGAGACACTGAATGTGGCCTTAGTTGTCTTCTCAGGTACAGGTTTGGGGGCTGTTTGGAGAAGACTTGAAGCTATAGCCTGTGAGAATGACCCTCAGTACTGGAGATAAAGGGACCATAAATCAAAATTCATTTTAGTGAGGATCCTGGGAACCTATTGTGTCAAAATTTCTTTCTACTAGTAACCTTGAATTATCAAAAACGACCTGAAAGTCTAGTTAAAGAATTTATTTTGTGACTACATTGAAAACAAATTCCTCAAATAGCTCCATCTTTAGTGTGCTTTGACCTGTATACTCCCGACAATTCAGTAGTGTGAAGAAAGAAACAATGAAAGAATGTGTTTAAAAATACATACTTGGGGCCGGCTGAGTGGCGCAGCGGTTGGGAGCTGGCTTGGGATGCCAGCGGCCCCGGGTTTGGATCCCACATGTGAGGACCAGTGACACTGCCCTCAAAAAAAAAAAAAAAGCAAAAAAAAAAAAAACAACAACAAAAAATAATATAAAAATACATACTTAACTCTGTTCCTCAAAGCCAAACCTAAAAGGAGAAAAGCACCTAAAGAATGGAGGAGAAGGACCCAGGGGGACTTGTAAAGGAGGAAGAAAACACCCTTGTCCAAAAATGAAATGAAAACAAAACAACAAAAAAATGGGGAACTGTAATAGTGTTGCTCTATGTTCATGACTTGGTCATAACTAGATGACTGCATTTCTAACTGTAGAGCTCAGGATGGGCTGGTAGGGAGAATAGCAAGTCTCATTCATCCCACTTGGGACAAACTAACCACATAGATAGGCTGCTTGTCAGGAAAATAGGTGCTGAACAGAGAATGCCTCCCTGGGCCATCTTAGCATTTGTGTATAGTAGAAAGCTGCTTGTATTTGTCTTCTAGGATAGGAGTTATTTGTATTGATCATGGGATGGCTTCATGATATATCATCTAGGTTGAATCATCTTCCCCAGAATTCCCTTTTTTGTATGTTTCTGGTTTATGTGGACTTTAAGGGAGATTCTGTCACAAGAGTTGGAGAGTGGAAGGGAGGTAAGAGCCATTTTTTAACATATGCACACCTTCTTCCAGGTATTTGGTCAAAGACTGGTTGAGGTGCTGTGGTAAAGTTTTCCAGATGTAATTAAAGTCTCAAGTCACTTGATTTTGAGTTCATTAAAAGGGAGAATACCCTGGCTGGTCTTGAAATCAGATGGAAGTCCTTTAAAGAGGACTAGGCCATCCCTGAGGTGTGGCGACTCCAGATAACAGAGAAGAGGGAAAACTGTAAAACAGTTCCACATTCACTTTGTTGAAATGAAGCAGCATCTGGGCCTATAATTACTTTCCTTCTCCCCCATCTTTGTTCAATTTCTCTGATTCCCCAGCCAGGTGCATGTGTTCAGCTCCATGATGAGGGACCCCTGATTCTGCAGAATACCCTGTCACCAAGTTCAGAGACAACAAGAACAAACAAATGTTAGTCTATTCTTTTTGGGTTTCAGCCTGTTTGTGATCTTCACTCCTGCCTGTATGTGCACCTTGAGCTCCAGCATTTGATGTGGATACAGCCTTACAGAGACTGCTTAGCAGAAATTCCCTGTAATAAATCCAGACACAAATATATATATATATATATATATATATATATATATATATATATGTATAAATATATACAAAAATATAAAATACATATAAAATATGTATACTGGTCTCGTCTCTGGTTGAATCTTGACTGATACAATACCTTATTTTTACCTTATTTTTGTGTATCACTTTAAAGTTTGCTAAGCATCTCTGCATATTTTATTATATTATGGCATAGATGGAAAAAACCGGGGCACAGAAATATTAAGTAATCTAACCAATGCCATACAGCCAGTAGGTGACCTAAGCAAAGCTTGAACTAAAGCTCATGCTCCCTTCCATGACAACACTACTTATAAAAGCACAATAAAACTTTTTTGGTGAGTAGGAAAAAAAACTATAATTTGGGTTGTAACTTTTCCTTTTATATGCCAAAATATTATGTATAATTCCATATTTTGGGATTGTTTATATTTAATTCTAGTATTCATAAAGAAATGGAAGGAAATAAAACACCACAGAGAATTTAGCAAAGGATTTGCTATTTAAAATTATTACACTTCTTGAGGTGGGAGTAGAGTGGGTAGGGAAGTATGTGTGAGGAGAGATCTTAAAGAAGTAACACATATATAAAGTCAAAGAATAAAACAATGCAATAGGCATTAGCCATTCTATATTCACTCACGTACTGCTTAGCTATAACAGTTCTAGTTTAAAGTAATCAACTGCAGACATCATGTCTCAGCCTGGCCATCCTCTAGATATATTTAATCTCTCTCTTTTTAAAAAATTTTATTAAATTTATTGGGGTGACATTGATTAGTAAAATTATATATTGGTTTCAAGTGTACAATTTTTAATAAAATGGGTATAGAAATAAAGTGTCTCAACATAATAAAGGCTATATACAACAAGCCCTCAGCAAATGTCATACTTAATGGTGAAAAACTGAAAGCTTTTTCTCTGTGATCAGGAATAAGACAATGATGACCTCTGTCACCACTGTTGATCAACACAATATTGGAAGTCTTAGCCAGAGCAATAAGGCAAGAGTAAGAAATAAAAAGCATCCAAAGGGAATGAAGAAGTCAAATTATTGCTTTTTGCAGATGACATGATTCTTTATATAGAAAATCTTAAAGACTCCTTCAAAAAACTATTAGAAATAATAAACAAATACAGTAAAGTTGCAGAATATAAAATCAGTGTACAAAAATCCATTATGTTCCTATATACTAACAATGAAATTTCAGAAAAAGAAATGAAAGAAACCAATTCCTTTTCCAAGTGCAACAAAAAGAATGAAATACCTAAACATAAAGTTAACAAAGGATGTGAAAGACCTATACACTGAAAACTATAAGATATTATAAAAAGAAATTGAAGAAGCATAAAGAAATGGGAAGATATTCTGTATTCATGGATTAGAAGAATCAACATAGTTAAAATGGCCATATTACCTAAAGCAATATACAGATTTAATGCAATCCCCATCAAAATCCCAGTGGCATTTTTTAAAGAAATAGAACAACAACAAAAAAATCATCAGATTTGTATGGAATCACAAAAGACTCTGAAAATACAAAGCAATACTGAGAAATAAGAACAAGGTTGAAGGTATCACACTCCCCGACTTCAATTTATACTACAAAACGATAATAATCAAAACAGTATGGTATTGGCAGAAAAGCAGACACACAGGCCAATGGAATACAATTGAGAACTCAAAAATAAACCTACATATATATGGGTAGATAGTTTTTAACAAAGGAGCCAAAAACATATAATGGAGAAAAGAAAGCCTCTTCGATAAATGGTGCTGGGAAAATTGGAAAACCACATGCAAAAAAATGAAACTGGACTGCTATCTGTACCATATAACAAAATTAACTCAAAATGGATCAAAGACCTAAACATAAGAACTGAAACAATAAATTGCATGAAAGAAAGCATAGGTACTAAACTTATGGATCCTGTGTTTAGGGAAGATTTTATGAATTTGACCTCAAAGGCAAGGGAAGTAAAAGCAAAAATAAATGAAAGGGAATATATGAAACTAAAAAGTTTCTGCATAGCAAAAGAAACCATTAACAAAACAAAGAGGCAACCAACTGAATGGGAGAAGATATTTGCAAATAACACCTCTAATAAGAGGCTAATATCCAAAATACATAAAGAAAGCACAACTCAATAACAAAAAACAATAATACAATTAAAAAATGGGCAGAGGACCTGAACAGATAGTTCTCTCAAAAAAGTATAGAAACCTGGGCCAGCCGAGTGGCGCGGCGGTTAAGCTCTGGCTTGAGAAGCCAGTGGCCCTAGTTCGGTCCCACATGTGAGGGCCAGTAACACTGCCCTCAAAAAAAAGGTGTACAAACCACCAACAGATGTATGAAAAAATACTCAACTTCACTAACTATTAAGGAAATTCAAATCAAAACTACAATGAGATACCACCTATTATAATGGCTATTAACAGCAAGACAAGTAATAACAGTTGTAGTCATCTTTTGTTATCGGTATATATTATTACAATTTTAATACAGTTTTTTTTCCTTAAAATGTGAATACTTTTCTTGGTACCCTCTGTGTGTGTGTGTGTGTGTGTGTATATATATATATAATATATATATATATATTATATATATATATACACACACACACACACACACGTGCACGTGCAAATATTTTCCTCTGTGAATAGTAGGTATAGAAATTCTAGGTATAGGGACAGTTTTCAAAACAACAGAAATTTTTATTTATTTATTTATTTATTTATTTATTTATTTATTTATTTATTTAGCTGAGCCATCCTGCCACCTGTTGGCAGCTCAGCGGCAGCTCAGCTCGGGCTGGGCATCGAACTGCTGTTGCTCAAAGCTCAGCTTGCACTCTTGAGCAAGATCTTAACCAACTGAGCCACTCGACTGGCCCAGAAAATTTTAAATTGAAGGGAAAAAGTTGAAAAAGATGTGATTAGCATAAAGTATCAATATCTAGCTCTTCATTGTTTTTTTTTTTGTTTTTTTTTCTCTTCCGGCATTCATGCAAACTGAGAAAGCATAGTCCATGTAGAGTGGAAATATGTTAAAAACCCACTCCAATCAGTCATAGTGAGGACCACTAATTAAAGAACAAATATCCTGGCCGTGGTGGGTGGTGTGGGAGCAGGGCCTCTAACTTACACAGGGCCAAGGGAATTCCTCCCCCACAATATCTTATGCCTGCATCTAAGGCCGAGGACCATTCCTTTCCCGTTGGGAAATCCTGGGAGGAGAATTGATAGTGGCCTGTCCCATGTCTTCCAGAGCATGGAGAAAAGTCTGTAGGAGGAGAGAATAAAACTACACTGTAGAGAGAGAGACAAAGGAAATGGGCCTGTGAAGAGGGAAGCCTGATAGCTCCAGCTGTCTCTGAGGTCCTGACCCTCTTAAGGGTAGTTAACTTTTGGATTATTATAAATTGTATTTGAAAGAGCAACCAAAGAGCCCTGGGCAATAGGCCACCCTCTCTCTCCTCTTGCATTCCAAGATGCAAAGTTGGGTCAGAATTATGCCTGCTCAGGGGGCAGGCCAGAACTTGCATTTTTGTGGCCTGTGGAGACTTACATGGAAGGAGACAGTCCTGGTACTTAATTCTCTTATGCAAAATGGGTTGGACCACAAGAACTAGAAGTGAGAACTAATGTGTTTGTGCTGTAAACTTCAACATGTATTTTCTTGAAAAGGAAGGGCAAAAACTGGGGGGAAAGTTATAAAAAGAGAAAGTATTTTGAGAAAAATTTTAATGGCCCATATTATTTTGGTTGTGGGACTTGGGTTTAATTTGAATCAGTAAACAGTCAGAAGGCATCTGTAAGCATTTAGAAAAGGATGGTTATTTTGCAGCAGATACTAGCTTTTGTGCAAAGGCAGGAAGATATACTGTAACATATGATGCAGATCACTTTAGAATAATTGAACCATGGCTTTTGCATACTTTCTATCCAAAGCTTATCTCTATCTGAAGCCTGTATGTAGAAAGTCTTTTCTCATTTACATAACACGGCAAGAGATTATTGCAACTAAAATTAGATCCACGAATTGCTATGCACAGTGCTTTGTAGCATAATCAAATTATGATAAAACAGCCTTTATTTCTTTATAGCTATATAATATAGTTAGGTTCTTTAGTAATTTGTTTAGAAGTAAAGGAGTGGCAGTACTATCTTATTATATTTTATTAGAGCATTGCTGATTTTTGGCCAAATCGACAACCTTGTTTGTTTCTTTAAAGATGCTTATTTGAAGAAGGGGAAGGACGCTGGTAGGTCTAATTTCTTTGCCTTTCTTTGCTCCTCCCTTGTCTTTGAAGAATATGGGCCACTGCTGGTTAGTTCTCCCTGACAACGCTTATCGCTTAGTCTGATAATGCCATCCTGAGAAAGTGTTCCTGTTCATTTGCTATGACCAGATAGTCAAAAGCCTTATGCTTTCCTAGCACTGGAGAATCTTCAGCTGTTGTTTTCTCTCATCTGAACAAGGAAAACCACAAAAACCCTGACATTAATTAAACTGTTATTATAAAGATGGAGATGGGGCAGGAGGAGAAACCAAATTGTTAAGGAAAGAAGTGAGGAAGTGGGGGAGAGGGGAAATGGAAATTAAGATTGAGTTATAGGAAAAATTAAGGATGAGAAGAGGAAAAATCAAGAAGGAAAAGAAAAAAAGGGAAATATACTACAAGGATATGGCTATGAGGGGAAAAGAGGACAGAGATAGGACAAAATTTAACCCCATGGAAGCTTATAACACTCTGTAAAAGAAATTTCCCATACCATTTCAAGGCCCTAAAAGTTTTTAGATGACTCTATTAAGCAGACCCCCCCCTCCACCCCCTCCCCTTCACCCTCTTCTCTATTACCATTAATGCTGAAGGTAGTGGGAGCTGCAGAGGTGGCATTTTCTTCTAATTTAATTTTCAGTTACTGAACTCACTTACTGACTCTTCAGAGCCTGAGGGAGGACTAGCCTTTGTTAAAGCCAGGGCCGTTAACTTGCGCTTTTCTTTTCAACCTTATTAGATTTCCCGAGGTTTAGTTTTAGACCTAAAGCACTGCACAATGGCTAAACTATGTAAAATAATGTTTTTGGTGAAAAGCAACACCTACAAAAATGTCACAGAAATTTCAACTTCAGTTGTATCCAGTGTCACCAAATGAAATCCTAGTGCAGACAACACAAGAATAGGGTATTAAATTTGTCACGGGCTTTGTGGAAGCCACAGCTTGTGTACCCCTTCATGGCATCCTACAGTGCAATGATGAGCCACAAAGCCTTCTTGTCTGGTGCCACCTGTATATGTGTGTTCAATGTGTAGCACAGCCACACAGACATTAGTGTCATTGAGGCAGAACTTGAAAGGGGGCTGCTTACCTAGGTTAATCCACATTGGCATCAGAATTCTGATTTAATCAATGCGGATAACCCATTTCTGGTGTATGGGGAGATTCACTACTAAAGTAGCATGAGATCTATGTATGATTGCCCCTGAACAATAATGTTTACATAAATGATCCTGTGACCTGTCTCTGCTTTCATGTCTTTCAGGACATTGTTTCTCTGTTGGCCCCATCTGTGGCCCTTGAGTTGGTACCTCATCCTAAATGGGCAGGCACCACCAGGAAGGTTTTACTGCCTCACCTCTCACTTGCCACTCATAGAATCTCTGCGCCTCTCGTCTTTGTGACATGCTGTTTTCTCTCCTCTGGTATTGTATTCTGTCCTTGATGTAACATCAAAAGACATGTTAAAGCCACCTAAGTGGGACAAGTCCTTCCTTTGAGGAGTGTAAATCTAATGGGATCCACCATTGGCTCAGTGCCATAGCACTCATTGCCTGGGTAACACCAATGAACTTTGTCTGAGCAGCAGTCACTTCAGGAGAACCGTAGATCACCTCCTGTCCCTACATCATGTGTACTTGCTTTACTTGAGACACCAGCTGCATAAGAATCATTCTAAAGGATATATAACGATATAAGGGCTACTAATGAACAAGTTTGGCTTGATAGATGGCTAAAACATTTTATACTTTATTATTGTTAATTAAAGAGGTGATGTAATAAAATCAGATTTATTTAATAGTAGGAAAATATACTAGATTTCATTTGGGCTGGTTCAAAAAAAAGGAGTATTTTACAAACTTTTTTTAAATATACAGCAACAAATACATTTTACATCATGACCCATTTATTGAAATGTACACTGTTCTTGCTAAGAGACAATGGGATGTGTTCTGATTGTTTCTATTCATTTCATTTAAAAATGCTAGTTACAACCCACTGCATTTATTTCATTGCCTACCAATGGGTAGTGGCACAGAGTTTGTAAATGCCTTTTCTAGAATTTTGAGGAAAATAAGCACAAAGAATAAGAAAAAATTTGACTTAATGGAAATTAAGTGGTAGACACGTGTCTAAATTCTAAATGCACAGCAACTGTTTTGTTCTTGCTATTTTAAGTGTTAGATTTAATTGCTGATCATTATTTTTGAAGATCTTGATGGTAACTTGTCTCACTGACATCAATATGAGATAGATGTTAAACCAGTTGTGGGTAAACGTAGCACTAAGGCTCTTTATGCTGATCTTATATAAGATTAAATAAGATTAATAAGGTTAAATCACCTTCAAAATAACACTAGGAGACAAATCAGTTATCAGATGAAGAAGCTGAGGCTAAGAGTTAGGCAATTTTTTCCAGGTAATGGTTGGCTTAGTAAGTAGTTGGGCAGAGTTCCTCTAAGTGCTGTGACTTCCCTTTAGGCCCCAGACCCTTAGCTGGAGGGCAAGGAGTAAGAGTGGGGAGCTCTTTCCAACTACACCTTCTCCCCACCCCTCCCCAAAGTCCATACTGCCTTTGGCTGCTGCTTAGGCTAAAAGGAAAGGAAAAGGTATCTGATCTAACTTTAGTACTCCAAATAGACCTCATCTTTATACTTCTCCAACATGATATTTTTATATTTATATAACTTTTCACTAATGACTCAATACATATCATAGGCAGATTAAGAAGTATTAGTCATGGAAATTTTAAAAATTAAATAATAGCACAATTTATCATTCTTTTCCAAAGACAAAATAAAAATTTGGAAGTATTACTGCTTCTAATAAAGAAACTATCCATCAGGTAAGCAAGGCGTTGCGCTGAGAATACAATGGCCAACAAAGGATGCCCCCTTTCTCATTCCCTGGTTGTCTCATGACCCAGCTGTTAGACCAGAGGTGTTGTTTATTGTAAGCAGCCTCAAGTCAAGGAAATTGGGCCTGGGATAGGGTATATGTAGTAGATATGTGAATGAATGCATGCAAAGAATTCTATTTATTTGTAGAACACCTATGGATAGAAGCTGAGATAGGCATACTGTAGTAATATTTTATTTGCCACAAAACTAGTTTATAAGCAAATATGTAGAATGAAATGTAAAAAACAGCATAAAAGTTGAAATGCAACTTTAAAATATAATTAAGTAGGTTAAATAGACACCTTTTTTGGAGTTCAAGATTAAGTTTTAAAAAGTTTAATAGTCTATAATTAAAATTGGAATTAGTAAAAAAGAAGGAGGAGGATAAGGAGGAGGGGAAAATGTTAAGGAATATTACTGCATGACTTTTGAATCATTTTTGAATTCCAAAATATTTTCTAATTAAATTTTCTGCATTGTAATCATTTAAAGACTCCACCATGTTGGCAGTCCACTGATAATAAATGGATTTTTTTTTCTTTGGTATGGAGGTTTTAGTGTTTTAGGATTCTTTAATTTTTTATATAAAAGCAGAATGCATGATTAGGAGAATACATTTCATATTTTGATGGCAGAATAAATTATGTAGGCTGAATTAAACTTTTGGTGGGTCATGATTTAAGCATTATTTAAAAGTCTTCTCTGGAGTTACTTTAATTGGTTTTGAGCTCCTAAAGAAAAGGTATAGTCTTAAAAATGTAATCACTACGCTATCAATTTTAAATATTTATTTTAATTGTTTAAGGAAAAAGCTGGTATATGAGTATATGTCTGCTTCAAACTCCTTCACTTCATTGAGCAAAAGCCATTCTAGTCTGTATGTCGGGGATAGTAGTAATTTGGCGTGGTTGGATATCACTGCTCACCAGTATTCCCAATTCTTCTCCCTTCTGGCCTTTGGGATGACTGTGCTTCTCCACTTCCTTGAATACTGGTGTAGCCATATAGCTTTTTTCGCCTAATGTAAAGAAGTGAAGTACACCCCTTCCATGTGGCATTAAAGAGCCTGTGTAGGATTCTTCATATTTTCTCTTCCCCGTCCATGTTTTCCTAGGAGTGCTTCGGCCATTCATTCTTGGAGGACAGGTTTCCAGGACCTGCAGATGTAGGGTGAGCAAGAAATAACGTTAATTGTGTTACTCACTGAGACTTGGGGGTTATTTGTGACCCCAGCATACCCAAAACCATCCTTTTACAGCTGGTAACTCAAAAAAGCTGGTTAAGGGCTGGCTGAGTGACGCGGTGGTTAAGCACTGGCTTGGGAAGCCAGTGGCCCCGGTTTGGGTCCCACATATGAGGGCCAGTGGCATTGCCGTGAAAAAAAAAAAAAAAGCTGGTTAAAGTACAGAATCTTAAAACATAATACACATATAACTCTAAAAATTCTTTTAATTTTTTAGTATACACACATACACACATATAATAAGCAATATTTTTGTTATTAGCATTAGCTTAGGGCTTTTCTTAATTATGAATTTGCTGACTGGGGTTTCATGTTGTTTTTTGTGCATTTTCACATAAATTATGCTTTATATATGATTTTCCTTGGAGCAAGAATATAAAGACACAGGTGAAGCATTCTGAGTGCAGTTTCTTCTAGCTTTTTACATTGCTCCTTGCAAATCTTTTTCACTTATTTCTCTTAGTAAACTTACTTTGACAGCACTTTTTACAGAGGCTTACCTTTATTAAGTCTTCCAAAACACTCTTTTTAGTTGTCATACAAGCATCTCTCACTCTTTTCACACTCCTATTTATCAGTTTGTGTGGAATTTTATTAAATTGTGTCATTCTAATAACAAGTGCAAATGGCAGAAAAATTTAGTAATAAACATAACTGATCTTAACAAGCATATAATTCATCTGGTTAAAATAGAAGACTAGAGAATACTAGAGAGTAGCCTTCTGGTCATGAGTTTTGATGCAGAGAATCAGTCTTGCTTTTTACATAGGCGCTTAGAAAACCAGTGTGTTGGACACAAATCTTGTGCACCTTCTCAGGTTCTCTACATGACCTTGTTCCTTCTCTCTCTTGGGCAGCACCCACTTACACCAAGTCACCTTTCTACTTTGGATTTGAATGAAATGGCATATTATAGGTACAGGATCCTAATGATGCAACTTAGAAGGGTGGAGATGTCTCTTTGTATGGTGCATCACAACCAATAGGCAATGAGAGATCAGAGGGACCAGCAGCTGAATCTCCCCTCTTCTCACTGTTGCAACAAAAATGAGCTTCTTCTTGCAACCTCTTAGGGGAAAGTCCTTTGTGCTGAATAAACATACCTGCCCAGTGAGCTACTGTATCACTTTTGAACTCAGTGTAAAGTGGCGGGCGTCATGATAATGATGTGCATTATTCCACATTTCTCCCTTTCTTCTCATCTTCATCACCCTGGGCTTACATGTCCCTAGTGTCAGCATTTTAATCTCTGCCTCTGGCTCTGCTTCCTAGAGGAACCAAACAAAGACAGTTAATCTGGTAAGTCAGTTAAATAGAGGTATATTTTAAAAGCTTCTATGGAACAGCAGTAATGCCAGGCAAAGGGGGACTAGGAGCCTAGAGGAATGGTGGAATATCTATAGTGATTTATAATCTGTAGGGCTTCTCTAGGGAATATGATATATATTGAAACATCTAAAGTTAGTGTGAGTCCTGAAGAGCAAAGATGAAAACATTGCTTATTAGAGAAAACAAGGTTTCTACTCTGGTAGGCAAGCATAGGCATAAAGAAGGAATAATAATACTATTACTAAAAATAATCACTAATATTTACTGATTCTCACTATGTTCTAGCAGCTATGTTAAGCACTTTGCAAAGCATATTTAATTGTTATAACAATTCAGAGTACCCTCTGAGCTGGGTACTCTGAACCTTACTAATCTGCAGATGAAGAAACTGAGACATGAAACTTAAGAGATTTGCACATAGTCACCTAGCAAGAAATGGTGGGATGAACATTCCAAGCCAGGCAGTTTGAC
Organism: Aselliscus stoliczkanus; assembly: GCA_033961575.1. Taxonomy (NCBI): domain Eukaryota; kingdom Metazoa; phylum Chordata; class Mammalia; order Chiroptera; family Hipposideridae; genus Aselliscus; species Aselliscus stoliczkanus. The sequence continues at coordinate 54,429,647 of CM066728.1, forward strand.
TCCTAACCACAGGACAATAGAGGACAGCAAGATACTTAAATGGAACATGAGGCATATGATAGAAATAGAGTGTAGTCCAGAGAACTGGGAATAATACTTCAGGCCCCAAATAGGAGGACCACTTCATAAAAAAGGTCAGCCTGGGTATGTCTGCTGATGCACTGTGAACAATAGCTTAGAATTTAAGCAGCCTCCAGGTAAAGTAAATCAGAGCTAGCTGGTATAAGCCTGTTCCTTTTGAAAGAACCTATTTCTGCTTTTATAATAATTTCTGAAGATGGCTATATCTTTCCAATGTCATTATTTCATTTATCCAACTATTCAACAAATATTTAACAAATGTGCTCTGGGCCATGCAAAATTGTAGGCTCTGTGGATATACAGAGATAATTAAGGTACAGTCCAAACATTAAGGGTTCACAGGCTGGTTGAGAAGACTTCCAAGTATACTCAAGAAATTAGAATAACAGTAAGTGTAGGGCATGGGGAGCAGAGAAATGGATCAAACCCTTTGCCTGTTGCTAGAAGAATGAGGACACGTCCCAGAGACAGTAAAGAAAAGCAGAGTCCTGAGAACTGGACATAATATTTTCCAGGAAACAAGGGTAAGAAAGGACATTCTAGGCAGAAGGAACAGCACGGAAAGAAATGGAATCAGGAATGAGTACAGTGCATTCCAGAAGTAGCGGATAGCATGGCGGATTTAGAGCAGGTAGGGTGACCATGTACTTCAACAACAAAACTGGATGACACTTTTGAGAGTGAAGCCGGGTGCTTTTCATAAATCCTCTGGGACGACAGAAACAAACAGGCACTGTCCCAGGTAATCCAGGATTTTTGGTTATTCCAAGTGAGGAGGGTGCAAAATGGAGGTGGTTTAGGAATCATTTACTCGTAGACTTGGGTTTGAACCAAGGCTTGGATTGTCAGAGGCAGGGTGACTATGTCCAGCCAGGTATATATCTGACTATACCTCAGTTTCCTCATCTGTAAAGTAGAAATTAATAATTCCTTTTTTGCATGTTTGTGTGATGACTGAATGGCATAACACATATTACGCAACTAGTACACTGCTGGCCTATAGTAGGTGCCCAATAACTGTTGTTTCCTGGTGTCTACTCTATTCTCACCATTGGATAAAAAATGGAGATGAGGCTGGAGGATTAGGCAAGTGTGAGACTACCATAGATCTTTTATATCATGCTAAGGAGTTTGAATTTCAACCTGGAAAAAATAAGCAGAGATTAGCCAATTACGTTTGTACTTTAGAGAGATGAGTCTGGCAACAGTGTTTAAAGTATATATCAGGGCAGTGAGTTATATCCATGAGTTCCTGGTGACTTCTGGCACCACAAAACTTGAACATCTTCATCTTTTTGGATGGGACTTACCCTCTGCTGATGTAGGAAAATGGGGGTGAGGTAAGCTATCCCTGTCTGGAGGAGTGGGGTTCAGCCTCAGATGGTGGTTTAAAATGGGATATTCTGACAATTTCCTAAAATCAGGCTCTCAAAATATGGTCCCAGACCAGCAGCATCTGAGAACTTGAGTTTGCTAGAAATGCAAATTCTCAGCCCTAAGTAGACTTCCTGAATCAGAAACTGGGGGAAGGGGGGGAGGGAGGGAGGAGTGAGGGTCTAACAGTCTATGTTTTAACCAGCCTACCAGGCGATTCTGATACACACTAAATTTTAACCACTGTACTGACTCAAAGTAAACAAGCATATCTTGGAGATTGCAGATTCAGTTCCAAACCACTGTAATAAAGCGAGTTGTAATCTTTCTGCTAGTGAAGGGTCTTGCCTTTCATTTGTAAAAAACACAACATCTGTGAAGCTTAATAAAGCAAAATGCAATAAAATGAGTTATGCCTAGATGGCAGAACTAAAAATACGGTGGGCGATCAAGGTCAGTGAAATCAGAGGCTTGTAATAAATATGTTACCAAACTAAGGGAGAAATAGAAGTAGACAATAAAGGGCCGGCCGAGTGGCGCATTGGTTAAGCACTGGTTTGGGGATGCCAGTGGCCCCGGTTCGGATCCCACATGAGGGCCAGTGACACTGCCCTCTACAGCTAACAACAGCTCCACCTGGAGCTGTGCTGTGCAAGCCCCTGCTGCAGTGGGCTGCCATAGGCTACAGTGAATGGCCCGCAGCCAGCGTGAGCGGCTGGCAGCCAGCGTGAGCTGCCAAATAGCAGCGGTGAGCAACCATCCAGAGGCCGGCGACCGATCTGCCTCATCTGGGAAGAGCGCAATGATGATACCAACATGGGCCAATGAAGCAACGTCCTCCACAACTAGACTGAAGAACAAAAAGACAGCAACTTGTCTGTTCCCCTTCCGCGATTCCCCAACGCTGTTCCCCTCCGCCAATTCCCCAATAAAATCTTAAAAAAAAAAAAAAAAGTAGACAATAAAGTCAAAGGATAAAGTGAAGGATATGCAGCACCACGGAGGTAAGAATGAACCCCCCCAACTGAAAAAATAAAGAGAGATGGTCTTTGGAAAACACCTGGAATAAGTATTGTAGCCTATTTTAGTTTCCTAGGGCTGCTGTAAGAAAGCAGCTTCAACAACAAAATTTATTTTCTTATACTTCTGGAAGTCAGAAGTCAGAAATCAAGGTGTTTGATTTCTGGGCCATGCTCCTCTGAGGCTCTATGCTGACTCCTTCCTTGCCTCTTTCTAGCTTCTGGTGGCAGATGTCCCTACTTGGTGTTCCTTGACTTGAAGCTGCAACACTCCAATCTTTGCTTCCGTCATCACATGGCCTTCTTCTCCTCGTGTGTCTCTCCCTCTATGTCTTTCCTCATAAGGAATGCAGTTATATTGTATATGGCCCACTCTAATGATCTCATCTAAACTAACTACATCTGCAACATCCCTATTTCCAAATAAGGTCACATGCTGAGGTAGTTGAGGTTAGGATTTCAACATGATCACATTCGGAGGTACTGGAGATTGGGGCTCCAGCCTATTTTGGGACAGCAGGGAACATAAATCAACCCACAGCATAGCCCATCATTGGCTTTTATTATAGCTGACACTGAGTAGTTTGAGTTCCCCTAGAAAGTGACCCTAAAACAAAGATTCATGTTTAAATAGTTTATTTAGTATGTGATCCCAGAAAACACCCTAGGGAAGTGGGAAAGTGGGGCAGGCCAGGGAAGGCATACAATGAAGGGTGTGGGCAACTGGGGCTTAATTCCACTAGAAAGCTCTGGAAAATGTGTAGAGCCCATGCCTCAGAGGGGGCTCAGGTGTTTGTACAGCCTTGGATGAGGGTTACTCAGGAGGGCCATTAATTCTTAGGCTTTTCCAATCTGCTCCAAGCTGAGGAAGAACAGACCTCACTGGCCAGGAAAGCCTGCAGGTGAAGATATGCTGCCAGTTGTCAGTCAGGCCAATGTACACAGAAACCATCCAGATGAAGGGCACACAGTACCAGAGTCATTTGCCGATAGTTGGAGGACTGGTTTTAGGAAAATAGAGGAGAAGTAGGAAATAAATAAATGCAACCCGCATGTACCAGTCTGTAAATTAATTGGGTTAGGTCTACACTCTACAAAATGGTTAATTTGACTTTTTAAATTTCTCACTCAGTTGAGTTGATTTTGTTTACTCTAGGCCAAAGGTTTATGACCATTGAAATGTCAAAAAAAATTATGATATTACCTGATTTTAATTGGTGTAAAATTTCTAATGTGACTATTTGGAACTGTTCAGGGGACTTTATTTATTTTTCCAAGCTTTTGAGAATTAAAAAAAAAAAGAAAGAAAGAAAAAGAAAAGAAAGAAATTCTAACAGTTCTCTGATGAAATATAAGGACAAATCTAGACAGCGAGAACCTAAATAGCCTGCCCATGGTTGCTTAATGTGGTATAGAATGAGTATTTCTTTTCTTGACCTCTTCTCTGCTTCTTTACCTACTCAGCTGTATCTAACTTATCTATAAGACTAACATAAACCAAATTGTGTAAAAGGCGTGTTGGGTTACTTAGTATTAAGGTGTTTTTTTTTAAGGTGGACACCATGCATTTTCACATAGATAGAGGTGAATGCCAACTTCATCTTATGAAAAAAGTAAGGGAAACTGAGGCTCACAGAGTTTTCTTGCTTGTCATGCAGCAAGTTTTTGAATCAGAATTACAATCCAAGATCTTTTTCTCTCTTATCTATGTTATTTTTTTCACATGAATACAACTATTTTCTGGTTATTTAGGAGATATGTATGTAATGTGATATAGCCATAGAGATTGCTACCACAAAATGCATTTTACTGGAGACAGAGGCACTACGATATAATTTGATCTTCTCGTATTTAAATTGTGTGCCAAGAAAGTTGGCATAGCTTAAAAACAAGTGCTTTTCCCCCTTTATACATTGTGCTTTGTTATTCAAAGACTTTGCATACAGCACGATGTTCCTTTTTATATCTAACATAGTAATATAAAACCCAGTGTGGTTAAACCACTGTAACTTTGAATAATAACCTAATTGAAGTTATATGTAAAACTAGTTTAGCCAACAAAGAATAGTTTTCAAGATCAGAATAACTCACTGGTCCTGGAATAGTTAAGGGAGGAAAGAGAATCCAATTATTACTTGCCCAACATAGTATTTAATGAGGGATCAAAGATATATATGCTTATAATTTATAATTGGCTCATATAAAAAAATCTTGAAAATTATACTTGTGAAAAAAGTTTAGCAAAGTTATGAAATAAATATGAATTTTATATTTTCTTTTGGCAACTATTAAAGTTAGAAAGAAGATTTTGTATGGATTATTTCTTTGGATTTTTGTAGATGAGGTTTCAAAATCTGTCTCCCACTTATTAGGGATATGACTAGACATTTATTTCTTGTCTTCTGTTTCCTCATCTGTAAAGTATTCTCAAACTTTATTTCCATCTACTAATGTAATGCCTTCCATCTACTAATGTAATTATCAAGTGTAATTAAAGGGTGTTCATCTAAATAAAACTACTTTAAAGGATTATATTAAGAGAAATGGAAAAGTCTGATCCATTAAGTAGACATTTGATAAAAAATATTTTTATTCCCAGTCTTGGTATGTGCTCTTTGTGCTACATCATGATACATGTGGGCGAAGTCTGGAATGACAGAGACTTTAGAGTTGGACAGACTGGTATTTATAAATCCCAAATGTGCTGCTCACCAATTTAGTAACTATGGACATATTATTTAACCTCACACAGCTTCATTTGTTTATTCCCTAAAACGAAAAACAGACACAACTACCCTTCAGTGTTGAGAATCAAAAGAGTTTATGAATGGATGTGGCTCTTTGGTTTTAACTTTTTCATCTCTAAAATGGGAATTCTACTGATTACTTACCTTAAAAATGTTCTTATGAAGACCAACTTCAATAATGCATTTGGAAGTAAATTTTAAAAAATCTGCTAAGTAGTATACAAATGTTAATTTTATTAAAATTATTAAATGTAATATCATTAAAATATTAAAATTAAAACATTATACCTGATAAATTTATAAATTATTAGTCAACAGAAATAAAGTATTTGCTAACTCCTAAATTTAATCAAATCATGAAGTTGTTGAATATTATAAATTGTAACCCAATATTTTAAAAAACTTATTTATGATTATTTAAATTTCTAGCAAACCAAATAAATCTGCTATTCTGTTATAATTTGATTTTCATTTGAAAATCATTTGTTACAAGCTTCCTTTAATCAGTCAGCTCAACTCTATGTTAAATATGCAATTAATTAGTATAATTCCATTTAACATTACTTTTTAGGATCTCACTGCTTTTTGAAGTCATAATAGCAAAAAATGTTTTCCTGTAATTAAGATGAACAAATTAGAAATATTGATTAATTCCTGTGGAAGAAGCCTCACAGGTAATCTCTGAATTGCAAGGTTCCTGACCTGATGAAGCTTATGTATGAAGTAAGATAGAAGACAGACAGGACTGATATTGTCAGTATAATATCCGTGGAGGAATTGGTATTCAAATAAGATACTGAAAGAAAGAGGATGGGAAAGGAGAGGGTAGTGGCCTATGTAAAGAAGGAGAGCTGGGAAGTGCCAGGCGTTTTCAGAAACAGGTCTTGTGAGTTGTAATCAGGCATTAGTGATGAGAAGAAATCAGAAATAAGTTGCTTGTGGTCATTTTTTCCAGTCTTAGGAGGAAGTGAACAGATATTGAGGGTTTTTAGCACAAGAATTGCCAACTAAACTGAAATTTTGGGGTACTAACTTGTCAGTGGCATCTAGGGCTTAACAGAGCAAATAGAGAGGCAGAAAAACTTCTTAGAAGAATATCAATAGTTTGAGTATGACTTCAGTATGACAGTCATGGATAAAAGGTTAGCATGTGAGTTATGAAAAATTAAAAACTGCTTGTACTTCTCAGCTGATCCAATTGGAATACAGGAAAGTCAAAAGGGAAAGGAGGTTTGGATTTTCTTTTTTGGAGGGGGGTGGAGGGGGTAAAGGCATTGTGGATGGTATAGTCCACTCAAGTATAGAAATGTTGTGTTTAATCTATGGGACATCCAATTAGACTAGTCTTGAGGCGGAAAGGAGACTTGAAAGTGGACTAGATTTGTGTAGGCGAAATATTGGCTTGTATAGCTATCCCTGATCTCAGGTGCAGAGCTCAGGGAAGTAGGCTTGATATGCCATACATCCTCCACTGCTATGGGAGTGCCATTGTATTGAAGGTTTTTCTCTAAAAGGCCTTTTTGTTCAAATTATCAGGTAAACTTTCTAGTTATGAAAGTCATTTCAACCTTCACACTGTCAACCAATACGCTTACCTTCTGTTAAGCTGAACACCGACAAAAGTTGTAGGTTTTCACATTTATTGTAAAGGAATGTTCTTTGCAAAGTGTTAGCTATGGCCACTTAAATGTCAACATTGTTAACAATGCTGTGTCTAAATTAGATAGCTACAGGAAAGCTCTTTTAGTTGGAAGACCTTGCGTGTTATAATGCCTTCTATATTTGAATGTGTTATTAATAAGAAGCAGCTTCCAAAGTATATGTGCTTCTAGCCTCGGAAAGACATTTCCATTCTTCTAATCTCCCAGTTTAAATTCAGTTTTGTACTTAAAAACTTTATGATTAGTTAGGAAAAATTACCCCAAGGTGAATGCATCTAAATTTTTTTTTTTTTTTTAGGATTTTAGACATTTAAAATATCTTTCACCAATCCTAGAATTGACCTAAAGAATTTTTTTTAACAATAAATTTCTAAGATTTCAATCTAAAAATGACATAAAGTATGTATCCTCATTCTGTATCTTCATCAAGCATTATATAGGCTTCAACCATGAAGCAAAAGGAATTGATCAGTATATCACTTTATATACTAGGGTAGCTATCCCCCAAAAGCAGTTGCTAAAACCGGTCTCAAATTAAAAACATAGGACGATTTTCCTAAAGTGCATGCTTTATTGATTGAAATTTCACTCATGTGAGGGCCGGCCAAGTGGCGTATTGGTTAAGTGCTGGCTTGGGACACCAGCGGCCTGGGTTTGGATCCCGCATATGAGGGCCAGTGACAATGCCCTCTACAGCTAACAACAGCTCCACCTGGAGCTGGGCTGTGCAAGCCCCGGTGACGGTGCAGGCTGCAGTTCCTGCTGCAGTGGGCTGCCATAGGCTACAGTGAGTGGCTGGCAGCCAGCGTTAGTGGCTGGCAGGTAGTGTGAGCTGCCAATAGCCACAGTGAGTGACCATCCAGGGGCCGGCGACTGATCTGCCTCATCTGGGAAGAGTGCAATGACGATACCAACATGGGCCAGTGAAGCGACATCCCCCACAACTAGACTGAAGAACAAAAGGACAGCAACTTGTCTGTTCCCCTCCCCCAATTCCCCAATAAAATCTTTAAAAAAATTTAAAAAAAGAAATTCCACTCATGTGAGATCACTCTCATGATTTAAGTCCTTTACTTTCACTTTAACTTGAGAACCTTTACAGAAATTTTTGCTAGCCCCCAAAAGTTTGCAACTTTCCCCCAAAAGTTTGCAACTTTCCTCTGCATTTCTACAGAATGTTTCCTCCCCCTCTAATAATTACTGTTATTTTCAAGCTATTGTAAATTGGGCACAGCATCATTTACTCAGGAAAGCTCTCCTGGCTTGTGTCACTTCACCCACATTGTTCTTTCTGGCAGATAAGACTAATCCTATAGCTTCTTACCTTTCCACCTAAAGGAGGAAAGCACACAGCCAAGATATAAATGAATATAGTTCATCTAACACAAAGAGCCATACTGCCTTTAGCACAATCCAGTCATGAGTGCTACCTCCTGTTCCTGGGGTTCCCTTCTATTTAGGATAATTTTTATTTTCAGAGACTAATGCTCTGTGTTAAAATCAGGCCATGACTGGCCCTTCTGACAGAATTATGGGCAAAGTTGTAATTATTGCTCGGTTAGGTATTTGCTCCACTAGATGTACATGAGTTGCTTTTGTTCTTTTCTCTTTTTTTGTCACAAGGTTTCCATCCTTTTAGATTTCTTTTCTCTATGTAAACTGGGAAATCTGTCAGGACTGTTCCTATAATGTCCTCAGTCCAATAGGTTACAAAGGTACTAACACACTAAATAGAAATGGTACCCTTGGAAAAAATCCATTTCTTCTTACGTGGTCCCTTTTCCAATGAATGAGTACTTCTTTGAGGTTGCAAATTTGTTTAGCAACATCTCCATACAAATGATTATAAGTTTTCTTCAGACTCCAAGGAGAAAGCCTTCCTATCCTAGATATGTATGGGGTGATGAATACACTCTTTTGGAACAAGGAGGCTTTATTTAAAAGACTCTTTGTATTCTGCTCCGTACCCTAATGAGCTATCCAGGGTGGTGTGTCAATGTGAGAGCAATCAGAGAAGGCTGTACCCTCTTTTCACTAGTCCTGCTCTCCTTTGTAGCTGGGCTTGTTGTTGACTTGCTGTCCTCGTCATTCTGACTGAATAGAAGAAAAAAACATGACTTTCATTTTATGGCCCAAACCACCAAAACCATCAGCTTTGATATATGGCAAACATTAGACATAGGAACCTGATCTGTTGCCTCCATGCCTATGAGAGTCTCCTCTGGTAGGAATTTTGTTACTTCAAAGATGGATGTAAAAAAATACCAATCTGAAAGCTTGAAGGATATGGTTGTTTGTTAAGTTCGCCATATTTAATGATCCCCAAACCACTGGTGAATCCATTCGGATATAGTCAGCCATTTTTGGATCTATATAAATAAAGTGAATAATTAAGACACTTATCCAAATAACTTGGGCCCCAGTTCATATTTCAAGATTAACTGTTTGGAGCTTGCATTATTCAGATAATGCCTCGATTCTTCATTTCATGTGACATAAGTAGATTTGGCCTTAGTTATAGACTTCAGTTCACACTGCAGTTCATTTATTTGAGACATAATTTATAATTACACATATACAAATCCATAATATTTAATAATATAGAGCCTGTGGAGAAATAAAATCCAAAATTAATCAATTTTTATATAAAAGTGAAATAAGTTTCTTGCTTAAAATATGCAGATATTGAAGGCAGGATGTTAGATTTTTTTTTCCCTTCACATGATTTGTTAATTGTTGTCTTGAGCTTCTATTTTCCTTGGTTTACATAATAATAGCCTAAACTATATGCTAGCGCCATACTCAGAGACACTGCTACATTTACAGAGATCCAAGAAATATATATCGTGTACCACATGAGCACAGATAATTTATTTTTGTGAGGTGTCATTGGTGCCAAAATATCATGAAACACCTCATGGTTGATTTGATTACAAGAAAAAGAAGTAGGCATGTCACACTATCTCATTCAGCTGGTAGCTGCAGACAGATGTAGGCAATTCAAGGTGGATCCTCAGTCCTTGAACATAATTTTACTCATGGAACTGAGAAACTCAGTGACTTTGTATGGTGCTTAACCACCCCATTGTTTTTTTGGCTCACCTCACCTATGTAATACTTTTGTTTTTAAATGACAGGTTGAAAACTTTGGCAGAGAGTACAAATGAATTATACCTTTATATATAGGTAAACTCAAAAACTCGAAACCCAATTCTCATATTTCTTGAAAAAGAAAACTACAACTCTTACCCCAAAATTAGCCAGTCAGTATAAGCTGAAGGATATTTTATAATATTCACCTAAAACCTCTACCTTCTAAGGGAGGAAAACAAAAACCTGGCTTCCTCTAACCCATTTACAGCCCCTCGGCATTTTGACACCCCACTCTATTTGTTTTCAATTGAAACCTCAGTTATAATTAAACTGTTGTGAGCGAGGGTAGAATATCGCTACCTGAACCCAGATCAATTTGCCTGGAGTTCATGTGCCGGAGTATATTATGCAAGATCAAACATCACATCTATACTAGTCCTTGGTAACTATGTATCCACCATATAAAATCTAAGTTAGTGACTTAAACCTCTGCACTTACAAAGTCAGCCCCCAAAGCAAATGAACATTGTTTGAAGGTGAAGTGAAAGAAGCAATACCAAAATAGACTATGGAAATTATTCCCTGTTGTGTATTCCTGTGTTTGTGAAGAAGGCGCTAATTACACTAAAGATAAGAAGTAACAGGAAGAAAATAGAGGATCCAGAGCTCTGAGTGAGGCCTAATTGTATTTACACAGATAAAGAAGAGACTAGATGGGAGAAAAGAAGAAACAATGGGTAAAAAGTTCTCCATTTAGTCTTTATAATTAGTTAAGAAACGTTTAAATTAATAACACAATCTGAGTAATGCAGCATGTGTGGCATATATCACATTTCAAATTAATTCTTGAAATAGTTACTCGTGTCCTACTTTATTTCAGTTCTGATAAATTAGCTTACAGTCATTTTTTGATGGGTGTCCCATAAAGTAAAAATTAGTATGTCATCTGCCATTAACAACTCTTCTTGTAGTAAATATATATATATATGAAGATTTAAATAGATATTAAAAGTTGATCCCCTTAATTTATAGTTTTAACTATGACATTAGAGGGGAAGAAAAGGGGAGCAAGTTTTATTAGTTTCCTAGAATAGCCCTGTAATAGAAAAACCCCTTGATTGTTCATGCTTGATATAAAATTGGTCACCTGCGTTCCTTAGTCTTCATTGATATGATATAATAGTCATCTCTGGTATTTTGGAGTTTGGAGACAAGGCCTGAGATTATAGAACTGCTTTTAAATGGCTAGCTTTTATACTAGACTTATGTAAAAATTTACAATCAGCTGATTACATTGTTAGGGAGCTGCAGCCTCATTGACCTGATGTCATAGTTACCTTTGGAATCCTTAATGTCTCAAGGCAGACTTTCCCATGATCAAGAGTTATGCTTCTAAAAATTCTCTAATTTGATTTTGTCTGGATCCATGTATGTGCACGTGTGAATGTGCATGTGTACATTTAATTTTGAGCAATCAGGGGGAAAAAAACTTCCCTATGACTTACTTTTAAAAGCTGTAATCTTTCAGCCTATCAGTAAATACAACTATATTTTTTGTTTATTTTTTTTATTTTGTATACTTTCCCATTAAAAGACACAATTAAACCAAGCCTACATAACAGCCATAGAAGACCCAGTATAAACTAAATAGTGATTATCTGTAAAGCTCAGAAAAATGATCTCGGGACAATAAAGTGTATTTAAGAAGTAGCTGGAAGAATTATCAACTTTATTTCTAAGTTTTCTAATTTTTGTCCCAAAAAGAAAATATTACAACACAAGTATAAAAGCACATTTTTGTTAAATTGATGAAAAATAAATCAGAAATGCTTCTTTTGATTTACAACTCTGTCATAGTCGCATGCATGCTCATCAGCACATTTGTTTAAAATATTTCTTAAAGGGCCAGTTAATTATCTCTCAAACTGTACTCTCCCCCCATCTTTACATTAATTTGTCTATCCTAACAATCAGTGTATGGTTTAATCATATGTATTTAACCTACTCAGCCTTTTTTAAAGGACATATTTTTGTCTCAGAAAACCAGAATGATTCCACTTTGTTCTGACAGAATAACTTACATTTTATTCAAGTGTCTCTTTTTAGGTGATATTCTTTGCATGGGATTTTATTTACTAAATGGCATTTCTGCTAACTTGGAAAGGAAGATATCCATTCTTCAAATACTGTCATTACCAAGCTTTAAAAAGACTTGATTGTAACATGTTAGGGAAATAGTGTCAGATTTTCCATCAAACTTTCTCCCACTATAATAACTGAGCATAAAAATGAACTTAGAGTGATGAAATGACTACAAAGCAAATTAATGCAATCAAGTCTCTAGTAACAACTCTGTCCATATCTGTTAAATATTTTTAAACTATTCTTAAAAAACACACCCACAAGGCAAACTAACAGTGAATAGAAACAAAATGGTCAGCAGCGTGTGTCGCATGTTATTTGAATGGAAAGTAATTTATCGCGTCTGAAATAAAAGCTGTTTATTCTTGTGTTTCACTGTCTGTAACAATCTTTACCATTTATCTGTGAAAAAGTGAGAAACTGTACCGTTATTAGCATATGAATACTTGACACATCAAATTGGCTGTACAATAACAGAAGGACATTTGCTATTGGTGTATGCACACAGACAAAGCAGCCATTTTGAAAAAAAAAATGAAATGGTGTGGGTAAGTTAACCCTTTACTTATCTTTTAGATTTCCCATTCCTGATTTTGACCGGAACAGTTTGGCAGTTAGAATCAGAATATTTTTATAACAAAAAACGTAATCAGAACCCATTATGCTTATGATAATTATATTGATACATTCACTCTACGAGAAAAATAGAAGCAGAGTGACAATAAAGGAGTTTGTGTGAGTGTGTGTTAGTGGGTGTGTGTGTATGTTTGTGTGTGTGTAAATGCATACGCAGGGTGGGGGAAGGGAGTGGAATCTGGCAGTGTGTAGAGGGCACAAAAATGAAACAATGCCTATGTACAGTTTTATTTCATGGCAACAACATAGTGGTCCTCGGGTCAGATGTGTGAAACTATTTCTCAAAGAAGCTGCATACATAATTGAGGCCCTCCAAAGGGTTCCCTGTTGAAGTTGCCAGGCTACATTCATTTCAAAAGCAGAACCATTTGTTATCAAATTTAAATTAACTCTCTGCACACTGAACTTGAATTTTAGAGCCCTGCTTACTTACAATCCTTAAAAATAGTTGAGAAAGAGGAAAACATGTATCTGGAAAATGGAAATAAGATAGTCCCCACAAAGAACTGCAATGGTTCTCATTCAGTCTTGAAATATAACAGTATTTTACAGATTTAATGTAGAAAGATCTATTTGAAATGACTAGGAACAAGTCTATATTTTCTCATGTAATTTTTGTAGATCCATATTTATTGTAAAATCTTTTCATATACGCATCTGTACTTCAGTTAGGATTTTACCTTCATCAGAGTATAAATCCATTCCCTGCCCCACAACCCACAGATTAATTACTCTTCACTGTGAGACTTAGAGTAAGATGATGTATAAAGTTGTGCAATAGTCATACTATTTTAATCTAATATGTCAATTTCAATTCTTTGCTATAATAGAATCCAGATTTCCCCCCCCCCCAATCTGCTTAGTTTTATGCATTATTTTAAACAAAGTTTATGTAACTCACTAGGTAAGCTTTTTGGTTATTTTGCCAATTGTTGATATATTCATTTAAATAAGCAAGCAAGCAACCACCGAGACAAACCCAGTGGTATGTGTAAAATGACTTGTGTTGGGACCTTCCTACAACTGTATAGAGTAAAAACTTTCCCCAAAAATGAATACTGTGCATTTTTTTACACAGGATGTACCTAGACATAATTGCATATTACTCTCTGTATCTGGCAAAAGTGTTTAAACTTTAAGCTATCTTGACTATCAGAATTTTTCCATCACATATGAGTTGGAAAAATTAATTATGGGACAAGTTTTTATTTCTAAGTTTAATACACAGTATTAAATTGCTAATTCTGAATAACCCATGTACTTTTCCTCCCTTCTGAAACACAACTTTAAAAGTTTTAAATTCCTTTATCCTTGTACATACTGATTTGCTATAATCAAATGAACCTGTTTTTATTGTTGTAATGAAATTTTAACTTTTTAGTCTGAAATGCATAGTAAACTTTGCTTTGAAGGAAATTAAAAAAACACAAAAATTAAACAAAATGAAGTAAAAACCCCCACAAAAATGAAATATTAAAGTCTGTGATGTTAGATGTAATTTTCCAAGAACCTGCTAAAAAACAAAAACCTGCATAACATAAAAAACATTTTAGTATTATCTTTATAAATTATTGATAATTGCAAAGTACTATTATAGCCATAGACAACAGGAACTGATCACTTTAAAATGGCAATTTCTGTTGATTATGTGAAACAATTGATATGCAATATGAAAGTAGAGATAAAAGGAGGTTATGTAATTTTAGATTCTTTTAAAATTGTTAAATGAACAAATACAAAAAGTGGCTATTAGTCTAGCTTTCTTTTCTTCTACTAATATGTGTTATTTTAAAACCACAAACCATTTGCTTATTTAAAGCTTCCTGCAACCAACAATACTACAAGGTTAGTATGTCCTACTATATACTAATACTACAAGGTTAGTGCTCTTTGAGAATCTTGTTTACTTACTGGTGGAAGTGATGCCCCATACTTGCGTATCTTTGAAAACACTGCAACATAGTGGAGGAGTACTAGATCTTTTTATTTTTTGCAACTGCAATATGAGATTAAAAGTAAGAAGCTAAATCTTTTTTTTTTTAAGATTTCATTGGGGAACTGGGGGAGGGGAACAGCGCTGGGGAATCGGGGAAGGGGAACAGACAAGTTGCTGTCCTTCTGCTCCCCAGTCTAGTTGCGGAGGATGCCGAAGAAGCTAAATCTTATTAAATATCATAAGCTTTTCAAAAGATAAAACAAACTTAATGGGAACACATAAGAGTTGCTTGTAGTGACACATTTCTGCTATTTCAAAGCTTTACCCAGATCTAGTCATTGACTATAAATAGTTCTGAATGGTAGAAAGATTAGAAAGATAAAACTTCTCAATTTCTCTTAGATACTTTCCATAATCAAATAATATGATTTGGCTGTGTCAAGACTAAATAATTAACAATATCAGTTTTATATCTAATACTCATATTAGACTTTTATCCTTTTTGAATGCTTCAAGTTATTTTTCTTATGTAAAATGATTTTAGATAAAACTGTTACAAACAGGATCATCAATGTTTTGTTTATTAATACTTAAAAGCTATTTACTACCAATAGTTTGCCTTTATTGATATAATTTTTATTAGAATATTTCATTATTTCTGTGCAGAACAGAAAATCTTGAAAAATAAAGTGCAAATTTTCCTTTTTCAGCCTCAGTTTTTGTTTACTAAAAGGATACATTTTTGTTATTCTGCAGAATTATTTTAAAATTAATAACTATTTCAGTGAATATAAATATTATGTTAAAAAAAATTTTTCCCCCCTTTCAATGGCTAGAATCACTCAATGGGTGGTTATATCACGCATGGTTATATTGCATTTGAGGTTCTATTTTGGAATTTTTCAGAACATGTTTTTTCTAAGACCAAAATTAGAATTTAAACTCAACTGATTATTAGTGTTTGTTTCATTTCATCATTTTATCACATATCATAGAAATAAACTTGGAGAGGGCTATATATCAAAATATCACAAGTCTTATGGCTCACCTATTTGGTACCCTTATTATTTTGACACTCCATATCTTCAGAAATTACCTAATAATAGAAAAACTACTGCAATATGACTGGAAATTGTCTCATCAACATACACTACAAAAGAAGAAATTAAGTTTTCAAAGGACAACGAAAACTTTTCCTTCCCCTTTTTCTTCTTCTTCCTTTCTCTACCCCTTTCCCATCTTTTGCTTCTTTCTCAATCTGTTTCCTCCTTGTTTCTCTTTTCTGAGTCTCCTAAGCCAATCAACTCACATGCATCATGCTCTAGAGAAACTGTGGCACACATATGGCAGCGAACTGGTTTGGTAAACATATGTCTTTGTGGGCATTGTATGTCTTGCCAGGAATGAGATATTCCATTTTGGGGAATGAGGGTGGGAAATGCTTAACCACCTACAGATGTTTTGCAGCAAAAGCTAAAGAATTGCAGTCAAAGAGCTGCAAAATGTGTAATTTGGATTTTTTCCAGGGCTCTTTTTTTAATAAGAAAAAAGTTAACAGCTTTCCTATTCATCTCTTTAGAGAAAATTTACAGTCGTTTCCCAGTTCTGCCCCATTCTGAAGTAAGGACAAAAGACTGAAACTGAAGCTGTCCATCTGCTCCATAACAGTAATGTTATAATGGGTGCTGTCCATTTTTATGCTATTGCTCATGTGTGCCCAGGGGACTGGAACTATTTAATTCACTGATTTCACAGCTCTGTTGTGTGTCACAAAAGGTTAAAAAAAATCCAACACATTTTTTAGCACCCTGTTTACAAGGACTCCCTGTAAATCTAGCTGAAGTAACAGATTCCCACCCTACCCCCATGCTAGCCCCCCTATTTTTCCTTCTAATTTGATGCATTCAGATAACAGGTAATAGATGGAACTCACATCATTAACTTGTCCTTTAGCAAAAGGATATTTCAAACCTGCTGTGAATGTTACTTTCAAAAGCTCACAAATTCCAGAAGTAGATTTGAAAGAAAGATATGTGCCTTTAAGATTTTAGGATTAAACAATTCTCTTTTCCCAGAAGTCCAAGAATTAATGCTCTAGATTAGCAGAGAGTTAATGGAAACCTGCAGAGGACGACTGACGAGTTCTATTCCTCTCCACTGGGCAGGAAGCTGAGCAGTCCCACATGCAGCTGGTGTGTGCTGGTGCTTTGCCAAGACCATAATGAATCCTGTGTACTCCAAGGCATTTTCCTGGAGAGACAGAGGTGGCCAGGCAATATCCACTTGGGTCCATTCTTTGGTCTTCTCAGAGCAATGGCATGGGTGTGGAAGCTGGTTACTCATGTTTGCCACCAAAGTGAGTACGTGGACATGACGTCAAGGATGTTCCTGTCTACTGCCATCCAAATAAGCCTCAATGAGAATGCTTCAGAATATTATATCCTTTCTGCAGCTCATTTATGATAATATATCTCTCTAATATTTTGGATAGTTAAAATATTAGCCATAAAAAATTCACTACCTAGGTGAAATTGTCACTTTGGTCTTTGTATCAACCCAACTTACTTCCAACTATGAAGATACCTACATAGTCCCTTGAAAACTAGTTTGTGACTGAACAAGTGTAAAAGGCAGTGGGACTCTCCTCATATGCCATTTAAAAGGTATTATTATTAAAAAGCCAAATTTCTTCATTTCTTTTTTCAAATGGCAGCAAATATTTACTTTGTGTTCCTAGGTTGCATGAAACTACTGGATGCTTCAGGCCTCTGAAAAATATAAATTAGAAAAGCTCTCTGACTTAGAGAAATTTCATAAAATAGTATATTTGTCTATTAATACTTCTCACACTAATTTGTTCATTCATTCATTCATTCATTCATTCATATATTCATCCAAACATTTCTCGAGAATCTATTGTGTGCTAAGCACTGATTCTGAAAGATGTTAATGGGGTATCTCAAAAAAAAAGTGGATTCTATTGTCAGATAAGTTTGGGAAACACTGTCCACTATATTTTCCTCTTTTGAGCTATAATAAGGATCTTCATATACCAGGCAAACCTGTTCCACTCTATTAGATCCAATAAATGCTTTATTGCATTCAGGCTGAGCACTCCTGAAATGATTAAACTGAGTTTTACATATTAATAAATTCAACTAATTCTACCAAGGTAGACAAAGGTAGAATTTATTTCTTAAAAAAAAATGTTGTGTTTTGTGCTAAGACATATTCTATCTACAACAAATTAAACCTCTCTTAAAAATGCAGAGATATGGGCTGGCCGAGTGGCGCGGTGGTTAGGTGGTTAAGCGCTGGCTTGGGAAGCCAGTGGCCCCTGTTCGGTCCCACATATGAGGGCCAGTGACACTGCCCTCAAAAAAAAAATATGCAGAGATGTGTTAAAATGTTGCAATATGAGGTTTGCCCAATAAATAAAAAAATTCCTAAAACTTTCTAGCCAATGTGTCTAGATACAGGCTAAGAAAATGGTATGTCCCCAATCCTTTATTTTTAAATTTGAAAGTTTTGTTTTTACTGTATAAGAACTAATGCTCCAATGAAATATGTCTTCTTCGTGGATGGCTACTTAGCTAACTTTTTCTGAACCACACAAATTGGTGCTCAGGATAACTGACAGTTTGGGCTGTCAACTCAATTTACAACATTATGCTGAAAAGAAATCAAAACATGTACTTAATAGAACATGACAGTAACAGCAATATTGTACAGATATATGTCTTTTATGAAGAAAAGGATCCTAGGAGTTTATGAATCTCCAAAAAACAAAAAAAAGTTCTCATCATACGACTATTACTATTATCTTTGTGATATTCTACTGAAAATGAAACACATTCAGCAATTCTTCAAAGGCAATTTTTCATCTCAAATAGATCTTCCTTATAGACCATATAAATAGAATTAAACTAGTCTATGTTTCCATTTGTTTTCTTGCAGAATAAACTCATTAGAGTTAGTCCATTAGTAAATAGTAAAGGATTTAATTGCCTGTGCATATTAAATATGCTTAAAATTTATGAAAATAAACATTTTGAAATTGAATGAATATTCTGCAACAATAGAAATGTGAATGAGGACTTAATACAAATCCGTAAGGTGTGGATACACATCACTACAATATATAATATGTACCTCTATGAAGCATGAGGAAATTCTGAAGTATAGAATCTAGATCAAACAAGGGCAAAAATCCATTCTGGGTAACACATAAGAAATTGCTAATAGATTATAAATGGCAATTTATTTTATTTAGACAATCTCTTTGGATCAAATATCACATTTATGATAATGAGGGGAAATTTACAACAATTGGCATGGTGTTCTGTTAGCTTGGGCATTCATCTCCAACAGAGAATGTGTATTTGAACATATATCCTCACATTTTCAGAATAACATATTTCAAACTTGCCTGACTGACAGCTATCAATTATCAAAAGTTTCTGTGAAATGAAAAATTGAGTTAACAGTTTAACACTAACTTAGGAGCATAAACAAAACTAATGACATGAACTTAATCAACTCGCAAAGTCCTGGAGCTGCTAAGGAACCTATTCTTTCCTTAGTTCCAGTTTCTCAAATGCTTCTAGAAGGACCCTTTTAGATTTTAGATATGATGGCCAGGCAATAGTAAGAAGGAAAACTTGAAATCATTTTTGAAGTCAGGTAAACACTAACCTGTGTTTATTCTCACACCGCCTCTATGCAAGAGTGTCTAATACATTTGCAAGAATGGAACAAAATTGCCAGAATGAAATAAGTCCAGTTCAGCAAAATAAATTTACACTCAACTTTGTAATTTATTTTTTTTTTCAAAACAGGTTTCTTCAGTTTGATAAGGAAAATGAATGATTAGTTGAATTCTAATTTTCTGTGTGTCCTTCACTGGGGTGGTGGTGGTGGTGGTGGTGGTAGTGAAATTGAAGAAAGAAACTTTAAAAATATATACTTGGGAAAATATTGGATTACAATGCAAATAGGTTTTTTTTTTTCTAGAAAAACATTAAACCACAGAGACATAAAACTTTGAAGATGTAGCTTTTTGAAAAAAAATGTTTTCTCTTCAGTTATTCTAAAAAACAAGACAAACTTCATGAAGTAAGATGATCCAATTCTTGTCATTCCTGTCTTCTTCTGACGTTTAGTGTAATTTAGAAGGCGGATGTTTCTGTTATGTAAGAGGTGCTGTGTCTTGTTCCTGTGATTTATATTTTGCTGGATTGGTTTTTGTGCTGCCTTACCCCCATTTTTTCCTGTATCTCATTTCCCTGAGTAGAACACCTATATTCTGTTTGAGGCCACTTGCATACAAGGGCCGCCAAGATTGGGTCATGTGATCTGTCCCATTCGTTTTACTTCATGTCAGTATTGGTTCAGGCACAGGACTTCTCAAGGAGGCATGCTTTGAAGACAGAAATTGTGCCTTGTTCATTTCTGATTCCCCAATACCTCGTATGGCACATGGAATGTAGTGGATGCTCAATAAGTGTTTTCTCAATAAATCAAATAGGTTTAACAAAGCTTACAGAGCACTTCTCTTAAACCTTTGGCAAGAAGGTGAAGGGCCCATGCTTTAGAGCAGCACTGTCCATTAGGAATTTCTTTGATGATGAAAAGGTCCTATATCTGCATAGTGACTAACAGAGTAACCACTAGCCACATTTGGCTTTGAACATTTGAAATGTAGCTAGTACAACTGAAGAATTGAATTTTTACCTTCACTAAAATGTTATTGTCAAGGTTTAACTGAAACAGCCACAAGCGACTAGTCGCTAGGTAGCTTTAGAGAATCCTATTCTTCCTGTCCTTCAGCCATGCCATTGCCATGCCACAGGACACGCCCATTATAGTCCAGACTCCCCCTCGGAGACCAGGTTCAGACATCCAAAACTCCGGAATTCCCTGCCCAGCCTGTGCACATGTCCAGGCCTCTCTGGCCTTCTTCCCTGGTGCCCGTCCCCAGGGTAAACTTTGTTGCTGGTGTACATGCCCTATAGCAAAGGAGTGTCAAGGGGTTGGCAGTGTGTTGCAGGGGGTGACTGGGTGGGGGCAGTGTGACCAGAGTTTAGACATGCTGCTGGACTGCCCCACGCATATGCATGAGGCGCCTGCAGTGTGTGAGGATGGCACAGGGAGCTGAGGATGGGGTAGGAAAAAGTGCAGCTTTCCTGAGCTGCCATGCTCCACTATGTATATTTAGCAGTATAGTGATTTCATAATAAAATATAAGCAAGAAATAAATCAGTTTTTAGTACATCAGCAGCAGTATGATCCAATGATTACTCATTCATTCAGCCACCAAATATTTGTTGAGCACCTACTGTGTTCTAAGCACAAGAGATGCAGCAGTGGAAAAAAAAAGTCCTTGACTTTCATGGTGTTTCTATTCTTATGAGGAAGACAAAAAGCAAATAAGCAAAATACTATGTGTGTATAAGAAATTTAAGGCATCCTGAAAGGATAGAGAGTGACAGGTGTTTTTAAACATTGTATAGGGAACATGTTTCTGAAGAAACTACTTTTGAAGAAAGATCTAAATGAAAAGAAGAAGCAATGAACTATCTGGGGAAAGAGTTTTCCAAGCAAGGCAACAGCAAATGCAAAACCCCTGAGACAGGGACCCTTCTGCCATGTTCCAGAAATAGCAAGGAGGTTAGTCAGCTTGGGGTGCAGTGAAGTTGATTGACATGACGGTAGCTAAAGTTCCAGTCATGTAGAATTGTATAGGCTGTACTAAGGACTTAGCATTTATCCTAAGTTTGATTAGAGGGCATTGGAAAGTTGCAATCAGGGTTATGATATATGCATTTAATAAAAACCACTCTGGCTGCTTTTTGGAGACTAGGTGATAGGGGTGCAAGAGTGAAAGCAGGAAATTTCAGTGGCTCCTGCAGTAATTCAGGTGGGAAATGCAGGGGATTTGAGCTAGGCTGTCAACAGTGATGTCTCCATGACAAGGCATAAGTTTAAAACGACACAATGAACTTCTTTCAGTCCTGTCAGTATGACTCTGCAGCTGCATGTGTGACCTCACTTAGAAATAATGTCCAAAGTCTAAATTTGAGATCTTCGTGACTGCGAGTGCAGAGGCAGGAGTATCTTCCACTCACCCTCTGGAGATCCCAGAACTGGCCATATTCGCCTCATGGAAGCAGTCGTATCTCTATCCAGAGGCCATGGCAGTTTCATTGACAACAGTAGAGCCCAGACTTGCTGCCTTAAAACACTCGTGGCTCTACTTGAAGCACTGCTGCTCCAAGTGCAAAGGTCCTGGGGCCTTTTGGTGGTACATGAAATGCCTTTCATTTTGACACAGGTACGAACTGCTCTCAAGAACTTCCCATGGCTTCTTCCTCTGCCCAAGCTTTCAGGTCACGTAGGAAGCTGGGGCCCCATTTTGAGGAGGCAGGAGAGGACCAAGCTACTCCAGGCCCATATTTTCCTACTACAAAGTCAGTCTCTTCCAAACAGCTAGCTTGAAGTAGCTTAGAAGCAGAAAGAACGATTTTCCCTCAGTCTTTTCAAAATCTCCAGTGAAAGACAAGTAAAACCATTTACAAAAAAAAAGAAAAAAGAAAAAAGAAAAGAGCAGTTTTGTATACTTTTCTATGCCTTTTCTAAAGGTTTTGTTACATTAATTTTTGTATTTTTTTGAATCACTCACTGTGGTGTGGGTTTTTTTCCCTTCTTACTTTACTCCAAGGACATAACATTACTGCAGGCTTTTTACTAAACGATAAAATTACTGCTACAAGTAGTGTGAAGTCAGAAAGAGATCATATTCCAGATTGAATAGTTTCTGAACAAAGAGGACGCTTTTTAAAGATTCTAGCAAATGTGACTTTTCAAGGGCCAGTGCGGGCAGTCTAGACGCTAAAATTACCTAGCCCTTCAACAGATGGGAGGGGCCATGGCTCTCTGGGGAAGACCTTGAACTATAGGTAGGGCGGTCTGCTGATAATTGGAAAGAGCTTACTGGGGTCAAACTTCAGAAACATTAGTTTTCTTTCCTGTCCTATTGCCTTTATTCTCAGTGACTTCCATATATGAAAAATAAAAAAAAATGTTCTCTTTAATCTTGTAGTTTCAGTGTTTTAAAATACTTCCACAGTTATTGTAACAAAACATATATGAAAGCACTCATAAACCATTAAGTACTGTGTAAAAAGAAGTTGTCAGGATTATTACTGCCTTATTTTTCCCCCATGAAATCCTGGGAGAGGCAGTTGGTAATATAACCCTCTTCGTATAAAGGAGAAATCAGGACAAGATCAGACGTTAGCTCCATGTCCTGTTAGTGAAAGATTTGGAGATTACAGATAGTCAGTTAAACATTCTTTGTTATCAATTCTCTTATAACTATACAATAGTTTTGATGATAGACCTATTTATGAATAGAAGGATGCTGTGAAGCTATGAGGGAAGCGACACGATCCAATCTGTGTTTGCATGGACACAGAGAATACATCATAAAAGGAAAAAAAAAATCTAGAAGTAGGAGAACTGGTTAGTATGTGGTTGCAATAGGTCAAGAGAGAAAACAATGGGTCTGGGTAAAGTTGATAGACATTGGGATGCAGAGAAATGGAGGTATTGAAAAGATACTTTGAAGATAGAATTTACAGTTCTTGTGATGGATAGAGTGAGGGGATGAAAGGAAAGATTTGGGGACATAATTGAATTAATGGTGTACCAGGTCCTAAGATACAAAACAAAGGAGGAGGTATAGTTTTGGGGAAAGAAGATAATAAGTTACATTTTGGATATGTTGGGTTTTAGGTGTCTGAGGGACATATGAGAGAAGTCTAATAAGCAGTTGATATGTGAGTCGTGCATATAGAAAAAACAGATCTTATCTGAAAATATAGTTAACATATTGATGGTGAGTGGAGAAGGTTATATTATTAAATTGTGCAAAGCAGGGGAGGGTGTTTTATCTTGTGAACCAGCTTAAATAATGCACAAACTTTTTTGTGTGTATCTCTATTCATTTTTCTGGATAGTGAGTGCATTGCTTTTCTCAGATTCTCAAAGTCATCTGTGACTCAAAAAACAAACAAAAAAAAGTTGAGAACTAATGGTATAAAGTGAGAAGAGAAGAGGGCCTGGGACCAAACACAGAAGCATCCACATCTTGAAGAAATAGTCTTAAAGGGATATTTGAAGGCGTGGCCAGATAGGTGAAAGGAAATCTAGAATCATATAAATCAAGGGGTGACAATGTTTCAAGAATATGGGTGTTATTAATGGTGTCAACTACTGCCAAAATCTCAAATAAAAGGAGGATGGAAAGGGCCAATCGGGTTTAGCCTCAGGGTAGTTACTGTAATCTTGCCAAGAATGATTTAAAGTGAACTGGTGGGAACAGAAATCTTTGTGTTAAGGAGTAAATGAGAGGTGAGAAAGGGGACCCTTAAAACTTTAAAATAAGAAAAGCCTATTGCTTAGCTAATTCCAAGATTAATAACCAGGATTCATTCTGTATTTTTCAAAATGAGTAAATCAATTTTCAACCTTTCTTGAACTCATTATCTTTTCATATTTCTTAGAAATCCTGCTTATTTTCCACTTACCATTTAGTGACATTATGTTTCTCCTCTAGAAGAAAAAATCAGAGAAAAAAATCTGCAAGAAAACCCTGTCTTTTGGCCTACATAGAAACCCAAAACAGAACAATTTATATTGGGTCCCAAAACACAAACTTACAGATGTATATTTTCATAGCTAGGAGTTAGCATTCACATAATACTTGAATTGAATTGAATTCAATTATATTTAGGGAATCACCTGGCTGGACAATGGCAAGAAAATCTGTAATGTCAGAATGTTTGGTGCTTCTAGTCAAGAGTCTAGACCAGGGTTCGGCAAACTGTGGCTCGCGAGCCACATGCAGCTCTTCCCTCTCAAAAGTTTGCCGACCCCTGGAAGAGCCAATCCTGTTCCTCACAGCAATTTAAAAATTATTCGAAAGCCATGAATATATTTTTACATAATCACCATTATGTGAATAATATCCTTTAAAAATTTTATAAATGAAACTATGATAGTTTTATTTTCATTTTCAATTTTACTTCAGAGTCTGTGGCTCGTGAGCCACAGTTTGCTGACCCCTGGCGGCTCTTCTGTCTCAAAAGTTGGCCGACCCCTGGTCTAGACTATGTCTAAATCACACCCAAACTAGTTATTGTAATTATCAACCAAATAATTTGAGGAGAGTAAGCTGGTATACCAAAGAACAAGTTGTTCAAATTTTTATTTTTCAAAAGATTATTTGGCATTATGGAGGCAAAACCATTGTTAAAGATAGCTTTCTAAAAATGAAACTATTCAATAAAAGAGATGAGGATTATGCTGAAAATGTGGTTTGTTTTCCTTGATAACACAAAGTTTTGAAAACATTCTTTTTCTATGAAGTTTATTGTGGCAGAATTGAAAACTCTTCCCTCCCTCCTTCCACATATTACCATCATAGTTCATGAAACACTTTGGTGTGCTTGCTCTTGTATATGTCCATTTTCCAACACTACATCTGAGGCTTCTTAGGAGCAGGAATTGTAACACATTCATCTTTATATTCCCAATCACTAGCACAATAACTAGGGATTAATAATTCATTGAATGAATGAATGATTTTTTATTATTTACTAAAATATACCTGTTAGTCTCATTTTGAATTTTCATTTGTGCAATAAGAATTGGAATTTTCTTGTTGTCTTATAGTTAGAGATGACTATTTTTTCCACAATGCATTTGGAACAATATTAATAAGACAATGGGAAAGAAAATGTCACAATTCATTTGAAATGCAAAGAGCAAATAAACAGCAGTTAAATAACAGACATTAAACGTTGCACATATGTCAAGTAATAACAAGAACGCTTTTCCTAGAATTTGAAACATTGATGAGCGAGATTGTTATGGCATTAGAATTTTTTTAGTCACAGAAGGAACCTGAAGCAGATTAACAATTATGTTCATTAAAGGAAAGGATAGAACTGTGAATTGGTAGAAACAGTTCTACTACAGAAGATTTTATAATTTCAGAGCTTGTATTTGACATTTTCCAAGAATAATTTGAACGCATATGGCTGGAGGAGATAGTAAGGACATTTCTTTTTGGTTGCAGTAGTTACCTTTTTTTACAGTTTCCTACCTCCTCAGGGATCACAAGTGGGCCGTTTCAGGAAGGACTTACTACCACTTTAAACAGAACACAATTCAACAAAGAACAATACACACACCAACCATTGGGTAAATTCATTGAATTGGACATTTATTTGTTTGTTCAATTCTATCTTCAGTCATAATGAAAGGGGCAATGGGAATTTTCAGTGATTCTGATCTAATTATAACTAGCAATGATGCATGGAAGATGAAACCTCATTTCCACATTCTTAAAAATTGTACTATGACAAGACGTACTTTGTTAACATTAAAAAAAAAAAATTTGGATAATATGCACTCAAAAATTCTTATGAGATTTTAAAATATGAAATGATGTTTTTTAGCATGATTATGTAAGATCACTAAGTTACACATCTCTGCAATACTTAAGAGACTTTACTAAAAAATGTCAGGGAATAACAGTGGTCATTCATTTATTTATCATGCCATAATACATCAATTGGGTGCCAGGCCCTGATATTACTCCTGTAGTGACAACAAGCAGAGACAAATTTTAGTGATATAAAATGTTCTTTTTTTTTCTATAGAAACCATGCAAATATTTATCCGCTTATTGGAAATTTGAAGAAACTTTTCTATCTATAACATCTGCCTGGAAATCTTACAAGAATAATTTTGCTTGTGGTATTTCTGACCATTGGTCTTGGATAATATACTGTGATATCAATAACATTTGCAACTACCATATGAACAACTTGTCCTACAGTGATTCTTAAGTCAGGTTCTGAGAGAGTGAGAAGAAGGTTCTTTTCCTCCTAATCATCTAAGCGCATCGAAATTAAGTTGCCTTTATCCATCCATAAAATAAACATGCTTAGAAAAGAGCTATCTCGGGCCGGCCGAGTGGCGCATTGGTTAAGCGCTGGTTTTGGGATGCCAGCGGCCCCGGTTCGGATCCCACATATGAGGGCCAGTGACACCGCCCTCTACAGCTAACAACAGCTCCACTTGGAGCTGGGCTGTGCGAGCCCCGGTGATGGTGTGGGCTGCAGCCCCTGCTGCAGTGGGCTGCCATAGGCTGCAGTGAGTGGCCCGCAGCCAGCGTGAGCGGCTGGCAGCCAAGCGTGAGCTGCCAATAGGCACGATGAGCGACATCCAGAGGCCAGCGACCGATCTGCCTCATCCGGGAAGAGCGCAATGACGATACCAACAGTGAAGCAATATCCTCCGCAACTAAACTGAAGAACAAGAAGACAGCAACTTGTCTGTTCCCCTTCCCCGATTCCCCAACGCTGTTCCCCTCCACCAATTCCCCAATAAAATCTTTAAAAAAAAAAAAAAGAAAAGAAAAGAGCTATCTCAATAGGATGGCTTTCTGCATGCACCTTTACTTTCAGAGCAAAATAATAGGACTTCTTTTCCAATTCCCCCCCCCCCCGCCCACAAAAGAGAAAACTAGAGATCATATTGGGTGCTGTTTTAAAAATCGAAGATTTGAATGTTCTGTTTTATTTTATCTCATTTATCTTTCCATATTTGTATACCTAGCTCTGAACTCACCTGACCTCCAGGCTCACAGTCCAGCTGCCTGCTTCATATCCCCACCGGAAACTTAATAGGTATCTCAAACTTAACATATATAAAACCTGATGCTTGGTCCCTGCCCCTTTCAGAAACTTCTTTTCCCATAGTCACCTCCCTTGTAACAAACTGCACCACCATCCACCCAGCAACCCAGGCCCAAAATCTAAGAATCATTCCTCACTTCATAATTCTTTTACGTGCAATCAATCTTTCAGAAGTCTTACTAAACTTACTTTCAAAACATATCCTGAATATGTCCACTTGTCAGCACCTTCACAGCTACCTCCTCCATCCAGACCATCATCATCTCTCACCTGAGTGATGGCAAAGACCTCCTAACTGATCTCCCTGCCTTCCACCTCTGTTGCTTTATTGTCTATTCTCTACTCAGCAAATAATCTTTGAAAAATATAAATTGGAGTGTACATTCACTAAATAAAGCCCTCTAATTGGCTTCCCACTACTGTCTCCTTCCACAGCCTGCAATGTTCTATGTGATTTGGACCTTGCCTGCCCCCCAGACCTCAATTTATTCCACTCTTCCCCTCACTCACTGTGTTTCAGCCAGAGGACCTCTTGGTGAACATGCCAAGCTCACGCCTCCGTAAGGCAGTTGGATTGGCTCTGATGCCTGAGGTTTTTACATTTCCCTGGGGTTTTTTAGTGGGGTTGTCATTTGGTAGTCAAATGTCACCTGCTCAGATGTTTTCCATGACCACCTCATCTAAATCTCAAACTGAAAACTTTCTACCTATTACCCTGTTGTTTTTTTCTTCCTAGCACTTATCACAATCCAATGTTATATTTTTTAGTTTGTTGTCTAACTCTCCCAACTAGAAAATATCCTCTATGTAAATAGGCATTTGGTTTGCCATGTTAACCATATATAGATCTATAGCAGCTGAAACAGTGTTGGTCCATAGTAAACATTTGTTAATATTTGTTGAATGAATGAATAAATAAATAAATAAATACAGCTCCAGAAGTTTTAAACAAGTATTTTTAGAAATTTAGCCATTAATAAGACTATACTAAAAGGCTGAGCCTTTGTGGAGTAATTATTACTATTTCAATTGCAAATGGCCTAAGAAATCCAGGTCATAGCATTGCAGTGATCCAAATACATTGTACTAGCTCTGGGAAATCAGTCCTTGAAGTATCCTAATATCCCAAACCAAACTTTTGATGTCGTTCGTTAAGATAAACTCTTCAAAATATTTTTTTTAAAAAATCTGGGGCTGGGGTAAAAGAGGCAGACAATGGAGCAAATGTATAGAGTGAATGGAATGAAAGCTGTTCAAAGTTCTGATTGTGAATGATAACGAAGGAAGTGGAAATTCACCACCTAAGCCTTTAAGAGAACCTTTAACTAGACGACTGACTTGAATTGAATCGAGTTGAGATCACACTGAAGGTTTAGAGGGGAGGTTAAAAATTATTCATATATAACAATGTCTTGTAAATGCATTAAGCATTAGAAAGAGTTTTTTTTTAAAGGCTCTCTCACTTTTTGTCATGATAGGCAACTATCACAGAAGTAGGGTAGATAATACAGGGAGTTTGGAAAACAAAGCCTCCAAAAGTAATACACACAGTGTATAAAATCTGCAAAAGGAAAGGTGAGACTCTGACAAGGTTCATAAAAGGATATATAACAATAGACAGTAACCTGAACTCATAAGAGTTGATGCCAAATTTAGAATTAAAGACACACACAATCTATCGTAATTATCTGTGGCAACATGGCAAACGTTAACCCAGGGACGCTTCTCCTCATCACCCAGCAGTCAGAATGCAATGTGTGAATTTGGAATACAAACTCATTTTGCTCTCACAAAACATAATTATGAGGTAAATTTTCTGGAAAAACAATGCATGTAATAGATTCCAAAGTCAAGTGGAAGTGATTTTTAAATTATTTGCTATTTTATGTTATTCAAAATAACCAAATGTTGATTTTATAGCTATATCATCACATATTTGAAATGAATGAAAGAACAAATGAGTTTATATATAGTGAAACATTAGATTGGAGTGGTAATTGGCTGCAAAGAGAAAGGTGGGGCAGTTCGATATATAAGCTCTCATCACTAATATAACTTTATGTTTGAAAATTTATAAAATGTTATATATAACCTGTACATGTATATATAAAATCAAATAAATTTCAGGCTAGAATGCATGTAATAGATTATCCAGTCCAATCCTTCATGATCACGGGCTTAAATATTCCATTTTACCATTAAACATGTACTCAAACATATGATTAAAATTACTGTGTGAAGTGTGACTAAGGAACGTTAACCCAGAGAGTTTCTGGGTTTTGCTCAAGGTCACAGTATTGATTTAGGGTGGAACTAGCATGGCTCTTCACTCGTAGTGGAGGAGTATCCTACAAAAAGTGCATCCCCACAGCCATCATTAAATAATTCAAATCAATTTAGTTATAGAACTATTGAATAGGTTATTTCTATGTCTATCTGGTGATTGTTTTTATTATTTGAATTCATTTTTCATTGTCTTCTAAAAGCACCTATTAGGGGAAAAAAGCAAGAAGTTTGGGCCACTTTCCCAACACTCTACTTACAATAATTCAATAAAAATCCTAATATTTGAAGGGCGTATTCTTAAGTTCCAGACCTATCTTTATTCTCTGGCCCACATAACTGTGGAAGAACTTGTGTAGTTAACAGAATTATACTGTAAGCTCAGCACCCTAAATTAAAGAAATATGGTTTAATTATGCTACAAGAATTTGTCACTTTTTCATAAATTTTTTTGAACCAAAAGTATATATCTTTATTTTTTTAGGAATTCTGGAAATCAGAAACAACTGTCGATACCTGATTTCCCTTTGGCAGATGATCAGATAGAATCAGCATTAACAACATGTAGAAAATGCCAAATGCAGGGGAAATGACAAATGTGTCAGATGATTTAATATCGAGTAAAGATAAAGGTTAACAGAAATTACCTTTTCCACTTAGATTGCAAAATAAGTTAAAAGGGCTTTTTGCCTTTGCAAAAATACTTTATGAAGCATGGCTTTACAATGAAGACAGTGGTTTTTATATGTGTTCTGTAAAAAACACTATTTATATACCTAAGAGTCACACCGCAGTTTTGATTGGTGTATGTTTAATAGTAATCAGGGGATATTTAAGCGCAACATTTGGGGAAAAACTAAATAACAATAATCAGATGGTGAATTTCTTCCACTAGCTTGAGCAATCAGAATCAAACCTGAGAATGTTTCAGGTATAGGTTCATCACCAGTCCTCCTTGCTCTTACTTGTCACCAAAGGAGCTTGGTTGCAGAAGAGGGCAGATAAGTATGAACCTGCCAACTGGCAAAGCATTCTAGCTGTTGCCTCTGTACTCATTTTTCCTTCTTCTCTTTAATGAGGATATATTAATAACATTCTCCTAATTTTAAAAATAATAAGCATCCAATGCAGATAATTGAAAATGTGGAAAAGCACAAGGGAAAAATTAAAAATTATTAAAAAGACCAAAATCATCACTGTGTTGACTACTCAAATATAATCCCTGTTAAGATCTTGGTATATAATTACCATTAAGTCATACTATATATTCTGTTTGTACTTTTATATTTTAGTTACATTACAACCAATTTCTCATTTCAATAAATATTCTTCTACAACATCTCTTCAATGGCTGCATATGCTATTCCATTATATGGATATACTATAGTTTCCTTAACCTGTCTACAATAATTAGAGATCTATACTTCCATTTTTTGCTATTATGAATAATGTCAGCACATTAATTTTCATTCTTTGGTATTCTAACTTCTTGTTTTCAAATAAGAATACCATGTAAAGGAAGAATAATTAAGGAAGAAGCATCTGTTTTATTTTTATGAATGAAAACACTCATTAGAAAAAGGGCTACAGAAGTTATGAAAAGTGACTTTTGTGAGTTCAGTGCAGCTTGAAATAGTATTGAATTAATCATTAAATTGGCTCTTGTTTACTAAAAGAAGCTGGTATATATATTTTTTTAGTCTCTGAGTTATGGTTCTACCATGTAATATTTTCTAATAATATTAGAAAAATCAGCACGTTTATTTTTACAAAAGTTTTTATTGTCAGTGATAGCTCTAAAGTTTATACAAGAGGCTTCTTCAGCAACCTGTTAAATACAGAGGCATTGAGGTTGGGCTTTCAATCAAGTGAAATTGGCAAAAAGCTATAGATCCTTATAATTTTCTAATAACAAAGGGAATTAATAGAAACCATATTTTGATGCCATTCTTGCATCATACAATGTGCTTTTAACTATGACATTGAAACTTTTAGTAGAATGGAAGCATTTAGAAAATTTTAACAGGAAAAGGAATAGAGACTGTTCAACTACAACAGCTGTTAACAGTGTCTAAACAAAGTGATGCAGTAGAGCTCTATTCAAACATGGATTTAGGGAAAAAGGATAAACCCAAGTAAATACATGTTCCAAAATATGTGACAACACTGGTGAACTGATTTAAACCATGAAATACCTGAATTTGTTTAGCAAAGATTTTTTTCTAATGAGTTTATTGTATATAAAACTGTATCCTGTGCTTTTTCTATCTTAAAAAAACAAGACCTCTCACTTTACTACCCAATTTTTATGGACACTAAACTATATGAACTGAATGTGCACAGACACGCAGACATACACACACTCACACACACACACAAACATACACACAAAGAATTTCTGCATATCTATGAAACCTTCATTTACCACCTTGACAAGTTATACTACAGTCAATTATCTTTATAAGCTAGAACATTATGAGTAGAAATGTTTCCATATTAGAGTTATGACACAGGTTAATAATTTCATATTAGATGCTATTGCTCTGCTGGACAGGTATGTTTCATAGCCAATAACAGAAAATCAAGAAGCACATCCAAACCAAGGCCACCTTTTGCTGCTATCCTTTAAGAAAGAAAATATTATTTCTTTTCCCTGGAATTAATTTCTTGACTCATAGCTGTAGTAACTTCCATTTTTCTTTCCCCAAAGCTAATATAAATTCCACATGTATAATGGATCAGAACATAAGCCTTTTGAAAAATCTGTATAAACCAGCTGTTTACAAGTTACTGTTTTTGTTTTATTGGTTAGATGCAAGTGGGTTTTTACATAGATCCAGGAATACAACGAGAATTCTCTACAGCCACATCCAGCACATTGTGTGGTACAATATTGCATAAAAAGTACATATTGTTTTCAAGATCAGAATCGTTAAATCAGATGCACATTACGATAATCTGATAATATACCCAAACAAAGCTTTACATTATCACATCTTTGAACACTTTTTCCATTACACAGATCATACAAATACATTGTGAATTTTGAAATTAACATGACCAGTGGATAATGCTGTCAGTGGCAATATAATATTGAAAATATTTTAAAAATCTCATTGCATTGCTTCTCAATTTAAAGATACAATGATAGCATCAATTTAAAGAATGCTATATTTTTGTTACCAGAATACATCTCCACAAGCAACCACTGTTTAAGACATTGAAACCCCAGATCATCATCATCAGATAGATAGATAGATAGATAGATAGATAGATAGATAGATAGATACAAGTTAAACTCGTACTTACTGATTTTGCAAAGGAGTTTTATTTTACAATTACAATTTTTTCGATTATGTGCATAATGATTTTTCTTTTTTTTAAGATTTTTATTAAAAATACAGCAAACATACAACATTATATTAGTTTCAGGGATGCACTATAGTTATTCGACATTCATGTACCTAAAGAAGTAGTCCATCCACCAACCATCTGACACCGTCCCACACTATCACAATATTATGACTGTATTCCTTTAATATTATTTTGTATTCATTTCAAGTGTACAGCATAGGGCTTAGACATTTATATAATTTAAGAAGTGATCTCCAAACTTGTCTACAATCCACTTAGCACTATACATACATACTTATTACCATACTATTGACTATATTTCCTGTGCTTTACTTTATCTCTCCATGACTACTTTGTAGCTACCAATTTGGACTTCTTAATTCCTTCACCTTTTTCATGCTGATCCCCAAGCTCCTCACATCTATCACCCCAATAAATCTAGTACCCATCTGACACCATACATATTTATTACAATATTATTGACTATATTCTTTATGCTATACTTTACATCCCTGTAACTACTTTGTAACAACCAATTTGTACTTCTTTTTTTTTTGAGGGCAGTGTCACTGGCCCCGACATGTGGGATCCGAACTGCGGCTGCGAGCACCCCAAGCCAGCTCCCAACCACCGCGCCACTTGGCAGGCCCCAATTTGTACTTCTTAATCCCTTCCCCTTTTTCACACACACACCCAACCCCCCTATCATCTGGCAACCAGCAAAATGTTTTCTGTATCTATGAGTTTGTTTCTGTTTTAATTTTGTTCTTAGATTTCACATAAAGTGAAATCACATTGCATCTATCTTCTCTCTGTCTGACATACTCCACTCAGCATAATACCCTCCAGCTCCACTCATGCCCCTGCAGATGGCAAGAACTCATTCCCTTCCATGGCCAAGCAATATTCCATTTTATATATTTACCACCTTTTCTTTATCCGTTTATTCATTGATGGACACCCAGGCTGCCTCCACACCTTGGCCATTGTAAACAATGCTGCAATGAACATGTGGATGCACATGTCCCCTCAAAGTAGTGTTTTGGGTTTCTTCAGATAAATGTCCTCAAGTGGGATTACTGGGTCCTTCTGTGTCTCTTCTTATAGTCTTTGTTTTAAAGTCTATTTTTTTCTGGTATAAGTATTGCTACTCCAGCTTTCTCTCTTTTTTTTTTTTTTCCATTTTTACATGTTTTTTCTATCTCTTTTCTTTCTATGTTTTGTGTGTTTTTTCAATCTGAAGTAAGTCTCTTGTAGGCAGCATATGTAAGGGTTTTGTTTTCTTATCCATTCAGCCTTCCTATGTCTTTTGATTGGAGCATTTAACCCAATTACACTGATAGATATGCAGCTTATTGCCATTTTATTATTCATAATTTTGATTTTTTTTTTCCTGTCTTAAAGAATTTCATCTAACATTCCTTGTAATACTCCGTTTGGTGCTGAGGAACTCCTTTAGCTTTTTCTTGTCTGAGAAGCTCTTTATCTGCCCTTTGATTTTAAATGGTAGCCTTGCTGGGTAGAGCACCCCTTGATTCAGGTCCTCACTTTTTACCATGCTGAATATTTCATGCCAATCCCTTCTGGCCTGCGAAGTTTCTGTTGAGAAATCAGCCAACAATTTTATGGGGGCTCCCTTATAAGTTACTAGTTGCCCTTCTCTTGCTGCTTTTAGAATTCTCTCTTTGTCTTTAACCTTTCCAATTTTAATTGTAATGTGTCTAGGTTTGGATCTAGGTTTGGATTCATTCTGTTTAGGATTCTTTGCTTCCTGGACTTGTATGTCCATTTCTTTCCCCAGGTTAGGGAAAATTTTCAGTCATTATTTCTTCAAATAGATTCTCAATCCCTTGCTTTCTCTCTTCTCCTTCTGGTACCGCTGTGATGTGAATGTTGTTATGCTTGATGCTCTCCCAGAGGTGTCTTAAACTATCCTCATGTTTTAAATTCTTTTTTCTTTTTGCTGTTCTAATTGGGTGTTTTCTGATACCTTGTCTTCCAAATCACTGATTCGATCTTCTGCTTCATCTAGTCTGCTAGTGATTCCTTCTAGTGCGTTCTTCACT
The DNA here is from genome assembly GCA_033961575.1 of Aselliscus stoliczkanus. Lineage (NCBI taxonomy): Eukaryota > Metazoa > Chordata > Mammalia > Chiroptera > Hipposideridae > Aselliscus > Aselliscus stoliczkanus. Next base: position 54,464,809 of record CM066728.1, read on the forward strand.
TCAGTTATTGTTTTCTTTACTTCTGACTGGTTCTTTATTATGGTTTCTATGTCCTTTTTAATACTGCTATCTCTTTGTTGAAGTTCTCACTAAGCTCCTTGAGCAGCCTTATAACCAGTGATTTGAACTCTGTATCTGATAGATTGCTTGCCTCTTTTTCATTTAGTTGTTTTTCTGATTTCTCCTGTTCTTTCATATGGGATGCATTTCTTTGTTTCCTTATTTTGGCTGCCTCTCTGTGTTGTTTCAATATATTAAGTAGATCTGCTATGTCTCCCAGTCTTTTTGGATGGCTTTATGTAGTAGGTGTCCTGTGGGGCCCGATGGCATAGTCTCCCTGGTCACCTGAGCCAGGTGCTCCAGGAGTGTCCCTTATAAGGGTTGTATGTGCCCTCCTGTTGTAGTTGTTCCGTGATTGTTGTTGTCATGTCAGTGGGTGGAATTGACCCTCAGGCTGATTGACTGTGGGGTTTGGCCAAGTTCACAGCTTATGGGCTGTTTTGTGGGGGGCTTACCACATGGAACAGGATTTGCACCACTGGGCTCTGGTGCTAGTTAAGACCACCCTTTGTGTGTGCCACTTGTGTGTGTGTGTTTTGGGGAGGGGGTAACTGGGCAGTGCTCCACTGTGGTCTGAAGCCAACCTCCAAGTATGTTGATTCTGGGGCCTCTTAAGAGGGGCTCCAGTTCAGGCCCAAGTCACCCACTGCCTGTGACCAGCCAAGGACTACCTGGTAGGAGCTATAAAGCTATCCATGATTATTTGCTGCCTGTGCTAAACTTGGAGACACATGGGAAGAGCCATGCTATGAACCAAGGCAGCTGCCATCAATACTAGGTATAAGGTAACTCTGCAAAAAGGTGGGACATCTGGAGGCCTGCTGTCACCTGCCAGCTCCCTTAAGGTTTAGCTGCTGATAGAGACTCATGTGGTATGCAAGTTGGATGAGGCAGGAACTCAGGGAGTCACCAGAGTGGGAAGAGTTGTGGTCACCAGGTTAACGTAAAATCTGATTTGCTGCCAGTACTGAGCCTGGAGGCACTCAGCAAAAGTCTCAGAGCGCACCAAGGCCGGTCACTGCTTGCCTGGAGCTTGCCAGACCCAGATAGTTTTCCAAGAAAAAGTGCAATGTTGGCAGGACTGGCTGCTCATGAGGAAGTGCTTCCAACTCTGCATGAGTGGATGGGATGAGGTCCCAGCTGAGTCAGCCAGATGCTCATGATACCAATCTGATTCAGATTTGGCCTGTGGGGTGGGGGAGGGGGCTCAACACAAACAAGATAGTGCCCATCTGCTGGCTGCATATAAGGAGGACTCCTCACTGGGGAAATGCTAGCTCTCCTCAGGTCCTACCCCAGAGGCCACACACCTCAGTGTGCACCTCCCTTGTGTCTCCAAGGTTCCCCAAGTTACTGCCCCTCTGCCAGAGCCCAAGATGAGTGCCTGAGAGCGAGCAAGTCTATGCATGGTCCATTTAAGAGAATGTCTGGGTTTCCTGCAGACTTTCATCCCACCTGAAATGTAGGAATCCCCACTGTGTTTCACAGGCAGATGTTTTGGGGGCTTCTCTTTCTGGCACCACTCTGGGCTGGGGAGCCTGGGACCCCTCGCACCTCTGAGGGTAATCTTCACGGCTGAGATATCCCTCCTGATTCTCAACCAACTGACGCAGGTTTGGAGCCTGTTCCACATCTCTGCCCCTCCTACCAGTCTTGACATGGCTTCTTCTTTATATTTTTAGTTATAGGAGTTCTGTTTAGTTAGATTTCAGATGATTCTCCAGGTTGATTTTTCTATAATTTAATTGTAATTTTAATGTGTTCAGGGAAGGATGTAGGCATGGTCTTTATCTACTCCGCCATCTTGCCAGGGTTTCCATGTGCACAGTGATTTTTTTTCCTTCAGCCTGCTCCCAATCTTTATGTTCTTTAATCATAAAATGTTAGCTATAGTGCCGGCCAAGTGGCTCAGTTGGTTAAGAGCTCGCTCAAGAGTGCAAGCGCTAAGCAACAGTGTTGCCGGTTGGATTCCAGGTCTGAGCTGAGCAGCCGCTGAGCTGCCAACAGGTGGCAGGATGGCTCAGCTAAAGAAAGAAAGAAAGAAAGAAAGAAAGAAAGAAAGAAAGAAAGAAAGAAAGAAAGAAAGAAAGAAAGAAAGAAAGAAAGAAAGAAAGAAAGAAAGAAAGAAAGAAAGAAAGAAAGAAAGAAAGAAAGAAAGAAAGAAAGAAAGAAAGAAAGAAATGTGAGCTATAAAATCTGATATAATTTGGGGCTAGCCGAGTGGCGTGGTGGTTAAGTGCTGGCTTGGGAAGCCAGCAGCCCCGGTTCGGATCCCACATATGAGGGCCAGTAACACTGCCCTCAAAAAAAAAAAAAATCTGATATAATTTGTATATTTTGATAATACCATCGTTTAACACAAAAGTGATGTATTCTTCCTTTTTTGTTCTCTGAAAACCATAAAACTCTATTAGCCTCTAATATACAGGAAGTAAGTTTTTAATTTTAAAGAAGTATTCCAGGGCCGGCCGAGTGGCGCATTGGTTGGAAGCTGGCTTGGGATGCCAGCAGCCCCGGTTCGGATCCCACGTGTGGGGGCCAGTGACTCTGCCCTCTACAGCTAACAACAGCTCCATCTGGAGCTGGGCTGTGCAAGCCCCGGCGATGGTGTAGGCTGTAGCCCCTGCTGCAGTGGGCTGCCATAGGCTACAGTGAGTGGCCCACAGCCAGCATGAGCAGCTGACAGCCAGCGGGAGCTGCCAATAGCCGCAGTGAGTGACCATCCAGAGGCCAGTGACCGATCTGCCTCATCCGGGAAGAGCGCAATGACGGTACCAACATGGGCCAGTAAAACAACATCCTCCGCAACTAGACTGAAGAACAAAAGGACAGTAGCTTGTCTGTTCCCTTCCCCCAATTCCCCAACGTTGTTCCCCTCCCACAAGTCCCCAATAAAATCTTTAAAAAAAAAAAAGTATTCTAAAATTATAATGACATAATTGGAGGGATTCTGTATGAAAAACAGCAAGCAATGTAATTTCCACTCTTGGATTCTCATTAAACTAAAGATTACATATATTTTAAAATAAATACATGAGTAAATGACCACAGTATTCATGTAGTTTGTAACTGTGTCATATAACCGGAATATGAGTTCTAGGTGGGGAACAGGGGAAACGGGAGTTTATGGATGTTGATTGTCATTGCTCTGTCTATCCTGTGTGTTTGTATCTTACCTCAGTTCACCCTCATGTCCCTATAAGGCAGATACTACATGTTTCATTTAACAAATGTGCAAAAAGAGGTTCAGTGGTTTGATGCAACTTGCTCCTATGTGACAGTGTTAGGATGGGTTAGTTTCCTCATGTGTTGAAGCAAGATAATAATACTGCATTACCAATTTCCCAAGGTGCTTTAGGAATCAAATGCAATGTGAAACAACTTTAAAAACTATGTGGAGTTCTACAAACATAAGAATTAATAGAATAAAAAACTAGCAATAAAAGACATAACCCATATTCCATTACAGTTCCTTCTCCCTTTCCTCTCCATTTGTTTTTCTAAGCACTCTTCTTTAATTCATCTCTTCCCTCCACAATGAAAATCCTTCTTCCTGGCAGTTTAAAATTGCCCAATAGGAGTATTGAGCTTAGACCCTAGAATGTTCCTTTTTATTTCCTCCTGTTCAGTCTTCAACTCACTTTAATAGGGCTTTCCCCCATTGCACCTCACTGAAACCCCCAGTTTCTTCACAAACACATTTGGTGCCTTTGTTCCAATTAGGAAAAATGCATTCCCTCCTCTTGGGGATGAATTCATGAGCTGAATGCAGGTTGGTGTCTTTATTCGGTCAACAACTTGTACAACTATAATTGGCCAATGAATACTACTTTGGCAAGATTGTTAATGACCTCCTACTGGCAAAATCCAATGGACATATTTTAAACTTCATCTTAATTAAGTTGTTTGTGACATCTGACACTGTTGAGAATCCCTTCCTAGAACCAATCTCCCTTCCAAGTGAAGCTGATACCAATGTCTCCTGATTCTCCTCCTAAAGCTCTGGAATTTGCTCTTAGTCTCCTACACAGACTCTTTTTTCTCTGGCTGCTTTTGGATTCTGTCTTAAGCTTCTTTTTTTTCACTCCACACCAATAACAAGCAACTAACTCATAAGGTGGCACCATAAGGTGACATATGGGTGTTTGTGCTAAGTTCTGTCACAGACTGTAACCTCTGGATGCAAGGAACTACCCAAACTCAGTCTTTGGTGGAAAAGTTAGAGTGCTCTGGGAACAAGGCATGGGTGTTTCTCCCATTATATGGTTCACCCCATCTCCTGTGCATTACTCTGCACACTATTATTCTAATGTCCTCCAGCTGTACTGTGGGGGAGAGCTGGTGGTGGCAAGCAGCATCTCATTCATCTCCATAACTAACACTTGTCACAAGACTTGGCACACAACAGGTATTGGGGGAATGTTTCATTGAATTGACTGAATGATTCTAGCCATACCACTTTGAGGAGCTGAGTGATCTAGGAAAAGTCACTTCAAACTCTCTGAACCTCAGATTTCTCATGTATAAAATGGAGAAAATAACAATGCTTCCTTGGGGAGGTGATTTTGAGAATAAATAAATATTTTTGAACTTTGAAGTGTCATACAAATGTAAAGGTTTAAAGGTTAAAACATTAGGAAATTGCCTCTGTGTTGTTCCTTAACAAATGTGCCTAGAGTGTAATAATTTAATGACTAAAAAAAAGTTTCAATTTTCCCATTGACAATTTTTTATTCAATGAAACAGTTAACATAAATGGTAGGAATTCATATTATTTTTTATGGGATTCAATTAAGTTACTTCCATCTTGAAACAAAAAATTATAACCGTTTAATAATTCTGTGTTTAATAATTCATCCTGAGGTTGAAAATGTGCTCACCTCTGCTCTGTTGTTTTCCTAAATAGTATGTGGAGCCTCTGGCTTCTGCTCTTACCTCCATGTTGCTGACTGAAACTACTGCCATCAGGTTTTTGTTCCTACAAGTTCTCATCAAGATGAAGAAACTTCTCTGCTAAATCTGGTAGATGCACACCTTTAGATCTTGTCTTACTTGAGGAACTTAGCAGCATTTGACATATTTGACCATCCCTTCTCATTGAAATGTTTGCTGAGCTTGGCATCTATGACATTGCACTCTCCTGATTTCCCTTCACATTTGAAAAAATTTCCCCCTGCGTTCCTTTTCCTGCACAATTGTTCCTTGGGGTTATGTCCTGAGGTTTGTTTTTTGGGGTTTTTTTGTTTTGTTTTTTTTAATTCTACAGTCACTATGCAGGCAATCTCATTCACTCTTAGGCTTTTACTCATGATTTATGTTGGTTACTCTTAAATCTTCTTTCAGTCTAGACCAATCTTCAGAGCTTCACACCTAAATAGTTAACTATCTTCTTGAAATAATGTGTTGGGTGTCCACAGACAATTGAAACTGAACACTTTCAAAATTGAACCTACCATCTTCCCCCTACTCCAGCTACTCTTCCTGTTGTATTCCTGGTTTAATAAATGGGTCCGTGTAAAAGTTAAGATTCAATGCAGGGAAACGACACCAGTTTAGGTGTCCTAAGCAGAAGGAACATAATACAGGGTCTCTATACATGCTTTTCCTCCCACCTGGAATCCTTTCCCCATGCTCCAACCCCTGGTGCCCTGCCATCTTTTTTCAGTTAATCCCTACTAATCCAAAGTTTCTAGTTTCAGTGTAACCTAGTCCTGGAAAACTTCCCTGACCCTCAAAGTCTGAGTAAAGTGCCTTTCCTATATGTTTTGTCAGAAATTGGTCGTAGATACTTTTCTATCATTGATGCGTGTTACATTTTGTTGTGATTATAAGCACGTCTGTCTCCCTCACTAGGCTTTAAGCTCCATATAGGCTGGCACCATATCTGCTATGCTTGTCTTTGCATCCATAACCTCTAACAAAATGGCTGGCACAGGCTATTTTGTGCCTCTACCCTTGTTCATGCTGCTTCAACTGTTTCCCTTACCTCTCAGTGGCACACATTTTCTTAACCCTCCTGACGTGGCTCAGGTATTACATGCACTATAATTTTTTCTTTAACTCTCAGATAGAATGTGTTCCTTTCTTCTTTAAGATCCTTGCCTTTTGGGGGGATTACCTGTTTGTGAGTAATAGAAACTCATTTCAACTGCTTTCAGTGAAAGTTGAAGCTTTATTATAAGGATATAAATGGCTATGCTCAGATACAGCCATAGCACTGGCCAAAATCTTGAAATGTTTATAAAATAGTTGATAAATATCCACTGCCCGAGTTCTTAAAATGGCCAATCCAGCCACCATAGCCATTTCTTATCCACCCTTCGATATAAACAAGAACTAAAGAATTCGTGTCTAGAGTTCCAGGGAGTCTCTGGTACCCAGCTCCAGTACCATGGGTAGTGGTTACCAGGAACTAGAGCATGAAAAATCCTCCACCCAGGGTGGCATGGCCTCTTCTTCTTTCTGTGCATCTGCTTATAATTTTTGCTCTTTGATATCTAGTTAGCTCAGGCTTCTATAACAAAATACTAGACCGGGTAACTGATAAACAGAAGAAATTTATTTCTCATAGTTTTGGAGGCTGGGAAGTCCAAGATCATGATACCGCCATGGTCATGTTCTAGTCAGGGCTTTCTTCCGGGTTCATAACCAGTCCTTCTCACTGTGTCCTCACATAATGGAAGACAGCAAGGGACCCCTCAGGTCCTAATCACACTCCCAAGGCCCCACATCCTAATACCACGATCTTTGGGCATTAGGATTTCAACATATAAATTTGGGGGGGACACAAACATTCATACCATAGCACATGTCTATCCCAACTTCTTATGCTTCTAGAAAACACTGATTAGCATCTTAATTGCTACTTTAATTCCTGGGAAGAAAAGTCTGGCTTAGAATGGGTGTCAATTCTGTACTGAGAACCAATGGTCACAGGGCGTTCAGATATTACAGAAATTGTTGCATGTGTCCAAGTCTATGCCTGATGTGAGCAGTTCTCAGGAAAGGGGCATGGACTAAGCCCTCACACCAAAACATGTCTTCTACATGCCACTGAACCCTACCCATGCAGCTATCATACAGCCTAAACCACTTTATTGGACTTAGTTTTTTCAATAAAGCTTTCTTTCTTTTTTTTTTTAAATTCAAGTTTATTAGGGTGACAATTGTTAACAAAGTTACATAGATTTAAGGTGTACAATTCTGTAATATATCATCTATATATCACATTGTGTGTTCATCACCCAGTCAGTTCTCTTTCTATCACCATATATTTGACCCCCTTTACCCTCATCTACCACTCCCAACCCTTACCCTCTGGTTCAATATAGCTTACTAATGGACTGTAAGTAGTTTGAGGGCAGAGGCTATGCCTGATTCATATTTTTATGTCCCCAGTGTCTAGGAGCACTTAACACAAATGCGTGATCAGTAAATGTTCATTTGATACATGAATAAAATAATAGAGGGGGAAAACGGCTAAAGTATCATCTAGCCTAATTATTTCCTTACCTGTGTTCCAAGAAGCAATCATCTTATAAGACATTTTATATTAGGGGTTGGCAAACATTTTCTGTAAGGACCCAGATAGTAAATATTTCAGGCATTGCAGGCCTCATACGGTATTTGTCACACATTCTCCTTTGTATTACTTTTTTTACACAACGATTTTAAAATGTCAAAAACATTCTTAATTCAGGAACTACATAAAAACAGGCAATAGGTTGGATCTGGTATATTGGCCATAATATTTTGACTCCTATTGTACATAGTAAATAAGTTTGGTTTGGCAGACAGACAGAACAATGGTCCCAAAAGATGTCCATGTCCTAATCCCAGGAATCTATGCATATATCACTTTATATGGCAAAAGGGACTTTGCAGATGTGATTAAGGGTATGGGCCTTCAGATGGAGACATTATCCAAATGTACCCAACATAATCACAAGGGTCTCCATAAAGATTAAGGAAGAGGATTAGAGTCAGAGAGAGAGGAGAGATTTGAAGACACTACACTTATGGTTTGAAGATGGAGGAAGAGTCCACTAGTGAAACAATGCAAGCAACTTCTGGAAGATCGAAAAAGCAAGATTCTCCCCCAGGGCCTCCAGAAGAATTGCAGCCGTGCCATGCCAACCCATTTGGACCTCTGAGCTCCAGAACTATAAAACAATAAACATGTATTTTTTAGCCACCAAATATATGGTAATTTTTTACAGTAGCAATATGAAACTAATACATTTGGAAAACAGAAGAGTATATTCCCCCTCTGGAATATTCATTATATATATTACAGGCTCTAAATAAATCCTGGTAGGTAAAATTGTTTGCATTCATTTAACAGAGATCTTTCCAAACTAATTTTTAATGAACTCTTTTGGGCTGTTTAGCACTAATTCTGTTATCTGTACCCTCGTTACTTGTATGGAAAGTACCCCACCTCTATCCCATTGCATATGGTTTGAAAGTGGCTGACCCCAGTTCCAGAAATAAGCATGCGATTTATGTCAGTTTGCAAATTCACCCCCAGCTGCAGTGCCTGGTCAAAGATGGACATGTGATCCACTTCCAGTGAGTGGAAATTAAGCTAAGAAAACTTTCCAGTATTTACTGGGGAAAAGGCCCTTTCTTTCTATATATGTTGTTAAGACAAGGGGACTTGGAATTCCTGGAGCTATCTGGCTCACAAAAGAAGCCAATAAGGAAGCAGAAACCAGAGGTGGAAAGTGCCAAGTTGTATTAGCTTTCTGTTGCTGCTATAACAAATTACTAGAAACTTAGTGGCTTGAAACAACACAAATTTGTCTCACAGCTCTCAGTTCTGGAAGGCGGAGGGTATGGTGGTACAGGTCACTGGACTAAAATCAAGCAGTCAGCAGGGCTGTGTTTCTTTCTGGAAGCTCTAGGAGAGAATTCATTTTCTGCTCATTTCTGTTGTTGGCAGAATTCAGTTCCTTTGGCTGTAGGACCTAGGTCCTCATTTTCTTCCTGGCTATTCAGGCAGAGGGTTGTTCTCAACTTCCAGAGGTCACTATAATCCTTGGCTTGTGGCCCCCCTTTTCCATCTTCAAAGCTAGCAACAGCAGGTTAAGCCTTTTTCATTTCATCTTTCTCCTCTTTCACTTTTAAGGACTGTGTGATTAGACTGGGCCCATGATAATCTCTGCATCTCAAACATTAATCACAACTGCAAAGTCTCTTTTACCATGTAAGATAACATATTCACAGTTTCCAGTGATTAGCACATGGACATCTTTCTGGACCATTATTCTACTTAATGATATAATTCAAACTAGGGAATGGTTGTGGCAAAGGCCAGCTCTACCCCTGGACTTTTCAGCTCTTGAAGAAATAAATCCCATTTTTCAGTAAAGCCAGGTTGAGTCAGGTATTTTATCACTTGCAACTTAAAAAGTCCTAACATGTAATTTGACTTCAAATTTCTGCTTTTTTTTAAAAAAGATTTTTTTGGGGGAGGGGGGAAATTGAAGGGGGGAATTGGGGGAGGGGAACAGCGTTGGGGAATCGGGGAAGGAGAACAGACAAGTTGTGGTCCTTTTTTGTTCTTCAGTCTAGTAGTGAAGGATGTTGCTTCACTAGCCCATGTTGGTATCATCATTGTGCTCTTCCTGGGTGAGGCAGTCGCTCGCCGGCCTCTGGACAGCAGCTCACGCTGGCTGCCGCCACTCACTGTAGTGTATGGCAGCCCACTGCAGCAGAGGCTGCAGCCCACACTGTCGTCTGCCATCTTAGCTATAGAGGCAACCAGGTGGAGCTGTTGTTCACCATCTTAGCTGTAGAGGGCAGTGTTACTGGCCTTCATATGTGGGATCCGAACCATGGCCTCGCTGCTCAGAGCTGGTGTCCCAAGCCAGCTCCTAACCAACATGCCACTCGGCCAGCCCTTCCTGCTTTTTTTATTGCTTGTGTTTATATTCCAAAAAGCTGCTGTTATAAAGCATACTCTTTGGGAATGTTGATTTTTCTCCACCCAACTCCCTAATTTTGTAAAGGAAACCAAGCTTCAAAGAATAAAAATAATTTTTCCAAGGTCAAAATTTTTCTTGCTCATTTCAGAATCGTAGTGAATCTCCAAAGTCCAGACTCTCACTGCAATTGTCTATATGAAAACTTTCACCTGCATTATGGATGTCTAGCTTCCCTTTTAAATGGCCAACCTCCATACCTCCTTCTATGAAGACATGCCCAGTCCCTACCGGTGCCCCAACAGGCTGATATCTGGATTTTATTTCCAATTACAGCTACTGTTTTTCTGTCTAGTTAGAGGAAGTCAATCGACTATTTGTCTGTTGGCCGGATTATTTATCAACTCATTCATTCTTTCTTTCTTTAACAAAATTACTTAGTGGAACTAATAAACCAAATTTCCATCTCATATTTGTTAAATATTCATTGAGTCTCCACATGTTACTATGTCTTTTCTTTTTAAGATATGTTAGAACTCTTTGATAGCAATATTGTCATCTTCCTGTAAACAAGTGTCTATTGTTGTTTTAGTTCCTGACAACCTGGGCCAAGGTGACCTTGTTCAATTCCCAATGGGGAAAGGTACCTCTTTCCTGTTAAGAATGTAAGAATGTACAATGGAAAAGGATTTCTAATTTCTGGGACTGAGAACAGCTTAGTCTCAAAGCCACTCATGAATTGCTCAAGAGGTGTCTGCAATGTTTGATTTTGTTCCCAGTTATCAACAATAGATTAAAGAAATGTGGTAATATATACACATTAAATGACTTTAAGAATTCTCACAAAATTTCTCATGGTTAACAAGAGATGTTATCCACAGTCAAACAGATTAAGTTTAAATTTTTATCCCATCATGTACTAACTACACGATTCTAAGCAGGTTATTCAACTTCTATAGTCCTCAGTTATCTTGTCTGTAAATAGGGATAAAAATGCCTATGTCTAAGATTGTTGTGGGAATTAAATAAGATAATACTCATAGAATACTTGAACCTGCATCTGATTTGTAGCAGCACTCAATAACTGTTAGCTGTTTATTAGTGTTGTTATTATTATTTAATAGTAAGTTTTGTCTTCCTTGATTGTGAATCAAGGAAGGTCAATTATTTTTATTATTATTATTTTTATTATTATTATTATTATTAGTTACAGATGTACAAAACTATGCAATAGTTATCTTTTTTACCCCTTACAAAGTGACTACCCTCTCTCCCCTTCCCTGTCCCCCCCCGATATCATACATATTTATTACAATTCCATTGACTCCATCCCCACATTATATTCCATATCCCATGACCATATATGTGTTAAATTATACTCAACATCTAATATTAATCAGCGGAAGCTTCAGATGTACAGTACAGTAGTCAGGCCACTACACCGTCCATGAAGTGGTCTCCCTGACAAGACATGAGTCCATCTGGTCCCCTAAAAAAAATATTTACAACATTATTAATTATATTCCCTAAACTGTCTCTTCTGTCTCTGCAGTAATATTGTAGTTACCAGTTTATGTTGCCTCATCCCTTCTCCCTCATGGCCACCCCGTCCCATCTAGCCCTCATCAGTTTTTCCTCTGTGTCTCTAAGACTATTTCTGTTTACATTGCTCATTTATTCAGTTCTTTAGATTCCACATATAAGTGAGATCATATGGTATTTGTCTTTCTCTGACTGACTTATTTCACTTAGCATAATGTTCTCTAGGTCCATCCATATCGTTGCAAATGGTACGATTTCTTTCTCCTTTATAGCTGCGTAATACTTCATTGTGTAAATGTACCACAGTTCATTTTAATATATATATATATATGTTTTTTTAATTTAATTTTTTTTTTTTTTTTTAGCTGAGTCATCCTGCCACCTGTTGGAAGCTTAGCAGCAGCTCAGCTCAGGCTTGCATCAAACTGCTGTTGCTCAGAGCTCAGCTCACACCATTGAGCAAGCTCCTAATGAACTGAGCCACTTGGCCGGCCCTTAAGGAAGGTCAATTATAAGCTGAAGCAAAGGAAACAATAGTAGGAACAAAAGTAGATATATCTATGAGTAGGTCACTAGAAAGAAAACAAAAGGAAGAAGCTTAAGACCACATTTTTTTTTGTCCAAAACACAAGAAGCTATAGCACATCCTTTCACTAAGCGCCATCTTTGGGTTTTCCCATACAAGGGGATTAGATTCTATGGCTAGAGAATATTAAGTTGAGGAATTATCTCTGGTTATTTCTATAAGGAAATGCATTCCTGATTACAAACAAACAAAACTAAAGAACTTTTGAAATGAGACCCATCAGTAAACTAGGACAGCCAAAAGTATGTTTCTGGTTGAGGAGAAGAAAGGCATATAGGCACCGCCATTTAGATGGTTATGGTCTTCACCATTATACTAGATGTTTTCTGCAGCTTTTTATTTAAAATAAATCAACATGAATTTTAAAATGTTAATTTAATGTCAAACAAGGGTAGAAGTAATGTTGTCACTAAAAGTTTGTAAATGAAATACTTCATTATATTTGTCTTTCTCATGGAATAATAAAGTCTTCAAACTTTTTAAATGAGAGTTCTTAAAGTATATAATGAATAAAGTATATATATGTATATAATGAAAATATTTCCAACTTTAAAGGCATGAGAAAAGGAGCGGAATCAAGAGATGATTGTTAATCATTGCAGGACAAACTGAGGAAATAAGTATTCCAAAAATGTACAGTTGCAGCTGATAGCAAGTGCTGTACAATGTAAATTATTGTATTTTTTAGATTTTACTTTTAGAAAAATTAAAATTTAACTTTTTTGGTTAGCATAGTTTGATATTTACATGATAGAAAAATAATACACTTAAAAAATTAATTGTGATGCCAAAAGTTCAATATTTTCAATTTTATGCAAGTAATGCTATGGAATATTGGGTAGAATATCTTTTTTAAGCCAGTGGTAGCTTATGAGAAGTCTCAATAAATCAATCATTTCTTTGTATTATTGAAATATGTTTATTCATTATATCCCATTAGGTAGATGCAAATGAGATAGGATAGATTGTATTTCTAGAATTGAAATAGTAAATCAACAAACAGCAAGGCCATTATATCAGAATCCCTTTGGAAGTGCAATTCCTGTGTTACACCTTGACAAGGGCTCTTCTCTGTAGGCAGCCCCCAAGTGATCCTTGTCTCCTGGTATTTATACCTTTATGTTGATTCCTCCCATACTGAATAGGGTTGACTTATGTGGCAAATAAGATATTGTGCAAATCACAGTGTGATTTCTGGTTCTAGTCTATAAATATTGAAGCTTCTGTCTTGTTCTCTTGTATCGCTTGCTATGGAAGAAGTTAGCTGTAATGTTGTGATGACACCCAAGCAGCCCTATGATGAGATTCCTGTTCCAAGGAACTCTTCAGACTTGAAAAACCCTGAACCAGAAACACCATCTAAACGACTTCTGAATTCCTGCTAAGATTTGGGGAAAATTGTTACACAGAAAGAAATAACTAACATCCATTATCTTTAAAAAATCTGAATTATGCATGTCTGTGGCCATGGTTTCTTTCAGCTACTACTCATACAATTAGCAGTATCTTCCAGGTTGCAATGATGCTTGCTCTTCATAATGTGAAATGTCTTCCACCAATTTCTAATTACGTGTTGGTTTTCAGCCTCTGTTTCCACAAAGATTTACATTTTTTTTTCTTGAGGGCAGTGTCACTGGCCCTCATATGTGGGACCGAACCGGGGCCGCTGGCTTCCCAAGCCAGCGCTTAACCACTGCGCCACTCAGCCCGCCCAAGATTTACATTTTAACATCAAGCCTGATAGGGAATTTAGGTGAAACTTCCAGAAAAACCATTTGCAACATCTGGTCTGTCATTATTGGTAAAAAAGTATTCACCAGAACTAAATTAATGGCAGAACTAGACAAACAACACAGGGAAGTACCATTAAAAAATACAGAATAGCATATGAATGTTCACTGATTGAAGGCTGAGAATGACATTCATCATACATATTGGCTGACTGGCTATGAGAAAAATTATGTATGTTTATATTATATTTGTATGAGTCAGGATAGGCTAGATTTTACAGTAATATAAACAATCACCAAATCTCAGAGGCTTTATAAAATATAAATTATTTGTTGCTCACTCTACTTATCCATGAGTTGACTTGGAATGTTGTCCTGTATCATCCTCACTTCAGTCTAACAGAAAAGCAATAAAAACATTTCTAGTCACCATGGCAGAGGGAAAAAGCTATAGCAATTTATACACACTTTTGCACATATTCCATTGGCCAAGTAGTCACCTGGCCAAGCCTTATTTCAAAGAGGAAGAAGAACTATAATCCCATTGTGTGCACAAGAAAAATATTTAGTCAACAGCACATATGCTACAATATGTATACAAATTAATATCAAATATTTCTGAGATGGATGCATTATAATAAACCAGCACTTATATAGAGAGTGCTACATGAGACAGGCCTATAATGTGACTTTTTCAAGCTGAGATAGGAGAGGGTGAGATGGAGATAAATGCAGTGGAGTGGACCCAGTCCCTATAATAGTCTCTTTGATTAACTGGCTACCTTCCTTGGAATATGCAACACTAGGAGTGACTTGGGTCAGTTTCCTAGCCTTGAACCTGTGGAAAAATGTATTTATTGATTCTGGACCATATTACATTTGGAATACAGTGAGCATGGCCATTTTCCTACTCTTTGAAGGCCCTTCCCCATAAGTTGTGGCATTTTTTTCAATTGCAAATTTCATGAGTCATAATACCAGCCCGTGTGATATCTACCATTAACTCATGAACCTGATTACAAAGGGAATGTATTTTCTTTTCATATTCATTGTCCTGAGATAGCTGGAAATTCTTAGCTCATATTTTTTCTCTCTTGGTTTCTAATTCTTTGACTTACCTCACTTATGGTTTATTTTCTTAACTTATCCTTTTGCCTTCCTGTTGAATTCTTATTAAGACTATAAATTACATTTATCATCTTCAAAAGTTATTTCTTTTGTTGTTGCTCCTTTTTCACAACATTCTGTTCTTGTTTTTCAGACATAATATTTTCTCTTATGTATCTGAAGATATTGATAGTAATACTGAAATAATTTTGCATTTTTTTTCTCTGTTCTTTTTGTTTATATTTAGATTTTTTTGTCTCTTTCACAATGAACACTTTCCTTATGTGCCTGGTGATCCTTAGTTAGCCAATCATATTTTAAGAATAAGATGTTATAAAGCTGAGTGAAAGCTCTGATAAAAGCTTACTGATGTATGGTCAGAGCTTACTGATGGTTAAACTTCACTGGTTAAACTTCCCTGGAATTGACTGGTAAGTCACCCTTGTCTTAGGGGAACCCCAAATTTCAATTTATGTAGGTCTTTTCTTGGGGACCATTCAATTTCTCCAGAGAAGTATCTTGAAATCTCATATCTAGGGAAGTATGTTCCTAGCTGCCAACATTTTCAAAGCAGAATCAGAGAAGAGGATGGAGGCTTGACAGTATAGCATATTTTATTTATTTATGGCCTGTGTCTTAGCCTCAACCTCTGCTAGGCCTGGGATCCTTGAAACCATATCCAGCATAGTTAATTTTCTCTCTTTGGGGAGAGGGTAGTGTGTGTGTGTGTGTGTGTGTGTGTGTGTGTGTGTGTTAGTTATGGGTATGTATTGTGTGTGTGTAGGGAAGGAGGTGATCTGGTAGTTCACCTTGTCTGTATTCAGACTTCCCACCATTCCTCTAGTTTTCATCCCTGCACTTCACCCTCCCTTCTGCATTCAGCCTCTCAGAACTTTGTGGTACACCTCCTGGCTGTGTCCCTCTGATCAGCCTGTAGTTCTCTAATGGCTTGTCTTCCAGATAGTTGTTGAAATCCATGTCCAGTATTTTTTTCTTTCTCATTTTCTTTCCTTACAGGCAAATACCTTTATTATTCTTTTGCTATCATTTTCGCTGAGGTTGTGGGAGGATAAGAGATAAGTGCACATAATTAATTCACCATTTTAACAAAGAATCCTTAGTTTTTTTCCCCCTATAAACATCAAGTCAATCAGACCTATTTTATAAGAGCCTTTGATCCTTAAATTCTTTTTCTCCCACAATTTTGCAAAATAGAAAAACAAATTCACTTTTTGATCTAGTAACACGGATAAAACATCTAAATAAATGTCCACTGTAAAGTGTTCTTCTCTTCAGCTGTTTAATAGTATACCCTGTGCATACCCTCCACAGTATTACATGATTGCATATTTTGAGATTTTTGAAAGAAATGTAAAATGTTATCAAACAGATTTAAAATTAGCCTCTGAACAGATGTTATACTGTTTTAAACTATTTTATTAAATGAGCCACCAAAAGATAAAAATAAAAAAAATTTGTAAGTAACATGATTTTTTTTCTCCCAATCTTTTTCAGTCTCTCCAGGGCCATTTCAAACAATTAGTATTTCAGGATTTCAAATTTGAACATTTCTTTAATATATATATATATTTATCGAATTTTCATTTAATAATTGCTCTAAGCTATTCTCTTTGCTTGTCATTTTGCTTTGTACCTAACGTGAAAGCATTTCATGTATGTAAATACTGATTGCTTTATTACCTCTTTTGCTATAAAAAGGTATTTCAATAGAATGTTTCAAAATATTCCTAATATGTATGTAAATTTAGACTATTTTCTGATCACAATTGCCAGACTGACACCCTTTCAAAGTCAGTTATTTATCTATAATTTCAAATTTCCTAATAGAAGCAGTCTCACAGTTTGCAGCAATTTATGGTTATTAATATCTCAGCAAAATATTTCTAGAACATATTCTGGAACGTAAGCAAGTTTTCATCTGAGGGAAATTATAATTTAAAGTATGACAAGACAAATACACATACAACAATATAAGGAATTGCTAAGATGAGAAAGGAATGTTCTCAGAAGAAGAAAACCATTGAAGGGCACCAAGTGAGGATGTAAAAAGGGATTTACCAAGCTCCTGTGACAGATGAGACTGTCACTTGAGAAAAACACCAAGGATGAGAAGTTGAATGTCTCCCATTTCAATAGTTGATCATTTCCCCCACTCTTTGTCTGACCCAGAAAAGCAAATTAAAGCAGACAGGAAATTCAAAGGTGTGGATTCTAATAGTAGGCCTGTTATACTTGGGCAGGGTACCTAGGTGAACGATCATTCATTTATTTCCATCTCTAAAGTAAGGCTGGGAGATTATATAGTTTAACACTATTCACATACCAGTACCATAGCAATTAGTATTAAATTAGTCAAGTAAAAGTAAAACTTAGCCAAAATGAAATGAAGCCATTTTGAAATTTAAAAAAATGGCTTTCCATTTTTGATAAGCCTAAGGCATTACAATAGGACCAGATAACATTATCAGTAGACACTTAGATCATCTGTTATTTTATAGTCCAGGTTGAGCAAATCCAAAATGTCCCCAGGCACTTAATTTGGGTTACTTTAGATTTAACAACAAATAAGAGTTTCAAATTTCAACATGCTAAAGAAAGTGTGTGTGATATAATAAACCACTGATGATAAGATTGGAAAAAGAAAAGGTCTGTTCCATTTAGTGACTATTTCCACACTTTGGATTTAATTTTGCATTATAAAGTGCTGGTATTTATAATATATTTCCTAAAGTTTTGCTTCCAATGTTGTGATAAAGACCAAAAAAGATAGAATCAGATAAGTATGTAAAAGGAAGCAAACTGAAGGGTGACAAACGAAACAAAATAAAACAAAAAAACAGTCAGTGTGAAAGGCAGTGTCTCATCTATACATTAACAACTCTGTAAGGTCAGAACTTTAGGAGCAAGGTGACTAAATTTTGAGATTTCTCTCCAGAATATATACACAGTTACAAAGTGTTCTGAGTCTTTTGCTCATCTCAGTATTAGGTAACTGACTACCTGACCAAGGATTGTCTCTCCTTCCGCACTCACATAGACACAAACAAAGGAACACTTGGAAACAGCACTGCTGCCAGCATCCCATAAATACCGTAGCAGATTTGCCAAAAAATTGTACTTAGGGTTAGAGGAAACCAAGGACGGAGAATGCCTTAAAAAGAAAATCCACAAAGAGAAATCTGACCCTAACCTCAGCTATGGAAGCTGGAGAAAAGAGAAACAAAGACCTAGTTATACAGACAACATTAAAACAAACACATGTACAACATTGATAAGCATTTTTCTTTAAGAGAGAAAAAATCAGGAAGGCCTGAAAGTCTCCACACAGACCAATCTGTTTGATGAAAATATATTTCCTTTTTTTTTCTGGTCTCCTCTATAAGACAGTGTACAAAGTGCTCATTTATATTTTCTTTGTTTTCATCCCAAAGCTAGAAGATCAAAGAGTTAATGAAACCTCCTTGCTATAGAAGGTCATTACAAAACTAAATGCAGCAATTCAAAGTGGAAAATAGAATGAATGCCAAGGAGATGTTTAACGAAGTAACATTCTAGATATATTCTTTGAAGAACATTTGCAGACTCGTTTGATTGCTTTAGAGCGCGCCAGGCACAACGCGTCCCCATGCACAGCTAACGTTGACTGATGGTTGTACTCTCCAAGCCGCGGCCAGGCCACTTGGAATTCCAAGAATATTTGATAGAGAATTATCTGATATGGTAGAAATATTCATGAGTATATTTTACATAGCAAACTGGTATTAAAAACTTCTACCTTCTCCCCTCCACTCTAGGCCTAATTAAATGTCCAAACATAAGACATGAGTCTATTCATTTGAAAAACAATTTAAAGTACTATTTTTCCAAGAACTGACAAAGTTGGTTGGGAAGATAATGAATTAGCTTGATGTTCCCTATTTGCTATTGCGATCCTTTATTTATTTATTTATTTATTTATTTATTTATTTATTTATGTCCTATTTTAGTGCTGACATCCTTAAAATGGGAGCAAATAAACAATATATAGAGAAGTGGTCTGAGAAATTGCCGTATTGATTTATTCAAAAGGGACAGGCTGGCACACTGGTTTTGCATTTCAGTGTGACATGTCAGAATTCACCATTCATAGTAGCCCTTGAATGTCAGCATTAGGACCCATTAGGTTTCTTTCTGGAAAAGAAGCAGCAGAACGGTCTAGAACTTCAGAAGTGATCATCTTGGTGGAGCCATGGCTAGGCTGCAACTCAGAGGCTGAGGCTAGAGGTTACTTAGAATCTCTGACTGAGTTGTTATCACAAATTTTTTTCATTATTTGAAAACTTGGGAAATACAGGTTGTTTTCATTTTGAGGAAGAGGGAGTTCTTCCCTAGGATAATTTGGGGAATAGATTAGAAAACTGGCAAAGCTAGGTTTTCAGATAATGTTTACACTCAGAGGAGGAGTATAAGAAAATAACATAGAAATGTAGAGCTATCTGAGAATTAGTTTAAGCAATTAAACTTTTTAATTATTTGGGGCAAATAATTGACCTATTTCACTATTTCACCGTAAAATGAAACTGTTTTGAAGTACTGTTGAATGTTGCACTGATGCCAATCGTCCTTTTTTTTTCTTTTTGCATCAGTGGTGCGTGTCACCTTCCTGCAAGACAACCAGTTTGCAGATGTGGCCAGAGGGGAAATTACTAGGCAAAAAATGAAAAGAAGGCATAAGTCAGCCTAGCTCTCTGAACCCTAGGGAAGGCAACTTCCCTCCCGCTTATGAAAGAGGACGATTGTGCTCAGTACCACTTATCCGGTGCCAACAATCTGGTAAGCCCTGTATTCAGCGCTACACCAAGGCTACACCAAGGTGACCCGGAGTTTGGGGCCGAGGTCAGGGAAAGGTCAGTGCCTGAAAAATGGAACTAGTCAAAAGGAAAGAATCCTAGGAATGGGTGAGGTTAGTCACCCACAAAAGTAGCCCAGCCCAAGAAATGGCATAGAGAAGCATTTTTTATAGAATCCAAAGTTCTAACTCTTTTAAATAATCCTGCTGGCCCTTGCAAGCTGGTGCTAATGTGCTCTGAAGTATAGTCCTAGGAATCAGCATTTTGTCACTTAAATTCCTAGACTTCTTTCACTCCTTCATCTGTTTTTCAGGTTCTCTAATTCCCTCCTCCTTTCTCTTTCTTTTCTTGTAACCATCACCACAACGCCAAAACTAAAAACCAGACACTAGGTATGAAGACCATCACCCTGTTATTTGAAAGTGAGTCAGCCTTCCCTACCCCAGCATCTTCCTGGTGCTTCCCTGTAAAGATAGAGTGTCAGATACGTGCCTCTATGGTGACGTTGGTTGGTTATGGTGTACCTACCATGAGTACTGATTTAAACAAACTCCCTCAAGGTTAACGGAACCTTAATGTTTGGCATATTATTTGCCCTTTCCTAGTTTTTCTTAGCTCATTTGATGCATATGAGTGCTTACATGGTGCCTGTTATGGGGAGAGGTTACAGGATGAAAGAGCATGGGCTCAAGGTTACTCATTTTCAGCCTTCCAAAAAAAAAAAAAATTGACATTTCTTCCCTTGGATGGCAAAATAAAAACATTTCACAAATGAAATTGTATCACTTTTAAGATGTGAAAATACTAGGTATACTTAGAAAAGGATTTCCATTTCAAATAGGTAGCCAGAAGCTGATATTGCAACTAAAATGTCTACTATTCATCTGGGTTCTTTTTCTGAGAAACCCCAAAATCATAAAATTAGAAAGTATTTCAATTACTTCTCTTCAATGTATAGAAGAATGAAGGGAGAGAATTCAAGTTCTTTTTGTTTTATATTTGTTGTCAAGAATTCATATAAGAAAGTCAATTTTATAGAAAATAATTTCACAAAATTACTTTTAAGAGAGTCAATTTCCATATATCAATTTCAGTAGGTCGTATAAGTCTTTTAATATGAGCTCTTTAGTTTTATTAGTGCATTATAAATTATTTATCTTGAAAAATACATTAAAAACAGAATTAGAATGTCTTTGTTTTATATAGCTGACAGCATTAAGTTAAAATAGAATGCTACATGTTGTAGAAAGAGAAATGTAAATGTGGCCTAAAAGAACGTTTTGAGTCAGTTTCATATTAAACATTGAATAGAAAAGTTGACTTATCTTAAAATAAAGCAAGTCACTACATCACTCTGCTACAAACAAAAACTTGGTTTGTAAATAAGGATGAAAGTATTCATCAAAATCACAACAAGAAACCAAATATTATGAATGCATAAAATTTCATGTTTATTTAATATCCATTACATAGCCAGTTCATTGAAACCAGACTTTGTAAAGACAAATAACATTTTTAATGAACATAACAATATCATATAGCTGAAATTTATCTTGTATTTTCACATTAGTAAAGATGTCACTATGCAAGAGTTTCAACAATAAAGACCTTGCGTGAATTTGCGTGGCTTCTCTCAGTGCTTCAAGACAGCACAGCCTCCATCAGCTTGAGAGGAGAGATTAGCAGTTCTGTGTTGAGGAACTCCATGATCATGTCCGCACTCAGCCATCATGGAAACTTCCCCCATTGTCTGAGTGTGATCTGTGTCCAGTGTGATCTATGTCATGGGTACCTTCTCTGAGGACACATCTAGAGCTCAGGATGGGTATTCCTAAGACCCAAAACAAAACAAAAATACCTAAAGGCAATATGCAGCTGATGTCAAAAGGGTCACTCTAGTCAAGAAGTATCAATAATTCTTATTTTTAGAGGTGCTCATATTTATTAAAGTTTACTCTGTACCAGGCACTTGGTTAAGCACTTAACACTCACTATCTCATAAAATGGTCACAAGAATATTTTAAAATAAGCACTGTAATTATCTCCACTTTATAAGTAGAGACACTAAGATTGACAGAGGCCAAGAAATGTCAATGCAGTTTCATAGTTAAGTAGTAGAACCAGAATGCACTTTGTAGCATCAAACACAGCCCAGGAAAGACCACTGTTGATAAGCTGATAGCTTCCACAAAGCCATTCATAACCCATTTCTGCCTTGTTTTTCTTTATTGTGGAGGCTGGAAAACAAAACTTTTTGATATTCTAAAAAGACCCCTTTTCTGTATTTCTAATACTATTTTTATTTTTCTTTCAATTTTTACATTTCAAACCACAACACAGCTCTCATTGCACCTAGCAGTGACCATGTGATAAATTTTGACCAATGAGGTGTACGATGAAGTTGCTTGCTGGGGCTTTGCAGAACATTCTTTAAAAGAGACAGACTCAGTTGTATAGTAGATCTCTAGTTAAGAGGATAGATCGCATGTTAAGTGTTCTAGACACATTAAAAAAAAAGAAGAAAAAAGAAAAGGAAAAGAGACATTCCTGATCTCTG
This sequence comes from Aselliscus stoliczkanus, assembly GCA_033961575.1. Lineage (NCBI taxonomy): Eukaryota > Metazoa > Chordata > Mammalia > Chiroptera > Hipposideridae > Aselliscus > Aselliscus stoliczkanus. The sequence goes on from CM066728.1 coordinate 54,487,167, forward strand.
CTCCCACCACCCATGTTCTTTATCCTGGACTATTCATCCTCAGATTTGTTGATACATAAGGGAGAAAAATCCTTTCTGCTAAGCCATGTTAACTTAGTACTCATGGCTGACTATACTGATTACCTAAGACTGTTCTACAGGCATACCTTGTTTTATTGGCTTCATAGATATTGCAAGTTTTTACAAATTGAAGGTTTGTGGCAACCTTGTGTTGAGCAAGTCTATTGGTGCCATTTTTCCAGTAAGCTCAGTAAATAGAATTTTTTAGCAATACAGTATTTTTAATTAAGCTACATACATTTTTAAGATATAATGCTATTGCACACTTAGACTACAATATAGTGTAAATGTAACTTTTATAGACACTAAGAAACCAAAAAATTTGTGTGACTCACTTTATTGAGATGTTTGTTTTATTGTGGTGGTCTGGAACCAAACCCACAATGTCTGCAAGTTATACTATATACTTTTGTGACTTATTGAGATTGGGGGAGAGTAATATTAGTTAAATAAAAAAATGAATGACTGAGTTGTATATCTTAATTGTGGTATATTCTGTACCATGTTTCTATGATTAAATTAATGTTGGCAGAGTTTCCTTTCATTTGAATACTAAACACTAGCACATCTGAAATAGCTATCAGTTCTTCTTGCTTTAAGTATGCAGGTTAAAAAATAAAGTAAGCCCTCTGGGTTATGTGTGCAGAAAGAACGGCTACAGCCCTCATCAGAGGATTCCAAAATCTAGAATTGAATTCATTGTTGGGCTCAACAGAGAAGGGAAGAAGAAAATCCAAGGGAAAAAATAAGAAACTTTTAGAGGAGATGAAATTCTCATGTTTAAAAATATATTTTTTTTCTAGTAAATTGAACAAAATCCACTTTTTAATCCCACTCCCCTGTTAGATTGAAAGCCCATCTCCAAAATTCAAAGAGTGTGTGATCTTAAACAAGGTTGTTTCATCTCTCTAAAATTAACAATAATTTTCAACCATAAAGTCAACATTTTGCAACCTATCTCACAGGATTGTTTTCAGGATTAACTAAACAACGAATGTGAATTGCCTAGTATTATTCTTGACACATAGAATACATAGATTTTAATTCTCTTCCCCCACCCACCCAGTTCACCATCACTCATGCCCTTTGACAGAAGAATGACTTTAAAGACTACTGTCTTTTTTTTTTTTTTTTTTTTTTTACTTCACAGCCCAGTGACCATACAAAGATAACATTTTATCATTTTATTTGGCTGGACACAGATATTAGTGAAAGAAATACCACTTGCTAGAATGTAAACTTCCTAAAGACAGTAACCATGTCTTATCAGTGTTCACATTCCTCAGGAACTTGAATTTCTAAAGAATTTGCAGTTAGGATAGCTCAACAGAGAAGAATTTTTGAGCCCACTATATTGCCATTTAATGATTTATCAATCCAAATGACTCATCTTTTTCAAGATGCAATCTTGTCAGCACTTAATGTCCATCAAGCGCAATGTCTGAAAACCTATAAAGCAATAGAGAACAAAGGAAAACCCATATTGTGGATGATAAGATGAATGAATTTAAAAAACACAAAAATATCTTATAATGGTTGTTTATTGTGAACTATTTACTAGGCCAGGAACCTTCCTATATTCTCACTAACCCTCTCCACAACTCTGCAAAATGGATGTCATTAAACCCATATTACAGAAGGGAAAACCAAGGGTTAGAACCTTGACTGTCACTAACTAATAAGTAAATCAGAGTGCCTTAACTAGAGTTTGATTTTAGATCTCTCATATTCCAATGTTTGAGCTCTTTGCTCTCCATATACTGCATCCCAGAAGATGTGAAGATTATGAATTTCTGGAAAAAAGAAAAAAAAGTCAAAGAAATCATACCTTTAGTTTGGTATTGAACAAGGTTTTGGGAACCTTAATTATTTAGATCTATAACATCAAAATTATTTATTGCTAATAAAAAAAATAATAATGTCCAATATTACCATTGCAACATAGAGGTATCATTTAATCTTCACAACATTTCTGTGAGGTAGATATTATTACTTCCCCATATGAACAGATGTTGAAATTTACAGAGAGAAATGGTTTTCCCAAGTAATAGGCCTTAGACCCACCCACACCCTGATCCCATTGCCTACTACAGAGGTTTTTCCACCATTCTGCCACATTCTGCTCTCCACGAACTTTGCCTGAATTTTAGTGAAGAAAAGGACAAAGAAAGGGATGGGGACATGAAATAATCATCTTTGGCTCATCTTCCTTCCATTATCTCAAATGCTTTCTGCTTAGCAAGGATTTTTTTTTTTTGACGGGGTGTCTTCTGAGAAGTCATTCTGATAAAGTATGGATTCAATAAAGCAAGTCTTCCCACTGAGCATGGTTTGGCAAGTATTAGAGTGATTTTCTAAAGGTCTTTAGTTCATGCTTGGTTTTCAGTGTGTCCTTTTTCTCCTCCTTAACGTCTGTTTTCAAACGAACAGTGAGAAATCATTTTAAGGGCTAGAATAGCTCTGGGGTATTTAACAGGTGCTGGAACTCATGTCTAGGTCACCAGTTCAGATCCAAAGATATATGGTTCTCTCTTCTTCTAACCTATGACTTCAAGCAGTAAGACCAGACAAATATCTTTAAACTAGCATATTGTACCATAAAACCATTCTTCCCTACTTTGATTTAGAGGTGCTGGTGAGAAATCAACTAGGATTGTTACCATTGAGAACTAGCAAGGCAGTAACCATCATTCACTCCAGTGACACATGGTACGTCTCTTGTGCTGTTAGAAGCAGAGCAATTGGATATAAGCAACCAGGAAAGGTGAGACAGCATATATTAATTTTTTAAAAATTCATTTTGAGTTTGAGAAAGGGGGAATTAGGGTGAGCTGCAGAAAGAGCAGCAAGGAGTAGTTGACCAAGAAGAAAGATAATGGCCCAAGTTTGGACTAAATTAGAAAGATCAGAAAAAATAACAAATGAATAAATAGTTAAACATGGGAAGGAAAGAGTCAAATGCCAACTGTATCAACTTTGAAAATTAGGGAACCCTGGACAATAAGGGTGAAGGTCGAAGCAAAAGGCAGTTAATTCTGCACTGAGTGATTCTTAATTATCTTTCTGATGATCTTTAAATGTTAAAAACATAGTGTTCATATTATTAAAGGAAAAATGCCTGAATCAGGAAGGCTCACTAATATTTATAGATAATATCCTGGTCCTGGAGTGGACCAAAGATGTAAAGGTGTCCTTCACAGCCCAGCATTTGCAAAGGCTTTTTTCTGTCTGGCCGTGTCATACTTTACATATTTCTCATTTTATCCCTTCTGGAACCTCTGTTTTACTATTGTTAAATGCCCTATTAGCAAAAGTCAATACTTTTATTTCACTGTTCTGTCTAAAAAATACTTACCAATTTAATTGTCACAACAAACCTCTGAGATAGTACCTATTCTTATCCCCATTTTACAGATGAGGAAACTGGTACAGAAAGGTCTGGCAGCTTCCCAAGGTTATGCAGATAGATAATCCTACTGAAGCTAGGATTCAAACTCAAGCAGCCTTCTCAAAAACCTTGATCTTAACCATTACATAATAATGTCTTGCTTAAATATTTAATTCAGTTAAAATACTTTATAGTCTTGGGCCGGCCGAGTGGTGCATTGGTTAAGAGCTGGTTTTGGGATGCCAGCGGCCCTGGGTCAGATCCCACATATGAGGGCCAGTGACACTGCCCTCTACAGCTAACAACAGCTCCACCTGGAGCTGGGCTGTGCGAGCCCTGGTGATGGTGTGGGCTGCAGCCCCTGCTGCAGCGGGCTGCCATAGGCTACGGTGAGTGGCCGGCAGCCAGGGTGAGCGGCTGTCAGCCAGTGTGAGCTGCGTGAGCCACGGTGAGCGGCCGTCCAGAGGCCAGCGACTGATCTGCTTCATCCAGGAAGAGCGCAATGACGATACCAACATGGGCCAGTGAAGCAACGTCCTCCGCAGCTAGACTGAAGAACAAAAAGAAAGCAACTTGTCTGTTCCCCTTCGCCGATTCCCCAACGCTGTTCCCCTCCCCCAATTCCCCAATAAAATCTTAAAAAAAAAAAATACTTTATAGTCTTATAAGAATAAAACTTCAGTACAAACAAAGGTATAGGTATGTTTCCAAGTATTGAGTGGCTCTATAACTGACTTAAAAAATGAATTGTTTTTTATTAAGAAACTTGATTTAATTCCTAATCTATTTAGGTATGCAAATTATATTTTTCAGAAATAAAAAGAAAATGTTTTATCTACATAATAATAGAAATATGAAAATTCACAAAGACTCTAAAAATTGTAACATGTTAAATGGCTTTGTTGCTAATGGGGCACCTCTTTGAGGTATGTCTAGTTTACAAATAACAGAAAACTTCTGTATTTCCACCATCATTTCTGGGGACTGTAAACATTGTTTGTATTAATGAAAATGCTAGATCAGTTGGTGGCATTTCAAACAAGGAAGCAGAGGTTGTACTTTGGAGCTGAACATAAACATAATTGGAAAAAGTGATGATGAAGTAAACCACATTTATGCAAACATTTGAAATAATGGCTCATGAGTCCTGTATAATATTTTTCCCTTTTTAAAACAATCATACACAATACCCCATTGGTTTATTTCTTGGCATTTTATTCATGCTATACATCTTCCTGCTGGATAGGAGATCTAGTCCATATCATCACCATTTTTCAAATTAAGTTTATCATTCTTGCTGGGTGCTTAGATGAAGTAAAATATAAGGATTCCTCAATTTGTTTCATTATTTCTTGAAATCAGAGTTTCAACCGGTGACAATTAGAATGACAAATTCCTAAACTTTATGGAAAGGGAAGACGTGCATGGGAGTTTATGTGTGTGTGTGTGTGTGTGTGTGTGTGTGTGTGTGTGTGTGATTTATCCATGTGCCCAACCAGAGATTATTTCAATGATGACAAAAATTGGGAATAGGGACTGGTAAATATGCTCTCTCTGGGGGAAAAAAAAATACATATTTAAAATGAGATGGACTTTCCCTTTATTGCATATTTATTTATCAAAGTCATAGAAAAATCAAGCTCATTTCAGGATCCTTGAAAAGTAAACCAAGAAATGATTAGGAATTTCTGTTAAAAATGTGCATTATATGGCTGAAATGCTGAATATAACAGATGAAGAAGAAAAAAAAAACTACCTACACTTTCCAAAAAAAATTTTTGTTCTGACCAAAAATCATTTCCAGGCAATCTAGTGAATAAAGTAAACATAAAATAAAATTTTCCTGAAAGTTACACACCTCAAGTTTCTATGTTTGGCCTTACTAGAAGCATGGACTTTCCATCTATATATCCCAGACGTGTATTATCCAAGAAGACATCAGCATAAGGTACAGTGGAGTAATGCTTCTAAAAATGTGATCCAAGAAACCATGGAGTTCCATGAAAATACTACATGTAAGCAATGGATGGTCTTCGTATTGTGTAGGCTAATCAGGTATCAGTAGCAATGGCCATCCTCTTTGTTTCAGAATGGGCAAATAATTCACTTATGATGTATAGTAAAATTAGATATCAGCTCATTATTGCCTCATGGAAAAGAGCAACAATTCAGATGAATTACTTTGATGGGTACAGCTGGAGTAGGAGGGGTAAGTAGCGGATGCTTAGACTTTATCCAAGCGGCCTGAGGATTGAAGTACTTTTCTAGTCACGTTCTTGGACAGCCATTTCTATGACATCCTGAGATTTCCGGACTACTGAAAGTGTGATAGTTTACTGATCTTGTATTCTATTAGAAAAAAAGTTTACACATTCTGAAGGATAGGTTTCAAATGACTATATGGGGTACAATTTCCACTGGAATGATTTCTCTTAATCTTGAACTTTAACCATTCCCATTGCTATAGTAGCTCCCAAAAGTTAGCATCATTCATAATATCTTCAGACTGCTTTTCTGCACATTAATATATTCTTCCCAATCTCATATGATAGCACCTTAATGACAGGAATTATGGCTTCCTTCCTCCCTTCTTCCCTTCCTTTTTGCTTTCCTTCCTTCCTTCCTTCCTTCCTTCCTTCCTTCCTTCCTTCCTTCCTTCCTTCCCTCTCTTCCTCCTTCCCTTCCTTTTTTTGTATGCCCAGCACATAAGAGTCTGCTCCATAGAATCAATTTGAGTGAATGCATGGAGATACCTAAAGTAGATGATTTGCTGTGTAGTGGTACTCAATTACCTAATGTAAAATTGCTGTCATAAGAAAAGTAAAAAAAAAAAAATACATAATCCTAATGCTTTTTAAAAATGTACAACCACCTCACACCATGCCAAAATGTCTCATGGTATAAAGGTCCCTTCTGTGACAACCTCACTGCCCTGCATAATCACTTGCAAAGAACACTCTTGTGTCATCACATCTCTGCCTCACACATATAATTCTATATGAATTTAAAAACCTTCTCTCAACCCCAAGGTTTAGACCCATTAACCTTAGCTTTCACTAACCAGTTCCATGCAGTTTTGTAATAGCATCTATACTATAGTCCTCAGCAGCCTTACAACATGCTCTTTCATGAGCACCCAATGTTTTGAAGAAAGTGACCAGTCTGTCATCATGCAGGGTTCCTAATGTGATCTCACTTCTCTATTGTCACCTTTCTGGCCCACCAAAGATTGTGGAGGAGGAACACTATGAAAAGACTATTTATGCCTGGTCATTGAAGCAATTAAACAATGCATCAGACAAAGATGATATCACCCTCTTAACAAATAAAACTTCTTAAAAGACTGAAGGAGAGAAATACAATTTGATGAACTTGGACTTCAAATGTGAAATTTTGAGATATTTACCTCCTAGCTTAAAATCTTCAACTTTTATACTTCTGCACTTCTGCATATTTGTTCCCACTATGTGGAATGTTCTTCTTGCCTCCTCCAAGACAGCAACTCAGTGTCAAGTCAGCCTATAGCTCCCCAAGCTGTAGTCACTCCCACAGCAGCTTCATGATGTTATAGCATATCAGTGATTACAGCCTTTATGTAATATTTGCACTGCTGTATTCACTGCACTAATTTTTACTTAATTTGTCTTTAAATTAATTTTTAAAATTATGTTTAACTTAAATAAATGTGTTTTAAAAGGAAGTTTTGTGTCCCTGCCATAAATAGATAGTAAACTGGAAAAATTAATTTAATGAAAACCATACAATATTATTAAATTCTAGCTCCACATACTTTCCTGAAGACCCCTGAAGACTCTGAGCCCGAGGCTTGCCTTCTATTTCTTAAAAAGTATAGCGAGTTCTTTGTCAGCACCCGCCTGTAACTTTCTTCTTGATATAATTAGAAATCTCGAGGGCCGGCCCAGTGGCGCGGTGGTTAAGCGCTGGCTTGGGAAGCCAGCTGCCCTGGTTCAGGTCCCACATATGAGGGCCAGTGACACTTGGGAAGCCAGCTGCCCCGGTTCAGGTCCCACATATGAGGGCCAGTGACACTGCCCAAAACAAACAAACAAACAAAAATAGGTTAGAAGTCTCAAAAAACCTAAAAGGAAGTGAATTTTCTCACTGTGTCAATTCAATATTGACATCCCTCCTAAAATCATCTTGTGCACACTAATAGAACACATCCCTCAACCTGGGAAACACTGGGTTGAATATTGTCCAAGGCCACAGCTATCAGAATTTATTGTGCTGGGAACCAGTGATTTCAATTTATAGACACGAAAAAGACACAAAGGTATATGCCTCTTCGAAAGCGGACATCTTCCCCCAAACATCTTGTGGGAAGAAGAGATGACTCTACTCTCTACTCTATGACTCTGAGTAACTTGTTCAGACATGAAAAGGTAATGAGAAAGTGTGAATAAGAGCAAGAATAATCATTCAACTGCTGAACTTGATTTAGTTGTTGCAAAAGACCTTCATCTAGCAATCAAATTGAAATATGTTGTTAAAACAGTCAAAACTATTTTTGGCAGGGTTGAAAGGCAAATGATGAGATCAGTATAACAAGGTGTCTGTATTTTGGTAAAGAATTAATGCAATTTTGGTAAAAATGGCAAACTTACTTAAGCATCTTTAACTTGTTCTAACTACCCAGTGACTATTTACATAATAAAAGTGAATGTTTTAAAAACTAAAATGAATAGTTAGTTCCATTTATTATTATTTTGTTATAACCTTCTGGAGCTTCTTTTCCCCTGTTTTCAAACAAAGTTTTTTTTTCTTTTTTAAATTAAAATTTACTTGGGTGACAATGGTCAACAAAACTACAGAAGTTTCAAATGTACAATTCTACAATATTGCATTGTTCACCGTCCAGAGTCAGTTCTCCTTCCATCACCATATATTTGACCCCCTTTACTCTCTCCTACCACCTCCCTCCCCCCTTACCCTCTGTTAATCACTAAACTATTGTCTATGTCAGGGATCGGCAAACTGCGGCTCCCGAGCCACGTGCAGCTCTTTGGGTACATTCCCTCTCAAAAGTTTGCCTACCCCTTGGAAGAGCCAATCTTGTTCCACATAGCAATTTAAAAATTATTTGAGAGCCATAAATATATTTTTACATAATCACCATTATGTAAATAGTATCCTTTAAAATTTTATAAATGAAACTATGTTAGTTTTATTTTCATTTTCAATTTTACTTCAGAGTCTGTGGCTCGCGAGCCACAGTTTGCTGACCCCTCACAGCTCTTCCATCTCAAAAGTTTGCTGACCCCTATGTCTATGAGTTTTGTTTCTTTGTTTGTCTTGTTCCATTGTTGCCTTCAGTTTTATATCCCACATGAGTGAAGTCATATGGTTCTAGACTTTTTCTGTGTGACTAATTTTACCTAGCGTAAACATCTCAAGACCCATCTATGTTGTTGCAAATGGCAGTATTTCATCTTTTCTTAGGGCAGAGTAGTATTCCATTGCATATATGTACCACATCTTCTCTATCCAATCATCTGTCGAAGGACACTTTGGTTGTTTCCATGTCTTGGCCACTGTAAATAATGCTGCAATGAACATCGGAGTACATATATCTTTATGGATAAATGTTTTCAGGTTTTTTGGGTAGTTATTTCCACTTATAATTTTGTTTGTATTTTTTTTCTGTAAGCTTAAACAATCAGACACAAAGTAAAACCTCAGTTCAAAAACTTTCTCCTTTGTAGAGTGCTGCTAGAGTTTTACAAATAACCAAAGCTTAGAATCTTTTTGTTATCCAGCATGAAGTAAAATCAATAATTAAAGCTGACTCACATAGAAAGTAGCAATGGAAAATCAGTGGGAAAGATTGTTGTTATTTTTTTATTTCTACGGCAAACTTAAAACACCATAATGGCAATTGAGATATCAATATTTTTTAATAACCCATTTTACTTGGCAGGAATGCCATGGAGTTCCATCCTTCTACCTGGGACTTAGAGATGGTAGTTTTCATAACATTAAAGTTGGTTCTAGTCATTTCACACACTCACTTCTGAGTGAGAGACAGGTGGCTCACCCTTACCAAAAGCAGCCTCAAAAAATCACCATGGCACCTGACACTGTAAGATAAAATATCAGTTAGTGCAAGCTTCTGCTGCTCCCTCATGCCTTTACCTACTAAATTCCTACTTCGCTCTGCTTAGAAAGCAATGAACACAGGCCAGGCCCACAAGTTTCAAGGCAAATTATCTGCAGTATCTGTAAAGCCATGTAGATGCTGGGTTGGGATATTGAAATTCAATGGCTTGGTGTTTTGGAGAACATTGTCCTGGGAACCAGGAGACCTGGGTTCCAGGTCCAGCTGCATCATGGTGTGACACTGAGCAACTCTATTGTCTTCACTGATTTTCAGTGCCCCCTTCTTTAAATGAAAGGGTGAGAAGGCATATATGTAATCATTTCTTGCTCTAACATACTGTGATTCTAAGTCCTATAGTTTTACAGGGATATCTAGCATTAAAAATAATGTTCAATAAACTCGAACTCTAAAGTACCAGCCCTGTCAAGAGGTTTTAAAAAGAATAGGCAGCATAAACTCTCGTTAACAAGTCATGCACTTTATTAAGGAATTAATAGTAGACCGACAATTAGACAGATACTGTGTTTCCGATTTGCTGGTTAACTCATTGACTCTGCTATATATTGACCTTTAGAAAACTAGAGAATGATAGATGTGGACCTAACCATTAAGTAGCTGATCTTCAAATATACCTGCATTAGTATTTTATTGATTGCATTTCATTTTAATTGTAGTGTGATTAAGATTCCAAGGAGATAAATATCTTCCTTTATGTGAGAAGCCCACAGAACAGTAGCCTTGAAACATTTATCACAAAAATAAACACAGACTATCACCCAACAATTAAGCATAAAAATGTCTGTGAGTGACTAGGTTAATATAGGCCTTCGTGTAAAACCAGTGATTTACATCAACCTTCACAGGAAGAGCATGTTTCCACAGATATACAGAATATCCCCAATCTAGAAGTCTAGCTGAGAAAATGCGCCCAAACTTAGTGTTTACAACAGCTACATCCTACAACCTAAAACTAAAAGCCAAAGACTACATTTTCCAATCATTTTGTCAAAATCAAAGGAATATGTTTATTTATTTTAAATTTGAGTCAAAATGTGATTAATCCCACAATTTTAACTCTAATATTCTTCTCTTTTCCAAGAACAGTAGTCTTACTTTAAGAAAGGTAGCAGGTAATAGTAATTTCAGTCAGTCAATATCGGTTGAAATTCGGGCATTCTAAATATGAGAAGGTAAGTGATAAAATCCAATAGCAGCCTGGCTCAGCTTATTATAAAAGTTATTCCAGAGAGATGGTCTTCAGTTTAGTGGAGTTCCCTATCTCTATTCCTTCATTCAGCAAACTGTTGGAGCCCACTATGTGTTAGGCACATCATAATCTTCCCAAGCAGGTCCCTTATCACACTGTATTTTCCCAATGAATCAAATACAAAACATCTAGTGACACGAGCTTGGAACCCTATTTCAGAGGCTGAATATCAACCACACAAAGAGAAGAGAAAAGGAAGTCTGAAGCTAGAAGCCCATGAGAAAGTATTCTATGCCTGAGATCCCCAGATCTTCAACTCTGCTCTGACTCCATTTCCTGAATTCCACCCTTTTCCACGTGTTTTTCTTCAGTGAGAGCAGGCAGCATAGTATAGAGTAAGAACACTGCCTCCGTGGCCACACAAATTTGCTTTTGAATCCTCACTTCCCCACGAAACTAGATGTGGAACTTGGCAAGTTTTTAAAACCTATTTAAGCCTAAATTTCTTCTCTAAGTTGGAAATAATAATACCTACTCAAGGTTGCTGCAGGGATAAAATGAGATAATGTGAGCAAAGCTCTTAGTACTGCGTCTGCAAATGATAAGCACTAAGGAAAGTGTAGCTTCAATTTAATCTTGTCATTAGCAGAGCATAGAGATGACAGATGAACTAAGATTTATTAAGTTCCAAGTACTCCTTGGGCAAAAAGAGATTCTAGAAATTACCCTTTCCCTTTCTCTCTCCCCACCCCACCTCACCCGTTTCTTCTTTATGAATTTGAGAGCTAATTCTCTGGCTTGTGTACCGTCTCTCCCTTCATCTCTTCTTTCTAATTCCTTGTGATTCATTTTAGAAATATCACTGTATATCAGCAAAAGCATTAGCAGAAAAAAGAGAAAAAGAAAAACGGTAGAGATTCAAATCATTACCTTGAAGTTTATTAGTAGATATTTCTAAGGGGGGAAATTAATGATTTTTGTCCTCTTGTCTTCTGCTCTTTTTGTATTTTCCAAATGTCTACATTGATATGAATTACTTTTATAAAGAAAAATAGCGTATTTTAAAAAATATTCGTGTGTGTGTTCCCATATGCTTGTGTGAGTATACAGCTGGAGGAAGTGACTCATTAACTCAGTAAAGGTGTGGTTGTAGGGGATTGTCTGAAATAACTACAGCATGCGTGAGTACTAAAAGAAAATTATTTTAGAAAAATAAAAAAATAAATAAATAAAACGGGATTTAGACTTAGAAGAACATTGGTTTAAATCCTAGTACAATGACTTCGTAGTTGTATGACCTTAGTCACTTCACCTTTCTAAGCCTCATTTTTCTCATCCATAAAATGGGGTGGTAGTACCATTCTTCAGCAGTGCCTTGAAGATGAGATGAGATTGCATGTGAAAAACATGTATGATATATGTCACAGAATTAGAGCTCAAATGTGTTAGTTGATTTATAATCTGAAGCATATCTGAATGCTTTTTTAAAAAAGAATTAACCTGAAAATTTAGATAAAAACTCTTGCACTAATTATAATTCTCTAATGCATTTGGATGATCCATCCATACCTGAAGTGTAACATGGTAAAACTAAACTTAATATTTTTCTTCATAGTTCACTCCCCTAAAACTAGCTCATTTTCTTTTTATAAGTACTATTGATGAACAGATCCAACTTCTGATTTTGCAATATTCATCCTGTTCCTTATTCTAATAGAGGTGTCCTCTGAAATATTGGTTGGTTCCACTCTTTTTTTCTCCTTCACGGTTTCTCAATTATGGAACTATTGACATTGTGGGTTAGGTTATTCTTTGTTGTCGGGGGCTGTTCTGTGCATTGTAAAATGTTTAGCAGCATCCCTGACTTCTATTTTGTGATAATTAAATATGTTCCTAGACATTGCCAAATGTCCTCTGGGAGACCACATTGCTCCCAATTGAGAACTATTGCTCTCCTTTGCTCATATCCCATAGTAATAGCACTCTGGTGTTACACCATAGGGCGACACAATACTAATAACAGTAATAGTGACTGTTTAAAACATTTATTCCCAAACTTAGTGTTTGATTTCTAAAATTGTAATAATGAATTGCCATGTAATTTCCAGATAGTTGTACAAGAGGATGCACAGTGTGTTGCATTCATATCTCAGATAATCTCCGAATAGGACAGTGCTTCATGTTGGCTTTGTTCAAAGGTGTTATTCATTAATAAGTGAAAAGCTCTCCCTCACCACTAACGTTCACTCTGAAAAGTAACCATTTAAATAAAAATGCCCTCATTTTTAAATTTTGTTATGTTAATTGTATTCATTATGTATTTTCACATATTCTTGTTGGTTTACACAAGAACACACATTCATTACAGTGTAGAAGGAAGATGCAATTTGTATCTGATACTCTTAATCCACACTAACACATCCACTGATGTGTTCATTAAGTGTTAAATAATCAAGTATTATGTGTTTTTTTATTATATAGATGTTTAAGAGTTTTTTAATGATATTTAGGGGAACTGGTTGGGTTTTTGCATATCCTAAGAATGCATTATTATTTTTCCCATTTAAAATAATAAAATATTTGCTCTTGCTATATAAAAATTTGTCTTCTGACATGTTTTCAGAAGTGGATTAGATTCCGATAATTAAGAATGCCTATAGTCATATTACTTGAGCATTTACTGTATTAGGTAGGCTGTGTTAGTGCTAAACATTTTATATATATTATCTCTTTAAAATAAACTACCACAACAGAGATACTTAGAAGAAAAAAATGGAAGAAGACTTTATTTAAAATTTTTTTGAAAATATGTGTGTAGTTCTGGATGTTAATCCTGAGATGAGATAAAAATCTGGCCTGTCCTCATTGTAAGGATAGGGCACTCCATTTTCTCACTTTCTATTTAATCCTCTGAATACTGGCTTATGCTTCAAAAATTCACCATTTTATTAAAACACTACTAGCCAGATTCTTCAATAGCCTCTTGTGGCAAACTCAATGGTTTTCAGTCCCTATCCTATGTGACTTCATGACTTTTTTTTAACACTTTGACCACTTAGTCTTTATAAAGCACTCTATTTCCAAATATATATCCCAAACCTAGATCTCTTCTCACGTGATCTGCAGACCCCGTATTCAACCATACACTGAACATCACAACTTAGATCTCTTATAGTCATACCTATGATTCAGTTATGCAAAACTGAATTCATCACATCCCCCTCACCCAAAATCTGCTTTTCCTTCTGTGTTTCCCATTTCAATAAATAGATTCATAATCCAGAATTAAGGCAAACTCAAGGCTTTTCCCTCTCTCTTATCTCTATTATCCAATCATCAAATCCTGTTGATTCTTGGGCCCGCTGAGTGGCTCGGTGGTTAAGCACTGGCTTGGGAAGCCAGCGGCCCCGGTTCGGGTACTATGTATGATGGTCAGTGACACTGCCCTCAAAAAAAAAAAAAAAATCCTGTTGATTCTACCTCTTTGGTAGTGAGCTCTTAAACCCATCATGTTTCCACCCTATTGCTACCATCTTAGTTCTGACTCTTATAGTCTTTTGATTATTTAATGCATTAATTTTCTAATTGGCTTCCTACATAGTCAACTAAGTATTAAAATAAACTACTTATTTTAGTAAATTGACCAAACATATATGCTAACACTGATAAAAGAAAATGCATGACGTAGCTGTCAGACCATATATCACATGGAACTGGTACAGCAAGACTACTGGAAGATGACAGTGAGAGTACCAGTAAAAAACAAGTGGGCATTAGGTTTAGGTGGGTCATGGAAGGAAGCTAAATTTAATTACCAAGAGTCACATGAGAAATGCCAAAGACTGTGCTAAGAACAAGAGCCAAAAATGAGTGACCATTGAAACCAACTAAGATAGCTGACAGAAACCAGGGAGTGGCAGTGAAGGGATTTGCAGGATTCTGCAGAATGTCCCATTTTTCATCCAGGACATTTTTAGTGGACCAGGTACACACTTTCTCGTTCTTGTACAATGGCATCTTAAAAGATGTTATGCAGCACTTTTCTTACATGATCTCAAGAAGTGGGGTAAAATATTTCAATGGTATATCAAAGTAAATTATTGGAATGAGACAGAATAGGTCACTAGAAGGAAATAACTGAGTTAGTTATTTGGGGAAAATGAAAAACGTATGTTTAGTTATATGTCTTTTGTATGTCCTCTAACTCAACTTCATTCTAGGATATCTTAAGGCAAAGAACTTTGCCTTCATCCCATATTTGTCTGTCTCTACTTATAATATCTGCTTAAACTTCCCCAGAGTACAGTTTTGAAACAGGATTTGGTACAATTTGTTCTTGCCATTTTTTATTGTAATAGAGAAAGTGTTGGTATGATATGTTGGTCCTTGGATAGAACAATAAACTATCCATAAAAGTAACTAGTTACAAATAAATACTATGTATAGCAGGATGTCATTTTAGGTAAAGTAAATATATAAAGCTTGGAATATTCTAAAATACTCCAATAACTCTCCTTGGAAATAGATTGAAATAATATTTTGTTTTCCAATCAACATCAATTTCTTGAAAATAATTCTCAGACTCTGATTTAAATAACTACCTTCTCTTAATTTTGTATTTTCAAAAATTTTAGTGAAAGTAGATAAAATTGTTTATTGTCTATCCAAATATTGCAGATCTATATAAATAAAAATTTGAGATCATCTTATCCCTTGTATAGTTGATGAATAACAGCAATGCACAAAGTAGAATTTGGAGATTGTATTGATTTTTTCCAATTTTTGGAAATCTAACCTGATGCAGCAAAATAAATATGGAGAATTGCAAGGTCTGTTTAGCTCTTCATTTTGAAATGTTAAATACTTTTATTTCTTTGTTCTAACTATAGTCCCTAACTGATTTCGTGGGTTCCATTTTCCTCAGGGGTAACTCTGATTTCTATCTTTTTAAAGATGAAGAATTATGGAACAGATTAAATGTAATGCTGTATAGTTAAGAGTAATTAATAATGATTATAATAGCCATTAATTAATAAATCCATTCTAATTGTAATTACTTATAATAGTGAATTAGAAAATGACTTTATGTTAATGGATCAATGAGAGAAAAAGGAGGGTCTTTACAGTAGAGTGGATATGTGGAAAGTTAATAGAGGATAGGGCTCGTTAAAAAGACCATCTAAATGGCTTGTCCATAGCCATTTTTCACATATCTTCTGAGAAGACAAGTTTTTCTTTTCTTTTCTTTTTTATAAGACTCCCCATGTCCAGCATTCTGTGCTGACAAACTCTCCCAATATTTCCTCCAGATTACGTGGTAAAATGTCATAAACAGCAGCTCATTGACTCTACCTAATGATCTGATTTCCCGTGAGCTAAAAAGGTGTATCTGCACCAACAAGGTAGTTGTGTCAGGAACTAAAAAAATTAAGGGTCTGAGTCTAAATATGTAGGGTCTAACTATGTACCTGGTTGATATTGCTAAACCATATCAGTTACTAATGTTCTGTTATTTCTAGTAAAACAATCTCACATTTTTATCATACTTTATGGTTTGCAAAGTAATGCCATGTACATTATCACATTGGGCCCTAGAGAAAATCCAACAAGATGGGTAGGGCAGACAAAAAACATGGACACCTGGAATGTAGCCATGAAGTATCATAAATATTTTGCCAGTTTAAATCTTCCTTCAGGTAAGGAGTGCAGGAAGGATGAAAAGTTGACTGAGCATCCCAACAACAGGAAGCCATAGCTAAACACCAAGAGATCCCACTGAAAAAATTCAGTTTTTTTCATCAATCATCATCTCAATACCAAAAGGCCCTTTGCATCTTTCTAGCAATAGTCCCCAGTTCCAGGAACCTAAGTACAAGGTTACCCCTCTACGTATCGGCTTCCAAACTGCTTGATTTGGATTCCTTCCCCACTAGTCTGAAGGGGAATGAGGTGTACTCGCCTCACTAGAGTATATGGAATGTCAGAAATCAGGAGGTGGGAGGGGCCAAGGTGAGGCCTCTTAAAAACCTTTTGAATTCCTTTATCACTGAATTGGTCCTGGTTAAAGCTAAAATCCTGTTCTAACAGGTAGCAAAAGATACTAATCTCACAGACACTGTGGAAGGAAGGATAGCTAACATTGTATTTGAAGAGCTCTTTTAACCATAAGCACTATCAAGAATAGTGAGGGGACTTGCCTAAAGCAATTGCATCTTCACGGTTAAGACAATCTTTCTCACAAACTGATATTAACAATAGCAGGAAAAAGAATCATTGGCTACATAATGGAGTGAAAAGAGAGTGGGAAGGTGGAAGGAAAGAAGACATGAAAGAAAACAGGGGAGAGGAATAAAGGTCAAAATTCAGCTTCTCTGGCCGGCCGGGTGGCGCAGTGGTTAAGCGCTGGCCTTGGAAGCCAGCGGCCCTGGTTCGGTCCCACATATGAGGGCCAGTGACACTGCCCTCAAAAAAAAAAAAAAAAAAAAATACAAAATTCAGCTTCTCTTGTTGTTTTCTATTTTGAAAAAATAGCCAGAAAAAAATCATGATCATAGCTATTGTATATGGGTTTAAAATTCAGGAGTTAACTACCTACCAACATAAGCTAAGTTATATGTTTGTATTCAAGATCAATGGCACGTTTTTCTTTTTGCAAATCTTAATTCAGAAATCTAAGTATGAGACATGAAGATTGACCCTGGCAAAAAAAATGGATGTTTTAAAAAGCTAAAAAGGGGCTGGCCGAGTGGCGCAGTGGTTAAGAACTGGCTTGGGATGCCAGCAGCCCCAGTTCGGATCCCACATATGAGGGCCAGTGACACTGCCCTCAAAAAAAATAAAATAAAATAAAATAAAAAGCTAAAAAGGACCTAAGTATCTAAATAAAAATACTTTCATTGACACATTTTTAATATTATAGTTCTAAAATCAGAATAATAAATAATAATATGAGAAGATGGGAAAACACTGGCATTTTGGGTAATGTAAAACACTTGTATTTCTTCATTCAGAAATAAATTTTACTTAATGAATAGATTTTGGTTTCAATTTTATTGATATATGTTTGATAAACCCAAAGTTTAAGCATGTTCTTTTAGTAAAATGTTGATTTGCTTCCAATCTTTTTTTCCCACATCTTTGTTGACTTTTAGCTTAGTCCCTGAGGTTCTTAAAAATTAGGTGGGGCTATTTTCCCTGCTTCCCTGAGATGGGCACTGATCTAACTCAAGTTATGCAACTGAAAATTTAATTGTAAATAAATAAACACATTCACTATAATAAAAATAGAATAATAAAAATGACAACCTGGAATTATCTCAATCCTTTACTCTGTACCACACAAGGCACTCAATTAGTCATCTTCCATTCCAAAATAGAGTTTCAATATGGTGATTTTGCACCTTATTGTGGATTTTAATAAATTTTTGCTAAAGTGAATTGAAATTGATCAGCTCACATGGTGATATCCACTTAAGGAAAATACATTCAGGTAATTTCTGTCCTTTAGCTAACAATATCTCCCAGTTCACCTCCCTACTCCATTTTTATCACATACAAAGTACTAAAGAAAGGGAAGAGAAAATCTTTGGAGATGTTATGACAAAACACACAACTGTACAATGGAAACGCTTGCTGGATGGATCTTATTTTTTTAAGAAGAAAGTATCTTTCAGTTTTCCTCTGCCTCAAACAATTGTCTGGTAGTATTCTGGCATTGGTTTAGTCAGCTGCCCTAAGTCATACGGTTTGTAGCACTGCTAGAGATAGAATCTAAAATGTGATGCTCACCTTATTCAGGGATGTATCAATTTTTAACAGGAAAAAAAAAAAAAAAAGAAAATGCTTTTGAGTTAAACCAGGGGTCATAAACATCAGCAAGGGGAAGAAGAGGACAATCTCACTTCCCAAATTCTTTATGGTCAACTATACATGATCCCAATTACCTAGATAATTTTGAAAACTACTATCTGAATTTTTTGGTTAATGGCTAGTATCCTTTCTGATTCGTTGCTGTATCTATTCTAATTGGTACATTTACTTTTAACAGCTTTATTGAGGTAAAATTGGTATATAACAAACAGTTCATATTTAACTGTACAATTTTTAAAGTTTTTCCATATATATATCTATAAAACCATCAGCACAATAAAGATAATAAGCATATCCATCACCTCTAAAAGTTTTCTCATGCCTCTTTATAATTCCTCCTGATCCTTCCCCCAGACAACTATTGATCTGTCACTATACATTAGATTGAATTTCCCAGGCTATCATATAAATGATTTGCACTCTGTTTTTGTCTAGCTTCTTTCACTTAGCATAATCATGTTAAGATTCTTTCATATTGCAAAGTATATCAATGCTTCATTTTTGTGTATCGCTGAATAGTATTCCACTGTTGAATGTACTACAGTTTATCGCTTCACCTGTTGATGGACTATTGTCTAAATTATTAGGGTTATTAGAGCTGTGCAGGGTTGGGCTTTAGATAGATGTGCAATTATGATTGTATGTGGCCTGCTTTTCTAAGCCTAGTTAGCAGTTCATCATAAGTAACTCTTAAAAGAAGTGTTTCTGTTTTAAAAAATGACAAAACATCAACATCTCAAGATTGGTAAGCTATTATACCTTTTTCTTTAATTTAGGCTGGTTCTATATATTAAAATAATTGGTCACCTCAGTCAGTCAACAAGATGTTTCAGTGACCTGAGTAATCAAATTAGGAAAAATGGCTCATCTGAGAACACTAAGAATAAACATAGCTTTCCACTGAGTTTGTTGCTTCTTTCCTTACTTGCTCTTTTGTTTCTATTTGTGTGAAGCAATTATATAAAACATAAGCATTGCTAACTTTTTAAAAATAAAAATTAATTACAGCCTTCTATCTGTAAAGTAAAAGCTCTATTTCATTAGGGGACAATACTTTCATTTTTATTTTATAATTTTGAGAGGTATTTTAAAACCTCAGAGTTCCTTTCTTTTTTTGAAATTTGTAAAATCTATTGGTGTTATTCCTTTAATTGGTTAAACGGTATAGAACCAAGATGGAACAGATTTCAATTTCATTGATTAGCACTATAGGTAAATGCTTATATTTCACTGGTATACCATTATTAATGCCCAATCCTCTAGTCCTTTTTCATGCAGAACTCCCACTGGGAGTACCATATGAGAAAGAAATGTAGGATGAAACCCGATTATTATAATTCACAAGACTAATTATGACTTTGAGTTTTCCTGGATAAGCTAATTCTTTCTGCACCCTGGGATCAGTAAGCACGAAAGTAGTCTCACAAGGATTTCACTGCATTTAACATGACATGTATTTATAAATAAATCCAGGGATGTTCAACAGCACTTCAGTTCTCGACTGTTTTCTTTGGGTTTTGTTTTTAAAATTATAAAAATTTTAAATAACACAATGCCACAGGTGTACATACTTACTAAAAAGTAAGGCATGTACCAATTACGTATTTTTTGGCCCTGGCTCATTTGTTTTAAATAGACTGTTTGTTTTTATTGACATCACTGATTAAATAAGACTAAAGAGGGACATGGGAAAGCAGGAGTAAAGAGAACTTGAAAGAAAGGAGAACCACAGACAAATAAGAGTTGGAAGGAAAGAGACAGAGGACTGCTGTAAGGTGAAAGAAGACTGGCAGGCGGGGCTCTGCTTAATTATCATTTTTATTTGTGGCGAGCTTTGTGAGTGACACAAAATGATTAGATATTCTTGAGTGATTTGAAATCTGTGTTTGATTTTTTGGTGTGACAAATCTCACAAACACTGATTCCAGAGTTTTCTATGATGCCACTATCAACAAATCCTTCCAACAGACTTTTTTTTTATTCAGCCACCCATTGTATATCTATCTGAGAGGGAGTTTCTTTGTGTACTGAGTGATTTCCATGTTGTGAGGTTTCTTGTCTTCAGTTACCTCCAGTTTTATGCGTTAGTCAGAACACTCACATAGCATTCAAAAAGGGAAACTCAAAGCAATATAGACTTTTGTGCCTTTCAAAAGAATTAGAGCTGAGTGCCCCTACGAATATAGCAATATATTATATAAGGTCAATACTCCTTTTCACATGCCTCTAACACAGATGCATTTTACGAGATAGAACAGCAAACACTGAATCACTCTAGTAGAGATACACAAAACAAGTAATTATCGCTAGTTGCAGAAAAATAATTATGCAGTTGTGTGATGAAAACCAGTTTTTAACTGGGAGGAGAAATCCTACCAAAAATTCATGTGGAAAAGCTAAATGTTGTGCTCTGGAAAACAAGGCATTCTATAAAACTTCCTAATGCAGCTGTATCATCCAGAAGAGGCACCATACTTTTATTTTTTTAATATAATAGCACATTGCAAACTGGATATAATACAGTATGCTCGTGTACAAGGCACATGTAATTACTGCTATTTTTCTGTTGACTTTTCTGCCAAAGTGACCATTTTCTCTATTACCAATTCATCTAATAGTTTAGCAAGAATGCCCTTTATTGTCACTTAATGTTTGCCAGGTAGTCCTTGATTATGATTCAATAGACACCTAAGATCACTAGCAGTCCTTATTTGGAATCAGCTATTACTATCATAAATGTTGCTGCATATCCTCTGTGCTTAAGATATATAAAACAGCATTTAGAATAGGCGGGGGGAGCTAATGGAACTTTCTTTGTAATACAGCATATTGTTTTTACATTATATAGCACACCAATGAAATGTGTACATTTCTAGAGCAAGTATTTATCTCAAATATCTACAGTGAGTTCCCTCTGCTCTGACATATACCTAAGCCCCCATTGAAGCCAAGAAGATTTTGTTTCCTTACTGTTAAGCATGGTGTTCTGGGCCCTTTAACTAAATCCACCACCATAAATGAACTTAAAGCAGAAACAGCAAGTACAGCTACATTTAGGCTTATATCAGCATTTCCGTTTAACACATTTTAAAACTACATTTAAGTAATGTGGAGGTTGTGACATGAAGTGACAAAACCCAAGCGTGTGAGCTGGATGGAACTATCTTTAGCCAGGCTTCCTGGACCAAAGTCGTGAAGTATATGGGCTAAAGAAAGAGGCCCAGCTTTACCTCTGAATTTTCAGAAGTGTGAAGGCTCTTTTTAAAGTCTTAATATTAAACATATCTTATCTGTACACTATAATGGCATCTGTGGCCAGCAAACAAGCCCGTAAAGCTTGAGGAAGTTTCCATACTAATCCTTTCAATTGCTTCTTACTGCTTCCTCCTCCCACCCACAGTTGCATATTGGACTCCATACTACTAAAAAAATGAAAAGAACAAACAAACAGGACTTCTTTGGGCACAATTTCTATGGTCAGTTTCAAGGAAAATGTAACTTTTCTGAGCAAAACTCTGAAATTGGTTTAGTAATTTGGGGCTAGAAAAGAACTGGTGAAGTTAGAACCCTTTAAATCCATTTATAATATGATGACTAACGTAAACAAATGACAAATATATCTACACTTAGCATATCCATCTATATATCTATAGACGTAAAATAAAGAAATCTTGGTGCACATACCAGAGGCTCTATATTCATTTTAGCTTAGTTATTATTGCTAATATCTTTGGGACACTTATCAATTCTAGGTCTCCCATTTATCTCATTTCCTAGTTAGTTCTAGAGCTTGATGGTAAATACACATATTGGTGTGATATATTGCATTGCCATTAACAATAAATCATTGTATGCCATGTTCTACATGTTTTAGTAGAGTAATATTTTTCCTCAACAATTGAATGATGCAGTATAATCAAATATAAATTCTCAAATTGTATATATTGAGGTTTTTAGTAGACTTTAAATATTACTGAATATTTTCCTGTTTTGCATGTTATTTTATTTTAAGAAGTAAAGTTTCTTTTAAAACTCAGAAAAATTAAATATTTGTTGTTAATCTCATATACTTATTTTGGCTTAGAGCATGTTCATGATTATTCTGGTTATTAATATTAATAATTGCTCTTTTCATAAAGTAGATCTACACTTGGGGTTGGGTTTTAAGTAAAAAGTTAAGATTAGTGTGATTAAGTACTTTGCATTCTTAAGTATTCATTTTAACTACTAACAAATCTAAGTTGAGAGGTTTTAGAAGTTCTTCTAAAACCATTGTGGGTTTTATTTTGTAAAATCTGCTTCAAAACTTAGTCTACCTCTGTGAATGAATTGCTTTAATAGAGAGATGAAAAAAGGATGGGGGAGATTCAGGAGGAGAAAAATGTCAAGTGAATCAATATGATTAATTAAAGGCAGATTTATAAAACTCGTATTCATAGATTTATACAATATATTCATAGTGACATTTAAAATATGTTTTGAAAATCCCTAAATAAAGTCCCATGTACATGAAGACATTTCCCATCTTAAAGAAATAAAAAAAAAAGAACTTAAATACATAATAGAATTGTATAACTTTACAGCCAACTATTATACATTTCAATAGGTTTTTTTGACAGAAAAACAGGAACAATTTTATATATAAAAGTTTTAAAGGAAATTATATATACTTTGCTACTTTCTCAGATATTTATGCTTAAGCTAATAAATAATCTTGACTATTAATGTAACAAAGTTTTCTTGTTTTAAATTTGTATCAAGGCATTTTGGTGTTAACCCATTAAGTTTTAAATTCTCTATGCTGTTCTACTGCATAACTAAATTGTTAAACTTAGCAGGTCAAATATTTATAAAAACAAAAGTTAATTTTTACAAGTTGTGAATGATGATGTAAAGAAAAGGAACTGGTTCTTAGGCTTTTGAAATATATTGTTTTTTAAAAATTCAGGTAATACAAAGATACAAGTGGTACCTTAAACCTACTCGTAGAATAAACATGTTATGAATGATAAAAATGACAACTGGGTCTTTAACATGGCACAACACCTAAAATAAAAGATTTGGAGAGAATTGTTTCAGACACTACTTAATGGTGTGATTTATATGTAAGTCAATTAAATTTAAAATAATCAGTAGTCTTTAGGTATTAATTCTGAGTTGTTTATGATTGCTTCCTCCCAAAAGTCTATTAATGTTAGTGGGTTTCTTCCCTAATCCTGTGTATTTCATATTAGTATAAAGACTTTTATTTCTGCTTTCATGGGGAATATATTGTAATTGCTTTCACAAAAATTCAGTTATAGCTCAAGCTATTTTCTCAAATGCCAATTTTTCCCCTGTAAGAAAAGTTTTCAAGATAAAGATTTTACAACACAGAGAAGATAGAGAAAAAATGACAGAGTGCTTTATTTTCTTTAGTAGCCTGCTACTGATGATCAAAAAACAAGGAAACAAATGTAATTGGTAAAACAAAACCCAAAGAAACTTTCAAGTATCTCAAATAGGAGAATATTCTTAGTTGTAAATGGCTCAATTCTATTTCTAAAACCTAAAATATGTACCCCCCCATTCCAGTCTTGCTTCTAATTTTAATACTTCAGCCTTATCAAAGTAAACAAGCTATGTCAGAATAGAAAATCCAGCTAGGTTTGAGGGCTGCTGCCACTTCCTTCTCTGTCTAGCCCAGTTCGGTGCCAATAGCCTTTGGAAAAGGGAAGAAAGAAAGGTCTGCTACTGGCTGTGTGGGAAGTGGAGGGGCAGAGGGGCATCACTTCAATCTCCTGGCTCTGGTTCTCTTTCACTTTCGCATTTCCAGAGAAAAGAGATGATCTTCATTCACAAAACAAAACAAGAAAATCTCTATAATTATTTTTGGCTCAGCTCCATTGAAATTCATTCTCCTGGAAGCGGCTCTGTTTTAGATTAAAACAATGCTTAGAATATTCATTCTCTGCTCTCTTTTCTTTCTTTCTCACTCACTAACCCTGCATGCCACCCACCCCCAACCACCTCTCTCCAACCCCCCCACCTCCCATTTTTCTCTTTTTTCTTATTTCTCAGTCTTGGTTTCTTTTGCTATCTGTCCCAGCCTTTGGCTATATTTTTTCTCAATCATACCAAAGTTAGGCCTCAGAAGTTGTTAACATCAATGCCTACAAGTGCCTACTCAAGGTCTCCATGTTCAGTGTCAGTTGTTCAAGTCTCATACCTTCTTCCAACCAGGAAATTTCCCCAATTCTATGTCACATATCTTATGATTGTTCATGTGCTATCCAATGTTTCAGACTGAAAAATAGATCACTTCTAGTCTTACTCTGTTCAGTAAAATTGGGAATAAAATTTACTTTCTCTTTCTTCCAGCCCCCCCTTCAATACCCAATCCTCAAAAGATGGAGAAAATCTTCATTGTCCATAGTAAGTGATCCTTATTGAATTCCAAGGATTAAGCATGGAAAATTATTATCTTATTTATTTATTTATTTATTTATTTATTTATTTATTTATTTATTTTTAGGGCAGTGTCACTGGCCCTCATATGCGGGACCCGAACCGGGGCCGCTAGCTTCCCAAGCCAGCACTTAACCACTGCGCCACTTGGCCGGCCCAAAAATTATTATTTTAAAAATCAAAATACCATTGTTTAGTCACTGAAAAAATTTAGTGCATGAAACCAGAATCTAGCTAGCAAAAATGTTTTGTTTTGTTTTGTTTTTCTATCACTAGCTTTAACTTAGATTTTTTTCCTTAAGGTCAAAAACTTTTACCATTTGTTGTTGTTGTTGTTAAGATAAAAAAAAAATCAGCAAATGGTGAGTAGAATTCCTGCTCCAAATAACTTGTGTGTATATATTAACAAAAGTTATCCATGCTATGACACGTGGGATTCTCTTTCCTGAAACAGTGAATTTATATGGGCTCCTACCACAAGGCAAGAATTTTATTTATAATGACTTACATTTTGTGGGATTCTAATTTCTTATACCTTTTATTTAGTTCTTGGTGACTGTAGACAAAGTTGCTAATAAACCTTTTATAGAAAGAGGTAGATCTGATCCCTACTTTCATTAGCATTAATGGAATTTTCTATTTCTCACTTTCTAATTGGAATGATCAATTTGTGCTTGTTTCAGATTCTTGGTTGTTAGCAAAGGCACCCAACCCTAGTATTTATTACCCATGGGGTGTGCATCTTGTTTAGGGGTACATTCCTGCTCCTTTGGACAACGAATGTTTTATGTGGCTACTATAATCACATATAAGTAAGTCCTAGCTTTCCTGCACTATCTTGACAAACAAAACAAAATCCTGACAGTTGTCCAGATGTAAAATGTCTCTGGCATTTCCTATCTGCCCAATAACACTACAGCAATCTTGTAAGCATGTATTTAAAAGAGTTTGGGGATCTATTTCTAAGACCTCACAAGAAACCTGATTATTGAACTCTATTTGGCTTACCAAACAGAAAGAAGGAAAAAGAAAAAAAGGAAAACCACACACAGTGCCATTAATTACACAGCAAATATTTAATAAATATTCTATCTTTCTATCTTTTGACCTTTTCAAATGGAAAGTGGTAATTTACATGTACTATGCCTCTTTTCTCTCATTGTTTTATTTCTTGTCTTTCTGAATTTCTTTCACTTGTGTAGAAAAGAGGTGGACATATTTGAGAAAATAGAAATGTTTACCTAGTGCATTTTATTTTTCAGGGAAAAAAACAGCATAGGCACCGTCTACTTTGTCTTATGACCTTTGTTAAACCACTAATTCTGGAAGCTGCATTTTAATTACAAAATATCGTAAAAGGAATACAGTAGGAATACACAACCATTGATTCTGAACCAAATGAGAGGAAGTTTTAATAGCAATGTATGGTTGCAGGAATGGTTATGTTTGAGATCCATATGCATGTTCAACTCACACATTCAGGCAGTGCAATAAAGCAGGGAAAAAACAGCTGATACACAAAAGGGACCGTCTAGACAGTGCCCCATCAGTCTGGCTAAATTTGGTGCTGGCATTCCCAATGGGATTGTAATATAATTGTTCTGGTGTCTGCGTTCATTCCCCCTGTCAAACACTATTCCAAATATACATCCTTCTCCCCCAACCCTTTTGCTTCCATAAATATAAAGCCTAAACTGTGTTATGCTAGAGAGGGCATTAGATGGCCCAACCACAAGAAAACGTTATAATTTAGCAAAATCAAGTTGTTTAATTTCTTAAAAAAAAAAAAAAAAGTCCCCCGTTACTTCCTAACTCCAAATAGAATTAATTTCAATCAAATTTTAATAATTTAAAATATAGAAAAATATAAATGCAAATACAAATAATCTTGAAATATTGAGTACTTTACATGAAAGCAAATAGGCCTTTTTTACCCCTTTATATTTGTTAACCTCTATTAGAAAATTTAACAGAAATCAGAGATGTGAAAGTATAATGATGGACAAGGATCATAAATTCTAATAAAGAAAAAGCTAATGAAAAAAATGTTAAAGCAAAAGTACTGAAAAAACGCAAATTGTGTATTTGTTTTCTTTCTTGGGTATAAAAACCTTATTTTTTCTCTTTAAACATCTTTTGAAAGTTAAATTTCTGTTAATTTATGTAGGAATGATTTCATATATCTGGCTTTTCAAAAGAGAAACCAGAAATATTTAACCACTGATTAGTAGTAACTATCAATTAATATTTTAAAAATATTCTGGCTTAAGACATGAAGAAAATGAAAATTACTACTTACAGAATAAAATAAACTAAAAAGCCCATCATTAAAATAAATAATGAACAGATTAGTGACAAAATGTTTATAATCTAAAAACGTCCACAACGTTGAAATTAGAACTGTCAGATCCTTTTTTTTTTAAAGGAAAATGGAAGTTTTAGGCTTGCCATATAATGTAATAACCAGATATACTTATTTTATTTTCTGTTCCAAAGTGTCACCTCTGGGCATTGTTTAGATATTAAAATTGACCAGGAAACCTTTTTTTAATTTTAACTCCAAGAAAAAATATCTTGGGAAAGAGATGGGCTATTTGTTTTGTTTTATTAATTTTGGGTCTATATTTGTACTTTCTATTTTGGAGGCTAGTAATCCTTCCCCTAACCCTGTAAATTGAAATTTGTCTCTCATATCTTAGCAATTTTGAGATACTGGATTAGGATCTCAAGTGAGTAAAGAAAGTCTCCCTACCCCCATTGGGGACCACTCTAACTAGAGCAAATTCAAAGAAAATACTTCAAGCACTAGATCCTGGCTTTATCCAACTTCAGGAGGCTGAGAGACAAGCACCCCAACCAAAATAGGGCACACAAAAAAATGGCAGTTCCAGGAAGGAGCAAGACACAGAGCCTCAACTCGCACATAGACAGAACAAGATTGAACAGAAACTCACTAAAGCCATCAGGAAATATTCAGATCCGTTTTCCAGATCTCTTAAAATTCTCACATGGAAATGAAAGATGAACGATTATAGATGTCTAAAATTCTCATGTGGAAAAATAAGATTAAGTTGATTGTATCCTTCCATTTTTAATTTTTTTTAAAAGTGATTTCATGTATTTTTCTTCTTTGTATGAAATTGCTCTTTGGACTTTGCACATGGGTATCAGAAACACAGTCATTAAAAAAGACAACGTAATAATATTTGAGCAGTGTTTGCCTGAAGCTGGGTGGTTTGCTGTGATTATTTTTTATTTACTTTATTTTTTTTTTTTTACAATATGTACTTGTAGAAAGTGAAAGAAAGGTATGCTGTAGGCCTCCTTGAGATGAAACGGTGTAGCAAAATCTGAGTTTTATACTTGGTTTTCAGACTATTGAATATCTTATGAGACCTCTTAGGTCTTAACTGGATTAAAATGAATATATTTGTGCTCTGGTTCTTTTCAGCTAACTAATGTGCATGTGAATTGATAGTGTGCGAGGGAGTGGGTGAGAGCAAGTCTATGTAACTTGGGAGAGGATACGGGCTCCAGGCTGAGGGTGACTGTGAAGGAGCTTGCAGAGCTGTGTGGGCTGCCTCCAAAGAGTGAGAGAAATGAAACTTAGCAGGCCTTGGGGTCTGGTGCATTTTGTTGGGAGCCAGAAGAGAAGCATAGTTGGGAGATGAGGAGGGAGGAGAAGGGTGGTGGTGAAGGGAGGGTGGAGAAGGGGGTGTGGCACGATCTGCGTGTGGTGTGCGTGTGCTTCTGTGTGTGTGTGTGTGTGTGTGTGTGTGTGTTGGCTCTAAGGTTTCAGTTGTGGCTAAGCCTTGGATTTTTGTTTTGTCGATGCCTGGCGTAAATAGGCTGGAATTTCAGGTTCAGTTTGGAGTGCATGCAAAGGGATCGTCGTTTGAGTTTCTTTTTCTGGCCGTTCCCTACTATTGCTGCTCAGAACATTGCTGCTGCTACAGTGGGGATGTGGGGGGAGCAGCAAGGGATGGGGGTCTGTCTGCAGCTGCCCCTCTCACACTTGAATGAAAGAACTTTTTTTTTTCAGGGGTAAGGAAGCTGTGAATACCTTTCCCAATAAGAGATGAGGCATATTGAAAACTATATTAAATTACCCTGATTAACAATTTAGCCACGAACAGGGGAGCTTTGGGAGATCTCTATAGGCAGGACTGGGGGCTATTCATGCCAGTAGCTAAGAGGTCGAAAGGTTTCTGAAGTTCACAGGCTCAGAGCCTTTGTTATGCTAACAGACAATCTCAAATCAGCTGCCTAGTGGAGTGTGAAATATAAATGATTCCTTGAGAACTTCCAATAAGTTGTCACTCTTGCTCTCCAAATACCAGGACAGGCTGCTAATTTCTAGCAGGCCCTTTTGCAACATCGCTAGCCCTAAATGAATGCCTTTGTAGTTCATATAATCTTTTCAAGGGAGCTGTCCTATCATCATAGCCCAAATGCATCTTGGTTTTCACTATTAAATGAAAATCAGGGCTCAGCAGTGCTTGACTTTTCCAAGCAGCCGATGTTTGGGAAGGGTGGTGGCAGCTTTCATGCACAAGTTAGCACCCACTGCAGGAGGCTAGGGCATTAATAACAGCCCTCTGCCCCAGGAGCTACCCTAACTCTCACCCTCACTCCCTACCCAGGAACAATGCTCCAGGAAAGATTTACGTGGCTTCCCCTCAGGCTGGACTACCTTCTTCTTTCAAGCACACCAACATTTCTCTGATTTATGGATCCTCTGTCCAAGAGGACAGCCAGCTGACCTGCTAGCATCTGACTGGTCACTTCGAAGCATCAGCTTTGGAGATGGATGTATTCACTCTTCAAGGCAAGCGAGGCCAAGGGGAAGAGAGCAAGGTGTATGTCCAGGCCATGCCCCTAGGATGCCTGTGGATATTTTTTTTATTTTTTTTATCATTTTCCCATAAGAAGGATATGAACATGGCGTATACCTTTGGGTGTGACCTTTGAGCTGGTCCAGATGAATGTTCATGAAAAAAGATCCTGAAATCATGTCCAGTTTCAGCATGTCCAGAAAAAAGGTCCTGGCTCTCTGAGTCTGAGTTGCAGAGCTTTTTAAATAAGGAAAACCATTCCCAATTCCACAACCCAGGCAAGTTGGGGTATTGAGAATGAGAATCTATCTGGGAGAGTGTGCCCAAATTAAGCATTCTAGTAAAATAGAACAAGGCTAATTTATACAAATAAAACATGCACAAGAGTGGGCGGAGACCAAAGGAAATTAGAAATCCATCTGCATCAGTCTTCACAAAAGAAGGGGTAAAACCTTAACAGTAATAACTTGGGTCTTAAAATTTTTGATACTTCTGACTTTATGTCCTCAACTTCTTTGCTGAAATACAAAAAAGTCTATGATATCACAGAAGTCTCTGCTTTTTCCAAACAGAGCAGGTTTGATTTTTGACAAGGAATAGAAAAAAATCAAATGGTCTATATTTCTTAATATATTCTTGGGTAAGTTTATAAACGCATAAACAGAGCATTTGAGATCTTGCTTCCCAGCAATTGTCATCAGTTTTGGCTCAAAAAAGCTCTAATAAAAATTGTAAAAAAACCCCAAACATATAAAAGCTATATATTTCAATACACCCTTTGGTAACTTTATAAAGCTTGAAGATATACAGCTATACAGAAAAACAAGGGTCTTGATATTCCTTCATCTTCTTCCTTTAACTACAATTATTTCAAAGTATTACCAGCTCCAATGATTTAAAAATATTACATCAAAAATGTTTGGGGAGTTCAATTTGATTGATATAGAAACTGGTTTAAGTAAATACTTTTTTCTGCTTTAAGTATACTAAGACTGATGACTATATATTAAAAGATAAATTAAATATAAATAAGAATGGTGGTATAACTTGCACCAGTTTTGAAATCATCTAGCTTACACGTTTAAATTTTGTTTTCTATAGCCAGGATACAAAGTACAGTTGTAAGGGACTCTGGGATTCAACTCCGAGAATTAGGCCCATCAGAATAGGAGAGAGTGTTTAGAAATCAGGTCATTATTTGTCCTTCAAATCCTTATTTGTTTCACTCAGCAAAACAATCTGCAAATAATATTGGCTAGAAAAATTAATTCTGATTACAGACACGATACAAGTAAAAGTTTTTGATTTCTTCTGCCAAATACCAAAATCAGACAATAATTCGTTATTGATCCACTCACATCCTTTTCAGAGGGATTTAGGCTTCTGGTTATCTTTATTTCAGCGATAATAGAATGATTATCTTTAAATGCCCTTATAATTACACACAGAAAAAGAAGGCAATGCTGATGGCTAGAAGTTCAATGAATGTGACACAACTTGCTTAAATTTAACTTTTCATTCCCTTTCCATTTTAAAAATTTTAATTAATATTAAACTATAACTGCATGTTATTGACACAGACTGGACATTCAAAAGAGAAACACCTTCCCTGTGCTTCCAAATACTTATTTTACCACTTCCAAGTGTCCTCTCTCTTTCCAGTCTTTAACACATCAAAACAGGGAAGAAAGACCTTTTGTGTTATAACTACAGAGAAAACATTTGAGAATGTGTCAATGCTGTGAATACCAGCACTAGTTTTGGGGTTGGTTTGTTTTTCCCCCTGCCGTGGTATTTCTTTTCCCTTTGCTTTTGCAGTCTTTAAACTCTGGCCACTTTGAGAAAAGCAATGGTTGAAATGAAAAGTTAGGACAAATTGCATCAAACCTGTATGTTGCCAGAATGTGAGCATGATGAAAGCAGTGTTGGGACATTATAGAGCCAGAGTAGCTCTCCACACATAGAAAATTAAAATAAAATTAAAAATAAAAGCTGGTCTTTTCTACTCTTTCTTAAATACTTAAGATCTGAGAGAAAGGGAATTCCTGTTTACAAAAAACAAGTTTCCAGGGTTGCCATTTCTCCATAGTGGGGTGTCTGGATGCATGTGTTTGTGTGTGTGCTTGTGAGTGTGTGTTTGGGAAGAAAAGAAAGAATGGGGGAGGAGAAAGGGCAGATATCTTTACTGACATATTAATTCTTTAGATAGCAGTAAATGAATGGTCCAAATAGACATTTGTTTCCCTTAATAGGTTTTGTACAGGTCTCTTACAAGCTGTGGCATATGCTTCATTTATATGTATATTTATTTAGAAGGATAGAGAATAATAGGTGTAGTTTGTCTATAGTCGCAGTTCTTATTTAAAGTCCAAGAGGTTACAACTTTTTTCTTCTCCTAACATGGATACAAAGGTCTTGTATATGCCTCCTGCATTATGTTGAAAGCCAATTAAAAATAAAGATAATATCCTAACTATTGAGTCTTAGGAGGAGAAAGAAGAATGCTAAAAGGCAAAATGACTCCAAGATGGCTGCCTCTTCCTTTTCCCCCTTCCTTGCTGCCTGTTTTTCACATAGAAATTAATGTAATATTTTGTTTAGAAATCACATTGTAGGTCATTTGCAAATGAGGCAGCCTCTGAGGCACCAATATCTGCCTGGAATACTCTTATGATGCCATCGAGGTATAGAGATTAAAATGCAAACATTCAAATGTATTTAGATTTGTACATAGTGACTGGACTCATACACATAAACACTTGAATGTGTGAACAACACACACAGCTGCAAATGGAATAAAAGGCTGAAATCTTTCTTAATTCTTGGACAGAAGGGCAAAGGAGGGTGCCAGGCCACCACCTTCCTCCCCAAAGATTCGAAATGCCCTGTTCATGGTCTGGATTTGATTTTTGAAAAAAGATATATCTTACTGATGACTCTCTCATTAGGCGGACTTCTGAAGTCTGGGGAGACAAGATTTCCATAAATTATCTCTCTAACTCATCCCATGCTGGTACAAAATGCAAAGATAAAATTGCTTTTTTTTTTTTTGGCATTTTTTTTTTAAAAAAGAGAGAACAGAAAGCAAACCAACTTCTCGATTAACATATTAAAGGATTAAGATCACAAGTAATTACTGCTATTAATTATAATAAATATATATTCTCAATCATAAAATCGCACCCATAAAGCTAAACTAAAATAACGTCAAGAATTTTTTAAAAGTATATTTGGGGCTTTATGACAGATTTATAGCCGGTTTCTGTGTAGACTGGAGTGCACTAGGCAAAGAACAAAGCAAATGGTTTAGTTCCTATAGGAAATATATTAAAAAGAAAAAAAAAAGAAAAAACCCACAACCCTTTATCTAAAAGCCATCAGGGACAAGCACTCAATACAAGTTAACAAGCAGGAACTGATAAGATAACATTTATATGAGGTCAGAAGTCAAATGCCAGTCAAAGGCTTTTAACCTCTTGGGTCATAAACAGGAATAGTTAAAAGTGAGAGGTAGTTATTTATCGGATTTTAAGGGTACCTGATCATTGCCAGAGAATCACCAATGATGAAGCTAATTAGGATTTATAGAAAAAGAACTTTGTAGCTGTTCAAATAAAATTAACCTACAAACCCATAATTCTTCAATTGTAGGGAGAAAAACAAACAAACAAAAATAAAAACCTCTTTTGGGGGGAGAATAAATCTAGCAATTTAAATAGATTTAGTAACAAAATTTCTCCCAGAAACAATAATTTATAGCTAATATACATATTGATTAATACAGGGTAAATGATATATTGTATTAATTCTGTATAAACAATTTAACAACAAAAATAACCATTATATAATTTATTTCCAATTTTTGGTTTTCTCTTTACTCCCCTTCAAACCTCGTAAATTAGACAGGATATAACTCCGATATCACAATACTTCTTGCCCTTAGAATGCCATCATTTACAAATTTATATATATATATATATATTCTAACAGCAATTATTTTAAAACATCAGAATATCAAAACTGCTTAATTAAATTCTTATCCAGAGAAACAGATGTCTCTTCCCCTATTTGCTGTCAGACTGTTTTTCTTTGTTTTGATTTTAGTTCTTTTTTCGTCTTTTTTTAGGTTTACATTCCAAACTCCCAAACAGTTCTAGTCCTAGAGTCCATGCTGGCCTATATTTTCAAAGCATACCATCCCCCTTATTTCTCTTTTGCAGTAAAAGAAAGCAGATCTAGATATTTCTTTCTAGAGAGAGATAGAGGGATTGTTGTTAGGCCTGCTAAGGCCCACTGTTTCTTTAAACAGAGTCCACAATACACTAGGCGAACATTGTGGATTTAAAATGCTTTTAAATATTTATCAGAAGTATTTTATCATCATATTCAAATGACACCTGGAGTGCACTCACCTTTATTGACAATCTCTGTTCTGAAAGTCCATTTGCTTCCTTAAAGCCCCCCAAGCAGAACAAGGACTACCCGTTTTCATTCAGTTAATGTTTAGTAAAAAACCAAGCAACCTTAATCAGCATGCTGATTGCATCGTCAACTAACAAATAATTTACTACTCTGAGCATTGCATTCCATTAAAAGCTCATTAAATTTTCTGTTCTCCAATGGGAGGTTTAGCTTTTGAACTGCATGCTTTTGCTTCGAATGATCATTTATTCAATTTTTGCAAAATGTTGTGGTTTTTTTTTCCCCCTAAAGTATAGGTGAGCATTTCAATACTTATAGACTGCAGGCATATGGAAAAACAGCCCAGGGTTTGGGAATGTTCCATTTGATTTATAAACTCTGTTTAATAACAATTCAACATAATCTCTTGTACTTTCAGGATATCCTAAAATCACTGAGTGTATCTGTGGTTATGCCTGATACAAACAGTCTCAGAAATATAAATACATAATATAAAATATCAAATCCCTTTTTTATATCTTAAATTTTCCTTTACCACGTATTGTTATTTTTATTATTTTTGTCTTTGTAAATAGCTGTTTTCTACTGATTAAAAAGGAACATGACACCACAAAGCCTTTATAATATTTGATGCCAAAATTAATACCTTGCTGTGTGTGTGTGTGTGTGTGTGTGTGTGTGTGTGTGTGTGTGTTGGGGGGGGTGGCTAGTTACCCAAAGAAATCCATATTTTCTAGGGCTTACACATTTTTTGCACACTCACAATCCCCTGAATTATTTTCATGCCCAGACTCATCTATGAAAGAGTATATATATATATATATATATATATGTATAATATATTATTTTTAATTTAGGGAAATGTAGGAAAATATTGGCTGTCAAATTAACATGCATCTTTGGATTGCTAATTATGCTCATTGCAAATTTGGGTCATTTTGCATGAGTGACTCTAATGTAGAGCTGAGATTGCCACGCAGCGCAGTGGATTCCTGATTCCCCGCGCTAATCCTGAACTCGGTGATTGTGTCAGGTGCAGTTCTGTATGCTCTAGCAGCTGGCTCATCCTCATCAATGCAAATAAGGCAACTCCTACAATCAGAGCCTAGCTAGTGTGAGGCCTGATTGCTGAGGGCAGGCTAAAGCACTACGCAGACTCTCACTTTCAAATCACACTAAATGACAAGACAACTGCAATGTCCTTCCAGTTCAAAATCAACCTTTCAAAAACAAAACAAGAAGAAGAGGACGGCTACAAAGAAGAGGAATACCCTAGTGTTTGGGAAATGGACTTGTTTAGATGGGCTTTATTTAGATACAGAGCTAATGTAAAGTGCATTTCAACAAATAATTCTTCAGCTCCTATTCTGTGCAAGATACTTTGTTTTAAGGTGCAAGGGATGCACAGGTGAGGGAGACACACTCCTCCCTTCAAGAAACCCTACCATTTGATTGCAGAAAACTGTAAAGATTAAGATAACAGAATTATTATTAAGGCTCCATTACCAAAATCTAAATGAAAACAAGATTTTTATGGGAACTATTGACAGAGGGCATTATGATATAGACATTCAGGAGCAAGATTTTGGAAGCCTCGGGTTCAGATCCTAGCTTTGGCAATTACTTGCTCAAGTTATTTCACCTTTCTACAACCTTAATGCCATCCTCTGCAAAATGATGGTGACACAAGTACCTATGTCATAGGGATCTTAGAAGAATGGAACTGAGATTGCATATATAACACACTTGCCACTGTGCTTGGCACATAGTAAGTGCTGAATAATGTCAGCTGCGATTAGTATTATTTCCTCCTTAACATACAAACAAGGGGTGGGAGGGGTCTAGGGATAACAACGTGTCACAGTTTGAAAGGCATTTTTTGATCTGTCTCTAAATTCCCATTTCACATATAGCACTTACCCTTTGGAAGTGAAAATGCTGTGAATGTGAAAAAGCTCTGCATCTCTCAGTGGTGCCTGGACAACCCTGGCAACTCAGAACATGCAAGAGAGAACAAGAAATCCCTGTGCTTTTTCCTTTTCTTCTTTTCCAAACATGTGTGCAGACTTCCCCTGCATTTCAGCTCCACCCTCTTTATTTTACTGCCTAATCTATAAAGGAGGATTACCAGCAGCACGCTGCTTTGGCATAGAGCAGATTCTGGGTGAGGGCCTGTAGGTAGAGTTTAATGAATACAATTTTCTAGGACTGTGAGTGCATATTTTTAGCTACATGCTGGGCTCCAGCATTGGCTCTTGAGACAGATGAACAGACCCCTTTGATCAGGCTTGGGTGTTGCTCCAAGAAGAACCGTTTTCAGAAAGTAGTTGGGGGAAAATGTCTTCTGCTTCCCTTATTCGTAATTTGTACTCCACAGATTTAGATTCCAGATAACTGGTACCAATAAGTCATAGTACATCACTGAGAGACATCTTTGTGAGAAAGCACAATGGTACTTCTGGGGAGGAATGGATCCTCTCTCAAGCTAGAGATCATGGCTGGTACTCAACTGGGCAGTTGCCATCCTTCTCCCCTGGAGAGTAGGCTTGAGGTAGTTAACCTTCCTGGGGGAGCCTTTGCCTAGACAACATCAGAGACACCACATCCCCCCTGGAGTTCCCAAACAACCCCCCCCCCCTTTTCCTTTTTGCCAAACACAAAGAATGGTCTGGAGTTGGATATTAGCAAACAGAAAACCACAGAAAGAAGACAGGAAGAGCAGGACAGAGAAGGAGGGAGGGAGAGAGTGAGAAGGAAGAAATGGAGAAAAGAAGGAAGGATGAAAGAAATGAGGGGAAATTACGCGAAGAGAAAGGATCAAATCAGATCCCTTTTCTGCTTTGGTTTGCCAGGGAGAGGGCAGCCACCCAGTCTTGTCTTGATTTTTGCTGGTGCCATGGTGAGAACAGGGAGATAGAGAAGAAGACGTTTTGATGTCATGCCAAGGAGGGCACGAATGAGGCGCCAGGTCTTGTGGAAATAGCTGAGAATTTCAGGCCTTTGCATTGGGAGAGGGTGAGCAAGATAGTGAAGGATTTGATCTCTTACATTCCTGCCCAGGACCCTCTCCTTCTCTTTAGAGAAGGATTAACAGATATTTTCCTAAGCAGAAATCAAAATGTGTCAAATCATCTGAGACAGTCAATTTGTGCACAATGCCCACGTTCTTGCAGTCCCGATGCAGCCCTATTCAAAACCAGTTTCATTTCAAGAGATACAATGCAGTGGAGAGGTAAACATTTATCTTCATAATCTTACACTCCTTTCAGACTGCTTAATTTTTCCCAGTGATTTCCCCCTCCTCTTTCCCTCCACCCCCAAGCTCAGCTTCAAAACATCTAGTACAAAAAAGACATGACTTCCCCAGAGGATTCGGGTCTCAGTGATCCTGATGATGCAACGTATGCTCTCCATTATTCCCGGGAGCTCCCAGGATGTGCTCTGCGTCCTGCCTCACAGCTCCCGTTGTTCTGTTGCATCACTTACAAATCCTCCTCGAACACCTACAAAGCTTACCTCCACCTCTTCCTCCCACCTCATCCCAAGTTATCGGGACTCCTTCCCCACCCCACCCCACCCCCACCCCCACTCTTTTTTCTTTTATTGTTGTTATTGCTATTATCATTCTCTCCACCAGCACAGCCCTCTGCGGCTTCTCCTTAGGGAGGCATTAAGTTGCCTTCCTTTGTGCTACCTTAAAACTGCTTGTCCTCCTCCAGCTCCCTTTGAACACAAGGACCAGTGTCATCTTTGGAACAATGAATGCACGTAGTTTACAGTGGGATTCCAACTTCACATTGTTGGCATTCCTGAAAATCTCATGCATTTTCATTCCCCCCTCCTCCCTTTTGCTCGTTGAGACCCCATAAGATAGCAGCAATTAGAAGCTCTGAAATGAATAGAAACAATAGCTACTGGTATGTCTTATTCTTAAGATGTGAATAGCAGACATTTAGCAAGCAGAATAAAGTCTCCATTTTTTTTTCTTTTTCTCACCTTTTGTATATTCCATATACATGTAGAGAGGGTTTTTTGTTTTTTGTTTTTTTTTTAAAGCGGATTGCTGACTATTTTCTGTAATAACGTATTTTCCATCGATATATTTTAGGCATCTATTTAACCATAATGTTCTCTGTGATCATGGTGTCAAAATATAATGAATTGCCCATTCTGCATAGAAAGCCCTCTCCACCACTTTCCCTTTTCACCTGTTAAAACCTTACCCATTCTCCAGGATTCAGCTCACACCCTATTTCCACCAGGAAATTTCCCCAGACCCTCCCAGGGGAATTCTTCTCCCATCCCTATTGCTCCCATTGCAGGTGTTTATGCCTCTGCTCTGATTGGAGTTGGCTTTTTAATCTAGTTATTGTTGATATCTGTCTGCAGAGCTAGACTGTGAGGCCTGGAAGACAAAGAGGACTGTGTCCTCCTTCCTGGACCCTCTGCCACTCCTAAGACAGTGCCTGGCACAGCAGAGAGGCTCTATCACCTGAGGAGGAAGTGTGATGACCACCTGGCCTTTCGGGTCTGAGAAAAGTCCACCAATTCATGTTTGGGGTCCCTCAGGCTCAGGGGGGCATCAAGTCACTCCTGGCCCACTTCTCCCACCCCATTTCCACTTAGATTTGACAATGATTTTGAGACTTCCTTACATTAGAATTTTTAATATTTTTTTCATCTAAATGCTCATCTTTAGTAAATACACAACTAGATGGATTGTGAAGTGAGGGAATTAAAAAGTGCTATCTTATATCTGAATGAATAAATCATTTATATTAGCTCTTCTGCTTCTAGGCTGGTCTGGAATTGGCAACAAATACCAAGGCCTCAGAACTCTCTGACACAATGTATTCATTTATTTGTTGTTTTTCTTTTCTTAAGTGCTCTGACAAGTTGTTTACTGTGAGCCAAATGTCAATTAGCATTGACCTGAAAAGGAGTTGCTGAGTTACATCTGTTTTTATTTAGCTTTCCAGTCATCCTGATTTTTTTGTTTTGTTTTGTTTTTATTTACACAAGATATTTATCTTCAAAGTCTCACCAGTAGCACCACCACAACAAAAAATCCTATTTAATATTTTAACATTTCTTAAAACCACACTTTGTTGGCAACCCTATCGTTTCAGTATTGAATTTTTTTTCTCCTGATAAGGCAAATGACACTTTAGCCTTAGTTAATGTAAAACAGGAAGGTGTTAATCTCATTTTCAGCATGTCAGCTCTTCCAGGTAGGGTATTAATACGCAAGATCCCCTGCTGGCAGACTCAACAGAATCTTTCTGGCTGTGAAGTGAAGTCCAAACCTGGTAATTTTTGCTTTCCTTTGTTGCATGTGCTCAGGTCGGCTTCATTCATTGGAAAAGATATATCAGTAGTTAAATGCATATAAAGAAACAAAGTGACATTTGCAAACTATTAACTCTGTACTCAGACACTGTGATAGGTTCATTTTACACACTACAAACATTTGGGTATGTTTGATGATAAGTAGCAAAGAGGTAAATCATATTTAAAAGATGCTCTGAGGTATATAATTTTGCATCAGAGAACTCTAGGACAATGTCACCATTTGCTTTGTTTAATTTACTTTCTTCAAAATAATAATTGTAAAGAATTAAACAAGGAAAAGTATGGACTATGTTGCAGGCTTTGTTACAGAATCCCATAGCCCACCAGAAAAATTTATATTCTTGAAGTAAGGTGGGAATCAAACTTTTTATTTTCTCTTCAGGATGTATAGATTAAAAAAATAGCATTTTTGTGGTAATAAATTGAACAGTGTCAAGAAAATTTGTGTCCTACAGAAATATTTAGGAGATTTGGAATTTGTGCCACTTTGTTTCTATAAACATTAAGGTGAGCTTTTTTAAAAAAAAGATTTTATTGGGGAATTGGGGAGGGAACAGTGTTGGGGAATTGGGGAAGGGGAACAATGTGTTTTTTCCAGGACCCATCTGCTGCAAGTCAAGTTGTTGTCCCTCAATCTTAGTTGTGGAGGTTGCAGCTCAGCTCCAGGTCTAGTTGCCGCTTTCAATCTAGTTGGGGTGGAGGGGCTGTGTAATTCACCATCCCATGCGGGAGTCAAACTGGCAACTTGTTGTTAAGAGCATGGGCTCTCACCAGCTCAGAGGCAGCTCCACTCGGCTGCAGCTCACTGACCCATGTGGGAATCAAACCGGCAACACTACAGCTCAGAGCTCACGCTCTAAGCAACTGTGCCACTCGGCCAGCCCAAGGAGAGCTTTTTAAGTGCAGTTTCAAAAGAGGTCAGAGAGAGCAAAAATGAAATCAGTAACTATGATTATAGTGAATATAAAAGAATATTAAAATGAAGCTTTCTTATTTGTAAATATGATCAATAGGTTTTAAAGAAAATGTTACATGGCTCTAATTTAAGGAAGAAGTAGAATTGACATTTTAATCTCACATAGAAATGGGATTTTATGTTTTAAAAATCATGGATAAATACAGATATTGATGAGCTATTAGTTCATTTGAACTAAAAATATGAGATGCAGAAAGAATGGAATGCCAACAAAGGCAAATAAAATAACATTTATGGGGATGGACAAGTAAAATTGTTGTGGTGTGGAAACAGATGAAAAGACACAGACCCTGGAGGTGTACACCACCAAGGCTTCCACAGCGTTGAAGAGAGAGTTCAGAGGCAAATGATGATGATGACACTTGAGAGGTTAATTTTTGCACACATCCTTCCACTTGCTAGTCACATGTTCCTGTGTCGTGGCTGGGACAAGTATTATTATTCCCATTTTACAGATGAAGAAACACAGTACAGTTTTTTTGAGATTAGGAGGGGGACTTGAAAACTTGGAAAGGTAGGGAAGAAAGATGAACCAAAAAGATGTGAAACAAAGAAGGGAGAGTCACTGAGGAATTCCAAGCTGTGAAATCTATCCAGAAAAATAAGGCAGGGAAAAAGTGAGATTATAAGATTTTTTGCTTTTGTTCCTGTCCAAGTTAATAACATGCATAGTGCCTCTTTTTATTCATCTCCTGTCTGTACATATTTTCCCACACACCGTTCTATAGTTATATAATTAATTTCCTTGCCCGCTGGGTCAAAACTTCACCGTTTTACCCATTTCTTTGTGTAATAACTTCTTATACTCCTTGCCAGTGAAAGCGTACCCCCAGAAGAAGAGGATGACAAAAGGAAGAAGGTGGGCAGGAAAGGCCTGGTAATCAGGATCATTGTCAGAGCTACATCTCCATTGTTCCATTTCCC
Organism: Aselliscus stoliczkanus; assembly: GCA_033961575.1. Classification (NCBI taxonomy): domain Eukaryota; kingdom Metazoa; phylum Chordata; class Mammalia; order Chiroptera; family Hipposideridae; genus Aselliscus; species Aselliscus stoliczkanus. The sequence goes on from CM066728.1 coordinate 54,528,765, forward strand.
CAGTGGGCATTATTATGCATCTCCCCTTAAGCATGAGGCCATTTTATTTTCTGTGTTTAGCTTTTACCTGGAACATGGATGAACTCACTTAAAAATATAACAGGATTAAATTCTAGCAGTGTTCATTGCACTATTTTATATATCACATCTTAAATCTCCTTCTGGGAATGTGACAGAGTTGTAGTTTGTATCATTGTTGACATTTTGATTTTCTTTGAAAACAGGTTAGTACAACTTTAATTGAAGATCTTAAGCCTCACAGATTAGCAGGTTTAGGATAAGATGTGGAAGTAGTGGGAGAAAATAAATCATCAAAGCTGTTTCAGGACTTGCATGGAAGCACACAACTGACTGAGCCTAAATTAGAAATTTGGACTTTTATTCTAGGCTCTGCATCCTACACTTTGCCTCCCAACTTCAATTCAGTCAGTGCAATATGCTATAGAGAATTGTGTTGGCATTCCCTACTCGTGGGCTTATTTTTGTAGGTCCCGAACAGTTCTAGGAAAAAAAAAAAAAAAATTAGAACATATTTTGGAAGAGGAGACATTTCTAAGTTAATAAAAAAAGAAACCCAAAACAAACAACCCTACCATATATTTGTTATTATGAAACAACACAGATGAGGCTTTAGCAATAAATAGTGTATGGAGGAAACGCTGGTCTTTATTTTTCTGCCATCAAAATAAGTAAGAATGTAGGTAGTTGAAGGAAAACATAGACAATAAGATGGCTTCCTTACTCAAAGCTGCCATTTCCACATATTCCCCCAGTCAATCAACAAATATTGTATACTCATTTCCTGTCAGGCCCTGTGTTAGAGGCCTGAGAGTGAGCAAAACAAACATAATCCCCACTCTACTGAATGAGCTAATTTGGATAACTGTTCTACTTTCAAAATATTATGTAAGCAACATACTTATCAACTATTCATATTTTAGTATGAATTACTGTAGATGAATAATCAATTTTCTTGGCTCTTTGTTCTAGGAAGATATTAATAGCAATAGCTCAGATTTATTGTTTATGGTGAGGATTCAGGGCAGTAAACAGAGGAAGAACAATAAAAAGTGAGAGATAATTTTAGAGCATGGAGACTCTTGAGAGGGCAGAGCAGGTAGTGATGTCAGAGTAGAAAGTTTATGGGTTTACTTTAGGGTTCTGACTATTCGCAGAAAAGCAGGTAGAAGGGTGATGTGGGAAGGCTTACCTCGTTTTTGCCTAAGAATTTTGGTGGCAATTTCTTGACCAAGAAATCTGTGATTTTAGAGACTTTATTAGAGAAGTCTGGATTTTATCAGTCTTGAGCAACATCTTCAAAATATCACCTTTCAGTTATATTTTGTGGGTGGAAAGATAAAAAGGGAAATCATTGTATGTTTTTATACTGACTATGTCATAAGCCAGATTGTTCATATTTGAGGTAGGTTTAAAATCATTTTCTTCACATTTTTCCACCAGAGTGCCCTCTAATTGGCAGTAGATGTTTTGGGTGGCAAAACTGCATCAACAGAATTATACCATGGGGGCAGGGAGCAGGAGGATTGCTGGGGGTAACCCGAAGCAGCAAGTCTGAAAGGTCTTTAAAGAATTGTGGCTGTTTTCCTTGAAAATTTAAGAAATTGTTATACACCACTTCATAATAGAGCTATGTTTGTTTTACAAGAAAATATTGCTTTAAATTTCTTGTTATTAGTGTTAAAATTGACTCTTTGGGAAGAAATACCATGACTACTGTGTGGGTCTCAGTCTGCCTGCACATGGGTGGGTATGTCTAGAGGATTTCTCTGAGAAAGAGTCTAAATAATGAAAGGTTTTAGTTGTCTGAGCAGTCACAATGCCAGGATTTAGTTGAATTGAGAGCATTTTGAATTCGTTTTGTAAGGGTAATGTCCTGTCTCAGGGTTTCCATCAGTTTCTGGGTCACCAAGTTTCCAAGAATTTCTCCATGATCTATATCTGACTGCAGTGATATGGGTGGGCTCAGATGGTCAGCATAGGTGAAAAATATGGGACCTAGCCTTCCAGGTCAAAAAAAACAGTGTGACACACTGGGCAGGTGTGGAAATACATCTGGGTGAAGCATTCTTGTTAGCCAGTTCCCATATGGGCTGTTGATAGAGGTTTGCCATCCCAAACTTGCTCCTCTACTACCAGACAATGCAGTCTGAGTGTGGAACAGTAGGGGACATGAAGAATTTGATCCAACTCTGCCATTTTCTAGGTCCCTTCATCCCATCAGTATTTATTGAGACTGTGGCAGACATTGCTTGAGACTCTGGGGACACAAGAGTGACGATAGACAAGGTCATGATGGTAAGCAGAATATTAACCCCAAAGATGTCCATGTCCGTCTTTCCCAGAACTTGTGACTTTGTTACTTTACATGGCAAAAGAGATTTTGATTGAGTGTATGGACCTTGAGATGGGAGATTAATCCAGGTTATCCAGGTGGGACTAATCTAATCACACAGGCCTTTAAGAAATCTGAGAATCTTTGCAGGCTGGGAAAAAGAGAAGACAAGAAGCTCAGAGATACAGAGGAAAAACTGATGGTTGCTAGATGGGAGGAGGAAGGGAGGGCGAAGAGATTAGACAGCATAAATTGGTAACTACAATATTGCCATAGGGATGTGAAAGACAGTTTGGGGAATATAATCAATAACATTGTAAATATTTTGTAGGGTGTCAGATGGACACATGTCTTATTAGGGAGACCACTTCATGGATGGTGTAGAGGCTTGACCACTACACTATATACCTGAAGCTGAAGTTGAATAATATTGTGTGTCAACTGTAATTTAATATATATGTAGTCACGTGATATGGAGTATAGTGTGAAGTCAATGGAATTGTAATAGATATGAATGATATTGGCGCGGGGAGGGTGGTGGATTGGGAGAGGGGAATTGTAACTTTGTGAGGGGTGAAAAGTATAACTATTGCATCATTTTGTATACCCGAAACTAATATAAATAAATAAATAAAATAAACTACATTAAAAAAAAAAGATGAGACAAGGAGAACAGATTGAGAATGTAAGAGGGGTGTAACTGCTTTTGCTGGCTTTGAAGATGGAGGGAAAGGCTATGAGCCAACTAAGGAATACAGAAATGCAGAAGGCTTCTAGAAATTGGAAAAGGCAAGAAAATAGATTTTCCCGCAGAGCCTCCAGAAAAGAACATAGCCCTGCCGACACCTTAATTTTAGCGCAATGCGACCTGTGTCAGATTTCTGATCTCCTGAACAGTAAGATAATAAGTTTTGTGCTGTTTTAAGTCACTAAATTTATGGTAATTTGTCACAGCAGCCATAGGGAACTAATAGAATCCCATCCTCTTTGTGCTTATATTTTTGTAATGCAACAGAATAAATACAATAAAAATAAATATATACAAATGTACAACAGGCCATTTACATATTCTAATAAGGCTATGATGGAAATGAATGAAGTAATCTGCTGAAGGCTATAATGGACACATCAGAAAATTTTCCAGTGCTTTGATAATGCTCCACTGTATAAGTTTTGGTGTTAGGTAAAGACTAGCTCCTGCTATAGGAGTTTTTTTTACTCTATCTCCTTTCCATCTAGACTAGAGCATAGGCATGTGACTTGAATTCCACTGAGTAGATCACCTATCCCAGAATTTGAACCAGATGTTATTGATGCAAAAAAGAACAGTTTGGATAACTTCTCTACCTCCCACTCCCTTCCTCCTGTAACAGTAGCTGGGGCTACAAAGTAATACATGGCCCAAAAGAGCCAACTTGTCCTTGGCAGATAGAGTTATTCCTTTATCAAAGCAGTTCTGCAACATAGTTTCAGATGGTAGTCTGGAAGTTGAACTCAAACCCAGCTCTCCAGCCCTTTTACAATTCAGTAAATATCCTTTTTCTGCTTAACCAATGGGTTAAACTCTTTTTCTGCTTAACCAACGGGTTACCTTTGATTGGTTGTAACTGAAGGTCCTGATGGAAACAGACAGTGAAGAGACCAACTTTAGACATGGGGGTGGGTCAGAGCGGTCTCTCTCTGAGAAGCTGATATATTTGACCTGGGGCAGGAAGAATATGAAGAAGCAAGTAATATGCACAGCTGGGGGAAAGCTGGAGCTGAAGAAGGAAGTACAAAGGCTCCTGCCTTAGTGAAGTTTACCTCTGGTGGGGGTATTTAAACACTTAGAGGTAGGCAAATAATAATATAATTTCAGATAATGGTAAGCGTTATAAAGAAAATGAAACAGGGCCGACCGAGTGGCGCGGTGGTTAAGCGGCCCCGGTTCGGCTCCCATATATGAGGGCTAGTGACACTGCCCTCAAAAAAAAAAAAAAAAAGAAAGAAAGAAAGAAAAGAAAACAGAGAGTTATAGGCTGCAGATAAAGGACAATTTTGGAAAGAGTGGGCAGGAAAAGCTCCTTTGAGGAGGTGACATTATGCAGAGACATAGGTAATTTACGACTTAGAAAAAGATCCCTATTAGGACACTTTGCTCAAGGAAGTGACTTTCATAAGGATTCTTAATAAAAACAGACATTGCAAGGCCATCTTTGCCAAGGTTAGGAAGTTTGGAAGTATCTAACAGATGTTAAAATGCCCTTAGAGACAAACATTTTAAAATGCCAGTGGTGATCATTTTTTTGATGATGTTCTCAACCTTAAACTTGCCAAATACATATGGTTGCATTTTTAAGGAGATAACTCCTTACATTATGAACATTCTTTCACAACCATGAATTGGCTTCAATTTTGTTTTGGATGGTTGCTATGTGAACAAGCACTAAAACGCAAAATAAAGAGGACAAAGGCAATGTTAGTTCTTCATCACTTTGTCAGAAGCTCTTCTGGTTTGATGGACTAGTCTGTCAACAATGGAATAAAGCCAGTGCTAACAGAAACCTCAGCATCAAGCAACAGTATTCCAAAATAATCTCTCTGCAGGTGGACATTGCTGGTTTTATGTGAGCATGAAAAATTAATTATCAATGAAAAGGCATTTACTTCTTTCACAGTCCATATATTTATTGACAAGTAAATGTTCTTTATCTCCCCAGAGGAAAGAACCATTCTCTAAAATTGTTTAATCAATTTACTGACCTGACTCAAAGCTTTGGGGAAAAAAAACCCCACGAATGTTCCTTCTCAGATAGATCCCAGAAAAGATAAGGCAGGTGGGTTTTTGGTATGTTTGTTTTTCAGTAGAGCAATTATCTGGAATATCTTTTTGCCATAAAATTATATTCTTTTTTCCCAGGAAAATGCAAACAGACTTACTGATAAATATGGCAAATTGAATACATGCATTTACTTTTACTTTCTCCCCAAACCCCAGAAATGGCAGGCAGTAAGAGACATTTTTAGGAAGCACAAACCAACAAAGACAGAGAGAATGGAAGAGTAGAACAAAACAAACAAACAAACAAGCAAACAAACAACCTAGAGGCTGGAAAGCAATGAATGAGTGGTAAAGAGAACTTAATGGACCTAAAAAGCTAGCAAAGGGGAAAGCTGGCAACTAACTCAATTTAACAGCAGAGATTGACACACTCGGTGTCTCTGGAAATGGGGTTGGGGGATGTGGGTAAAATGGGAAGATCTACCAAAAGTCTAAAAAGCAATCAGATCTATCAAAGATGTCCCTGACTCCCAGAATACAGGCAACCATCTCTCCTCTCCTCTTCCACCTAACCCCCCAACCAGAGAACTGGAGATCTAGTCTTTGGAGAGGGTGAGACACAGGGTCTCTTGGCTGGGTGGGGATTGAAAGTGAGGTTAGGATACTGAAAGCAAGATTATTAAGTAGAAATATGCATGCTAAATGCCAGAAACCCTAGCCTGCTTTACCTACCCACTTTCTAGAATATTTGTTGACAGACTTTTACCTGTGGCTGAGAGATTGGAAGATCCTTTCCCACACAATCTGACCAGCCCAAAAGAAAAAGTTTAAAGATACTGACATTCTAGGCTCCCCAACTGAACAGCCAAGCCAGATCACCCTAAAGTAAACTGTTGGATTAGCCACTTCCCCACTTTCAGCCCAATACCCCCCTACACATACTGAGAGAGAAGAGAAGAGAAGAGGTAAGAGAGAGAGAGAGAGAGAGAGAGAGAGAGAGAGAGAGAGAGAGAGAGAGAGAGAGAGATCTATTGTCTTTATCATCTGAGAGAAATGTTTAACTTAAAGGTAATGAGATTAACATAAAACTACAGATTAAAGCAACTTGGAGGAAACATACCCTACATGGAGAAGAAAAATCGAAAAACAAAATAAAACATAAATTACATCCTTAATATCCTCAGGAAGGTAAAAAGAAAATAAATAAATAAAAAAGATATTGCATCTATAAAACAAGAGTAATACAGTATAACATATTAGAAATTCAGAGGGCAAATAAGCTACTGGAGTTTTAAATACATATATATATATATATATATATATATATATATATATATATATATATATATATATATAGAAATGAAAAACAGATTAGAAAAATTGGAAGATAAAAATTTCTGAAGAATTTCCCAGAAAGTAGAATAGAAAAACAGATGGAAAAAAAAAAAAAGACTACTCCAGGAGATCCAAAATCTGAATAAAACAGTGCACATAAAAACCAAATGGGGCTGGGGGAGAGGAAGAGATGTATTAGTCTTCTATTGCTGCATAACAAAGTACCACAAATGTAGCACCTTAAGACAACATAGTACATTTATTATCCCACAAAGTCCATGGCCCAAGAATCCAAGTATCCTTAGTTGGGTCCTCTGCTCAAGGTCTCACAAGGATGCCATGAGAAGGTCAGCTAGGGCTGGGTTTCTTCAGAGACTCATTGTCCTCTTCTAAGCGTATATGCTTTTTGTTTGTTTGTTTTTGCAGAATTCATTTCTTTATGGATTTATAATTCATGGTAGATATCTGGCTTTTTCATGGGCAGCAAGAGAAAGAGACTTTTACTTATAGACCTTCTTTTAAAAGGCTTACCTGCCAGGTCAGGCTCACTCAGGATAATCTCCTTTTTGATTAACTAAAGTAGTTGACTTTAGAGATCCACATTACTTTTACAATATCCCTTCACCTTTGCCATATAATATCATATAATCATAGGGGTGCTATTTCATTCCCTTTTGCCATATTCTTTTGGTTAGAAGCAAGTTAAAAGTCCTATCTACTCTCAAGGAGAGGAGAATTCTATAAAGGCATGTTTACCATGGAGAGGGAGTCATGGAAGCCAACTTAGAGTTCTGCTTACCACAGGAGGGAAAGGAACCACTAAAAATGTAATATAAGACAAATTATTCAGACCTGAAACACATGATTTTCCAAATTGAAAGAACCCACTGAATGCCAGCATAATGATGGAGACAGAACCACACCACACTTTCAGAAAACTATGGACCACAAGAAGATCTAATAAGTTTCCAGATGGACATGTCACAAAGGATCAGAGATGAAAATGGCACTGAATTTCTAAATGGCACAACTTAAATCTCAAAGGTAATAGAACACCTTCAAAATTACTCAGCAAAATGATTTCTACACTTGAATTTTATACTTAGAAAAACTATCAATTTAGGTTCAGGATAAAATAAAGACATTTTCAAACAGTGAGATCTCAACTATTTCCCATGTACCTTTTCTCAGAAGAATACCTGGGGATTTTTTCTGTCAAAAAGGGAAGAAAATCAAGAAAGAAATTTAGCATAATTACCAGAGAAATAAGGCAAAAGGAAATCACAACATCATGGTAAGGGAAGATCCCAAACAACTATAACGAGGTGTTCAGAAAGCAAGATATCCAGAATGGGGATAGTTGGAAGTCTTCAAGAAAGATTTCTTCTCTAAGATAAAGCTGAGAATGGGGAATGAAATTGATAGAATACTTACTCATCTTAATGTACTTTAGATACATTTAAACAATTGACATAGAGTTAAGGCTTGAATTAGTGATAAGTCAGAAGAAACAAAGAAAACAACATTAAATGATTAATTCAAAAGTTGTGCAGGAAAGGGAAAAAAATCCCAATTTAGTACACGGCACAACTATGAAGGATGTTTAGAGAGTAATAATAATGTCAACACAAAATTGGGGTGTAAATATACATGGAGAATGAAGGAATGTGAAGGTTGTACACATGTTACAGGGACATGAGGAGGAAAGTGAGCTAGATCTTCAACTTCTATTTCAAGAAACCTATAGATAATACCTAAAACTGTGAAAACAAGAAGCTGTGAAGCATGCTATTTGGAGACAATGAAGTAAATATCAAAAGATTATCCCAGGGCCAGCTGAGTGGCGCGGCGGTAAAGCGCTGGCTTGGGAAGCCAGCGGCCCCGGTTTGGTTCCACATATGAGGCCAGTGACACTGCCCTCAAGAAAAAGAAAAAAGATTATCCCAAAATGGTGGAAATACTTCTGGGAAAGAAGAAAGAGAACAGGAAGAGAGAAAACTGCCATTTCTATATAGCAAGGCTTATAAATCTATTTTACATTGTAAACAGTGCATACATAACTGACAAAAATACAAAATAAGTACAAACAGAAATAACAGTATAAAGCAATTATATAACTAACTTTTCATACTAGATACATTGACTATGTAATTCCTTATGTAAGTGTACCATAATGTTCATTTTATTGTAGCATTTTAAAATCAAGTTTACCAGAACTTAAACATCAAATGAATGTTTTTTTTCCAAAGTTTTTCCCTTAAGAAGTCACACATTTGGTCCAAAGTTGTTGCAACCACCTGAAATATTGTTTAGAATTTCTAAACAATGTTTAGAAACTGTTTAGAATTTCAAAACCTGTGGCAAACTTCTTTAAATAACTTCAAAGGTGTCAATTCATGGATTTAATATTTTGAAAGAACCAGAAATCTTTGGGAATCACATTAGATTTGAGTGGTCAAACTAGCTAAAGCTATTTTGGGTAAAAACAATCAAGGTATGAAAATAAATTAATACAACTGATTTTTGAATGGCTTATACATTAGTTGTAAAAGGGACTTTAAAAGGGAAAAGGACTCCAAAAGTATTGTGAATTTGAAGCATAACTATTACAATATGTGTGTGAGGCTACATTTTTAGGAAGGTGCTCCCACAAAGTTAAGGATATTTTTCATAAAGCAAACAGACTGACAAAAATCTATATTAGAAACCTGCAGAAGTGATTTTAGGAGAAAAAATGCCAAATAAGATAATATAGCTTACATGTGGTAGATTCTCCTATCTTATGTAACTTCAAGTAGGATTCACCCATGCACTAAATGAGCAGAGCATCTTACATAACTATTATTTTCTTCTCTCAGTGGAAGAGATATGACTAGATGTAAACCTATGCATTGTGGGCTTCTTTACCTGCTCCTAGATAAGTTACCTAAGATAAGTGGATAACTTCTGCCTCATGAGCTCTGGTATTGATGAATGCAAGCATCCTTTTCTTTCTTCAATGATGAATGACGTGGTATCAAATCTTTCAATTTTTCTCAGAAATGCATAATTGGAATTCACTGATAAAGGACCCCTGCTGCCCTATGATTGATTCTGATCACATTTTCAACTATGAGGATGTTATGGGCATCAAGCTCTGGTCTCCACTAGGTAAACTTTTCCAGGCTTAAGAGAATATTACATGCGTGTAGAGGAGCTATTCACAATTCTCCTTTTATCTTGGGTGAAAAGACTACATCCCATCCCATCATGCAGATAGGTTAGCCAATGTAATGTGAGTGGAGGAAATTTGGACCACTCCCAGGTCTGCCCCATGCTTTCTCCTTGTTCCATCTGGATGCAAATGAGAAGGAGGCCCTAGAGGGTGATGGGACCAGAAGTTAGAAGGAGCCTAGGGTCCTGGATGATTGCATGTTATCCATCCACAGCTGCCCTGCCAACTTCAGCAGCTGCCCTGGACTGTTATACAAAAACAGAAATATTTTTTAAAGCAAATTTAAGTATATTCTTTAAGCAAATTTTAGAGTCTGTACTGTAGCCTAGTTTACACTAATGCACTGGCTTTTCACCTGGAATAAGGGATCTAATTTCTGACTCTTGAGAGTATATATATGGATGCACACCTTTTAGAATCTTAGACCCTGAATCCAAAAAACTACTCTTTTTTTCTAGTCCCAAAAATATCACTTCCTTCCTATCCATATTCTAGAACTCAGGGGACAGAGGCTGCCTAACTCTAATTTTTAAAAGGCAATTATGGACTTCTTAATCTAGAAATCACTACCAGCCTCACTCTCATTCCTCCAGTTACAGGTCATAGGTTTCTTTCAGACTCTCAGGCTGAGAAACTGAATGGATGTTGTGAATATTTCATATGCTTCAAAACTCAGTGTCAAGTTTAGTTTTTAAACTAGGTTTACAATTTTTGGGGGGTAAGATTTCTTTTCTTTGCCATAGTGTAACTGAGATTGTACATTTTTGATCAAAGTTATTCAACTTCAAGGTGTGTGGAATGCAATGGTGGTGCTGATGCCAGCTTATACTGGCCTATAAGAATTGATTTTTAAATTTTCAAGAACTTTGAAAACTGCTCATTACACAGTTATTGTTAAAACTTAACTTGCACAAACTTACAATTAAATAAACCACATTATAAACAAGGGTAATAAACACTAAAAATTATTTTACTACATTTTATTATTATCTACACTCTTTTTTTGTTTTTGTTAGCTGAGCCATCCTGCCACCTGTTGGCAGCTCAGCAGCAGCTCAGCTTGGGCTGGGCATTGAACTGCTGTTGCTCAGAGCTCAGCTTGCATTCTTGAGCCAGCTCTTAACCAACTGAGCCACTCAGCCGGCCCTTATTATCTATACTTTTGAAGTTATTTACATCTGTTATTTATATCTGTTGTATCTTTATAGTAACAGTAGTATATAATAATGTGCTACCACACATCTCTTCCAAACCAATGTCAGAAAACAGTATGTTAGTAGCTTGAAATTGGCTTTGGTGGGAGTCTTTTACACCATGCAAATCAATGAATACTACAAATGAAGTGATACTTTGAGAGCCAGTTGTTAATCATTTACCAACACACCACTAGTGGTAGGAAACAATCAACAATAGAGTATAAAACTTCTATACTCCAGAAATGGAAGAACCCCCTTAAGTTGGAGCATTCTATTTGAAATATGCAAAATGGAAATATCTGCTGGCTTTAGTTTTAGTTAATACAGCTCTTCTAGTTGGTAAATTATTTCAAAATGAAAGATATAATTAGAAGTAAATTTTAAAAAAGTGAACAAATAGATAACAAATGCTTCAGTGCATCGCTAGCCAATAAATGAAAGTAGGTTGTAATCTCAAGAAGACATGGCAGAAATACAATTAATATAAATGAGTAAATTAATATGTTGAATATTATCAGGAGAAAGAGTACATTAACATAAGGAGTTGGTTGGAGCATCAAAGAAGGAAAAGTAGAGAAGCCTGTGTGGCAATAGATTTGCTCTGGTCAGTATAGTGTCTCTAAAATGAAAGTGAGATCCTGAGGTCAGAGATGAGCAGGCAACAAGATAACAAACAGCATAACTAAATGGCTCCACTTCAGAAAGGAACAGGAATTTGTGGATGGAGAGAGAGCAGAGAAGAAAGGAGGGGAGAAAGAAGATGGCTAGTAGGGATATCAGAGTGAAATGTGAAAATTCAGTCAGGTTATCTGTACTCTTCACTCCTCATCCTCCTCCTACCTTGAGTAAAAGGCCATGTAAGTGGGGTCTTGTTATTTTATTGTTTTCTTCCAGAATTCATGGTATACATACTTCTTATTTTGGAACAGTTTCAGATTTGCAGAAGAGTTGTAAGGAGGTCCCGTATGTGCCACCCCAGTTTTCTCTATTACTGATATCTTATATGAGTATACTACATTGCATGAAATTAATGGACAAATATTGATACAGTATTATTACCCAAAGTCCATACTTTATTAAGATTTCCTTAGTTATTATCTCGTGTCTTTTTCCTGTTCCAGGATCCCATCCAAGATACCACATAAAACGTCAGTGTCATGTTGCCTTAGGTTGTGACAGTTCTTCAGAATTTCTTTCTCTTTAATGACATTGGCAGATTTGTGGAGTACTTTGTAGAATGTCTCTTGGTTGGAACTTGTCTTACATTTTTCTAATAATTAGACTGAGACTATAGGTTTTGGGGGGAAGACCACAGCAGTGTCATTCTCATCATATTATATCAAGGGTACATGCTATCCATATGACTTATCCCTATTGATGCTAACCTTGATCAACTGGCTGAGGTAATGTTTTTTCTACTCTAAAGTTGCTCTTTTCCTCCTTTCTATATTGTACTCTCTGTAAGGAAGTCACTATACATGGCTCATGCTTAAGGAATTCTGAAAAACGAGTATCTACATAACTTATTTGGAATTCTTCTGCTCAGGGTATTTATCTATTTTATTTAAATATTTTATATTTTGGGTTATAATCCAATACTATAAGATTTACTTAGTTGCTCAGGTTTTTTTCAGTTTAGACATTGAGAATTCTTTCAGTTAACTCCTGTATCTCTTTGACATAGGCCCATTAATGTTTTCTTGATTTTGTTTTATGAGCACTTCCGTATGTTCTGGCAGTATAAAACACTCCAGGCTCAGCGTGTGTATTTCCTGCCCAAGTCCTAGAATCAGTCATTTCTCCAATGAGCCTTGGTTCCTTTTGTTGGAGATTGTATTAAAGACCAAGATCTGGGCACTAGGTATCCTGATTTCTACTGGGGTGTCTGTGCTAGGTTCTCTCAGCTGACAGGGCAAGTATATGTATATATACTAACCAGTATATCTATACATATATATATAACTATCTCTATTTGTTTCTGTGTGTGTGTGTGTGTGTGTATAGCTAAACATGAGTTTGTATTAGTGTTAACTCTAGTCCATTACAACATAGATCATTCTAGCCTTCTTCCCTTGCCAATCCGTAACCTCCCACTCCAACAGTGAGAAACCTGACTCTCACCATTCACCATCCACTTATTTAATTGTTCATTTACATTATACATATATACCGGTTTCAAAATTGTTAACCCATACCCCCATAGGGAACAACTTGATCAACTAGAATACAGTGCTTATGTGCAGTTGCTTTTGTCTTTAGTTTTACAGACCTCACTCATTTCCTAAGTTCCTTAACTCAGCAACTTATATCCCAACTACCTTTAGTGAGATTGTTTCATACATTTCTAACATAATTAGATCTTATGTTATGGTCTGCATTCCATCCTGGTATTCCCTGACCTCCTAAAACATGTTTTAAAACTTGTATATTAAGGTTCACTTTGTGTGCTATAACATTCTGTGAGTTTTGACAAACACATGGTGACATGTAGCCACCATTACAGTAGCATAAGGAAGAGTTTACCCACCTTAAAAATCTCCTGTGCTTCTAATTAATCTTCTCTCCTCCCTCCTAAAACCACTGGCACCCACTGATATTTTTGCTGTGTCTATAGTTTCACTTTTTCCAGAATGTTATGTAAATGGAATCATACATTATGTAGCCTTTTCAGAATGACTTCTTTTACTTGGCAATATGCATTTAAGATTTATCTTTGTCTTTGAATGGATTGACAGCTCACTCCTCTTTATTGCTGAATAGTATTCCATTGTATGGATGTACAACAGCTATTTAATCCATTTACCTATTGAAGAACATTTTGGTTGTTTTCAATTTTTTGTGATTATTAATGAAGATTTATGTACAGGTTTTTCTGTAGACATAAGTTTTTAAATTAGTTGAGTAAATACCTTGAAGCATAGTTTACTGGATTTGTGGCAAGGCTATAGTTAGCTTTGTAAGAAACTACTAAACTGTTTTCCAGAGTGGCTGGGCCATTTTGTATTGAGAATTTCTATTGTTTCATATCTTGACCAGCAATTGATATTGTCAGTTTTTTTTTATTTTAGCCATTCTAATAGGTGTATGGTTGTATCTCATTGCTGTTTTAATTTGCAGGTCCATAATGACAAATAATGTTGAGAATCTTTTTATGTTTATTTGCCACCTGAATATCTTTTCTAGCCCATACTTTGTTTTTACACAGTCTTTCCTTAGAAAGAGTGAAATATGGTTGATTGGATTTCATGTTTTTTAGTTATAGTCATATTCTAACCCTAATTTATTCTAATTGGTGTTTTCAGAATGCTCCAAATCTCTGTCTGACATTTAGAAATAGTATCTTGGGGGCCGGCCGAGTGGCGCGGTGGTTGGGAGCTGACTTAGGGCCCCAGCGACCACGGTTCGGATCCCACATGTGAGGGCAAGTGACACTGCCCTCTTAAAAAAAAAAAAGAAAGAAAGAAAGAAAGAAAGAAAGAAATAGTATCTTGGATAACTTCTAATGGTCTGCTCTCTTTCTTTTCTTTTTCTTTTTTTAATTTGTTTTTGTTCTTAAGATTTTATTGGGGAATTGGAGGAGGGGAACAGTTTTGGGGGGATCAGGAAAGGGCAACACACAAGTTGCTGTCTTTTTGTTCTTCAGTCTAGTTGCGGAGGATGTTGCTTCACTGGCCCATGTTGGTATTGTCATTGTGCTCTTCCCGGATGAGGCAGATCGGTCGCTGGCCTCTGGATGGTCGCTCACCGCGGCTATTGGCAGCTCATGCTGGCTGCCGGCCACTCACTGTAGCCTATAGCAGCCCACTGCAGCAGGGGCTGCAGCCTACACCATCTCTGGGACTCGCACAGCCCAGCTCCCGATGGAGCTGTTTTTCTCCATCTTAGCTATAGAGGGCCCTCATATGTGAGATCCGAACCAGGGCTGCTGGCATCCCAAACCAGCTCTTAACCAATACGCCACTCGGCCGGCCCTCTGCTCTCTTTCTTTAACTATGGATTTGTATTAGTTTAAATATCAGAAGGCAATTTTATTTTCAAATTCGTGAAGTGAGAAAGAAAGAGGCTACTTCATTGTTGCCTCATAAAAGTCCTACATGCAGTATTTTTCCTTTGCTCTTTCTTTAAAAATATTATTCTATTTAACTGTAGCCATACTTCAAATATTTTAGAACTGCTTGACCTACATTGTAGGTTTTGTTTTATTATTCTAATATTTGTTTCTTTTAAGGCTTTGTTGAGTGCAGTGGTTCCCAAAGTTTGGTGTGTATCAGAATCTCAGAAAGCCAAAAAAAAGAACATAGTGGTGGAGTCTCATTCAATTAGGGTAGGGCCTGGACATTATATATATATTAGTTTATTTCATTTTATTTATTTATTTACTTATTTATTTATTTATTTAATTAGTTTCAGGTGTACAACACAGTGCAATAGTTATACGTTTTACCCCTCAAAGTGACAAACCCCCACCCCCAATTCGCCACCCCACTCCCCCCCATATCACATATATCCATTACTTGTCCTCTGACTCTCTTCCACAGTATAATCCACATCCCGTGACTATCTATATATATTCAATTACAGTAAGTATACAACCTCCGCTTCAGGTATACAGTTCAGTGATCAAACCTCTACTCCATCCATGAAATGGTCTCCCTGACAAGACCTATGGCCATCTGACATCCCACAAAATATTTACAACATTATTAATTATATTCCCCAAACTGTTTTTCATATACCAGTGGCAATATTGTAGTTGCCTATTTTTGCTGTCTAATCCCTTCCTCTTCTCCCTCATCCCCATCCCCCTCCCAATTAGCCACCCTGATTTTTCCTCTATATCTATGAGACAGTTTCTGTTTACTTTGCTCATTCATACAGTTTTTCAGATTCCACATATGAGTGAGACCATATAGTATTTGTCTTTCTCTGACTGACTTATGTCACTTAACATAATAGTCTCTAGGTCCATCCATATCATTGCAAATGGTACGATTTCATTCTTCTTTATAGCGGAGTAATACTCCATTGTATAAATATACCACAGTTTCTTAATCCAGTCATGTACTGATGGGCATTTTGGTTGTTTCCAAGTCTTAGCTATTGTAAATAGTGCTGCTATGAACATAGGAGTGCATAACTTTTTTTGAATAAGTATCTTGGTTTTTTCAGGATAAATACGTAGGAGTGGAATTGCTGGGTCAAACGGTAGCTCTATTTCCAGTTCTTTGAGATACCTCCATACTGACTTCCATAGTGGCTGCACCAATCTGCAGTCCCACCAACAGTGAAGCAGGGTCCCCTTTTCCCCACAGCCCCGCCAGCACTTGTGGTTTGTTGATTTATTGATGATAGCCATTCTGACTGGAGTGAGGTAGTATCTCATTGTGGTTTTTATTTGCATTTCCCTAATGACCAGTGAGGTTGAACTTTTTTCCATATGCCTGTTGGCCATCTGTATGTCCTCTTTAGAGAAATGTCTCTTCATATCTTCTGCCCATTTTTTAATTGGGTTGTTTGTTTTTTTGGTGTTGAGTTTCATGAGTGTTTTATAAATTTTGGATATTAACCCCTTATCAGATATATCGTTGGCAAATATATTCTCCCATTCAGTAGGCTTCCTTTTTGTTTTATTAATCGTTTCCTTTGTTGTGAAAAAACTTTTAAGTCTGATATAATCCCATGTGTTCATTTTTTCTTTTACTTCCCTTGCCCGTGGGGATGTATCAGTAAAAATATTGCTCCGGGTAAGGTCTGCAAATGTACTCCCTATATTTTCTTTTAGGAGTTTTATGGTTTCAGGTCTTACATTTAAGCCTTTAATCCATTTTGAATCTTCTTGTATATGGCGTAAGGAGGTGGTCCAGTTTCATTTTTTTGCATGTGTCAGTCCAATTTTCCCAGCACCATTTGTTGAATGGACTATTTTTACTCCAGTGTAAATTCTTGCTTCCCTTGTCATAGATTAACTGTCCGTAAATGCCTGGATTTATTTCTGGGCTCTTGGTTCTGTTCCACTGATCGATGTGCCTGTTTTTATGTCAATACCAAACTGTCTTGATTACTGTAACCTTGTAGTAGGTTTTGATGTCTGGTAGCGTGATCCCCCCGACTTTGTTCTTATTTCTCAGAATTGCCAAGGCTATTCGGGGTCTTTTATGGTTCCATATAAATTTTAGGATTATATTTTCTATTTCTGTGAAAAATGCCCTCGGTAGTTTGATAGGAATTGCATTGAATGTATATATTGCTTTAGGCAGTATGGACATTTTAACTATATTAATTCTTCCTATCCATGAGCATGGTAGGTGTTTCCATTTATTTGTATCTTCTATGATTTCTTTCTTCACTGTCTTATAATTTTCTGAGTACAGATCTTTCACTTCTTTGGTTAAATTTATTCCTAGGTATTTTATAGTTCTTGACGCAATTGTAAATGGGACAGTTTTCTTAATTTCTCTTTACATTAGTTTATTATTGGTATATGCAAATGCCACTGATTTCTGAACATTGATTTTATATCCTGCTACTTTACTGAATTCGTCTATCAGTTCCAATAGTTTTTTGATGGAGTCTTTGGGGTTCTCTATATACAGTATCATGTCATCTGCATATAATGACAATTTTACTTCTTCCTTGCCAATTTGGATGCCTTTTATTTCTTTTTGTTGTCTGATTGCTGTGGCTAGAACTTCCAGCACTATGTTGAATAAAAGAGGAGAAAGTGGACAGCCTTGTCTTGTTCCTGATCTTAAGGGGAATAGTTTTAGCTTTTCCCCATTGAGTATGATGTTAGCTGTAGGTTTATCATATATGGCTTTTATTATGTTGAGATATGATCCCTGTATTCCCACTTTGCTAAGGGTTTTTAACATAAATGGCTGTTGGATTTTGTCAAATGCTTTTTCTGCATGTATTGAAATGACCATGTGATCTTTATCCTTCATTTTGTTGATGTGGTGTATCACATGAATTGATTTACGGATGTTGAACCAGGCTTGCGCACTAGGGATGAATCCCACTTGACCATGATGTATGATCTTCTTAATATATTGCTGAATTCTGTTTGCTAATATTTTATTGAGAATTTTTGCATCTATATTCATCAGGGAGATTGGCCTGTAGTTTTCCTTTTTTGTGCTGTCTTTCTCTGGTTTTGGAATCAGGGTGATAGTGGCTTCATAAAAAGAGTTTGGGAGCCTTCCCTCCTGGATTTTTTGGAATAGTTTGAGAAGAATAGGTGATAGTTCTTTTTTGAATATTTGATAAAATTCAATTGTGAAGCTGTCTGGTCCAGGGCTTTTGTTTTTTGGGAGCTTGTCAATTACTGATTCAATTTCCTTGGAAGTAATCAGGGTATTTAGATTTTCTGTTTCTTCTTGCGTTAGCTTTGGAAGGTTGTATGCTTCTAGAAAATTATCCATTTCATCCAGATTGTCAAATTTGTTGGCATATAGTTGCTCATAGTAATTTCTTAGAATTTTTTGTATTTCTGTGATGTCTGTAGTCATTTCCCCTCTTTCATTCCTGATTTTGCTAATTTGAGTCCTCTCTCTTTTTTTTTTGATGAGCCTGGCTAGAGGATTGTCAATTTTGTTTATCTTCTCAAGAAACCAGCTCTTGGTTTCATTGATCTTTTGAATTGTTTTTCTGTTCTCTATATTGTTTATTTCTGCTCTGGTCTGTATTATCTCCTTTCATGTACTCCACTTGGGCCTCTTTTGCTGTTCTTTTTCCAGTTCCCTTAGGTGTAAGGATAACCTGTTGATTTGAGATTTTTCTTCCTTGTTTAGGTAGGCCTGCACTGCTATAAACTTCCCTCTTAGGACTGCTTTCGCAGCATCCCAGAGATTTTGGGTCGTGGTGTTTACATTTTCGTTTGTCTCGAGGTATCTTTTGATTTCCTCCTTGATCTCATTTGTGACCCACTCACTATTTAGTAGCATATTGTTTAGCCTCCATTTATTTGTCATCTTCCCAGATTTCTTCTTATAATTGATTTCTAGTTTCATAGCGTTGTGGTCAGAGAATACAGTTGAAATGATTTCAATCTTCTTAAATTTATTGAGACTTGTTTTGTGGCCTAACACATGGTCTATCTTAGAAAATGTTCCATGTGCACTTGAAAAGAATGTATATTCTGTAGCTTTGGGATGAAATGCTCTGAAAATGTCTGTTAAATCCAGCTGGTCTAATGTGTCATTTAAGGTCGCTGTTTCTGCATTGATTTTCTGTCTGGAGGATCTGTCCATTAGTGACAGCAGGATGTTGAATTCCCCTACTATGATAGTGTTACTGTTGATCTCTGTCTTTATGTCTGACAATATCTGTTTTATATATTTAGGGGCTCCTGTGTTAGGTGCATAGATGTTTACTAGGGTTATGTCCTCTTGTTGGATCGATCCCCTCATTACTATGAAGTGTCCTTCTTTGTCCTTTGTTATATTCTTCAATTTAAAGTCCATTTTATCTGATATAAGTATCACTACTCCAGCTTTTTTCTCAGTTCCATTTGCATGAAATATTTTACTCCATCCCTTTATTTTCATCCTGTATGAGTCTTTGGATCTGAGGTGAGTCTCTTGTATACAGCATATGCTGGAGTCTTGCTTTTTTATCCATTCAGCCACCCTATGTCTTTTTATTGGAGCATTTAATCCATTTACATTTAATGTGATTATTGATAGGTGTGTATTTATTGCCACTTTTTTATTTGTGTTCGTAGTCTTTCTTAGTTAGGTTGTTTTTCTCGTCTACTTAAAGAAGCCCTTTTAACATTTCCTGCAAAGCTGGCTTGGTGATAATGAATTCCCTTAACTTATTCTTTTCTGCAAAGCTCCTTATCTCGCCTTCAATTTTAAATGATAACCTTGCTGGATACAGCAATCTCGGTTGTAGGCCTTTATTTTTCATCACTTTGAAAACCTCCTGTTACTCCCTTCTGGCCTGCAAAGTTTCTGTAGAAAAGTCAGCTGATAATCTTATGGGGGTACCCTTGTAAGTAACTTGCTGCCTTTCCCTTGCTGCTTTAAGGATTCTGTCTTTGCTGGACATTATATTATTTTATCAAGATCACCAGGTGTTTTTGATTCCAACTGAAGTTTGAGAACTATTGCTTTGATGTTTGGAGCTGAGGGCCAATCTAACACCTAATAGAAAACACACAATTGGCTTGTCTACATACTGATAATATTGGGTTATCGGAAAAGTAATGACATATTTTTTCCTATGTTTTTCATTGCAAAAGTGCGTCATGACTTTTCCGACCACCCAATAGCTCCAGAGGCCAATGATACCAGCTTGCTGCCTTCCCAACCTAATATTTCACTGGATTTGTGTGTGAGATTTTTGTCTAAGGTTGAAATTAAGCATCAATAGAATATTTTTACAGTAGAAGGTACTATGAAAAACTGGCTTATTCTGCAGAGTTCACCAAAGGAACATTTAAAAACCATCCAAGGCCAGCCGAGTGACGCGGTGATTAAGCGCTGGCTTGGGAAGCCAGTGGCCCCGGTTTGGGTCCCACATATGAGGGCCAGTGACACTGCCCTTAAAACAAACAAACAAACAAACAAACAAACAAACAAAAACCATCCAGACACATCATACCAGGTTAAATTAAAACTGTTAAAAGATATACCCCAGAATTTGCGTTTTTAAGAAGTACAGTTTAACATACAGAGCTGACAATCTATACATCTTTTCATATTGCTGTTCTTCTATACAATAAAAATTAAATGCCAGTTATTATTTTTTTTTTTTTCACAACAAAGCCTTAATCTAAATTAAGGAGACCAGATTCAACAATGCAGCATTTTATAACCAAAAGCTACTATTTCTTAGATATTTTTTCTTTAAGAACTCAAGTCTTCATGTGCTTTGTGTCCTTCTTAGCTATGGCTAATATTCAATATAACTTAAGAAGGCAGAGTTCCATTCCAAAAAAAAAAACTTCATCACATCAAAACATTATTTGCATATTCATAAGATTCCACCTTCAGGCAAAGACATGAGCTCTTTTTCTTGCAAACTATTACCTCAATAGAAATATACAAATAAGCATCAAGAAAAATGCGAATGAGGATATTAAATGAAAAAAATGTTCACTCACCAGGACACAGTTTAATATCAGGTAGAGCATATACTTGCTTGATTATAAAGTAAATTTTAAAAAGCAATAATTGTGCTTGTTAATATAAATATTTAATCATCATTATTACTAATAATTGCCAATACTGATGAGAGTACTTCTGAACAATTATTTGAATTTGCTAGAAAATATACTAACATGACTTTTTTGGAAAATATATTTAAATTTTACCTGAGGGGTTATTTTTTTAATCAAAATAACACACCAAGGCATGGTTGAAAGCACTTTGCTTTTTCAAAGGTCTCTCCAAACTCAATTGTAATCCAGAAATGAGTATTTTCTCATGAAAATATCAACTGTTTGAGCCCCCTTTGCCAGAAAATAGATTATGCTATTCATTTTACCAGTAACAAAGGGTTATCCTTATGAGACATTGTATTTTTTAAAATTTTTGCTGTGAAGATAATTTTAGAATCACTACCAGGAAAATATAATTTTTTTCATCCTTATAAGAAATTAAAATTCCTCCTTTTAATCTTATCTTATTTTCAGCATATTTGGATGTATCTGAACTTTGTCTTTAGTCAATCCATATCAGATACTTTCAGTCTTTCCTCCAAGTTAAAAGGGATTTTATTCCTTCCACTTAATATTAATTCTGGAAAGTAAGACATATGTGAAAACAACCAAAATCTTTAATGGCTTTGATTTATTAATCACTGAACATTTTCAAATATTTTTATTTGACCCCACTGAAGTACTAATTGTAACAGAGTATCATAAGCAAAGCACTTTGAACACCTGTAGGACACAAATCCTATTAGTGATTTCTAAATCACCTTTTAAAATCACTTTTTTCCTATAACACTTATAATTATTAATTTACTGATTAGGAACAAAAGAGGTCCCCATAGTTAAACAAAAAGTTGGCCTTAACATAATCACGCTATTTCATTTCAACAATTTAAAAAAGTCATTTTGAGGGCTGTCCGAGTGGCGTGGTGGTTAAGCGCTGTCTTGGGACGCCAGTGGCCCCGGTTCGGGTCCCACATGTGAGGGCCAGTGACACTGCCCTCAAAAAAAAAAAAAAAAAAGTCAGTTTGAGGTGAGATTATCATAATTCCATAAACTAAGGCTGCCTGAAGTGGTAATTGGCTTAAGAAGCCAAAGACAGCCTGTTGCGATTTGCAAAAAGCCTAACTAGTGAGGCCCGGGTTATTGTTTATTGGTGTATGTAGACTTAGAGCTTCTTTAACCTCATACTTAAACCTCAGCCTCCCCCACCCTGTCCCCAAAGAAATCACTTTCAGGGGCAGCAAAATCCTTTGGTTGTATTTTCACCAGAATCGAGGATCAGTAGGTGAGGATGGATGCCATGCCTTGACCTTGGAATACATTAGAGAATGGCCAAGAGCACTTCCACACAGCTTTTTTTTTTTTTTTGGGGGGGGAATCAGGGAAGGGGAACAGACAAGTTGCCGTCTTCTTGTTCTTCAGTTTAGTTGCGGAGGATGTTGCTTCACTGTTGGTATCGTCATTGCGCTCTTCCCGGATGAGGCAGATCGGTCGCTGGCCTCTGGATGTCGCTCATCGCGGCTATTGGCAGCTCACGCTGGCTGCCAGCCGCTCACGCTGGCTGCGGGCCACTCACTGCAGCCTATGGCAGCCCACTGCAGCAGGGGCGGCCGAGTGGCGCATTGGTTAAGCGCTGGTTTTGGGATGCCAGCGGCCCCGGTTCGGATCCCACATGAGGGCCAGTGACACTGCCCTCTACAGCCAACAACAGCTCCACCTGGAGCTGGGCTGTGCGAGTCCACACAGCTTTTGAAGGTAGTTGCCATCAGGTTAACTTGCTTCCTAGCTTCAGAGCACACTGTACTGGCTTCATTCTTTACATGGGTTCCTTGTGAAGCAGTGGAGTGGTTTTAAAATTCCTTTTCTGACCCATAAAACCTTCGGTGATCCCATTCCTATACCCTGCACAAGCTACTTTCTCCATTCATGCACTGTAGGAAGGAGTTTTGTTCACATCTACAGTAAAGAAGTTTACATTTTATTCAGTACAATCTAGAACAGTTCTCTCAACTTTACATTCTCATATTCATGCTAAGACTTTGATATATGTCAGTCACAAGTGAGAAAATAGACTACATTTCACTTAAATTCTTATTGTTTTTCTCAAATACCAATTTTAAAGGATTTAAATTGTCTCTGAACTACAAATATTTTTTAAATAAAGTAACTCAGATGGTATATGAAGAAAATATCCAAAGCTCTCATATGTATTTCAAAAGAAATAAAGTCCTCTAAAGAGATTATTGTTGAAACTGTGTTAGTGTCTAGTCGTTAAACCAAGTCATAGCACACTGCAGGTCTTTCCTGTATATCTTTCCTACGTTTCTTACCAAGAATCCAGTTTTTGCTCAACAACTTTATTCTTAATTCAAAAAAGAAAAATGTCTTCACCATTGATAAGTAAATTAAAAGTTAGCTTTAGAGGAACAGTAGCCATTTTATAAATAAAATGAAGAAAGTCATTTTTATACTTGGGTGTCAAAAAATAGAGCGTAAGTCTGCCATTTGCTTGCCTAAAATAAATATTCATTTATGAGACTTTACAACTCAGAAACTTGGGTTCTTTATCTCCCAAATGTGTAAAACACCATCTTTTGGGGGGCATAAACACCACATAAAAGTGTTTTTGGTGCCAGAAAAGAAATGACTAGTTGAAGAGAAGATGGATTTATCTTCAAAATGCCTGTTATTAATTACTCGTTTGCTCTGAAAGTTTCTCTTTTGACTTACATAATTTGAACTTGTCCTCTCTAAAAACTATACTCAGTCATGTGTCAATATTGGTTCACCAGTTGCAGCAAATATACCACACCAATGCAAGATGGTAATAATAGGGGAACCAGTAGGGGGAGGAGAGGAGTATACTTTCTGCACAATATTTCTGTAAACACAAAACTGCTCTAAAAAATGAAATCTATTTTTAAAAAGGGCACTCAGAATCCTCTGGCCTGTTCCCTTTGTGTTCTGCACACAGTGATGTCCCAGAATTATGTTTTCCCCTGCCTCCTTTGGCATGAACTTTCCAATATATTTTTAGCTAAAACTCCCTCCCCCACCTTGGGCAGCAGCATGGATATCATGATACTTCCTGTTTAGGAATATTAAATATCCTCCCAAGCTATGTAAATACAGGGTTAATATGTGGTACTCCTTCATTTCTAACATCAATATTATCTAAGTTTATTTCTCAATGAAATTACCAAATACATAGTGTAATGTGGGATGTGTTCGAGTTATCGCTCTTCTTACATTTTCTGAGTATGATTAATCAGAAATAAAGACTTGTGGAAAGAATGAAGTAAGAATACATCCAAAATGTTTGTAAATAATTCTTTACTGTTTTTCCTTTGTTTTGGCTTTTCATATTAAAAAGAATGTGGTAGTTATATTTAGGTGGAATATTTTTGATTAAGTAGAAGAATATCAATACCCTGGGGTATAAATAGCTCTAGCTGAAAGCAAACAAAGGCCTCTGGGTGCTATGTAGTGCACAGCCAATAGAGTTATCATAAATTTTACTCCTAACAAAAGACATCAGGGTTAACAAAATTGTTTAATTTGCTTAGGCAGGATGAACCTTGTGCCTCTGCAAATTATTTCTTGAGCTTTATGTTGAATAATGCTCTAGAGAGATACTTTTTTCTCCATTTATACCCAAGAAAGAGTTAGCTTCTAGTTTATTTCAAGTACATAATATATGTGAAAAAGTGCTTGCAAATTAGAGGAATTATTGTAACACAAGTCTGCCTTAAGACATACAGTCTCTCAAGTTAAACAGGAATTACATTCTTTAGCTAACAGATTTATGGAATGTAATGAAATTTTGCTCGTAGGTAGTAAGAATAGACTGTGTAGTCTATTTCAATGGAGAATCAAAAAAAGTAAGTAGGAGACAGTATTGAAAAAGAACAATGAAGTAGGAGTCAGAAGTCTGTATGACCTTGAGTACTTGACATCTCCAAACCTTAGTTTCTTTATCTATACAGTAGTAATTCTAGATCATATTATTACAGGATCCAGTTATATAATAGATGCGAATGGGTTTTCTGCCTTTCAAAGAGCTATATTAGCTTAAAATGTTAATATGTAAGAGGCAGGAGACTATCCCAGCAAGGCATGTAAAATAAGGTGAAAGGAGTATTCTATGATATATAAGGTAAGCTGCATTAATGAAGAAAGTCCTTGCTAAAAGTGTGGATACCCAGGTAAGTGTTCTGGAATCTGTCTTGGGGAAAGTGTGTAGAGCAAAGCTTCTCAACCACCATATATCCAAGAATCACCCAATTCTGGTAAAAATAGCAATGCCAAGATCCCCTGTATGTGTATTGAAAATAACAAAGTTTACAAGTGATTTTCAGGAGCACCCTTGTTTAAGAATCACTAGTCTAGAGCACAGGACAGCAAATTTGTTTTGTAAGAGCTGGATAGTAAATATTTTAGCCTCTGATGGCACATAAGCTATGTCTTTTTTCTTTGTGGTTGTTTTTTCACAACTCTTTAAAAATGTAAAGAATATCCTTAACTCCCCAAGCCATACAGCAACAGCCAGAGTGGAATGAAACTTTAGAGAATGAAAGAGCTCACTTCATAGTATATAAATTAGTACATGATACATATACAATATATTGTAAATATATGGATGCTTATCTTTCTCATTACCATGAAATCCTTGAGTATAGAGGCTTGTCATATTTATTTTTGTGTTCCTGGAACCCAGCATATTTCCTGGCACATCACATTTACTCAATAATTTCTGGATGGATGAATGGAAGAAAGTCTATTAAGAAAGATGAATATTAGAGAATATGGCATTTGCAAAATCTATCCAATAAGAGAGTTGATAGTTTCCCAGTTAATTTCATCAATACAAATAGTAAAATAAACAAACCCCCAAACCCAAAAAATTCTGCTGGCTTAATATTAAGATTTATTGACACTAACTATGTTAGGCAGCTATTGGCAAATAACCCATTTTATTTGTTGTTTGAAAGAAATGTGGTCTTGATTTTTGGTACTTTTAGGAAGAAGGAGGTTTATTTTTGGGGTGCAATATTTAGGGACATGTCTGAAGACAATGGGGCTAGAAATGGGAATAGTATATTTTTGAGACATTTGGTCTCTAGCATGAATGATGTACTTAAGGCTCTGGATTAGCACTGGATATATTGGGTCATCGGAAAAGTCATGACATATTTTTCTATGTTTTTCGTTGCAAAAATGCATCATAACTTTTCCGATGACCCAATACTTGGTTAAGTCTCAAGTATGATGAGTCACATGAATCATTGCTTAAATCCAAACTATTGAAACTGAATATGAACACGGTAGTGAAGTAGGACATTACACTGGATTCATAGTTAGCTAATTGGCTTAAAATAGGTGTTTTTAAAATTAATCTATTTTCCATCTTTATTGAGGTATAATTGACAAATAAAAAGTATATATTTATAGTGCACATGATGTTTTGCTATATGTGTAACATTGTGAAATGATTACCAAATCAAGATAATTAACATATCCATCACTTTACCTAGTTATTTAGTGTGTGTGGTGAGAACAGTTAAGATCTCAGAAAGTTTCAAATATACAATACAGTATTATTAACTATAGTCACCATGTGGTACATTAGATCTCCAGAACTTATTCATCCTGCATAACTGAAACTTTGTATCTTTTGACTAACATCTCCCCATTTTTCCCCACTCCCCACCCCCTGGCAACCATCACTAGTCTCCACTTCTATGAGTTCAACTTTGTTAGGTTCCACATAGATCCATGAGATCAGGCAGTATTTGTCTTTCTGTGTCTGGCTTATTTCACCTTTCAGAATGTCCCCCATGTTCATCCACACTGTCACATATGACAGGATTTAACTCTTTTATAAGGCTGAATAATTTCCCATTGCATGTATATGTCACATCTTCTTTATCCATTCATCTGTGCACAGACACTAAGGTTGTTTCCATATAATGGCTGTTGTGAATAATGCTACTATGAACACGGAGTGCAGGTCTCATGTAGATACTGATTTAATTTACTTTGGATATATATCCATAAGTGGGGTTGCTGGATCATATGGTAGTTCTATTTTTAATTTCATGAAGAACCTTTATACTATTTTCCATGTCTATACTAATTTACAGACCACTAACATTGTACAAGGATTTCCTTTTCTTCACATACTCGCCAACATTTTTTCTTTTGTCGTTTTAATAGTAGCCATATCAATGGGTGTGAGGTGGTATCTCATCCTGATTTTCATTTGTATTTCCCTGATGATTAGTGATGTTCAGCAATTTTTTATATGCCTGTTGGCCATTTGTGTATCTTCTTTTGAGAAATGTATATTCGGGTTCTTTGCCCATTTTTTAATTGAGTTGTTTGTTTTATTGCTATTGAGTTGTTAGAATTCCTTATATATTTTGGATATTAATTCTTTATCAGATCTACGGTTTGCAAATATTTTCTCCCCTTCTGTGAGTTGTCCGTTTACTCTGTTGATTGTTTCCTTTGCTGTGCAGAGGCTTTTAACCATTTGTCTTTTTTTTTTTTTAATTTTGTTGTCTGTGCTTTTGGGATCATATCCAAAAAAATCATAGCCCAGGAAATAGATCTACTTTATGTAGTTATGCCTCTTGGCCTTCTGGATATAAAGGTCTGATATCTTATCTCAGGTCAATACGAGTGTCCACCCTCTTGATCTGATTTCTCTTTTGACTTTTTTCTCAACTGAGGTACACTGTCTTTCTCCGTACATCTCTTCAGTAGTTTTATAGCTCACGTTCCCTAGATTTCCCTTTACTCTGTCCCACAGGACAACATTTATCTGGGTATTTGACTCTTTTAATTCAAGCGAACGCTTCTTTCTCAATGGCTGCAGTAGCCTTCTAACAATCTCGTATTTCCAAGATCAACTGCACCAATTTCTCATGTTCCTTTAATGTACTATGTTTCTCCTGCCTCGTAGCTGTCTAACCTCTTCACCCCCCCATCTTAAGTGCTCCCTTAATTTGTTTAATAGTATCAGTTTAGATACTGATAATGATGAATTTTACCTGGGCCCTGTGCTCCAGGAAAAGGCTTACAGCCAAGAACCATTTTTCCTCTTCTTAGATAAGACTCACTGAGGCCCTCCTTGGTTATCTATGACAGGGCCAGACATGGAGTCTCCCATTCCCATCTTTGCCTCATAAATGATTAGCTGAACTGTTTGTCCCCATTGACCAATCTGAACAAAATGCTTGACTTGACCAAACTTTAGTCAGGCTTCTCTCCCTTCCCTAGGCGCCTGACCTTTGCTCTACCCCTGGGCTGTGGAGCAGAACAGTTCCTCCTTAACAGCCTCTCCAGATGATTAGCTGACCTCAAGAAAAGACCTTCCTTCATTAATTGTTCGATCATACCACCTGCTTATCCTGCTCCTCTATACCTATTACTTCTATGGTTTTCCTCCCTCCCCATAAAAAGAAAATTCCTTTTTGCATGACCAAATGTTTGCAGATCTTACAGTGCGAGCGTTTTCCCTGTTGCAACAGTCCCATTCCTCTGATTGCAATAACACTTCTGAGTAAAATTTTTACTCCAACAAGCTTTTCTACCCTAAAGATTGGGTCAGATACTCCTGAGAGTGACTCCATAACATCCTAAGCAGAGCACTAATCACACTGGGGAACAGAACCGTATTCTTGCCTCGATTCCTTACTAGACTGTGAGCTTCTTGAGGGCAGCCTCTGTGTCCTGTTTACCTTGTACTCTTGGCCCCTTGTAGAGTTCTAAGACATTCTAGAGGTGCAATTAAAATTTTATTAATTATTTAATTAAATTAACAACCAGCTTTTTCCCCTGTGATGATAGACACCTGGTCTGAGAACCTGTTTCAAACCAGTCAGTCCAGTGGATGAATGAACTAGGGGGTGAGGGAGGGAAGTCACATTGGAGATTATTCCTGTACTTCTGCATGGGAATAACATTCATGCCCAGAAGGGTGATTTAGATTAGACAAATTTTGCCACGCTCCACTGTCCCTTATAAAACTATGGGGGAAAACAATTTTGATTATTGTTGTAGAAGCCATCAGTCCAAGGAAAATATCCCAGAAGAAAAGGTTGGTTTTTTTTTTTTCTTTTTTTATTTCTTCTGGTTTAAAATAGTGACATATACTTCTGGAGATGAAAGGAATGCCAGTTTCAATTTGTCAGACACATAAAATGTTAACTGTGCCATTTTATTGAAACTTTATGACATATATCACCAAGTTACGGTTTATGTTACACCAGAAATGCTGCTTCCTCATTCCCCACTTCAGTCAAGATAGCCAACCTAGCCTTAAGCTGAAAGCCTAAAGGTAGATAATAAAGGAGGCTCTTTCCTATTTTCAGAAATAGACCCTGACCTGAGTCAAAATGTCTTTAAAATGCCAAATTTTGTTTTGTTTGCTTGTTTTTCTCAAGGGTGCTCTGTTCTTACTATTCAGATTCCTTACCTAATTTCTTCAGTCATTATTAATCTTAGTTAAATCTGGGACTTTGTAATACTCAAACCATTTTCCTGGGTACCTGTTTGATCCACCTCAGTGCTTTGTGGCAACTTAGTCTGTCATTGTCATTCTCATTGTCTGGGCCCTGAGACAATACCCATCTATTTCTAATCCATCCATTTACCTCTAATGCATAACTATTCCTGAACCTTATGATGGTTTTGCTCCAACTCATACCGGCATACCTCATACAGGCTGCTCTGCTTCTCCTTGTATAAAGCCCTCCCCACGCTCACTATGGCTCTTTGATGACCACTTGTCTTGCACTTTTACATGCTACTGCCCACATTGCTATAAATGTACCACTTAGTTCAGAAATGAAACATCTAGAAAATATCTATGTATCTTAACTAATTTTAAATTAAATCAAATTAAATGTAATTTTAAAAGTCTTTGGAGAGTATAGTATGGAAGGGAGAGAGGCAAAGTAACTCTATAGAGGAGAAACATGATAATCACTACCTCACCCAGATCACACCAACATCACACCAACATCACACCAACATCACACCAACATCAAAAGTGATAAGTCGTGTTGATATGCTATGCTATGCTATGCTATGCTATGCTATGCTATGCTATTCTATGCTATGATAAAAGTGGTGGTTTACCTCTGAGGTCTTTCCCAAAGACTATAACCCCAAAATAATCATGAGACAAACATCAAATTCCAATAAAGAGGCATCCTATAAAATACCTAACCACTATTCCTCACAACTGTCAAGATTGTTAAAAACAAAAAAGTCTGAGCAAGTTCCAATTATGAGAGCCTAAGGAGACACGACAATTAAATACTAAAATGTGGTGTCCTGGATGGGATCCTGGAACAGAAAAAGGACATTACGTAAAAACTAAAAAAATCTAAATAAATGATGAACTTTGGTTATTAATAATATACCAATTTTGGTTCATTAATTATAAACAGTGCACTCTGTTAAAGTAAGATATTAAATAGCAGGGGAAACTGGGTGTGGACTATATGGGAACTCTAAGATTATCTTCTCAAGTTTTCTGTAAATCTAAACTGTTCTAAAAATAGAGTCTACTTTTTAAGTAAATGGCATAAATAAATTATATGACTCGAAGAAAAAAAATAGTAGTTCCTGCCGTTACCTTCAAATACTTTGTCCCAGTAACAACCATTTTCAATTCATTTAATTGTTTTCCATGGCTTTACTATATTTCTAAATAACATGCTTTCGTGGAACTTTTTTCACTTATCCATTTTGGACATTATCCACTACTTTCTGTGATGACAGATGAGTATTTAGCTCTCTTCCACCATGTCCCTTCTTCCCATTATATTTATGTCACAGCCTTATCCATATTCAGTGTTCACATTGCTATAATTATGCAATCTTGTCAACTGTTGCATTAAATTGTGTTCTGATTTCTTTTTCTTTATGATGCACTCTTTGCTTTATATGAAATTAATAATTGCTTCTTTTTAAAAATTTCCTTGGTTCTCTATGTACATATATCCAATTCTTCCCAAACACTCCACATGCTACATAGTTAAGCCCTCTTGATATTATTTTCCAGAATAACATACATCAGAAAACCAACCTGTTTCATTTGTTCTGGCACATCACCCCTGCAGATCTCCATTTCCTCACTTCACTCTAGATCCATGCCTCAACTATCATTCCAAAACTTCTTTTTATCCCTTTCTGATGAATTTTATGGTTTTTTTCGATCAAATTACTTCTTTCTTGGTTTACTTTCTCATTTGGTTGCAGCACATTCTCTAGTACTTTTTTTCTCCTTTCCATCTTTTTTTTTTCTTTCTTTACAATTAACATTCTCTGATCAACATATGTGTTGGAAAGAAAAATAGTTGTGTAGGTGTGTTAGATAAACCAGAATCTCCTTGCTTAGGATCATTGCTTGCTCTTATGGAATGTCTTCAGAAAGCTCCTAGGAAAAGAGAAAAAGTTATCTAACAGTTCTTGTTTCCCTTTGGTCAAAATTTACTCTGCTAAGTATCAACTCCTCAGTATTTCCAGATTGGATAGCCATCTAGCCTGTCCAAGCATGTGCTGGGGAAGTCAAAACCTAGAAAGGCAGTGGTGACATCCAAGGTTTAAGCCCCAGCACATACAGTCAGCCAATGAGCGGGTCTGTAGTAATGGCACTCCCCATATGCCTACCAGCAAGCTGCACCCTTCCCACATTAAGCTTCTGAGGGTTCATGGGTGCTGAGTACATCCAGGGGCCTCATGAATGTCATTGGCAAAAGAGAAGAACCCAGGGGAAGGAGATGAGAGGCTTCTTCACCAAAGCATGAGGCAAGAAACCAGGAGCAGACACTGCATCAGCCATCACCAGCAGAGTAGGTAGAATGCCGTAATGACATGGTTCCTGCCATGGAGCTCAACAAGCCTCCTTCCTACCATCTTTAAAACTATCTCTCCTCTCTGTGGCCTATGAGAATGCATTTAATGTCAGGTATTAGTAGCATCAAGCAGATTACTGGTTAATCCAGGGAGCTCATAAATTTAATCTATCTCAGTTTCCCTTTTGCCTCTCACAAAATGCAACCACTTTTACCTGTTAAAGCTGATTATTATTATTTTTTTTTTTAGCTGAGCCATCCTGCCACCTGTTGGCAGCTCAACGGCAACTCAACTCGGGCTGGCCTTGAACAGCTGTTGCTAAGAGCTCAGCTCGCACTCTTGAGCGAGCTCTTAACCAACTGAGCCACTCGGCCGGCCCTAAAGCTGATTATTTTAATATTTACTTTCTTTGTCTCTAAATGATATGATTGAAATGCCAAATCCTGATTTCTTAGTTTTCTTTTAAACTTGCCACAGGAGAAGATGTGGATTTAGTTTCTTTTCAACCCCTGTTTGCATTGCATGAAAGCACACTTTAAACATTTACCCCCACCCATCCAGCCAAAACAATGTAATTCTGGTCAAAACAACCATCAGCATTTACTATATCATGTAAATACTATTGGGGAGTAAAACTTCCAGAATGGTGAAGTAAGGGCTTCTGAAAATGTACTCCTCCATAAAAATAATGAGAACATAGGCAAAAATTTTCAAAATCAACTGTTTTAGAACTCTGGAAATTATATATCTTTTAAAATGTCAACATTTCAATGAAAATTATAAGACAGTCAAAAACAACAACAACGACAACAACAACAAAAGCAAAACCCAGGAAGTATGGCTCATACACAAGAGAAAAATAGCAGTTAATAGAATCTGTCCTTGAGGAAGCCCAGATGTGGGTCTACTAACAAAGACTTTAAATCACCTAGTATGAATATGTTTAAAGAGATAAAGGAAAGCATATCTAAAGAATTAAAAGAAAGTCTGAGAATGATGTCTCACTGTATAGAGAATATCAATGAAGTGATAGAAATTATAAAAAGATCCAAATAGAAATTTTGGTGTTAAGTATAATAGCTGGAATGAAAAATTCACTAGAGGGGCTCCACAGCAGACCTGAGTTTGCAGAATAAAGAATCAATGAACTTGCAGATAAATCAATTGAGGTTATTCAGTCTGAAGGATAAAAAAGAAAAAAGAAGGAAGAAATATTAATTGAGCCTAAGAGACTCTATGGGATACCGTCAAGCATCTCACATCTGCATAATCAGAGTTCTGGAAGGAGCAGATAAAGAGACAGAAGGTACATTTGAAGAAGTAATGACCAGAGACATCTTTAATGTGATAAAAAAAAAAAACATTTACATGTATACACCCAAGGGGCTCAACAAACTCCAAGCATGATAAACTCAAATTGAGGTACACCAGACATTAGACAGTAAGTCAATCTACACAAAGAAATAAAGAACGCCAATAAATGTAATTATATAATTAAATGTGAAAGATAGCATAAGTGTATTTTTTTGTTTATAACACTTTTCTTCTCCTGTCTGATTTAAAAGACATCTTTGTAAAGCAATAACTATAAAACTGTGTTGATGGGATTCTAATGTATAAAAATTTATATAACAGTAATAACACAAAGCAGGGAGATGGAACATGGCTATACTGGAGCAATCTTTCTTATACTATTAAAATTAAATTGGGGGTCTGGCCGAGTGGCGTGTTGGTTAAGAGTCAGCTTGGGATGCCAGCTCTAAGCAGCAGGACCCTGGTTTGGATCCCTCATGAGGGCCAGTGATGCTGTGCCCTCTACAGCTAAGATGGTACACAACAGCTCAACCTGGAACTGGGCTGCCATGAGTCACCATCGACGGCATAGGCTGCAGTGGGGCTGGCTGGCAGCTGGAGTGAGCTTTAGTGAGCTGCCATGAGCCACCATCCAATGGCCAGCTAGCAACTTCCTCACTCCAGAAGAGTGCAATGATAACACCAACATGGGCCAATGAACCATCGTCGTCCACAACTAGACTGAAGAACAAAAGGACAGCAACTTGTCTATTCCCCTTCCCCAATTCCCCAACGCTGTTCCCTTCCCCCAATTCCCCAATAAAATCTTTAAAAAAAAAAAATTAAATTGGTATTAATCCAAAATACTTGTTTAAATTAAGATGTTAATTTTAATTATGAGAGCAACCAGTAATAAAATAATTAAAAGATAATAAGAAAAGAAGTGACAAGTGAATCAAAATGGTATACAAGAAAATATCTATTTAACATGTAAAAAAAGGTGGTAGTAGGGGAATAGAGGAACAAAAACGGCATAAAAAGTATCAAAGTGGTGGACATAAATCCTACTTTATCAGTAATTGCATTAAATGTAAATGGATTAAATACTCTAATCAAAAGGCAAGGATTGACAAAAATGGGGTTTTGAAAAACTCGTCTAACCATGTGCTGTATAAAGAGATACACTTCGCAAAGACACGAATAGGTTGAAAGTAAAGTGATAGAAAACAAATATATGGAAAGAGCAACAAAAAGAGAGCTGGAGTGGCTATACTAATATAATTTAAACACTATTCCCAGTTGGGCCAGGAAAATCATGATTACTGCTCCTTTACTGTTAACGTCTATTTGTCTAGAACTAATAATTGTCTTTTCTTATTTGCTTAATTTTCCATATACGTAACATTCAAGCTTCTCACGAGTTCTCTAAATCTTTTCTCAAAATGTTAAAATGCATTAGGTATTCTATCAATTTCTTTTCCTAATGGAGTTTTTCACAGATCCTTCTGCCATGTTCCAATATGAATAGGTTGCCCTATATGCCTGCACTTTCCACCCTGAGATCTCCCTGCATGAACATCATGATTATTATTTTCATCTCTATGTTGGGTTAGAAATACTGGTTTTGATTTGTCAGTTTTTCTTTCTTGGTTTGTGTTCACTCATTTTGGTAGAACTCAGCCTCCAGTCACTTCCTGAGAGAAGGGAACAAGGAAAATATATTTTTTAGAAC
The DNA here is from genome assembly GCA_033961575.1 of Aselliscus stoliczkanus. Taxonomy (NCBI): domain Eukaryota; kingdom Metazoa; phylum Chordata; class Mammalia; order Chiroptera; family Hipposideridae; genus Aselliscus; species Aselliscus stoliczkanus. Next base: position 54,563,683 of record CM066728.1, read on the forward strand.
TTGTCTTCCTGAAATTTACCTATTCTACCCTGAAACTTGATTAAAATTTGACTTGCTTTGGAATGTTAGGTTGGAAGTCATTTTCCTTCAGCAATTTTGAAAGTGTACTTCTACTGACCTTGAATTTCCTTTATTTCAATGAGAAGTATGATACAATTTTGGTTTTTGATTTTTCTTATGTGACTTCTTTTTTTATTTTTTATTTTTTAAAGATTTTATTGAGGAATTGGGGGAGGGGAACAGTGTTGGAGAATTGGGGGACAGGACAAGCCAAGTTGTTGTTCTTCAGACTTCATTGTGGAGGGCGCCAGTCGCCATCTGGCTTCCCATCAGCAGCTCGTGGCCTCTAAGCTCAAGGTGCTGTGTTCAGTCTTAGTTGTGGGTGAGCATAGCCACCATCCCATGAGGGAGTTGAACCCGGCAGCCTTGTAGTTAAGAGTGCATGCCCTATCCACTGAGCCATCCAGTAGGCAGCTCAGCTCAAGGTGCCAAGTTCAATCTTTAGTTGAGGGTGGGTGTAGCCCATCATTGAACAGGCAATCTTGTTGTTACACCAGCTGAGCCATCCTGCCACCTGTTGGCCACTCAGAGATAGCTCAACTCTGGCGCAGCGCTCACTGGCCCATGTGGGAATCGAACCGGCAGCCCCGTTGCTCAGAGCACGCATTCTAAGCCAACTCTTAACCAACTGAGCCCTGTGATTTCTTTCTTTTTTTTTTTTTCTAGAACACTATATCCAGTGTACTAAAATTTCACAGTGTATGTCTTGGTATGAGTTTATTTTATCTACATTCTATGGGCTCTTTTTTTTTCTTCCTTTCCTAAAGATATAGATAAGGATTTAGCTTACATATAAAATTTGGTGATCAATGAAAGGCACAGAAGAATAAAACACAATTAGGAAAAACTAAGCCATTGCTAATCACTGATCTTGGTTAACTTGAGAAAGAGGTTCTTAAAGCAAATGAATAGATTGTTTAAACAGGTAGTCAGCCTCAGTTGCAGTGACTAAGGTAATGAGACAGAGAGACTGATAGAATGAAGCTTTATGTGTAAGGTTGATAGTTCTGGGTGATTTTAAGGAAAACTTTTCTCTTATAAAAATAGAACAGACATTCAAGCTTCAATCTAATGTGAGAAAGTCTTTCACACTCAGAATGCCTTTCATTTTTCTCATGTCTATAAACTTCTACTGCTTTCATATCACATATATGTAAACATATTTTTGTGAGGTATAAATCCTTTGTAAAACTGTGTTAAATCTAAATAGAATTGGAATTGAATTTAAGGAAATGTGTTCTATTATCAAAATCCTATTGGTCAATTTTTTTCTTTTCTATTTCTTTTTTATCTGAAGTTGAAATTAAAGCATTCATCCTAAGATATAGTATTATGAATGCATAAAATGTAGTGATTTTTTAAGAGACTACACTGTAAAGTAAAAGAAGAGTATGGAGGAAGGAGGAGATATGTTAACTTGATAATATGGCAAATATTTCGATTGGATATTATTTTATTTTCAGTATTTTATCTCTTTAAATCTTGCAAAATAAAATTAAATTATATGTGGTAGTAAAATATTTAATATCAGTTTTTCCAAAGCACACTTTTCTCCTTTTCCAATCTGTGAAGATTGACAAAGGGCATTAAACAAAAAATTTTTATTCTTTCTTTCTTATCTTGTCTTGGGAGATGAATCTTGCAGATACACCTATCGTAGCCCTTCCATATCCATGCGGGATATATTCCAAAACTCTCAGGGCATGCCTGAACCCACAGATAGTACCAAACCCTATATATGCTATTTTACCTATACATACATTCTTAAGATAAAGTTTAATTTATAAATTAAACGAAGTAAGAGATTAACAACAGTAATAAAATAGAATAATTATAACAATCTACTGTAATAAAAGTTATGTGAATGTGGTATCTCTCACTCTGTCTCTAATAACTGATTTGATAACTGACATGGCTACTAAGTGACCATGAGGCAGGGAGTAAATACACTGGATACGCTAGACAAAAGGATGATTCATGATCCTGGAGGGACAGAGCAGGACAGCATAAGATTTCATTCATCATGCTATTCAGAATGGCATACAATTTAAAACTTATGAATTGTTTATTTCTGGAATTTTCCATTTAATATTTTTGGAGCAAAGTTGACTGCAGGTATCTGAAACTGCAGCAAATGAAGCCACAGATAATGGGGACTACTGTACAGATAACTATTCTATTCTCAAATTATTCTAATTGTAGTGTAAAAAATGTTAATTATTAAAAGCAATAATACTTCAACAGTGTATTGAACTTCGCCGGAGGGAAAACACTTCTATGGATATGATTCAACCACTGAATTTAGACATTTATTCATAAATGTCAAAAGCAAAAAAAAATACCTTTAAAGTGAGAAATTTAACATGTCCACAATTAATTTTCATTATCTTGATTTTTATTAGTGAAAGCAAAGGATAGTAAATACTGAACGAGTCTTGTAAACTCAATTTTAAAAATCATATAGCCTTTGAAAAATAATTTTTGGTTGCAAGATTTGAGATGATAATATTTCTGGATTCTCAAAAGATATTTTTGAACTCTCCCTTTTTAAGCCATGTAAAAACTGTTAATTTCTTAATTGCATAATGAGGTTACTTGGTTAAAATAGGAAGGAAAAGAAAAGCAAGGTGAAAAAAGGAAATTAAGTGGTAACTGCTACAGAAATTTGGAAGAAGACAAAATTTATCAAAGATTTGGGAACTGCAGTTTAACACTGAGCAACTAAAGGAACAGATATGATACTGGAAGTCCAACTGAAAAACATTGGTTTACCTGAGTCACTATGGGTCATAATGTGCCCCTTTCAACTGGAGAATGCTTGCTTCTTAATATCCTCATGTACTTTCACCATTTATTCTCACATTAAAAAAAAAAACAAAACAAAGTTAAGTTGTCCAGATATTTTGAATTCAGCATTTAAATCCTAAATTCCCACCAAAGGGCACATGTTTTTCTGAGCAGGATATTTCTAAATTTTAAGTTTTTTATTCTATCAAAAAAGGAGAGCTGTGGCATTTTTCTTCCTACTTAACCTCTCTACTCTGATAGTATAGTCTGCAATGACATGCTGAGTGATGGATCACACAGAGCCTAAATTAACTCCATGAGCCTTTTAATGTTGACTTCTAACTTACAAAAGCATGCTATCGTATGAGAGGATTATAGCACCAGACTTCATACCCACATGAACAACTCTATTGTGGTGATTGTATTAAAGTGTATAAGTGGTTTGAATGGCCACATGCTCTTGAAGGCCATACTTTGTGAGCATAAATTAGTTAAAAAAAAAAATCTTCAAGGTACTGTCAGATCTTTCTATTTCAAAGAACCCAATTTCTCTAGGTACATCGTGAAAGTTGTTTCCCTCATGACTAATGCCTAAGTTGTCCATGAAACTCAGTTCCTTCACCAGTGCAGAGCAAAGAGAACAGGATGACAGTACTCAAATTTATGTGGTTCTCACACTGTAGTTTTCCACACTTTTTATGAAAATCTGCACATCTATAGAAAAATTCAAAGAACAGCATAGTTATATTTACCTTTAAAATGTTTTATAATTCTACTTTGGATATCCTTTTAATCTAATAATTACTTATAAGATTTCATATATTCAATTGTTTGTTTAATCTTTTGTTACTAATTTTAAATTTTATTGCTTTATAATAAAAGAGTGAAGTCTGTATAGTTTTCACATTTTAAAATTATCAGTGTTGTTTTTTTTGTGGTCCAATTTATGATCAACTTGTTCAGGTTTCATAGATTCTTGAAGGATTATTTATCCTCTGTTTATGGGGTATGAAATTAAATATATACACATATGTAACAATTAAACTTTAAAAATTATGCAATTCAGGTACCATATAAACATATTCATGTTTTACCATATCAAGTACTAATGGAACTGTTATTGTCTGTTAATTTTATAGTTTTATTCTATACATTTCGGTGAAATTTATATGCATAATCGCTTATGTATACTATAGAGTTATCTTTTTTTTAATTAAAATTTATTGGGGTGACAATGGTCAACAAAACTACAAAGGTTTCATGTGTTCATTCCTATAAAACATCATCTATATATTGCATTGTGTGTTCACCCCAAGAGTCAGTTCTCCTTTCATCACCATATATTTGAAAAAAGTTATCTTTTATAAAAATCAAATAATCATTACCTTTGTCTTCTTTAGTGCTTTTTCTTTACCTTGGGTTCTTCTCTGACCAGCATTAGTAATACAATGCCTGCTTTTTTTTCTTTTTCCTTTTTTTTTACTTTATCAGAACAGTTTAACTATTTTACTTTAATATATTCTTAGTTTGTTTGGCAGTATGACTATTTATAGAGAGCATATAATTGACTTTGTATTTTGACTCAGTTAGAGAATATTTATGTATTTTGATTAAAATTTTTAACTATTGATAGTTATTGTCATTAGCTGACATCATTGCACAGGTTAGCATGTGTCATTTTGATTTTGTGGTTTTTCTTCTTTGACCTTTCTATTGATTTCAAGTTTTGCCTTATGAAAACTAAAATTTACCTAGCCTAGTGATTTTGATAGTATCCATTTTTATCATTGTACTAATGATTACCATCATATTAAATAATAAACCCATTTCCTTAATAATTAATGTACTGAATGAAATAAATAAAAATATGTAACACAAAGTACTATCTCCATTCACCAAACATCCAGATTGTTGTTAAATGTTTTTATACTGTACATCATTTTTTTAAAAAGTGATCTTGCTTTTTGTTTTGAAGTCATTTAAAAAAATTTTTATAAATTTAATTCTATATTTCATTGTGTTTGATGTTTACAATTAATCCTTTTAAGGCTATTGTTAAGTTTTATATTTGCTTTGTTTCTCATTTAGCTGAAATATGTCTTTACATTTTATTTGAGGAGAATAGATGAGGGACATATGTTCTACATGCGTCTATAACTGAGACTCATTTCTGCTGCCTTTATACATAAATGACAAATTTGTTTTTGTATGGAATTGTTGAGTCTCAATCTTTTGTTCCCTCAAAACTGTAAATGTTGCTCTAGTTTATTATGTTTATTTTATTTTTAATTATAAAATGTTTAAGGCCCAATTCTTAGTCTAGAATAGAAAATCTATTTTTTCCCCAATGCCTCTGGGAATCTTTTCTTTGACTTAACATTCCCTAAAAAATGGGAGTATATTTGTAATAAATAGTAGTCTCTTTTCAGAGTGATGTCTTATCATTAATTTTGCTACCTACAAGATGAGCCTGTTCAATCTATATATACCCATCTTTCTTCAGACCAGAAATTTTCTTCTGTTTGGTCTTAAGTTTCCCTGTATTTTCATTTGTTCTCTTTCTTTCATTTGTTAGATTTCTGTTCTCTACCTTCGATGTCCATGATCTTTTTTCATAATTTTAATGATTTTTTTTATTTTATAATACAGCTAACCTACTGTATCTTTCTTATTAACAAAATTTTTTTCTATACCTGTAACTTATTATCTATGACAGGGTTTTCAGTTCTGCAGATGCATTTTTTTGTTTCATACTCATCTTTCTTTTTTTCCCTCCTCTTTTTGCATGCTCATCTTCCTTGATATAACTCAGTTCACTTGGTTACTGGCCAACTCCTTTTTATCCCAGCCTTTTGTCTCATCTTTTAGTTCCTAATTCATAGAATCTAAAATTTTCCTGGATTATTGGAAATACAAGGAAAAGCTTTCTAAAATTTCCTGTGGTGAATGTTCTTTGAATCTGTGCTATTCATTTGTATCATAAATGTGACGTGTGAATTTGACACTGCAGAATGCTTTCATAGGCTTACATTGTTTTCTATTTTTTTCCCCTATGCATTTATGAATTAGGAAAAATCTATCTAATCCTCTCTGCCACTCATTGTCTACTTAGTTGTTCTTGGATCCTTGTCTTAGATAGTAAGTTGAAGGGTTGATTGATATGTATTGTTTCTATCCAATTTTGTGGATATTTAAAGTCTCTTTACTAGTGTTCATCAGCTGGTTAAAAAGATACCTTGATATTGCTGCCTAAGTGTCTTTATGATAAAAGTGGTTTATCTTGGGTAATATGAAGCAATTATGAGTTATTCTCTTGCCATGGCTCTTTCTATTTTACCTCTTTTACATACCCAGGTATAAGTTGACACCTGCTTTAAACTTCTGAGTCCTCCTAGTATTTTTTTGGAGTTCCTGTTGAATTAAGCAGAGAGGTGGAATTTCAAAGGTGGGTGTGGAACGAATTAGAGAGTGAGGAGTTTGTAATGGAACTGTCCTTCCTAGAAAGCACCTCCTGCCCAGTGTGGAGGTGGTTAGCTTTTCTGTGGTTGATATGAGAGCCTTGTCTTTATGGTAGAGAAACACACATGGGTGGACGGATGGAAATCTCCCACTCTTTTACACCAAAAGCCATACCCTACTCTATAGCACCCCACACCCAAATTCTAGGACATGTAATTTCCTTCTAATGTCTAACATATTCTTGACAAGGATACCTACCTTCCAGGCTATTGAAACATCATCTCTCTTCATTTGTATTTTTAAGAAAAGGTAGAGAAGGATGAAAGGCCAGAAAAAAATACTTAGAAATATTTTTGAGGAAGATATTACTTAACCATTCAGGTACTATCTGAATGCTGGGTAATTATAAAAGACATAGAGTTTCTCTGTACTCTGTATACAAGATAGTGACTATTCAAACACCGTCTGGTATAGGATGTACAAAATACAGGAATCTGCATTTGACCCAGAACCAGAAGACAAGAGAAGGAAATGATATGGAATCAGTACCGACATTACTAAAACTCTATACCTGACTGGAAGTTTCACAGATTCTCTAGTGGAGAGGGATTAGTGTAATTACCAAAACAATATAGCATGCTATATACAATTTGTTGTAATAGTGTTATGTAAGTTAATTGTCTGATAAACTGGTTTTTGTTTGTTTGTTTGTTTTGTTTTATTGAGGGCAGTGTCACTGGCTCTCATTCGTGGGATCTGAACTGGGGCCGCTGGCTTCCCAAGCCAGCTCTTAACCACTGTGCCACTTGGCCAGCCCTGAAAAACTGTTTTTGAAAGACTTTATTTTTAGAGCAGTTTTAGGTTTATAGCAAAATTGAGTGCAAAGTACAAAGATTACCCCCATGCCCCCTGTCTCCATAAATGTGTAGGCTCCCCCGTTATCAACATCCCCACCAGAGTGGTACACTTGTTATAATTGGTGAACCTACATTGTCACATTCTCATTAGGGTTTATTCTTAGTGTTGTACATTCTATGGATTTCGACAAATTTATAATGACATATAACAACCATTACAGTGTCACACAGAGTATTTTCACTGCCCTAAAAATCCTCTGGGCTCCACCTATTCATCTCTACTTATCCTCCCCACAAGCCCTGGAAAACACTGATATTTTTACTGTCTTCATAATTTTCTTTTACCAAAATGTCATGCGATTAGAATCATACAATATGTAGCCTTTTCAGATTAGTTTCCTTAATTTAATAATATGCCTTTAAGTTTCCTCCGTGTCTTTTCATGCATGATAACTCATTTGTTTTTAGTACTGAGTGACATCCCATTGTCTGATTATTTCAACCACAGTTTATTTATCTATTCACCTACTGAAGTACATCTTGGTTGCTTCCAAGTTTGGGCAATTATGAATAAAGCTGCTATAAACTTCTATGGGTGCCTTTTTGGTAAAGATAATTTTTCAAATTTTTGGGTAAATACCAGGAAGCACAATTGCTAAATCATATGGTAAGAATATGTTTAGCTTTGTAAGAAACTAAGAAACTGTTTTCCAAAATGGCTGTATCATTTTACATTCTCACCAGCAATGGGGGTGAGTTCCTGTTATTCCACATCTTCACCAGTTTTTGGTGTTGTCAGTATTATGGATTTTGGCCATTCTAATATTTCATTGTTGTCTTACTTTTCATTTTCCTGATGACATATGATGTGGAGCATCTTTTATTTTTTATTTATTTATTTATTTATTTATTTATTTATTTATTTATTTATTTATTTTTTAGAGGGCAGTGTCACTGGCCCCCACATGTGGGATCCAAACCAGGGCCGCTGGCACCCCAAGCCAGTTCCCAACCACAGTGCCACTCGGCTGGCCCTGGAGCATCTTTTCTTATGCTTATTTGCTATCTGCATATCTTCTTTGGTGAAGGTATCTGTTAATGCCTTTGGTCCATTTTTAAGGCAGATTGTTTGTTTCTTATTTTAAGAGTTTTAAGAGGTTTTTTTTTGTATATTTTGGGATAACAACCCATTACCAGATATGACTTTTGCAAATATTTTCTACAGTCCATGGCTTGTCTTTTCATTTCCTTGACAGTACCTTTTGCAGAGCAGAAAATTTTAATTATAATGAAGTCAAGCTTATCAATTCTTTCTTTCATAGATTGCGCCTATGATGTTGTATCTAACAAGTCATTGCCAAATCCAAAGTCTAGATTGTCTGCTATGTTGTCTTACAGGAGCTTAAAACTTTTGTGTCTTACATTAAAGACTGTGATCTATTGAAGTTAGTTTTTGTGAAGGGTATAAGGTCTGTGTCTGGATTCATTTTTTTGCATGGGAAATATTATACCTAAGTATTTAATTTGGGGGGTTGCTAATGAAAATGGTATTGTATTTTTAATTTCAAATTCCACTTGTGCATTGCTGGTATATAGGAAAGTGACTGACTTTTGTATCTTAACCTTGTATCCTGAAATCTTGCTATAATCACATACTTTCAGAAGTTTTTTGTCAATTCTTTTGGATTTTCTACATAGATGATCATATCATACCTTATGCAAAAATTAATTCAAAGTGGATCACAAAACCAAATGTAAAACGTGGAACTATAAAACCATTACAAAAAAGGTGGGGAGGGGAGAGACAATCTCAAGGATTCAAGGACTAGGCAAAAAATTTGTAGACTAGATACCAAAAGCATGATCCATAAAAGAAAAAAAACAAACTGATAAATTGATTTGATCAAAGTTAAAACCTTTCGGTCAGCAAAAGACCGAAGCTACAGAATGGGAGAAAATGTTTGAAACCACATATCTGACAAAAGATACCATATGTTGCCCAGAATATTTAAACACCTCTCAAAAATCAACAGTAAAAAAGCAAACAATCCACTTAGGACATGGGAATGGCAAAAGATATGAAGAGACATTTCACTGAAGAAGATATATAGTCATAGATATGTGAATGTATGTCTTTATTTCTCAGAGATGAATGCCTAAAAGTATAATTGCTGAACTGGAAAATGTTTGCATGTTTAGTTTTTTAAGTAAATGTTCAACTATTTTCCAGAGTGGCTGTACCACTAACCTATGTTTACATTCCCACCAGCAATGTATGAATGATACAGTACATTCTTATCATCCTGTACATGAATATTTATAGTAGGTTTATTTGTAATAGCCCCAAACAGAAAACAACCCAGATGTCCTTCAGTAGGTTTATGATAAAAATAAACTGGTACATCTATACCATGGAATACTACTCAGCAATACAAAAAGGAGCAAACTATTAATATGCTCAACAACCTGGGGCAATATTACCAGAGAATTATGCTGAGTAGAGAAAAAAAGCCAATGACAAAGGCTATATACTATATGATTTCATTGATATAACATTCTTGAAATGACAAAATTATTAAAATAGAAAATAGATCAGTGGTTGCTAGAGTTTGAGGTGTGGGTCAGTGGGAAGTTGGTGTGGTTATAAAAAGGCAAAAGAGAGGTCCTTGTGATAGTGGAAATGGCCTGTGTCTTGACTGTATCAATGTCAGTGTTGTGACTGTGATATTGTATTGTACTGTACTGTGTTGTACTCGTGTCATGTTCCCTTTGGGGGAAACTGAGTGCTGAAGGGGACACTGCATTGTTAGTATTATTCCTTATAACCACATGCGACTCTACAACCATGTCAAATCCAAAGGTTCAATTTTAAAAAAGGAATGTTTTAAAAGGATATTTAAACATTTACCAAGAAACCACAAAAGTGACAAAATGGAAAGACTATGTGATGGGAATGGAGAGGGAGCAATAGAAGATGGAGAGAAGTGAACTTTCCAAAAAGAAAGAAATACCAATGGACAATATTCATGCTTACATTAATGAATATATAAAGTACGGTCAAGTACTTGCTCACATGAAATGAACTGACACAGGTCCTCCAGTTGTGACCTACTAATAGTTTTTGTTCTAAAAGAAGGAAGGATAGAATGTAAATCTCAAATTGATAAGCACTCTTTCTCCAAGACATGGTTTACTTGACTCAATATGAGAGCTTTAGAATAAGGCCCCATCGCAACCTTCTAGGATTTAACTTGTCCTCAATATTATCTGATTTGCTCAGAAGTCATTTATTTTGCAGTTCTAAACATATAAGCTAAAAATTTCTGTGTTGGAAATCCTGTCTCTTTCACCGCTTATTTGGTGCAACAAATATAACAAAGCAGAATTTTCTGCAATTATTCATATAACTTAATGGACAAATCTATTTTTCTCCTCTACCTTCTGCTGCTGCCTCTCTACATTTCACATTGTTCCATGCCCATCCACTATTAAATTGCTATATAGTCTTAATATGTTAGTTCTAATATGATAATAATGGCTAATCCTTACTGAGTACTTACTACATGCTAGACACATGCCAGGCACTGTTTAAAGACTTTACATCTATAAAACTCATTTACTATGTCTAACAAACCTATGGGTTAGATTTTGTTATTATCACCATTTTATAGATGAGATGCAGAGAGCTGAATTAATTCATACTAGGTGACACCTGTGCTACAAATAGTGAAGCCAGCAAACAAATTCAAGTGATTTTAAGTCTAGAGTTCATACTTTTAACCACTGTGCTTTATTGCCTTCCATGAAATTGTACTATATGGTAAAGTATAAGAAAGTCCTTTAAAAACTGTGTGATACAAAGATAAGATGTGACAGACTCTACTAGTTGCACCTTGCATTTTGGTGCAGCTGGATGACTGAATTGTGGCTAATCACCTGTGGGCAGAAGTGGTACACCTCACTTCCAAGGCTGACCCGTAACCACCCCCCCATGATCTTACATTTGCTTTCCCCATCCTTAGGCTGAACAAGAAAGTCTTCAAGGACCTAGAGGAGGGGAGAGCCACAGGATGGCAGGAGCCTGCATCCCTTTATTGCTTCCGAGAGAAGAACTCCCTAAGCAGAAACATCCATGTTGGACTCTTGCTTGAGTGAGAAATAAACTTGCGTTTTATGCCATTTAAACTTGGCATTGCTTATTGCTAGCCAACCTTGAATACAAGACATTATTAGTACAATTACTATATGATTTCTCTTCTGTTTTTAGCTCTTTTTCTTTTCTCATATCAAACCAAGACCTTAAGTCCCCCAAGATTTTGTTCTCAGCCCTCTTGTCTTTATTCTCATTACTCACCTACTTGCTCAGCAATTTTGTGCTTCAATTCTTAGTTTCTTATTAATAAGTTCCAAGTTTCTCTCCTCTCTCATGCCTCTCTCTTATAGAGGGTGTCTTTTGGTCACCTCTATCTAGATGCCCCTCCTCCTAGCCCTTCAGAATAGTCATGGCCAAAACCTACCTGGTTTTCTTCATTAATTTGGTGCCATCCCTATTTCTGTACACCCAGACTGGGAACAAATTCTGGAATATACCTTGACTTTCTCTGTCATCTATCTCTTTCCTCCCAATTTAATCAATTGTTCTAATATTCTCTCTCTGAAGTTCCTCTCTTTCCTGGTCTTTTGTTTTTTGTTTTTTTTTCCACGTCTACTATCACCATTCTTTCCCAGGTTGCATAGCCTCTCCTGAACATCTTCCTAACTGGAATTTAGATTCAGGTTTGCTTTACTCCAGTCTCTTTCTCCCATAATCAAAGGTTTAATCAAATCATGCAAAAGCCACCAAAGGCTATTAACTGCTGTAATAATTTTAAATGTCACAATTTAATATTCAAAGTCATCGAAACAATAAAAATAAAAATAATTTTTAGTATTATCTCATTCTCCTGTATGCCAATATACACCTTATGCTCTAGCTAAGCGGTACAATTTTGAATCTCAACAGGCCAGGTTTTTTTCAACTCTGCATGTCAGGATCTTGCTGTTTCTATCTGCACTTCTTACGTTACCAAATAGTATCTTTTTGTCAAAGTCTATGTCATATGTCACTTCATTCATGAAGCCTTTTTTTCTTTTTGCTTATTTATTCTGTATTATGTTTTTTAAGGCTTTTTTTTTACAGTCAGTATTATTTTATATTAATTTCAGGTGTACAGCATAGTGGTTAGACATTTATATAATTTAAGAAGTGATCCCCCTGACTAGTCTAGTACCCACCGAGCACGATACATGGTTAGTACCATATTATTGACGTATTCCTTATGCTTTACTTTACACCCCCATGACTATTTTGTAAGTACCAATTTGTACTTGTTAATCCCTTTACCTTTTTAACCCTGCCCCCAACACCCTCCCATTTGTCACTCCAACAAATCAAGCACCCATTTGACACCAAAGTCATTATAATATTATTGACTATATTCCTTATGCTATAACTACATCCCATCACTACTTTGTAACAATCAATTTGTACTTCTTAATCCCTTCCCCCTTTTTGCACGCACTCACAATCCTCCTCCCATCTGGCAACCATCAAAATATTCTCTGTATCTATGAGTTTGTTTCTGTTATGTTTGTTTATTTATTTTGTTTTATAGATTCCACATGTAAGTGAAAGTATATATGTACCACCTCCTCTTTATTCATTCTAACATTGATGGACACCCAGGCTTCCTTCACATCTTGGCCATTGTAAATAATTCTGTAATGAACATATAGATGCCCATGTTCCCTTGAAGTAGTGTTTGGGGTTTTTTCAGATAAATATGCTGAAATGGAATTACGGTCCTTCATTGTCTCTTCTTATAGCCTTTGTGTTAAAGTCTATTTTGTCTGGTATAAGTATTGTTACTCCAGCTTTTTTTTCTTTTCTATTTTCATGAAGTATCTTTTTCCATCACTTTACTTTCTGTCTCTGTGTGTCTTTCAATCTGAAGTGAGTTTCTTGTAGGCAGCACATGTAAGGGGTTTATTTTCTTATCCATTCAACCCCCCTGTGTCTTAATTGGAGCATTTAATCCATTTACATTGAAAGTAATTGTTGATAGATATGTGTCTATTGCTACTTTGTTATTCATAATTTTGATTCCCCCCCCCCCCCATTTTAAAGAAGTCCCTCTTACATTCCTTGTAATACTGGTTTGGTGGTGATGAACTCCTTTAACTTTTTCTTGTCTAGGAAGCTCTTTATCTATCCTTCAATTTTAAATGATAGCCTTGCTGGGTAGAGTAGTCTTGATTGTATGTCCTTACTTTTTATCACCTTGTATGTTTACTACCAATCCCTCTGGCCTGCAAAGTTTCTGTTGAGAAATCTGCTGACAATCTTATAGGAGTTCCCTTACAAGTTACTACTGATCAATAGTTGCCTTTCTCTTGCTACTTTTGGGATTCTCTGTTTGTCTTTAACCTGTCCCATTTTCATTATAGTGTATCTAGGTGTGGGCCTATTTGAGTTCATCCTGTTTGGGACTCTCTATGCTTCCTGGCCTTGTATGTTTATTTCCTTCCCCAGGTTAGGAAAGTTTTCAGTCATTATTTCTTCAAATAGGTTAATCCCTTTCCTTTTTCTTCTTCTGGTACCCCTGTGATGCAAATATTGTTATGTTTGATGCTGTCCTGGAGGTCTCTTAAACTATCCTCATTTTTTTTTTATTCTTTTTTCTTTTTGCTGCTCTGGGTGTTTTCTGCTTCCTTGTCTTCCAAATCACTGATTTGATACTTAGCTTTATCTAGTCTGTTGTTGATTTCTTTAGTGCCTTCTTCATTTCAGTTATCATATTTTTCACTTCTGACTGGTTCATTTTTATGGTTTCCATGTCCTTTTTTATGCTTGGTATCTCTTTACTGAAGCTCTCACTAAGTTCCTTGAGCATCCTTATAGTCATTGTTTTGAACTTTGTGTCTGGTAGGTTGCTTGTCTCCATTTCACTTAGTTCTTTTTTCTGTGCTTTCATTTGGGACACATTTCTTTGTTTCCTCATTTTGGCTGCCTCTCTATGTTTGCTTCTATATATTATGTAGGGGTGCTATGTCTCTCAGTCTTGCTGTGTGGCCTTATGTAGTAGGGGCCAGTGGGGCCCAGTGACACAGTCTCCCTGGTCACCTGAGCCAGGTGATCCAGAAGTGTCCCTTGTGTGGTTTGGGTATGCCCTCCTGTTATAGTTGAGGCTTGATTGCTATTGGCACATCAGTGGGTAGTATTGACACTCAGGCTGACTGGCTGTGGGTTTAACCATGTCCATAGTTCATAGGCTGCTGTGCAAGAGGCTTACCCCACTGAGTGGGATTTGCCCCAGAGAGCTCTGGTGCCTGATTAGACCACACTTCTTGTGTGTCACTTGTGGGGCTTATTTTTAGGTGCTTTGCTGTGGTCTAAAGCCAACCTCCAAGCATTTTGATTCTGAAGCCTCTTGGGAGGGGCTCTGGTGTAGGCCCATGTCAGCCACAGCCTGTGACCAGCCAAGGACTACCTGGTAGGAGCTATAAAGTGATCCAAAGTTGATTGCCACCTATACTAAACCTAGAGATATGTGGGAGAGGCCACACTCTGAATTGAGGATGGCTGTCACCAGTACCAGGCCTGAGGTAACTCCACAAAAAGGCAGGACACCTGGAGGCCTGCTGCCACCTGCCAGCTCCCTTAAATTTCAGCTACTGATAAAGCCTCATTCAGTATGTGAGTTGGGTGAGGCAGAGTCTCAGGGAGTCACTAGAGTGGAAAGAGTTTTAGTCACTAGGTTAATGTAGACTCTGATTTGGTGCCAGTGCTGAGCCTGGAGTGACTCAGCAAAAGTCTCAGAGCACACAGAGGCCAGTCACTGCCCACCTAGGCCCGTGGACTCTGATAGCTTTCCAAGAAAGAGTACACTGTGGGAGGGGCTGGCTGCTTTCAGAGAAAGTGCCTCCAGTTGTGCTTGAGTTGGGTGGAGTGGAGTCCCAGTGAGTCAGTAGGGTGGAGCAGCAGAGCTCATCAGGCTAATCAGATTCAGATTTGGCTTGTGGGGATGGGCTCAACATAGGAAAGATGGCACCCACCTGCTATCCGCATGGGAGGAGAACTTCTCATCTGGAAAATGCTGACTGCTCTCCATTCCTCCCTGTAAAGCCACAAACCTCATTCTTCCCCCTGTATGTCTCCAAGGCCCTCCAAGTCACAGGCCCTCCAAGTCACCGTCCCTCCGCTGGAGCCCAAGGTAAGTGCCTGCGAGTGAGTGAATCTTTGCGTGGGCTATTTAAGAGGGTGTTTGATTTCCCTGCCATCTTCCATTCTACCCAAATGGTTGAAACCCCCACTGTTTTTCCCAGCCAGATGTTGTGGGAGCTCCTCTTCCCAGCACCAGTACTCTGGGCTTGGGAGTACTCCAGGCCTGGTGTGGGGCTGGGGTTCCTTGCTCCTCCAGGAGAAACCTCTGTGGCCAAGATATCCCTCCTGATTCTCAGCCACTAAAAGGAGGTTTGGGTCCCATTCCAGTTCGCCGCCCTTCCTACCAGTCTTGATGTGGCTTCTTCATTATATTTTTAGTTATAAGACTTCAGTTTGGCTAGACTTCAAGTGGCTCTCCAGGTTGATTGTTCCATAATTTAGTTGTAATTTTAATGTGTTCATGAAAGGATGCAGACATGGTGTTTATCTACTCTGCCATTTCGTTTCTTCCATAAAACCTTTTTAAGAGTGCTCTTTACTATGAAAAAAAAAATGGACAAAATAATGTAATGAATCCCCATGTACCTATTATATAGCTTCAATAATGATCAGTTCATGCCGAGCCCTGTTTCATCTGTACCCAATCTTTTATCAGGCTCCAAGCAGAATTTAATCACTCCCTCCTCTGTGTATCTCTCTTGCAGCACTATTGCTGCTATGAACATTTTATAACTGTGGGCACACATTTAATACTCTCTCCTAGATTTAAAGTCCCTTGAAGGTAAGGTCTGTGTGTTGCTGTCCTTCAGCACCTATCCAGCTCAACACAGTGTCCTGAGTCTAATAGGACAAACAACAAGAATTTTAATTTGAACTGAAATATCGGATGCTGTTCTAAAAAAAGTTATTTTCCCCAGAGTTAATAATCATATCTTTTAACAAAATTATACAAAGACAGCATGAGCACCCATCCTATTTTAAAATTTCCTAAGAAGGAGATTCAGGTGCTTCTTTAGCAATCCAATGCCTTGTTTGGATTATCTCAATAATCATTCAATTCTATGCTGAGCTTATCTCAGGGTGACATTGGATAAATCATGTAGAATTTGCATAGTGAATATATCCTCTTCACCTCTTACCTTATTAGCAAATTGTATTTTCCCATTTTAGCCCACAAGAGAATCATGAGATTAAATAGGATAGTGATACAAATTATAAACCATTCAGAATTTATTTTTTGCTGAAAATAATAAAAAAAGAATTTCTTTTTGGCCCTTTCTAGACCTGTTGTTCAATTGTGTGTTTTTATTATTCACTAAGTCTCCCCTCAAAGGTGATGCAAAGAGAGAAAGAGGACACTAAGCTTATATTACTTAGCAGTCGGGTCAGTAAAAAATTTAGCAGGATGGAAAATTAAAGCCATTTACTAAAATGAAGATCATCTGCCCTTCATTAACATGAATGACGAAGAATCATCTGTGAAGCATTTTGAATTCCTTAGAGAATGCCTTTATGTTTATTTACTTTTGTGTATTTAAGTGTGTGCTTTTTTAATGAGTATCCTTAATTTCTTCAATTTTGATATTTCATTGATTCAAGAATTCCATCATACCTTAATAGGACATATAGAACTAAAACACGAACTTCACAAAATCATTCACTATACTTCCATCGTAATTTCTAAGGTCGAAAAAGAAATTGTGAGTTGCATTTAGCTTGCATTATGCTTATGCGTACTTAGGAGTGAAATACTAAACCCAACATTAAACCAAAATGGCATTATATAAAGGACTATGCTAAAGGATTTATCTGAACAGTTACATTATTATGCAAGGTTGATATGAGGAAACAAGTCAAGTAGATAACAAGTGAGCCTAGAGAATTACCCAGCATGTCATTTCAGGACATGTTTGTAGTTTTCTACTTATTGTATATGCAATCACTCTGATAAAATTATGCTATATTGGAGGGGGAGTGAAAATAATTATACACTTTTTTGGTATTGACTAATTTGGAGATATGCAAAAATCTATGGATACATCTTTATAAAGCCAGGCTAGTTTATCATTGATGAGGGATTATACACTACTGGAGAAGTCATTAGTCCGACCCTCTTCTCTTGTGTTGGGCAATGCCCTAAAATTGTGTGAAGTCTAGGGGACATACTAAGACGTGTTGGATGGCCCCATCCCCATCCCCACATCAACCAGAGCAGCTTTGCTTTCATTGGTCTTAATGAAATGTTGTGTATGATTGCTTTTTTTATTTTTATTTTTTTTATTTTATTATTTTATTTTTTAGAAGATTTTATTGGGGAATTGGGAGAGCGGAACAGCGTTGGGGAATCAGGGAAGGGGAACAGACAAGTTGCTGTCCTCCTGTTCCTCAGTCCAGCCGCAGAGGATGCTGCCCCACTGGCCCACGTTGGCACCGTCACCGCGCCCCCTGCCTGCCATGAGGCAGATTGGTCGCAGGCCCCTGGATGGTCACTCACCGCGGCTATTGGCAGCTCACGCTGGCTGCGGGCCACCCACTGTAGCCTATGGCAGCCCACTGCAGCAGGGGCTGCAGCCCATACATCGCTGGGGCTCGCGCAGCCCAGCTCCAGGTGGAGCTGTAGTTAGCTGTAGAGGGCAGTGTCACTGGCCCTCATATATGGGATCGGAACCCGGGCTGCTGGCATCCCAAACCAGCTCTCAACCACTGCGCCACTCGGCCGGCCCACTTTTTTTTATTTTTAAACTTGTGCTCACTATTAAAAATATTTGAAAGCCACTGATTAGATTTACCACCACCGCTACCTGCCTCTACATAGGATTTCTCTAGGACCTAAAGAATCTCTGACATATTAATTGGGATCCCATTTTCGAAGTCTAATTATAGTTTATGCAATTATTACTACACGCCTGTGTTAGACACTGCCTTGAGAAACCTTCATTTTAAATTCTTTCAGCTATCAGTTCTTTACACTAGGTAAATTATTGAGTTTCTTTCCTAAGAATTGGTTTTTCTAAGCATAACCTTCCCTTCCTGCCTTTCCCCTTAATCTTCAGTTGTTCTTGAATGCTTACCCAATGATGGGCAATCTCTGTATCCTGGTATTTAAAGTCCTCAATCACATGCACCAGAATGATTTACCACTGTACACTTCCATGTGCCTTAGAGTACAGTAGAGCTGAAGGGCCAAAGTAAAGTTTCATACATGTTGTGTTGAATTAAATCTCATAGCAACAATATTAAGTAACCAAATCTTTGCTATTGCCCATTGTTAGCCTTAAGTAACTAACCTTTTAAAAACTCTGATTAAGGGAGAAAAATGTTTTATAAGTATTCTCTCCTTTAAAAAAAAATGCTGTTTAAATTTTAAGGCAAGTGGAACATGTATATTTTTTATTTTTGTATTTGTTCTATCTTTCAAAAGATGGCCTATATCCTCCCCATAAAATATATATATTATGACATGGATGGCCTTTTATTTTTTTTTAATTATTATTATTTTTTTTTTAGCTGAGCCATCAGCTCAACGGCAACTCAGCTCGGGCTGGCATCGAACCGCCGTTGCTTAGAGCTCAGCTCACACTCTTGAGCGAGCTCTTAACCAACTGAGCCATTCGGCTGGCCCTAAAAAAATATTTTGGAAGACACACAAGCAATAAACTTAACAGTAAGTCTGAAGCATGGTAATAAGGTTAGTAAATGCTTAATAAAACTGCCAGTTTGTTTACCTTCTGAAATCACATAAGAAAATAAAAGTATGATTACTTTTTATATGTGTAAATTTTGTACTTCTGAAAGATGCCAAATAAAGGACTGAAGTCCTTCATTTATGGCCCAGACAAAATAGGAGAATAAAACAGATCTCTATCACAGTTAGTTATGCCATTACGTATTCTATTTTATTTTAGCAATACTTTAGAGAAAGCATTCTTCACATTTTAAGCCAAGAACTTTTGAATCAAAAGTTTAAAAACAATGCAGTACATTTTAATTTAATATTTACAACAACTGTGGAAACAAATAGACTTACTTGTTTTCTGTTCACTTCTATTCTTAGAAGATTTCTAATATTATCTTAGTGACCAATTTTCTAGACATAGCTTGCAACTTATCAGTTTGCTTCCATTCAGTAATCATTAGTATACTTGGATGCATTAAATAGAAATATATGACAGATTTGGATAGTTTATGCAATTTACTTGAAATACTTTCTGATGATTGCCTAGTGACGATATTTCTGTGTATTATATCTATATTTATATGTGTTTTATGTAAATATTTATATATATTTTGCTTTAGAAAATATAGATTGAGTGAATGTTATATGTCTTCAATTATAGTATATGTTTTCCTTAAATGACTCTTTTCATTTTACTATATAATTCAGCTATACTAATTGTAGTTACAGTTAAACTGTACATTGCTTCTCTGGATTGAGAGAAGTGGCAGAAGGGTAGGGAGAAGTGGCAGACAAGGTTCTAGAAGCACAGAAAATGGTGAGGAAGCTCAGTGGCTGGGTCCAAAAGTTTCTTTAAAAACTGTAATCCAGTCCAGTTCTCCTTGGCTTTATATTTGCCATTATTTGAGGTTATGTAAAGTTTTCATTTGGTTAATCTAGTGACATATCTTTAGCATGCTCATATCCTCATATAAATGTATTGTCATAAAAAGAAATAGATGAAAAGAAATAATTTGCTGCTGCTGCTTTCTCTGGAGTATAAATATATGTCTACTGTTGCCCAAGTGGGAAGTGGCCGATTGCAAATCAACTGCCATTTGTAGTCCTGTCCCTCAGAAACCTTTGCTTGTTCACTCCTTCCATTGCATCTCATTGCCTGTGGCATGTCTCTCCTGGTGAGTAGTCACACAGACCTGTTATCGTGCCTTAGTTTCAACTGCCTTAATTTCTGAGGGATTATCACATTTTTGAATCCTTAGTTTCAGTCAGACCATCCCAAACATAACCTCGAATTTGGTGAAAATCAGTCCTGAACTTTTCTCTTGATGTGATAACAAAGAGAATACATTTGATACAATATGGATGTCTTTCACAACAGAGCTGAAGGCATGCATGATAGAAGAAAAGACTGTAGATACGTCCTATTCTCAACATCAGCAAACTTAAATACTTTGCTATTTGTCACAAGATAGAAATGTTTTATTTATTTTATGTCATTTTGTTCAATTTACATTATTTATTCCTCAGTACAACCCTAAGAGGAAGGTATTCTTATTCTTCCTGCTTATACATGAAGAAACTGAAGCTTTTAGAGAGGCTAATAATTTGCTTAAGGCCACACAAATAAGAGAGTAGGAATCACACCTATTTTATCAGCCTTCACAGTTTTGGCCTTTAAGCAATGCATGACATTTATCCAGCCCTGGAGGTACTGAAATTCTTAACTAACAGAGAAAAAAAACAGAAAATGAAAGAACATGGAACAATTAGTAAACAATTATACCCCACTGCATTAAATCATTGCGTGGTAACAACGAGCTATCTAGTTCATAATCCAGACTAATATTTTTTAGAATTATATATATTGGGGAAGTAAAGCACATCTAACCAACCTTTTAAGGGAAGTAATTTTAACTGTGAAATGTGAGTTCACTCTGTAACTGAAGAGCTGAAAGTTACCTAGTGATTAATAATTTTAACTGATCTTCATTAAGGTACCACCAACCATTCAGACCTTAGCACTTGACTTCTCAATTCTTTAGAAGCTCATCCATTCAGCTCTCATTACTATTGCAGATGATCCTCTGTTAGATTCAATGTGACTATCTTCAAGAGAGAAGAAGAGCTTTCTTAAACTAGACGTGGATATTACTGCCTCATCCTATATTTCTTAGTTTCTCCTCTTTTTCTTTCTCATCTTAAGCTAACCCTCGACAAATGCTATCTCATTAAACTTTGGTATTGTATACCCAGAGAAGGCTTATCGACAGAGAATCTGGGCCCGATATAAGAGTCCATGCTCTTATATCATCAGATATCATCTGGCAATTGCATAATCCACTTTCCTTGATTCCTTTCAGCCAGTTCCTGAACTTGACTTGGAATGTTTTTCCTTGATCATTCTTCAGATTGTCACCTTACACTGCTAGAAGACCATTATGTACTCAGTCACATATCTTTCTCAAGTCCTATCAGCTTCATTTTTCTGTCAACTCCTATATTGTTTGTCTAGTTACGTTTTATGTCAATTGAAAACTAACCATGATCCATTTTATTTTTGTTCAGAAGCTTGCACTAGGTTGCAGAAAGTTGAACCTGGATTCTAGTTAATGAGGATTTCCAGGGGGAATTAGTCTTCAGAGGAAAATTCTTCTTTTCAATGTTGGTATCAGTTATATAGCTGTCCATAGGTTTAACCATTGGAGGGAAAAGGATAGAGATATTTTGAACCAATGATCCCATTTTTACTAGACAATTTATTTTATAATTTCCTGCGTAGGTAAAGTTACTTAAAGTTAGAAATTGAAAACTAGGCATCCAGTGTCTTGCTTCTCTTTTACTTTCAGGCATATACCCAATCACGGGATTCATTCTGACATCAATCCGTGGTATGAATATTTATGGTGTATATAAAACATGAATTAGTGCATATGATTAAAACAAGCTTTTATACCTCAAACTGTAAAATTTTCAGCAAAAGTAATGGGAAAGAAAACATTTATAGGTATCAATATCAAGCTTTGCTATTTAAATATATCTAGTTAAAATTCCTACTCTGAGAAAGACCAATTACAGTAAGATTCAATTAAAAGTGAAAAGATGGTAGTAGCACCTCTCTTTGAAGCAAAAAAAAAAAAAAGTTGTTTGGTCCAAATAGGGAGTGGTAACTTGGAAAAACTGGTAGTTTGTGAAAGAAATAAAACTGTCATCAACAAAGGAGAAAAGGCTTTATATCCGTCAAGATGAGACTCCTACTGGATGAACTGTCTGAGGGCTGTGGCATGTCACTTCATGTCTTGGAGAGTTAATGACCAGTAATATTGAAGGAATAGGTTTTTATCAGATCATTACAGCAGTCCTAGTTACAACTGCCTCAAGATGTAATGGCTAGTTCAAATAAAGGGACAAAATGCTTCAGGGGAAGCATGACTCAATCCAATCCCCTTTTCCGTGATTGGGACTGGGAAGCCAAGGCAGTTTTACATAGAAAGCACTGAAGGTAAGCCCTAGGGCAAGAACACAGAAACTGCTTTTGGTCCCCAGGAAATGAGGACTGAAGAGTTACCTTGCTCAGCCTTGCTCTATACAGCAGATCCTCAAATAAGGTCTTTTTGTTCAGTGTCATTTCACTATAACTTAACGAGATGCCACAGTAACTTAACTCTTGTTTATATCAATTTGTCTATGGTAAAACTGGTTTCCTTATATGTTGTTTCACTACAGTTGCAGAGTCTATCCAGGATGTTAAGTGAGGACTTACTGTCCTCATCTTATTTAAGCATGCTGAAAGGATAAGAAGAAAAAATTAAATCAGTAAATTAAATGAGACGAGATGAAAGACGTTATTGTTCCTGAATTAAATAAAAATTTTTATTGCTCCTTAGAAGAAAGACAAAATGCACAGTTTACGTATCTCAAGAATGTCAGGAAGACAATAGAATAATTGTCCCCTTCCAAGATGGTAGAGATCAAACTTAATACCTGGGTATATTGAAAGAGCATTGGTTTCTCTCAATTATTACTGCATCCCAGATATTGGTGTGTGTCTAGAACTCATCTATTAATGTTATCCTGAGGATTGTCCCGAAATGCTCCTATTGAAAAAAAACCACAAGGGGAGTGAGTGACTGGTTAGCTCAGTTGGTTGGAGTGTGCTAATAACACCACGGTTGCCGGTTTAATCCCTGCATGGGCTACTGTGAGCTGCGCCCTCCTTAAAAAAAAACAAAACAAAACAAAACAAAAAGAAGGGTTATCATTAGAATGGAAAATAAATATTCTTTTGAACTACCCCTTAACAGTTAATTTTAAGATATTTTCCGGTAATTACAAAAATAAATCATAAAAGTTTAAAATGGGACTGTGCATAGTTCTTGACCCAGTTCACGATATCAGAGATGTTAGTGTCTTTTCATTCAAAAAGAATTAAAATCCTCCATTCCAATTATAAAACATGTTAATTATAGAAATTTGGAAATTTCTAAAAAGCATGAAGGAGAAAACAAATCACTTTATAATTCCACTATCCAAAGTTAAACACTTAATACATTGCTTATTCATTTACTTAAAACATTATAAATATTTCACACACAAACACAGACAAAAATCATCTAGCAAATTTCTCTTTATGATTCCACCAATAGGAGATTTTAGAGCTAGCAGTGATCCATTAAAGAAATACAGATCTACTAGTGACTTTTTTCAGAAAGCCAAAGCTGCAAACTGGTGGGCATCAAACATCTAGATTCATCAGACACTGTATAAGTGAAGAGCATTGTGACAGAGTCGTTACAATCTTTAAAAATTAGGTTCTACTTCTGGCAAAGGGAGGGTAGGGTAGTTACTATAGAGCAAATTGTTTCGTGAATAACAGTGATAAGCTATGGACAAAATATCAAAAACAACTATGTGAAGGCAAGGGAATATGACCAAAAGCAATGAAAAAGTGGAGGGGTATGGAAAATTTGATAAAGCTATGTTACTAAGTGAGTTTCCTGTTTTTGTGGGGTTTTCGGCCAGCTAGTGCCTTGCTGAGTGACTAAAATATGGAAACGTGTGGTCTCAGTGGCTTAAACAACTATAATTCAATTAGTCTAAAAATTATGGCTAAGTAGACACAGACGAACAAAAAGCTGATAGGACAGAAAACAAATTGTAAAGCAGTAACATTAAGTAGAACCAAAATAATGGTTATACTAAATATAAATCGGTTAAAAACGCTAGCTAAAAGAAATTTTCATAATACGTAAAACACTAGGCCCAATCATATGCCATCTAAAAGAGGTTTACTTTAAACTAAAGACATATGTTGAAAGTAAAAAGATGGAACATTATGTAAACTATACAAACAATAGTCAAAGAAGGCTGAAGTGGCTATATTAGTATCTTCTAAAATAGACTTCAAGACAAAGGAAATTAACAAAGATAGAGAGGGATAATTCATAATAATAAGAAGGTCAATTCATTAAGAAGATATAACAATAATAAAAGTCCTGTAAAACACATGAAGTAGAAATTCACAATGAAGAAACTGACAACTCTGCAACCATAGTAGATTTAACATCCTTCTCCCAGCAATTGAGAACTTAGGAAAAAATCAGTAAAGGTATAGATCTGAACACTACCAATTGCTTTGACCTAATTGACATTTATGGAACATTATACATGACAACTGCAGGAATATCCATTCCTTTCCTGTATACACAGTTTGCTCACCAAAATAGATCATATGCTGAGCCATATAACAAGTCTTAATAAATTTTAAAAGATGGGAGTCTTGCAAAATGATATCAAAATGAAATTAAAAATCAATTTGATATATTTTTCAAAAACTCAAGTACTTGAAATTAGCATTACAGGTTTAATTAACCCAGTGGGTCAAAAAATAAATTATAATGGAAAATTAGAAAATATTTCAAGTTGAAGGATAATGAAAATACAACATATCAAAATTTATCATATGCAGCTAAAACAGTTCTTGGAGGAAACGTTACAGTTCTAAATGTTTATGTTAGAAAATAAGTTATAAAAATTAGTAACTTAAGTTTCAAAGTTAAGAAGTTAGAAAAAGAAAAGCAAGGTAACTCAAAATACGTGGAAAAGGGGAAACAATAAAAATAAGAACAGAAAGCAATTAAATGGAAATAAATAACAAAATTAGCAAAGGAAAAAAACAACTAATAGCTCTTTGGAAGGATTAATAAATGTGTTAAACTCCTAGCTAAACTGATAAAGGAAAAAGAACACGACAACACAAGTTATCAGGTGAAGAAAAAAAGGTGTATCAGTACTGATCTCAAAGACATTAAATAGATAATGAGAAAATATTATGAATATCTTTATGCCAATGAATTCAACTTAGATGACATAGACAAAGTTCCTTGCAAAATATAACTTACTCTACAAAAAAATGAAACAAAATCTAAATAGAGCTTCAATTGAAGAAATTGAATTTTCTCATTAAAAAAAAACTTCCTATAAAGAAAGATTTAGGCTCAGATACTTTTTAGTGGTGAATCCTATCAAACATTAAAAAAATAATAATAACATCTGTCAAGTACAAACTTTTTAAGGAGAGGCAGCAGACGAGAGCACTTCTCAATAAATAAAATAAACATCAGCTATTTTAAAAACAGGGCAACATAATTTTAAACAAAACAATAAACATTTGAGCCTATAACAAAGCAAGAAAATTTTAAAATATTTTGTTTAGTAAAATAGTCATTGGATCATTTGTTTCCTCTCTGAATTCTTCTCTGTTATACTTCTCAAGACAGGTAGCATTGGGCAGTCGTATATATTTTGGGGATTTAGCCATGGGGGCAACTGAGTTGAAGAAATCACAATTTGGATTTAAGGGAATATATTTAGGTGGTTCATTGGCAATTTATGAACAGTTAACTTTCTTGCTAACACTCCCCTGATATAGAAAAGGTCTTAGGAATCTTCCTTTCCACTGTGCTGACTCAGCCAGGAAAGCTGTAGAGGCCAGGATTATATCATAATGTGACTGTGTCTCAGGGTACCCAGCACTGGAGGTTATGCAGATAATGGGGGTGCCAAGCTTGAAATATACACTCTAGAAGGCAGTTTGTGGGTTAGTCTTCTGATAATCAGAAGTGCAAAATTCTAAAAGAGGAAACATAGGGGAAAAAATTACTGTAGAGGTCTCCCAGGCAATAAATAAAAATATCATGTTATATTTCTGGATTCCATTGTTTGTGAAACTATCATTTTTTAAAGATTTATAAATTTGTAAAATTTAAAAATTTATAATATGTTCTGATATTTTTCTCCACCCAAATAAACATTCACTTTCTTACTGGATTTTTAAATTTAGAATTTCACATTGTTTTAAAGAGGATCTCCAAAACTGTATAAGCTTCCGGCTGTACAAAAATTGGATACACCCCCGTTTAAGTTGTAGGAGAAAGTGGGGGAGAAGGAAGTAGAATTGATCAAGGGTAGGATATAGATGCTGCTTAATTCTAGGCTGTAAGAGGAAAAATATATATAATGGGGGTTAAAATGTCAATGTCTAGGTGCAGAATAAAAATAAAATGTGTAATTTCTAAACTGCTTTAACAAGAAAGAAAGCAAGCTTGTTAATTCCACAAAAGACAAGCATTTTTTTAAAAGCAGTAGAGAATATAAAATAAAATGGCAGGCATAAATATAATCACAAAAAATAATTAAGTTAAATCCCCCCAATAAAATATAGCCCTTATCTATTTGAGCTTCTTTAAAAAAAAAATCTAGCTGTATCCTTTTTAAAAGAGAGAAGAAAAATGGACTTTTAAATTATGTTGGAACCCACTCAGCATCAGAACCACATAGAAACTTAGTATCAGAACTTTCTAGAGAAGTCACTACATTGGAATTAGGGTAGGCTTTGGGATAAAGGGCTTACTTTTTTTAGGACCCTAATGGTTAAGCAGAGATGTTTGGCATATCTGGGCAGTGACACTTTTGATTGTTTCTGGAGAAAGAAATGGAGTGCTGAGGAACAGAGTAGAAGGAACATTTACGTCTACTCTTCACCATATGTATTTTGTGTTCTTTCAAATGTACTTCCGTCACTTCTTTGTTTTTTTTAACCAATTGAAAAATTCTTTACCAGATGTATAATATCAATTGAATTGTTCACTCAGTTAATTAATCTGCTTAATAAAATATTTTAGAGAAGTCATCACACATATATAACTATGTGATTTATGAGGCAGGTACAAGTCAGTGGAGGAAAGAATGATGTTTTGAATAAATGATTCTAGAGATCAGTTGAATACCTGTATGGGAGAAAATGAACCCTGACCCCTTCCTCACATTTTATACAAAATTAACTCAAAATGGATCAAGAGCTAATGTGAGAGGCAAAACTATAAAACTTCTAGAAAAAAACATAGGAGAATATCTTCTTGACCTTAACGTAGGCAATGTTTTCTTAAGTACAAAAACCGTGAGAGAAGAGACTGACAAAATAGACTTCATTAAAATTAAGAACTTTGGTTTATCAAAAGATACCTTTGAGAAAATGAGAAAACAATCCACTGAGCAGAAGAAAAACAACTATTGACAAAGCAGTTATATCCAAACAATAAGGCACTTTTTCAATAAGAAAAAGACAAGCAATTCAATGTTTTGAAAAATGGGCAAAAGGCTTGAATAGACGCTTCAAAAATGTAGATATCTAAATGCTCAACAAACATATGAAGAAGTATTCATTACCATTATTTATGAGGGAAGCGCAAATGAAAACCATAATCAGATACCATGACACAGCAAAGCTTTGAAAATCATACACTACTACTTATGTATTGCTGGTAGGGTATAAACTGGTAAATCCCCTCTGCTCCCACCTTTTCTATCTCCCCTATACCCACTAGCAATTTCTAATCCTGCCACAAAATTCCTTTGTTCATCACAAGATGATTGATTTTTTTTACACAAAGTTTTTCCTTTATAGTTCAACTGGCAAATATGAAACACATAATCACAGTTAAGTATATAAATCTGTACCAGCCTCCTTCCTTATCTATTCACCCTACCTTTACTTTCTGTATGTTCCTTGGTTCCTTATTATAAGACAAAGGGCCCTGAGTTTCCTCACTTATTAGTGGAAGGAGTCTTAATCTATAATACTCAGTTTAACAGATCAAGAATTGGTGCATTGAAGAGTAAATTGCTAGGAGATGGAACAGGCGGAGAGTGCCTCAAAGACAGAAAACTTAGAATCTGTATTACCTTAAGTAAGGTGCTTTGTGCCACTTTATAAGTCAGGAATGAATTTAGTGTGAATATGGTTAGAAAAAAAACAAATGACCAGGATATTTATGAATGTGAAGTTATTCTCACATTCTAAGCATGACAGAGGAACGACCTTCCTATTTTGTCTGAGTGTCACTTTCATTCTATCTCATTATACAGTAATGTATTTTCTTTCTTCTATTGTAGATGCCCAGAGCAGCAAATAAAAAAAAAAATTCTACTTCTCTTTTCTCTTTCTCCTCATAGTCATCACACATTGAAATCATTGTTTTCTATGGCCAGAGATTTCCCTCTAGCCTCTCCTCAAATATCACCTGTGCTCTTCCAGCCTTTTCTCTCCACAGCACTCCTGTAGTCAAATCAGAGCTTTCAGGGTCTAGTGTAACCTCTTGGTCTCATTGCGTTCCAAATTCACTTTCAGGAAAAGAAATTGATAGAGAATTCACTTTTTTCCCCACAGGTAACTGCTTTGAGAAATTATCTTTAAATTTCAAACAAATTAATTTCTAATGGTGGATTCTGAAGGCCTGACAAATTGGTAGAGGAATTGAGGTTGGTGTTTTAGGCTAGTAACCTTTTCTCTGCTTCTTATAACTATAACACATGATCTCTTTCCCAGTAAAGCTAGTTCTGTTTTCGACAGACTACAAAGTATAGATATCTGATCTGCCCTTAATCCCATGTAACTTTGATCTATTTTCTTTCAGAGGTATCTCCTTCTCAAAAAGCCAGAAGGAACTGGCAAAAAGTTGAAAAGAGTTGTTTTGCCTTTCTTTTTTTTTTCCCTCCCAGACTGAAATGACCTAAGTTGCAAGGACTGGGCGATCTCAGTTTCTCTGGAAAGTACAAAGTCTTGTTTTTCATGGTTGATGGTAAACAAAATATAGAATGCATCATTGGTAACACTTACCTAGAACAACTCTTCGGTTTCTGACCTATTGCTCTATTGGGCAGATTAATGGCAGTTTACAATAGACCTGTCTATGGGTGGGGACCCTGAATATAATAAAATACCAGCATTCACAACATCTGAAAAAAGCATTAGCAGCTAAACAAGGTCCAACCTTTGCTGCCTTTGCACTGAGCATGAGGAATGTTTCTACTGTCAAACACAAAGAGACATCATTTCAATGGTTTATAGCAAGTGGTGTCCAAAAGTTACAAACCTGTAGCTTTAGCTGCAGTTCAAGTCAGCTTGAAGTACAGTTTAAAATCAGTGTATGGAAAATCTATAACCCAAAGAGATCAATAATTTTACAGTATGTGTAATGTTAATATGTTGCCATTATTTGAAATACTATTATTGTAAATAACCAATGCAAAAAAACTCAGAGAGAGATAGTGGGCTTGATCCTTTTTGGTGCAGCAATTGTGCCCTAGTAAAACACAAGTATAGAACTCTTTAATATTCTCATTTAATTCAAACCCTGCTTCCTTGGACTTTTTGTATAAACAGTAAGTTACCAAATAAACACCAGTGATATGGGGGTTAACACTAGCATCTTATACCTTAATCAAAACTAGGCAGCCCCAAAAGACTTATAAACTCTGCCCTCAATTTAAATTTTTGATATAGCTTCTTGTTTTTACATAGATACTGGAAATTTTGTATGTACAAGGAAAGAATGAATTTATCCAAGGAAATAGCAGCTATAGCCTAAGCAACTTTGTTGACAAAATGACTGAGTATACAAATAATAGTAATTGCAGTTCCATATATAGTACTTACTGTGTTAGGAATGGCTTTAAGCCCTTGATGTATATTTACTTATTTAATACTTGCAAACCTTCTAAGGTAATTATTATTCCCAATTGGTGGAGGACAAATCTAAGGAACAATGAGGTAAAATTGTCCTTAACATTACATAGTTAGGAACTGCCAGAATTTGAACCTAGACACTCTGGCTTTGAAGCAACATTCATGAACACCTGAGTCCATTCAATTAGTGAATCAGTTATTCAGACTTTAATAAAATATTTATCAAATATATACTGTGTTCATAGCACTGTGAATGGCTCTAATACATGCATTCATTAAACCAGATATGGTAGCTGCTCTTATAGAATGTAAAATCTAGCAGTCAGACCCACCTTAATTAAGTAATTACACAAACAAATGTAAAATCATAAGTGATAGGTGCAGAAAGGAGGGATGTATAATGCTATAAGAGTAAATCAGGTTATACTGTGGAAGAGAGTCAGAGGAAGAGGAATAGATATATATGATATGGGGGGGAGTGGGGTGACGAATTGGGGGTGGGGGGTTGTCACTTTGAGGGGTAAAATGTATAACTATGACACTGTGTTGTACACCTGAAACTAATGAAAAATAAATTAATTAATTAAAAAAAAAAGCAGAAGATAGGTTTTAAGAACAATTGCTTGGAGATACATTTTAAATAAACATTTTACATAAAAAGCTAATTCATTATACAACCAAGCAGTGATTCTCAATGGGCAGCAGCATTTCTTGGCTGAGGGAGTGAAAACATATCATATCTCAGGGACTTTTCAAAATACAACACTATTTGCCACCCTACACCCCAGGCCCCACCCCTGGAAGAATATTTTAATATATGTCTTTCTTTTTTTTCTAAGCATCCTACAGATTTTAAATTCTACTAAAGGAAATATCAGTCTGCAATGTCCCACATAAACAAAAAGCTCTTTGGGGTCCTTCCCCGCCCTTTTTTTTTTCAGTGTAAAGGGGTTTTGAGACCAAAAATTGAGGGGAAAAAACAAAACAAAACACTGTAGTTTATCCTCAGCTGTGATTGGTCCGTTTTGGGCTCTGACCTCATAAAGCACCAGTGTGATGTAATTACAAACATTTGTATATAAGGTCCTAGCTGGGCTGAGGGTTTAGTCTATATAAGCCCAGGAAGCTTTGCAGTGACCTGTTGGATTTGGACTAGCTAGTTTGTTTTCTCCTTTTATCCCCCATTTATAAATTTATAATAGTATAGTTATTGTTTATTATCACAGTTAATAATTTTGTTGATATAGTTAGTATATTTAGTCAGCTAGTTAGTACAGTTATTATTGTTTATTAGCATTGTTAGTATTGTCAGTGAGTGTAGTGTCAGCTGGCCACCATGGCACATGAACATCCAGCCACTCCTGCTGACCAGGTGCTCCTTAATGGGTGTTATAAGCTCCTGGAGACCATTGGCGAGGGCAGCTATGCCAAGGTGAAGCTGGCTGAACATCTTCCCACTGGGGCCCACGTGGCTATAAAAATTGTAAATCTAAAGACCCACGTCAGTCTCCATAGATTTCTCACGCGAGAAGTGGAGTGCATGAAAACTCTGCAGCACCCAAACATCGTGCAGCTGTATGAGGCTGTTGAAACCAAAGAGGTCTTCTTCCTTGTAATGGAATATCTGGGCGGTGGTAGTATGATGGACCATTTGACAGCTCATGGACCAATGACGGAGAGGGAGGCCTGTGTCAGCTTTCGACAGCTTTTATCAGCCGTTTACTATTTTCATCAGCGCGGAATCGCGCACCGGGATATAAAGCCTGAGAACATTTTATTCGACCAGAAAAGGAATGTTAAAATCGTGGGTGGATTTAGCACGGAATGTATGGACAGCAAATTAAACACAATATGTGGCACCCCTTCCTATTCAGCTCCAGAACTGTTTCAGGGTAAATTTTATGAAGGACCAGCGGTCGATGTGTGGAGCCTGGGCGTCACATTATACAGAATGGTGGCAGGAACCCTCCCATTCGATGCAGAGAATGGGATGGAACTGGGACAACAGGTGATAAAGGGGAAGTACACCGTACCCTACTTTTTCTCGTTTGGATTAGAGAGTTTGCTAAAGAAAATGCTCAAGGTGAACCCCATGGAAAGAAGCGATTTGCTCGCTATCATGTCACATCCTTGGCTCAGTCAGGATGAGGAGGACCTCATGCTCTATAGCAAGCCAGTCAGCGAGAACATAGACCCATGGGTCAGGACGGAGATGGCACTGCTGGGCTTCCGGTATGAGGACATCCGGGACACACTGGCCAATAGGACTTTTAACAACACGATGGCCACCTACCTCATCCTGCAAACCAAGAAACCTAAATTCCATTATCGCATTGTTCATGTCAAGGCCTACAATCCCACTGAGCAGAGTCCTGCTCCAGATCGGGAGGAGCAGCCAGGGAGCTCTGCTATGCCACCGGTCGAGCAGTACGACGACGATGAGTTGGGGCAGAAGGGCAAAAAGCCTGCGGCTCCCCCAGCCCTCCAGAAGGCAGGCACCATCAATCCTGAGTCCAGCCAAGAGCTGAGCACCATCAGCTCCAGGACCATCTCGGAGGTCAGCATTGGGCACCCCTGGATCCAGTGCCATCACCCCTGGATCCAGCCCAGAGACCGGCACCCCCACTTCGAGTTCCATCCTGGATGTCCGGCCCACCAGCCACAGAATCAGGCCATGGTGGAGGAACCATGGCCCTATCACAGGCCACCAGAGTAGTGGCTCTGAGACCTCCCTTGAGAACAACTACAGCTCCAGCAGCCCCTGCAGCAGCACCACCAGCAGCAGCTCATCGGGGAAAACAACCACGGACGTTGGAGGGTGCTTAGGAGGTGTTGCAACTGCCTCACAATGCTCTGCCATAGGCTGTCGAAAAATAGGCTGTTCAGGAACAATAAAGTCAAACCCCTTTAGCTATACTAATATACTATATGTCAATGTTAATTTAAAAAGAAAACATTATTAAAAAGTAGAACAAAATATAAAAATAAATAAATAAATCTATTTTTAAGAGAAAAAAAAAAGAGTAAATCAGGGAGACTGGGGGAACTTTGGCTGAGGAACTGACCTCGTATGCACTAGATATGAAGGATAGGCAGACTTGAACCAGATAAAGAGGAAAAGAGATTTCAAAGCAGAAGAAAGACCACATACAAATCCTCTGTGGGGAGTGGGAACAGGAAGAATACAAGTAATTAAAGGAAGGCCAGTGAGTTGGGAATCACAGAGAGCAAGAGAAAGAGGAGAGCGAGACAGTGCTCAAAAGGTTGGGAGGTCCAGACCTCGCAAGGGTTTTGTAGACTGTGTTATGTCTTTGCTTTATCTTTTCCAAGCACTAAAAAATATTAAATGGGGGCAGTTGTGGTGGTAGAATTACATGAATAGAGATGTTTTAAAAGGATCAGTATAACTTTAATATTGACAACAGGATAAAACAGGGCCAATGGATGTGAATAAACGAGGGAGAAGATTTTTATAGTGGTCCAGGTAAGAGATGAAGGTTGTCT
Source organism: Aselliscus stoliczkanus (assembly GCA_033961575.1). Lineage (NCBI taxonomy): Eukaryota > Metazoa > Chordata > Mammalia > Chiroptera > Hipposideridae > Aselliscus > Aselliscus stoliczkanus. Next base: position 54,597,252 of record CM066728.1, read on the forward strand.
GGACTGGAATGATGGTAGTGATAAAGAGAAGTGGATAGAATCAAGCTATAGTAGGCAGAAAAACCAATGGGACTCTTCTTACAAAATATTCTAACCCTATCAGGTCAGGCACAAGTGTTTGGTTCTTTTTGACAGATAAAAGTAGCCACCAATTTTTGAGATAAGTGAAAGGGAGTAGTTACCTTGATGTAGCCTTGCTTCTAAGCAAGTCTCACACAAATTCTGTCATATAAACAGATATTTTAAAAGCAAACAGTTATTAGCAAGGAGGCTTACATAAAATAGTTCATACAGGGCTGGCCGAGTGGCATGGTGGTTAAGCGCTGGCTTGGGAAGCCAGCGGCCTGAGTTCGGTCCCATATATGAGGGCCAGTGACACTGCCCTCAAAAAAAAAAAAAAAAAAATATATATATATATATATATATATATATAGTTCATACAATCTCTTCTATAAGCCCAATTAAGTCCCAGCTCTCTGTCCTTTCATGTACTATGATGTATTAGTTATCTCTTGCTGTACAATAAATTACTCCCAAATTTAGTGACTAAAACAACAATAAATATTTATTATCTCACAGTTTTCATAGATCAAGGGTAGGTCAAGTTGTCTGGGTAATCTTGATTCAGGGTCTCTTGTGAGTTAAGATGATGGCTAGTGCTGTTGTTACCTGAAGGCTTGACTGGGGCTGGAGGACCTGCTTCCAAGATGGCTTGCTCACATGGCTTGCAAGTTAACGTTAACTATTGGAAGGAGACCTCAGTTCCTCCTCATATGGAGCTCTCCACAGGGTTGCTTGAACAGCTTCAATAGATAATCTAGGAGAAAACAAGGCAAAGTCTGCAATGTCTTTTAAGACTTATCCTTGGAGGTCATGTATCTTCATTTCCAGCATTTCTTATTGGTTACACAGGTCTTCTCTATTCAGTGTGGCGGGGAACTACATGAAGAGAAAAATACTAAGGAGCATTGGTATTAAGATCATTGAGGGCCAATTCTCAGACTGGCTACCACATGACTACAGCATGCATGAAAAGTTCTTTTAAGGCAGATGCAGCAATATTTAGAGGCACGAATCAGGTAACCAGAACCCACTGAATCAATAGCTAGATATAGGATGTTTTAGGAGTCAAACCTTGGTGCCTTTCCTAAGGATACAGGTTACAGTGCATGCTACATTTTTACACCCTATTCTGCAAAAGTGGAATGTCTAAAATATATTAGCCAATCCCCATACCTTGAACAACACTAATGTCGCCAATGAAAACCCATTGCTAATATTCATGTTAATTAGCAGAATTCTGGTGTTGTTCAAGATAAATATGACTAAAGCACTTGTCATAGCTTCCTCTGGAGTGTGGCCTTTTGATTAAATATGAGCTGACCTTAACTGGGAGTGTGAATTCCCAATTATGGCAAGCAGCAGCACTTATGATGTAGCCAAAATTAACACACATATATATTCACACATAATATCACATTATCTATACTCAATTATTTTAAAATAAATTACAGAACATCATAATACCATCCATGATCTAGAAGGTGCAACCCATGAAAAAGTAACTATCTTGGCAAATCCTAATTACTGCAAGGAAAACATGCTAAGATCACCAGTGGATGCCTGAAACCAGACAGTACCAAACCATATATATAAAAAGGTTTTTCCTATGCTGTACATACATACCTATGATAAAATTTAATTTATAAATTAGGCATAGTAAGAGAATAACAACAATAGCTATTAATAAAATAGAACAATTGTAATATTACACTGTAATAAAAGTTATGTAAATGGGGACTTGCTTTCTCTCTCAAAATATCTAATTGTACAGCACTCACCTTTTCACTTAAAGGAAGCACTTTATGGCTTTTTTTTGGCATATCCAAACTGACAGAATCACTACTGTTGAGCTTTGGGGCCATTACTAAGTAAAATAAGGGTTACCTAAATACAAGCAATGCTATACCTCAACAGTAAATCTGATTGCCCAGATGGTTACTGAGTGACTAATGGTTGAGCAGTGTATACAGTGTGGAGATGCTGAACAAAGAGATGGTTCACATCTTAGTCTAGACGTAGCAGGACAATGAGAGATTTTATCACACTACTTAGAACAGCACACAATTTAAAACTTATGAATTGTTCATTTCCAGGATTTTTCATTTACTGTTTTGGGAACTCAGTTGACTGCAAGTAGCCGAAACTCTGGAAAGAGAAACCACAGATAAGAGGGGACTACGTACATATCAGAAAAAGGGAAGAGGTCAAAAATATCAGTGAACATTGGTAATGTTAGCTGCAAAAACAGTCTTACACTGTCTGAGAGAGGCTAACATTTTAATATCCATAAGAGAATTTCACTCTTGGGACAAACTCTCTATACTGATCTCATCATCGGACAGGAATTAACATTAAGCTCCTGTGATTATTATGCATTAGCTAAAGTAGAACCTGGCAAGGCTGACAGTTTCTTCAGTCATAAGATAGAGAATAAAGAATAGATCACATTTGAGTGAGCTGTGAAAATTTATGTAAAATTTTTTTTCCAGAGGATTCCTTGAAAATGTGATTGTAAAATTTAAAAATAAGAATATACATAAAAGTGAGCTTTGCCTGAATTTACCTTAACATTTGAACATTTACTCCTTTAAAGAAAAGGTGTAAAATTACCATAAAGTAAGTACACCTCATACCTTTATTTCTATGGTATTCTTCAGGAAGAAAAATGTTTCATATGAAAAACATTTCATATGATTGATTACAAGACAGTGCATAGCTAAACATAAAAAAGTCAGTGAAAACAAAAAGTGAATGAAGGTATGCATTCTTGCTTTCTAGAACCTTGAAGATAAACATAATTTTTTTGGTGTACTATTCTATAAAATTTTATCACATGTAACAGATTCATGTAGTGATCACCACAATTACAGAATCATTTCATCACTCAAAAGTACCTCCCTCATGCTACCCCTTTACAGTCACACCCTCCCCCCAACTCTGACCCATGGCACCACTAATCTGTTCTCCATCACTATAATTTTGCCTTTTTAAGAATGTTATATAAATGGAATCATACCGTATATAACCTTTAGAGACTGGCTTTTTGATCAGCATAATGGCCTTGAGAGTCATGCAAGCTGCTGTGTGTATGAAGTTTGTTCCTTTTTATTACCGAGTAGTAAGTATTCCATGATATGGATATATCACAGTTTATCTATTCATCCCTTGGAGGGTATCTGGGTTGTTTCAAGTTTTTGGCTATCACAAATAAAGCTGATATGAACATTTATGCACAGACTTTTGTGTGAATGTATGTCTTCATTTCAAATGTCCAGTAGTTGGATTATTGGGTCTTATATCAAGGGTATGTTCAACCTTACAAAAAACTGCTAAATTGTTTTCTAGTGTGGTGTATCAATTTTTATTCCCATCAGCAAAGTATGAGAGATACCGTTGCTCCACATCTTGTCAGCAGTTGGTATCATCAGTATTTTACTACTAATACGTGTAGTGGTATCTCAATGTGGTGTTAATTTCCATTTTCCTAATGGCCAATGATGTTGAACTATAATGATGTCTTATCCTTACAGAGTGTTTTGCATTTTCACAAATACTTTTTTAAACATCTCGATTAATTCTCGCAGTATAGTGAGATGTATTTCAAGTGATAAAAGACTGATATTTTGTTAAATCTGGAAAATACAGCCAAATGTAACCAATGCAGAATCAAAACAATTTAAAACTCAAAAGGAACAGGACAGTAATTTAATCAAACTTTCCGTTTTACAGAGAACTGAGTCTCAGAGAGGTTAAATAACGTCTCACACAGCAGGAATCATATCAAAAACCACATTTCTGATGCTTGGATTTATTCTATAATGTCCAATCAAGTAATGACAATTCATGCTTGAATCCTTCAAGTGACTGGAAATTCATTCTTTTTGTCCAGTTCTAATAGGAAGTGTTCCCTGACATTGAGCTGAAATGGCCCATAAACAAGTAAGCAAGTCTGTAAGTGTTTTGACATTGAGCTGAAATGGCTTACTATATAGCTCCCGCCAATGGATCTAGTTTCATTCTCTGAGACTTTCCTGAGGAAATGTGGTTCCTTTTCCACATGACAGTACTTCAGATACTTGAAGACAGCCATCATGCTCTTGCAAATATACTAGAGACTAAACTTTCACATTTTCCTCCAATCATTCCTCAGATGAGCTTTCTTAACATCCTTCTTGCTTGTATTAATATGTAAAGTAGTCCCAGATTTCTCATGATGCAAAATACTGAACAAAATATTTCTGGTAACACAGCCAGATAAATACATTTTCTAACTATACATATTCTATGCAGTAAATAATGAAATTTCCTTGCATTTCACTTAGTGTATTTCCTAACATGATGAAAAAATATTTGTAAATGTATTTTTAAAACTTTAAGCTGAATACTTTAGTTTTAAATTTTGTTTATTTTTTGGATGTGTTACATGCTTATGGCCCAAAATTCAAAACATCCAAGGTTTACAGTGAAAAGTCATGATCCCTAGCCTACTAATTGAATATATAATATAATATAATATGATATATGATATAACTTTATATAATTTGATATATTATAATTAGTATAATATAATATAGCAGGCACCCTCTTTTTAAAGACATAATTCTGATTATTATGATATTCCATCATATGACTGTATTTATGTTTTTAATCATTCATCTTAAACATTTTTTGCTATTATGAATAATGCTGTTATGGACTTCCTTATGTATATTTTATGTATATATTTTAGATTATTTCTTAAAGTAGATTCCTAGCAGAAAATAGCTGCATTGCATAGTACGACTTGTATATAATATCTTTCCACAAAATTATCATTTTATGTTTGCACCAGCAGTAAAGTGCTCATTTCACCACACCTTTGCCAGCATGGGATACTATTATTGATTTTTTTTCAAATTTGTTGTCTTGATTTGCTTACAAATGAGAATGGCTTTTAAAAATGTTTTTCTTTCTCTATTAGCAATTTGTATTTACTCCTTTAGGTATTTAAGTCCTTGTTAATTTTTAGAAAATCAATTGTATGAGCTAGAATATCAGCCCACTGTCATATTCTTGGCAAGTATTAATTTTTTCCAGCTAATTAAACTCTTGAAGGTGTTTTACATATGCTAGTGTCAGTCCATCCCAAACAATTAAATGTAGTTCATTGTTTTTTTTATTTTTTACTAAATATAAGGCCTTACAATGAATACTTATGCTGTAATATATTTGATCTCTTTACAAGTTTGTTTTACCCACCAGATTTTAAACTCCTGTAATCCAAGTACAATACCTTAATTATCTTTCTAAAGCCTAACATAGACATATACACAGCATAGATGTTCCATAAATTTGTAACACCAAAATAAGTGAATAAACTTAAATAATACTGCTAATAGTTTTTTGGACTTTGCTGACATGATTAGAATCCCAAAATGTTATGATTCTAATAATGACTATTGAGACTTTAGCCCAAAGTCAACATCAAGCTGTTCTAAGGTTTGTAAAACACCCTACCCTTTCCAACTCTGAATCGGGTAAAATTTTGATAAATATGGGTTCTATATATTCTCTCAAGACTGTGAAATACATTGTTGACTCAGTGAAGGACTGTGGTTCTACACTAAAAACCTTTGCAGAGGCGACTGCCATCCAGAAGTCAGTCTATCATCTAGCCCTTTTTTCCTCCTCCACTTAGCCATAAGTATATGATGAAAAATGTCAATATGTGCTGGGCATAGATAAATATTGTCTACTACATTCATCAGTGTACTAGCCTAGCAACTGTGTCAGGAAGAAAATAAAATTAGACAAGTAAATTGTAGTAGGTAAACCTATACTGTATTTGAGTGATGACTGCTTTCTCTTATAGATACTCCCAGAGCACTCTTTTCATAATTCCTTTTAGATTCTTGCCTGGGATCAGTGTGGGTCTGGTAGGGATTTAGAGGGACTTTCAATTGAATAAAGTCCTAGTCAAGTGGAGACTGCAGGGAGGTCTGCCAAGTGATATGGATGGATTCCCTTCCATATCACTGGAACCCCTTTAGTTGTCCATGATCCTTTCTTTTTTCCTGAAGGTTTGACACTGCAGGGAATACTGAAATAGTACCTTTTCTTATGAGCAGTTTAGATAGAACTGAGTAAAGTGCCAGCATACAGACAGCTGTTACTCCTGCTACAGATCAAGCAGGTGGGGAGTGGAAAGCATTTGTCAATCAGACAGAAACTCTCTGATGACATGAAACACAATATTCAAACACAACTTTGAATATGGGCTGGCTATCTGCCACATGATTTCCTGGTTCTAGCAATGCGTGGTAACCCTGTGAGGTCTCTTTTCAGCAACAACCTCTGTCAAAGCAGAGACTATGTAGTCTGTAATTGGCTAACTCCACTCTGGTTCGCATATTCCCACCATCCATTTCACAGTCCCCTGTTCCCTCCAACCCAAGAAAACCCATCTATTGGGGATATTATTAGATCCTCTTTAAACTCTATCAGCTTAGTAGGGCTGCTATGACAATTACCACAAACTGGTGGCTTAAAACAATAGAAAATTTTATTCTTACAGTTCTGAGGCCAGAAGTCTGAAATCAAGGTGTCAGCAGGGCTGCACTTCCTCTGAAAGATCTAGGGGAGAATCTGTTTTTTGCCTCTTCTAGCTTCTGGTAGCTGTCATCATTCATTCATTTATTGCCACATTACTCCAATCTGAGCCTCTGTGGTCACATTGCCTCCTCTTCTCTGTGTCTTCTCTTCTGTCACATAAGGATACTTGTCATTGGATTTACAGCACAGCAGACAAACCAAGATGACTGATCTCAACTCAAGAGCCTTAACTTATCTTTATTTTTAAAGACCTTGGTTCCAAATAAGGTAACATTCACAGGTTCCAGGGATTGGGACATGGACATATCTTTTTGGGGTGCTATCATTCAACCCATTACATCTTGCTTAAGGATACAATTTTTTCCTTCTTTCAAGCTTTACCTTTTGAAGCTTTGAAAAATTCAAGAAACATGTTCTTTCCCCATCACCTTAGCTTTCAAGACTTGTAACTTCATTTTGAGCACTTCTTTGGAAAATCAAATCTATTCCTTTGTTTGTTTCAGTTGCTTTTTTTGGAGAGGGGATTCCCCTTACCCTGGGCAAATAAATACTACACCAATGGCAGGAAATATCACTGAGTCAAAAAGAGCAAATAATTCCAGGTTTCAGATTTCCCCTTTTCATCCTGAAGGTAGACATTTTCCTATGTTTGGTGTTTCCCAAACACCTATTATGTTTCCCATAATTCCTCAAAGATGAGAACAGTTGTTCTCAGGTCTCATTTGTACTCCCCACCTCCCACCCTCAACCCTCAAAACCTGCAATATAAGCCATTTATATCAGATGGTATAATCTTTTTTTTTTTGAGGGCAGTGTCACTGGCCCTCATATGTGGGACTGAACTGGGGCCGCTGGCTTCCAAGGCCAGCGCTTAACCACCACGCCACTCGGCCGGCACAGATGGTATAATCTTAATTGGAACTGTTAGTTAGTTTCTTAGAATTTCTCCCTCTACTTGGGAAAAGTATTTCTTCCTGTCAATATTTATACTACTCTTTTGAGTAATATTAATAAGTTGCTATTTATTGAGTCACAGCTGTGACCCTGCTTCAGTGTTTTGGATGTGTTTCTTCTATTACTCAGAACAGTCTTATGAGAAAAATATGGTTATCTCCATTTTACAGACAGGGCAAAAAGAGACCAAGGTTAATATAACTACTAAATGTTGAAACAGAGAATCGAACCCAGGTTTGCCTGACCCACAAATACACATAGTTCTTTCTATACTATGTCAACTCATTTAAGTTTCCTTTGTAGAAAATGAAGCAAGAAAATATTTCGGGAGTTCCGCTTTCTCTGTCAGCTCTAACCTTACACCAGAAACTGCAAGTAAGCTTTCCTCTTCCTTGATCATCTTCTGGCTCTGAACAGAATTTTAAAAAGCCCATTCTTTGTCCTGTCTTAGCATTTTTTGCAAGTCTCACCTCATTTGGGTGTTTCAGATTTCTTGACACTATCCTTTAGGGCCCATGTTGCCTTCTTATAATTATCCTTGGTATGTGGTTGTTTTCTCCCAAGGTTTCTGTCACTTCCAATTAGCCAGGCAATTCCTCCTCGTTGGTCAGAATTAGGTTCCCCACTTGCCCTGCTGGGACATCAAATCATGAGAAAGGCAAATCAAAAACTTGTCAGATGTTTTTCTTTTAGCACCATGAAACTTTTAAAAGGTGTCCAGCTATTTGATTTTTCTTTTTTGATTTGTTGCATTGCTACAGATATTGACAAATAGTATACTGCAATGCACTGTAGTATCAATAACAAATTCTTTTATAAATAATTACTTGTGCAATGTAAATATTTGGAACCAGTTTTAAACCTCTCAAATAAAACACTCTAAAGCAGTTTCAATTGTCCCATGATCTATATGCACATCTTGTCATAGTAACACATTCCTGTTTCTCATCACCCGTTCAAGATAGCAACATGGAAAAATATATATATTTTTAAACTAAGCATTTTTAATTTTAATTTTAATTTTATTTATTATTTATTTTTTTAATTGGGGGAACTGGGGGAGGGGAACAGCATTGGGGAATTGGGGAGGGGACCAGTCAAGTTGTTCTTCAATCTTAGTTGTGGAGGGCACCAGTCAACATCTGGCTTCCCGTCAGCAGCTCGTGGCCTCTAAGCTCAATATGCTATGCTCAGTCTTAGTTGTGGGTGGGCATAACCACCATTCCATGTAGGAGTCGAACCAGCAGCCGCTTTGTTCAAAGCGCACACTCTATCCACTGAGCCATCCGGGCGGCAGCTCAGCTCAAGTTGCCAAGTTCAGTATTAGTTGCAGGTGGGTGCAGCCACCATCCCATGCGGAAGTGCAACAGGCAGCCTTATTGTTAAGAGTGCATGCTTTATCCATTGAGCCATCTGGGTGGACTCAGCTCAAGGTGCCCAGTTCAGTCTTAGGTACGGTGGGCGTAGCCCACCATCAAACAGGCAGTCTTGTGGTTAGGAGCACATGTTCTCACCAGCTGAGTCATCCCGCCACCTGATGGCAGCTCAGCTCGGGCACAGGGTCACTGGCCCTTATGGGAATCGAACTGGCGGCCCTGCTGCTCAGAGCTAGCACTCTTAAGCTCTTAACCAAATGAGCCACTTGGCTGGCCTGAGAAATATTTTTTATGTCTAATAAATTTGCGTATCTCATTTTCAGTATAACCTCAAACCAGAAAATGGGAGGTAGGGTGGGGAATATGACTTCTCTGAAGTAAAATATACGTCAGAAAGTCTATGACTTAAGGTCATAAAACAGAAAGCTATGAATTTCAATGGGAAAAAAAAATTACACCTTAATTATTGCCAATTTCTAACTGAAATTTAACATTTCTTTCAATTGTGAACATAGGTAAATCCACAGTGTTATTAAAAGTACTGGTTACTTTTTTATCCATAGAAATCCCAGATATTTTCCCATAATATTACTAAATTTGTAGAAATCTCAAGATACAATTGGTGTTCACTACTTTAAAATTATAGATATTATTAAACCTTCTACTAGATTTTATTTGATGCATAAAAAATGAAGCATAGGTATAGCACAATTTTGTTGTCGATCTTGATAACTATGTTTAAATACAATTGGTTTCACTTATAATCTTATGCATATTTTATGCATTTAAAAATATGATTCAGAAAAGGGCTTTGTAGGCTCCGTCAGCCTGCTAAAGGGGTCTATGGCACAAAAAAGATTAAGAATGTCTCTTACGGACTCTACCCTTATGGTTAAGAGCATGTAGACTGGTGTCACATTGCTTGGATTCAAATTTTGCTCTGTCACTTACAGTATGACTTTGGCTAAGTTATGTATACTTTTTGTACCTCAGATTCTTCATGTGTAAAATAAAGGTAATAATGCCTACCTAAAAGTCTTGCAATGGAGATGAATATCTGTAAAGGGCTTAACACAATGCCAGGCACATGGTATATATATTATTTATCTCCACATTCACCCAGATAGAGGTTTCATTCAAATCCTATTTACATTTATCCTACTTTTTTTTTTTACTATGTTGTCACTGGCTAAAATTTAAAATTACATTGTCAAATTATTCATTTCAAATGAACATTTGTAAAATACCTGCATGGTATAAGGAAGAATGATTCAATGAAGAGCTGTATGTCCTCCATCCAGACTAAAGGGGGAAAAGTTACTTTAAAAAGGATGAACATATAATTTATTATCCAAACTCAAGGACACTTTTGAGAATGAGAGTACTATTATTATACCAGGAAAATAGGCAAACCAGGATTGTTCTGACTATCCCAACATATATAATTACTTTTACAGTCTTTGTGTGCTCCTTCTTTATTCTATTCCCTTCCTTCTGCAACTAGAGAAAAATCACTATCTTGATTTTATGATTATCATTCTTTTGCTTGAATTCATAAATTAACATACATTCATACCCTTAAACAAAATATTGTTTACTTTTATTGGTTCTATAATTTATAGAAGTGGAATCCTACTGTAATATTCTTTTGTGAATTGCTTCGTTGCTCAACATTGTTAGATTCATCCATGTCCATTGATTTGTAATTCATTTTTTCCACTGTTATATTCTACTGTATGAGTATAAACAATGTATTTAACCACTTTACTGTTGATAAGCAGTTGTTTCGAATGTTTACTGTTATAAATAATACTCTTATGCATTTTTTTGCTTATATATCCTGGTACACATTTCTCCTGGGCCATCGAAGATGTGCATCTTCAAGTTTACTAGGTAAATTGTTTTTCCAAATTGATTATATCAACTTATATTCCAACAAGCAATGTATAACTGTTCTGGGGATATTGTCAGACTTTCAAATTTTTGCTTGTGTGGTGGGTGTGAAATGCTATTTCCTGTGGTTGAGCATCTCTTCAGGTGTTCTCTTCTATGAATTGCCTATTTGAAAGGGAGGTGTAGAGAGCATCATCTCCTTTCTAAAGAAAATTAAATTGTAGTAGCTCTTTACACAATCTAAATACTAATCTTTTTTTACAGTAATATGGGTTGTAAAGATCTCCTCCAATTTGTGGCTTACTTTCCACTCTTTTGATGGTCATTTTTTTTTTTTTACTTTTTATTATGGAAAATATTAAAACATATAAATGTATGCAGAATAAAATAATGAACTCCCATTAACTTATTACTCAGTTCCATTAATTATCAATTCATAACCAACCTTGCTTAATTTTATTACCAGCTACTTTCCCCATCTCTTATTATTTTGAAGTATGCCCCATACATTATATCATTACATCTCTAAATATTTTAATATATACCTCTAAAAGAGAACCTTAAAATTACTGTAACACAAAAAATAAGTTACAGTAATTCTTTAATATCATCAAATATTCACTAAGCATTCAAATTTCCCATTATCATAAAAAATTTTTGTTTGATTCACGATTCAGATAAAGTCCTGTGGTAGTTGGCCCCCAACGTCTCCCACTCCCCGGTGTGCACACCCTTATGTAATCCCCTCTCACACTGTAGCTTGGTTGGTATGTGTGATCAACCTGTTGGTCACATACTTGCATGACGGTATGTCGCTTTTGGGACGTGGTCAAAAAAGACAAAAGACACCCTGGCTTCCTCCTCTCTCTCTTGGATTACTTGCTTTAGGGGGAACCAAGCACTCTATGGGGAGGTATATGTGGTGAGGACCTGAAGTATTCTGCCAAAAAAAACAGTTAAAAAATGAGGTATCCTGCCAATAGCCACGAGAATAATCCATCTTGGAAGTGGATCCTCTAGTATCAGTTAAGCTATCAAATGACTGTAGTCCCCTCTGACAGCTTAACTGGGACTTTGTAAGAGACCCTGAGCCAGAACCACTCAGCTGAGCTGCTCCTGAATTTCTGACTCTCATACACTGTATGAGATAGGAAATGTTTGTTGCTTTAAGTACTATATTTTGGAGGTAGTTTGTTATAAAGCAATAGAAAATCAATAAAGATTTTGGTACTCAAAAGTGCCATGATGACATAACAAAATCCTAAAATGGAACAGTGGCTTCAGAAGTGGCAGAGAGAAGGTGAGTTTGAAGAGTCTTAAAGAAATGGTTTGTAAATGGGCAACAGTGAGGCTGCAGATGAGGTCTTAACAGATTAGAAAAGACTTATTGGAAATTGGAGGAAAGTGGCAGAAAGTTCAGCAAATTTGTCACCTGCAGTTATGTGCCAAGTAGAAAATATGCCTTACAAACCAGGTGATCAAGCTAAGATTTCCAGAGAGAATGTTAAAGATGTCACCTGGTTTCTTTTTGTTGTTTGTATAACAGTAAAATATGAGGGAAGAGGTTAAGTTAAAGGAAGACCTGTTAAAAAAGGAACCAGAACTTGCGAGACTTGATTTCCAGCTTCTCCAGGTGACAAATGATGTAAAATTAGGAAATGGCTCAAAATAAAGAACAAATTCAGGGTACTAACAGGAAAATATGAAGTTGAAGGTGTAGTTATAATGCCCTTAAGATCTCAGAAAGATCTAATGTGGTGCCCAGTGTATTTTCATTGAGATATAAAGGGTGTGCCTCACAATCTCTTAAATTATAGGGCTTCTTACAAGTTTAAGGGTGTGGTGCATCAAAAGCCCAAGGTAGAAAAGGGTTTATATGGGAGGGGTTTATGGGTTTTGCTTTGTCTAAAGATGTGAACTCAAACAAAATTCATAGGAGACTCACAAAGTTTATAAGAGAATTATACTAGGAGAATACAATTTTAAAAAGACTTTTTAGAGAAGTATGTTAGAAGGCTGTTTGCCAGCCTGGATAGAAAGGGTCAGGGTACCAAATGAAAAGAGGCTTTGGACATCCAAGCTTCTAGATAGGCAGAGTGAACTACACAGCTGTAAACATGGGTGGATCCAAGAGACCAGAAGGCAGAGGTAAGAGCCATGGAGAATTACTCTCAGACCTTGGATCTTCAAGGAACTGCCAACCTGTGCCCAGGTGGATTTCACAATTCCTGTGACTTATGTGCCTCCTTCCCTCCCTTTCAAATGCAGGTAGACACATGGTTATCCTACTCACTTTATATTAGGTGCGTGGAGGCAGACACTGCATGTCTTTAGTTTACTGGTCTTCAGATTAAGAGAAACTCTATTTAAGGAGCTGTGCTTATGGAAGTACACCTGAGATGCCTTACCCATACCCAGACATGATTTAGATTTCTAAACTTTTAGCTATTGCTGTAGTGGAATGGTAGTTTTGGAGGACTTTGAGAGAATATGAGTGTATTTTGCATATGGAAAGGATGTGACTCTTTGAAGGCCAAATTGTGGAAACCAGCCTCCTGGTTTTCACGTTTTTGTAGTTTCCTCCCACATTGCATCAGGGATCATCTGTGAGACTAATAGAATACAGAAGTAATGATACATCATTGAGTGATTTTAACTTCTCTCTCTTGGATCACGTACTCTGGGGGAAAGCCAGGAGCCATGCTGTGAGAACACTCAGGAAACCTTGTGATGGAGCCAACTCAGAAAAGGATCTTCTATCACCTGTCAAGCACTCAGAAGACTGTAACCCAGCCAAAGGCTTGGCTGCAAACTCATAAGACCCTGGGCCAGAATACCTGGCTAAGCCACTCCTGGATTCCTGACCCACAGATGCTGTAAGAGATAAATATCTTTAGTTTTAAGCTGTTTAGTCTTCCAGTAATTTGTTACACAGCAACAGACAACTAATAACAAATTAACACATTGCTTCATACATCTTTTAAGTAAGCCTCTTTTTTTTTTTTTTTTGAGGGCAGTGTCACTGGCCCTCACATGTGGGACCGAACTAGAGCCGCTGGCTTCCCAAGCCAGCGCTTAACTGCTGCGCCACTCAGCCGGCTCTTAATCTACAATTTTCTCCATCTTCTTTCTCCCTCTCCTGTAACATATTCGTTGAAGTTAATTTGTCCCACGATTTTCCATAGATTGCATTTTCTTGATTTCATACTCATGGTGTTTAACATTTTCTCTGTATTTCCTGGTATCAGATTCAATTTTTTTTTGGCAAGGTTTTTAAATAAGTGATGGTGTGTTTTTCCATTAAGAGGAATAGTTTCCTTGTTCGTCATGTTAGCAGCTGTTGACATAAAATGAATAAATCTATTTATTCATTATAAATCTCAAAATCATCATTCCTTCTTCATTTAATACATATATGTAGAGAACTTCCCCTCATTTACTATTTGGTTACCTTTGGTACAATTCATATAGGGAAAGCAGGACAAATGCTTTTTTTTTTTTAACTGGTTTTCAAAATAATGAATTGATTCCATAGGATCCTCCATTGTTAACCACTAGATGCTTTTTCTTAGTTTTACTATTGTTATTAACTCATAGATTTAAAGACATTTGATAATTTGGTATGTTCCAATACATTGCATTTGATATGTTTCAACCTGTGGATTGCAGAATTCCAAGGAACCTGTGTATCCTTATTGATAATCAAACTGTCCAAGCTTTGGCCAATGGGATGCTTTTCAGTTGTCTCCTGAGGCCAATTTGACATGATCTTAGTATTCTATGATAGCTTCCTTGCTATCTTGCACAATAAAATGTTACAAACTCAATACAATTCCTGTGCCTAACCGAAATCAACTACTATTTCAAGGGTTTATGGTGTCTTTTGAACAAAGGCTTTTAATGTATTTATAATTTTTTTCTCTGCAGTTTGCTTTTCTCTATGATAAGATCATAAAGATATATTGCTATTTTGTCTTCTGAAGGTTAGAGAATTTCATTTCACATTTAAATCTTTAATTCACCTGAAACTGTTTTTTCTTCATGGTGTTAAGTGGGGAGGTTCAATTTCATTCTTCCATATGGATATTGGGCAACATTGATTGAAATGCTCTTCTTTTTTCCATTGGCCTGCAATGCCATCTCTGTCTTAAATCAAGATTCCTTATAAGAGTACATCTACTTCTACTCTTGTATTCCAGTATAAATCAATTCTTCCATCCCTAAGACAATATCATGCTATCCTATTTACTATAGCTTTAACAGGTTTATTGAGGTATAATTCACATACCAGACAATTCACCCATTTAAAGTGTACGGTGGATGGTTTTTAGTGTATTCACTTTTAGTGTATTCACTTATATGCAATTATCATCACAATTTTAGAACATTCTCATCATCTCAAAAAGGTACCCCATATCCTTTACCTATCACTACTCTATGCCACCAAACCTCACTATCCCTAAGCAACCATTAATCTACTATCTCTATAGATTTCCTACTGTGGATATTTCACAAGAACACTCATGTAATATGTGGGGGTTTTGACTGGCTTCTTTCACTTAGTATACTGTTTTCAAGGTTTATTCACAATATAGCAGGTAGCCACATTTCATTCCTTTTTATAGCCAAATAATATTCCACTGAATTGATATTCATTTTATTTATCCTTTGATCAGCTGATGGACATTTGTGTTGTTTCTATATTTTGGCTATTATGAACACCTACTAATTAATACTAATTAAAAATAATGCTTATCTGACAATTCTCTCCATCTTAAATTTTCTACTTCTGGAATATCTTGAAATTCTTGACTCTTTGTTCTTTCATATAGATTTCGGAATCAGCTTGTCAGTCCTCTGGGAAAAACTCATTTGGGATTTTTACAACTGCCTTCATTGTATAGGAGAGAATTGCCACCTTAACTCCAGAATTCTCTAAATGCTTGACCATGGTATATTTCTTTTTAATAGATATTATTTAATGCCATTCAATAAAGCTGTGTGATTTTTTTCTCTTAAAGGTCTACATTTTCTAATTTACTCCTATGTAATTCATATTTTTAAAACAATATGGTAAATGGTATCATTAAAAAAATCATTTTCTAACAATTCCTTTCTGCTGGAAACACAATTTACTCTTTTATATTGATATATAGAGAATCCTTGCAAAACTCTTATTTTAATAATCTGTAAATTATGCTTCTTCGTTTCCAATCTTTATATTCTTTATTTGTTTTTGTTGCCTTACAATGCTAGCTGGTAGCTCCAATATGGTAGTTGTTCCTGATTCTAAGGGATTGCTTCAAAATTTCATTTTTAAATGTTTTGTTGTAGGTTTTATTGACTTAGGGAAGTCTGCACAATTCTACTTTGGCAAAAGGTTTTATCCATGTCTGTCAATTTTTTCTAAAGCTTATGGTTTTTCTGTTAATCTTCTAACATGCTAAAATACATTATATCTAATTGTTTTATTACCTTTTTTACATGTTTCCTGGGTTCTGTTTGCTACTTAGGATTTTTGCCTCTATCTTCATGAATATAGCTGGACGGTTTTTTACTGTCCTTACCAAGTTTTAGTGTCAATATTACAGAAGCCTAATAAAATGTATATAAGCATATCTCCTCTTTTCTATACTCTGCAATGGTTTGTGTACTACTGGAATATGTTCTTTGAATGTTTGGCAAAACTTTTTTCTTTTTTGGAAATGTCTACTGATTCAATCTCTTACATAGTATGAGACCATTCATATTTCCTATTTCTTCTTCTCCTCCTCCTCTTTCCTCTCCTTCCTCCCCCTCCTTTTTCTTCTTCTTTTTAAAGATTTTATTGGGGAATTAGAGGAGGGGAACAGCGTTGGGGAATCGGAGAAGGGGAACAGACAAGTTGCTGTCTTTTTGTTCTTCAGTCTAGTTGCGGAGGACGTTGCTTCACTGGCCCATGTTGATATCATCATTGCGCTCTTCCCCGATGAGGCAGATCGATCACTGGCCTCTGGATGGTTGCCCACTGCAGCTATGGGCAGCTCACGCTGGCTGCCGGCCACTCACTGCAGCCCATGGCAGCCCACTGCAGCAGGGGCTGCAGCCCACACCGTCGCCGGGACTCACACAGCCCAGCTCCAGGTGGAGCTGCTGTTAGCCGTAGAGGGCAGTGTCACTGGCCACCATATGTGGGATCCGAACTGAGGCTGCTGGCGTCCCAAACCAGCTCCTAACCAATGCGCCACTCGGCCGGCCCTATATTTTCTTAAATGACTTTTGAAATTACACTTTTCTGGAAATTATTTCATTTACTCTTTTCTATTTAACAAAATTGTTAATCATATCTCCTCAATCTCTAGAGTATTTGAATAATATCCTCATTTTCATTTGTAATATTTTTTGTGTCTGCTTTCTTTCTTGGTAACCTTGTCCAAAATTTGTTAATGTTGTTATTAAAAGATACAACTCTTTTCCCCAATTATAGTTGACATACAATATTTTATTAGTTGTAGGTGCACAACATAGTAATTAGACATTTTTATAACTTACAAAGTGATCACCCTGGTAAGTCTAGTACCCATTGCACACCATACATAGTTATTATAATATGATTGACTATATTCCCTATGCTGTACTTTACATCCTCCTGACTGTTATTATGTTTGGCAATTTGTACAAAAAGATACAACTTTTAACTCTGTTGTTCCTCTGTGTTGAACATTTGCTTTCTGCTTCATTCATTTCATTACTTTTGTTTTTATTATTCTTTTCTTAATCCCTTAGGTTTAGGACAGATTATTAGCTCTTTAATTTTCACCCTTCCTCAACTATTCAAAGTTTTCAATTTTTTAGTAAGTACTGTTTTAGCTGCACCTATGGGTGTTGATATGTAGTGTTTATGTTGTTTAGTTCTGAATATGTGTTTTCTATTTTTCTTTGAGAATCTTTATTTGAATTAAACCCATTTTACATGGAAATAGGTTTCTTATTTTCCAAATATATGAGGTTTTCTAGATTTCTGTTGTCATTAATTTCTAATTTAATTATACTGCACTTAGAAAATGATACCAATCCTTTTAAATTTTTAAAGACTTCTAATGTTTAAATTTTGTAACTGGTTCCTGTGTACTTAAAATATTTTTTTTATATCTACTCTTAGTAATAATGGTGGAGCAGGTAATTGAAATTAGTTCCCTTGAGAACTAGAAAGTCTAGACAAAATATAAAACAAACACCTGAATGTATTAGAGAGCTAACAAGCAGTGGAAAATCCAGAAGAAGGAAAAAAACAGAGCTTTGATCCTAGCACTTATGATAGCTTTTTCTCTGGGTTGCCTGCTGATTCTTGAGAAGATGGCTAAGAAGCTGAACAGAGTTTCTGACTCACAGTTATAAAACAAAAATGGTGGTTCAGGGACTGCTCTGGTAAGCTCTATAGGTTTCAAATAAAGTTCTATACCCTGGGAAAAAGTACAAACTAGAAGTACATTCACTCAGATTCCAATCTCCTCAATTACTGAATAGATTAAGATGATTTTTAGATTACTAGTGCCCAAAGCCTTTGCAAGAGCTAAATCTTTTCTGCAGAAAATAGCATCATTTTAGAATCCAAAGGATAATTTTTTCATATATTAGCTCTGGAAATCAATAAAAAATAACATAAAATAAGTTTACAAAATTTAATAAATAAAAATATATAAACAAAAATAACGTAAGTACTATACAATAGTATTATACACATAAAATAAGACAATATGATAAACAACAACCCTGGCAAAGAAACAAAGAAGCTTCAGACAATAGCAGACCTCATAGTTTACTAGACACAAGTTGTAATTATGCTTAATGTTTGAGAAAACAAAATATCAGATTGAGATAGATAACTGAATATAAAATAGAACTACAAAGAAATGCTTGAACTGACAATAACCAAAAGATAAAAATTGAAATAAATCCTTAACAGGAGATTAGAGACTATTAAAAAGAAAACAGTGAACTGAAAAAAAAGGTAAGAATTATCAAGAATGAACCAAGGAGAGACAAGTGAATGGAAACATAAGGGATAAAGTGAAATGTTCTTACATACATTTATGTGGAGTACCAGAAGGAGGGGATAAGGGAGAATGTGCAGAAGCATTATCTTATAAGAGCTGAGAATTTTCCAGAATAGAATGACATCTAAATTCCAGATACAAGAAGCATCACAAAACCTCAAAAACAAACACAAAGAAACAAAACAAAACATTTAGTCATATCATAATAAAACTGCTTCAAATTTAAGACAACATCCTAAAGGCAATCAGAGGAAAAGAGAGATTACCTTTAAAGCGGCAAAAATGAAAGTGACATTATTTCTCAAAAAAATTATAGAAGCCAAAAGTAATGGAATGTATCTTAAAAATGATAAAATAGCTGCTAATTCAATAAAAACGTTCTTTGAAAATAAAAGTGAAATAAATAGGTTCAGGATACAAAAACTGAATTTGTCACCAGCAGACATTTACAAAAAGGAAATACTAGAGCATATTCTTTAGACAGAACTATGATCCCAGACAAAGTAAATTTTTGAATAAATGTAAAAGTCCATTAATTATATTTAAAAAATGTCTTGAATTCATAAAATATATATTAAGTATATACCATGTATATAACATGAGGTGAGGTGGTACATAAACGAAGACCTTATATTGTCCAGATGAGGTACAATACAAATTATTAAAATATAGAACTGTCAAGTTTATGGGGTGGGAGAAATGGAGTAAGTAAAAATAACCAATCTAAAAGAAGGCATAAAAGGAGAAAATCAACATAGGAGAGATGGGATAAACAAAAAGCAAATAATATGATAGTTGATTTAAATCCAAGTATATTAGTAATTGTGTTACATGTAAGCAGAATAAACATTCAATCAAAATATAAATATCAGAATAGATTTAAAAATATATTATTTCATATTAGTCCTTAGGTTAAAATGTTTTTTCCATTGCACTTAGAATACAATCCAAATCCTTTCCTGGCTTTCAATGCCAACCTAATTTAGCTCTTTCCTACCCTCAAACTTATTCTTCCTTTAGTCACTGTGTTTCAACCAGGCAGGCATTCTTTTGGTTCCTGGATTATTCAAGCTAGTTTATGTCTTAGGGTTTTGTATTATTGTCCCCTTTGCAAGTCATGGTTTACCTAATTTTTGCAAAGCTGGATTCTCCTGTCAAAGCAGCCTAAATGGCATTTTCTTAGATTTCCTAACTCACCTAATCTAAAATTGTCATCTATTTTAATTTTCTGCCTAGCACTATTATCTTAAATTTTTATGGCTTATTTATGACCTATTACCACTAAAATGTAAAAGGCAGGGATCATGCCTACTCTACTTACCACTGTTTCCCCAAGTCTAGAACAGTAACTGGGACAAGCAGATACTAAATTACTATTTAATGAATGAATGAAGCTACTTGAGATTTTAAACCGATATGTACGTTCTTATGGTTTTGTTGTTTAGTGCTCTTGGTGTTGTTTAAAAAAGACTTGTCTGATACTAAAGGGTATCAAATGATATCAAGATCCCATTTATGTATATAAGTGATCCTTGAAAATCTGCACTGTATAATTTGTGTAAAATTTGCAGGAGTTATTCCAACAATTAATCAGATATGTGGTTTAGTCCTAGATATAACTATGATAACATGTAAAAAAGGGAAGGTTCGGAGAAAGGCTACTGAATTATGAAAGAGTTGTAATATGCTTCTGAAGAACATGTTTGTCCCAAATTATAATAAAGATGAAAATAATATAGGTGCATGTTATAAAGCATAAACATTAAAAAGCTCCCTTCATTCATTCTTAAGGGAAATACGTTTTTAAAAAAGTACCCCCTTAAAGAAAGGTTGTTTTTATGGGCCGGCAGAGTGGTGTGGTGGTGAAGTGCTGGTGTGGGAAGCCAGCAGTCCCCGTTCGGGCCCCACATATGAGGGCCAGTGACACTGCCCTCAAAAAAAAAAGAAAGGTTGTTTCAGAGTGGTAATTCCTTCCAGGAATGGTGATTGATATATTTTAATTACTTCCTTTTTCACTTTGTTCGGTGCTTAAGGTTTTATTCATATCAAAGCAATCATACTGGTCACAATTCTGCATCCTGCCCGATTTAACTCAGAAAAGAAACGTTTTCCATTAGAAAGACTAGTTTAATGGTTTTTAAAAAACAGCTATATTTCTAAACATACATGATAGAATTTGACAAAATTGTTAAAGAGTGTTCCTAATTTCTTACCTAATTATTGCTACAACTAACATTTTTATCCATAACCTTCATTTAAATGGTATTTCTTAAGGGGAAAGGGGCGGGCAGTGCAAAAAGAAGGTCCAGCTCTCAGACACTTATGTCTAATTGGGAAAATATACATTGGGGAGGGGACTACGACGGCAACTGTATAAGAATGCATATAATAATCATATTTATTAAAGTTAAGTGGTGGAAATTTCCTAGGAAGGAGGAGCTAATCAGAAAAACATTTTGCAAAGAATATGGAGCTGAACTTGGAAAAACTAATGTTTTAATGGTTGAAAATGTTTCAGGTTGGTGTGGTGTTGAAAGAGGTAACTTTTTGTTGGTGTTCTTTAGTATTTAAGAACAGTTCTCATTCAGGAAGCTCTCACACAAAGCTCTAATAGTAAGCAACCAAGATTTTTATCGAAGATTGGACTCCTACCCACCTTGCCCAAAACTACCAAATTTCTTTCTTTTTTTTTTTTTTTTCCTTTTTTTTTTTTTATCTCCAAAGGATCCTTTATTGACCAGAGCAGGACCGTGGCATATATATATATATATATATATATATATATATATATATTCGAAGATCTGGCAGGCAGTAATCCCTTTGCCCGCCCCAAAATTTCTTTTTAATCTCCATCATCCAGATCTTTTTTCCCTTCCATAATTCTCCCCTTTGTTTTTTTGTTTTTTTGTGTTTTTTTTTTGAGGGCAGTGTCACTGGCCCTCATATGTGGGATCCGAACCAGGGCCTCTGGCGTCGCTGGAGTCGCAAGCCAGCACTTAACCACCGTGCCACTAGGCCGGCCCTCCCCTTTCATTTTTGTCAAAGACTTTCATCTATTTTAAGTAATGGAAACAGGTAAATCCCTCTACTGCCAGGCATGTAACTAATACAAAACCTTATATTCTGTGGGATAAAAACAAAAAGAAATTTGAAAATGCTGTCTTAAAACATATATTGTATGTATTTCAATCTTTAAAAAACCATTACTTATAAGACTATTCACAATGTAATAGAAATAAGAACATTAAAGGATATTAACCAAAAGTTATCTACTTGCCATACACCAAGTAAGGAACACAGAACCACGATCTCTGAAAAATAATAAGATAACAAATGCTGTGATTTCCTTTCATGGTTTTACTCTGGCAGGAAAGGATTCCACCCTGATAATAATTCCAGTCTTACTGTCACTTAGGAGGAGATGCTTTGTGAACCTCAATGAGGCTGCCAGGTTTAGGAAAGATGTAAGAACCACAGTGTTAGATACGAAAGACTTCACAAGACGTGTTGTCACTGACAGACTGATAGCCACACTCCTTCTGCACCATTTCTTCCTCTAGGACAGCAGATGCTTCCCACAGATACACCAGCAGATGACTCCAATCCCTCGACCACACTTACCATTTGCAGATGCCCTGGGGCTGGCCTATGTACAACCTAGTCCTCTGACAGCAAAGTGGGACCCTCACGGGCTTTCTGAATTTCTACACAGCAAGATGCTTCACAAACTATTTCGCAGCCTTACGGCACCTCTAGCCGTTTCCCACATTACTTCTCATGATTCCTATTATCTTCTCTAATGATGAAGCTATTACTCCACCCACAAAACAAAATTTAAAGTAAAAACAACCTATATTCAGTCTCTAGCCCCCTTTCTAATATAAAGCAGCTGCCCCGGGCATGTTTTCTTTGGATGGCTCAGAACTGATTCCTTGGGTCTTTTGAGCATTTATAACTTGGCTGTCATGCTTGCCAGGTAGTCTGAGAAGGAGGTGAGACATATAAGATCTATAGCCAGCTCTACCTTTAACTTCTGAAACCTTAGTGTCCTTCCCCAATTCCAGCTTTATGACAAAACTAGACACGATGGCAAAGAGAGATCCCACAGATGAAACTACAGATAGTCTTGCCTTAAGCAAATTGTGAGATTAATTTCTGGGATTAAGGTGCTTTGTGTATTCATTTCAAGCCTGCTTCCAGTACCATGTCTTATTAGAGCCAAATAACAACACAGAGGGAGTTGCTGGGTACAGATTTTGGAAAGAAACAACACAAGATTAAGAGCTATGTGGGAGTTTCCCTTTCTCCCAGCTGATACATATTTTTTAAACTAAAAGGAAACCGTCCATATTGTCATGTAAGTAGGCAGAATCCTCTTCCTGGTTTCTCTGCTCGTGGCAGACGGTCTTCTGGCTTCAGCTGCCATCTGGGAAGAGTGAAGAAACGTCTCACGATCAAATTTCCCTTCCCTGAGAAAAGGTAGAGGGCAAGGACCCACGAACGCAGGGAGCAAACACGG
The DNA here is from genome assembly GCA_033961575.1 of Aselliscus stoliczkanus. Classification (NCBI taxonomy): domain Eukaryota; kingdom Metazoa; phylum Chordata; class Mammalia; order Chiroptera; family Hipposideridae; genus Aselliscus; species Aselliscus stoliczkanus. Next base: position 54,620,684 of record CM066728.1, read on the forward strand.
GACAAGTCTGTGGAGATCCGTGGTCTTCAAGAAGGGCTAACCACATCCACCAACCTGAACCTCCATCAGCCCCCAGGCTGAGGATGCCGTCTTATCCAAACCACCCAACCTACCTCTGGATCCTTGCAGGCGCCGCAACCGCGCGCCGCCCGCCCATCTACCTGTGCTGCGCGTGCGCTTCCCCGGCGCGCTCTCAAGGTCAGCACCGCCCCCAGCCACTAACCTAGCACCCACGGAAGTGGAGGTAGGGAACGTCCTGCGTAGTCTTACCTCTACGTGGCGTGGGGTCGCCGGCGCTCAAGAGAGGGGAGGGACTTCCTGTCCCGCGCAGCAGAACTTCCGGCAGAGCCGGAAGCTCCTCTCCGTGTATCCAGAGGTCCCCGGCTGCAGGGTCAGGACGGGGAGGGTCCGGGACTCTCCCGGCGACTCCAGGGCTGCTTGTCCACCACCTGTCCTTGGCGCCATGGTGAGTCTTTCTGTGAGGGCTGCATTAACAACAGTGGGGAGGAAGGAACAGTCCTCTGCAGGGAACCGTTCCGGTGCCCAGCTGAGGATGGAGCAATGGGGTGAGCCTCAGGGCAGGACCCACCAACTGCTTGGGAGCCCCGGAGCGCCCGGGCCCCTGAGAAGCAGTATCTGCCCTGCCCAATCGCGAGTTCTGTCCAGGAGTACGGAGTAGGTAACCAAAACGTTGGCCCATTCACTCTACGGCGCGTGGCGCTAGGTGGTCTCACAGTTGACCTTGCCCGGTTGATCATCTCCTCCCCTTCCTTCCTCCTCAGCTTCGGGGCAGTGGCCCAAAGCCCTGGTCTTAGAAATAAACGCCTTTAGCCTTTCCAGGCAGACACAACTGGATCCCTTTCTGTAGAGAATCAACACCTGTCCCTTAAACGCCAAGGTCGGCTTATCTTTCAAACTCAGACCTTTTGGAATTTTTGGAAAGGGTGTCAACTAAAAAATTCGGGCTTAATAAGGAAAAGATTGTTCGGAAGGAAGACTGCAAGAACGTGGGGGAATGGACTATTACGCTAGGGAGAACCCCCTGACTTTTAAGATCTGCATGAGTGTCCAGTGTTAGGCAAAAAGGGTTTTTCTGTTATTGGGAGGAGTAAACAAGGCTAAAAAGAACCAGGTGTGGGTAAGTGAAATTAAAGGGCGGGGCGGGGCGAGGGCACTGAGGGGAGAGGATCTTAACCAGAATTTGGGTAACATTTTGTTCCCATTTACCTATGGGGACTAGCGGTTCAGCTAGTCATTTATGGAAAAAAAGAATATGAGTTTGCATATTTGTGTCTGTCATACGTAAACAAGGGAGGCATCAGTGAGTCTTACCCATGTCCTGTGGGGGCCAGTGGTTCTTTGCAGTCAGCTTTTTCTAGGATACAAAAGGGTTGGGGGAAGGGGAGCTTTTTTAACCTTTGCTGTTTTCCAACATCACAGGGGACTGGGAAAATTCAACATTGTTAGTTACTTGACTACATAAAAGATTTAAAATCCTCATCGGGAGGGGGATTCCTTCTTGGAATTTAGCTTTAGTTTGCCGTGCTTCTGCAGGACCAAATGTGACATCACTCAGCTGTTGTGTATAATGATTGACTGTTGAATGACTTTCAGAAACTTGACTGAATATGAAACAAAAGAACATCCAAATAATGTGGTTCCTGGTGCACTCTACAATGCTATGACTACTGACCTATGACTCTCTTGATCACTGTGTTTTAACTTTAGTATGATCTTTTTCCTTTTGTATCAATGAAATTAGACAAAGACAGGGAACAATAAAAAAGGAAGGAACCAAAGATAAAAATTAGCCTAACCACTTCCCCCACCACCAATTTTACAATTAGAAACAGGCAGTGATTTACTTAAGGTAACAGTGGTTTAGCATAGTCGGTACTAAAACTCAGATCCACACTTCTTAAATTTAAGCTCAATTTTTGACCTCTTGGTCTGAGAAATTAAAGATGGAATGTAATTAAAATCCTGGAATTCGTAAATAGTCACAGAGAAGCTGAATGTGAACTTATTCCCAGTATTCTTTAATACTAAATAGCAGTAAACCCCATCTCCCTCTGACAGCTCAAAACAGGTCGTTTTGTTTTAAGCTAAGATAAACAAACTCATACTGTTTTTCAAAATGTCACTTAAGAGGATGTCACCAGGGACCAGGTACTTGGCTCTTTCCATTCTGGTATTACTTATATTCCTAAGTTAAATACTTAATTCTGCTTTAGCTTTCCCAGCTATGAAATTGATAGTGTCTGTGTATGTGTGATCAATGCGTGGGATCCTTCAAATGAAAGGGTTTAGCCATTAAATGAAGTCAACAAGCGTTGAATTTATTTTGGATGCAGCTTGGTTGAATCGAGAGCTTTTGCACTATTTGGCCTAATGATATAATGAAAACAATGCAATACTTGAACTCAGAAGACCCAGATTCTGCCCATTATTAGTTACATGAATATAGCAAAATCACCGAACTTAGATAAGAGTTCCAATTTCCTCCTAGATAAGAGACGTGGGACTTGATGGGGATTAAACATTAAAACACCTTTTAATTACATATATATAATGATATAATAATAAAACTCATTTATGATTCTGTAACTTGACTCAGGACTTTTTTCAGAGTAGGTACATGTTTCTAATTAAATAAGATTTAGTCTGATTTCCCCGTTTTTTTTTTCTTTTGGCATTTGATTTCTGAAGTTTTACTTTTTTTATCATTCTTTTTATTTTTTTAAATGCATTGTGTAGGTAATACTTGGAATCTTTCTCCATAGAATTGGTATAATTCCTTTGACCCCTGTGTTTGGCCACAACTGCCTCAATACTATTTTAAAATGGAAAACAAAGCCTTGGGACACCTTGATTTAACTCTTGTTTTAATTGATACAAACTCATTCTTTTCTCTTTACTCTGACACATTATGTAGTTCAAAACGCAGTAAATGCTTGTGCTTGCAATAAGGTTCTCCTTTTTTGAGGAAATGACAATGGTATCATGATCCAGACTGAAAATACTGAGTGTTCACTCTTAATTTTTTTGCATTCATGTTGTGAAAATGGATAACCTGTAGAATTTACTAAAGGAATAAAACTGTTTTATTATGTTTTCTTTTTGAAAATTACAGACCAGCTTTAATCAAATAGATCTTTCCATCATTGAGGCTGATTAAGAGTGAAAAGTAGATTAGAGCTAGCCCCTGGAATTGCAAGTATCTCATGGCTTGATTTATCTATAAAGTATCCTGTAGTAACTTTTCCTGCTCTATTGAGTTATGGTTTAGTGGTGGTGGGGTTGGGGTGGGGGTTGTGGACCTCTGCTTTGCAGTTAATGAGAAAGTTTTCCTTTTGATAAGTGGGAAGGGTGTTCAGAATAGAATGTGGTAAATATTATAAGAGACATATATGTAATGTGCTCAAAGAGTACAGAGGGAAGAAATTCTAAATGGGGGCATGGAGTTATGTAGTAGGTGATTCCAACTGAATTTTGAAAAATGAGATAGGGCACACCAGTTCTTAAATTTGAGTTTGCATAGAATTCACCTGCGATGCTTGATAAAAATGCTTATCTGGGCCTCGTTTTTTTTGGGGGGGGGTGGAGTTTCAGAATCTTATTTTTAACGAGTTTTACAGTTAAGTCTGAAACTGGTGGTCCTGGGCTGGCCAAGTGGCGCATTGGTTAAGAGCTAGCTTGGGATGCCAGCAGCCCCAGTTCAGATCCCACATATGAGGGCCAGTGACACTGCCCTCTACAGCTAAGATGGTGAAAAACAACTCCACCTGGAGCTGGGCTGCTCGAGTCCTGGCTACAGTGTAGCCTGCAGCCCCTGAATTAGTGGGCTGCCATAGGCTACAGTGAGTGGCCAGCAGCCAGCATGAGCGACCGAGCTGCCTCAACTGGGAAGAGCACAATGACGACATCAACATGGGCCAGTGAAGCAACGTCCTCCGCAACTAGACTGAAGAACGAAAGGACAGCAACTTGTCTGTTTCTCTTCCCCAATTCCCCAGTGCTGTTCCCCTCCCTCAATTCCCCAATTAAAAAAAAAAAAAACCTTAAAAAAAAAAAGAAACTGATAGTCCTTATACCACACTTTGAGAGAGCCCTAATACAGACATTAGAAACTTTGATGAAGATATTGGAGGTTTTTGTGCCTAGTGATAATCAGACATGTTCAGTTTGTATCTGTGGTGGATTGCTTTAATTGATTTTTAAATGTTGAACTAACCTCGCATACCTGGAATAAATCCCACTTGGTCGTGGTGTATGATTCTTTTTATACATTGCTGGATTTAATTTAATATTTTGTTTAGGATTTTTTGCATTTATATTCATGAGAAATGTTGGTCTGTAGGTTTTTGGTTTTTTTTCTTTTTCCTTATAATGTCTTCGCCTGGTTTTGGTATTAGGGTAATGCTGGCTTTATAGAATTGGTTAGGAAGTATTCCCTCTATTTCTATCTTCTGCAAGAGATTATAGAGAATTGGTATAATTCCTTACTTAAATGTTTGGTAAAATTCACCAGTGAACCCATTTGGGCCTGGTGTGTAGTGTTTTGGAAAGTTATTAATTACTGATTCAATTTCTTCAACAGATACCCACCTATTCAGATTGTTTTTTTGTGTCAGTTTTGGCAAATTGTGTCTTCTAAGCAATTGGTCTATTTTACCTAGGTTATAAAATTTGTGGGCACAGACTTGTTGTTAGTGTTCCTTTATGAACATTTTAATGTCCATGGGATCTGTAATGATGTCTCGTCTTTCATTTCTGCTATTAGTAATTTGTTTTCTCTTTTTTTTTCTTAGTTCTGGCTAGAGGCTTATTTATTTTGTTGATCTTTTTAAAGAACCAGCTTTTGGTTTCATTAATTTTTCTCTTGATTTCCTGTTTTAAATTTTATTGATTCCCCCCCCCCTCTAATTCTTATATTTTCTTCTGCTTACTTTGGATTTAATTTGCTCTTTTTCTAATTTCCTAAGGTGAAACATTAGGTGATTGATTTTAGCTATTCTTTTCTAATATATGCGTTTGATGCTATACATTTCCCTCTAAGCACTGCTTTTGCTGCATGCTATAAATTTTGATTTTTTTTTTTCATTTAGTTCAAAATATTTTTAATTTCTCTTGATTTCCTTTTTGACCTATGTGTTATTTAGAAATATGTTGTTTAATCTCTACGTATTTTGCAATTTTCCAGTTTAATTCCATTGTGATCTGAGGGCAGACATATATTGTATGATTACTATTATTTGAAATTTGTTAAGGTGTGTTTTATGGCCCAGAATGTGGTCTGTCTTGGTGAATGGATATGTGTAGTGTGAAGGATGGATTCTGGTCAAGTTTCATCAGTTAACCACATACTGGCTGAAATTTGGGTTTATTCTCAGTTCTCTAATTTTTCCTCTGATTTCTCACATTCACTGCTTCTTTCCTAAAGGGTCTTAGTTCAATAGTAGAAAATGTTCTCTTGTTTAGCATTTGGTTGATTCAAGGTTAATTCTTTTTCTTTTTTTTAAAGAGGGCAGTGTTACTGGCCCTCATATGTGGGACCCAAACCGGGGCTGCTGGCTTCCAAAGCCAGCGCTTAACCACTGCGCCACTCGGCCAGCCCTAAAGGTTAATTCTTAAGACTGGTTTATACTTTGGGTTTTGGTTCACTTTATTTTGAGATAAAAACTTAAAGCAAATTCAGTTGATTTTTAGAAATCAGAAGTGTTCATTTCTAAGAGAGAGTTTATTAATTTTTTTTCTGTTATACCATGATTTTACCCATGTTACAAAGTCAAGAATGAGTACAACTTGCCTCAAAGGAACTTTGATAAAGGAGTTCTGTTGATAGGAACATTCTCTTGATTTTGATTGAAATGATCATACCTTTGTTTCACCAAACATTTAAAAATCATGCTTTTATCTCAAAAGTATTGTTTCAAGCATTCATTATTTATTAAGCACCATCTTTATGTCAGGTACTATTTTTGGTAATAGGGATATAACTGTTAATGAAACAGAGACAATCTGTTGTGGCACTGAAGTTTTATTGGGAGGTCTGATGACAATCAAATGAGACATAATATGTGTTAGTTGTGTTAAATGCAGTGAAGAAAGGTAAAGGGATAGAAAATGTTTGGGTGGGGGGTATTTTTGATAGGGCATTCAGAGAAATCCTCAATGAGGAAGTCACATTGGAATAAATATGAATTTATATATACATTCAGACTATATGCCTGGTAGCTATGAGTACGTATTTATGAACTACACCCCAAAAACTTACTGCAGTATCAAGCACAAATCTCATATTGTCTTTAGCTATATACATCTTTTGATAAATTCGTATATTATCATTTTTCTAAGCAGTGAACAGGAAAATAATAGAAATGTTTTTTTAAAAAAGTCCTCTGGAGGTAGATATTATATTTTATTTAATAGGTTCCAGTTTTGTGCCAAATATTTTTAGTCTTATAAGTTATTACAGTTCTGGAAAGAATATAACTCATTCACTCAAAATATCCTGATGTTACATCCATATCTTTTCCTTATCTGAAACAGACTTAGTAATTCAGTTGTTAAAATAGATTAAATATCTTCCATGTTTTGGCCATAAACAAAAAATTTAGAAAAACCTGAAATGATTTCAGCTTTTGATTCTTTGATATCGAAACTCTGGACATGCTAATGTCTGATTCTGATGGTTGATGTTATAATTTATATTTTGTATTTTTATTAAAAAAATTTTAGCTATTATGAAAACCAATCTGTTCTTATGCATGTATTTTTAAAAATGACTGGGGAAAAGTGCAATAAATATATAGCATTGAATGTCTGCTTGAACTAGAACTAGCTGACCTCTATAGTTTGAATCAAGTTTTTGTGATTCTAAATATGTGAATTTGGAGTTATAGTTGATATACACTTAGTTGAATGTACACTGAGGGGACAAAGGAGCGAATATTCAATTTGTGTTAAGCTCAAGGAGAGTTTCACAAAGGATTGATTGGACTAGGTGTTTATGGGTAAGTTTAGAAGTATGTCAGATTGGATAAAGAATTGAATTTTCCTCAATAACATTAATAGCCACATTAACTTAATGATTAATATTTATTTACTGTTACTAACTCATTTGAATTCCTGTGGAAAATCATACAGCTAGTGGTGGCGGAATTTGACTTTCACCCAGTACACTGTTTGGCCAGTGTACTGTAGCGCCAGTCTTATTATTTGTCTTTGATAAGTTTCACCTTATGAAAGGACTGAATTTCAAAAACATTTTCCTATAGAAATAATATTATAATTAGTGACTATTATATGTCTAGAAACTCCTCAACCTGGTTAAAAGCTAATATTACATCTCCTGTAGTGTTAGAGAAATTAATCATCACTGTCATGCATAGCACTAATGAATGGCCTTTCTAACTCAGATGCCGAACACTCTGACACTGCTGCAGCAGGTCACAATAAGGATTCCTTCAAATTCCTTCACTTTATTGTCAGAAAGATCCTTTAGGAAAAAAGTAGACACTCAGGATGATAATGATGAGTCTTTACAGTAAATTCATGGAAGTAGAGAGGTTTGAATTGTGTAGAAGAGATGAAATGGAAATACCAAGGGGCGTTGAAGAGAGAAAGGGAGACTTTTCCATCAGTAGAAATGACTTAATAAAAAAGAAACTTCAACAAGGTGTTCTGTTCCATATTATAAATATATGATTATATACTGCCATCAGCTAGTGTCACAAATAAGACACTATAAAGCTGTAGCTGTTTCTCTTTTTTAAATAAGTGTAATATTTTATCTTTGTGATAAACCTTTGAAATATTAATCCGAGTTGCTTATTGTTTTATGTAGTTATCTGTGTCTGCTTAGCTTTTTTTGTTATCTTTTACCTGTTGATTTTCAGTGTTTGCCCAAATGCAGTGATCCTCATAGAAAAAGCAATGCCATATTTCCTTGCTTTCTTCACCTGAAAGAACTGATACTAGAGGATTCTGCTCCACGAAAACTTCGTTAACTTGACTGTTTATTATTTGTATCATTTAAGAAAACTTTGGCCATATTTATTGGGCATATGTATTTAAGTATAAGTGTTTCATGACTAAAATCATTTGTTCCTGGATACAGTCTTGTTCAAGAGAGAAGCCATGATGTTTTTTTCCTCAAAAGTTTTGCTTTTATTAGTGGCTACCTTCATTAGTAGAATTTTACTTCTGTTTAAATTTATGCTTACTACCCCTTCCTTCTTTCCCTTATTAAATTAATTAACATTAGGACAATGACAGCTTAGTTTCGATAGATCAGATGTTTCATATTGACTATATCAACCTTTTCCTACTTCAATCGTTAAGACAGAAAAATAGAAAAGAATCTGGATAACGAATTAGAATTAATTTCCAGCAAAATATATTTTCTAGTTAGGAGGAACAGATAAAGTTTTGATAACATTCATTGTAATGTAAGTCATAACTTTAACTGAGACATTATTGGTTCTTTAAGACTAAAACGGTTTTCTAATTTGATTTCAACTAACATTCTTGATTTTTAATAGAGCTTCTCAGTCATTCATATCAGAAATATTTACTGCCATAGTTCTTTCTCTTGATAGTCACTAAAAAAATTTCTGATCATAAAGAAAATGAATCATTTAATAAGAGAGAATTATAATTGGCCGAGTATCTGAGATAAATTAAAACAAAACAAATAACTGTAGACCTATTGGATTAACAAATCTGAGAGAAATTCCCACAAACATTAATTGAGTTGAAAATGCCTGGCAGTGGACTAGGTGTACCCATGTACATTTACTTGGAGCTGTGATTTCCTTTCAGGTCTCCTATAAATGTTTGCTTATTTAATCCTTATGAGAAAGGGATAATTATTCATTCCTAATACCAATAACTATAAATCAGTTTTTGAGAAGCCGGTTTTTTTGTGTGTGTGTTTTTTTTTTTTTGAGGGCAGTGTCACTGGCCCTCATATGTGGGACCGAACCGGGGCCGCTGGCTTCCAAGGCCAGCGCTTAATACAAATCAGTTTTTGATGGTATTTAGAAATGGTAAATATGTGTGAATGCCATCAACCTGTTGTGTATTAAAATGTAGCAATAACAATAAAATCTTTTAAGATTTTGGAGATGATTTGCCAACTTGTTATTTTATAGATAAGGAATGTATCTCAGAGAGGGCTTGTCTGATTGCTAGGTAGCTAGTTAATGACAGAACTACTATTCCCAAGTGTGTTTAATTATTCAACACATAAAATACAGTGAATTCATCTTTCTAACAGTTAACATTAGGGGTGCACATTAAATTTCTTGGCTTTTGTATATGGCTTAAAATTTAGAGTTAAGTAAAATTTATATTTTAAATTTGTTTAATGATGCTTTATTACTGTGCTTATGTATAAAGCACAATATATTGTCTTTTGATCTTGAAGTGAATAATTTTCTTCTTTATGCTAAAGTTTATTGCTTGGCACATAGTAGGAACCTGAATGTAGTGTAACAGTGGGCAAATTTTTGCTTTATTCTCGTATTTCATCTGAGAGATAAATATTCAACTTATATTGAAAGCCTGCTGCACCAGGCACTTCCCTGATAGTGGGGATGGGGCTGAAGAAATGAGATGAATACAGTTTTAGTAGCAGAGAGACCCTTATGTTGATGGTCATAGTTGAGAATGATAAAGGCTGTTTTGGAGTTATGAATATTTTTTTTTAGCAAGAAAGATTTTATAGAGGAAGGGAAGGTTGAGGAATGATTAGGAATTGGTCTGAACAAGGTGACTTGTAAATGTCAGGTATAAATTTATTAGTTTTGACTAATAGCTTCTTTGAATATAGATCTGTAGGGATATTTTCTGTAATGTCAGAAAGTACAGTTAAGGAAGAATGGCAGAATTTAGGGATGCCTCCTTCCTTTGAACCTTTCCTTTGTTACTTAGTACTGTAATGAAACATTTATGTATGTCTTGGCTAGAGATGAAGTGGCTTGTTAACATCTTTAAAAATATTTCATTCATCAACATTTTAATGACTGGTTTGCTTTATATGAGATATTGCATAATTCATGTAACCTGTATGTGGAAAATTATCTTTTAAAACAAATAACTATTTTAACATTAAAGTTAAATGGTTTATGAATTATATTTAATTAGAATGCTTCTTATGAAAAATTATCTATCCTTGCCCCCTGTTTGTTGGTCGTCCACTTTGCTTTATTGATTTATATTGAGGAAAATGTCTTAAGTTTATTTTTAAATTTAGTCCAATTCTGAAAACTGGCCTCATATCATCTAAAGCAGAAAGCCTGGAATTGCTGTTTTTGAATATAGTTATGTCAAATTCATGTATTCTGTGTTGTCTAATTAAGATATTTAGGATGTACGTAGGCATTTTATTGAGGGTTTATGTTTTTTGACTTTAAAGCACCTTAAATTTCTTAGTCTTGAGTTAGAAAATAGCAAAACTTTCTGCTTGTATTTTTTACTTTAAAGAAATTAAAAACTTATTTTGTGCTGTGAAACATTGATGCTGGCAAACCAATCTAATCCTGTAAACAATTAAATTTGAAAGCCTGTGTGCTTGGGTTCAAAATCATAGTTGTTGATAATTGTGCTTTATACTTCCTTGTTGCTCATTTTACCTTCTTATATATATAATTCTATTTATAGAATTAATTTGGACTGTGTAAAATTGCCATTTGTACATCAAAACAGTTTAATATCTGTGGTTTCAATGATTAAGTCAATAAATGTATACAAAGTATCAGTAGGTAGCCTTGTTCACATTCTGTAGTGGATTTCCTGCCAAAACCTTTTGTTATTTTCATTTTGTTTAGCGAAGGCCCTTTTTTTCAGGCCTGTGTTTTCAGACCACAGGTTACTGTGACTGGAAGGGCTGGAGTTAGGCTATAAAATCAGATAAAGACCAAAATAGCTTATATAATCAACCCTGGGATTCTAGAGGTGGTCTATAAGCAGGAATTCTCCTTGCCTGTTAATGATCAATGCTGCTTGGCATTAATTTCTCTTCTGGATTAAATCTAGACAGCCTTCAATCCTAGTAAAGAACTTACTAGAAGTAATCATTTTTAGAAACCCAGCTTGAGTGTATCAATCATCCACATGTGTAAGTTCAGTAGACCTTTCTTCTCAAGTTTCTAGACCTCCTCCTCTCAGTCATATGGACCTTGACCCTGTGTGGTTATTCTTCAAAGGTCTCTCAAACTTTGTCCACTTAGTTTTAAAATTCCATACATCTCTATGCCTTTTTGTACTTCCATTCATAGGACAAGTTCTCATAAAATTGTACTTTCTTTTTTTTAAGAAAAGACACACCATGATTAGACTATTTAGTAATCAACAGCATGGGTACAAAAAAAAAAACTGCATTAAAACCTTTTATTGGAATGCGTTACCCCTTTCACAGAACAGAAACTAAAATAATCTGTTATACAATTATTCGCAAATACAGTCCTCGAGGTGTTTGCCCATACACATGAGTATTGTCTAAAACATGTCTTCTTCGTAGCAGCGAGGCCCTGCCACAACTGTGCTCGGCTGAGTTCAGAAATCTGTTGTAACCTATAGCTTCCCTGTCACATCTCTGGCTCTCCGCGCCTGCTAAGTAAGCTTTGTTTCCTGGCAGTAATTAAAACCTCTGCCACTGCCATAGCTGGAACCACCATAGCCACCTTGGTTTCATGGTTTGTAAAGTATTGGCTTCCATCAATATAGGGGCCAGAACTTCTGCCTCCAAAGTTTCCTCCTTTCATGGGTCCAAAATTCAAAGATTGTTGTAATTGCCCAAATTGTTGTAGCTTCCGCCACCTCCAACATTGCTTCCATCATTACCAAATCCATTATAGCCCTCACCGCTGCCACCATGTCCTCCTCCACCATGACTGCCACCAAAGCCACCTCGACACTGAAGTTTCCTCCACAGCCAAAGTTGTCATTCCCACCAAAACCACCTCCTTGACCACCGTCAGAGTTTCCAGAACCACTTGGAACCTCTTTGGCTGGCTGAAGCACTAGCCACCTCTTGCTTACATAGGGCTTTCCTTACTTCACAGTTGTGGCATTCACAGTGTGGTATTTCTGAATGACAATCTTGTCTACAAAGTCATGGTCATGAAAGATGACCAAAAGCAAAGCCTTGGTCATGATGTCAGTCACTTCAGTTTTCCCACGTTGTTCAAAATCATCTCTCAGGCGGTCTTCAGAGCCTTCTTTAATATCACCAACAGAAATCTTTGTCAAAGTGAAAAGGTCTTTGAGAGTCATCTCTCGAGACAGCCCTCTTTGGTTCCACAACTTCTGCCCACTTTGTGTGGCCTTGGCTTCATGGCTGCATCCACCCCCTCCACAGTGCACACGTGACAGACCCAGAGCCTGGGGAGCTCTTGGTGTTTGGGGCTCTCCTCACCACACAGTCTGAGCATTCCCCATTGCTCAGAATGGCTCCTCACACTCATCGGTTGTTTCAAAGCTCAAACCTCTGATGAAGGGCTTCTGCAGTGGTTCAGGCTCTTTGGGAGACTCTGATTTAGACACGAGGACCACCGGAGGGAGACTTGAATGATGCTTACTCGGAGGCGTCCACCCACAGGAAGGTATAAAGTTGTATTTTCAACTTAACCCGTGTGACCTCCTCTAGTTCTGATTCTTAAGTGATTAAATTCCCACAGTTAACTTCTTTCCAGAATCTTTAGCACCTCCCTAATATTTGTTCCTTCCCTTAAAAAAATGTATTTATATAGGTAAACCATTATAGCAATCATCAGATTTTTCTCTTATTGCTTAGGTTCTCCAAGGAACCCATTATTTCTCTCATCTTTACATAATCATCTAAGTTTTATCCTTACCTACTGATACTTTCTTTGGAATTACTAATCTCATGCCTAATTCCATTTTTTAAAAAAATCGTGATTCTTTTTTATTTTGCTTTTGTTTTTGAAGCTGTTTAGTTCAGGATGTGTATTTCAGTAGATTTCTAATTTAGTTCTTTGCTTCTGACTATTTTTACCCTCCACTTTATTTTTTCATCATAGTGGCAGAGTTATCCTTCCAAAATATATTTGGTTAGTTCCAGGCTTAAGATCTAAATACTTGTAGGAAAGTCCATTGTATGCAACCCATACCAAAGTCTAGCCATGTAGAACTGCTCATTATTTTGGATCATGCCATTTACTCTTCGTATGATAGGTACATCTGTCTAAACTTCCCTTTCTGTCTGACAGAGGGATACTACTTTAAACTTGTAAGACTCGTTCAGATGTCACCTCTGTGAACCAGTCATTCCCAGCTCTCCAGTGTAGATTTAATCGCTCCTTTTCTTGGAGTGCTCCTGTTACGGTGATACTTACCTGGACCATACCACTTATCACATATTATTTGTAGGTGGTAGTGAGAGGTGGTTAACACTTGAAGAGTTTGATCAAATCAAACATGATGGAAGAAATGTCCTCTCAACCTTGAATTTGGAAATGGATTAGTTCCAAGGCCTAAGGTAGACTAAATCGTAGCAAAATCAGTGGTATTTACATATCATAAGATAAAATAATTTTTAGATAGTTTTTTTTTGTAAAGAAAGAGTATATCAATTAGAAAGTAGTTTTATCTGTTGGAAGTCTAGAAAAAGAGTTTAACCAGAATTGAACATATTTATCTAGAACTATTTAGAGTTGAGCTTATTTTACACTGTAGAGGGCTATTCTGTGTATTTCTTCAGACTTCAGCAGTGCCTGAATGAAATACCTCTTAATACTACCTTTTGCTCTCAATCACTACTCACAAAGCAGCCTTCTTATAATTTGACTTCCAGTGTATCACTAAGACAGTAGTCAAATGGAACACTTCGTGAATTTGAACACCTATTGCCTTGGTAATTTGTTTTACTGTAAATTAGTTTATAAGACTCTTCAAACCTGATTATTGCCTGTCTGTCTCATGTAGATTGATGGTGTCAATAAAGCATGTTTTTTGTGTTCTGAAAAGCTGAGGGTGCAGCCAAGGTCGTGTTCTTGGGAGGCCTGCCTGAAGCTTGTTAGTCCATTTCCTTGAGGTTCTTCCTTCAGCCTACAGCTGTCCTGTCAGTGACTCCAGGATTCAACCAATCATCCATACTAAAACATCCTGAAATTTTGACGCATTCCTTAGTTTTATGCTACAGTTGTTTTCCTTTATGTTCAGTTACACTGAAAGTTTGACTGGTTTTCTTTTTGTTCTTTCCTTCTTAGTTTCAACCACTTCTACTTTAGTCTTAGGTTTTTCTCTTCAAATGATCAACATGTTGCCGTGTCTTATTTTCCTTATATGTTACTTGCATCATTTCATCCTCCTACCGCTGCCTGTTGAAATCTTCCAAGGTGATTTTTTTTTTAAAAGATTTTTATTGGGGAACAGTGTGTTTTTCCAAGACCCATCAGGTCTAAGTCAAGTAGTTGTTTTCAGTCTAGTTGTGGAGTGCGCAGCTCAGTGGCCCATGTGGGGATCAAACCAGCAACCTTGGTGTTATGAGCACTGCACTCTAACCAACTGGGCTAACCGGCCTCCCCAAGGTGAACTTTTTATACACATCAGCTAAATGTGTCCTTTTGGTTTTAATGACTTTCAGCAATATAAAATTCTGTCTTCACCTTATTTCTCACAATTCTTTGTCATATACTAAAGTCTGCTTTCGTTGAGATAGACTTTTTGCTGTCCCATGGTTACTGTTCGCATTTGTCATTTAGCTTGGAATTCCTTTCCTTTTACTCTCCCATTTATGTGATTTCAATTTCTAACTTAGGTTTCATATACTCTATGAAACTTTCATATCCAATTTTTTGAATTTCTATAACCCTTTGCTCATAGTACTATGAAATTTTGTGCTGCAGTATTCATGTATTTGTTGTTAGCAAATATGAATTATCATATTAGGTCTGTTAAGACAGATTCTTTTGCAGTAATGCCATTCATTCATTCATTCATTCATTCATTCTTCAACAGATATGAGGTGCCTTGCACTGTGCCTTGACCTATTGTAAATGTCACTCTGCTAAGTATTTGTGAGACAGCAGTCAGTGAAACTTGAAAATCCTTTGTCAAGTTCCTGATAACAGCCAGCAAGATATTGAATGCGTTAACACAGAGAGCTGGTATTTGTTAAATTTTATTTGCTTTTCTTATTTATAAGTATAAATAATTTCTGTAATGACATAATTTGGATTTGCAGTGATTTTTTTTTACATTGTTTGAGACCCTAACTCATTTTTCACATTATATACTGTTTCATAGCTATCACCAGAGTAAGAGAAGCTGCACCCCTGCTTCCTCCAGTATTGTTCCTACCTTTCATACAGGTCCTCCTCTTATACCTGCACAGTTGCCTTGGTACTACTGGGCTATCCCTCATCCATTCTTTACAGGGTGTCCAGTGAGATTCTTCTTACATAATGATCTGATCATATTACTCTTCATGGGTTTCCTATTGCCTTTGGGTTAAATTGTAAACCCATTTGTTTTGCCCTTTATTATCTGGTTGGAACCTACTATCATCCTATTTGATGCAGATGTCATTGATGGTTCGCCAAACTAAGTCCGTTGAGTCTTGACTCATGCTTCACTTTCCAAAATGTCCTTTCACAGCTTTTTGCCCTTAATAATTCCCCTCTCCTTTTGCTGTGTTCTCGTAGAATGCTCTGCCTGTCTCTCATCGTTTTTGTATTGTTATGGTCCATTTATTATCCTAGTGGATTGGTTGCTCATTGATGGCAAGGACTGCTGTTTCTCCCTGTTGCATGTAGGTGATCTGATGCACAGCATGTGTAGTTTTTTGCTCAATAAATGTTCATCAAATACCCAGAATCAACTTAGTGGAAGAAACATGAGGTTGGAAATTAAGGGTCTGGATTCTGTGTGTCTGTAACTGGATAGTTGTGTGATCTTGGTTGTTCAGACTCTAATTTCCTTATTTGTAAATTGTTTAGAGATGGTTTGTTTAAATGCTCAAAGATTGAATTCTAAGTTTTATGTGAATCTAGGTTGAAATAACAAAATTTAGACATTTAAATTATTTGAGCATCTTTGAAGAAGTCTGTCTCAACGTGTTTAGCTATCACTAGAACATGCACAGTTAAGAAACAAAAAATAGGAAGGTCATTGAGTAATATCCTCTTTTTCTCCTTTTTAACTTATTCTTGATGATAATTGAAACTAGTTGGGGTGGTCTGAGCCCCAACTATGTTGGCAAATATACCTTCTAATAGTAAACAATGTGTGCTTTGTTTCAGTCTGCTTGTCAGGAGAGCTAATTTAATGAAACAAAACAAAATGTCAAGTCCACTGAAGACACACTATTCCAAGTTAGAATTTTAAATTGCAGCCTGTTTGTATTTTAATTTGGGGAATTTTGTTTTCAGTATTGACAAAAGATAAAATATTTCTATTTGATATATTTTCTTTCTTGTAGAATTGTTTAATTTTCCTTGGTAAAATTTTTTTTTACCTACCTAGAAATGATTACTGACAAAAATCAAAATCATCATTCTTTTAGAGACTAAAGGCAAATAGCTTTTTCGTGCTCTTTATGGTCTCAGGTTAAGAGATGTGGAAAAGGTTGAAACCTAAGTTTTCCCAATGTGCACCCTTCTTGGCTGCTTATGAGCTATTTCATACATGACTTTCCCCAGTTCCAGTTATGAAGAGAATCAGAGCCTAGGGACAGTGAATCCAAACAGAAGCCATCTCTTTGGTCAAGTTACTGTTTTGAAGCATTAATAAAACCATTAAGGCTACTTGAATCAATGACCCATATCTTCGTGTGTTTGAGACTTCAGCCGGGATGGACTTGGTAGCTTCACTACATCTCTGTCCAGTTTAACAGTTCTCTGTTGTGAAATTTGTTTGTTTAGGGTTAAATTTATTTAAGCATTCTCTTTTAATATAATGAAAAATATTCAGGAAATTTGACTTTTAACTGAAACGTTTCAAAAACTCTGCTTTTGTATAAACTTATACATAGTTGTTAAGTTGGGCAGTGAAGTCAGGTTATTGGAATGGTTTGTTTTTAAATTTCAAATAGTTTTGTCTCTTAGTTAATGAATTGAATACTTTATATTTTAATATATTCATCTCTGGCATGTACACTATAATTGTAAATTGCATAGTAATGTCCCAAAAGTTGATCTAAGTTTAGTATTAATGTATTAAATTGATAATATTGATATATAATCCTGTAAAATGATGGAAATTTTGAAACTATATTCCAAAGATTCTTTCCTAAATCAATAGGAAAAGGAATAACTTTGGTGAAGTGTTTTCCACATAATTTAAAAATTACCTCTCTAAAAGTTTAGGTAGATTCCTGTATCAGGAATAGCACATATATTTCAATAGCACGTATATTTATATAGCCTCCTAAGAGAAGATACGTACATTCTAGGAAAGATTTATTGACTTCTATTAGAAAATTGGAAAAAGACTTCCATGATATAATTATTTAGTACAATACATTCTTGTAGATGAGGTTTTGAGAGAGTATTTCAACTTTATTTAAAAAGATGGAAATGGCATAATAAAGGAATGGAATGAGGTTACACTTTGGCATTGATTGTTTTTTAGTCAAACATTAACTAGTACACTGATAATATGCCAGCTATATTATGGTTTTTGCCTTTCTCATCATTGGTCTCTTTAATTCTTCCTTTGCTTTCATATGTAATTAGTCTTTGTCTGAATTCTGCAACATTATCTTGTTTTTTCTCTTCTAAGTACCTTATCATTTCTGGTCTGGATTATTGAGAAACATAGTTGATATTCCTAATTCTAGTCAATCCAGTTTGCTGATTTTTGTTTGTTTTGCCTTCATATGATTTACCTCTTCAATAGTGGGTTTATCAGCAATATCTCATTAGGCTTATTGATTTGGAGTAAGAGAGGAGAGTTAGGCAAGCTCTCTTCCTCAATTCATCACATTTCATCATATATTACAGATTAGTCTTTCTGAAATGCCATTTAATTATACTTGTAACATTTATTAGATGTGACTAGGATATGATTTCTGTTATTAAAGGATGTACGTTCTAATAAATTGTTTCATGTTTGTGAGAGATTGTACTAGATGACCTTGAAGATTTTGTGATACTATCACTTCTTTCAAGACTAGATTGAAGTTCACTTTGTTCACAGAACTTGCTCTGACTGAAAAATTATCCTTTACTTTTAAGTCTATAATCTCAAATAGACCAACCTTCTGACATGCTTGCTAATATATTTCTTGTCCTTGTTCTGCCTGAAAGAGTTCTTTGTAATGGCATTCATTGTATGGAGATTGCAGAACTTCTATCACAAACTACACAGGAAATGGGATAGTAAATTCGAGTGATAGGAAATGTGAAAGAAAAAAGGTAAAAATGTAACCTTTGATGTTAGGTGAATATAAAAGTGGTCTGAGCCTTAACCCAATTGGTAGAATTTAAGGCATTAAAATATCCACAATAAAGCCATAGTTGAGGTAGGTTTCAAAGACATTTTAAAAACAGCCCTGTTTAAGAGCCATTTTTACTTTTTCTTTCGGACAACTGTACATGCTTGTTTCTCTTTTTTAATTAAGCATTTGTTGTTTTGCTAATTGATTTATGAGAACTTTATAGTATCTAGCAAGTAAAATATCCTTTTGTGATGTTAGTTACAAATGCTGTTTCCCAGTTGGTTTTTTCACATTGTAGTGTTTCTCTATGCAGAAATTCGGTTTTTTAAAATTAATAAACTTCATCCATTAGGGCAGTTTAGGTTCACAAAAAAAATGAATTAGAAAGTACAGGGAGTTCTTGAATACCTCTGTCCTTAAATGTGCAAAACCTCCCCCACTATGGACATCCCACACCACAGTAGTATGTCTTGTAATGATGAACAATTGATCGAACAATCTATTGATATCAATTCAGTTTGATTTTTCAATTTATTTTTTTAGTTCTTTTTTTATCTCTTAGACTGATGTTTTTGAAAATCCTTTGTTCTTCATACTAAACGTTACCTTGTAACAATAATGATAACAATGACAATAATAAATAGTACTAATTCATATTAACTTCTTAGTCTGTACCAGGCACAATTCCTCACCACAGCTTGATTAGATAGGTTGAATTATTAACTTCATTTTATAGAAGAGAAAATAGGTCAGAATGTTTAAATTACCTGTTAAAGTCACACAGTTAGTAGAGGTGGATTCTGTTCCAGGTAGTTTGGGTCCAGAGTTCATACTTTTTTTCTTTTTTTCAAGATTTTTATTGGGGAATTGAGGGAAGAGAACAGCGTTGGGGAATTGGGGAAGGGGAACAGACAAGTTGCTGTCCTTTTGTTCTTCAGTCTAGTTATGGAGACATTGCTTCACTGACCCATGTTGGTATTATCATTGCGCTCTTCACGGATGAGGCAGATTAGTCACCAGCCTCTGGACATGGCCGCTCACAGTGGCTCTTGGCAGCTCACATCAGCTGCCAGCCACTTAACGCTGGCTGCCAGCCACTCACTGTAGCCTATGGCAGCCCACTGCAGCAGGGGCTGCAGCTATGCCATCCCAGGGACTCACAGCAGCCCAGCTCCAGGTGGAGCTGTTGTTCACCATCTTAGCTGTAGAGGGCAGTGTTACTGGCCCTCATATGTGGGATCCAAACCGGGCCCGCTGGCGTCCCAAGCCACGTCTTAACCAATGTGCCACTCGGCTGGCCTCAGAGTTCATGGTTTTCAACCAGTATGGTATACTGCTCATGTTTAATAATTTTATATTCTTTATGTACTTGTTTGGTATATTAGGTTGGAGGTAGGAATTCCACCTTATTTTTGGACTGCTTGGGTAGAGGAGGAGACACCAAAGAGGAGTTATAAAGAATTCCTCATCATCATGGAAAAAAAGCAATGGATGCAGTAGACTTCCTGGGAAACTGCTGAGATTTAAGATTAGGAAATGTAATCTGGCAAGATAAAATGATGTTGGTGGTAGGTGTTTCAATGGAATGGGCTGAAGCTGAAGTCAGATGGGAACTGTGTTGGGTATTAGAAAATAGAAGCAGGAGAACAAGTCTTTTGAAAAGTGGATGTGAGTATGAGGAGGGGGCAGGGCTGTAGAGTAAGGGAAAACAATTATTTTTCAGGAAGATGAAAGAAACTTACAGATGTTACAATGCTGATAGAAAGGATTTAAATAGAGGAGATTAAAGAAGATACAGGATGGAAGCTATTCTGTGATTGAAGTTCCTGAAAATTAAAGAGAGGAGGAGCTCTGAAGTACAGATGTAGAGATTAGCTTTGTATGAAATGCTCCTTTATTTCTAGAAGGTGTGGAAAAATACGGGTGCAGATACAAGTGATTGTGAGCTTGTTCCTGGCAAGTGATAGTCCCCATTTGATGGTGTGTGTTTTTTCTGTGAAGTAGGAGTCCTCTAGAAGCTTGAGGGAAGTTGAAGGTGTGAAGAGGAGGTTTGAAGTTTGGGTGAGGAGAGGAATTGATGAGGAAAAAAACTAATGGGATTTTTGAACATTGTTGAAGGCTACCCACTGGAAGTTGGCGATAACAGCATGAGTTAAATTTTATTTTCCAGCGACTTTCAGGCCATCACCCTTAATATAATTAATACTCTTTAATCATTCACTACCACCCTAGAATTAAAAAATAGTCATACTGCTTTTGAAACTTGCCAAGTTAATGTTTTGTGGAGTGTTGAATAAATTTGAAGAAGGATGAAAAAAATCACTTCTTTTCACTTCATTTTGATACTTTTAAGTAATGGAGAACATTTCTTGGAAATAGATTCTGAATGTGTATGCTGATTTATTTAACTTCTGTTCACATGGATGTCACCCTTGGATAACTTGCAGAAGATTATAAGATGAAATTGCATATTTTAAGTTTAAACATACATGGTCCTGAATGCCTAAATGCCAGAATAATACATATAGTAATAGTAAACACATCTTTCTTAAAGTATAATTTTCAAAACGAATGGAAAGTTTTCCAGCAGGGTCCTTAAATCTAAATTCATTCATTGTTAAATGTGTTTTTTTTGTTTGTTTGTTTGTTTGTTTTGTTTTGTTTTTGTTTTTTGTTTTTTACACAGGGTGTAATAGGTGTACAGCTGGTTGTTACAATGGTGATGGCCAGTGTCATGCAGAAGATTATACCTCACTATTCTCTTGCTCGATGGCTACTCTGTAATGGCAGGTAAGTCAAGGATAGGCTGACTGTGACTGGCACTTTCAAATCTCTATTTACTTTACCAGACTGATTAACTTCCTAGATAAATAAGCACTAATTCCTGTTTTCTAAAAACATGGCAAAGGAATGTCATGAAAAAATTAAGCTTCCTCATTGTTCTTACTGGAGATATTAGTAGTTTATCTGTTTAGTACACAGGTGATAGGATCATGGTCAAGAATTCAGTGCCTCCTTTTCCCTGCCCGCTTTGTCCATGGCCACTGAAAATACCATATCACTTTTCTACTTACCTTTTTAAAAAGTTGGTCAATGAAAGAATGAGACTGTAAATTGAAATGCTTAAATATTTTCACCATTGTTGGAAAACATGACTCAAAGCATATGTCCTATTATTGGAGGCTCATTCGAGAGTTTATTATAAGTTAGGGGTTCTTGGTTTCACTGCAAAGAATTTTAAACTTAAATTTTAGCAAGGAAGGGGGTTCAGTTATTTTGTAGGATTTTAATTTTGTCCGCTGCACTACAAGCTTACTACTGCCCCCATAACCTTCACAAAGGAACTAAGCTGTCTTGCTGAAATTTGTACGGTAAAATAATAAAAGCAAAAATAAGGAAGTTAAATATAAGAGAGAATAGTGAGGCAAAAGTAGGAAAACTATCCACACAGAAATACATTTCAAAATCCTGTGTTAATTATGCAAGGTAAGTTATAGATGTGGTTCTAATCCTATAGTTTTACTCTGATTATTCATCTCCAATAAATAACCAAACTGTTTTCTTTTGTTTAGACCTTTTGACTTTAGAAAACAGTGGATAGCTCTTGTCTTTCTAAAGATTTCATATACTGCAAGATAAATAATAAACATTTAAGGGCCAGTCTAGCCACAAAGCTTAGATTTACTCCATGGAACTTATTTTATAGTTTTAATTATTTATATTTTTTCCTCTGTATGCTTTGTACTTTTTCCATATCATTGCTAAAATATAGGAAAATATTATTTAGACTGCTTAAAAGATTTTTTGAATACTATGATATTTGTGTGTGTAATGTCTGAGAGAACAGCTGTTTGAGAATATGTATTAGCAAAATAAATAATGACTGAAGTTATAGTAAAGTTCAAAGCCTAGAGCTATTAATAAGTGCAATATGTATCCCCTGTAACTAGTTTTTAATATGTAGGGTTATGCCCTATGTAATCTTTACTTTTATTTGCTTAGCAAAACCTTTTTCTATAGATCATGAAAGAGTAAACGTCAGTTAGGCAAATATCATTAATTTTAAATAAATGGAATCTGAATTAATAAACTAGATAAAATAATACATTAAGGCAGCTTTTTTCTACTGAGAATTGCACATTTCTAGACTGTTTTGTGACGAGACTCCAGCGAGACTTCTAGATCCCTTTGGCTGTAAAGATCTTGGCAGCCTTCTCACATTTTAGTTTATAGGCAATTTCCATGTTCTTACATAACCTGCTTTCCATTTGTTTCTGTAAAACATACTCACAGGTAAAAACTAAAACTTCAGAGATTGAAAACCTAATTCTCTTCTTGTTGTTAGTATTTGAACAATGTATTATATTTAAAGTCTTCACTCTTTTGACAAGTATGTGTCACAAGTATACCTACTACAAATTTGAGGGGGAACTCAACCTTTAAAAATAAACATGAAGTTGATACTTTCTGATCTTTTTTTTTTTCCCCCAAAGTTGCAGAAAAGGAGTTTATTAGAAGAAAAAATACATTTCAGAGAAACAGAAGCAGGCCCAAACAGTAGAGAATGGCTCAAGGGCCATTCTTGGAAGAAAAAGTACACTCCAAAGAGTTAGCGGGCCAAGTTAAAAGAGCAAAAGGCTTTGACTGGCCAGGACTTGGAATTTTTATCCTTTTTTCTCTAGAATGGGCTTTTTTGATAATCTTGATTTACCTTTGTAAATACTATATTTAATGTTAATTAATGCTCCCTCGAATTCCAAATCAGATTCCAACGGTACCAATCAGCATTTTCCAGTAATGGGTACTCTTCTACTATAGTTACATTTCCTCCATATTTCGTGTTTTTAAGATCATTTACCTTTCTTTAATGTTAATCCTGAAATGTTTAGATCATGAAGCCAAGTTCCTAACTCCATTGAATAAAATCATTGATTTTACCCTTTTGGGTTAGCTACTGTTTTACCAACTTTTTCTGATATGAAATGAAAGTTTTAATATTGAGAAACCCCCCAAAAAAGTTCTTACAAATTGCTCCTATAAACACTTATTGATCAGAAATGACAGTTTGTATTTTAAACCATATGATGCTGCTGAGTTGAAGACCGAGAAAAACTTGAGGGCATTCTTTATCATCCATGAAATGCTTAAAGGAATTTAAGGGAAGAGGCTCTGGAGGACTTTTTAAATTATAAATAGTGTAGGATGGCTTGGGAATGACTATTGCGTAGAACTATTTAATATAACTATTCAAGTGAATATGTATAGATACCACAGTAGGTTAATCACAAATATGACAGAAGAAGCTTTTTAGTTTCTCTGTATGTTGTCTTAATATTTATTCCACTTGTATCTTCAAATTGTAATACATATTCATATTTTTCATAAAATTTATGGCTTCTCTTTTTGTATCATATAAATTAATTTCTGTTTATATCTCTCATCAACCACTGTCTCTTTTGGAATGGAGGGTTTAAAGTGGCACCTGATTCTATTATGATGACTTGAGTAAGCCTGCAATTTTCCTGAAGTAAATAAATAACCTTGAAGGAATAAACAGTGGTTGCTTATAAATTAGCAGACTGGTGATTTTTAATATAAAAAATTGACTCGTTTTCTGGCACTTGTTAAATAATGCTTATACATGTATTGCCATTACTATTGTATATGTAGTTTTTTTTTTTTTTTAAACAAAACAGAACTTCATAGGCTGGTTATTTCTGCTACCTCATTTGGATCTGTGCACTCTGAGCTAAGCAGGAGATGCGTTCGGATATCTTATGACTCAGAAATCTCAATGTCTGAACTTAATAGAAGTTCCTCATTCAGTTTCTTCAGACAGGAGTGAGGGTCAAATGGAATCAGAGTGTGTTTGGGCAGCTCTCCAGGTGATCCTTCACAAAGTGTTGTTTCAAGGATTCAGTATCCTTCAAGTGGTGACTTAGGGTTTCTAAGCTTCCTCTGTCTTGTGGCTCCTCTTTCTCCTGCTACCTTGGAGTCCTCTGTTAGAGGCTTTGCCAGGTGGCAAGTAGAGAGAGAGGGAGGGATCTTTCAGGAGATCATAGGGGCCATGCTTAGAAGTAGAAGTATCATTTTTGCCCACATTACATAAACTAGTGCCCTGTGACTGACTAGTTCGGGCCAAAATGGCGAGGGAGGCTGGGACATGTAGTTTTCATTTTACCTAGGAATTAAAAGCAGAATTGATGAGTATCTAGTCCTCTGCTGTAAGTGATATTGTCTCCATTTTTACAAATGAGAATACAAGTTTTAACTTGAGTCACATTCACGTACTGAAAAATGAAACAAATCCAGGTTTCTTACCCTGGAAGTCTGCTTCACAGTCTAGTATTTATTTGATTTTTGGCTGCTCCTCCGTTCTAGACCTTGTCCTGGAACTGACGTACTTGAACAGTTTTGAATTTGGTGGAGGTGAACTTTTCTATAATACAACCACTGGGACACTCCTGTTGGCAGTTTCCAGAGTAATTTATGTAAGATTTTCCTTTTTCTATTTTTTTTCATAGCTGTACTTAGTTTTAGGCGGTATCCTTCAGGTTATAAGTAGTATATAGTTTCTCTTTACTTACTGTATTCTTGTGACTACATAGCCACATGTAGATCAGTGAAGGTCATTTTTAGTTTAGCATTGATTTTGCTAAACATCAGTGATTTGTTTAGGTAATCAAATTTTGGTAATCAAAATCAATCAACATCAGCATTGATTTTGATCACTAAAAGCAGGCTAAGTATGAAGTAGAGTTTAAGAAATATCTATTGTTCATATTATACCTTTCACCTCACCATTTGAAATTAAATTTATTCGACATTTCAAATTATAAATATTTTGCATTCCATTCATCCAATTTTTAATAGAAAAATATTTTTCTTCTAAAAAATATTGTCAGTTCTCTGTTTTTTGTTTTTCTTACATGCCTTTTCATATGACTTACCAGATTTTGTTAAAGGGATTCCTGCTTTAAGAAGAACTTCAGTAACAAGATTTCTTCTGCCAAAACCAGTGAGCTCAACTGTGAAGGGTCTAGTTCTCTCAGATTAACCCATTTCCCCCTCCTTCCCCAAAGGAAGAAAACTCTTGGGAAGTTGGTGTTTCTGTACCTTTAGTGTGAACTGCTTTCCCTAATATAAGGAACACTTGTTTTAACAGTTGCTCAGATCACCTTAAGATGTTAGTTTTTTATCATATCCAACATACCATACTGATTTGTAGCCAAAGTATTCTCTCCTTTCTCTTGTAATGAAAGTTCCTTTTTGTTTTGAAGTTTGCTTGGCCCCCCTTTTCATGGAGAGGTAAGTGATAGGTTACATTCTTTGTACATTTGAATAGTGGGTTTTGCATGAGGAGTAGGATTTTGCCTTTTTTCCATAATAGCTTCTTTGCTGAACCTGCTTTCTATTTCCCTGATTGTTCAACTCAAACCTTAATGCATTTTTTCTACCCCTTTGCCTCCCTATTCTCACTATGGTCTGCTACTTCCCTTCATATGTCCCAAATAGAAAATATGTTATGGTCAGATTTATTCTGATTTTGTCTTATCCAATATTGGGTAAAGAGGGTGGAACAACTACTTCATTTTCGATTGCTCTAAGTCTTTTTGCCTGTTCTCTTTTGCATGTTGCCTGATTCACACATCTGCAAGTTCCCTTTGGTGAGAGAAACGTACTATTCAAATGCACAGTAGGTGGGACCTGTGACCTAAGGGAAAGGTTTAAACCTTCAGCTTCTATCCTTATGGAATGCCTGAGCCCTTGCTCTCCTTCCCTTAACTGTCTTAACTTCCAGTTCCAGAATGTCATGATATTCTATTAAAATTTCCAATAATTAACAGGAGACTGTATATACATAGATGTGTATGTAAATTTTGGAGATTTAGAATGGAGACTAAAGCTGTCTTTAGTGACGTATGTTTTATACTCTGAAATAGAGTTTTGTATGATTACTTATGTATTAAAGCTTTTCAGCATGCTCTCAGTACTGAGTTTTTCTATATTAATGTTCAGATTTCCATTTAAATTTCTGAAATTTTTACTCCTGAAAAATTTTTAAGTGGCTTGCTTCAAATGACAGTAATACTTAAATTTTTTAAAGAGCCTGGGCCAATACATTCTACATTTTCTGATACATATTTTTTTCAGTGCTATTGAACTGCTGTAGTAAGAAGGTCATATTTTATAAGAGATTTATACAAGAAAATTATTGAAGATTATTTCAATAATTTTGTGGTATGTAACATGAGGTTGGCTTTATTATCTGAGACACTGCTGACAATCTGAACCAAAGTGTAAAAAGCCACTGAATAACAAAGGTAAATGTCATACCCTGAAATCAATACATTTTAAATGCAAGAGGCTCTTTTTTTTTGCGAGATTTTGTTAATACTTTTTACTTTTTTTTAAAGTATTTTTTCTATTACAAAAACAACGTGTCTACGATATAGAAAATGATGGCAAATTGATAAAAAGGGAAAATCAGGAGTAATGGACTCTATTCCCACCAGCCAAAGATTATCACTGTAAATTTTGTTGTATTTCCTTCTAATCTTTTCTGTTCATATTCTCGCTAAATGGTTGTGAGATTATATTATATACAATTCTGTATCATGTTCCTTTTACTTAACATATTAACATAAAGCATTTTTCTCTAATTGTATTTTTTGTAACCTTTATAAACTCCCACAGAGAATCTAAAGCTAATAAACTTGTATCTGTCTTCCAAGCCTGTATTAGAAAGGCATAGTGCAGCAGTTATAAGCAGATTGCAAATCATTTTGTTGAGACAGTCATACCAAATAATAGGAAAGGAAAAGATGAAAAATTGAGACCAGAACTTAAAGTATGGTAGATGGTAACCATATGGTATGGAATCAAACTGTATGAAGTACTGACTCTTGAAAAATTGTGCTACTGTACTTCATACAGGTTTTCCTTTAAATTCATGATCTCAAACCTTAGCTGGCCACTCCATGCTGCTTGGCCTTCTTTGTGTGCTCCACTGATAGACAGCTTTTTTAGCCCAGATTCTTTCTCCTCAAACGTTATGTATACCTGCCTCAGCCACATTCTAAGCTCTTGAAACCAGAATCCATAGTCTAATCTTTACACCACCAAACCCACAACCCCAGTTACATGTGCATCCTTCCTTTTTTTTTACGTTTGTATTAAGTTTAGCCTGTGATGAAAATATCCTTTTTGTCATAATCTAGTTCCTGCACTTGTGCTCCGTACCCCTCTAACCTTCACCCAGACTCCTTCTTTAGCCAGTTCCTCTCTTCTGTGTCATGAATTGTTTTCTTTCTGTTGAATTATTCCGGTTAGCACACACACTTAAAAAAAAAAAAGGATCTCCCATTAAACGTAACAACAACAAATAAAGAAGAGCCACAGGCCTGGTTACCTCCTTTGCTCCTTAAAAGCAAAATCTTTCTTATATCCATTCCTTAGTTTTGTGCTTATTTCCCTGTTTTCCTTTATAGTCACATTTGTTACATGCATTGTTTTCATAGACGCTATTTTGTTACTTCCTTATTAACTAGTCTTCTAGTGCATTTTATTTTCTCCTTAGGTGATCTTATTAATTCCTACAGATTTAAATAACACAATTATGCAATGACCTCAAGTTATCTTGGAATTGTAGATTCTAATATATAGTTGCCATCTTGATATTTTCACTTGATGTCTCAAAAGTCCTAAAAAACTCATGTTTAAATTCTTTTTTTTTGAGGACAGTGTCACTGGCCCTCATATGTGGGACCCGAACCGAGGCCGCTGGCTTCTGAGGCCAGCGCTTAACCACCGCACCACTTGGCCAGCCCTCCTGTTTAAATTCTTCATTTCTTGCTGCACTATTCCTTCTTAGAAAATGTACCCTTTCAAATTGGAAATGTAGGCATCGTCCTTCATTCCATACCTTTTTTCACTCCCTGCCTTTAGTCCATCAGTAAGACCTGTTGATTCGATGTCCAAAATAGCTCCCTGCTAGTCTTGCTTGCCTCTTAAGTCACAAAGCAGCAAAAGAGAAGTCTTAAAATGTAAACCAAGTCCTTTCTGTTGCTTTGAGACCATTACTTTGGTATAAAGTCTAAACTCCGTACCATGGCCCAGGAGATTTTGTTTGATCTGTTCCCTTCTCTCTCCAGCCTCCCTTGTGTTTCTCCTTGCACTGGTGCTACTGCCTCGCTGGCCTTTTGCCTACTGCAGTGTTCTATGCTCCTTCAGGCCTTTGTGTTTTGGGACATGCTGTTCTCTGCCTGGAATGCTCTTCCCTTCCATTCTTCTCATCCTTCAGGTTGCTGGGTAAATGTCATTTCAGAGAGGATTTTTCCCCACCTAATACATACTACTTATGTCTCTCATTCACACCACTTGTTTGGTTCCTTTGTATGGTGTCCAATTTATGCTTTTCATTGGTTAAATTCTGCCCCAACTGGAATATAAGCATTAAAGAAAGCAGGGACTTATGCTTTGTTGTGTGTGATTAATCCTTGTTGCCCAGCAGAGGACTTGACCACAGTGGGCTCCATAAATATCTGATGAAAGAATGGTTGATAGATGAGTAACAGACTAGAAGTGGCCCTAAGAGCACCTGGCTTCCTCAAATTCCAGCCTCGAACAAATAATTGTTAGTAAAGAAGATGACCTGAGTTATCCAATAAGGAGTATAATAAATGCAATCAATTTTATAAAAATGGGTTCACAAATTAAGGTTAAACAATCTTAAGTATATTTTAAAAGAAAATGGGTCCTAGAAAATGTAAGGGTCTTAAAATATTGGGTTGTCGGAAAAGTCATGACGTATTTTTTCTGTTTTTTGTTGCAAAAATACACCATGACTTTTCTGACAACCCAATATTTTATTATTATAAGGCTCTAAATGTAACTTAACTTTTCTTACACTAAGAGTTCTTTCACCGATGACTTATTTCTCAAAGCTAAACAACTAATTTTAGTCTTAAATGAAGTATTGTTTAAGTGTTCTTCTAAATGTTATGCACTCAATTCTTATCATTTGTGGATTCTATATTGTGATTTGACTACTTGCTAATGATTGTAAAATTTATTTATTAAAACACTATAAAATCCATAATTGTGGTGCTTTCGAGGTGGTTTATAGACACTTGCAGAGTGGCGAAATGTTTCATTGGATCTTTGTCTGTTTTCCCAGATGACGCCTTATTGTTTCACCTTTCATATTGTAAACAGATGTCCTTTTCGTGGTCTGTTTAGTGCCACGTTTCTCAGTTTTGCTTTTTGTTGGTGACTTCACTTTAAATGGCCCCCAAGCATAGTAACAAACAGCTGTCTAGTGTTCCTAAGTGCAAGAAGACTGTGATGTGCATTATGAAGTGAATTTGCTACAAATATTCACAGAACTCGGGAAAACACAATACTTATGATTACGATTATTAGATAAGCTTTGTTCAGGCATGAGTTACAGTGCTTTTGGCCATGAATTTAATATTAATGAATCAACAGTACATATTAAATAAATTACCTTTAAACAGAAACACACATAAAACAAGGTTATGAATTGATCGGTTGATGAAAATGTGACCCAGAGGCTCGCGGGAACCTAACCCTGTATTTCCCCTAGGAGGAATGGTTCAGTGTTCACCGCGACTTTATACAACATAACTAGCGCGAATAATGAGAATTGACTGTAAGTTAAAATTCTGGACTAAAATAGAAATTTCAGGAAGTGTCTCCTCACCCATGTTAATTATAGTTTAGGGACTTTTTAGTTAGGATATATATTTTGTTTTAAAACCCCTAAACTAAGAGGAAAACTGAATTCATTTTGGTTAAGTGATCCTTATTGAATACCTAGTATATACCATTAACTGTACTTGTTTTGAAATAATATAAAAAAACAACTAAGTCATGAAATCTTCACGCCAAGAATTTTTCAGTTAGGGGAATATTCCATTTTAACCCAACTGGTTGATACCAACTGCGGTTGAATTTTGACACTAACTACCTGGAGTTAGCATGGACACCACTGGTTAAAAAGAAAGTCCTCCATTAGAATGTACAGGCTTCTGATGCCAGCTGAAGTACTTGGGGTCCCCGAGCCACACATACTTCTGACACCCAGCTACTGACCACAAATTAGGGCATTTTCACAACCTTCTCAGATTCAGTTTGCTAAAATGACTAGAGCTTGGTAAAATGTTATACTTATGATTATAGTTTTATTATAAAGATTACACATAGGATGAGGTTTGGGAAGGAGCACAGAGTTTTCATGCCCTGTACTGGTTGAGTCAGGGCATGTCACCCTCCAGGCACACCTTTGTTGACCCTCCAGGAAGCTCCTGAGCTTCTGTGTCCAGAGATTTTATCGAGTTTCATTAGGTAGGGTTGGTCACACAGGTGACATTGGCTACACGATTGAACTTAATCTCCTGCCCCCTCTCCTTCCCTCCTGGAGGTCAGATGGCTGAATTCCAGTCATGTGGTTGATATTTCTGGTGACTGGCCTCTGGCCGAAGCTATCCAGGTACACACCTCATTAGCATCACAGAGACATGCCCTTTCACTCAGAGAAACTGGGACGATGACCAGATTCTTTTTTATATCACCAGGAGACTGCCTTATGAGCAGTAAAAGGTAAATGTGGAGTTTGCCAGATAGGGGCCTAAGTGTTTACAAACAGAAGAATATATGCCAAAACACCAAGGAATGAATCAATTTGTGAAATAAAATGTCATTTAGTGTAGATAGAATGTCATGTTCAGAAGTGGAACTGTTGAAGGGGAGTCCAGTGAAGTAGACAGAAGTCAGATCTTGAAAGGCTGTGGAAACGGGAGCTTACAAACTTTACACATTTGGGCCTTGTAATGAGTGTTGTAACATTAATGGAAATTTTCAAATATATACAAAGAGTAGACAGAATAACATGAATACATAATGACTATAATGAGCTCCCATGTACTCATCACAATGAATAGCTGGTGGCCAGTTTGTTTCATCTGTGTACCCCTTCATCTCTCTTCCCCCAGAAAATATTATCTGTAGCAAATATTTCATTCATGGGCATTTCAGTGTATATCTCTAAAATACATGAGCTTTTAAAAAATTACTAGAATCCCATATTACTGCTAAAGATTTTAGTATTTTTTTCACATCAGATATCCAGTCATTACTCAAATTGCCAGTTCTGCAGTGCTTTTAAAAACAGCAAATCAGTTGCTAGTGTATTTTTTGATTGGGGTATTTCACTTTAAAAATCTACATTTTTGCATTTCAAACATTGGAAGGTTTAGCAATACTAGGTGTATGCTTTTCTCTTATGACAGCAGGCCCTTGGTGGAAGTCCTTGCCTAGCTTGCCAAGCTGCCTTCTCACTGCTTGACCTGTGAGGAGTCTTGGAAAGGATTTAAACAGGCATATATCTTGATAAATTTGCATTATGGAAAAATAACTAAACGTAGTATCAGAATGCCTTTAGGAGAGTGTCCTGGAGAAAGGCGAGGAGACCAGTTAGCGTCTTGGTCATAGAGCTAGAGAGTTAGCTATGCTGAACGAAGGTCTAAACTAAGGTCCTTTCGGGAGCAGGCAAGTTGAGTTTAAGAGTTAATAGAATTAATAATAACAGGTGGAGAGGGCACATTGAAGATAAAGCCTGCATCTCAGATTTGGGTGCCTGGTAGATGGGAAGTTCGAGTTAGACAGGAAATTGAGAATAAGCAGATGGGTGCTTGGAAGGAACTAAATGTTTGGGTGTTTTGACTGGATGGTGGCAGTGAATAAACCCAGTTGGAGCCCTCACTGAAGAGGGTTAGAGATTGCTAAGAGTAAAGGATTTTTTAAGTACAATGATTTACTCTTAATTCTTATATACATAAAGTTTGAGAATCCTCCAACTAAATTAAAGGAGGGAAAGAAAGGAAAGCAAAGCATACACTTACCTGTAATTTTGAAAGCAATCAAAGGATCCTTTAAGAACATACCAGTTCCTTTTGTGCAAATGAAGGGAAGGGTAGAGAATTTTAATGTGCTCTTGTGGCCTACCTGCAGAGCTTACTCCATTTACTTTTAATAGCAAGCCTATATCATCTTAACATATATTAATATATTGTTAGATATAAGAAATACACCTGCAAACAGCATTTTAGGGTTTGGCGTCTACACATGCTTGATGGCTGGATTTGAATCTGAATCCTTTTAAGGCTTAAGCAGTAGTATCTGTTTCAGATTAGTTTTTACCAGGTATGTCCTGCAGTGTATTCACAAATAGAAAACTCAATAAATATTTGAAGACTAAATGAATAATTCTGATGATTTTAATTGCTTTATTTAAAAGGATTCCTTTTTTCTTAGTTTAAGGTGGTATCAGCATCCTACAGAAGAAGAATTAAGAATTCTTGCAGGAAAGCAGCAAAAAGGGAAAAGCAAAAAAGATAGGTAAGTTATATTGTTGAGCTTGTAAACTGTTAAATATTTGATACAATTTATGTAAATTTTTGTACTTTAGTTAAAGGAACCTTTACTAGTTATGCCATAAACATTTGATAAATTTGTGATCAAAACTCATGATCTAAAATAATATTGAATCGCCCTTTTAGAAAACCCCACATGCAGTCATCTAAGATATAAGCACAAGCGATTATTTTAGTTAAGAATAGTCAATTTTATTCTTTGAAAACAACCATCATTCGCATTAAAATTTAGTGTGGGGGAGGGGAGGCTTGTTGGGTTGAGACCTATAACCCATGTCTTTAAAAGTAATTTAAAGATACCAGTTGGTTTGGGTTTTGCTACCACTTAGTATTTGATATCAGGTGAATTCACCTGATATCAGGTAAATTCACCTGATATGGTCCTCTGTTTCCACATTTTTAAAATAAAATGGGTGGGCAGTATTACTTCTTAGATCCCAATTAGCTGCTGAATATTATTTTGATGTTTAAAGTTTATGAAGAAAACTGTTTGCTAACTAAACCTCACTAAATGTACCACAGCAGCCTCATCTGTGAAATGGAAGGACCAAACAGTAGATTTGAAGGATCCTTCCAGCTTCAGAATTTTATATCTCTATTTAAATTGAATTCTCAAGGAAAGTGCTTGTTGATTTACCTCTCTGAATGGGCCTTAATTTCATCAGTGGGGAAGGAATTCTTAGGACCTGAAACTGTTATTCTATTATATTATAAAATGTGAGTGATCGATAATAAATTGTCAAATTTTTAAAAAATTTAAAATTCTTTAAAAATTAATTATTTGCATGAAATTGGAAATTTGAAAAAGTTGTCTTTTCCGATCTCACTACCATTTTCTTTTTCGCTTTTAATTACAAAAAACTTAAAGCTCATTGGAATATTAAGTGTAAATCCTCCTCTGAATTCCAGTAGTTAGTTATGTTCTGTAATAAACTATTCCTATTTAATATTATAATTTCCAAAGCACTTTTAAACAGTTTTACATAATCTTCCCAACAACCCTGATTAGCTATTAATTTAATTTATATTTTACTATTGAGGAAGTTGTTGATCAAAGATGTTAAATGAATTGTGCATGTTTACATAACTATTAAGAGTTCGGATTAACCAGCCCACCTCTGCCTATTCATAGCTACCATGTTGAACATTTGTAAAATTTAGTTATGTAGTATAGTGCTTATTTTACAAACATGTGCATTCTTATTGTATGCCTTGTCAGTAATTCTGTTATTTTTCCAGTAATTTTTGTATGTTGAAAATGCTTTACATCTACAAAAAGATGTACTAAATGACACTGTCTTGTTTCTAGTGGCAACAATTATGATTTGATTTATTCACATGAATTAGTATTTTTACTAAGGTTTTCCCAGTTTATATTTAAGAATAACTGCAAAATTGTATTTTGGTATTGTAATTACTGTTATTGAATCTTAGTTGATTACTTTCCAAATATGTTTGATTGTCTTTAAAAATTAAATTTAGGAATGATGTATGTGTACCTGAAGAATTGTTTTCTTCCATCTGTGGTTCTTTGTGAAAGCTACTCTGGGTTGACCTTTCATGTTTCTGAATTTCTCATGCACATAAATTTTAATATACTTTTAAAACTCTGACTTGTGTATAACTACAGATCTGTTTATATGTGTATATGTGTGTGCATGAATAATTTCGGAGCAATGCATTTTACCTCCACTTGTTTTTACTCTTATGCTTAAAGAAAGCGATAAGTTGTCTTTAAATCTACAGAAGAGACAGTAGGATAAATGAGGTGAAATGCCCTGATAGCAATTAAGCTTTTTTGTTCCTGTCACTGGAGGTAACTCTTTCCATGGTAATATGTATATTCACATAATAATTTACATCCACATTTTGTAGTCCTCTTTTAAAAACTTACTTTTGAGTATCCTACCTCCTTTTTGATGAAATATTAGAAATCCTGTTTCTTTTTCACTGAAATTGAAAATTAATTTGATATATAAGCACTTGGATAACAGTGTCGGTAAGTTATTTTTTTGTGTCACTTGTTTGATTTTTGTAGGAAATACAATGGTCACATTGAAAGTAAGCCACTAACCATTCCAAAGGATATTGACCTCCACCTAGAAACAAAGTCAGTTACAGAAGTGGATACTTTAGGTAAGAGAAATCTTGGTAAGATGTTCTGTAAAACTCAGTTATATATTATGCTACTGAAAATACTTCCATTTTTATCTATTGTGGTTAGACTTTTTGTTTTTCTAATTATTAAATTCACTATATAGGATATGAAATCTTTCTTAGAACTTAGAAGCTCAGAATGACTTCATTTGAATTGCATTTATTTCTTTTTCTATTCACATAACTCATAGTAAGCATTATTTTTTCCATTTTTCAGAAGAGGCTGACTTACATAAGTTTGTTATGCAGTTTCTGTTTATTCTAAGATCATAGTCAGTTTTCATTATTTTGAATTCTAGAGTTTTTGCTCAATCTTTGCCAGCCTGTTTCTTATATAATGTGACTTGCATAAATAACATTTGTATATTAGTATTGAATTACCTATATTTACAATAATTCCATTTTGTGCTCACATTTAGTAGAAAAGAAAGTGGTTTTAGAATAATGAACTGGATTAGGAATCAGAAAACTTTACTTCAGGATTCACTTTTATCCATTGGGTATCTGAATAAGTCATTGTTTTTTTTCCCAAATGTCAATGTTTATGATTATTACAATAACTAATTATTTTAAAATTTATATGAAATTATTTGAATCCTAGAAGAGAATGACATCGAATATATTATTGAAAACAGTGGTTTTCAAACAAGGCTATACATCAGAAACACTTCAGCAACTCTGTAAAAATAAAGAATCCTCATACCCACTGTTGGAGATTCAGTAAATCTAAAATGGGTTCTGGGAATTTGTATTTTTAAAAATGTTTCAAGTGGTTCTGATTTTTGAGCAGGTTTGAGAACTAATGGTTTACATAATAAGTGAAGAATTAAAATAACTTGGTTTTAGGGCCGGCTGAGTGGCGCGCTGGAAGCCAGCAGCCCCGGTTCGGTCCCACATATGAGGGCCAGTGACACTGCCCTCAAAAAAATTAAAAAATAAATAAAATAAAATAATGGTTTTAGAAAATAATTTGGATAGTATTGTATAAAATATCATTTTTGGCCCTTCTTGAATTAAATCACACCACCCCAGAAAAGCCTTAATAGAGTCATCTAGCCTCTCATATAGAAATCATTTTGAGATTCAGAGTGGCTTTAATTTATTCAAAAGTTGATTCTACATGTACAAAGATGTTATATATGCATATGGGAAGGGTATCCTAGAGCCCAAAAATGTCAATTAGAAAAAATACTAGTTAGTTATCTAGTATCATTAAGACTGGTTATGTCATCCTTGTTTTCTTTTTAACTGTTTTTCATGTAAAATTTAAAACATTTAAAAGTACTTTGGGCCGGCCGAGTGGCGCGGTGGTTAAGTGCTGGCTTGGGACACCAGCGGCCCCGGTTCGGGTCCCACATATGAGGGCCAGTGATATAAATAAATAAATAAATAAATAAATAAATAAATAAATGTACTTTGACTTTCTGATTAGTTATCATATTTGTTTTACTGTCCTATATGTGTGTTTACTGGTATAAAATGTTCAGACATGTAGAAATACAAGAATATATGTACATTTTCTCTGATTTCTAGTACAGATTTTTGTCATTTTTACTAATTAATGTTTATTAAAAAAAATTAGCTAATTAGCCTTAATAATAGCTTAAAATTCCATCCCCAATTATTAGACATTGTTATAAGTACTTGTATTAACTCATCCTTACCATTCTATGAGGTATGTAACTATCAAGCTTTAAAAAAAAACATAACTCATCAGATACAGGAGTTAAATAACTTGACTAAGGTTACACACCAAATGTGGTAGAGACAGTCGTTGAGAACTAGGCTATTTTAATGAACTTTAAAAATTGAAATTAGGGTATCGGGCTTCAGCACACAGCTTATTCAGTGTTTTGTTTTGCTTGTACAGTTTTGAGAACTAATTGTAAATGGTACTAGTTTAACAACTGGCCACATAATATCAAGAGCATTTCAATTAATCAGAATAACAGGGAGATGTTTATTTATGTTTATATTGATGCATTTATCAGTGAACATATGCTGTGTATGTGTGTTTAGGTAAAAGTAGAGAATTTTCTGCCTGAACTTTAGGTTCTCTTCAGGAGCTTAATGGAAACCACTGTACTTGATATACTCTGTTTTCTTTTGATTCCAATATTTTATAAAAAGGCAGCTACATAATTATATTATTGAATACAAAAAGAATACTTGGATTAAATATATAATCAAGGAAATGTATAATTTGTACTTCTGTTGATTGTATTATTGATATCTGAATAACTATCTTAAAATTACATCTCAGTTTGTATTAGCTATTCATTATAAGAACCTCTTAAAGAACATAAGAACATTTGAATGTCTCTTGGCTGTTTGCTGTTAAATTCCCTGCAGGAAGTTTGTGAGAATGTGGGGATGTATGGACAATTAGAACACTTAATTAAATTGTTAATAAAAATTGAAAACCTTTAGATACACAGATACTTGTTTATTTCTTCCATCCATTTCCCTGTCCTCCTTCCAGAAAGTTATTCAGAAGGCTCATCTGGGTGATTTAGAGGGAAAGAGAGAGGTAACTGGAGGATAGGAATCCTGCTACCACTTTGGGACAAAGTTTTCATACTGACTTTCAGAAATTATTATTAGGTCAATCACAAAAAAGGCTAAGTAACTCGAAACAAATTAAGAGAGTTAACTTGAAGCAAATAAAATATTTACCCAATCATAAAAGGATTTGGAATTTTTGCTATCACCTGATAGAGGTGTAAGTTTGGTTAGTTTGTTTTGATATTTTAAATAATTCTTACTCTGAATGGTATTTTTGAAATATTTTTTCTATAAATGTGTGATATTAAAATATCCTTAGGTATTACATTTGACAACTTAAATTTTTTCAAAACTGTGCAGATCCTTTTATTAAGTGTCCATGAGAACGTACAATTTGGAATTTATGTATGTGATTTATTTCCACATTTTTAGGAGCCCTTCTACAAAATGATGTTGATATTTTGGATTACACTCTGGCAGAAGTAAATCAGAATATCTGAGATGAAAAGGGAGATGGATTCTCATTTACTTTCAAAGAATGTTAATTTTAATCTCAACCCTTAAGGATGGAATAGTTTGTTTAAAACCGACAGGCATTTCATCAGCTTTTTTTGCAGGAACAGAAGAGGGAATAAAAAGTATATTTATTATTTTAATCTGCAGTAACTCAAAATTACTAACCTTCCACTAGAGTGGTTAATAACTAACATAAGTTTAGTTCTCTTCACAAAAATGATCATAAGTAAATCTGTAGTAGTCTACATTAAGTTGTATTCTAAAGTTAAAGTATCACAGCTCAGATTTTAAAAAAGTCTTGATTTGTAATTTCTGTAAAAAATAGCCAGTCAGCTAAGAAAATACCCAACTCATTTTGCAGTCATATATTTTTAAAATTTAAATAAGTTTTGGTAATCATTTCAGGTTTATTTAAATTATTCAATTTAAATAGGGTATTAAGATTTAGTTTTGGATGCCAACATTCTTGGTCTATTTCCTGCATTTTTAGATTCTCATAATTATAATCCTTATATTGCAAATCACCAGATAAAGTCTAGCATGTTTAGATAAACCCTTCTAAGCTGTTCATGAAAGTTTAAGTAAATCTTTTTTTTTTTTTTTAACCTTTATTTTTCAGCATTGCATTACTTTCCAGAATACCAGTGGCTAGTGGATTTCACAGTGGCTGCTACAGTTGTGTATCTAGTAACTGAAGTCTACTACAACTTTGTGAAGCCCACACAGGAAATGAATATCAGCTTAGTCTGGTGCCTGCTTGTTTTGTCTTTTGCAATGTATCCTTCAGAAGAACATCATCAATATTATTTTACCAGTTTGTTTTCCTTTTGCAAATAACACCATTAGATCTCATCTCTGATTTGAAACGGATTTTAGATCATTTGAGAATTTTTCTTTGTTGAAATCCTCTTTATTTAATTGAAAAAAATTTCAAAGTAGAGGAAAATAGTTTCAAAACTGAAATACAAAGGAAGATGCTAGTTTCCAGTCTTTTCTTTCCTATATGAATCTCATGTCACAGAGGAGTCACTTTTACATCTTTTAGGATTTTCTTCCGTATGTTTAAATGTTATGTGATAATGGTATTTCTTTAATTTTAGATAGTAGTGCACCTTTCTTCCCCTTCCTTTTTCTTCCCTTTTCTTTCAAAAAAGTAAGGAAATAACTTTTTTATTAAATCAGTAGTCGATTTTAGTTATATCTATGAAAATATTTATAGTTAAGCATTATAGTGTCCTTTTAGCTTCCTTGAACAATATTTTGTTATGTAAAAGCTAAACTCTTCTATAGATTTCTAAACCTCAGTGTTCACATACATCATTTCTGTTTTGTTTTCCATGGAAATCTCTCCCTGGAGCCCTCTGTTCTCTGACCTTCCCACATAGCTATTAACCATGGGATTTTCTTCACTGTTTTCCTAAGAATTCCCTCTGACTTTTTGGATCACATAATCTCCTCTTTCTTGGCTTAATCTCTTTTTTGACAGAGTGTGCTCTTCTACAGTGCCCTTAGGAAGGGTGGTTTTTTGGGTTTTTTTTGAAATCTTGTATGTCTGAAATTATCTTTATTTTTTTCCTCATACTCAGTTGACAGTTTGGTTTAGCACATATTGTGAGAAATAATTTTTCCTCAGAATTTTGAAGACTCACTTCTGCAATTGGTTGCCCTCTTGCTCTTGGCATATGCCACCCTTTCCCCCAACCCTTATATATTTTCTTTGTATCCTTTTGGTATCCTGAAACTTCATCCTTGTTTTAAGTTCTAGGTTTAGCTTTTAAATTTAAGTATTTGAGGAAACTCATTTCCTTTACTGCTGGGCATTATTTTTGTTTTCTTTTTTCTTATTTTTATTAAAATTAAACATTCTCTCCTCTATTTCCACCTCTCCAGAGGCAACTTCTCCTAGCCCCTTTCTCTTTGATGTTTACCTCTGTATTTCCATATGTATACAGGATCACTGCTGGATTTCAATTTTAGGCTCAAAACTATTGTCATTTCACTCCTGAAATGAAACATTGCACACCTGCCTGGGTTGTCACCTACCACTGATCATTTCTTATTCACCTCATCTTACAAGTATCATAATGTCCTTTTTAAGAAGAATATTCAGTGCTTATGTTATGATCATGTAAACATTATTCACAGGTAAATACTTGTCTTAATTTTTCATTTGCATTGTTTTCTTTGTATGCATTAATTCAGCCTCAAAGTTTTTTGGGTGTATAAATCTCTCAATATGTTCAGAAGAGTTAGGTTGTATGTCATTTTCATCTTCTTGGAGGGAGTTCTTCTGGAGCCCTAGCCTAGATTGGTTCACCTTTCCAACTAAAGCACAGGTATCCCCCTGAAAGCATCAGTTACTTCTTAGGTATTTTTGTGTCTCTTGAATTGGTGCTCTTTTTCTTATATTTCATGTTTGCCTCTTTCTTGGTTTACCTTCTCGTTTTGCTGGAGCATATCCTCCAGTATTATCTTCAGAAAGGTTTCATGGTAAGTACATTTTTTGTGACATTGCACACCTGAAAATATTTTTATTCTACCTGAATATTAATCGATCCTTTGATTGAAAATGGAATTCCATGTTTAAAATCATTCTCGATAATTTTGAAGGCATTATTTTATTGTCTTTGAAGTTCCATTCTTGCTCTTTAAGAATTCCAGTTGCCATTCTGATTTCTGATTTTTTTGTTTGTCTTATATTTTTCGTCTGTTGAATCTTAATCATCCTTTCTTTCGCCACTTAGTGTGTTGAAATATATTATGATGTGCCTTGTTGAGGACTTGTTTTTATCCATTGTGCTGGAATTTCACCAGTCTGGAAATTCATGATTTTAACTTCTAGAAATTTTTCTTGACTTATTTTATCTGTGATTTCCTTTTTCCATTTTCTCTGTTTCTGAAATGCTTATTGTTCAAATATTGGATCACCTACACTGGTTCTCTTAAGACTCTCATCTTCTTTCTCTCATACATATGTTCATGTTTGTATTTTTATATCTTTTATTTTTCTAGGACACTTTCTCAACTTTCAACCCTTCAGTTGAACTTTTGGTTTTAGCTTCTGCTGTAATTTTTAATTTTCAAGAGCTCTTTTTTTTCCATTTCTTCTCCCCCCACCTTTATGAATACTACT
Organism: Aselliscus stoliczkanus; assembly: GCA_033961575.1. Lineage (NCBI taxonomy): Eukaryota > Metazoa > Chordata > Mammalia > Chiroptera > Hipposideridae > Aselliscus > Aselliscus stoliczkanus. The sequence goes on from CM066728.1 coordinate 54,661,860, forward strand.
TGTTTTATGATGATGTTATCTTGTGTCTATTTGAGATACTGATAGATTTTGTGAAGGCTTTCTTTCTCCCAACTATCTTTTTACTCTTAGTTGATTTTGTTTGGTTTGGTTGCTGTCTTTCATGTTAAAGACTTTTCTTAGATGTGGTGATATTTGCCTGTTTATATTTAAGTGTAAGGCACTAAAAAAGCTGACTGGAAGCTTTGAGTACCTGGTTTAGCAAGTTGTTGAATCATTTAGATAGGCCAGAGATCATCTTTTCTACCCTCTTCGAAGCATAAATCTTCAGACTTTTTTCAGATGGGGAAAGTTTTAACTGGTTACTGTTTTAAAGTACTTACTTTTAGGAGTGCTTTTTTTCTTAATACCTCCCATAATCGCTGATACATGCATTCACACTTTCACCCATTGAGGGAAATATGTGGCATTTTGACCAGTTCTTTATCCTCTTTTTGGGAGTTCTGCAATAAAACCAGATTGCATCTTGGCTTTCCAATTGAGCTTCCTCATTTGGTTTAGTCATTTACTACTCACCTGCCTGCTTTCTGGCTTCCAAAATTTTACTGCTTTTTCTGTTTCATTCACTGTATTTATGTACTCAAAAACAAATTCCTTTATCATCATTTTGGTGTGGATTAGGAAGAAGCCAGAATAAGTGGATGTACTCAATCTGCTATTTTTATCCACAAGTTTTATATAGTCTCTTTGGTAAGATTCTCTGCTTTCTGTCTTTTTCAGAAACTCTTGTTAGGAGATGTTTGATTTCTTTGAATGATTCTTTAATTTTCTTATCTCTCATCTCCCATGTATTTTAATCTATATTCTTGATTTTTCTCTGAATTTTTTCTTTTAACCATTCTGTTGAAAGTTTTTATCAACTGTTATTTGTTAACTTTTAAGACCTTTACTTTGAATGTTCCATTCTTGTATCATGGATGTGTAATATCTTTTTATTTCTAAGGATATTAATATCTTTTAAATTTTAATTTGACCTTGCATTGTTTGAGTGCCTCTTCCCCCCTTTTTGCTTCAATCACTGTCATGTTAAAGATTGTTCTCAAATGTCTTGTGAGTTTTGAGTATCTGTTTACAAGGTGAGATCAAAAATTATAGTGAATGTTTAAATTAAAAGATTTGTTATAGGAAAAGGCACATTGCCATTAATCCCCCTCAAAATACTCCCCCTCGCTTGGAAAACACTTATGCCATCATTCCTGCCACTTTCGGAAGCAGTTCTGGAAGTCCTCTTTCTTGAGTGTCTTTAGTTGCGCTGTCGAAGCTGCATCGTTGTTCTGAATCAATTTGAAACATTTACCTTTCATGGTCATTTTGACTTTGGGGAAGAGCCAGAAGTCGCATGGTGCCAGATTTGGTGAATAAGGTGGATGAGGACACATGGTAACGTTTTTATTTGACAGAAATTGCTGTACCAGAAGTGATGTGTGACACTGAGCATTGTCATGATGGAAGATGAAGTAAAGATATTTCTGAAAGAAGACTTCCAGAACTGCTTCCGAAAGTTGCAAAAAGGGGCAGGGAGTGGGGTGGGGGAGGTACATTGATGGGGATTAATGGCAATGTGTTTTTTACTGTAATAAATTTTCTTTTCATTTAAACATTCACCATATATTTTTATCTTACCTCATATATTCCAGGAGGAGGCCTGAAATAATTGGAAGTTTTGTGCAAGTGCCTGGAACTTGTTGATTGGTGGGCCTTTTAGTGGATGATGAGTGGAGACCTGGCAACATTCTTGGAGGAACCTCTAAATATCAGTATCTGCAGGTTGTTGGGCGTATCATTTTCTACAGAGAAGGATTGTTCATTTTCTCATTTGTGGGGTATAAGTCTGACAGCTAGTGTTGTGGGAGAAGGCTCCGAGAGTCAGCATTTAGTGTGCAGGCATTAATTTAATCGTGTCTGTGTCAGTCCTACCCCCACCTCTCCTTGTTTTTAGCTTTTCATTGGCACCCTTAGTTTTGCCTGGTACTCCCAAGCCCAATCTTCTCTGGTTTAACATTAATTCTTCTGGGTTCTGCCAGAGTTGGGGAAGGGACATCATTCAAACTAATGATTAGGCAGGAGAGAAGATCTGGGAAGTCTGGTTACTACTAATGTAGACATTCAGCCAATCATTCTGTTTTCATCCATTCTGCAACCCTGTCTTCACAGGTACCTGCTGTCTTAAATTCCTGACTTTTAGGGCGTATCATGAATGAATTTTCTTCTTACTGAGTTTCTCCTCCTGTAGACCCAGCTTACCGGGAAAGCTGAAACCTACAGTGAATCAATTATTGCTTGTCCATCTACTTATTGTCTTCCAAATTTTGTTGCAATAGCTTTTCTACTGTCATTTCTTCCTATTCTTTGTTTTTGAGGGTTTTTACTTTCCTTCCTATGTGTTTTATTTCGTCATATTTTGGGAGTAAGCAGTGTAAATGCATATCTTACATCTTTTATATTCGACTAGAGATTGCTAAACTGGTTTTAAAGCTGTAAGTGGTTATCATTTAAATTATGTGATATGGGCCGGCCGAGTAGTGTGGTGGTTAAGTGCTGGCTTGGGAAGCTAGCGACCCCGGTTCAGGTCCCACATATGAGGGCCAGTGACACTGCCCTCAAAAGAAAAAAAAAAAATAGATTAAATTATGTGATATGATTGGGCATTCAACTACTGTGCTGTCTCTCTATTGACCCTTTTGGATTGATTTAGGTATAATTTAGACCAAAAGAGCCAGAACAAAGCCATATATCTTCACAAAGTATATATTGTACTGGGCAGAGTACAGATCATGTAGAAATGCTGACCCTGTGTGTCCGTTGAGAAACATTCCTAGATATCTAATGTTGTACTAATTTGAAGAGCAAGTTAAATGCAAGCATTTAAAAATACTACTTTTTAATTCTATAGTATTAAATATGTGAAAATACCTAGTCAGAATAAAGACCCATCTTTAAACATCAAGTCGTATGAAACACACTAAAAATATTTTATTTGATAATAAGCACTAGTTGACTATATATCATGTTATTTTTTCATGCTTGAGTTCTCATGTTCTCTGAAATATTGTTTATTATGGACAATTCTTTGCTTAATTTTCTTCATGGTTTATACATTCAATGTTAAAATACTGTTTATGGTATTTGTGTAGAAATGTATATTCTTGATACCCAGTTTTATTTAATGTATATACAGCCCTTAACACATTTTTTGCGGGAAACGAGTAAACTCGTCATATAACTCAAATGCCCGCTTACAAAGTGTTAATATCTACTTACCAGAGAAATTAGCAACTCCAATTATTGTTTATGTGAATAGATTTCATCTTTCATTTCAGTCAGTAATGCCTAATGTGAGAGCAAAGGTCCCAAACAGTCTTGAGCTCTGATCTGGCTCTGCTTAGTTTAAGTAGTGCACTTGTGAAAGGCACCAAACAATAGCATCCCTGCGGGAATCTAGTAGCTGGCCATCTCTCCATCCCAAAGAAGACAGAAAATGCTGAAGGGCTTTAGAATGCAAGCTATTTTCTGCCAACTTTGACCCTCCACAAAGTGCTAGGGAAGAAGGAGGAAAGTAGAATCGTGTCTATGCTTGGGTACAGGATTTTCCTTCAAACTTGCACCATGTGAGAAAATGACCTAGTTACTGCCTTCAGTGGCATGCAGGAAAGCAGAATTAAATGCAGATATCCAGATCAACACCAAGGAGGAGTCTGTTGATAGCCCATCTTATCTTGGTTGTATCATACTTGGTATGCCTTTCATACCCTATCAGCAGAGTCTAGCTACAGTGACCGCTGTCTGGCTTCTCTTTATTTTCTTATTGTATGTGCCTACTTATTAGTAGGCATATATCTCCATTGATTACATAGGCCAATAGCTCCACTTAATTGCAGAGTCACACATACATCAGTTGATTCAAAAATTCTCTGCAGTTGTTACTGATGAAATGTCCTTTATTAAATTGGTCCCCAAATTAGACACATATAACTTAAATAGTAGTTTCACTTAAAAATGAGAAAGAAAATGTTTTATTTCCAAGGTTATCCCTCCCAATCAGCTTTATTTGACATACTTATGTAGGACAATAACTATAATTTTTATAGAATCTTGAAAGTTTTAAAAGCATAAGAATGACTTTTTAAAATGCGCGATGCGAAAATCTTGAACCTTGGAACATAAAACAGCCATCTCTTGTCATCAGCTCTGCTTTTTGCCTCAACTGAGTTGTACATGCATCTCAGCTATCACACCTGCTTCCAATCTTACTCCTAAACTCAAACTTACACTCTTGCTATTTGTAATTCTAACCACCTATTTGACCAAGTCTCTGTGTTCTTTTTATGCTACGCTACATGGTATGGGAGAGGTAAAGGGTAAAGAAAGCCTTGCAGTAAGGTTGGAGCAGTTGTAGATACCGTCTTTTTTTCATTTCTTTTGGTATGATGGGCCCATGAAGTCTTAAGAGTCACTAGAGAAATGGCTACTGTTATAATATGAAGTACTTTTTTTTCTTTTATGTCTAAAGGAAAAGTTAAAAATGGAGCTTGAAAAAAACATCCTTTGGTGGCAGTAAAACTTTTAAAAATTAACACTACAATTTTTTTTTAGAAAAAATCTTTTCTTATGCATAAGCTATATCACAGAGTAGTATTGAGTCAATTATGTGAATTTGAGTGAGAAGAAAGCTATTCTACAAAGTGATAAAGCTTCTCAGTAGTCTTATTATATTTGGTTAAAGGATTGGATCATTAGTCACATTTCCACAGTGCTTATATTTTACAATGTGGATGATTTAAGATACAAAACTGTGTTATTTATGTTTTTAAGGCTGTGTTTTAAAATTTTAATTTGCCTTCCTTTCCAGACATGCAAATTTTATACAAAACAAAATTGTGAATGATTTAAATTGAAATAAACTCTTAAGTTTTTTCTGTGTTAAATATTCAGTTCTATATATAGATTTGTGAATTAAAGGTCTCTAATTTAAATGCTGTATTTGTTTGCTGTGGGAAATAGACAACTGCAGCAAACTAGTACAACTTAAGTCACCTTTTCTAAATTCCTTAAAAGGTTCCAACTCACTGTATTCTTACTTTACAAAAATGTTCTTCTTTAGATTAATAAAAACAGAACAGTAAACCCTGAAGTGAACTGTGTAAGATATCAAGTCTCCTAGGGAGAAAGAAACAGTTAAAGCTATTGAATCTGAGCCAAGGTACTTGTTTTGTCTTGAAAATTTTTACATGGCATGTTGTGCCAAAGCTTGTTCCTTTTATTAACTTTTGCAGATCTTCTGTGACATTAATGCTGCCAAATCATTCGCCTTTCAGGTCAAAGCTAGCATTACATAGGGAACTTGCTTGGGAGATAGAATTATATTTCTGTTTATGAATATAAAGTATGACATTTTTTTCTTTTAGCTTGGAAGTGACTATTTTCTTCCTGAATCTGAAAATTTAAGGCTGACTTTTGTTGTTTTGCTTTATTTTAATCTAGGAGGTTAGTTAATAGTATTTTTGTTTATTTGCTTTCTTTTATTTTTAAAGTCTGTGTTTTATACTTTCAAAAATCTTTGGGTATTAATTCTTTCCACACCCTGGCTAGGTTGAGGCAAACTAGCTATAAGCTTTTTGTGGGATGGGTTTCACAGATGAATAATTGTTTTTTGCCTATACCTAAGAGAATTTTAGATTCTGTTTCTTCCATTTTTAACTAAAATATATGAATTAAACCTTCATCTTGAAAAAAATATGAAAAATACTTTAATTAAAAATTATCCAAGGTGGGCCGGCCGAGTGGCTCAGTTGGTTAATAGCTCGCTCAAGAGTGCAAGCTGAGCGCTGAGCAACATATAGCTTAGCTTCCACTGGAGTGAGAGTGGAGTTTGTTACCTGGCTGCGTAGCAGTGATAGGAGGGGAGAGTTGGGAGTCCAATTTCTACTTATATAGAGGTCAACTCATACGTCTGTTTTCAGCTTACACTACATGCTGCGGGGAATCATGTACCTTTTAGGTTACATTTTCATGGAAAAGGCTAAAAGATTTAAACACAAGAATTGTATCCAAAGTAAAATTAACTTAGTTTCTTATTATTATTATATAATCCACTTGTCCTTGTATGCTTTGTGTTCTTTCCCGTATTACTTTTTCATATTAGAAGTTCAGTACTTTATTCAGTTATGCAAAAAAGCATCAAGTTGTTGCTGAGATCTGCAAAGAAATCTATTTTTTTTTTTTTTTTTGAGGGCAGTGTCACTGGCCCTCATATGTGGGACCGAACCGGGGCCGCTGGCTTCCCAAGCCAGCGCTTAACCACCGTGCCACTCGGCCAGCCCGAAATCTATTATTTTTAAAACAGACCTCTGAGATGGAGAATGTAGTAGTTGCTTTTTCCAAACGAAGAAACTGGAGACATAGGTTGGTTAGCTTCACATGGAGGATCATGTGTAAGAGGAGAACTGAGGCTCCGCCAGGCCGTCTAGAGCTAGAGAAGGCTTTCTTTACTTCTCTGTCCCACTACAGCATCATATACTTGGCAAGTGAATTATAGTAGGAAGTATATAAGTTCGGAAGAGTAATGGTCTGAGATGGAGAGGTAAAGGAAGCTTCATGAAAGATGTAGAGCTTGAGTTGAGTCTTACATATCAGAATTATGTATGTATTTTACACTGGGTTATGGGAGGCTTTTGTTCTAACATGGGACTCAGTAAATACTTGGTTTTAAGATTTATCCAGTATTCAATATGAATTGAGGATGCAGGTGTTATGGCATTTTAGGTGTTTGTAGTACAGAATTATATTAAAGTATTAATGATATAAGGAAGATTATGCTTCGTGCATTAAGTTGCATCTAATTTTTTTCCTTTAGTGTTGACATATTTTGTAATTTAATTATTCTATGGCAACAAAGTTTGGTAGTGGGTATAATCTTTGACAAATTTTATTTTGGTAATTTGATAACAATTTTGGCTAAGGAAGTTATTTTGCTTTTTTAGTGTAAGTGAACGAGTTAGAAATTGTCTCTTTATAGATTCTATTATAAAATCCATTTTTGGTAAAAATGAAGCAATGTTTTTTCTAATCTGGGCTTAGTGCCCTCATGCAAAAGAGCAATCATAGCTAGATCTCAAAAGCAGTTCAGTTGTGGTTCTGGAGTTTTTGTATTTTATTTTTTAATTTTGTTTTTTAATTCTTTCTGAATATGTAAGCTCTTCCTTACAATGCCAAAAAAAGAGATGGACCTGTTGTGTTTGGTACTAGTAAAAGGAAACACTTGTTTCTTTTATTTTTAAATTTTGGAGAAGAAATAGGTAAAAGTTTGAGCATCTGTTTCTAGAATCTTATCACCACTTTTAAACAGTGTTTGTGTTTCATAAACTCCATCTTAAATGTTGAAAGTTAAATGAAGTGTCTTTGAAGACTGTAAATTGTTCCTAACTTGGCTTTCTTAGAGAACTTGGTACTCAGATTCTTTACTCATTTTAACAATAACTACTATTTGCTTGGGGGAAAGCTTCAGTAATCCTATTTATTTAAAAATCAGATCTTGTTTTTGTTGATGTTGTTTCCTTTCATATTTTTCACATTTAACCTGGCTTCAACTTTTACTGAAAGGATTAGTATCACTTATTAATCGTAAATATGAGGTTATACGTTTTAAATTGCATAATTTTTAAAATAATTGTACAGTAGACTCATGTATTGGGTTTTCGGAAAAGTCATGACATTTTTTTCTATGTTTTTCGTTGCAAAAATGTGTCATGACTTTTCTGACAACCCAGTATAATACATTGTTTTCTCCTATAAGGAGAAGTTAGAAATTTGAAGCAGAGAAGCCTTAACTTTGTAGTTTTTCTTTATTAATTGAACTAATAAAAAAATAAATCATAATGTAAATTTAAACTACAATATGCTTGTTACCTGGGTTAATTAGAAAACTATTCCAAGAACTTAGATTATGCAAGATGGTTTAGATGAATGCTTTGTAACCATTTTTCTGCCTGCACACACAGCTAGCTGGTTCCTGTGTCATTCCATCCTTCTTTACAAACAATATATTTTCACCTAGGTTAATGGGATTGGTGATGGGGCAGGTCCTGCCTTTATCTCTCCCCTAGCTGGACACTCGCCTTGAGTACTGTCAGAGCCCTGCCCTGGATATATAGTCTACTAGTGTTTGTCGTTGATATGAGAGCAAAAATGCAAAAACTCTGAAATGCATTATATTCTTAAAAGGAGGAAAAAAAGTAGTGGCAGGGTGTATGCAATGATTAAGTTGTGGAAAAGTTTTAAAATATTCACATTACATCTTAAAATGACATGGAAATTAAATGTGCTTTGTTAAACCCCCATTAATAATTTTAATTGAAATTGATATCCTATTAATTTGATAACCCTACTTAAACTTAATATTATAAAATCATGCCAACTTCTGCAGTGATGGCACTATACTATTATTGCTTATACATGATTTAGTAGCTATTAGGAAGAAGATTCACAAATATGTTTAGGGAAAATTTATACAATAATCAGAATATTATTGAGGATTTGTTTCCCTTGTTATAAAATAATTTAGTTTCCCCTTACGTTCAATATCATAGGAAAAAATAACATCTATTACTATTTGGATTAGCTTTTTTACTTCAGTAGAGTTTCAGTTTTCTGTATTGTTCAATAACCAGAGTATTGCAGAGTTAAACTGAGTCAAGATAATCTTGTGTTAAGGTGCTGAATATTTGATGGGGGTAATACTTGTAAACCAGTGGATTTGTTTATTAGCTTTATTTCTTACATTAAATAAGTAATTTGTTCAAATACTTGACATATATGTATATACCCATTTATATGTATGTATGTATTAGTACATATATAGTATGTATGACTTGAGTATGACTTGAGTTATGGTAAATATAAAAAGACATTTAGAATGAAAGTAACAACACCTGAAAAATATCTTATGAAGGTTTATGCTGACTCTCTCTCTCTCTCTCTCTCTCTCTCCATATATATATATATATATATATATATATATATATATATATATATATTTATATGGTATATTCATTATAACACATATGAAAACAAGCAAAGTTCTTTTTAATCCAAAAGTTCAGAGGTTATATCTAGCTTTTCATTATCTGGTTTTGTCATGTCTTAAAAGCAAATCTGGTACTTCATAGTGTGTAGCATTGTAAGTAAGTAATATTATAATGGTCTATAAAGAAATGTATTAAAAAGTTGAGACCAATTCCTAGTACCTTTTTAGATAGTACATCTAACTTACATGTAGATTGAAATGAAAAAACCTTTTTTTAGAGAAATTATGCCATAAATGACTCCCCTCCCCCTGCCAAGATTAGCCCATGAAAGTTCATGTGGTCTGCAGTGTACCATACAAGACCATAATTTTTGGCAGAAACATAATGCTACTGCTAGTTAGTAATTAGGAGAACAAAATTGAGAAAATATTTATCTTGAATCGTGGTATTTGAGTAAAAGCAGAGAGATTTGTGCAAAAGGGAGCTTAGCTAGAGTGGAATTAACAGGTGAGAACAGTGAATGGCAGGAAAAGGGATGATACTGAAAAATGAGGTGCTTGACCTAAGGAGGTTACTAAAGATACTTTACATCAGACATTGTTCTGAGGGCCAGGTTGCCCCAGGAATAGGTGGGGGAAAAATGAGTTACGAGGTAGTTTGGTGGGTTTTTATTTTTTATTTTTGTTGACTTTTTAAAAGGGGAATTATCCATTGCCTTAGTAAAACAAAGACTTAGCCTATATAAAACCCAGAAAATCTTTTTAAATTTGTGACCATGAGTGGTAAATAATTTGAATTTTTATTACTAACAACAATAAAAATAGATCTTATACTGAAACCTTTTGTATACTGTTTTCTACTTAGAATGCATTATCCCAGGGAAGCAAGTGTTTTTGATATCATTCTTCAAAAGATTTACTTACCGTTCAAGTGTAGAATTAGTACTATTTCAACTAAACTATTGTGTAAAACATTATTTCCATGGCGAAATATATTCACCGATAGCTTGAGTACCTACTATGCGCCGGTCACTCCTCGTACTCCAACTACAGCAGTGAACAGAAGAAGAATCCTTGATATGGAGTTTACATTCTAGTAGATTTATTTTCATTTTTAAGCTATATTTGAAAGATGCCAAAAAGAGTCATCCATTTTTATTACCTTCCTGTTGGCTAATTTAGGGTAGGTACCTGTAGCCAGAGTAGCTGGGACTCTACATTCATATCCAATATCCTAGGTAGCATCCTAATAACAGACAGCAGGTAATAATTATTTAACCCCTTTTAAATAGGGCAACAAAGGACAGCTTCCTTTTTTTCCTTTTTTTTAATATTTTTGTATTATTTTTATTATTAATAGTTACAGATGTACAAAACTATACAATAGTTACCTTTTTCACCCCTTACAAAGTGACTACCCCCTCCCCCCTCCCTGTCCCCCCACCCCTTATATACATATCTATTACAATTCCATTGACTCCATCCCCACACTATATTCCACATCCCATGACTATATATGTGTTAAGTTATAGTCAACATCTAATATTATTCAGCGGCAGCTTCAGATGTACCGTGCAGTAGTCAGGCCACTACACCGTCGATGAAGTGGTCTCCCTAAGAAGACATGAGTCCATCTGGTCTCCTAAAAAAATATTTACATTATTGATTATATTCCCTAAACTACTGGAGCGGCCAGCTTCCTAAGCCAGCACTTAACCACCATGCCACTCGGCCGGCCCTAGGACAGCTTCCTTTTAAGGAGTAAGGATGAGAGTCCTTACTCACGCCCAGCCATTCCTTTATAAAGATTCTTCTGATTGTGAGAATGTTTGAACTATTTACTTCTGTCATGGCAGCTCTATTTTTCATAGCAACTGCTAAACCACCACGTAACTTAGGTGCTGTACTCGTCGTATACAGTTTTGTAGAGGCAGTATACTAAGTGAACAGACTCTGGATCTCAGACTTCCTAGACTTGAATCCCATCTGACTCTAATCTAGCTGTGTGATCTTGGGAGAATTACTTAACCTCTGTGTCCCACACTTTTAAAACAATCTGTAAAGTAGCGAGAATAGCTGGCTAATGTGAGGATAGAATGAGTTAACCGGTAATGCCTAGCACTTGGCATGTACTAAATGACAGCTGTTATTATTTTCCTTATTGGACTTATAGTTTATATGAAAGTTGCTTTTCTAGATTTTTTTTTTTTTTGCCAAGTACTTTATTTTGTTTTGTGGGTTTATGCTTTTAAGGAGAACAGTTTGGTGTGATGGAAATCTGGATTCTAGTGTGGATCATTAGTGAGAGAGAGTTAGGTAAAGTGATCTGTTTAATATTTTTATATAAAATTAAAATATGTTAATGTTTTTTCATAGGTCAGCATATCAAACCTTTGGCTGCTTTTGAGTACTCAACTGGAACTTGTTTACTCCAGAGCTTTTTGTTTAATTGTACTATGAAATAGTGACCCCAGATACTTAGTTTTTCTACCACAGCTTGCCAGTGGCTAATAGTAATTCAAACTAGTAATTGGGACAAACGTGCCCAATAAACGATAGTTCCCTAATATAACCTCTACCTTAGCTTTTCATGTCACTGAGAACCTATTTCCATAAAATTACTGTAATAACCCAGTGGTAAAATTTGAGTCAGAAAAGCTAGAAATATATTCTCCCCTAATTACAGCTTAATGTGTATATGTGCACTTTTCATTAATTATAATATTATAAACTTCACTTAGATTTGCTTGATTTTTATGGCCTGTGTCTTGGAAGACTATTCAGATTTTCCTTAGTTTTTCACTTCCTTCCAAAAGCCACCTTGTAGATAAGTATGTTGTGGAATCAAAAGAAATGTAGTCAAATTTTATTAGAGTTTAATTCCTGTAAAGATGGTTGTGTTTAACTCCCACAAAGTTATTTGTGGTTTTTTCCTGAACTTTTCCTTCTGCAGCAAAGTTCTATTTTCATTAACTACACACTATTTTAAAGTAAAAGATGGTGGTGAAAGATCAGTCTGTGTTACCTTTGGATTTTTTTTCTTCGTGAAAGCAATGGCGGTCTTGATTGTAACAGAAAACTATCTGGAATTTGGACTTGAAACAGGTAATAATGTTATATACAACTTTAAAAATCAGCTTTGCTTTATCTAGTGTTAATATTTTTGACTTCGATATTTAAATAAGTTTTATATCTGATAAGTTTTTAAAATTAGGTGTGAGGTGCATATTCTGTAATGTTCTAAATAATTAATGTTTATTGTTATTAAGTAAGATCTTTCTTCGTTTTTTTCTTTTAGCTGTTTTTTGTTACCTTTACCCAGAAATGTGGCTTCCTCCCCATTTTTCCTTACAATTAAATAAGTTTCTGTAATGGAAGTTTACTCACATAGATAAAGATGCAAATCTTAATGTAAATTTTATGCACTCTTGGAATGTACAAATATCAAAGGGATGTTTTCAGAGACTTCGTGCTAATAACCAAATTTTATTGCATATGGCTTACTAATTAGCACATGAAAGAGCTAAACTAGTCACTTCAAAATTTAAGATTGTCTGTTTTCTAGCATTTTATTTCCAAAGAAAGATTCTGTATTTTACCCCCGTCATAAGAATTTTTTTTTTTTCCCTACAGGGTTTACAAATTTTTCAGACAGTGCAATGCAGTTTCTTGAAAAGCAAGGTTTAGACTCTCAGTAAGTTTTTAAAAATATTAAGCATGATTTTAAATTTAAATTTTTCTATTTTTAGTAAAACAGTATTTATTATTAGTAGTCTTTGTTTTTAATCTGTGAAAAGAGTTCTTTTACAAGTAGGACTGCCTGTCACTTTTAGAAATATCCTTACTCATAATTTTTACATTTGTGTAAAGTTATATTTCATAGAACTCTCATTTGGATTTTATTTAATTTCTCTGCCACCAGGGATTAAACTAAATTTATGTATGGGTTATATCAACATATCAAAGTCTGTGTTGAATATGTAGGTTGAATTATTGCAAATATGATGAAATAGATGACTACTTTAGTTTATAGTTTATAAAATATCATTATAGATAGGTGAATAAGAGCAGTCTTTTTGTAAACATTTACTTTGTATTACTGTTATTGTGGTTTTTAGAGCAGTGGATTAGAAGAAAGGAAATTCCTAGAAAGTTTCCTTTAAAAACTTAACAGCTTTTTTAAAAATTTTATTTTTAGGGGTCCTGTTTCAAAACTTACTTTCAAATTTTTCCTGGCTATTTTCTGTTCACTCATTGGGGCTTTTTTGACATTTCCTGGATTACGGCTGGCTCAAATGCATCTGGATGCCCTGAATTTGGCAACAGAAAAAATTACACAGTAAGCGGAAAATGTACATAAGCACATGCAGATAAATATATGTTTTCCATCTTAATGAAGGTATATTATTGTAATGAAATCATAAATTATTATATTGAAAATGAATGAATAACCATTTGATGTCACACTACTTCCTCTTTCTACTATGAGCAAGTTTCTTTTATTCATTTACAAATTTTAAGTCCTGTGTTTAAAAAAATGTAACATCAATTACTAAATTGTTTTATCTGTTAAAATGGAAAAGCCAGTATTATAGTTTTTTTTAATTCAGAGGTCAATTTTATGATATTGTAATCTCTAAGACTGAATTAAAGGTCAATGGAAATTTTCTTAAACTAGAACATTTTAATTAAAAATACTTTATTTAAACTTTATGTAAATTTATTTAAATTTAGTATTTTAAAGTTAAAGTATTTAAAATTTTTTGAAAGTGAAATCTGTATACATACAAGATATTTGTAAGACTCTTGTTGAAATAATACGTTATGTTATTTGGGGATTGGTAATACTGTACAATGTCAACTATCAGATTACTTTTAACTATCAAATTTTATATTAGTTCTCAAATGGAGAAATACATACATAGTTCAAAGCCCATTTACTATGTTCTTTGGGATTGTCACATATTTTTTTCTTGCTGTAGACACCTTGGCAGAATGACAGGTTTATATCTCCAACTCATATCCAGATCCAAATTCTCATCTCATCTTTTTGTTTTGCAGTATAAGTCTAAGTTGAAAATAGAGCTTTTTGATAATGTATTTATAGTCATTAAGTTTCTCTGCGTGATCGTATTTCCTAACATTTCTGCTCTTTAAAAAACTCACACTTGATGCTCGTTTTCTAGTCTTAACATTCTTATCCTTCTCACCTATGTCATTTTTGCTTATTTTAGTTTTGACAGTCTTTTGGGGTTTTTTTTTTCCTCTCTTCCTTTTTTTTTTTTTTTTTTTTTTGTATGTGCTTTGTGTGTGTGTTTACTTATTCTCAACCCCAGAATACACTCCATCCCTCTTTTTCTCCTCCTTTTCCTCAGCTTGCTCTTGGCTACATCAGGCCTTTCTCCCATCATTCCTCTCTCTGATGGCTTCCTTTAAAACAAAACCTGGTTCTCCCCGCTCCTCTATCAACACACACACTTCAGTCCTCTAACCCCAGTGTTATGATTTAAATAAGCTGAAAGGGTGGGTGGAGGGGAGCCCTTCACCAGCTACTGAAACCGCTGTGGGCTGCTCCTTAATACTAGAGTGTTCCCTAGCAACACTGCATACCTAATACTGCTGCTTTCTTCCCGCACCCAAAGGTTTACCGGGCCTGTAAGAGGAAAGAATCACTTTATAAAAACACTCAAAACATTTAGTGGTGATTTGGGGTGGGGGTGGGGGCACATTTTTAGCGTTCTTTCAGTAAAACTTGGCTTCTTTCTAAGATTTTTTCCCATTGGGGATTTGGAGTTGTATTTATTTTCAGTTTCTTGTAGCCCGATGTGTTGTAGCACTCAGCCTTGATACAAGGGTTTGGGCAAGCTAGTTCTGTTGTGAGAGTAGCATGACTGGCACAAAGAGCAGCATTCTCTTCACCCCTGTCGCCAAGCAGTGCTACTTGTTTTCATGCCAAAGCTTAGAACCAGAGTTCCTGCCACCTTTCTTGTCTGGTGTCCATAGTTTCTTGATCCAGCTCTGTTTCCTCACATAGATTACTATCACTTGCACTGCAGTGATATTTTTGATGCGTGTGTGTATGTGTGTGTTTGTGTTTACAACCCTCCAGTTGAGCCCTTTAGTGTGGTTGTAGTTGATAATGAAAGCTGTATATGATCATAAAGTAATCTGAAGAATTTGTCTTTTTTCTAAAATAAGAAAAATCCCTACTAGTCATGTTTCTGTAGGGTTCAAACTTGAGACAACAGTTAACAATGAAGTTAAATGTATATAGCTCATACCTGAAACCTTTTGCTGTATTTAGATATATTGCATTTTTAGGAGTAATGTAAATTTCCTTGGTTTGATAAGGACAGGGAAATTAATCTTGGGTATATTTATAATCAAGAAGAAACAAAAATGTGAATCATTTATGATTTTAACAATGTATAATTAAAACAATATATGATCATTTCATATTGAAGGGTTCCTCAATTATAAGTTGCCGCAATAAATTCAACCTGTCATATGCCTTCTAGTATTATGGACCTAGCTAATCACTATCTTTTACTTGTAAATAAGGAAGCATTTTGTTTGAGCTATACTGAAAAGTGTCAAAAGATGACTCCTGCATACTGAAAACCCACTGGGTTGATTGTAAAAAGTTAGAGAATCATTTAAGTACCTATGTATTAAATCAGGGAGAGGGGCAGTTTGTTAAAGAACACTAGAATAGAAGGGAATAGATTTAGATATAGTGCTATATCTCCCTCTAACCTATAATATTGCCATTAGCAAGTCATTTAACTTTCCTGGATCTAAATGTTCATATCTGAAAAATTAAGGTAATGAGATAGTTTTGCAAGGGCTTGAAACAATGTTAAGTGATAGTGATAAATATAAAATAATGGTGACAGTAGTACCTTAAATATAGAATACTGGAAATAAGTTTTTGCCTTTATTTTGTAAGTCCCAAGTTTCTTATTAGTGTATTTTGTTTCTGGATTTTTATGTTTATTTCTTACATACTTTCAGAACATTACTTCATATCAACTTCTTGGCACCTTTATTTATGGTTCTACTCTGGGTAAAACCAATCACCAAAGACTACATCATGAACCCACCACTGGGTAAAGAAAGTGTCCCTTTGTAAGTATGGACATTTGAGGGGTAGTTTTTGTTCCATTATATACTCAAAACTGTTTCCAACATATTGTATACTGTATTTAAGTTTTTAAGTTTTTTAAGAAGAATATTAGGGCACTGTATTTTTAAAACTTAATAGAAATGCTAAAAGATATGTTATAAAATTGAAACTACAGGTCATCATTTAATGTTTTGTATCTTCCTTAATGAATGTGAATGATTATTACCCTGTATTAATATTATCTTATACACTTGTAAGTTTTTTTGCTTTCTTGCATAATGTCTACTTGTTACCTGACATTTTTCTATTGTCATTGTGTCTGTTTTTATTTTTTGTGCAGTTCTTCTATTTTTTAATTGTGAAAAATATGGAGGAATAAATTAGTATAAATGGAAATTCATATATGAAACCTCTATAATAGTTATTAGTATTTTCCATATTTGCTTCACCCTTTTTTGGTTTTGTTTTTGATGCAGTTTTTTGAGGAAATTAGAGGCATAACGTTTTTACTAATTACTTTAGTATGCACCTCTGCAGAATAAGGATATTTTCCTACATAACAATATTATGACACCTATGAAAATTAAAAAATAATGTCTTAACATTATTATCTAATATTAGGTCATATTCCCTCAGTTAGACAACTACATTTTAACAAAAGAAGATGGTAAGGAAACAGAAACAATTTATTTAAAAGTATTGATAACTGTACTTGATATGTTAATTCACTAGCCTTGTGGAACTGTGTTAGAGTAATTGAAAAATTCAGACAACTGGTTCAAACCCCAGTTCTCATCCTCACTAAAATTGTCACTTGAGGGAGATTATTTAACTTCGCTGAGCCTCTGTTTCCCCATCTGGAAAATGAAGATAATAGTATCTACTTCACAAAGTTATTGGAATTAAGTGAAAGAACACATGTAATGCAACCAGCTGGAAGTAAGTGCTTAATAAATGTTCCTTTCACTGCTTTGCCTCATCCAAGTTAAAAAACCTTGACTAATCGTTGACTCCACAATATGCATTTTATATTATGTATTTCTTTTAGATCAT
Source organism: Aselliscus stoliczkanus (assembly GCA_033961575.1). Taxonomy (NCBI): domain Eukaryota; kingdom Metazoa; phylum Chordata; class Mammalia; order Chiroptera; family Hipposideridae; genus Aselliscus; species Aselliscus stoliczkanus. The sequence goes on from CM066728.1 coordinate 54,679,079, forward strand.
GCTACAAATTTGTCTTGGAGTATTTAATCAGCGATGACCATAACTCTTTTTTTAGGACTTAATCTTATTGAACGAGAGAAGTATTCATAGAAGTTGTAATGTTTTTTCACCACACAAGTAAACCTTAATGGTAATTTTAACTTGTCAGATTCACTATTTAAAAGTATATCCTAAGGATCCTAGGGTTCTAGACAAAATTTCAGAGAAACTTCTAACCATGAGTTAGAAACTTCTAACCATGCTGAAAGCATCCCCAGTCCTTATTTCAAGTTTGGTCATATTACTTATACTCCTGTAATAATGTTCTCTGATTTTATATTTGCATTAGTTTAGTTAGAAAAGCAAGGAAACCAGCATTTATTATGCTAGATATTGATACTTTACATATTTTATCACGTTCATTCTTATAGTAATTCTGTTTGTGATTGCTGTTCTTACCTCATTTTATAGATGAAATAATGGCCTCAGAAGTTAAATAATTTGGCTAAGGTTATTCAGTCAAATTTGGTACATATAAAGCATTTGGTGGTTATACCAACATTTATTTCTCACTGTCACCCTAACTAAACTGCAAATTAGTAGCAAATCGTATGTGTAAAGGAAATGGGGATATGGAATTTTTCCCTTTGGTGTATATTAAATTATAGGAACAATTTTGCTGTATATGAAGAACTAGGATCCTCTTCCCATAGCTTTGTTTCCTTTGTCCCATCCCCACTTCTGACCAGTTTCATAAGCAATTCAAAAAAATTATAGCCTTTTCTCTGCTCCATCCTATTTTTTATTCATTAGACCATTACATTAAAAGATTAGATGAGGTGATTTAATTTTTGTTTAAAATCCAGTCCGTTTGGTAGATTGAGATGAGGTAGAAAGAGAATGAGATGAAGACAAAAACAAATGACAGGTTTTTCGTATGTTACATAGACATATGGTTTGTGGAAAGGACTTTATTTATGGTCAGAAGCAAAGATGGTTGTAATGCAGTTACAACCTGGAAATATATTTAAATCTATCCATGTGTTCTGATTTAGAATAAAAAAAATAAAATGGCACACAGTCCATGTGTGCTTGGGACCTCGCAAGGAGAAACCAAAAGACGGCATATACGGTGAAACCTACAATGGCTTCAGAAATTTGTAGAAATACCTTCTACCTGTTCTTTACCTGTATATTTTATCCCAGCTCAGGCTTCTTTCTGAGATGCCCCATCAGATCAACTTACCACATCTTATGAAGTTTGTTAAGTAATTAAATTAGAAGGTAACTACTACAAGTAGTCACTATTTAGTGACTACTATCCTAAATCCTGAACTCCTCATGAACTGAGCAAATATTTTTGACACACTGCTTTATTCCATTTCTATTTTGATACACTGCTTTATTTCATTCTATTGTCTGAAAGCCTAGGTACTGCTGTGTTCAGGCTGCCTCCTGTTGCACAGCTCCAGGGACCAGTGCCGCCTATCGGCCCCCTGGAAAAGCTCAAGGCTGTGGGTGGCCTTGCGTCTTGCATACTATCAATCTCACATGACTGTCGCCTTGCTGTCATTGTTCATTATAATGGAAATATATGGATAAAAAGCTATGCCTTTATTCTTCATAACCAACAGTTCTTTTCCAATGGAATTTTTATATCCATGTGTACTCATGACCTTGTCAAAAGGAAATCAGAGAGCATACACATAGTAAAGCCTTTGTTCTGCCCCCATTCCTGACCTCTTTCATAAATAGTTCAAATAAAAAACTGTACACTTTCACATGTTCTTCCCTGCCTTTTCTGTTTCCTATACTATTGTTTAAGTTTATTTCTCAAGACAACTTCTATATTGTCGATTATAGTTCCTTTCCTAGCTACTTAAAACTAGACAGTGGGGAGGTGTGATAATGGAACCTGTTTGAGGGAGAAATGTTGTAAGGTGTTTTATCTTTTCCCATTTGTTTTTCTTTATAGCCTCATGGTCTTAATATTTTGAGGGAGACCCTTGTAAGTTCCAGATCCTATTCTGGCAGATCACTCCACACATTTCAGCAGTCATGTATTAAACACCTGGTATGTGCTAGAGATCAGACTTGATGCCAAGCATGGTCTAGTCACTACTATCAAGTTACTCATAATATGATCTTTATCAAAGCAGAAATCATGGTCCTTTAAAAACATTGAATTCCAAAAGAACATCAGAAATTAACCTTTTTTTTCTGAAATCCTTTAAGGATCCCTCACCAGTAGTCTAGTTTCTGAAGTAAGTGTCCTGAGGGTACATCTCATGTGGAGTCCTCCCCTTAGCCTTGAGCAATTGCTCAGAAACTGAGCCAGCTTTAGTGAGTACATAGCAGGTTAAGTGACTTGTTGAAGAGAAATCTGAGGCATCTGATTTCTTCACAGTGATCAGAATCTTGACTTTTCCAGTGATCCCAGTCAGGAATTTAGCAGATTGAAAGATCCTATCCAAATATCTATATGATTAGACAAAAGTAGCCAATAATATATGGGTCATTAACTTGAGAGTTCCCCAGGCAATCTCCTATTGTTTCCTTTCTTCTTTTTCAATTTCCACTTTAAGTGCACCCAACTTCTCTTCATTCCACAGCCATCCACCCTCACCCACCAGTGGAGGAGAGTAGATAGAGAGAAAGTATCCCAAGTACTGCTCTACGATTTTCTTCTAGATATCTATTATTACTTTACTTTCAAGAATCATTTTTCTATCTAGTTCTGTTATGCAAGTGAAAGTTTATATAGGTAAGCCTGTGACAGTGAGACACTGTTGCTTTACATCTCCCAACTGTAGCTAATGTAGGTTTCCTATATCTTATATGGTGAACATTCCCACATATAACTAGCATGCTAGCATATTTTGATCTTTGAGAGCGCCATGTCAACCTTTTGATCTGTAGAATGACGGAAGCTACTTTCGATACTCTGCGACTCTGGGTAATCATCCTGCTGTGTGCTTTGCGATTGGCCATGATGCGCAGTCACCTGCAAGCTTACTTAAACTTAGCCCAGAAGTGTGTGGATCAGATGAAGAAAGAAGCAGGGCGAATAAGTACGGTTGAACTACAGAAAATGGTAAGTTTTAAACTGTAGTTAAAATGAAAAATAGCAAATACTGTGTTGCAAGAAAAAAGAATTTGGTTTCCGTTAATAGTCATTTTATTTCATAATATTCTTATTGTAAATAAATGGGATAATTTTAAACAGCCATCAAAGAGACCTTGATTTGATTTTGGTGCTAAGTGAAGAAAGGGTCTCAGTTCCTCTCCCTGCCTCAGGTGTTTCAGGTATCATACTGTTGGGTGGTGCAAAGCTGGGGTATGTCTACTGTTGCTAAAATGGAACTCCTAATTGATTTGAAAGACATTACAACATATTGTCCAGCCTTTATGAATTGAAGGGTAGGAAATACCAGTGACTACATTTATTCCTTTTAACAGAATTCTAAGTATTGAATGTGAAATGTAAATATTTAACTTAATGGGGACTCAAGAGAAAGAAAGTGCTAGGAATTCATTCACCATTGCAATAGACTTGTAACCTGATCATGTCTTTTTAGAGAATTGGAGTTGGATTCCTGTGTTTGAGTCTAATTTAGAAGTTAGGAGTAGTTACCAACATTCATACAACTTCTTTTCTGATTTTTCTTTTATATATATTTATACTTTCTATAATTTGACTTCAGTAAATATATTCATATAGGATGGGAATTTTAATGTTTTTATTTGTAAGGGGTTTATGCTTATATATGATTCTGTCTGTTGCTGTTATTTCATTAGCTGTTTTAAGTGTCTGTCTTTAGAGATTGTAGCATTTCATTTTATGTTTGAAATGTAAGTGAATATATGAAGCCTGACAATTATGTTCACAAACTTGCTACCTTGTGCTTACATTGGCAGCTGTACAAACAGCTCAGTAAGGTTTCATAACCATGGTATATCAGTGTCTCACAGCTGTGTTCATGTCGACATGTGGTGGCGTCTTGCTGAGTGGCGTTCATTATTGTTGCGTGATTTTGTGTGCCGTTGCAAGAATGTTTTGGCTTGAATTAGAGCAATGAACAAACATTAAATTTCTTGTTAAACTTGCCAAGAGTAGAAGTGAAGTCAGGGACAAGTTAGTCCAATTTTATGGGAATAATGTCACAAAGAAAACAGCAGTGTACAAATGGATTAAATGTTTTTCTGAGGGGAGAAAATGTATCACTAATGAAGGGAGGTCAGGGTGGCAAGTAATGAGCAAAAATGACAAAAACATTGCCAAAATTGATCGAATTGTGCATCAGAATCATTGGCTGACTGTGAGAAGCCTAGCAGACCAAGTAAACATCAATAGAGAAACAGGAAAATCTTAACTGAAAATCTTGGCATGAGAAAGGTGTGTGCAAAAGTGGTCCGAAAGGAGCTCACCGAAGAACAGAAGCAAAGGAGAGTTGAAGTTTGCCAACTTCAGGCAGGGCGATGTTTTGGGCCATGTTATCACTGGTGATGAAACATGAGTGCACCAATACGACCCTGAAACAAAGCGTCAAAGTGCACGATGGAAGCCAGCCAATTCTCTACGTACGACCAAAAAAGTTCCATCCGTCCAAATCAAGAGTCAAAATGATGTTGCTAATCTTTTTTGATATCAGAGGGGTTATTCATTATGAACTTGTACCAAATGGACAAACATTTAACCAAATTTACTATTTGGAAATGCTGAAAACTCTGCATGAAAAACTTAGACCTGAACTTTTCGCCAACAATTCATGCCTCTTGCATCGCAACAATGCACCAGCTCACACGGCACTGTCTGTGAGGGAGTTTTTAGCCAGTAAACAAATCTGTATTGGAACACCCTCCCTACTCACCTGATCTCACCCCCAATGACTTCTTTATTTACCCGAAGATAAAGGAAATATTGAAAGGAAGACATTTTGATATTCAGGACATCAAGGGTAATATGAAAACAGCTCTGATGGCCATTCCAGAAAAAGAGTTCCAAAATTGCTTTGAAGGGTGGACTAGGCATCCGTGTCAGTGCATAGTTTCCCAAGGGGAAGTACTTTGAAGGTGACCATAGTGATATACAGCAATGAGGCATGTAGCACTTTTTCTAGGATGAGTTCGCGAACTTAATTGTCAGACCTCATATACCATTTAAATTTTAGTGGCTATTTTCTCCCAATTTATATTTATCACATTAGAACTATTTTTAAGAAATTTACTTTAATATTTTCACATTTTAAAAAACTTATCTTCAAACAGCCTTTCTGAAGTCAGTTTAGGGACATTTATAATGAAGTGCAAATTTATTACCATTTACCTTCCTTTTCATGAAAGGATTACTTACCTCTTAAGCAATTGAGTTTGACAATTATATGAAAGTGTAATTCATTCATAACATGTCAGCCATATTAGACACTTAAGAATGTTGTTGGTTGCAGGTGGCTCGAGTCTTTTATTACCTTTGTGTTATTGCGCTGCAGTATGTGGCTCCTCTGGTAATGCTGCTTCACACAACTCTGCTTTTGAAAACACTAGGTAGGCATGCCCTAGCAACTGGGGAACATATTTTGTTTTCTACCTGTAGTTACTAAATGCATTTTGTTACCTACAAAGAAATGTGCCTCTTATAATTGTTTCTCTCTTTAAAGTTTTAAGAGGAAACGTGGGAAACTTTTAGCTGTAGAAGTTGACTCATCTTGATTTTGAAAACTCAGGCCCGTATGGTTTTAAAATGTTATGCTTTACTTATAAGAATTGTTTACTAAAGGTTAATTTACAAATTTCACTAAATAACTTGAATGAGTACTGTTCATCTTACTCATTTTGTGTTATAAAAGGGTGACTTAAGATTTTGTTAGTGCCTAGCATTTAAATTATTACAAAGTACTTATAAACTTACATGGATTACAGGATCCTTTGGTGAGTTCTACTGTATAGATAACTTATGTTGAAAGAGAAAAGATTTCTCTGTGGATGTTGAAAGAGAAAAGATTTCTCTGTGGAAGAACCAAGTTCTATAAGTATAAGTGTTCTCTAAGCTATCAAGTCCTTGTGTGGTGTTATCCATTACTGTATTGACCATTTCCTTTAGTACCAATGGGGGAGGGTGGTAAGAAGCTAAAGGAGCTTAAAGTATTATTTGGGTGGGTTTGGTAGATACTGTAGAGCTAATGTTAGATGTAAATGTCCTTTAGAAATCTATGGAACATAAGGAGTAGCTCAATTGTAAATTATGTGACTCATATCCTATCCAACATTGGAAAGTATATGATGAAAAAATTTCTGGAAGATTTAATAGCCTCTCACATTGAAATCATAGATGGTTTCTGAGGAAGAAATTTCCTGTGATATTCTAGAGGAAGAAAAGAATTCTAAGAAGTTATTGAGTCTCCCTGCCACTCAGTAGAAGTAGTTGATTCATGTATTATACAAGGAAAAATTGTTTTTATTATTTTATCTGATTTCATGCAGTTATTAAAAGTAAATTAGACTTGTAGCTTTTATCTGTACTTTTACTGAAGAGACCAGATTCTAGTCTGGTTAAGTTACATGAATTTTTTAACAAAGATGTAGAAAGAGTATTATTTTATTTCATTTTTAACATAAACACTAAATTTTGTATTCTTAATTTCAAATATGTTAAAGAATTAATTTTTTTAATAAGAAGCTTTGGAATTAGTAAATCTTTAAGTTTTATTTGTGTCTTGAATTTTCTAGGTAATCATTCCTGGGGCATTTATCCAGAACCTATGTCTACCTTGCCAGTGGATACTAGTCTGCCCTCCAATTCTGTTTACTCTGAATTACCCTCTGCTGGTGGGAAGACGAAGGTAACTGTTACACAAATAACAGTGGCACTGAGCAGCTTAAAAAACATTTTCACCCCTCTGCTTTTTCGAGGACTTTTGTCTTTTCTGACCTGGTGGATTGCTGCTTGTCTCTTTTCTACAAGCCTTTTTGGGCTTTTCTACCATCAGTATCTCACTGTGGCATGACTCTCGGTTAACAAAAAAGGATATCCAAGCCACACTTCGGATTCAGATATTTGTGCCCTTGAAGGGCTGACAAAAACCAGAAGAAAGCAAGTACAAAGGAAAAAAAAACAACATATCAGAATATCTTATTTGAAATGCTTCCTCTGTATTCTCAGGGTGAACTAATGGTGTAATATGTAAAATTAAAGAATAAGATTGTTAAGTGCTATACTGTGGCATTGGAATTTTAACTCCCTGTATTAACTGATGTAAGAGGGCTGTCCACAGGGTAATACTTCTGATTACCTGGGTTTACAGAAACCTCCAGCAGTCTTTGAAAGTTTTCATATAACTCCAGTTATTGATTGATTGCTCTTAATGGTATTAAGGTACTTCTAATACTCATGTGGCTGACTATAGAACAATCTTCAAACTGAGCCATGTTTTAGAGGGGGGAGAGGAACTAAAGTCGCTTCTGTTGGTAATTGTTTAGGTCACTCTTCAAACAACAACAAATCCAACAGAAATGAAGAAATAGCTACTGTATATTACAGTAAAGTAATTTTAAATTTAATGGAGATGTACATGCTTAATACCTATAAGTACTGCTGCTTGATTGAGAGTAGCAAGAGTATCGTTTTAAAATGTATGCTATCCAACTTGAAGGATCTTTTAAAATGATTGGCTATATGAACATTTGCAATCTTGCTGTTAGGTTTGGGCCTTCCATATTTTATTTTATTTTATTTTATGATCCTAAATAGTTCTTTTTAATAATCTAAAAAATATTTATCAATATTGATCAAACTTTTAAAAAGTTCCTTTGTAATCCTGCTGACTACTTGTATGTATTGTATATATTATATATTAAATATATAATATATTGAGATTATAAAAGATGAAAATATTGGATTCTTATAGTATTTTAAGTTGCTGAATGTGTGTTAAAACATGATTGAATGAGATGTATTTGTATCTAGAGATTTTCTTTCTTTTTGAAATGAGATTAAAATACATTTTGAAAGTTCAATAGAGCAAGCAATTCATTTGTGTTGCCTGTGTAAGAGTAGTTATATTTTATAAGTAAATGATTTCTCCCAAATGAAAATTCTTTTTGTGTCATTTTCAAAAATCAGAACCTTTCCCACTCTAAACATACATACAGGTATCATTTAAATCCATGTTAATTAGGACTTGTTTTACGTTGTAGTGTCTCGAATTGGAAATGTTCAGTTTTTATTTTATAGTCCAGAAATAGATATAATTTGATTGAAAAATTTAAATGAAATTTTAAAGAATAGTAAAATTATTTTTCATGCTTTTTACATCTAAACCCAAAATGAAGCATTACAGTTTTAAAGGGAATAGATATGAGATAAACGTGTTTGTTTGTTTTTTAACAAATGGTAGAGTTTATAAATAAATATTTTTTCATTTTACTATCTTTAGAGTCTATATATTATATTTCAGCGCTGTTGTCACTACTGAAAGCAATTTTGAAACTTCTTTTGGAATGACTTTCAAGACTCATGAATAATCTCAGTGCAGCAAATTCCTATTTTTTAGCATAGATTAAATATTTTAGAGATAGCTGCTATTTTAAAAGTCTGAATAATACGGTAAGTGTTTAAGTTGGATAAAACTCTGGTTGAAATGAATTGTGACTGCAGCCTAATGATACTTCATGTGTTTTTCCAAAAGAAGCATTCTTTCCAAATATAACTGGAGATATATCAGCATCACTAAAATAAGTATCTTATAACAAGACTACAGGAAAGTATGACATTTTATGTGAAAGTTCTCACATGTTGGACTTGAAAAGAATCTCACCTGGTATTTATAACCATTCTTATTTAAGAACTACATTTTTAAAATTATAATTAAATTTATTTTGGGTTTCAGAGATTGTACAGTGGATTTATGTGGGGAAAAGAGGCATAGAATTATTTGATGGAATAACGTGTATTTCTTAAATTATTGATTCATACTTTTCAAACTTGAATTCTCCTTAAGTCAAACTTGAATTCTCCCTGAGTATACTGAACTTACACAAGCTGCACATTAATTTAAGTAATGGGTTTGTTTTCTTGTTTTGTTTATATTTTTAGCTTTATAAAGCAAATTTGAAGAGAATGATGGTTATAACTACCAACTGGTTTATTTATGCATCTTGTCTTTGTACCAAAATTATGTTCTTTAAGCACAAAGCGTTTGTACTTTATGTAACCAAATATTTTAAAATTCAGATATAATTGACATGTAACATTGTATTAGTTTTAGATGTATAACATAATGATTTGATACATGTATGTGTTGCAGAAGGATTCCAAATAATACTTTAATAGCCTAAATTACATCAGTAGGATTCTTTTATTTTTTTATGTTAGATATGAAATATCTAATATCTAGTCAACATAATATGCCTCAGCGGTCAGTTTGTTTTATTATATATTTTTGCGAAATTAACTGGGAATTCTTATAATCTTTGTATGATTTGTGGAATTTTATTTGATAATTGGTTTCTCTCCCCGCTCCCCTCCTCGCCCATTTCACTATAAAAATCAGAGCTCTAATCTCCCTCCTCCCCCCATTGGTTTATCTGAAATGAAAAGCATATAATTTTATCTTAATATCCCTATACATGTTGATTATCTTTGGTATTTTCCCCAGAATTCCAAGTGCTGTATATAAATGACCAATGCATCCAAATAGAATGGGCTCATTGTCTTATTGTTTCTGATATAAATATCATTGATAATATAGTAACATTTCTTCCTGAGTTATGATTCAGAAGAGATATTCATCCATTAATGGAATTGATAGGTCCAGGAAGCAATAAGTAGAATTCATTATGAAATCTATAATTGAAACTTCACTGGATAGATTTTATTCTTTCCAATGAAAGCTTAAATTCTCAGTACTGCAAAGCATAGTGTCTCAACATTCTCTGAACTCATACACACTTTCTGAACCATCTCATAATTGAAAATGGTTTGTCATGGCAGTATATGGCTCTATTCAGCAAAACAAAGCTAAGTGATTTTTGAATGTGGATCATCTTGTGTCTTTACAGAGCTTTAGGTAGCTTAAAGAATCAGATTTAAACACACTTATGATCCTAGAGCTTGAACCCAGTGTCTCAAATAGTCATGCAATCTCATCTTTTAACTCCCACTCATCTCATTATGTCTATACCTTGGGTTTATAGCTGTGCTGGTTATATGCCGTGCATACTCTGGCATGAACACGCTAAGGATGGACAGGCTAATGTCAGTCTTCTTCTTTAAAATGATAAACATTTTCACATATTTTTGTTGATAAGACAAAAAGTAAAGCCAGATATAGCCTGTGTACATGCTTGTCTTTTGTTATTAAGGGATTCTTTTAACTATAAATGATTTATGTTGGATGGGCCTGTCTTTAATGGATCAGAGAGTTTAAATTTTCCTTTTTTTGGTTTGGTTTAATTTTTTTTTTTTAATAACTGCCTATATGTGGTTATTCCCCTCTTTTCCCCCCATTTGGCAAAAGACTATTCATTATCTTAAATGATATAGCAGTAAAATTTTGTGGACAGAATGTTAATTTAAGAATCAAGAAACATCTCATCCCATTCCTACCTATAACTAGCTATTTTTTGCACTTACTAGTTATTCAACCCATACTAATTAAATACAACTGAATTGTCACTGTTAACCTCAGTTTTATCATATGTAAAATAGAGCTTACATTAAATGTATGGCTACACATTTCTAAATCTGCTGTGGATTTCCCTGTGTTAACATGAGAAAAATGAATAGCTATTTTTTGCTTCAGGAATGGCTTCATGTTAATTAGAAGACATTCACATATTGTTAACAAAAATGACCTCAGAAGAGTGTTTTCTCCAGGAATATTTTGGTTTGTTCTCATTTCATTATTTGTACAATAAATATTTGAGAGCCTGTAATGTTCCAAAGACTGCCCTAGATACAGCAGTGAGCAAAACATCACAATGCCTGACCTTCAGGAGCTTAGAGTCTAGTGGGGGAGTGCAGACATTACACAAAGATGAGTATGAGTCAAATAAAGGATATGTTAGTGATAAGATCTGATTAGTGGAAGGTGGGGGGAATCAGGAAAGAAGGAATATGAAGAATAAAGTTAAATTTTTAAATAGAGCATCAAGGGAAGGCCTCGTTGAGAACGTGATGTCTGAGTAATAACTTGAAGGAAATGAGCACCAGTGTACTTTTCTTTCTTAATTATATCATGGTAGTTCATTGGTTGACAAAACACCCTGATTACGTGGACTTTGCTAATTGTGAGGTCACTAAAGGAATTTTTAAAATGATAAGAGTATTATATATTCCCCTATTCAGTTGTTGTATTGTACAGGAAGAATTATAGCCATCAAATTAAATGCTGTTTGTTTGCTAATGAACAGTAAGACAGGCAACAAATATAATCTCATGAGTCCATTTTTATAATTTCTTTGTCAAGTACTTTTTAATTTAACTTGGACATGTTTACATTTTATTTCTCTAGTACCTTTAAAGACCCAGAGGGTTTCAAAAGAGTTGTAAGACCCTAGATAGCAATATGAAGTGTCTTACTTGGCAGACAGATTTTACCCACCGCTCTTTAATCTGTCAGATAATCTGTTACACAAAGGTAATTACTCAAAGGGTAACGTGACTGAGGACAAATTTGGATTAATAACCTCAAAATTTTAAGCATATAACAGTTTGAGTATATTAAGTACCCATTGTTGAAGTATTAAAAATGAAGGAGATGTATTTTTTTAAAATAGTACTCTACAAAAATTAGCTTTAACATCTATTTTGTTTATTTGGGATGCATTTTTCTTTCTGTAATTTTATAGTATAACAATTTATACTTATAAATAGAAAATTCTAAATGACTAAACAAATGAAACCATGTTAGTAGAATTACATAAGTAGCAATGATAAGATATAGAAATTACTGTAATTGTGTTTATATGCATATTTACTTGTTTTTTCATTTCTAGTTTTAACAGTTCTTTAGAGCATGAAATGTAATTTTTTTTTACATATTTAAATTTCTGTTATGGTAGATGGTCCACATACCCGTTTTGGATAAGTGGCTGGTGTCTAAAGTTGGTAGTCTGTTGAAACCAAATATCAACATGAGAAAGAACTGAACTATAGAAATAAGCCCAGAAAATTTATGTAAAAATTTTAATTATTAAAAATAATTTATTAGTATAAAATTTTAAAAGCAACATTGCAACAATGGGGGAAAGCAGAGTCATTTCAGCTATTGGCACTAGAATAATTGTATATCCACATTTTAATGAGCCTCAATCCCTACATTATACTACACACAAATTAATTTGGGGGGGACCATATATCTCATTATAAAACCTAAAACCATAAAGTTTTAGAAGTCATAAAGAGAATATTTGCTGATTTTAGGGGTTGACAGAGGTTTCTTAGGACACATGTAATCATAAAATTTAATGATAAAAACAATTCCATAGAAATCAAAACCTTCTCATCAAAAAAAAAAAAAACTTAAGAAAATAAGACATCGTAGCTTGAGATAAAATATTTGCAAAACCTGAGACAAAAGACTGTTGTTCGGGATATAGACACTTTACAGTTGACCAAAAGCACAGGAAAAGGTGCTGAACCTGTAGCAATTAATATGATGATCCTTGTTACAGTTTTCTTTTGTTCTTGTACTGAGTTCATTGAGGTTCTTAGATCCCTGCGTTTTTGTCTCAGGTCGAGTTAAAGACTAATTTTTCTATCCTGAGGAAAGGAGTAGAAATGCAGTTGCAGTGCATTGTTGGATTTTACAGTAATTTTTTTGATAGCTCTTTCTGCAGAAGAATGTTGAAAGAAAAGGATGTTAGATTCTTAAAAGTTAGGATGGTTACATGAAATGTTAAGTAATAGCACTACCTGGATTAAGCATAAAAGGCTTTTTATTACACAATCAGACATGCAGTAAATTTGATAATAGTTTGCTTTGTCTCTAAGTATTGATTCTGCTTGAGAATATTAAAATTCTTGGCAAAATTAGTGTATTTCAGTTTTAGCATTTTAAGTAGAAGATTATTTTCCGGTCTTGTTTCTCCATTTGAGAATTTAGAAGTACTGTGTTTATAATTATTCTGCTGTATTTGTTGCTGGTTTGTAATACAATAAAAAAAATTTTGTCATTTAATTGAATTTGTCCCACAACTCATTGTCACTCTATTCCTTTTTTTTCCAGTTTTTTTTCTTTCTGTGCTTTATTTAGAATAGGTTTTATTGCAATGTCTTGAAGTTCACTAATTTTTTGTGTCATGTCTAATCTGATGTTCAATTTATCTAGCGTATTTTTCATCTCAGACCTTTATTTCTTTAATCTCTAGAACTTCAATTTGGTCTTTTTTATTTCCTCCAATGTCTCTCTTTAACATGTTCATATTTTCCTCTACTTTCTTTAACATACAAAATATATTTATAACAGCTGATATATTGTCCTTGTCTACTAATTTTATCTTCTGTGTCATTTGGAACTATGTGTTGAATGATTTTTCTTCTCATGGGTCACACGTATATTCCTGCTTTTTTATTTTCCTGAAAGTTTTTGGATGCTAGGCACTGAGTTTTGCCTTGTTGGATACTGGATGTTTTTGTAGTTTTAAAAAATATTCCTGAGCTTTGTTCTGGAACTTATTAGGAAACCTAGGAGATGGTTTTGATTTTTTTGAGGCTTGCTTTGAAGAGCAGCCATTAATTGGGTACTAATTTTTACTTACTACTGAAGAAATAAATATTCTGAGTACCCCAGCAGTACCCCATGTATTAAAAAGTTTTCTCACTTTGTCTGTTTGAGTCCCAAGGATTGTTCTGCCTGTTCCTTTCTGGTGGTTCTTCACCCAACCTTTGGTAATCTCCTCAGATGCATCTATTGATCAGAACTCAGCTGAAGACATGAAGGAATTCTCTGCCAATCTCTACAGATCTCTGCACTCTCCTTTCTGATACTCTTCTCATTGGATTCTCAACTCTGTTTTAGTTCTTCCCTGTGCTCTGCCTTAGGTACTTCAGTCTGTAAGCTGGAGCAGTCAGAGTTCACCTCATAATTTGCAGGAATCACTATCCTGTGTTGCCTGTTCAATATCTGCAAACTTTTTTAATGTATTTTGTTGAGTTTTTTAGTTCTGTAAGATGAAAGAGCACATCTGGTCCCTATTAACTTTATTTGTGCGGGAAGTGGAAGACCCCTGGTTTTCCTGCTTTTAATTTCTTACTAGAGACTTTTTGTCCCTCACCAAGAGTCTGTTCAAAGATGGGCTTCTATGCACTTATTATTTTCAAAGATGTGTCACTCAACATCATTTTTCATGAGGGAAATGGCTAATTAATACCACAATGAGATACCACTATCTACCTACCGGAATGGCTAAAGTTAAAAACTGATACCAAAATGTTGACAAGGATGTGAGGCATGTGGCACGCTCAGACTTTGTGGTACAGCCACGTTAGAAATGATATAACGACGTCATGAGTACTAATATTTCTTATAAAACTAAAAATAACAACCTAGCAATTCTGTACTTGTTTCCCCAAGTGAAATAAAGATGCATTTACAAAAAACCTTGGTAAGTATATTTATAGCAACTTGATTCTTAATAGCCCCAGACTGGAAACAGTCCACGTGTCCCATGAGTAGTAGAGTAGACCAGTGCACTGGTATATATGTACAATGGAAAACTACTCGGCATAGTAACACAGGCAGAGTGATTTCCTTACAAAGAGCACAGTGTAGAAAGGGGGGAAAGGAGCTAACCTTCACAGTGGAGAAACCTTGACAGACATCACCTTAGTCACGTGATTAACATCAACAGTAAGCTACATTAATATAATGTGATCAGAATGGCACTTTACCTCCATGGTTTTCCCCAAAGCCCATAACACCTTTCTAATCAAGAGAAAACCATCAGAAAAATGGCAACTGAGAGAATTTGCAAAATATATGACCAGAACTTATCAGAAACCACAATAAGGAAATTCTGAGAAACTGTTAGAGCCTAGAGGAGACTAAGAGACATAAAGACTAAATGTAATGTATCCTACATGAGATTTTGAAAGAGAAGAAGGACTTGAGGTAAAAACTAAGGAAATCTGAATAAAGTATGGACTTAGTAATGTATCAGTACTGCTTCATTAGTTGTAATAAATGTGCCATGCTAATGTAAGACAATAAGAGCAACTGAGTATGGGGTATATAGAGCTCTCTGTACTAACTTACAAATTTTTCTGTAAATCCAAAACTATTCTAAAGGTTTATTTTAAAAGTACATATGAAGATTATTGTTGGATTATTAAAATTTTATAAATATTAGACTCCAGGAATGCCAAGTGAATGAGAACAGAGCTCATAGGTCCTGAATGTAGTAGACTATTTGCTCTTCTGTAGCCAGATAAGGAGAATAGGACAATGTAATACGTTTTCATGAAACTAAATTAATATAATTGAAAGGATTATTCTTCATTCTAAGATTATTTCTAGAGTTCATAGTGTTAAAATATATTTTGCTTTAAAATGATGCTAGTAGTACATTTGGTGTACTATAATAAAATACTACTACAATAAAAAGTTGATTATTAGTCCCTGAAATCAACAAGTCTGAGAGCCAGAGCCTTTACTGATTCCTGAAAACAGAAACTTGCTCCTCCTGCTGGGCAGAACCATATTATTGCTTTATGGTGTTTCTCTTAAATCCACCTCTACATATTTTTAAGACTCTAGATGGGTTTCTGATACTCTGGCACCATTAAGCAAAGGAAATAAGTAAAAATGAAAGCAAGGATTTCTCACAATCTCATCTGGCATCCAGTGGTAAAAGGAAATACCAGGATCTTCCACAATTCAAAATCCAAGAAAAGAACTCACCATTTTTTGTCTTACCAGTGAGGTAGAAAATGAAGACCCTGGAGAGTATGGCACGCTCAGGGCTGTGGATTCAGAAGGTAAGTGGTAGAAATCTGTAATGAAACACCAAAAGTTCATCATGGGTTTTTGTGTTTTAGGGTGGAGTAAGCTGGAGTGTTTTTTTCTTAGATTTACCAGAGTTGGAACTTCCGCTGACTAACTTTTGTTGCTGTTGTTGTTTTTGTTTATTTATTTTTAATTAGTTTCAGGTGTACAACACAGTGCAATAGTTATACATTTTACCCCTCAGAGTGACAACCCCCCGCCCCCAATTCACCACCCCACTCCCCCCCCATATCATATATATCTATTACTCTTCCTCTGACTCTCTTCCACACTATAATCCACATCCCATGACTATCTATATATATATTCAATTACAGTAGGTATACCACCTCCGCTCTAGTTATACAGTGCAGTGATCAAACCTCTACTCCATCCATGAAGTGGTCTCCCGAACAAGACCTATGACCATCTGACATTCCACAGAATATTTACAACATTATTAATTATATTCCCCAAACTGTTTTTCATATCCCAGTGGCAATATTGTAGTTGCCTATTTTTGCTGTCTAATCCCTTCCCTTTCTCCCTCATCCCCATCCCCCTCCCAATTAGCAACCCTGATTTTTCCTCTATATCTATGAGACAGTTTCTGTTTACTTTGCTCATTCATACAGTTTTTCAGATTCCACATAATGAGTGAGATCATATGGTATTTGTCTTTCTCTGACTTATTTCACTTAATAGTCTCTAGGTCCATCCATATCATTACAAATGGTACGATTTCTTCTTTATAGCTGCGTAATACTCCATTGTATAAATATACCATAGTTTCTTAATCCAGTCATCTACTGATGGGCATTTTGGTTGTTTCCAAGTCTTAGCTATTGTAAAATGTGCTGCTATGAACATAGGGGTGCATAACTTTTTTTGAATAAGTGTCTTGGTTTTTTCAGGATAAATACCTAGGAGTGGAATTGCTGGGTCAAACGGTAGCTCTATTTCCAGTTCTTTGAGATACCTCCATACTGACTTCGATAGTGGCTGCACCAATCTGCAATCCCACCAACAGTGCAGCAGGGTACCCTTTTTCCCACAGCCCCGCCAGCACTTGTTGTTTGTTGATTTATTGATGATAGCCATTCCGACTGGAGTGAGGTGGTTTCTCATGGTGGTTTTTATTTGCATTTCCCTAATGACCAGTGAGGTTGAACTTTTTTCCATATGCCTGTTGGCCATCTGTATGTCCTCTTTAGAGAAATGTCTCTTCATCTCTTCTGCCCATTTTTTAATTGGGTTGTTTGTTTTTTTGGTGTTGAGTTTCATGAGTGTTTTATAAATTTTGGATATTAACCCCTTATCAGATATATCGTTGGCAAATATATTCTCCCATTCAGTAGGCTTCCTTTTTGTTTTATTAATGGTTTCCTTTGTTGTGAAAAACTTTTAAGTCTGATATAATCCCATATGTTCATTTTTTCTTTTACTTCCCTTGCCCGTTGGGATGTATCAGTAAAAATATTGCTCTGGGTAATGTCTGCAAATGTACTCCCTATATTTTCTTTTAGGATTTTTATGGTTTCAGGTCTTACATTTTAGTCTTTAATCCATTTTGAATTTGCTCTTGTATAAGGTGTAAGGAGGTGGTCTAGTTTCATTTTTTTGCATGTGTCAGTCCAATTTTCCCAGCATCATTTATTGAATAGACTATCTTTACTCCAGTGTAAATTCTTGCTTCCCTTGTCATAGATTAACTATCTGTAAATGCCTGGATTCATTTCTGGGCTCTCTGTTCTGTTCCACTGATCAATGTGCCTGTTTTTATGCCAATACCAAACTGTCTTGATTACTGTAGCCTTGTAGTAGGTTTTGATGTCTGGTAGCGTGATCCCCCCGACTTTGTTCTTATTTCTCAGAATTGCCAAGGCTATTCTGGGTCTTTTATGATTCCATATAAATTTTAGGATTATATTTTCTATTTCTGTGAAAAATGCCCTTGGTAGTTTGATAGGAATTGCATTGAATCTATATACTGCTTTAGGCAGTATGGACATTTTAACTATATTAATTCTTCCTATCCATGTGCATGGTAGGTATTTCCATTTATTTGTATCTTCTATGATTTCTTTCTTCAGTGTCTTATAATTTTCTGAGTACAGATCTTTCACTTCTTTGGTTAAATTTATTCCTAGGTATTTTATAGTTCTTGATGCAATTGTAAATGGGACAGTTTTCTTAATTTCTCTTTCCATTAGTTTATTATTGGTATATGCAAATGCCACTGATTTCTGAACATTGATTTTATATCCTGCTACTTTACTGAATTCGTCTATCAGTTCCCATAGTTTTTTGATGGAGTCTTTGGGGTTCTCTATATACAGTATCATGTCATCTGCATATAATGACAATTTTACTTCTTCCTTGCCAATTTGGATGCCTTTTATTTCTTTTTGTTGTCTGATTGCTGTGGCTAGAACTTCCAGCACTATGTTGAATAAAAGAGGAGAAAGTGGACAGCCTTGTCTTGTTCCTGATCTTAAGGGGAATGGTTTTAGCTTTTCCCCATTGAGTATGATGTTAGCTGTAGGTTTATCATATATGACTTTTATTATGTTGAGATATGATCCCTGTATTCCCACTTTGCTAAGGGTTTTTAACATAAATGGCTGTTGGATTTTGTCAAATGCTTTTTCTGCATGTATTGAAATGACCATGTGATCTTTATCCTTCATTTTGTTGATGTGGTGTATCACATGAATTGATTTACGGATGTTGAACCAGGCTTGCGCACTAGGGATGAATCCCACTTGATCATGATGTATGATCTTCTTAATATATTGCTGAATTCTGTTTGCTAATATTTTATTGAGAATTTTTGCATCTATATTTATCAGGGAGATTGGCCTGTAGTTTTCCTTTTTTGTGCTGTCTTTCTCTGGTTTTGGAATCAGGGTGATAGTGGCTTCATAAAAAGAGTTTGGGAGCCTTCCCTCCTTCTGGGTTTTTTGGAATAGTTTGAGAAGAATAGGTGATAGTTCTTTTTTGAATGTTTGATAAAATTCACTTGTGAAGCCGTCTGGTCCAGGGCTTTTGTTTTTTGGGAGCTTGTCAATTACTGATTCAATTTCCTTGGTAGTAATCAGGGTATTTAGATTTTCTGTTTCTTCTTGCATTAGCTTTGGAAGTTTGTATGCTTCTAGAAAATTATCCATTTCTTCCAGATTGTCAAATTTGTTGGCATATAGTTGCTCATAGTAATTGCTTAGAATTTTTTGTATTTCTGTGATGTCTGTAGTCATTTCCCCTCTTTCATTCCTGATTTTGCTAATTTGAGTCCTCTCTCTTTTTTTTTTTGATGAGCCTGGCTAGAGGTTTGTCAATTTTGTTTATCTTCTCAAGAAACCAGCTCTTGGTTTCATTGATCTTTTGAATTGTTTTTCTGTTCTCTATATTGTTTATTTCTACTCTGGTCTTTATTATCTCCTTTCTTGTACTCCCCTTGGGCCTCTTTTGCTGTTCTTTTTCCAGTTCCCTTAGGTGTAAGGATAACCTGTTGATTTGAGATTTTTCTTCCTTCTTTAGGTAGGCCTGCACTGCTATAAACTTCCCTCTTAGGACTGCTTTCACAGTATCCCAGAGATTTTGGGTCGTGGTGTTTTCATTTTCGTTTGTCTCGAGGTATCTTTTGATTTCCTCCTTGATCTCATTTGTGACCCACTCACTATTTAATAGCATATTGTTTAGCCTCCATTTATTTGTCAGCTTCCTGGATTTCTTCTTATAATTGATTTCTAGTTTCATAGCATTGTGGTCAGAGAATACAGTTGAAATGATTTCAATCTTCTTAAATTTATTGAGACTTGTTTTGTGGCCTACATGTAGTGTATCTTAGAAAATGTTCCATGTGCACTTGAAAAGAACGTATATTCTGTAGCTTTGGGATGAAATGCTCTGAAAATGTCAGTTAAATCCAGCTGGTCTAATGTGTCGTTTAAGGTCGTTGTTTCCACATTGATTTTCTGTCTGGAGGATCTGTCCATTAGTGACAGCGGGGTGTTGAAGTCCCCTACTATGATAGTGTTACTGTTGATCTCTGTCTGTATGTCTGACAATATCTGTTTTATATATTTAGGGGCTCCTATGTTAGGTGCATAGATGTTTACTAGGGTTATGTCCTCTTGTTGGATCGATCCCTTCATTGCTATGAAGTGTCCTTCTTTGTCCTTTGTTATATTCTTCAATTTAAAGTCCATTTTATCTGATATAAGTATCGCCACTCCAGCTTCTTTCTCCGTACCATCTGCATGAAATATTTTACCCCATCCCTTTACTTTCAGCCTGTATGAGTCTTTGGATCTGAGGTGAGTCTCTTGTATACAGCATATGCTGGGGTCTTGCTTTCTTATCCATTCCCGCTGACTAACTTTTTGAGGTTATCTGAAAATGTAAACCTCCACTAACTTCTACAACTGCTATTGCCTTGTGTGGTAATAGTTACATTAAAAAAAAAAACAAGGCCAAGGGCCGGCCGGCCTAGTTGCACAGTGGTTAAGCGCTGGCTTGGGAAGCCAGTGGCCCTGGTTCAGGTCCCACATATGAGGGCCAGTGACAGCACCCTCAAAAAAAAAAAAAGCAAGGCCAAGTACCAAGTGTCTTTATTTATAGTCATACTTCTATAAACTAAGTGTGTGTTTTAGTGATGTGTATCCTTCATTCAAATGTGCATTAGTTTTCAAAGCAAACATTTAATAGTTACTATTGGCCACTGTAATGTATGCTGTGCATTTAAATGTGAACAGAGTCTGCTCTGCAGTAGCTCAACCTACTTAAGACATGGTTGGCATACCCAGTGTTAAATGGTTAAGGAGTAATTTAAATTTGGTTTTAAAGAAGGACAAAATCTGCCTTGAAAGTTGGAGTTTGTATGACTGAATCTTGGAATGTTAAGAAAATGAAGATGTTTGGAGTTATCGTACTTGTAATGTTAAGAGTAATCAAGGCAGAAACTTCAAACTTAGCAGTTGGAATAACATTGAAAGGAGTTATACTCTAGAATCATAGATGTTGGATAGTAATATGAAACATTTAAATCACTAATTTAGAAGTCTGGGAATCTGAATTATAAACACTTTGAGCAGGGTTCCTTATAAGATAAACGGGAAAAAATAGATGGTCTATCTCAGTGTCATCTCAGTCTCTTTTCTAAAATTCTTCATCTTTGTAGTTGCCAATGAAACAAAGCAGAACACACTTAAGTCTGTAGAACATACATTTATCCATAGACAAAGCTAGAGGAGCCTAGAGGTGGGGTTCAGATTAGAGATAGTGGAGGAAGGGATGAGTTGTTCTGCAGAGAGGAGAGGCTGTCTAACAAAGTCCACAATCAGCCCCAAGGCAAACACTAGGTGATGGTCTCAGAAGAAGAAAATTATTTGCTACAAGGCAAAATGAAGAAAGGGGTGGCAGCTGTTTTCCTGAATCTCTCAATTTTAACATTGGCAGTTGTTTAAGATGGCTGACTGAAACTCAGACTTCCTCCTCTGTGGCACTGTTCCTGAGGTTGGACGGTATTGGAGTGTCTGGGGCTTCCAGATAAGGGGAAGTTGAATTACAGATACATGTCATTCAGCTTTTGTGAGGTATGTTTATGTATTTTACTGTCACTGCCATGGATAGTTATTACTGGCCATCCAAGTGTAGGACTGGCTTCTAGAATATTCCTAATTCTCTGTGCTGATTCACCTAGCATTATGTCATGAGGTGCAGGGCCTGAGATGTGTCACTTCATAAAAATTATGTTATTTTTCTGGATTTTGTAGCATCTGTATTTTCAGTGTTATCATTGTCTTTTGATATGACTTTCATTCAAAGGACTATCCACTTTTTAACCTAATTTTATATTCATAATACATATTTTTCTTAAAGAGAATCCCCCCTAAATTGTTTGTTTCAGGACCCACAAAAACGGAATCTGCCCATGTTTAATCCATCTAATGGGACTTGAAGACATTGACCCCTCTGCTCCAATAATCGGTCAGCCCCAACCAAACAGCAATAAATGTGTCCATCTGGCTGCTGGGGCACAGAAGTACCAGAAAGTATATTTTTTTTATTTTGCGTTTCGATATACAGACCTTTAAAAAGTAACTGCCTGGTTGAGGTAGTGTTTTCACCTGCCTTATGTAACCAGTTTCAAAATTCTGTCTACCACATAGTTCATGTTTTGTTTAAAACAGAGAGAGGATGAGAGATGCAGCAGTGGTTCTAGGATGAGGAAACATTGTCACCCAGGATGTAAGTAGGCCAAAAAAAAAAGGAGACAGAGAAGTTAGAAAGCTTTGCTCAGCCACATCGGTCTTAATCATAAGTCTGACAATTTCAAACAAGCTGTGGACAAAGGAACCATTCCTCAGTAGTGAACTTAGAGCCTCCAGTGGCCCTAGAAGCTAGGGTAGATTTTAGGAAGCTGCCTCCCGAGACCACACAGCAAGAGGATAACTATTTAAAAATAATTCTGTAAGCCTCCTGAGGGGTGTGGCAGCTTTCCTAGACTCAGTTTTTCTCAGATGAATGGGAAGATTGTTAAAATATTTGGTACGTGGAAGAAGCTGATTGGAAAGATTGAGGCCCAATGTAAGAGGAGGTTAGGTAGGTGAGTTTTGAGAGCTTCTTTATAAGGAAGAATGTGTAAGTGAGGATCTAGGGAAGATAAGATACATTGATTCGAATCCCAGCTATACTCGATGTGGCCCAGTTTACTGTGTTAAACGATAAAGTACCTGCCATACAGGGTGCCATAAAATTAGAACTGAGATAGTCAGTGACTGACAGAGGTCAGGAGTTCATAATCTGGGGTACATGAATGACCCTGAGAAAGGAGAACGCTCAGCAAACTCCTTAAACTTCATGCAAATGTTTGTGTGTGTGAACATTTTGAGGAAGTGGTTTATAAATCTGATCAAATTCTCAGAGATCTGTGACTAGAAATAGATTTAGAACCAGTGAAGTAAGAGCTTATTTTTGTTCGAAAATGAATTGCAAAGGGAAAGGTCTGATATTCTTAGAAGTAAAATAGTCATCAAAAAGTAATAGAGCTGGGAAAGAAGACGTAGAGTGAGGTTAGAATGGGAAAGTAGGGCCGGCCGAGTGGCGCGGTGGTTAAGCGTTGGCTTGGGAAGCCAGCGGCCCCGGTTCGGGTCCCACATGTGAGGGCCAGTGATACTGCCCTCAAAAAAAAAAAAAAATGGGAAAGTAATCAAATCGACATTGATTGTAAAGTAATTACATATTTCTACTGCGTATTCAGCACTAATCTTACTTTGTAAATATATTTCTGTTTCTGTGATGAAGAGTATAAAGTATTTTCCTCTTTTTCATGCCATGAAAATATGGTTGACATTTTCAGTGCAAATAATTTTTAAAAGCATTGCAATGGGAGTTAAAAAATTAAGGACATAGTTCTGGCCTTATACCTTAAATATTGTGTGAATTTGGCAAGTTATTTACCTCATTTCTCCAAGTGTAAAATAGTGATAAACAACTTCTTAGCAACGTTTTAAAAATTGACTCAGTGGAAATATGTTGAATTTCTTTGAGGGAGAGAACTATTTAAAATCAAGGTGTTATGGCTTTTTTTTTTTTTTCAAAATTTCATCTACTCTTTATGCATTTTAACAAGGATATCTCAGGAAGTTTATTTTAATCATTTATCGAGCTTAAACTATTGGAAACTACTTTAGAATCTTTTGCTATTGATGGTGGACATCATAAGTAATCACTTTCTTTGCATGTCTAGTGGGTTTTGGACAGCTATATCAGCCCAGTGATATCCTATTGCCAAAGTTCAAAATCCCCAAGCTGAGCAGCACACACACAGTCATCGTCATCCAGCTACTCCTGTGCATCATTGTATCCTTAGCACCTTCTGAAGGGGGCCAACTATCCCTATAGTTGAACAGCTTCCTCTCTAGTACTTGTAATGACTTCTTCAACTCTTGTTTCCCTGCCAGACTATAAGCACCAACCAGGTGGCAAGAACTGAGTTTTTCTTTCAACTGTATCCCTAGAACTTAGCAAGTACCCTGTTTTACAGCCAGTCTTTAAAAAAATAAAAATTATTATAATGAGTTATTTTGAAGGTATCTTAAATTTACAGCAAAGTTTCATGTCCAGTACAGTATGGTTTTTTAAAAAGATTTGCTGAACGGTTTGATAGCAATATCCTATTGCAAAAGGACCTCTTCACTCCCTATTACTTCAGTGTGGTTTCTTGCCAAACAAGCACATTCTCCTATGTAATCACAATACAACCATCAAAATCAGGAATTGTATGCTGAGGCATGATTCCATCTAAACTTGAGACCACAGTCAAGTTTTGCCCATTGTCCCAATAATGGCCTCTATTGTAATCCAGTGCAGAATCAGTCACTGAATTAAGTTATGTCTCTATTCCAGTCCTTCAGTCCAAAATAGCTCCTTCATTTGTTCTTGGCTTTCATGGCCTTAACCATTTTGAAGACTGTAGGTCAGTTAACTTATAGAATGGCCCTCCATTTGGATTCGTCCGATGTTTTTTTACAAGTAAATTCAGATTATTGAATTTTGGCGGGATTATCCGATGAACACCTTACTTTTCTCATTGCATCCTATCAGCTGACACACAATTACTGATGATGTTCACTTTATCCCTTAATTAAGGTGGTTTCTGCCACTGTAAAAATGTTCTTGATCCTTTTTAATAAGTATTTTGTGGAGAAGCACCTTGAAACTGTAAATATCATGATTCTTACCAAATTTACAATTCATTAATTTCTTTAAATCATATGAACTCATGTTTATTAAATGGGTCATCTGTCACTGTCATTTATTTTGATGCTCATATTGTCCCGCACCCTTCAATGACCTTTTGACATGTCCCCATTATTCTTTGAGCACTTCCTTACTTTCCAGCACCGCAAGACACCCCAGACTCATATTGCATTTTCCCTAATCTGGAATCGTTTCTCTAAGAAACCCTAGTTTCTTTTAGTGGAGAATGGTATTTAGAAATCATAAGTTGTACATTTAGGTATGTTTATTGCTTCTGGGTTATCATTTTTCCCAGACCCTCTCAGTGAGAGTGGACAGAGCTATGAAATACTGGTATATTAATGCACACACACATAACACGTACATGAAAATGTGAAAACATACACACATTTGCAATTATACTGATCTTCATATTGAGCAATATATAGTAACAACCACGGGGCTGTCCCTTCCCCAACCATGGACCCTTTTCTCAGCCCGTCTGATGCTTTAAGGACTGCATTGCTCAGATGCTCAGAAAGAGGAAAGTAGCAAAGATTACTTCATTTTTTTTTATTGGGGAACAGCCACGGTCATTGGTTACATATTGTTTTCATGCTACAGTTGCATAGTTGACTCTTTTAAAGAGGGCACAGCTCATAGTGACCCATGTGGGGATCGAACCAGCAACCTTGGTGGTATCAGCATGACGTTTTAACCAACTGAGCTAACCAGTCAACCCCAAAGAGTACTTTTTAAATGTCTGAATAAAAACTAACCAGATGTTATTGACTTGTTTCAAGTTCCTCCATGTTTTGTCTTTTTTTCCAGACTAATCTGCATTTCTGTTGGACTATGGTAGGGAGAGTTCTGCATCATAGGAAGAAGGATATGAAAAAGAATCAGTGCTTTCTTTTATCAAAAGTTTTTGTATTAGTTTAGCTCAGTATTTCTTAACTGGAGCACTATTGGCATTTTGGCAGCAAATTCTTTATTGTAGGATGGTCCCACATACTGTTAAGATGTTTTGTATCCCTGACTCCTCCACTCACTATTGCCATTATAGTTCCCCCTCCATGCGCCCACTGAAAAACTTGGAAGAACTAAAAAGCAAGAACAAAGCACTCGCATGCATTTCCAGCTGCCTCCTAGAAAGCCACCCTTCCCCTTCCTTAGAATCCCTGGAGCCCTTTGCCGTTTGTATAATAGCTGTTTCCTAATATATTCTTAGGTTCATATATTCTTAGGTAATTCACATGAAAACTCAAAGAGAATACTGTGAGTGTAGAACAGTCTGTTCTACATCAACTGTGTTATTCTTGTCAAATCAACACTTTGTTGATCAATAAAAATTATATGCTAAAAAAAACTAAGAAGAATAATTTGAAGGCCTTGAGAAATTGATTAAATAAAATTTTACAATTGTTGAAAAAAAAATGACTTGCTTTTTGGCTTGGTAAATGTGAATCCTATTTTGGATTCTGAGGCATAAAACCAAATGTTGCTTTGTAAAGAAGGTTTCTTCTATTGAAATGTCCCTTAGATTAACTGAAGCATGTAAGCCATAAATACAAAGCTGTCTGCAGCAACTAGGTTATTGTTTAAGGCCCCAATGCCATATATGAAATGAATATTATTAGCTTTTTAACTATCGATGTTCATGGGAATGCTGGGTTGTTGGGTTTAGGCAAGTCAGCTTCTAGTTAAGAGTCAGGGCTAACTTAGCAGGGCTAAATAGAAAGGAATTGAGGGCCTACTTTCCAGGGCCACCCATGTCTGTCACACCTGCTGATCTGAAGGCTGTGCTGCTTTCTCTCGATCACACAAGGAATGGCCACATTTTCTCAGGCCCCACCATCATCACCTAATTATTTCCCAAAGGTCCTGTCCACTAATACCATTACACTGTGGGTTAGGATTTCAACATATTAATTGGGGGGTAGGGGATGCAAACATGAAGTCCTTCACACACTGGGACTCAAAAGAATAAGAGCTCGCTTGTATTTTGCTCAGATTTGAGGGTTTTTTTAAATTGGTTTCAGGTGTGCAAAACAATGTATTAGATATTTATACCCCTCAGAACGTGTAACCCCCTCCCCCAATCTACTACCCCTCTGACATTGTATATAGCCGTTACAGTTCCACTGAATATTCCTTATACTGTGAGTCTGTGTGTGTGTGTAATTATAGTTGACATACATTATTATTTAGCTTCAGGTGTACACTGCAGTGGTCAGGAATCTGCACCATCCACGAAGCGGTCCTCCCAATAAGACAAGTGTCACCCGACACCCTACAAAATCTTTACACCATTATTGAGTTCTTTTTTAGAGTAGAAAAAAGTCTGGTTCCATCAACTATACAAATATAGGAAGGGGAAATAAGGTTCACTCCATGTTATGTTTGAAAAAAATGATCACCTTAGACTTGAGAATGAACGGGTGCACCTGCTCTCTTTTGGGTAGAACCCGTGGTTTACCAAATATGTAAGTGCTCTCCCTCACTTCACAGCTCTCGGAGTTAGGTGGGGCCATGTGATTAGTTGTGTCCACTAATGTTCGCTACTGTGAGCAGAAGTGATGTGTGTCGCCGCAGCCTCACATTTGTAAGGTTCTGGTCATTTTTTATGCATGCTTTCAAGGGAACTATATTTGAGTTGTGCTAAAACTCGACATAGGATGTTTGTAAGATAACTTCCAACTGTCCCAGGAAATGGAAGACATTATTGCACTGGTATAACCCCTTTGTTTAAAAACTAATGTGTGGTTTTATTTAGTTTGGGTGTGAACAACTCAACGAGCGTTGATATGACCCATTAGGTAGAAGGACCTAATCTGAATGAGATCGACTCAGTAATTTAAAGACAAAATTAAACTGGGAAATTGTGTTAACAGGACAGTATTTTAATGCTCTTCAGTTAGTAGTTTAAACCATAGGAAATTTAACTCAAAGAGAAAGTCATACACTGTAAAGTGCATAATCCATTATGTGTTATTTCAAGGGCATACCAAGGACTGCATTAGCAGGCTCTTTCTGTCACCTATGAGTTGGCCTCTTTCAGTTCATTTAGGATCCTGGACACATTTACCCCCCCCTTCCGCCACACACACACACACACACACACACACACACACACACACACACACGCCCTCTTCAGGGTCTTATCTCAAATCAATTATTTCTTCATCTGAGAACTTTAGATTTTTAATTACTTGGTACTGTTGGAAAGTGAAGATTTTTGTACATTGTGTCCTTGTGACCTTTTTTTTTCTTGCACTTGGTGAACAACAAAAACAAAGAAAAAACACAGAACAATTTCACACCTAAAGTGGAAGGAGTTGATTACTGTCATTTTGATGATGTGCCTTTTATACGTTTGCAGTGGTTAAGAAAGACTTTATGGTTTGGAGCATGAGCACTTTAAAGTGATTCAAAATTATTGAAGAGCTACAAATTTTATAAAGTGCTTCAATTTGTTACTGACTAGAGCAGCAATGGAACGATTCAGCAGAGCTTTTAGTACTATGCACAGCCTGCAAATGCTCGCCTAATCTTCCCAGGTGTTACTCCTTTACACGTGGGAGCTTGAATGTTCCTGTCCAGAGACACTCCATCACCCACAGCCGGAGAGCCTCTGTGCTGAAGACCTGTGTGCCACAAAAGCAGCACTCACACATGGCCATGATCTTGGCAGTGCTGCAAACTTCCGAGCAGCCTTCTGGTGTTTGGCTCTGCTAGAATTATAATCTATTGGTCTAAAAGAGCTGCTGGCCTATTGGTCACTTAATTTGGTGGCTGAATGGGCATAGACACATGGGGAGTGGAAAATAAGTGGGATAAGGGGTGGGCAACATGGCTCAGACACTGCAAAAGGAGAAAGCCACCTTTTAGTCCCTTTGAGAGATGTAAGAGACTATCATTTACAAAGTTGATGGTTTTGAGAGATTCTGAAACTTTGTAAAAGCGTATTCTAATGATTTATTTCTGCTTTGCAATTTGCTTGCGTTATTTTGCTGAACCTTGATTTGCATGTTTTACAGAAACAGTAAGTAAGCCCTGCTATGTAAAATGGGGGAAAATAAGGCGTAATCTTTGAAATTTAAAATGACCGGGTGGCTTAGATATTGACTTCTAATACAGGATTCCTCTAAAGCACATGTATGATTTTGCCTTTTAAAATGGATTTACACAACCGAGATGCTTCCTGACTAGCACATGGTTCCTCCATGTGATGGGTATAAATGGCACAATACTTCATTTCGTTAGAACTAGAGTGGTAGAGCTCGACTAGTTTATTAAGGAGAAGGCAATCTTAAATCAGAACAAAGCTAAATGTATAAAAGTCTGTTCAAAGCACTAACCAATTCAAGGGTGGGGGCAGGGCATGTAGCATGTCTTTTGTATGTGAAACATTAAGAGTGCCTGGAAAACCTCGGTCTGTATGGTTACGTCACACAGATGATGCTTGCCAGAGCTGAGGTGAGTCCACATATCCGAGACTCCTTACCTCACCAGTGTGTTTTTTATCACCATGCTGTTGATCGACCATTCTATTTAAAAGCATGATGTACCGTTTGAAAAGCAACATATGCCAGTTTTTTTGAATAAAATATAGAATTTGCATTGTAATTTATTAATATAATTAAGTGCCCACCACCCCAAAATCTAAAGCATTTCTCCCCTTCTGGATTTCTTGGTGGAGTTTCCAGTGACTGCCTCTTATATCGTGTAAAATATGAAACGAGACTGATTTCTGACAAGATCCAGAAGTTCAGAGCCACAGTGTGGTAAGGCAGAGAGTCCAGTTCATCATACTTCCTCAACTAGAACAGTGGAAAGATTATATGTCATTTTAGGATCAGAGATTTCTAGGAAAATAAATCTCTGTTTTCCTTCTCTCCTTGAAATGAATGCAAAGAACTTAGAGTGCTTGACTCTTACTATTTTATCACTTGTTTTATTATTTCCTCCTCTTCTTTCCTTGCTTACATTCTTTCTCTGTGTGTATCCTTATCTTTTTTGAGGATGCTGTTTTTTCATATCAGGAAAATTAGAATTGATGGTGACTCCCACCTCTCTGTTCTGAAGGGCCCCCAATAGTACTGTTTCAAATGTGTACACTGACCCACGCTGAGTGTTACAAGCTATCCCTGGCAGGGCTCTGTTGGGGAATTTCAGCCAGATTCATGTAGTTCTGCCTGATCCACTTTGTGGTTTATTTGATTAAAGTGCAATCACATAGATGTTTATAAACAACATTAAAATATTCAGGCATTGTGTCTTCATTAAGAAAAATCTTAGCTACAAGTTGAAATTGCCAAAACTTAGTAAAATAATCAGGGATAGGAGATATTTGTCCTTATTTCCAAAGGAGATGGTTAATAGTAATTAAAGGGACATTTGCATATTGAATTAGTTAATATTTTAATTCAGCTCCAAAGCAGATATGGTATGAAACTCTGTCCCTCAGGAAAGTGGTTTTATATATCAAGATGATTATGTCTAAATTTCTATTCAGTAACTTTCTTAGAGTTGATCTAAGAATGAAAGTTCATCTGCCTTCAGTGCTTCTTTATGAAACTATTTTTTTGAATTCTGTGAGTTAGGCATTTGTTTTTAAGTTAAATACATTGAATGAGTGCAAACATTTTATAAGTTGGATATTATTTTGACTTAAACATTTATACAATGGAAAGCTTTTTCCTTCTCATTTCTGTCAAAATTCTATCCCTCATTTTCTGCTGGATATTGCAGTCATCCTGACTTAAAGCAATCTTTCCCTCCTTTGAATGCCTATCATTGCACTTGCTCAAGTGACCCCCTATGACATTTATCACACACTGCAGACCCTTATTCTTAATACATCTTAATTTCCCAAACCTAAATGTCACTTTCAGAACCTTGTGTGGGCACGTAATTCATTTAGCATTTACCCGATGTCTGTATCAATTGACCACAATGCAGGAGCTATCATGGGCACTGGAGACGCAGTGGTGAAAAACAGACATGACCACAGCCACTGTGGAGCTGATCTCTAGATGAATAGATTAATTAGGGTCAAAGAATGTGGGTCATTTGCAGTAACAAGTATAAGGCTATGACTATTGTGAGAGTATTGAAGATACTTTTGAGGATGGATCTAAGATTGTGTTCGTTGATGAACAGACTTACATCTAGTAATGAAATGCCAATGTTGGTGTGTATGCTTTTGCTACAGGTAGGATTTTTTAGTTTCTTCAAGTAACTTTTGAAAAGATGTATGGTATAAATTTCAGTAAACCCAACATTGTCTTTTCTAGGCTCATACTGCTGACATAGGACCCCCTAGAAATAAGTATTTCATATCCATTTCACATTATGAAGCATATGTTTGGAAAAGAAAGAGTTATGTTTGGTCATTCACGTCATCCAAGATTGTCTTAGAAGTAACTATCTTTTAATTTACACTGTAAATTAAATTCACATTCATGATTGAGAAGAAACTTCCAAAAAAAAAGGCAATAAATCAGGTATAGCATGAAGGATATATAGTATAGACAATATTAAAAATTATTTAATTGTTTTAAACATAAGTTTCTGGTTCAATATAGCAGCCTGACCTTCCTAAAACATAAATAAATTACAGAAAACTGTCTTTAAAGGTATAAAATAAAGAACATAAGAGTCAACAGCAAAAGAGATTTTGAAAAAAGTTCTGGAAGTTGAAAAATTGATGAAGTGGCAATTGATGAACCAGGGAAGAAGCAGCCACTACCTAGAATCTGTGCAGAGGTGACAACAGGCAAGAGGGGGCCAGTTTCACCCATGGGACCCTGAAAGTCTCAGAAATCAGGAGTGTGAGAGGTCCCCACCCCAGTACGTAGAGGAAAGACCTTTTACCTTTTCTCAGACAAATCAAATGAAGGATCTTCTCTAGAGACATTGCCAAAATTGTCAGGGTAGCTTGTTGTAGACATTGACACCCCAGAACAAAGATCTCTGAATTTTGACTAGTGTATGATCTTCAACAAAATGGCCAGCTTCCCACTCATATTTCATTAATTGAACTGTCTGTAAATAAGACCCTACCTGTGTTGAGAAAGTTACCAGTCAGCCATTTTACTATTTCCTAGTTATAAGCAGAAGCCAAATATCTCTAACCATTTGGGAAAAGCCAAACAACATGAATGAGAAAGGCCAAAAAAACCAGTCATGAAAAAAAGAGTAATGAACAGAGAGACTATAGCACCCTGAATGAAACAGATAATTCAGGAACAACACCACCAAAAACTTTAAAAATTCTAATTTGTACCACAGAAAGATTAGAAAATGGGTCAGGAAAATAAGAAGAGACTGCTACAAAAAAAACAGGATGGTATTGGGCCTGCCAAGTGGCGCATTGGTTAAGAGCTGGTTTTGGGATGCCAACGGCCCCAGTTCGGATCCCACATATGAGGGCCAGTGACACTGCCCTCTACAGCTAACAACAGCTCCACCTGGAGCTGGGCTGTGAGCCCCGGCGATGGTGTAGGCTGCAGACCCTGCTGCAGTGGGCTGCCATAGGCTACAGTGATTGGCTGGCTGCCAATAGCTGTGGTGAGTGGCTGTCCAGAGGCCGGTGACCAATCTGCCTCATCCAGGAAGAACGCAATGACGATACCAACATGGGCCAGTGAAGCAACATCCTCTGCAACTAGACTGAAGAACAAAAAGACAACAACTTGTCTGTTCCCCTCCCCCAATTCCCCAATAAAAAATCTTAAAAAGAAAAAAAACCTAGGTTGCTATAAAATAAATTATAGGTCAAGTAAGTGCTCTTGGTATTTTAAAAAAATGTGATTATCAGATGAAACAATTGAATGTTGAATAATAAAATTAACTATTTCAAAGGAAGTAAGACAAATAGGAAAATAAATGGAAATGCAAGGGAAAAAGGATTAATGTTGGGGGCCAACTTCCCAACTAATAGGAATTTCAGAAACAGGAAAAAGGCAACTGAGGAGAGGAGGAACTGGAGTTGAAGGACACGAGTGATTAGAAAGTATCCACTGAATGATCAGAACAACGAATAAATGAAGACCCACATTAGATACATTATTTAAAATGATAGAACACTAAGGATAGAGAGAAGGCTCTAAAAGCTTCCAGAGAGGGTGTGGACGAGAGACTGGTCCATGGTGTGATTGCTACCAGACCCTTAGCTAGATCCAGTCAGATTGGGGGCAGAACAGAGATTACTTCTCCTAAATCCCCTCAGAGGCTGCCTGATCAGCCCTTCTGCCCCACAGTGTGCTGGTTTGTGCTGGTTCCTGGATCAGACCATTGCTCCACATACTGGGCAAGTATGTAAGGCATTTTCCCCCTTATCTGGGGCAGGTCAGGCACTGGTGCCCATAGCCCTCCTGCCCTGTCTATATAACCCCTTTGCACCTGCCACATGGTACAGAGGACATCCAAGTCATCTCACTGCCCTCTGAGAAACCCTCATATGTAACGATGGAGTTGTCAGTCTGTTTCTATAGCCTCTCAGCCCCCAGGAAATGTTATGTAATGGGTGGGAAAAGCCTGACCTTTTACAAAGGAATGAGTATCAGATTGGATTCATTTTCTCCTCAGTCATAGCAAAAGATAGTGGATGGGTGTCTTAAAATTTCTGAGGGAAAATATTTTAAACCTAGAATTCTACACCCAGCCAAGTTATCAATAAAGTGTGAAAATTGAATTAAAAAGAAAACAATTTTAGACAAGACAGGCTCAGAAAACTTGTCTCCCAGATGCTCAACTTTAGGAGCAAAATGTGGGGAGGAGGGAGGAGTGATCAAGAAAAGAGCTTCAATGCAGAAAACATTGGCTACAACCTAGGAGAGTAATGAAGGGATGTGTCAGCCTATGTGTTGTGCAGATAGCTTGGAGAAAAAATTGTCAAGGTTGAAGCAGAAAATGA
The DNA here is from genome assembly GCA_033961575.1 of Aselliscus stoliczkanus. Classification (NCBI taxonomy): domain Eukaryota; kingdom Metazoa; phylum Chordata; class Mammalia; order Chiroptera; family Hipposideridae; genus Aselliscus; species Aselliscus stoliczkanus. The sequence goes on from CM066728.1 coordinate 54,712,709, forward strand.
GAAGACTCATGGAGGGAGGTTTTAGAGAAATAGTAGATTTCCAAGATTGATACCATCCTGAGAAGCTGCAAAACTTATGGAGGCAAGAAAATGAATTCACGGAAAAAGAAAGGCAATGGGAAACTCCAGGAAAAACAAAAAGCTGTACAAGATGAAATGTAATGGTTGTACAATAAATAATATTTACATTGCCACAATTTAAAAACTTGATTGACTTTCACTTTTATAGTCAACTCATAAAAAAGTTCATAAACTTACTTTTATGAATTAAAAAAGCAAAATAATATCAATTTTGGTAAGACAAATACAAAGAATACTACTGAGTGGTGAAACATGGGAAGAGAACTAAACTGTAAAATCAGAGGGTATTATCTGCGGTTGATACTTCAAAGAATGCATGTGAAAACCTATTATCTAAAATTAAAAATTAAAACGTAGAAACAAAAAAAATAGCAATAAAATTATATTGGGAAAAGGCATGGGAAATGCTACAGGTAATCTATATCTGAATTTCCCATGGTAGGGACTTTATGACAATGTCCAAAATTAATAAAAATATATGTACAAATATTTAGCAATATGATGGTAATCTTCAGAAAAAGGAAAATCAGAAACAGTTTAAAATATATAAAGTGATTCTTTATGAGGGGCTGTAATGAACATGGAGAAAATTAGGACTGGAGATTATGGCTTTTCATTGTAAGTCATTCTGTACTATTTTAAAATGTATATGCTTTGATAAAAATTAAAAATATTACATTAATGGGCCGGCCGAGTGGCGCGGTGGTTAAGCGCTGGCTTGGGAAGCCAGCAGCCCCGGTTCGGGTCCCACATATGAGGGCCAGTGACACTGCTCTCAAAAAAAAAATGTAATTAAATATAACAAATATATCATAGATAGGTGATAGATTGGATAGATAGTTTAGATATAGATAGATAGATAGATAGATAGATAGATAGATAGATAGATAGATAGATAGATAGATAGATGATAGAGATAGATAGATTGATTAGATAGTTGGTAGAGAGAACTCTTACAGGAAAATTAGTGACCAGATAAAAAAGATTGTCCACTCATTTCAAGGTCCCTCAGGTTCCTGCAAATTCTTCCTTATATTCCAGGCCTCTTCCTATTGAGATGTTCTTGATACTTCTAAGGCAATACTTTTGGTGGGGCCAGGAAGAATGTTTGCAAGTGTATCTCTGATATACAAAGAACATAACTGTGTGGTTTTATATTAAGTGTAATAGAAACTTTTTCTGAAAATATCAAGATGGGAAAAACAGAATGTTGTGGAAGTAGCTAGGGGAACCTAACCTAACTAAATGTTTGCATTTCTATTTTCAAAGTAGAGTCAGCTCTGCAATTAGGATACAATTCAATCCTATAATCTATGTCCCACATAAAAATAACTGATATTTGTTACATACTTACATTAAGTACTTTGTATCCATTACATTTAATCATTACAATTCCATGGGGTTAGTATTTTTATTGCCAATTTACAATTAAAGAACTAAAGCTCAGAGGGGTTAGGTAACTTGCCCCAAGTCTCACAGTCAAAAACTAGGGAGTTAAGGATGTAGTCTCAGCTCAGCTGACCCTACAGATCATGCTATGCTGTCATTTCATTTACTCATTCATTCATTCTGTGCCATTAACAATATGAGTATAGTCTTTGAATTCTTGGAAGCACCTGCTATTTTTCTGAACATTTCTTTAATTCCTGTGTTCTTATACTTCTTTCAACAGATTATACAAGAAAAGCAAAACCCAAAACAAACAAAAAGAACAAATTATATGAGCATCAATTTAACAGTTTTGAGGGAAGTATTGCCTAATGGCTAAAAGCCCTGCTGTAGAACCAGACTGCCTCCCTTTGAATCTTGGCTCCACCATATACCAGTCATCAGCATGATGGTGAGCAGTAAGTTAACCTCTCTGGATCTTGGTGTCCTGACCTGTCAAATGGTGTTGATAGTTCATGTCACAGAGGGTTTTTCTGGGAGATTGAATGAGATAATCCCCACAAAGTACTAAGAACAATATCTGACATTATAATCTGGAGTTTCCAGGGAAGTTTAGTTTTTATTTCCCTTACTTCCATCAGTTGGAAGACATTTTTTTTAAAAAAAATTATGATAATGGACTGCTTAACAACTTTATTTCAGATTTATAATATGTATTTAGTATTTTATTGTGTTCATTTGTATTTTTCATTTAAGACCTCTTATAATTTGGAACCCATGATAGATAGGAATCACTAAGAAGCTGCCACTTCTCCCATGGTTCCAAATTGTCAAACATTGAGTACCCTGCATATTTATTCACTCATTTATTAATTCACTCGTCTCAGCCATGTGCCAGATATACTGGTAGGAATTACCAGTATTCTAATGCTATCTACAAAACAGGCAAAATATGGTACCCAAATTGGTATTCGATCTTCCGTCTTGTGAGAATGCTAGCTGTGGTAGGAATTCAGATAACGGTGTCTGGAATTCTGAATGTGACTCTGTTAAGTCACTTGTAATCTGTTAACATTTAACAATTAAATCGTTGTAGACTAGTGCCGCAGAATGGTGCCAAAAACCCTGTCAATGAATGCAAAAGGATCTTAAGCAGCTTATTGAAACAAAAAAAAAAGGGAAAGTTTCAAAAATGGTATTCAGCCTTTTATTCTGTGATGAGAAGAAAAATACCAGTGCTTTAATTGCAAACATGATTTCCTAAAGCATTTCAAGTTTTCCTTGGAGACTTTCAGGGCCAGGGATTGGCTCTTCTTGTGCCTGCTTGGATAGGAAAGGGCTTGATGAAAGTGCTATGTTTGCTGGCACAATTAATCACTTAATACCTTGTTCCAATTGAAAACAACCCAACCCCATTCAGATGATGGGGCACCTACACTTGATCTGTCTATGGCTTGTGCAGTCACTGATATTTCCAAGGGAAGTCTTGTGACTGTTGAAATGGAAATTATTTTCATAGACTTGGGGCTGAACTGAAAAAAAAAATAAAAGGTTTATTTTTGTAATTTGCTGCTGATTCCTGAAAATGTTGCTCAGGCTAGATAAACTCAGTGTCATCTTGGGCCTAGGTGGGGACTGGGATTGAGAATAGAGGAGAGATTGTGGGGGAGAGCAGGGAGAAAACCGAGATTCATTACTGGACAAAAAGACAATTTCAAGGACACCATCAGAGAGCATATTCTCGGCATAGTTCTTAGTCTTATAATGGCTGAAATGAACTAGCTGCCTTCCAGAGAAAGTTATAAAATTATCAAGGTGGTAACTCATCAACTTCAATAGCTGGAGGAAAACTTTAAGCTCTTTCTAGGGGCATAAAATTATTCAAGATAACACCATTCCTGAGATCTTCATTTCCTAAAAATAAACAGAGTCCTATTGAAGTTTACATGGCATTTGGTGTCCTTTAATTACTTTAAGAACCAACTGTTTCATATATGCAAAGGAATGTAAATGTGATGATTACTGGGGTTGTTGTGTTTTACTTTTAATGTTTCCAGTACAGGTCGATGGTTCTTAATTTATTTTGAATCATGAATCTCATTGGGAATCTTGTGAAAGATACGGCCTCATTTACAGAAAAGTAGTTACATGCAGATACATAATTCTTTACATCCTTCCTGTATATTCATGAACCCTTAGACTGTTAGGGGTGATGGGTCAGTTTAGGAAGTCCTCCTGAAACAGTATTGCATGGAGTAGATAGTTAAAATATAGGCTAATTGTATAAAATAGTGAGGAAAATGCTTATTTTGATATTAATACTCATGTTACTGCAAAATACATTGAAGTGAAATATTTCATAAAACTATATTTGAATTGTAGATTATTTAGACCAATCTTCAAAATTAACAAAGTTGACACCCAGTAAGGAGAAAAGACTTAATCAAGTTCACCCAGCTAGCTTATAACAGAGAAAAGGCTATATTCTATGCATATACATATGTATACTAAACTTTTCATCTGCTATATGAGAAGTGTAGATTTAAAGGACAAATTTAATTTTTAAAAGGGTATCATTGCTTCTTAATAATATCTATTTTGATTCCCACCCCAACGTATTAGGACATTAGTATATAGCAAAAGGAGGAGTTAAATCCAGAAATGCTTCCATCTATTTATTAAATCAGGAAACATCATTAGTGTAAATATTCTTAATATCTATACATTTTTAAGTTACTCATATTTAACACAATTGTGTAAAAATACACAAATTCTTCAAAGAATTTTGGGAGCAATTAATTTTCATGAAGCTTTAAATTCAAGAAGAAATTTTTATCATTACGGGGAAGATTATTTGAAAATAGAAATACTTTCGAATCTTAAATTGCTCAATTTGTTAAAAATCAAGTGGTTTCAGTTCATGAATCAGATACAAACATGCAGAACAAGTGGGAAACAAATTGGTTGCTATTAGAAAGGATTTTAACATTGCAATTTTATAGAAGCTGTGTATGAGAACCTTCCGTGAAGAATTGCCTGGAGATAGAGACTGGCCCTGGCATCTGCCTCTGCTTGTATGGCACTTGTTCTGTGGCTCATACTCGGAGAACCCAGCCTTTTATCCTCAGCTTGTCCTACTGAGGCATTGCTGCCTCCTCTGCAACTGCTATTGTTTTGACACAGCAGTGACAGGCCTGAGACAGGAACCACCCCTACTTCTGCACTCATCTTCTACCCTTCAAAGCTTTGGGCAGGGGATGTTGTTTTGACCTTAAGCGCTTTTCGGAAGCCTGGGTTCTGAAGGGGGTTAGTGCAAGGTGATTAATTCCCACTGAGGAGACTGTCAGCCTCCCTGGAGACAGCTGATGTCCATTGATGCAGCGCAGAGGTGAATTCTTGCCTCCCTCCGTGCACACCCTGCCACCCTGGGCCCATAGCTCTGTTCAGTGTAGGACTCCGCTCTGTCCTCCATGCCCTGCCAGGGATTAAAGGGTTGATCCAGGTTCTGGGAGTTTGGCTTTGAGCACAACTACCTTCCAGAGAACTTTGGTCCGGGTGGCCAATGAGATCAAAGACTGAGGATCCAGTACAGCAGGAAGCTTCCTGCCAACTTTGCTTTTGTCACTTTCTGGACCGGCTCTCTTAAGCTCTCTCCTGAAAGCTAGGGAGGATAAAATTGCCTCCCAAATCGCAGTAGTGGGAGAGGCAGGCGCGCTGAGATGGGGAAGAGGCGCGGGAGCGAGCCACTCCCGCACCCGGCCGCTGGTCCAGGCCTTCCTGGGGCCCGTGCTCACCGGGTGGGACCGCGGGAAATGGGTGAGAAGTGGCGCCCCGAGTTGTGTGTTCTTGCTTCTGCTAGAGAACATTGCTTAGGGTCTTTTATTTTTTTTTTTTTGATTTCTACTTTTCCCATTCTTTTGGGAACCATATACCTGCTTTTATTTACCCGTCTTTGCCAACACATCCTTTTTGCTCTATTTTTGTATCCCTAACTCCCAAGATGCTAGACTGACTTGCATCCAGTGACCAGAGCCCACTTCCTTAGTCCGCCACCTCTGAGCTTCTCCAAGTCCAGGAGTCATACAACTCGATTCCGAGAATGGGGTCCTCCATCTTTGGGCGTTACTTTTGTGATTTTTTTTTCCGCCCACCGCAGATGGAAGTCAGCAGCCACTGTCCAGGGCGCGAAAACAGCAAGAAGCCTGGGAAAGGCTGGGCCAAGACCCCATCAAATCCTCATTTGGTCTCAGAAAGACTTTTTAGGGATCCTAGTCCCCTTTCTTCATAGGAGCTTTACGCTTCACTTCTGGTATGAATTTCCAAAAGAAAGGCAGACAATGGGGGAGGGACTATGGAGGAAAAAGAAGAACAAACTGGAGACAATCAGATTATATATTTATTTTATATAAAGAAATGATACATATGTAATTTTAGATTTGCTTCCGAATTAGAGTTCTGAGGCTATAGCAAACCTATTTTTAACACCCCCTTCTCTCATAACGGCCTTGATTGCTTAAATTGCTTCTAATTGGGTGGCACACATTACTGCAGACGAAAGACGCATGACAAGCAGTCTTCATTCTTTCGCAGATTCAAATAATGTCTCTGGATGAATATCTTTCTGATCAGGAAAAACTAAAAAAACTCTTAAAACTGCCTGCGGTTTTCCTAAGGAGTTTGTGCAATAAGGGCGAAATGTCCTGACCATTGCACAGCCATGCAAATAGATGGCATTTTACAGAAAACACCGCATAATAACCCAGTGCCAGCGTTTTTCTCCCCAATCTGGCATGGGACAAAAAGTAAACATTTTTTAAAAAATCACTTAGCCTTCTTTCTCTTATTTGACATTTGTAAAAGTTTTTAGCAAATCTCTTTAAAGTATATACGTTAGCCACTCCCTGCCCCCTCCATCCCCTTGCCCAAGACTTGGGCGGCCGGGAGTGCCCCTGATGCGACCTGTCAGCCCCGAGAGTAGCAGGCAAAGGTCATTACCAAGCAGCCCCGCGTGTCTCAGTACCTCGGGAGAGTCAGCGACTGGCAGACACGGGGGCGAGAAGTTTTTGGACCACTGAGAGGTGTAACCTTAACTTGAGTGTGCAGAAGGCTAGGGTCCGATTCGAGGTCTGTTTTTTTTTAAGGTGCTTTGCGGCCATTGGTGGATAGGGCGGCTCAGGAGAACAGATGGTGCAAGTTGAAATATGGTCAACCGAACAGATCTGACATGGAGACACACAACTTGCCAAACTGCAGTTTCACTTTTTGCATTACCATGTAACAAATATGTAAATGAAATTGTTGTTTGAGGCCAGAGGAAGCATGCCAAGAGGGTGCGTCCCTTGCTGTGGCAACTTTAGAGGCACCAGATTTTCCTTGTCATTCCTTACGAAAAGAAAACCCCAGAATGGTGCGGAGGAAGCCCCTTCAGGGTATCTTAAATTGCACCACAGCAGAGTCCCGGGCGAGGCTGAACACCCCTGCGTAAGGGCTCTTGTGGGTCCTCCCTCGTAGGGAAGCCTATCCAGGTCACTTGCCTGGAGGCTAGGGCGTGGATAGTGCCCGTGCCTTTAGCCGGTCGCCTGCACCTTTCCCGCTGTGCCCGCGCACAAACTTTCTTTTCCCTCTATGCATCAAAGTCAGAACATCTCTATTTGATATTAATCTAATGCTTTTGCTGCATTAAAGGCCCACTGCTATGTATCTTCACATTTTACATTGGCCCTCAGAATGAGTTTTTTAGTCCTGTGAAGAAAAATTTGGACGGTAAGAAATTCTCAAAGGTGACATTCGAATTGGTTCCTGCAATAGGCGTATGCCTCAACCCTGGCCTTGGCTGGGTCTTCCAATGCTGCCCAAACTCCCTGGCTATCTTTAGAAGGTCTTCATACAGTTGTTCCTCTGCTAGTCCTTTGATAGGCAGGAGGTGCAATGCGGAGAAAAACATCACGAATTGGGGGCACTGGCAATTCTAAAGGACCAGGAAAATCCATCCTATTTAGAAGATGCCTTTGCCTTTGGGTGACAGTTTAAAAACTGAGACACAATATCAAAGCTTCTCTCTTTAAAAAAAAAAAAAAGGTAGCCCTTGCAATTCAAACCCGGTCTTGTGTCTGGCAAAGAACCAATTGCCTGGAAACGAAATTGGCATTCAAATAGGGTCAGGTAAAGCCCAGCACCCCTGGCCACGTTTTGGACCCCAGAAGGGAACTTCTCGTCCCCACCCCTTGAAGAAAGAGAAAGGAAAAGGAAGAGAGAGCTGGTAGAAAGGGGGAGAGGGGAGAGCGCAAGAGAAAAAGAAAGGGAGAAGAGGGGGATATTTAGCAAGTTAAGAGGTTAAATATTTGAACAGATTTGTAAATATATAGACAGCCCTTGTTATTTGGAATGTGTAATAATGCCTTTTGTGGAGCCTTCTGGCTGGGAGACGCTCCCTAGCACCTTCCTCCTTGGGAAAGCGACTGGAGAGCTCCTGAGCTCTCCAAACAAACATAGGACTACTGCCCTTTGGGGAAGGTGGGTGGGGTTCTCCTCGTACCCTGTCCTTAAAAAAATAAGGAAAGAGGTAAAAAGGAAATACAAGAAAAACAGAAAAGATAAAAATGTTTTATGTTTCCTAGGTATGATTTTTCAGAAACATTCCAGAAAACATTCTTCAAGCTGAAGTAATTTCAAAGTACTGTTTAAACTGATGACATACTGTAGCTTTCAGTTATCTATTGTGCATCTGTTATTTCTTTGAACCCAACTCTCTTGTCTGACAAACGTGTGTGTGTGTGTGTGTGTTTATAAAACATAGGTTCACTAATGGTGCTTCCGTGGATGAGCAGGGTAGAGTGCTTTTCTTTACGTTTTGCTCGCGTTAATGTTTTCTGGAAAACTGTATTGAGTGCTGTTGATGGCATCTGTCCTCTGTTTGTGTCCCTGGGTGGAGGACACAGGCTGAGGGTGTGTCCAGTCCACAGTCGCGCGTGCGTATGCGCACGCGCGCGTATACACGCATTCTCTGGTGTGTGCCTCAAATGGAGCCATTTTTTTTTTTGCCCATGTCGGCGTCCTGCATATATTAGTATTATGCAAATACAATCATTCAGCTTGAGTATTTTTTGGAGGGGGTGGGTAAACCGTTTAAATTCTTCTCTCATTCTCTCAGCTATCTTTCCACTGTGTGTGAATTCATTTGGATGCCTTTTCTGAGATATGTGTGTGTGTGTGTGTGTGTGTGTGTGTGGTGTGTGTGTGTGTGTGTGTGTGTGTGTGCCTGTAGTGGAGCTGGTGGTGGTGTGCTGGTCGGTGGGTGTGTGCCTTGGTGTGTAGGAGAGTGTGTACAGCCTGTGAGCACCATGTGAATGATGTGTTCTCTCTGAGTGTCCTGTCTATGCCCCCCTTTCCCGATGTATTGAGTTCTCAGGGTGATTATGTGCGTATTTACATATGTGTGCCTATTCCCCTGTCTACAGTATTGTCTTTCTCTATAATCCACATATTTCATATATATTCTCTTATCTTTTGGCAAAGTGCCTTTTTTATTCCTCGAAGAATATTTATCGATGTGATAATCTGAAATGAAAAGTGGTCTCCCATGAAGGAGATGGAAGAGAAAGGAGTGTTCATCTTTCTTAATAGACGGGGCAGAGCCAGTTGACTGGATCACAGGCTTTTTCTGCACTTCCTGCCTGTGTGTGTGTGTGTGTGTGTGTGTGTGTGTGTGTGTGTGTGTGTGTGGTGGGGGGTGGGAGGTGGAAGGGTAGGGGTAGAAAGGGGGGTTGAGGGGGAGGAGAGAAAAGGAGCCTTTAACAAGAACAAAGATGGGACATCGCGCCCCCTCGCGACCAGGATTCATATTGAGCCGATCGGGCCCTCCTCTGCCTTTCTTTAACCAAATCAATCCTGTAATTTCCTCCGTTTAACCATTCAGGAGCCGTCTCTCAGACCCAGCCCCCGGCTACCAGCCAATCACCACATGCCATGCAAATCACCTTTTCCATTCCCTAAACCCGTGTCCCGCCTAAGCTGCTGCTCTTGTCGCCCCGCCCCTGCCTCATTCCTCCTCTCCCCACCCCCGCCCTCCTCCGCTCCCGCCCGTGCAGCTGCCAGGGAAGAGGGCAGTGCTGGGTTTCTCATGCATATGCAGATGATCTTCCTCCGCCCTCCAGCTTCTCCTCTCCCCCCACCCCTGCCAAGTTTCACCCCCACCTCCTTTTACCCTCCGCCCCCACCCGCACATTCTCTTGTTTCCCCGCCGCGTTTGCGCTGCCTAGACGTGCAGTTCTTCGAGCTCTGGTCAGGGGCAGCTGTTTTCCAGAAGGAGGCTTGTGCAAGCTTTTGGAACAAGCGAGTGAAGGGGGAAAGGCACTACCCTTGAAATCTTCTCGAAGGTCAAGTTTGAGACTTGCTGAGCAGGGGCGAAAGGCGTCGAAAATGCTTCTGCAGGGTCTGCAGGAAGGTTCTGCACGCAGACTGATTTTGAAATGCCTTTCTCCTCCTAAACACCAGATTAGTTTCTCTGAAACACACATTGTACTAGTCACGTCCAAAGGCAGGATGATGATGGATGATTTTGTAAGCCCAGATCCGCAGTGTGTATTTGTCTTGTACATCAAGGCTACACAGCTCCTTAAACTGCAGAGAATTGGAGATGAAATCAGACAGCATTTAGATCTACTTAATAGTATCAGGATGAGAGAAGCGGGGGGCATGGAGGGAAGGGGACTAGTGGTGACTCAAGACCAGCTAAAGATATTCAGTTCAATGTCAGTGTCTTGAGCCACACAGGTAAGCAGACTTAGAAAACAAACGGGGATCCATGAAAACAAAACCAAATTCTCGAAGAAAAAGCAAGACCTCGGCATAGTAGGTTTTTAATTTTTTAAATATTTCTTTATTTATTATTTATTTATTTATTTATTTATTTTACATCCAGACGCTATTTCTCGACCTTTTAGAGCCACCTGTAAAGGGTATTCAAGCTTGGAATACTGCTGTTAACTGGCCTAGAAGCACGCTGAGGAAAAAAAAATATCACTGGAGAAAATCGCCATTTGTACCGTGCTTTGAGATCCTCTAATGAGAAAGCAGGAAAATTGTGGAACGACTTTGTTTCATAGATGTCTACTTCGACACAGGATATTTAAAGATCTTTCTCGTGAGAATTGAGTCAGTTCCCCCTCAAATCTTACACCATGGAGAAATGAGTAGAGAACACAAGATTTGAAATAATGTTTTGTCAGCATTTTTCATTCAACACATTCTAATGGATTGCTTATGCATGCAAGGTACACAGCATCATCTTCCATGCAAAGCACATTATATGCCCTATGGTTCTCAGGTGTACTAGAAATAAGGGAGAGGAACAGGAATGCTCGATTTGTGCCCTGGAGTTGCTCCTTTTCTTGCAGAAAGAAGACATATAACATAAATGTGGTACAATGTTACATGGAGCATTGAATCAGACTAGGTGTCTGTCAGAAGTACAATGAGTTAATATATTGGCATAGTCCTACAATGAAATACTCTGCAGTGCAGCAGTTAAAAACAAATGGACTGTTTTGAAAGCAATGTCAGATGAAAAAACAAATTACAAAAATATGTGATATTAATATAATATTAACCTATATTAATGTAAAAAAATTTTTTAAATTCCCCAAGTACAAAGATTGTATAAAAACATGTCAGGGAAGGATACATGCCATCTTCAGGACGGAGGTTACCCATAGGGGAGAAAGATCCTTAGACAATAAGTGATTAGCCATATGTGCAATGTTTATTTTCTTACAAAAAAGGAATTAGAAAGATGAACACTGAGAAGTATGGGAAGACGATAAAAGAGATGACATTGAAACTAAACTTTTGAAGTAATAAGCAACATTTTAATAGGAATATTCAAAAGACAATTCTCTCTGAATACCTGGGGGAAAAAATAATGAAGTTCTTAACCTTTTTATATAATTTTAAATTTGAATTTACGTATTGGAAAATTCACTTTGGCAGGTATACAATTCTATGAATTTTACAAATGCATAGAGTCATGTAATCACCACCACAAACATGAAATAGAACAGTTTTATCACCCCACCCCAAATTCCTTTATGCTATTCTTTGTAATCAACCTTTGCCTTTGGAGTTAACGTCCCCATAACCTTAAACTCTGGAATCTACTAGTCTTTTCTCCATTCCTATACTTTTGCCTTTTCTAGAATGTCATATAAGTGAAATCATATAGTATGTAGCTTTTTCCTTTTTCTTCTTTTTTTTTTTTTGCGTCTAACTTTTTTCATGTAGCATATTGAGTTGAATCTTCAACTGTCTTGTTGGGTGTATCGATTATTTATTCCTATTGACTGCTGAGCCGCATTTCTTTGCATGGATGTACCATAGATTGTTTATCCTTTTACCAGTTGAAGGCCATTTGAGTTGCTTCTGGTATATAGTTTCTTGGTTCCAGGGACTGGACTCATTGCTGTCCAGAGTGTTGTCATGTGTAAAGTGGGTTATCTGTGAGCAGTCGTTGTATTATGTTGATAAATGTATTCTCATAGAGGCAAAATCTGTAACCTGGGCAGGCCGAGTGCCGCATTGGTTAAGAGCTGGTTTGGGGTTGCCAGCGGCCCCGGTTCAGATCCCACATATGAGGGCCAGTGACACTGCCCTCTACAGCTAACAACAGCTCCACCTGGAGCTGGACTGCAGCCCTTGCTGCAGCCCTTGCTACAGCAGGCTGCCATAGGCTACAGCCAGCAGCCAGCGTGAGCGGCTGGTAGCCATTGTGAGCTGCCAATAGCTGCAGTGAGCAACCGACCATCCAGAGGCCGGGGACCAATCTGCCTCATCCAGGAAGAGTGCAATGACGATACAAACATGGGCCAGTGAAGCAACGTCCTCTGCAACTAGACTGAAGAACAAAAAGACAGCAACTTGTCTGTTCCTCTTCCCCGATTCCCCAATAAAATCTTAAAAAAAAACAAAAAAAATCTGTAACCTGATGTCAAATACTGTGTAGTGTTGAGCTAGGTAAAACCTACCCAGCCAAATTTATGAAAAAAACACACATGTTCACAATCATTTGGAAGATGTCCTTCAACTAATTTAGTTAGTTCAACTAATGTAGTTAGTACAATAGGAGAGACTAACTAGAGATGCTGATGATCAGCATGTATGAATTTACATGTGTGTAGCTGATGACCTAGATTTCTAACTCTTTGAGCATCTGTGCATTTCCAAGTGTGAAACTATGGTTTGTTTCTAAATATTTCCCAAATCTTTGTTGAAATATTGACCTTTGCTCTTCGAGGTCCAGATTGAACTTGACTGGCAGGCTGAGTTCCCACACATCTGATGACAACTTATGTCACCAGTCTAGGGGTTCTAAACACTTGTAAGGATTCAGAGTAATTCCAGATCCTGGTCTATACTGTCAACCCTTAAGGGTTTGGTTTCTTATTGTTTGGTTTCCTTTTGTTTGTTTCTCACTGGGACCCTGAGAAGCTGACAGCCGAGCTGTACAGAGTAGGTCCTGAGTTCAGGAACAGAGTAAGTAACCCTGTGGATGTATAAGCATTTCTTAATGTGTGCTTCAGAATTCCAAATTCAAATATCAATTATTCGTGAATTATCTACTACTTAGAGCCATATTTATTTATTTTAAAAATCACTACCCTCTCATGGATATTTGAAAGCTGTCTTTGTCCCCCATTATCTGTGATCTTACTTTCTGCAGTTTCAGTTACCTATGGTCCAAATAAATTAAATGGAAAATTCTAGAAGTAAACAATTTATAAGTTTTAAATTACATGCCATTTAGAGTAGTGTGATGAAATTTTCCGCCATTCAGTTCCGCCCCGCCCAGGCTGTGAATCACACCTTTGTACAGCATATCCACGCGGTCTACGTACGCTCCCTGCCCACCTGTTAGTCACTTAGCAGCCAACTCGGTCATCAGGTTGACTGTTGAGGTATTGCAGTGCTCGTGTTTAAATAACCCTTATTTTATTTCATAATGGTCTGAAGCACAAGAGTAGTGATGTTGGCAATTCGCATATACCAAAGGGAAACCCTAAAGTGCTTCCTTTAAGTGAAAAAGTGAGTGCAGTACAATAAGATATTTTGGAAGAGAAAGAGAGAGAACACGCTCACATAATCTTTTATTACAGTTTAATGTTATAGTTGTTCTATTTTATTATTAGTTATTATTGTTAATCTCTTACAGTGCCCAATTTATAAGTTAAACACTCTCATAGGTATGTATGTGTGGAAAAAAACATAGCATATATAGGGTTAGTACTATCTGTGGATTCAGGCATCCACTAGGGGTCTTGGACCATAGCCCTCAAGGATCAGTGGGGACTACTGTATAAACATACAAGAAGGGAGGGAGAGAAGTAAACCAATGTTCATAGATTGCCTGCTTTCTGGGTGTGGTGTAGGGTAGAGAAGAGTACATTCCAGCTATAAAGAAGTGATACCAGTGTTGTGATCAAAGGAGTGCTGTTTTTAATCCTAGTTCTGTTGCTAAAACAGACTTTTCTAACTTAAAATTGTGTCTAGTTGCTACATGTTAGAATTTGCATACCATTCTTAGTTTTAGTTCTAATAATCAATATCACTGTTTGTCAAATGACACTGGAAACAAAAGTTTCATCTAACTGGTCAACTAAAGGAATAGTAAAATAAGCACTCAGAATTTATTTTGGATGAATTCTTAAGTAAAGGCTATAGAGGTTATAAATCAAGGGATGTAGTGCCCAATTTTAGCTTTGTTAAAGGCTCGGTGAGACCTTGGGAAAAGTCTACCTTATGTGTACCACAATTTTCTCATTTATTAAAGTGCAATGGAGTAAACATGTTCCTACTTATGATTTATTTTTTTAAATTGGGGAATCAGGGGAAGGGGAGCAAACAAGTTGCTGTCCTTTTGTTGTTCAGTCTAGTTGTGGAGGATGTCGCTTCACTGGCCCATGTTGGTATTATCATTGAGCTCTTCCTGGCTGAGGCAGATCAGTTGCTGGCTCTTGGATGGCCACTCACAGTGGCTCATGGCATCTCATGAAAGCGCACACCAGCTGCCAGCCAGCCCCACTGCAGCCTATGTCATCGCCAGCGACTCACGGCAGCCCAGCTGCAGGTCGAGCTGTTGTTCGCCATCTTTGCTGTAGAGAGCAGTATCATTGGCCCTCATGTGGGATCCAAACCGGGACTCTGCTGCTCAGAGCTGGCATCCCAAGCCAACTCTTAACCAACACGCCACTTGCCTGGCCCCCTACTTATGGTTTTTCAGGTTCCCCCAGCAAGAAGCCCTGTTATAGATTTTTTTCATTAATCATGCCAAATTGGGTTGATGGAGGGGGGATCTACCATTTTCCTGCTTAAGTTAATAATGACTTCAATTTTCTGAAGATTTTGGGAAAGTGGCCATTTCTACTGAAATAACTACTTTACAGCCCTTTATTCAAATAAGATAATTTAGAAGCATACACTCATAACTTTTGTCATTACCTCTGAAATTTTATTTAGTAAACATGTCCAAGATAAGAAGTGCTGGCCTGTGAAGATTGTCAGTCCAGTGACTTTATAGCCCTTCTCTCATTAAGGGAAGATCACCTTCGTGCTTTGTGCTATGAAAAAATTGGTGCTTTTTTTAGTACCGAGACTGATTTCTAATGAAAATGAAACTTACTGATGGTAAAAATGGAAAGACAAATCTTTCAAATGACCACCAATTCCATGATTGTGGATTAAGCCAGTGAAAGTATTTCCCTTCCAGGCACTGTCTGTTAAAATGAGATTCTGTTCAAGAATGTTATAGTAGCATAATATAAATCGGTGGCTCTGGCTTTTTAAACTTTGGTTCCCTCTCCTGTAAAGCAGCATAAGTGAGTGCCTTATCATAATGTTGGAATAATGACATCTCAAGGCCTGTGTGCTGCATTCACAAGCAAGGAAAGCCCCAGAATGGGATTGACTCAGCGTTACCTGACCAGGCTGCTTAATGCACTGATGAACACCATTGCCCCATAGGAATTAAATATAGAGGTTCCTGGAGCTTGTGTAAAGTTCTCTGTGCCATTTGCAAAAGGCACTTGAGGAAAAATAGGCTGATTTTTAATTTTAATGTTTTACTCATCCATTTAAGTACATTTATGGTTTGTTTTGCAAAATGTCAACAGACATCCCAAGTGAATAACATTTAAAAAAGATTGAATTTCCTGTATTTACTCAAATAATGTCTCAAAAATGTGCTCATCAATGCCCACAGGTTCATTGGTTAAGACAACCCATTCAAATGACTATTAAAAATCATCCAACGACACTTTTCGTCATTTTCCACATTGCCCCCAATACTCACTGATTAGAATTCCAGCAAGATAGATCTAAAGATTTCATTCTAGTTCTGATGCATTTAGGAAGAGTTCCAAATGAAGTGGCTCCACTATGGGAAGGAATGATCTGGTACCTAATGGTATTAATGTTCATTTTGTATTTGTACAATATGTCCAGTTGTACATTTGTTTAAATGTAGTGTTCATAGTGTTCATTATACACTTGTATATTATGTACTCAACAGTTGACAATACACTTTCACATAAATTGTTTCACGTAAATTATTTCACAACAACCTTATAAGGTAGATTGGTGGTGAAAATTATTATCCTAATTATATCATAAAGGGTTCAGGAATACTGTAAGTAGCTCACTTCAGGGAGTACTTTCTTTGTGTGAGGCAGTGTTCTAAGAACTTTGTATGTTTTAATTCATTTGATCTAGATAACAACTGTAAGAAGTGGATATTATTATTGTCATCTTCATTTTATAAATTGAACCACAGAGGTACAGGGAAGTAAAGTAACCTGTCCAGAGCTACACAGTGAGTAAATAGTGGTGTCAGATGGTAACCCACCCACTCTGCTTCCAGTCCCAAGTGCTCAACCCTCGTATCTTTCTGCCTAACCAAAGTTAAGTCATTTGCCCCAGGAATTTGGCCACTAGTGTTGGATCCTAAATCAGAATGTGGGTCTTCTGACACCCAGCAAAGTGTTTTTCCATTTTGCATTGGTTGTAACTTCTCTTTATTATGTTTTGCTTTATTCCACACTATATTTCGTATATCTCATCATCCCCCTAATGGAATGTGAGCTTCCTCAGTGCAGGGAAAAGAGGATGATTCCCCTACTATGTCTGGAAATTCTAACATAAGAGGCAGCCAGTTCAAATCTATTGAATTGAATCAAAGTGGTGGAACTACTTGAACATTTTATGTCTACAAATTCACAACTGGAATTTTGGTGACATAAATATTGACAATGGGAAGGATTAAACAGTGATTAAACCAGCGATATAAGAGAAAGGATTGATATGATAGGAAAGAATGAAATAATAGCATTTATATAGCCCTTACTATATGCCAGCTACTTCTCATGTATCAACACATTTAATCCTTACAGCATTCTACTACTATCTCCCTTTTATGAATGGGGAGACTGAGACATGGAATTTATATGACCAACCCATAAATACATGTGTTTATGGGTGTGTATGTATGTAAAAGAGGGAGGAGAAAGAAAGTGATACATAGATTGATTGGCCTCCCCATCTCTTATACCAAATTGCCAAAGTTTCTCTGGTATATTTACTTGATTTTCATCACAGATTTCCTGTCCTAGAGGCCCTACCCTACTGACTTTTCATCCTCTAGTCCAGTCTCTACATATCACCACAGTTACCTTTCTAAAATATGTATCTGATTCTGCTCTCCCTTGGTTTACAACATGTGAATTCCTCCTTGCTTACAGGTTCTGTGGCTACACCATCGCCCTGTTTTACATTTTCATCATTTCAGTTTCTTTCCCCAGTCCTTTTATTATGATAGCATTTAAACCCTCTTTCATCTCTGGATGTACCATGTACTTTAATTCTCTTGTGACTTTATCCAAGATGTCCCCTCTGCCTGGAAGGCTGTCCCCCTCCTTTTTTCTTGGAGAATTGCACTCATCCTGCAGGATAAAATTCAAATGTATTCCTTTATGAAGACTTTTATGATCCTACAGATAGAATTAATATACTACTCCATTAATATGT
This sequence comes from Aselliscus stoliczkanus, assembly GCA_033961575.1. Lineage (NCBI taxonomy): Eukaryota > Metazoa > Chordata > Mammalia > Chiroptera > Hipposideridae > Aselliscus > Aselliscus stoliczkanus. Next base: position 54,730,247 of record CM066728.1, read on the forward strand.
AATTTAACAACAACAATAGCAGCCCTGAATGCTTAAGTGCTACAATTCTATTATTATTGATGAAGAAGATGAGATTCCAAGGCTTTATGTAACTTGCCCAAGATCACTTGGGTAGTAAATTTTCAGACACATTTGTCTGATCTTAAAACCCTTAAACTTAACCACTTTGCTTCCTCCATTGATACCACAATTAGGTTGCATGTTTATGTATCTCTTTCCTTTCAATAATATGAATTACAGGGAAGTAGTTATTTGCTTTGCATTCTTTGTGATGAGCACAATGTCTCATAAAAGGAGCTCCAAGAACACAGTTAAAAGTCTGAATGCCTATCACGTGTCCCCTGTTTCCTGGGCTACATTTCCCTCACCTGGCCCCTAGTATCTCACGCCGCAGAATAGGTCCATGCTACTCCACTCTGTTTTCCCACTTGACTGACTCCTAACTTTGTTAATCTCAAAATTGATTACCTGACAACTGTTGCCTCTGAGTCCTTATTTAACATCTTTAGTAGGTAGGCCAGAAAGTCATGGTATAAGATGATCTACTCTACAACACTTGGATCTTGGGCACTGTTGTTTTGTTTTATATTTCTGAGTTCAATCAGAACTGGCTTGAATCTTGTCTTTTTGATAGCCATAAACTTCAATATCACACCCTCAGCGCACTCCTTCCCCTCCTCTGGATTATCCAAGAATTCTGTGGGTTTACAGAGTCCCCAAAGAGGCCCCCTAACCACTCTGGTCCCAGGAGATCTCTCATGCCAGGTGTTGTCCAGGATCATTGTGGCACTGCTTCCTGTCACCACCCTGTGCTGCAGAAAGCTCTAGGCCAGGATACTCCTTTGAATAACACTGATTTCTTCAGGACCAGATCTTAGTTCCCATCATTTTAGTTCACGCACCATCCAAAAACCCACCAGTAATTTGCCATGCTACATGATATCCAATGTCCCATAGTCAACCCTTGGGGACTCATCCACAGAGATCAGCACTCTTCCCTTCCTCTGGCCCCAATCAAAGGACCCATTCCTTTCTCTGACAATAGAGCCTACTTGTTAATCTAAGGGACCAGACCATAAAAAAATCAAATGCCTGTTTACTCCCACAGTCTGGAAACATTTTCCGTCCTTAATGAAAATTCCTTCTCCCAAGGACAGATTTGGAGACCTCAGGGTATCCTCTTGATAAAGGGGCAATAATAAAGCTCCATTAGATTTTCATCAGATCATCCTATTAAATTTTCAGTGAGGAGCTCGTTTAAAAAACAAAAATGCCAGAACTCAATTGTACACATATGTGAGACTCGTCCTTTTTAAAGGAGCCACTTACTATATGTCATTACAATACACCACCAATACTGAAACATTTTTTTGAATTCATCTTCAGGTTTTCAGAGCCTACAGCCAATCTTTTTTATTACTCTCAAGGAGAGCAAATATTTATATTTGAAAATGGATTTAATTTTGGAAAGAACCCAAAGTTATTTGGCTTAATTTTGTGAATAAAATCAGCGCTTTTGGTCCACAACAGGGTGAAAATTTAAAGTAATGATACTGATTTTGTGAGCCTTACCAAGTAAAAACGGGAATTTCAAAATATGGTGTCAGGAGTGGAGTGTCAAGGAAATAAGTATATAACTTCTAAATGTGACTACAATATGAATAGCAGAGGTCAGAATACAAATATTCTGGTGTATTTGTGATCAACAAGGTTCATTACTGTCTATGAAAGTACAGCTTGCATATTATGTCCAAAATTGTTACAGAAAATACCTAGCACTTGACTTCTCAAATTCAACATAAACATGAAACTTTTAAGGTTGTCAAAATGCAGATTCTGATTTAAGAGCTCTGGTGTGGGGCTTGAGATTGAGCTTATCTAAGCAGCTCTCACATGATGATCTAGGGACCCCTTTTTTAGTATCACTGCCCTAGACTCTAAATAGCCCTGTCAAGGAAGTTAAATCTTGGTTTGCAGATGGATATTGCAACCCATGTTAAACTACACATGAGTTGTTTGTTCCTTAGCAAAATATCTGTTTGTGCTCATATATGAGTTCTGGCAATTAAGTTCGCGAACTTACCACTGTGCACATTGGCAGCACTGTATGAACAGCTCGATAAGGTTTCATAACCTTTGTATAGCAGTGTCTCACAGCTGTGTTCATGTCAACATATGGCGGTGTCTTGCTGAGTGGCGTTCATTATTGTTGTGTGTTTTTGTGTGCCATCGTGAGAATGTCTGAGCTTGAATTAGAGCAATGAACAATCATTCAATTTCTTGTTAAACTTGGCAAGTGTGCAAGTGAAATCAGGGACATGTTAGTCCAAGTTTATGGGGATAATGCCATGAAGAAAACAGCAGTGTACAAATAGATTAAACACTTTTCTGAGGGGAGATAATGCGTCCCTGATGAAGAGAGCTCAGGGTTGCCAGTAACGAGCAGAACTGACAAAAACATTGCAAAAATTCATCCAATTGTGCATCAAAATTGTTGGCTGATTGTGAGGAGCATAGCAGAGGAAGTAAACATCAGTAGAGAAACAATTAGGAAAATCTTAACTGAAAATCTTGGCATGAGAAAGGTGTGTGCAAAAACGGTCCTGAAGGAGCTCACCGAAGAACAAAAGCAAGGGAGAACTAAAGTTTGCCAAGACCTTTTGGAGAGACAAGACGATGTTTTGGGCCATATTATCACTGGTGATGAAAGATGGGTGTACCAATACTACCCCGAAACAAAGCATCAAAGTGTACGATGGAAGTCAGCCAATTCTCTATGACCAAAAATGTTTCTTCAGCCTAAATCAAGAGTCAAAACGATGTGGTAATCTTTTTTTTGATATCAGAGGGAATTATTCATTATGGATTTGTACCAACTGGATGAACAGTTAACCAAGTCTACTACTTGAAAGTACTGAAAAGGCTGCATGAAAAAGTTAGAATAAAACAACCTGAACTTTTCACAATTCATGGCTCTTGCATCACAACAATGCAGCAGCTCACATGGCAGTCTGGGAGGGAGTTTTTAGCCAGTAAACAAATAACTGTATTGGAACACTTTCCCTACTCACCTGATCTGGCCCCCAATGACTTCTTTCTTTACCTGAAGATAAAGGAAATATTAAAAGGAAGACATTTTGATGACATTCAGGACATCAAGGATAATACGACAACAGCTCTGATGGCCATTCCAGAAAGAGTTCCAAAATTGCTTTGAAGAGTAGACTTGCACTGTCGTGGGTGCATAGCTTCCTAAGAGGAATTTTTTGAAGGTGACCATAAAGATATTCAGCAAAGTGGTATGTAGCACTTTTTCTAGGATGAGTTCTTGAATTTAATTGTCACATCTCATATGTACGACAAGACCATGGAGCCTCTGGAAGAAAATGAAGCCCTTTGTGATAAGGGTTATAAACCTTCAAGTGTTTAGAACAGAAGTGAATTGCAACATTCCTGGTGAGGAGTGTCCTTACCCACATTTTCCATGGATCACTGACTTAGAGGAAGCATAAGTAGAGACAGACCTCTCTGAATTCCAGTGAAGTCTGCAATGGTAGAGTTTGCAAACAGAAGTTGAGACCAGGCCCAGGACTCAGGTCTCCTGAGAGGATAAGTGTCCTGTACTGAGAGGGCCTGAAGAGGAGATGGCTGAAGGAAATGTAATGATGTTTGGAAGAAAGGTGAGGGAAGGGGAGGAAGAGTATCCATAGGGAACACCTTCCAAAGGCCTAAATTGGATGACCGTACCCCTGTCAGGTGCTCCAAAAGATGTAGATAAATGTAGACTTTAATGACCTCAAAGTTTCGGATCCTATATTATTTTGGGACACTTCTTGAGCTTTTGGTAAAAGAATGCTAATGGATTCATTAGAATATAGTTGTATCATTCTGGTGGAAGGGTTCTGGAATGATTATCAGTCTGAATCTGAATGTGTACCAGTCTGCCCATTTGGAGATAATCAGCAAAGTGCTACCCAGTCAGAGTGGTCAGAGGTCCCTTAGCCTCTGGTTTCCCCTTCCTCTACTGAACAAAATGGAAACTCCTATTTTCTCTTCTAGAGAACCTTAAAACTGTTGACTTGATGGGAAATTATTAGGCATTTAAGGTGATTGCAACCGAATTCAGGTGTTTTTTTTTTCTTTTGAAGTCAGTTAAAAATTTAAAAGATCATTGAAAATAATTTAATTTTCAAGAGAAACCAAAATATCTTGTATCAGCAACAAACAGAACAATGAATTTTATTCTTTTCAGCTTTTTTCTTGTCATCATGGCATTAATTATGATGCTATTATGAATAATGAAAATATACCAAATCCTTTTCATTTAGAAAGTGTTTCAACAATTGCTTTCTGAGGTTCAGATGGTTTTCGGGGAAAAGACTAAAACTGCAATTTATTCCGGTTCCTGCTTTCATTTTTCTTTCAAATCTCCCTGCCTGGAGAGCCAATGTGACTAAGTTGACAGCCTAAGTGTAGGCACCTCCTACACACTTGTAGGATCAACAAACTAGGCAGCATCTATTGAAATGCTATCAGAATTGTCCCAGATGGTTTCTGGACAAAGGTTCGTAAGTCACTTACTTTTTTTTATGTTTAGGCAGATGTTGACCATTAAATAACTTATCAATTAAAGCATTAACTTAATGAAAATTACTCAAATGTAATAGGTCATTAAGAAGAAAATACTAGGCTGTACCACATGAAATTGCTGATATTAGGACATTTTGAACTAAGAAAATGGCCATTTTGTATGGTTCAGGCTAATATATATGGTTTCTTGAACTTTTTTTTTCTTCTGTTTTTATTTATTCTGTTGTGACATTTTATCAAGAATAAAAAGGTATTCCTTTTTCCACTCCTGGAAGAAGAATCCAGCATAGTATTTAAAGATTTTAGATGTACTTATTAGCTTTCTGTTGATCAACTATCTTCTTTGGTTTTTCAGATCCACGAATGCCCTCAGGAAGGGAGGGATATAAGCTGAGGGTTTGAGTTGAGTTTAAGAGGGGAATAGCAGATTTTCTTGGTCCCGGAAGGGCTTTCCCCAGAATCAAGAGAAGGCTAATGGGTGTCATGATCTGTGAGAGAGCAGGCCTGAGCCACCCTGCCCCACAGTGCCCTGGCAGGGGGAGGGCTGCTCAGAAGTGGTGTGTGGGTGCTTAGGTCCTGGAGTCTTGGGGGTCCATGCAGAAAGACCTCCATTCCTGAGCTTTGGAAATTGCTGTTGAGTGGGTGATATGGGCCTCGTGAGCATAACACACTCTCCTCAAATTTTCTGGACTATACTCTTATGTGACCCTGGAAGGTCTCCTAAGACAGGTTTTAGTTGGAATTTTTTCCTCAACTTCAGGAAGTATGGACAGAACCAGATTAATCTGATTACACACACACACACACACACACACACACACACACGTATTTTGCACCCAAGTGACATGGAGAAAAATTATGCTTTTTACCTGAATTTGGTACCACACAGAGGAAACAACCGAGTGACTGGACTTTTTATTTACCTAGTGGTTATTTTGCATCATAGAGACACAATTTATACTCATCCTTTTACATGGTTTTTACTAGGTGAGAAGAAGTTAAAATTTCACTTCTAATACTCTTCTTCTCTCTCTCCTCCATCCTTCACCTTTAAAAGTAAAGAATGAAAAAGAAGTGAGAAATACAATTGTGAATGAATGAATGAGTGATAGAAGGGAAACACTTTTGTTTGGGGTTTGTTAGCACATGAAACTCACCTATTCCACCACTTAAAATACATTTTTTCCCACCTTTTCATCTCTTCAGATTAACTTTAATGAATAATTTTTTGTTTGTTTTTTTCTGATGATGGGTTGGTTTTAATTTTCTCTTGAAAAAGATTGTTTTAGTTTCCTGAATATTCTCTCTTCTCTCTCTCTCTCTCACAAAATTCTTTTCAAATTTCTTATAATGTCTTTGAGTTAACATTTCATCCTATTTATCCTTTCTATCAGACTATTAATGGAGGTTGAGCTGGTCACAACCCTGAATGTCAGTGTTCTATTGGCTATATTATGGTCACACAAGGGTTTTTCATTTGAGTCCTTGGTTTAAGATTCTCTATTCAGTGCCAAACTTTAGTAACTGACCATGTATTCAGCATAATTTACCGTAATAGTTCTTGATGGACCTACTAAAGATTTGAGATTCACATTTATTATGGTGTTCTTTAGGTGAAATTCTGGGACAACTCATATGGCTACTATGAATAAAATGTAGGACCATGATGTAATTTACTGCATTTTTCACTGATTTTCTTAATTGTAGTTTCTATGGTGTGGCTCACATATAGTGAGAAATTTTCTTAAGCCCCTAGTGGAATACCTAGGATGAGAAAGAATATTTTTCCTTCCAGATATGAGAGGTAGTCTAGGAAACTGGCCAACACTTCCTGGACATTTTTACTTTCTTTTTCTTTTTTACAACAATACGCAGACTGTTTATTATTGGGACTCTTCTAGGAAATCCAAGAAATATAACAGTTATAATCACGTTGACTCAATTTTTTTCTGTCTTGCTCTCTCTGAATGTGGTTGCACAGACATGGCTTATTATTACTCTTACTAATTTTCAAACTTGTATATTTTTGGAGGAGGGCGGTACTTATTTATTGGCATAAAATATGGTTACATATGTGGGTATGACATGGGGCATCCTTAAGGTGTCCAAATAGAGATGCCCCTTACTCTTTCCTTAAACTCCACCTTAAGTGATTCATTTTAATATGCTGAACAATTTTTTTTTTCTGCTGTAGTCTTCTCTTAGCTTAGTGTGAATAATTTTTATCAGATTTCTTTACTCCTATTGAACTGATTCAACCAATAAAAAGATGTTGAAGGCAGTCAGTCTAATGAAAGAGGAGAAGAAAGGACACAGAAAACGGAAAATAAATATTTATCATGTTATTTTACTGTACAAATGTTTCAAACACCTGTATTAGAGGCCTCATGGGTTTTCTCTGTTCAAAAGAAACTTAAAAATTGTACTAAAACCAATTTGCAAGTTAATGATGGAACATTGTTTTCCTGTTACTATATGGACTCTTTTTTTTGGGGGGGGGGATTTCTTTTTTTTTAAATTGGGGAATTGGGGGAGAACAGCGTTGGGGAAGGGGAACAGATAAGTTGCTGTCTTTTTGTTCTTCAGTCTAGTTGTGGAGGACGTTGCTTCACTGGCCCATGTTGGTATTGTCATTGCGCTCTTCTCAGGTGAGGCAGATCGGTCGCAGGCCTCTGGACGGCCGCTCACAGCAGCTCTTGGCACTCACACCAGCTGCCAGCTGCTCACTGTAGCCGTCCCAGAGACTCACAACAGCCCAACTCCAGGTGGAGGTGTTGTTCACCATCTTAGCTGTAGAGGGCAGTGTCACTGGCCCTCACATGTGGGATCCGAACTGGGGCTGCTGGCGTCCCAAGCTAGCTCCTAACCAAAGAGCTTTAAAATAATTTTTCTTCAATTAGAAAGATGGAGTCCACATTTGGTGTGAAATATTGCTAGAGTATTGATAACTTGAAGATGCTTAGTTACATTTTTAAATATTTGTATAATGAATATATTCACACTATCCTGCTGTTATAGCATCTTCAACATCCTTGACTCCCCTAAAATTTTTTGTTGCTGTTGTTCAGCTGTTCCTGCCCCACCCCTTGGTCTTATGGAGACACAATTGACATATAGCACTGTGTAAGTTTAAGATTTACAACCTGTCGATTTAATACACTTATAAAATGAAAACAATTACCAATGTAGTGTTTGCTAACACTTCTGTCACATCGCACGTAATTATCATTTCTTTTTTGTGGTGAGAACATTCATCTACTCTCTTAGCAACTTTCAAGTATATGATAGTACTAACTATAGACACCATGCAGCACCTTAGATCCCCAGAACTTATTCATCTTTTTAAAAATTTATTTATTATTATTATTAATAGTTACAGATGTATAAAACTATGCAATAGTTATCTTTTTCACCCCTTACAAAGTGACTACCCCTCCCCCTCCCCTGTCCCCCCCACCCCTGATTATCATACATATCTATTACAATTCCATTGACTCCATCCCCACACTATATTCCATATCCCATGACTGTATATGTGTTAAATTATAGTCAATATCTAATATTATTCAGCAGCAGCTTCAGATGTAAGTGCAGTAGTCAGGCCACTACACCGTCCATGAAGTGGTCTCCCTGACAAGACATGAGTCCATTTGGTCCCCTAAAAAAATATTTACAACCTTATTGATTATATTCCCTGAACTGTCTCTTCTGTCTCTGCAGTAGTGTTGTAGTTATCAGTTTGTGTTGCCTCGCCCCTTCCCCTTCTCCTTCATACCCATCCTCATCCCATTTAGCAATCATCAGTTTTTCCTTTGTGTCTCTATGACTATTTCTGTTTACATTGCTCGTTTATTCAGTTCTTTAGATTCCACATATAAGTGAGATCATATGGTATTTGTCTTTCTCTGACTAACTTATTTCACTTAACATAATGTCCTCTAGGTCCATCCATATCATTGCAAATGGTACGATTTCTTTCTTTTTTATATCTGCACAATACTCCATTGTGTAAATGTGCCACAGTTTCTTAATCCAGTCATCTACGAATGGACATTTCGATTGTTTGCAAGTCTTGGCTATTGCAAATAGTGCTGCAATGAACATAAGGGTGCATATATTTTTTTGAATCAGTGTCTTGGGTTTTTCGGGATAAATACCTAGGAGTGGAATTGCTGGGTCAAAAGGTAGTTCCATTTCCAGATTTTTGAGATACCTCCATACTGACTTCCATAGTGGCTGCACCAATCTGCAGTCCCACCAACAGTGCAGCAGGGTTCCCTTTTCCCCACAGCCCCGGGAGCACTTGCTGTTTGTTGATTTGTTGATGATAGCCATTCTGACTGGAGTGAGGTGGTATCTCATTGTAGTTTTTATTTGCATTTCCCTAATGATCAGTGAGATTGAACACTTTTTCATATGCCTGTTGGCCATCTGTATGTCCTCTTTAGAGAAATGTCTCTTTATTTCCTCTGCTCATTTTTTAATTGGATTGTTTGTTTTTTTGGTGTTGAGTTGCATGAGTGTTTTATAAATTTTGGATATTAACCTCTTATCAGATATATCATTGACAAATATATTCTCCCATTCAGTATGCTTACCTTTTTGTTTTATTGATGGTTTCCTATGTTTTGAAAAAATTTTTAAGTTTGATATAATCCCATATGTTCATTTTTTCTTTTACTTCCCTTGCCCGTGGGGATGTATCAGTAAAAATATTGCTCAGGGTAATTTCTGCAAATTTACTCCCTATATTTTCTTCTAGGAGTTTTATGGTTTCAGGTCTTACATTTAAGTCTTTAATCCATTTTGAATTTGTTCTTGTGTATGGCATAAGGAGGTGGTCCAGTTTCATTTTTTTTCCATGTGTCAGTCCAATTTTCCCAGCACCATTTATTAAATAGACTGTCTTTACCCCAGTGTAAATTCTTGCTTCCATTGTCATAGATTAACTGTCCGTATATACATGGATTTATTTCTGGGCTCTCTGTTCTGTTCCACTGGTCTATGTGCCTGCTTTTATGCCAGTACCATACTGTTTTGATTACTGTAGCCTGGTAGTATGTTTTGATGTCTGGTACCCCCGACTTCGTTCTTATTTTTCAGGATTGCCGAGACTATTTAGGGTCTTTTATGGTTCCATATAAATTTTAGGGTTATATTTTCTATTTCTGTGAAAAATGCCCTTGGTAGTTTGATAGGAATTGCATTGAATCTATATATCGCTTTAGGCAGTATGGACATTTTAACTATATTAATTCTTCCTATCCATGAGCATGGTAGGTGCTTCCATTTATTTGTATCTTCTTTGATTTCTTTCTTCAGTGTCTTATAATTTTCTGAGTACAGATTTTTTACTTCTTTGGTTAAATTTATTCCTAGGTATTTTATAGTTCTTGAAGCAATTGTAAATGGGACAGTTTTCTTAATTTCTCCTTCCATTAGTTTATTATTGGTATATGCAAATGCCACTGATTTCTGAACATTGATTTTATATCCTGCTACTTTACTGAGTTTGTCTATCAGTTCCAATAGTTGGGTTTTTTTTTGTTTTTTTTTTGCAGGTTAACCAATTTTAATAGAACCAAATGATTATATAGTAACATTTTATATACAGTCATTTAAAAAAAACACACAAAAAAACCTTGCAACTTTTTTGGGAATTGTAGTTAGTAAGGAGTGGGGACCACATCCTGTGAAGATTCCTTTTGGAGTTGGAAATGAAGGTTAGTATTTTGGTCTTTTCACTTCAACCCCATCAGCTTCCATCTTCTTCCTTTTTTCAATGATTGCACTAACTTTTTTCCTGTTGGCGATCAAGCTCTGCCTTGTCATTGGTTTCCTTGAAGCGCCTGGTTTTCCGCCCTTCAGACATCTTGATGCCATATTGAAATGCAGCCTTGGGCAAGGCCTCCTTGTTGTTCATATACTCGCTGTATTCCTCCTGGGTATCAAAGTCCCAGCGGCCTAAGGGGCCCTTCTTGTTACCCTGATCCATTTTGCTATAATCCACCTCCTCGTCACTGTCTACAGCCATGTCATCCATCGTGGCAGGGTAGCACTCAGCATAACTATTGGACATGCCAAAGAAATCTCCCAGCTGCTTCTTGTCCTCTGGCTTCTTCAGCGATTCAGTGCCTTCCCAGCCAGCAGAACCAGCAAATTTTTCATTGATCGATTTGATCAATTCCTTGGCAGATCCAGGTCCTTTGTCAACGTCCATGGGCTCATCGTCCACTTTCAGTTTCTTTCAAAGTAGCTGTGTCTCTTCTTTTCTTCCTCTCTCTCTCGGTCCCACTCCCGCTCCCGATCTCGTAGAGGGCACATAATCCCCAATGTCTTCAAATATGTTCATGTCAGCCTCAGGGGGTTTCTTCTCTTCCAGCTTCCCTTTATCCTTCTTCTTGAGCTTCTTGTTTCGGGTACCCTGCCTCAGATAGGAAAGGATCTGGGTGAGCTTGCTGATGACAATGTCATTTGTGGTCAGTGTGGTCTGGGCCTCCATGGTGGGGTAATTGGCTTTGCTGCGGATAAGAGTGGTAGGAATGTCCGTGTCAGCATACTCATCATCCAGGTCTACTACATAGGCCATGCGGCCCGGCAGGAACAGCTCATTCCACTCGTAGGCCTTGCTCTTGAAGAGCATGCGGTAAACATTGCGGCCCAAACGTGTTTTAAATTCAATTTTATTTTCAGGATCCTCATCTTTCTTGGTTTTCTTCTGGGGATTTTCCATTAGTTCTTCTTCCTCTTTCTCTTTGCTGGCAATCTCAGCTCATACCTTTTGAAGCAGCGCAAAATCCAAACCTTTCACCAAATGGGTGTGTTCCATGTCACCACCCAAGAATTTGGACTCTTGGATCAACTGTCTTCTCTTCTCTGCAGCTGATTTGTCCGCCTCAGCTGTGGGGCCCACAGCCCTGTAGTTAGCTGTCGTGCTGATCAGCTTAGTTTCCTCATAATCTTTGTTCACACCATCTCGCCATTCCTTGGCCCAGTCCCGGTACTTCTCTGCCAGTTCTCTCTCTCTCTCAATTTCTTGTTGGCGAAGCTTGGCATAATAGCTTTTCTTTTTTCTCCTTCATGCAGCTGGATCTTCATCCTCATTGTACTCCCTTGGCATCTCATGATGACGTGATTTCGAGGGCGGTGCAGAGGTAGGTGCAGCCCTTGGGGTCATGAGAAGTTTCCTGAAGTCTTCATTGGTGAGTTTTGATTGGTGGAAGGAGTAAGAATCATCCACATCGTGACCATCTGGGGTCAGAGGATTGGAGAACGGCTCACTGTCTCGTTCTGGCATTTCGTCCACAGTGGTTCAACACCAGGAAGGACTGAGACTCCAACAACACAGCTCCAATAGTTTTTTGATGGAGTCTTTGGGGTTCTCTATATACAGTATCATGTCATCTGCATATAATGACAATTTTACTTCTTCTTTGCCAATTTGGATGCCTTTTATTTCTTTTTCTTGTCTGATTGCTGTGGCCAGACCTTCCAGAACTATGTTGAATAAAAGAGGAGAAAGTGGACAGCCTTGTCTTGTTCCTGATCTTAAGGGGAATGGTTTTAGCTTTTCCCCATTGAGTATGATGTTAGCTGTAGGTTTGTCATATATGGCCTTTATTATATTGAGATATGATCCCTGTATACCCACTTTGCTAAGGGTTTTTAACATAAATGGCTGTTGGATTTTGTCGAATGCTTTTTCTGCATCTATTGATATCACCATGTGATTTTTTATTCTTCATTTTGTTGATGTGGTGCCTCACATTAATTGATTTATGGATGTTGAACCAGCCTTGCGTACGAGGGATGAAACCCACTTGATCATGATGTATGATCTTTTAATGTATTGCTGAATTCTGTTTGCTAATATTTTATTGAGAATTTTTGCATCTATATTCATCATGGATATTGGCCTGTAGTTTTCCTTTTTTTTGTGCTGTCTTTCTCTGGTTTTGGAATCAGGGTGATAGTGGCTTCATAAAAAGAATTTGGGAGCCTTCCCTCCTTCTGGATTTTTTGGAATAGTTTGAGAAGAATAGGTGATAATTCTTTTTTGAATGTTTGATAAAATTCACTCGTGAAGCCATCTGGTCCAGGGCTTTTGTTTTTTGGTAGCTTGTCAATTACTGATTCAATTTCCTTGGTAGTAATCAGACTATTTAGATTTTCCGTTTCTTCTTGTGTTAGCTTTGGAAGGTTGTATGCTTCTAGAAAATTATCCATTTCTTCCAGATTGTCAAATTTGTTAGCGTATAGTTGCTCATCAGAATTTATTCATCTTATAAGTGGAAGCTTGTACCCTTTGATGAACATCTCCCTATTCCCCCCACACCTCAACCCCATTCTACTCTCTTTTTCTATGAGTTTGATTTCTTTAGATTTCACATAAAGTGAGATCATACAGTATTTGTCTTTCTCTGTCTGACTTACTTCAGTTAGCATAATGCCCTCAAGGTTCATCCATGTTGTGGCAAATGGCAAGATTTCCTTCTTTCTTGTGGTTGAATAACATGTTTAACTGTTTTCTAATTTATCTCTTTCAGATTTATTTGTCTTACATTTGTACACATTTGAATGCTTGTTTCTACTCTTAAATGTTAAGTGGATGAATTTCAATAAAAAAAATACACCACTGTGTTCAATAAGGATTAAGTCAAAATATTGTATAAAGACAGCAAGCTTCTTTTTGTATATATATTTTTAATCTTAGTCTTTTTTTTAATCTTAGATTTGGTTTTCTACAATGGGGATATTTGCATTTAGCATCTCATTAATATTGATTATAAACAGAAGTCTAAAATTTCCTTGGACAAATAAATTCCTTTCTTTTTTAGCATGTTGAAATGTGTATTTAGTGGACATGTACCTTTGCTGTAAATTGTGTAGTGTGTTTCCAGTGAACAATTTTATAACTGGTAGTTTGAGTTCTCCCTATGATACTGTGAGCTGCTCGGGAATCTAGCACAATGTGTAGCATATTTCAGGTGCATGTTGCCTGATATGTTGAATCAATGACCTAGTGATGATGTATAAGAGTAAATAGACATGATTAGGTAAGTAAATATGGCATGGATAAAAGCAAACACTTCATGAAAACTTCATGATTTCATGATTCAATGTATTTAGACTATTGTGAAAATACTGCATGAGAAAATAATATAGATTTAAATACACTTGCTTAGAGAAGTTTATTGGTATACATATTGGCTTTTGGTGATTTACTTATGGAGAAAAATCTAAAAGCAAGGGTAATTTGTTGGGAAGAAAAATATTTTAAAAATATTTTCTAAAGCCTATCCTATTTTGTCTGGTATTGTATTATTTTCATCTCTACCTCTATCTCTATCTCTATCTCTATCTCTATCTCTATCTCTATCTCTATCTCTATCTTATGTTGTATTGCAATTGTATACAAGACCCCTTGAAATCAGAAAGATTTCAGAAGGCAAGGAGCAAATCATATAATATAGTGGGGTAGCTCTGGAGACAGAGGAATTGAGATTGAGTTATAGCTCAATTCCCTAAGACTATGTGACCTTTGAGAAGATACTTGATTATAGAGCCTTTTGTTCCCCAACCATAAAGTGATGGTAAAAATACCTAACTCACAGGGTATTTGCAACTATCAAAAGGAACAGTATCTGGAAGAGTGCAATGTAAAACTATAGATGATTAAATAATTACCATTATTTATATCCCCATAACATCTATCATGAGAGCAGACATTCAGAACAGATTTGTTTAATGAATGAATGAATGAATAAATTAATGAATGAAAAGCTATCACAATAACCTAGTTATAAGAATACAAATACTTTTCTTTCCATAATAGCGTCTCTGAGGTTCTAAGGCATTTTATTTGCTTGCATTACTAAAATACGGAAATCAATAAAAATCATTACTGAGAATTAAATGCCAGTAGATTATATCAACTTTAATATGAAGCTGAATTTCTTCTTTGAATACATTGGCTATTCATAAACTGCTAGGCCTACACTTTCACTGTTTACAGCATTACTGGAGCCCTTCATGTGCATCTCAGCTTTGTAGTTCCGCTGGGACTATCCATTATTCCACAGATCCATTATCATCTATAATTCTCTTTAAAAACCTAATAAAATTTAACGTAAGATGCCTGTGCTGTGTATTGTTTTCAAATAATATAACCCTTTCTAAGTCTTGCTTGAGCGTTGATCCTTTTTAAAGGATATGGTATTATTGGAATGGTAGCTCACTTATGTTTCAGATTCACACCTCTCCTAGGTAAGGAACAAGATGTTGCTCCCCTGGCTAGAAAGGGATTAGAGACCGTGGGAGTCTGTGACTAGCTTTCCACTGCTGCTGGGCTGACCTAACATAATATGCAAAAATGCCATGAACTGGCCTGGGTGGGCATGAAAGTGTTTACTTTTCTATGAACAAGTATAGAAAAAGAATTATTTTTCTCCCTCTGGAGAACATGTATTATTTCAGTTAAATAATTTGCAGGTGTTTTAATAAATCACAAGCTAATAGACTAGGGAGCCCCTGGACACTATGATGTTTGCCTTATAATAATTCCACTACCACTCGAAGTTGGCCTCATCATTGGACATCATTCCTGAGACTCAAGGGGTTGAAATTGACTCCCCCCATGCCCCCCGCAACAAGTCGTCCATGCTGTTATATCAGTGTTCTGTGTTCCCTGCTCTTTGCCAACTCTGGGGCGTAACTTCTTCTCTATCACTGTTATATATCCTGGTTTCTTGCATTTTGAGCTTACAAGTGTCCTAAGCATTGTGTGTATTTCAGGGTGGCCATGGGGAATTATATAAAGAACCAACTGGTCTTTGGATGCTGACAGACATCACTTCAGCAGGGCTGTTACTGAGAGAGCTAAAGCGTTAAGAGGGAGAGTAGTGTTCTCAGGCACCAGAGGATGGAGCAAGCACATGGGTGGTGTGGTGGGCTGAATAATAGCCTTCCAAAGATACAGACATCCTAATCTCTGGAATCTGTGAATGTTGCCTGAAATGGCAAAGGATGCCCTGTAAATGTAATTGAGTTAAAGATCTCATGATGAGGAGGTTACCCTGGATTAGCCAAGTGGGCCCTAAAAATGATCACAAGAGTCCTTATGATAGGGACTGTAGAAGGTCAAAAGGTGGAAGGTAATGTTATGACAGAAGCAGGGAGAGAAAAGGTGATGTGACTCAGGGCCATGAGGCAAGAAAGACCGGCTTTTAGAAGCTTGAAAAGGCAAGGAACAGATTCTCCCTAAAAGCCTCCAAAGAGGCCATGCTGACACTTTGATTTTAGCCCTGTAAGGCTTATTTGGGACTTCAGACTTCCAGAACTGTAAGAAAATCAATTAGTGTTATTTTAAGGCATTATGTTTGTGGTAATTTGTTATAGCAGCAATAGGAAGCTAATACAGACCATCTGGCTTGAGTGGCCTGAGTCTGGGTGGTTGGCAGTGAAGGCTCTTCTCCCTTCATAATCCAGGGTATCCTGGCAAACCTATAAGTAGAAGCTCTTGAATTCCCTTCACTGTCTCCAGGCCCTTTCCCTCGAGGCTAACTTGGCTAGGATCAGGCCATAGATGTTGGGAGCCCATCTGGTGAAACCTGCCCTTCACTTTTCTTTCCAGTCTATCCATTCACTCTCTCTTTTTAAAAAAGATTTTTATTAAAAATATAGTTAGCATACAACACTACATTAGTTTTGGGTATACACAATAGTTATTCAACATTTATATACCTAAAGAAGTGATCACCATGATAAGTCCAGCAACCATCTGGCACTGTACTATGCTATCACAGTATTATTGACTATATTCCCTATGCTGTACCTTACATGCCCATGACTTATTTGTTTTATACCTGGAAATTTGGACCTCTTATTTCCCTTCACCTTTCCACACCCCATGCCTTTTAATTTTTTCAGTTACAGTTGACATTCAATACTATTTTGTATTAATTTCAGGTATACACCATAGTGGTTAGACATTTATATAATTTAAGAAGTGATCCCACTGACTAATTTAGTACCTACCTGTCACTATATATAGTTACTACCATATTATTGGCTATATTCCCTATGCTTTACTTTACATTCCCATGACTATTTTGTAATTACCAATTTGTACTTCTTAATCCCGTCCACTTTTTAACCCACCACCCCAATCCCCTCCCATCTAGCAACCATCAGAATGTTCTCTGCATCTATGAATATGTTCTTGCTTTGTTTGTTTATTTTGTCCTTTAGATTACACATATAAGCACATTGCATCTATATTTCTCTGTCTGACATACTCCACTCAGTACAATACCCTCCAGGTCCATCCATGCTGCTGCAGATGGCAAAAATCCATTTCCTTCCCTGGCTGAGAAATATTCCTCTGTATATATGTACCTCCTCCTCTTTATCCATTTTTCTATCAACAGACACCCAGGCTGTCTCTATGTCTTGGCCATTGTAAACAATGCTGCAATGAACATATGGATGCACACGTCTCCTAAAATAGTGTTTTGGGTTTCTTTGGATAAATACCAGGAAGTGGGATTACTGGGTCCTTCTTTATCTCTTGTTATAGCCATTGTTTTCTTTTAAAGATTTTATTGGGGAATTGGGGGAGGGGAACAGCATTGGGGAATTGGGGAAGGGAAACAGACAAGTTGCTGTCTTTTTGTTCTTCAGTCTAGTTGCGAAGGATGTTGCTTCACTGGCCCATGTTGGTATCATCATTGTGCTCTTCCCGGATGAGGCAGATCAGTTGCCAGCCTTTGGATGATCGCACACTGTGGCTCTTGGCAGCTTACCCTGGCTGCCAGCTGCTCACGCTGGCTGCCGGCCACTCACTGTAGCCTATGGCAGCCCATGGCAGCAGGGGCTAGAGCCTACACCATTGCGGGGGCTCGCACAGCCCAGCTCCAGGTGGAGCTGTTGTTAGCTGTAGAGGGCAGTGTCACTGGCCCTCATATGTGGGATCCGAATCAGGGCCGCTGGCATCCCCAAACCAGCTCTTAACCAATGCACCAGTCGGCCGGCCCTATAGCCATTGTTTTAAACTCTATTTTTTTCTGATATAAGTTTTGCTTCCCCAGCTTTTTTTTTTCATTTCCATTGTCATGAAATAACTTTTTTCATCCCTTTACTTTTAGTCTGTATGTGTCTTTCAATCTGAAGTGAATCTCTTGTAGGCAGCGTATGTAAGGGTTTTGTTTTCTCATCCATTCAGCCACACTGTTTTTGATTGCAGTATTTAATCCACTTACATTGAAAGCAATTATTGATAGGTATTGTAGTTATTGCCATTTTATTCATATTTTTGATCTTTTATTTCCACCTTAAAGAAGTCCCTCTAATATTCTTTTTTTTTTTTTTTTAAAGATTCCACTGGGGAATTGGGGGAGGGGAACAGTGGTGGGGAACTGGGGAGGTGGACCAGCCAAGTTGTTGTTCTACGGTCTTTGTTGTGGAGGGCGCCAGTCCCTATCTGGCTTGCCGTCAGCAGCTCGTGGCCTCTAAACTCAAGGTGCTGTGTTCAATCTTAGCTGTGGGTGGGCATAGCCACCATCCCATGTGGGAGTCAAACCAGCAGCCTTGTTGTTAAGAGGGCACAGTCTATCCACTGAGACATCCAGGTGACAGCTCAGCTCAAGGTGCTGAGCTCAATCTTTAGTTGCGGGTGGGCGTAGCCTGCCATTGAACAGGCAATCTTGTTGTAACACCAGCTGAGCCATCCTGCCACCTGTTGGCAGCTCAGTGACAGCTCAGCTAGGGCGCAGCATTCACTGCTCCATGTGGGAATCAAACCGGCGGCCCTGTTGCTCAGAGCATGAACTCTAAGCCAACTCTTAACCAACTAAGCCACTCGGCCAGCCCTCTAATAGTCTTTGTAATACTGGTTTGGTAATGTTAACTCCTTTAACTTTTTCTTGTCTGGGAAGCTCTTTATCTGCCCTTTGATTTTAAATGATAGCCTTGCTGGGTAGTATACCCTCAGTTGTAGGACCTTGTTTTTCATCACTTTGAATATTTTGTGCCAATCCCCTCTAGTCTGCCAAGTTTCTGTTGAGAAATCAGCTGACAGACTTATGAGAGCCCCCTTGTAGGCAACTAACTGCTTTTCTCTTGCTGCTTTTAGTATTCTCTCTTTGTCTTTAACCTTTGCCATTTTAATTATGATCAGTCTCGGTGTAGGCCTGTTTGGGTTCATCTTGTTTGGAACTCCCTGCCATTCCTGGGCTTATTTGTCTATTTCCTTTGCCAGGTTAGAAAATTTTTCAGTCATTATTTCTTCAGATAGATTCTTAATCTCTTGCTTTCTCTCTTCTCCTTCTAGTACCCCAATGATGCAAGTGTTGTTATGCTTGATATTGTCCCAGAGGTCTCTTAAACTATCCTAATGTTTTTCAATTCTTTTTTTCTTTTTGCTCTTCTGAATGGGTGTTTTCTGCTATCTTTCTTCCAAATTGCTGATTTGATCTCTGCTTTATCTAGTCTGCTGGTGATTCCTTCTAATGCTTCTTCATTTCAGTTATTTTATTCTCACTTTTGACTGGTTCTTTTATATGGTTTCTATGTCCTTTTTTATGCTTGTTATCTCTTTGTTGAAGTTCTCACTAAGTTCCTTTAGCCTCATTATTACTGCTGTTTTGTACTCTGTATCTGGTAGGTTACTTGTGTCCATTTTGTTTAGTTCTTTTTCTGGAGGTTTCTCATGTTCTTTTATTTGGGGAGTATTTCTTTGTCCCTCATTTTGGCTGCCTTTCTGTGTTTATTTTTATGTATTAGGTAGAGCTGCTATGTCTCCCAGTCTTGCTGGGTGGCCTTATGTAGTAGGGCCCCTATGGGGTCCAGTGGCACAGTTTTCCTGGTCACCTGAGCTGGGTGCTCCAGGAGTGTCCCTTGTCCAGGAGTGTGGGTTGTGTATGCCCTCCTGTTATAGTTGAGCCTTGATTGCTGTTGGCATGTCAGTGGGTAGTACTGACCCTCTGACTGGCTTTGGGGTTTGACCACATCCACAGTTTACAGGCTGCTATACAGCGGGCTTACTATACAAAATGGGATTCACATCAGTGGGCTCTGGTGCCTGTTGTCTGCCCTTTGTGTGTGCTGCTTGAGGGTTAATTGGGTGGTGCTCTGCTGTGTCTGAAGCTGACCTCCAAGTGTGTTGGTTCTGAAGCCTCTTGGGAGGGGCTCTAGTGCAGGCCCAGGTCAGCCACTGCCTATGACTGATCAGAGAGTACCTGGTAGAAGCTACAAAGCTATGCATGTTTGGTTGCTGCCTGTGCTGTACCTGGAGGCAAGTGGGAGAGGCCACGCTGTGAACCCTGGATGGCTGCCACCAGTACTGGGTCTGGGGTAGCTCTGCAAAAAGCCAGGACATTCCACGCCTACTGCCACCTGCCAGCTCCTGTAAGGTTCAGCTGCTGAGAAAGCCTCCTGTGGTACACAAATTGGGTGAGCAGGGCCTCAGTGAGTCAGCAGGATAGAGCAGCAGAGCTCATCAAGCCAATCAGATTCAGATTGGCCTGTGGGGCAGGCTAACACAGGAAAAAATGACACCTGCCTGCCAGCTGCTTGGGAGAGGGGCTCCACACAGGGGAAGCAGTGACTGTCCCTCCAGTCCTCAAACTTACACAACTCAATCTCTCCCTATAAGTCTCTGACGCCCCCAGAATCACTGTCTCTCCACTGGAGCCAAGGGTAAGTGCATGCGCGGGCCATTTAAGAGGATTTGAGTTTCCCGCAGCCTAATGCCCCACCTGATCAGCCAGAATGCCCACTGTTTTTCACAGCAAGAAGTTGTGGGGGCTCCTCTTCCTAGAAGCAGTACTCTGGGCTGGGGAGCCTGGTGTGGGGGTCTGGGGTTCCTCGCTCCTTTGCGGGGAACCCTCTGTGGCTGAGATTTCTCTCCTGATTTTGAACTGCCACACGTGGGTGTGGGATCAGCCTGTTTCCTGTTTCCTCTCTTCCTACCAGTCTTGATGTGTCTTCTTCTTTATATAGTTAGTTATAAAACTTCTCTTCAGCTAGACTTCAGATAGTTCTTCAGATTGATTGGACTATAATTTATTTGTAATTGTGATGTGTTCACGAGGTGGGGCAAGCACAGCGTTTATCTACTCCACCATCTTGAAGCTGCTCCTCTTTCACTCTTAAAAGAAGTTATTTCTTCATTTTTTTTCTCAATAAAACTTGATGGCCCATAAAGCCTAGAATTAGAATCAGCTGCAGGAGTTGTTCCCCTTCCCCAGATTCATATAGCGTTTAATTTTCAAATGTTCCTGTAGAGAAGAATGGAAATGTTTATATTTCATCCTTCTAATACAGCAAGAGGAGAAAGGTAAACAAAGCAGTTGTACTTCCATGTGAAAACAATGGAAGTAGGACATTTGCTTCCCACTATCTAAGTATGTCCTGAAATTCCTGTGTATGCTTTCTCCCTTGTTTTCATGGCAGATCGGGAACTACTGCTTAGGTTTTATGTCTGAACCCTTCCTGGTACATACCTTGAACTGATAATAAAAGAGAAAAGATTCCATACTATGGGCTGAGTTTTAACAGATTGTCTACTGAAATTTCTTGCCTGGGAAAAACTTAACCATAGTCTAGGTTTTATATTACAAAAACACATATAACATATGATTGCATGTCAAAAGTAAATATTATGTAAGAGTTGGGAAAAATTTTATCTCTCCAAAGTCATAATTTCCAAGTAAAACTTCTTCCTGAGATGGCAGCACGTATGTCTGATTTAGACCTATTCTGAATAAAAGTGGCTGAGTTATCAAAACTCCATTAATCTAATTTGCTTAAGTGGAAATAGTTCCTTATGCATGGTTTAAACAGAATTTAAATGAAAAGGGAGAAAAAATATTATGCTATGTAATTAAGATGGCAGACCCCACTCATTTATTAAAAAAACACTGTAAAGTCAACAAAAGAAATGCTTTGGTATAGTGTTTGGCTTTGAAAATGCTAAACAAATAAAAAATGATCTGATAGTAACAATAATGGGTACATGTTTATTCACAATCTCCAAATGCAAAATTTTTTCTCTCTATTTACCTCCTTTTTTTCTCATTGGTACACATCTCACTAAAATACATATGAGTTTTATTTTATCTTCAAGACTGTAGCCTATAGTGTTAACTCTTGAGAGCCTTTCATGTAACCTAAAGAAAACTGTCAATAACATACATATATCTAAATGCTGCCAATTTGAAACCTTATTATTAGAAGCCGTAGGCTCTGGAATTATCCTTGTCAGATCTTAGAAAGCAGCCAACTGTCCCAGAAGTCTGCTTTGCATCTCTGAACTTCTGTATCACTGCATTTCCAGGGCTAGGAGTAATGGTGTGACAATTGCATGGTGCTCCCTCTCCTCTTCAATTCTGTTTCTAGGGGTCGGGATGACCTACAGTGTAACAAAATAAGCTTGTCATTCAGTTGAGCCAGGTGTCCTTTGAGAAGCTAAGGAAAGGAATAACAGTGTCACAAAGTCGTTAGTGTACCATATATTATAAGCCATAAATGACAGCTCTGAGTGAGACTATCCAGCTTGAGAGGCTGCCACTTCCTGCTGGAATCATTCCATAGCAGGCAGGAACTGACACCTCACCAAGCATGTACACAGCCAGGTAGATGAGACAGGGTACGTGGGCCTGGAAATTGGAGCAGGTCTAAGAGAGCTGATTAAAAATGAAAAAAAGGAAGATAGATAGATAGATAGATAGATAGATAGATAGATAGATAGTGGATAGATAGATAGATAGATAGATAGATAGATAGAGCTTCTTTGATTGAGGAGACAAAGTCCTTCACACAGTATCATCGTCTGGCTATTTCAAAAAAAATTAAAATGTTGTAAACTGCTGAAATTTTCTATAGGTGTTGGCAGGTATAACTAGAAACATCACAGGCACATCAAATCCTACTCACCATTATCCCCCAGTCTTTGAAAAGTAAATACACATAGAAACAAAGACAAAACAAAAATAAACAGCAGATTACCCATCTAACGTAGATGTTGGTTGATCCTATCAGCTGCTGAAACCCTCCAGTTACCTTATTCTGCCTTCTGATCACTGCTAAATTGTGAAATATAGGTTACATGAGCCCTAGTTACTTTCTTCACTTTGAGATTCTAGATTCTGTGTAGAGAGCTTTGGCACTAATTTCTCATCTGTTCTGTGTATACCATCCAGGCACAGACTGTTTCCCTCTGCTATCTCCTTCATCTCCAGCTCAGACCAAGTCTTTCTCCAAGAGTCACCCTTTCACCTGCATTCTCCTTGCAGCCTGTGACATAGGCTTAATGATGCTAATAGATTGGGGTAGAGGTGGGGTTGTAGATGGAGAGATTGGGTCCCAGGGGCTGCTGCCTAAACTGTCAATGAGCACCAGGGTATCCTAATCTTGGAGTATCTTTGCCTAAACTCTCAGTGTTTTCTATCTTGGTGAAAATTTTGTGATTTTGAAATACTGTCATATTTTATGAAAATGATGAGTAGAACGTACTCACGATTTTTAAACAAAGCTTCTTGGTTCTGGTTACTTGAGTTGCATATCATTCTGGACAATTAGGCCATAGTAACAAACAGCCTCCAAATCTCAGTAACTCAAATCAATGAAGGTTTATTTTTCACTCGTGCAGCATGTGTACCATAGGTTAGCAAGTGGATCTGCTTTTCAGAGTCACTCAGGGACCAGATGACTGGAGCTCCATTATGACACATGCTTCTACATTGCCTTAGGCCAAGAGAATGTGTACCAACTTGCAAAGCTTCTACTAGAAGTGACACATGTCATCATGGTCCCATTTCATTGGCCAACACAAGCCCATGTTTATATCTCCTTTGTGAATCAAAATATTTGTGAATAACCCTAATCATCCTAGACATGGCCTTTGCCTTTTTTTTTTTTTGATACCAGGTCCTATGTTTATACTCTGTGATTTTCTCTCTATTTTAGTGAAAATTTTCTATATCCTCCCTCTTTCTCATAACTGCTCTTTTTACCACTCTTCTACAAGTGAACCTGGCTTTATCATTAGTATTGTTACTTCTAAGAAATTCCTCTCAATATAGCCTTTCCCTTTTCCCTCCCTTTATTACTAACACAGAGGACAAAGAGAAGGGTTAACATCCTTTATTCTCCATTGCCAATTCTAGATTATTTTTCTGGCTTGAAATTAGGCAATCTCTCCTCTTTACAGCTACCTCACCCCACCCTTTCTTTATCCTGGATGCTATGTTATACTAAGCCCCATGGTACTTTTTATTCATATACTCACTGAATTTAACTTGTCCGTCATTTATGATCATGTCAGTGACTCCAGTTCCTTATCTCCTGGGATCTCATTATCTATCTTCACAATCTCCAATTCTGATTATCTTACCTCTCACCATAATCATTTTAATTTAGTTACTGGTAGTAACTCTGATCTTCACTTTCATCACAATCCTGTCCCCACTCTTTTTCCTCTTGTTGTTAGCTTCTTTCTAACTTGATTTCTTTCCTGTCTATTCTGCTTTCCATGGCCAGCCAACTCAGCAGTGCCTTTGCTTATTCCCTAAAATTTCCAACTGACCTTGAACTTCCAACTGCTTCATTGCTGGTCTGCAGAATGCTGCTAGAGAAAGCTGTGCTGATTGAGTCTGCCACAAATTCATGCTCCTTTCAACGAAGCCATCATATTCTGCTCAGTACTTTCTGTATTTCATCTCTTGCTGACTCACTTCTCATCCCACACAGCAGTTTTTCTGAACATTTTCAACTCTTTAAGATTCAAGCCCTGCTCCAGATATGGCCCCAAAATACTTTTCCAGTTTCATCTTTCATTTCTCCCCAAAAGCCCTTTGCCTTGTGCTTTCCCAACTCCACATATTTGTTTATTCTTTTATACCTTCCTCTGTTATCGCCAATGAAAATGCCACCTAATTTACACAGACTTTCCTCCTCTGAGAGAAGTCCCTATTTGTTGTTAACATCCATGTGATTTTTATTACCTGCAGTGGGACTTAGCCAATACTACCTTCTATTAGATGTTTGTACACATGTACGATCTCCCCAGTTTTATTGCACGCTCCTTGAAAGAAGAAGCCGTGAAGGTCTGTGTACATAGTGTTTATAGATAGTGGCTTGCCCTTAGTATATGCTGAATTGATGTTCGGTGAATGTATTGGACAAATAAATGTTAGTGAACTGGATGGAGAATAGTTTTTTCCTGTTGTTTCTAAAAAGGAGTAAAAAATACCATTCATAACGGGGTTTTTTAAAATCTATTTTTATTATTTAAATTTTAATGTAACAGTTGCATTTTTGAATGCTAGTACTGATAGATTGAACATATTTGGAGAGCAGTAAAAGAGTTATGTGAAAGAACTATATTTCACGGAATGTTCCTTTCTATTTTGGTTAATTAAGATCTATATTTCATTTCTCTGTATTTTTATCTGTATTTTTAATATTTGAATCAATAAAGACAATAGCTGATGCACAGGATTTTGTCTTATACCAGGCTCTTTGAAGTTCTGGTCTGCTGAAATATATTTTGTTTAAAAGATCTTATTTTCCTGGGATTTGCATGTGCCACATTATCCCAGCCTGAGTGTGGAATTATTTGAGAGACAAAACAAGGCAGTCAGATATAGAGTCCAAGTGTTATCTTTATTATTGGTAAAGCTGATGGTGGAGCATGTGGGCAACAATGGGATTCATACTATTATAGTGCAGCATTAGACCTCATCCAGCTACAGGCAGCACCAGGGCAGAGCAGACCTCCCCACATGGGGGCCTGCCCAGTACAAGTTGGAGGAGCATGGTGAGTTTCTCCACTTGATGAGAAAGCAAGGTGGAGCATAAAGGTGTGAGTGCTTGGGTAACAACATGTCTTCATGGAGGGCAAAGGAATGGGGTAAGAGCATTCCCAGTTAACACTCTGGACATGATGATACGATGCATGCATGTACAGGATGATTGATGGTCATCAGCAATGAGCAGACTAGTGATTCTGTCTCTGTCTCTGATGAGACTTCTAATATTAACCAAGTGGTATATTTATTTTGCAACTTTTGTTAGACACTCTGAAGACTTTAAAATTAGGTTTAAAATAAGCAGCCTCTTAAATAAAACAAATTGATGTACATTATTACTTTTCCAGGCTCAATTGCATAACACATGGGAATAAACGTCCCTAATCTAAATAGTTATGTTAACAATTATGTGGAAGCCGCAATATCACCACACAACTGAATACTTTATTGATGTGAGATTAATATTAATAGAAGAAATGCAGCCAGGACAAAACACATACAGGCAGTTTTTGGCCTATAGTAATTACCTTCTAAGGGTGTATATATATTTTTACTCTTTACAAAAATCCTTCTTTTTATTTACCATAATATATATATCTACTATATATATATTTAATATATTTACTATAATATATATAATATATATTATAATATATATTTATTTACTATTATATATATATATATAAAATCATATTATCATATGTATATATACAAAATGTGTGATTCAACCTAATTAAACAACCAATAGGCCAATACATTGAGGGAAATAATTGGTTTGATATCTCAGTTAACTGACAAGTTCTTTCCTGAATTTACTTTTGCTTGGGTTTTACTCTTAAACCTGTTTAGTTAATTATGTTACTTTTTGGCTTATAGTACCTGACTTTACCATTCTGTTTTCTTATTTGATGCTGTCATGTATTGACTCACAGATCACTCCCCGATATGTGCTGAGAGTTTGCTCCTGTCTGTCCACTGTCCAATTCCTGCTAGTTCTTTCCCTCCCTCGACAATACTCTTTTGATCTTGTTGAGGTCTTTAAGCACTTGAACTTTCCTTTTGATTCCTCTTACCCCATTGGCTCCTCGGTGTTTTATATTCTGTAGTGCACACATATTCTTTGTCAGCTCCATATCCCTTGGGGGAATCACTCCTGTCTAAATCTCAGTTTATGGATCGGATGGCACTGATATCATCCCCTGGATCCAGGGGTGGGCATGTGACCCAGGCTTTGCCAAACATAATACTCTATTTCATTAGTCACAGTGACTGATTAAGGTGTGGGCATATCGATTCAGGTTTGGTTGGCATTATTAAGAAAGAGGCACTCAATTTCTTTTGGAGTAGCTAAGTCAATGAAATACAAGCCTGCTCTTGCTGGTCATCATTTTGGCTACCACTTAGGGAGCACCTTTCAGAGAATAAAGCCCATGTAGACAGCGAAAAGCAGGGCTAACAGATGCAGTTAGGTTCCAGTTCAAGCAAATGAAATTAGGTATACCTAAAGGGACATATATTCTTCCAATTTTCAGTTTCATGAGCAAGTTCCTTTCTTTTCCTAAGCCAAATTGAGTCAGGTCCTCATACACTTCCCTTCTTATCTAGTCTGGATGCCATCAAATACTATTTTGGCCATTTGTGTATGTGTGTGTGTGGTTCCCCTCATTTCTCTTAAGCAGGTATTTTGCTCCCTTATGTACTTTGGATCAGTCTAAGCCACTTTTTTCATGTCTAAACTGCTGAGTGCTGATAGAGTGTCTGAAACTACCAAGGTTGGTGCTACTACAAACTTGTGAACTTCACTCCCAGGTAAACCCCCAACGCTGCTTTGTTGATCCTTGACTATGTGCCAGGAGGTTTTCTAGGCAGGAAAAATACAGAAAAGAATGCAGGTAAGATTGCTGCCATATGAAATATTCTATTATGGCAAACAGTTAAAAAGTGGGAAGGTACATAAATTCATGACATAATTTCAGGCAACAATAAATATTATAAAGAAAAAAGAAACAGGGTATGGGGCTAAAGAGTGATGTAGAGGATGGAGGTTATTTCATACAAGTGTTAAGGAAAGTCTTTTTGAGAGCACTTTGAATAGAAACTTGGATGAAGTGAGGAATCAGCCATGCAAGGTCTCTGGCAGGAGGCAAGAAGCCCAATAGCCCTAAGGCAGGAGCAAGCATGGAGTGTCCCAATGGCCATGGAACGCTAGTATGACCAGAGTACAGTTAAATGGGAGGAAATGAGACAATCAGAGAGGCAGACCATGGCCAGAACACACAGAGCCAACCATCTACTGGAATCTGTACCTAGGTATGATGTTAACACATTAAAAGCACGAGTCTAAAACTGAGCTCCATACGTTTCCTCTTACCCACAACCTTCTCTTCTTTCCTGTTTTTATCTCAGCAAATGGTACTACCCAAGCCAGAATTGTCCGTCATCCTTAGCGCCTCCATTTTCTTCATGCTTTTCATCTAATAAGTCACCAATTCCTGTCAATTCTATCTCTTAGATATAGTTTAAATTAGCCCTCCAGCCGCTTTGGAAGTTCCTTAGTTTAGGCCATTATCATTTCTCTCTTGGGCAGTGTGACAACCTTTGTTTTTGTTCCCTTGCAGTTCATCCTTGATGTCATTGTGAATTCTCTAAAATATAGATTTGATTTTGTTACATCACTACATAAAATAGTCTAAGTATTTCTCATTGTCTATTGTCCAAGCTCCTTATCTGGCCCCTGCCTACCTTTCTAGCTCCTTCATCCTCCTCCATTTGTCATTGTTTTCCAGCTATACTGAATAATGGTCCCTTGTTCTGTTCTCTGCACATTTGCACTCTCTCTCTGGAATGCCCACTACAGCTTTTGCCTTCCTGGATAATGCCTAACTATTTTGCAAGTTTCAACTCCAGGGTTCCCTCATTTCTATTCCTGTAGAACTTCACATTTGGCCATGCTCTAGAAGTTTTCACATTGTTTTGCAGCTGTTTGTGTGTCTATCCTTTGACTGCAAACTTTTTGAAAGCAAATTATTTTATGAAGGGGACGTTTCTTTTTTCTCTAGTGCATAGCATAGTATTAGCATATAGTGGTTACACAGTGATTGTGAACAAACAGTGATGTTACAATTGTTGTGACTTCTTCCTTTAAATAAAAAACTTATATCTCAACTAGTTCAAGAATATGATGCATTTTTGGAAAGTAGTTTAGACTTTCATTTTACCATTCTATTTGTCACTATTACACAGAAAAATTCACATATATTTAAGGATGCACACAGGCATGAAAACATTTATATCCATTTATCTCTTGGAAGTCCATATATAACATAGTTGTCTAACTTATTTAGGGCACTGTTTTCAAATTTATTTTTTCAATTAATAAAATTGTACCCTTTGTGGTTATTACTCCATGGGGTGCCAGCACAAAATTTAAAACTTCAATTAAAATACATAAAACAAAACAGCAGCAGTTGAAATAACATATTTGAAAAAACTCAGCTTAAAATCATGCCCCAATGGGGAAGGGCAATTTAAAACGATATATATATATATATATATATATATATATATATATATATATACACACACACACACACACACACACACACACACACACACACAAGAAGCAGCTATGAAGAAGGAAATGATGATTTAAAAATAGTTGTGTGTCATAGTAAATAGATGTGGATTTATACTTTGCTCTTTTAAATTGTCATCTCTTATTTTGTGTGAACTATGTCATCCCTAATTGTATATAGTCAATATTCATACCATTGTAAAAAACAAACACCAAGAGATTGTGTCACTGTCTTCTAACTATTTTTAATGGCAGGAACATTCCAATTACAACAGGAAGGTGCCAGTAGAAACCTAAAGATTGAGAATGAAATCATTTATGGAGAGAACTACATTTTTCTATCAAGTAAGATTTGTACTTCCCCTGAAATTCTGCCTGGCTTTGTCTTTAATATTTTGAGATTACCAGATATCTTTGTCTCTTATTTTACTATAAATTACATTGTTTGGGGGTTTTGGTTAAACAGTAGTAGTTGAATGAAAAACATTTATCTAGCAAATAAAAAAAATCTAAACAATGAAGTGAGGAGATACAAAGGCTAGTCTATACAATTCTAGGGATTGGTGACAGAAGATTTTTATCTAAACATTTTATTCTTAAAAAAATGTTAGTCAAATTGAATATATATCTATATATATCTATATATATATTTAATTTATATTATATATATTTAATTTATAATATCTATATATATCTATATATATCTATATCTATATCTATATATTTTGCGAGCTTTTGAGTAGAATTTCAAGTAGTTTTCCAACTCCCCAATAAAATAGACATTTATCAAGAGCCTGTATATGTAAGGCTCCATGGGAGACAGAAAGCAAAATAAGTTATGGTGCCTACTTTCAAAGAGCTTATACTCTATTGGGGGTAAACAAAGTATGTACATTAACAGAACACAGGCAAGCTAAACTTATTGAAGTGGACATGTATGTCTTATACCCTCTTGAGATACCACTAAAATGAGAGTAGAGGGATTAAAGAGATATGAACTAATAAGCATAAGAAGGATGGAGGAGATTACAACAGTAGAACAAGCCAATTTGAGGAAATAGAAATGGATAAAAACATTGGCAGAGGTGGAAAAGCTGATCCTAAGTGCCTACAGATGGTAATGACAATGAGAAACAAGTCACATTTTGCTAAGGGATCCCAGAAAACCTCAGAAATTGACACTTGGTGTCATGGAAGAAGGAATAAATTGCAGAATTGAAAACAGGAGAATTGATTAGACATTTCTATAACAAGAAACTAGAATTCCTTGTTCCTTTTTCCCTTTCCAATGATAATGTGAAGCAGGGGTTTTACTTAGTGAAAAGAATTGAACTGGAGAGGCTAATGTGAATGGTGGAAGGGAAGATACTATATTGAAAACAGGAGGACTAAATGAAAATCTTCAGACTGAATGTTAACACTCTCTGATCTTGAACTGCTCGGCTGTAAGAAGCAGCTTACAGGTAGGAGAGTGGACAATTTTCTCTGGAAGTTCTGAACTATCACAGAGTATCTGTCTGCATTTTTCTACAGAGACGGATCTAAATCACTCATCTAAAGGATTATGTCTCTAGCTTACAGTGAAACCCACCAATTGACAAATTCCACCTTATAGAGTTTCCAAGCAACTTTTTAGTTGTTTCACTCTCCAATGTGAATGAGCATCAACTCAGTAGATATCTGAGGATAACCTCCAGCAAGAAAGCAGAGGGAGGACAGGAGGGAGGGAGGGAGGGAAGGAGGGAAGGAAGGAGGGAGAGAGAGAGAGAAAGAGAGAGTGAGAGAACCAAAAACTCAGAGGAAGACATAGATAAGACAGGAAACAGAAGAAATGCACCCTTCTCCTCCTACCTAAAAGCCATTAATAAAAATCTTTACAAAGCTGTGAAAAAATACTGTATGTATGAATCAAGAAAAAGATGACATTAAAAAGAACAATTAGAAAATTAAAAAAAAAAGCTCTTGGAAATTAAACATAAGTTAGTCAATATAATAATAATAATAATAATAATAAATAAAAAAGCAATAAAAAGTTTGGAAGTTATACCATTTTCCAGAAGGTAAAAGAAAAAGACAAATAAAGGGACAAAAGATAAAAAACGATAAGTATACTAGAAGAACAATCCAGAAAGGCCAATATTTGACTCACAAAATTTCCAGAAAGATAGTGGGAAAACATGAACAAAGAAATCATGTAAGAAAATTTCACAGAACTAAAGGACACATTGAAGGAGCATTCTGAGTACCCAGCATGAGGATTGACAAAGGATCCTTACCAACATACTTCACTGGAAAATTTCAGGACAAGAATATAAAAAAGATTCTTTAAAATGTAGGACAGGAAGTATAGCTCATATACAAAGGATCAAGAATTACAAAGCCATCAAGCTTCTTAGTAGCAAAAATGGAAGCTTAGAATTCTATATCCATTCAAACTATTGAGTATATAGTGGAGTGAACACATTTTGCATATGAGATCTCAGAAAATTTGCTTCCAAAGCATCTTTTTTGCAGAAACCACTTACAAAAGTTCTAACAAAATGAAGGCATAACTAAGATAGAAAAAAACATGTGTATTAGAACAGGGATTCCACATATGAGAGGCGAGGAGGGAATAACTGGGATGACAACAGAGTAGCAGGACTAGAGGACAAAAGTCTAGAAAGGAGAAGAGGGACAGAGGGTTCTAGATGATCTGGGACAAAAGACCACTGTTTTTCATTCTAAGATGGCACAATCAGTTCACTTACAAATGTTCAGGTTTTTATTTTTTTTACTTTGATAAGAAATAAGGTTAAGATAAGTAATGCTTAAGAAAACATGCTAATAGATTTGCAGGCATAGTGCTTTGAATGTTAAGGAAATAGAGATTCATTTTGCCTAGAAGGCAATTTTCGTGAAGGAAGATGAATTTTGAAGGGTGAGCGAGGCAGAGATTGTCAGTGTTTGGCAAGCATCTGTGTACACCTCTACATGTTGCAGACTCCCTTACAGTTAGACTGGGCCCATGTGACTGGGTTGTAGCCAATAGGATGTGAGTGGAAGAGATGTAAGTCATTTATAGGTCTGGCCCTTAAAACAGTCCTGCAAAATCCTGTGGCGATTTTTTTCTCTGTGGTAGCAAACTTGGGGGCCAGATTCCAGATGATAAGGAGGGTGCCTGACCCACATTTAACTTTGCATGAATGAAATATAAACTTTATGTGCTAAACCACTGAGATTTGGGTCTTTATTTGTTAACACTGCATGCTTTACATATAGGCTACATGGAAAGTAGGAGACAACATAGCATAGTTACTAAAAGCAGAGATTCTGGAATCAGACTGATTGGGTTGAAATCCTAGTGCTACCACTTGCTAGCTGTCAGATCTTTGGCAAGTTAATTTTAATGTTTCTGAGGCTCACTTTCTTCATCTCTAAAATCAGGGTAGCAATAGTACCTATCTTGAAGGGTTGCCATGAGGATAAAAATAAGTTAATATGAAAAACACTTAGAACAGTGTTTAGCATATATGAGGTGTGATAAAAAATATGGTGTGGGTTTAAATAAAAAAAATTATTACAGTAAAAGACACATTGCCATTAATCTCCCTCAAAATACTCCCTCTCTCTTTGAACACACTTATCCCATCATTCTTGCCACTTTCTGAAGCAGTTCTGAAGTCCTCTTTTGTGAATGTCTAGTTGCACTATGGTGGCTGCCTCAATGTACTGAATTGATTCAAAACATTTACCTTTCATGGTCATTTTGACTTTGGGGAAGAGCCAGAAGTTGCTTGGTGCCAGGTCTGGTGAATAAGGTAGATGAGGACACCCCATATTGTTTTTATTTGACAGAAATTGCCATGCCAGAAGCAATGTGTGACATGGAACCTTTCTGTTGTGATCACAAAATACAGTGAATACTGCTGCCGAGTGCCATCCACTGGAAAGGCAGGGATCTTCAATATGGGAAGCAGCACATCAAACCTTAGTAACAGTGTGTGACACGTTTCAACTTGTTACGTGCAGTCAGTTGGGTGTGAGCTATGGTTGAGAGAATGAGTGCCATAAATCATCCTCCATTATGACAATGCTCTGTGTCACACATTGCTTCTGGAATGGCAATTTTTGTCCTAAAAGCATGAGGGTGTGTCTTCATCCACCTTATGGCACTATTCAACTTCTGGTTCTTCCCCTAAGTCAAAATGATTGAGGATGTCAAGGCAGCCATGACAGCGCAACTAAAGATACTCACAAAGGAGGACTTTCAGAACTGCTTCAGAAAGTGGCAAGAACAATGGGATAAGAGTGTTCAATGCAAGGGGGAGTATTTTGAGGGAGAGTTATGGCATTGTCTTTTACTGTAAAAAATTTTTTTTACTTAAAAATTTGCCGTATTGTTGATCATACCTCATAGTAAGTTTTGTGTAAGTGTTGGCCATTATTATTATCTCCAAAATAGGGAAGCATGGAATGGCATCCTATGGGGAAGTAATAGAATGAAATGGGATGATGAGTTCTCTTTTAGGCATGGTGTGTGAAAGTAGGAGTGTGATATAAAGAGGGTTAGGGTATTTAGGTTAGTATATTTGAGTTTGATCAGGGAAGGAGGCACACTTAGAATAATATGAAATACAGGATTTATTACAGGGATTGGACTACACATAATTTGGGGAGTTGGGAAAGTAGTCTATGGAAAGTTGTCACTTCTGCTTCTAGATCCTGAAAGTCAGCAGGACTGGCAATTGGAAGAAAAGCTAAAGAGTGTGAGAGCAAAGACAAATGCTACATTGGAAGCTGCAGTTATCACTACCCCTGTCCTTGATGACATGAGTGCCCTGTAGAAGGACAACAAAGTGACCCAGCAGACTCAGCATCAATGTGTGTGAGTGGTCATGGAGCCTGGTACCCTATGTTGACTGACTTTCAGAACATAATGGCTCCTGTTTCATTTTTGGCTTCCAAATTCCATGCAACTTTCTCTTGTGGTCAACTCACCCAGAATCACACAGGATATAGACTTTGGGAAATGTCGATCTAGATTGGGGTCAAATTGTGAAGGGACCCTGGATGCCAGGCTGAATTTGGGTTTTCCTGTGTTGTCTATGGAGGGGTGTTGAAGGTTGACACGATTAATACAGGGGTCGGCAAACTTCTGAGATGGAAGAGCCACCTGGGGTCAGCAAACTGCAGCTCACATGCATGTGGCTCTGAAGTAAAATTGAAAATGAAGGGCCAGCGGAGTGGCGCGGTGGTTAAGCGCTGGCTTGGGACACCAGCAGCCCGGGTTCGGGTCCCACTTATGAGGGCCAGTGACACTGCCCTCAAAAAAAAAAAAATTGAAAATGAAAATAAACTATCATAGTTTCATTTATAAAATTTTTAAAGGATATTACTCACATAATAGTGATTATGTAAAAATATATTTATGACTCTCAAATAATTTTTATATTGTTGTGAGGGACAGGATAGGCTTTTCCAGGGGTCCACAAACTTTTGAGAAGGAATGTACCCAAAGAGCCGCATGTGGCTCGTGAGCCACAGTTTGCCGACCCCTGGAATAGATTCAGAATTGAAAACTATAGAACCCTCAGCTAAGTTGCTTTTGAGGATGTTGATCTGTGGTTAGGGTTGATTTTTATTCACTATTTATTGAACACCTACTGTGTATTTGTAAATCAATTCTGCTTCCTTTTATTATGTAGTAAGGCTCAATGCACTTCTGTTTTTTTTGTTTTTTTTCTGTTCGTAAAGAATAATCTTTATCACCAGTACATTTTGATAATTCCAGGGACAGAGAGCATTAGACATAGTGGATACAATTCAGTGTCATTGCCAGTGAAACAGTAATAATATCATCTGTTTTTAAAAGTGCTTTAGGGCCTTCAGAGGAAAGGTATTGCTGGAAGCAGATATAAAGTTAAAAAGGAAATTCAAGATGAATGATGCTTATATGGTGATGGCTTAATAATGTGTTTCAGAGGGACAGGGGAGCTGCAGTGTTTGAGAAAAATGAATGTTGCCACTTAATGGCACAAGCTGTCCACGTTTAATCATTTTAAAGAGTAGTTCTCTTTTTTGGCAGTGCTGGAAACAAAGGTGTAGTGACTCTTCAAACAGAAAAATCGCTCACAACACGATTTTTATGGAGCTAGGTATGTTCTTCTACATCTATCGAAATTCTCTCATTCCTCCAGATCCACATTTTTACCATTGTTTCCTCAAAATCTTTTCTGATGTCTTCATACAAAAGGCATATTTCCTTTCTTTAATTTTTGTGGTACTTTATATCAGATTCTGAAAAATGATTCCCATTATTTTCTTTTATCTTTCAACTGTGATATAGAGCAGGGGAAAGAGTCAGAGATCTGGGTTAGAATCCTGGTCTTCTACCAATTGCATGATCTTGGAAAATTTTGCGTAATTGCCCTGAAGTGCATATCACATAGGTATAAAATGAATGTTGATCTCCCTCATTATGTTTTTTCTTTCTTTAAATTTATTACAGCACCCCCAATTGGTTTTAATCACTTCAAAGATAAGAGTATTATTTTAATCATTGTTAAAGTAAATAAGCAAACAAACACATAAAAAGATCTCAATCACTATTGAACATTTAGCCTCTCAGCATTTAGCCCAATGTCTGACTACAGGCATTCAGATAATGGCATGATGAATAGATTACAAAACATGAAAGCGACCCAGTCTAGTTTGGGTTCCTACTGAGTAACGCTGCTGGGAATGTGGCAGATTCCTCACCTGGAGTCTTTCTATATGACTTCCGAGGGTACTTGTTTCATCAGAGAATGAAGACTGTACATCTCAATGGAGTGCCTATGGTGACATCCACTGCTGAAGGTTAAACAAAATCAAAAGTACTTTTGCAGAGAACATAAAGGAGTTTTTGAGGTTCCCCATCCCTAGTTTGCACCAGGGCCCAGGGGATGCTTTCAGAAGGAGAGCATGATGGAGTGTTGGCTCCCAGAAGTCCACCTTCCTGTCTTGAGCAAATATCAAAGGAAAAGCAGCCTTTCTGACAGAGCTTCCTCCCATGCTGGGCCCTACTGAAAGCCCATTATTAACCCCAACAATTCGTGTCCAAGTGGCATCAATCATTTGGGTCACACAATGCTTGACTGTAAATTATGACATTATCTCTGAATAGGAAGGTGATAATAATAATAATCATTAAAAAAAAAAAATCTCTTGGCATGGCCCCCATTGGCTGAGGACCTTAGCCGGATCTGTCATATTTGTTCTGGACATGAAAGGCTTGGCTCTTGCTTACAGGCCCATACATCACTGGGCCTGTCATGGGCTTCTGTAGGACCAGTTGACACAGTTCAGAACAGCAGCTGCTGGATGGCTTTGGGGAGCCTGACTCCAGAAACAGTTGCTGGGGTACAGGGACCGCAAGCATTCTTACAGAGACCGACATCCTGTTGTGCTGTCCTGCCACTGCCCTCAGTAAGTCACAACGAGGAGTAAACTGCTGTCACTGAGATGAAAGGCCCCTTTCCTCTGATCTCTCCACTACAAAATTACTTCAGTGCCACACTGTATTTTATGTCAATACCTATTTTATTTTTCAAAATTGAAAAAGATATAAGTACATTGTTCCCTGAATTCCTGATGCTCTGGGTAACCTAGCAACCGAGTATGCCACATAGCACACAACAGAATATTATCATGCACTCCACTCAACTAACAACCAAGCAGCACAGATTTCCCTTGCAGATGATTTAGGCTAAATTAATGGTTAATAGTTGCTATTAATATTAAAAATAATAACCACCTCCCTTTTGCATTTCTTAGAACTAGATTTGTAGGGAATAATGCTGGGTTCTAATTGTACATGTGGGAGAGTATTTTTCACTGAGCCTACATCTTCCAAGCGATTTGCATGGGATTTAGGTAGCCAGCAGCATGCTGCAAAGTGATAATCACATGAAACAGGAGAATACATTCAGGACATTTGGAAACCATGCAAAATTTTCAAGTTCAAAATTGACTCACGTTTTTCTCCTCTGGGAAAATGCTGTCAATAAGGGGCTTATGTGCACTGATCAGGCTGTTTAGCCATGCTGACACTGCCCCCAATTCTCAGAGAAGCCTGCCCGGAAGCCCTCTGGCAAGCAGCTCTAGGACAAGAATAAAGCCGGAACAAGAGTCAGGGTCAGGGAGAAGTTCAAGGAGCCCTGACCTGAAAGAACACGGGCAAGGTCATGCCACAGAACAAGAGTCTGCTAAAGAATGGCAGAGGTTACAGGGAAGAGAAGAAAGCAAAACAGAAGTTGGACGGGAAAAGGAGGAAAAGAGGACATCTCTGGGAATAAGGAGGTAGAGTGTGAAACACATGTAGGATCACGAAACAGGAAGGAGGTGGGTGGGCTCTCTTTTTGGTAACAGACTGGAAGTTCATGAGCTAGTGGGTAGGTATTTATCACGGCTTTCATGTCCACTTGCCATTCACTTTAGATTTCCTTTTGAGTTGACCCACCTATTCGTGTTTTGTAAAAATCAGCTATTTAGTTACACACACACACACACACACACACACAACACACACACACACACACACACACACACACACACACACACACACACACACTTTCATTAATGAGGCCTTGTGAATAATTGACTCTTCACCCTCTCATTTCCCTCCCTTTAAAAGCAATCAATTTAATTCGGTAGCTTCTTTCCTGAGCCACCGGAACTTTAAGATGCCTTTGCAGCTTTCTTAGAACTCAGACCTCAAAAAGAAGCCTTGAAAAGTCCTGCTGTTTCTCTCCTTAACTAGTCACCTCAATCTGAAGAACTAAGGGGCTTTCATTTTGAGTACGATCTGCTGCTTTTTAATAATCTACGAGCGAATTAGGCATTTTCGCCTTCAAGTTACGGCTGTTGCAAATAATGTTTCCTTCCAATCATGAAGAAAATATTTTAATACTTTCTGAGCCTGAACAACCTGTTATATGAAAAAGTGCCCGGTGTCTCATCTACATTGCATTAACTTCATTTGCAGATATCAACATAAAGCTGATTCTTGAAATACACTTGATTTTTCTTAATTAGAAAGGAAATTTAAGAAATCACTTCACTTGTCAATAGGCCAAGACATTTTTACTTATTTAGAAAGCATTTTGATATTGTGGTCAGGAACAGTTCTTCCTGTATCTGGTTTCTAAGGGTTCATAGTTTTTGCCAGTTAAGTAGCAAAACATTTGGTTGCACTCCTTGCTACCCAGGAGAGATGGCAGATGGGTGATGGGAATCCAGAAATCAAGAACAACCTGAAATCATGCAGTATTTGGATTTGCTCAATTTTAAGAAAAGTGTTTTAGCAGAGAACTAGTGCGATTTTTCCATGGATGCACGGCAGAATCAGCTGCTTTGAAAAAAGGGCAGATTCATGTATCTGTGCCCAAACACTTGTAAAAGCCAGACCACCCATGGGGAATGTGTTCTTGTCAAAGCCGCAGAGTGGAGTGACCTGTGCATTGGAGGGTTTCTGTTGCTGAGGTGATGGGATGGGAAGCTAAGAGACACGGCTGCTTTCTGAATTTGCAAGAGCCCTTCAGAGCAGTGGCCCAGAAAGGATGCACCCCTCAGCGCATTGGAGCCAATCTGTTAATTGTTTCAGGTGTGGAATTTTAGGGAGGATGTGACACAAAGGTTGCTTCAAAAGAAGTTAACTTTTCTTTTCCCTATTCTAAAATGCTTTCTATTAAAAGACCATTGATACAAAGCAAAAATGTCAAGAGCAAAAGTGAGAAATCCTAGGACAGATTAAAGACAATTGACTGAAATGTTCATAGTTTTAACACATTGTAGTGAGAGGCAGGGATTGGGAAAGTCACTGTCAGTGAGGAGACCATGGCCCTTGTTTTCATCTGAAAACAGCTGTGAAGAGATGGATATCAGTTTAAAAAAAGATAGAGTGGCTTTAAAATTGAATTAGAGCTTTGTATTCTAAAATACCAATACTACAAAAAAAACACACCAAGTACTACAAAAATAAAACCCTTCAAAGTTATATCTAGACAGACCAAAAAATGATCTTCACAGTCTTACTGCAGATCATGATCCCTTGCTTGTGACTGAGCACACTTGCTGTCACCTCAGGATGAGGGTGGCCCTAGCCATACTGTTGTTTTATACCAAGAACTGGAGAATACCTCTCAAGGCTAAGGGGGAGTCGGCCATCATTTGCCCTCAGTGAATTTTAATGCTTCTCAGGGTAGGGCTGTGCTTTCTTCTTCCACAGATCCTCCAGAGAGGAAGTACCCTCAGGCCTCTCAGTAACATTACATTGTTAGAGATGTCACTTTCAGCCTTTTCAGTTGGGTACCTATATCTTAAAAGCAGACCCTTGGAGTGGTTATCATTTCACCCAAAGAAATAGTGATGGTATTCTGGGCATCCCACTAAGGGAGATGGGGGACAAGTTCAGTATCTCTCAGATTATACCATGCCAGCATACTGCCTAAAAGTTTAATTACACTTGATCTTTCTGGTGAGTGCCAAAGGCCAAACAACACATTCAATGTTTCCAAGCTTTTTGTTATAACATTC
Source organism: Aselliscus stoliczkanus (assembly GCA_033961575.1). NCBI lineage: Eukaryota > Metazoa > Chordata > Mammalia > Chiroptera > Hipposideridae > Aselliscus > Aselliscus stoliczkanus. Next base: position 54,769,778 of record CM066728.1, read on the forward strand.
AACTTGTTAAAATCTATTGTTTTTGAAATAGGATTTTGCCTATTTATAGATGATGTATTTTTGTATTTTAAATATCAGTTACTTAATAAAAGAAGGTGACATCAGGTTAGAAACCATTTTTAGAAAATATTTTGTGGAACACTTGATAATGATAGGCAATATCTACATTATATCATCTTACTCTGGTTACAAGTACATATAATATGCTTAAAAAGCATTAGAAGGCACCAGAGGGTAAAAAAATATGCTGAAAAATCACTTAAAATAGTACAGTGTTTAAGCAATATTCTTGCTTAAAAATATGATTATGGTTTGATTCAGAAAACAACCAACAAACAGCCAAAGACCAAAACAAGTCCCTTCTATGATTTCAAATTATCAATAGATATTATTAATATGTTAAAAAAATGGTATTAATTTTCTTTCACCCATCTCTCCTCTCCCTTCTCATTTTTCTCTTCCACTGCCTATCCTTTATTGGAATTGGTCAGGCATATGTTGGAAAAGCAGGAATGTCATTAAACTTGATCTGCCCCCTTAGAACCAGCCTCCAGCTTCGGGAGTGAGGTAGGATGGCTGCAGGACACCATGTTTGAAAGCATTGCCAACTCTCCCCTGATATGGGGTATGCATAGTGGGCATTGGTGATAACCGTGCTTGCAGCTTCATTACCCATAAATTCCTGTTTTGTTTTGGTTTTCCTCACGGCAGCTTTCTTTTGCAACTTTATGAATGGTATGTCTTAAGAATCAAGTGAGGCAGTTTGCCTGGATTTTGTGTCCTGTGTGAAGATACGTGACAAATGAGGACTGCATAGTCTTTGTAAAGATGTTCTGTTAGATGAGAATCCAGAGCACAGAGGGCCTGTGAGTTGGGAGGGCCTGCCACACCGTACCTTAGGAGCCCAGGAGGCCTGGAAATGAGGGATAGCTGTTCTCCCTTGTTCCTGAATAATTCAGTGAACTTCCTTGGAGCCCTTATTTCTTTTCAAGTATGTAGTGGACATAAAAAAAAAACCCAACTTGCTGGAGAAGGTTTAAAATTTATTTTTTATTAAAATAAAGATTCTGAGATAATCATATTTTTTCAAAGCAAAAAAACAAAAAAGGCTGAATAAGGAAGTTTGAAGTTGTATTTCCTATGGCCTGATTTAAGCTCTTGCATTGAAGAATTTAAAATGTATGTAGAAAAAAAAAATCAGCAACATTGAAGAGGCATTTTTGTGTCAAAAAATAGAGCACCCACCCCTGAATTTAGACATGAACTTGTCAAAATTTTTCCTATATTTTAAATGGTCGTGATCAAAATGACAACTATGAAGTAAATGGCTGATACCAAGAGTTGATTGGCTCACACTTTCAAAATATTTCCAGTTTCTTTCATTCAAGGCACACCAAGCAACATACAAACATGGGCACAAGCTAGAGATTTGACTTCTATGTTGGAAGGATAGCTTTGGCCTTGTTCTCTTTCATTAAACAACTGGGAAGTAAATGGTGTGTGTGTGTGTGTGTGTGTGTGTGTGTGTGTGTGTGTGTGTGTATTTATGTGGCCTCATTAAGAAATTGTTATTAGTTAATATGTTTAAGTCTATGGATATTTTTTTAAATAATTTACAATACCATAATACGTATTTACCTAATTTATAACCCTTGGGAATCTGTTTATTTTCCCAGAAATTGCAGAAAATAGCTTTATTCCAAGGTGGATGTACTTAAAATGATGACAACAAAAAAGCAAAACAAAACAAAACAAAACAAAAAAGGAAAAGAAAGAAAGCAAGCAAACAATAGCAACAACAAACAAGACCACTCCACCCCAAAGCATACACCCACACATACAGAAACAAAATCTTTACTAGTTAAGTCCATAAGTTCTATGCACAAATTACAGACAACCAAGTTAGGTATCAGACGGATATTCTGCTCTGGTCATCTCTCTACAGGGTCATTTGCTTGGCAGTAGGACAATGCCAGACACATGCTAACAGGGTTAATTGCAGCCACACGTAGGTTTTCTTTTTGGATGACAAGGCACTGCCTTAAAATTGATCTGCACACTGTCGAGGGACTAATTCCGGGCTTTCTTTCAGCCCTGTCCTCACCCTGTGACAGACTGTTGTTACCTACAGGCCCTCGGACACACTTGTCTGGGTTTGCACGAAGTGTGGGAACAGGCACAGAGCTGGGTCAGAGGGCACGCAGCCAATGTCGCTACATGCACGGCTCTGCTTTTGTGCTCACCCTGGCTTCGTCCTACTTTATGCAGATTCCACCTCTGCCAGATCCAGATTGTGCCATATGGGATTCCTGTGTATTACTAGTGAGGACACATGCCTGTGGGAACTATTCTAATGAAGGACCTACCCAGGCACTGCTGCCTAAACAGTTGCTTTTCCCAGGAGAATTTTTATAAGGGGGACTTAGGGGTGATGTCTGGGGGCAAAGACATGCTCAATGTCTGGGAAAAGAGTTGTGTGTCTGGCTCTTTATAGAGTGAGTGTATGGAAATGGGAAGTTTTAGGGTAGAATTTTCTGAAGAAAAAAATGTACTTTGTTTCCTTTGTATTTCTTTTCCCCTTATTTTTCCTCTTTGCTGCCCTTTGTTCTTTTATTAGCATTAGTTTTTGTGCATGTTCTTGTGTATGTGTCTTTATCACTTCTGATGTTTGCTTTCCTTCCATCTAATTATGCTTGATTTTAAAATGTCATGCTTGGATTTTCTCTTCCATAGATTCTGTTCCTTATCTGTTACTTCAAGTCACATTTCCTTTGCTGATTCTGCATTCCTTTATCAATCCTCATATATTTTGGAGCTATATCTCTTCCTCTCTTCCTCCTGTGTGCTACAATTTTGTACATTTCTATTCCTCAGCATTGATGCTCCTCTCTCTCTTTTTTTTTTCAAATCCTGTTGTTTAACTCTTTCCATTTTCATCCTATTTTAAGGGATTTCATCTTTTTATTTATCTTTCTAATCTCAGATATAATTCTTGCTTTTTATTTCATGAATGCATCTGTCTCTAAATTCCAGTTTCTCTCTACTCCCTTCTGTTCATATAAATATATTTCTGTTCTCTATCTAGTTTAAGTGAAGCATTTTATTGATTGCAAATTTTATTTTGCTTTGTTTTAATAGTTAGTATCCTCTGTTTGCGGCTACTACTTTCAGAGCTTGAAACTGAGTTTTGCATATTTGAAGGAGTACATAACTTGGAGTCAGATGAGTTGTATAGAGACCTGACTCAGCCTCTAGTAATAGGGTCACTTATGTCACTTATTCACTCACTCATTCACTTACTGAATTTATTAAACATGTCTTAATGTCTAGTCTGTGCTACCTATTCCCTTGTGCATATGATTAGTCTGATCTCAGAATTCTCCATTTGAAATAACCCTTTTCTAGAGGATTGATTCACTTTGGTGGGGCATTCAGGCTTTGTTCAACAGGAAGGACATTTACACACCAGGACCATTTTCCTAATGTTTAAAGTCCATAGAAAACAAATATCAAGAGCTGAGACCTACAAGGTTTCCTCTGGTTTATGTTTTATAACTTCAATGGAATTGCTTGTCTGTTTCCAAATAACCTTGGTCTTTCATAAAGATATATCCCTGGAGTTAGCCTCAGTTGTGTTTATTGCTGGAAGTGAACTGATAAGTAGGCCTTTCCTTACCTGTGGATGGTATGTTTTAACAGGTACTGAGGAGCCTCTTGGCTTCCCCAAACACCAGTGCTACTTATATCTGACACTCTAAAGTATATAAATCATTCCTTTAGCTTAAGACATAGTTTTGTGTTAAAATATAAATACACCTGAGAGGGTAGTATGTTCCGTCATTAATGCCTCATAAGATCTTTTCTCCTAAAGGATACATTTTGGTAGCCAGAGGAAGCCAACTTTAGGGGAGAAATTAGAAACTGTGAGAGAAGTTTGGTAATACAAAGATACAAGAAATTTATGTTTTGCTTATTATCAGCCCTACAACAAAGCAACTATTTGCTGTCATATGAAACCTCTCATCATCTTTCATTGTCACAGTGTTGAAAGGTCCTGGTTTATACAGGCTGAACCAGAACAACTTTTATTAGGGTCTCCATTCACTTTCAAAAATATCCCAGTTTGATAAAAATATATGGTCATGCAGCTTCTAGGTAACATGGTAGGGTAGAAGAGATGAAGGAGAAAAATTTAAGAACAATCTCATATTTATCACTTAAACATTGTTTAATTCATTTATTTCATATTTTATTTTTATTTATTGCTTTGTTGATTGACTAATTGTGTACTTATTGCTATAGTCTCCATTTCTTTCAATTGATGTCTTTTATTCTTTACTCATTATCACTACTTTTTTAGATAATTGATTGTACTTTATATACCTTTTCCGATTTTGACCTAAGAATAGACATATTCCTCCAATTATCTGATCTGATGCCCTGTGAAGGGCTAATGCATGACCTTCTGAGGTATATATTATATATATAGGCCTGGCTTGGGAGAAATCTTTATCTGGAAGTTCTCCAGTTGTAAAATTTAGAGCAGGAGCTTAAGGGTTAAACTTTTGCATCTGCCATTTACAGGCTGTAGATTTTGGATAAGTTATTTCACCCCCCACCCCCAAACCATGGTTTCCTCTTTTATAAAGTGAGGATAACACTATTTATCTCACAGGGATATTGTGAGAGTTAAATGAGATCATGTACACAAAGGGCCTGACACAGAGAAGCAGAATGCAAGTATAAGACCCCCTCACCACGCCCACACTTTTTTGGTTTCATTTGAAATCAAATAGTTAGGTTATTCTTTTATAGAGTTTGGTCTCTAAAGAGTGATGTTACTATACTTCAGTTTATGAGTGTAAATATCCATGGTCTTAGGGGATCACCTTCCTGGTACTGATTTACTTCTGATTATCTTTTTTTCAGAAAGTCCATTGTTCCAGACATCACCTTAGGATAATCAGGGGATCTGGAAGCAGTCTTTTAAGTTCCATCAGGAAGTAATGCTACCGAAAGTCAATTTCTGGCCAAAAGCACATATTTCCCCATATTTTCAAGGAAATGTTCGTGAACACAGAATAGGCATCATTTCCATTATTATTATTATTATTTTTTTTTTTTCCAAAAAAGAAACAGACTTGAATTCCATACAACCTTCCTGGATCTCTGTTAGTGCCTTGTGAACCTCTCCTAGCCTCTTTAAGTTTGCAGTGCTCAGTGGTAGGTAGGCTTTCAAACCAACAAGTAATCCATTTGTTATCGCATTACCTTGGCTGTAGATCACTCCAGTCACCTTTTACCAAGGATTTTGGAGAAAAAGAAGACCAGACTTTTTCTTACTTTCATTTTTGTTTGTTTGTTTTGCTTTTTAAATCAACTAGCATTTAATATAGAGAATGTTTCTTAATTTTTATTTGGACTGAAACCCATGTCAATGTGACTGTATGATTTAGGTTCAATTTAGATTTTAAAAAGTATTAGGGCGATAAAATAATTCCTGTTGTAGTCCAGTTTTGCTTCCTTTTGTCATTTATTAAAAAATATAGTTGAAGGTATTATCATAGTAAGATGTTTTTTAAATAAGTTATGTTTAGGGTAGCTCCAGAGTTGTATTATGAATTTACAAGAATCCTGTGATTCATTATAGATTGGGTGACATTTGAAACAGATTTGGGCAGGGCCTCATCCTGTTCCTTGACAGAAGAAAAAGAATTGATAGTGTAGAAATGAGATTTCTTCCTCATCCTTTTACCTACATTGCTGAAATACCTATAAGGCTAGTCTGCATGCTACAGGGCATTTCTTTGGCTGGTCTAGTGCTGGTTATCAGGCTAGATCCTTCCTTAGTTTCAATTTAGTTAAGAGCCAGTGTAAAGTCATTTTTTTTATCCTATGAGCTTGCATGAAGGGGTACAGAGGGTTAAGAGACTCCTTATACACATCAGACTGTACCAGTATCCTAAACTTGCTTCATAAAGATGATATTTGTGTTCATCTTTTCAAAAGGGGATTCTAAACCTTGATTTTCCATTGTCAGAAGTGATAAGCTACATCGAGATTCAACTAGTCCCCATAAAAGGACAGCAAACGAAGAAGAGAGGTTAAGGTCATTGACAAGAAGCTACACTGTTCTTTACTGATAGAAGGAATGTTGGCTAAAGAAAGTTCTATTTTCAGAAGTATTCTATGAAGGGAGAAAGCATGAACTTACCACTACAAAAAATAACTTTGTCTGAAACACAAGTAAGCCAATTAAAGAGATGGCTTCATTTTTTGGACTCCCAAAAGAATGAAGCATGATTTGTATAAAGGAAATAATGCCCTTATATGCCCAAGTTTTCCATGATCATTTTCTTTTTTATCTAGGTTTTGTTGAGCTGCCATATGTGTGTGTACATACCATGTATTTATGTATAAGAGATACTTCTCTATTCAATAGAATAGGTCAGCTTTTCTCACTGATTCTGTAATAGCTTATGTATCAGTACATCTGGTTCTGCATTTTCCCATACAGAAAGAATGAAATCATCTGACCAAGATGAAACCTAAAAACAGTTTTATTTTCTGCACAGAAATGAAACTCTTCTACTGTTTTATTGTTCTTTATTGTTCTTTACTTTTAATATGTAATGTGCAGAATAGCTTCCCTGAATAGTGGCTTTAGTCAATCACTTGTTTGGAGGGGCCTAAGGAGCCACTGAAATGTCACTATTCTAGAAACACATTTTACACAAAATGTGACTTGCAGTTCCCAGTGTTTGTTCTCTAAATTACATTAGAGGATGAGGTAGACAGTGGTAGGGTACAGAATGTAGATAAGAGGAAACTTCAAAGCATCTAACTAACAAGGCCTTGGCTAGGTGCTGAACACTTAGACGTTTTGAAAAATGATCAAATGTTGTTGTTTTTCATTATTAAAGACATTAGAACCTGATGAACACCATTGATACATACTGTTACTGTAATGGCAATATGGATTACTGAATCCTTTCTAGCCCAGTACCCTTTGCCTTACTGCAAATATCCTAAATCACTTTTGATTGTCGTTCTTTTTTTTTTTTTTTTTAAAGATTTTATTGGGGAATTGGGGGAGGGAAATAGACAAGTTGCTGTCCTTTTGTACTTCAGTCTAGTTGGGGAGAACGTCGTTTCACTGGCCCATGTTGGTATCATCATTGCGCCCTTCCCAGGTGAAGCAGATCAGTCACTGGCCTCTGGATAGCTGCTCACGGTGGCTCTTGGCAGCTCATGCTGGCTGCCAGCCACTCACTGTAGCTTATGGCAGCCCACTGAAGCTCCACGGCACCTACGCCATCGTCTGCAGCCCAGCTCCAGGTCAAGCTGTTGTTCACCATCTTAGCTGTAGAGGGCAGCATCACTGGCCCTAATGTGAGATCTGAACAGGGGCCCTGCTGCTCAGAGCCAGCGTCCCAAGCCAACTCTTAACCAAAACACCACTTGGCCAGCCCTTGATTGTCATTCTTGATGCACCCATTTCTGACCAGTAAAGCAAGTAAGTTACCTGTCGATTGAAGTTACATTAATATTTTCAGCTCTGGAATAAAAATGAAGTATGATTCAAGTTGCGTTTCAAGTGTATTACTTTTCTGTTGTTGCATAACAAATGATCACAAACTTAGCAGCTTAATTAACATCCATTTTTCAGCTCACTGAGGTCAAAAGTCTGGCACAGCAAGACTGGGTTTCCTGCTCAGCATCTCACAAGCTGAAACTCAAGGTGTCTGTGGGCTGAATTCTTCCAAACTCACATGGTTGCGCAGAATTCAGTTCCTTTTAGTTATAGGACTGAAGATTCCATTCCTTTGCTGTCAGCTCCTAGAGCCCCAACATTCATTGCATGTAGTTCTCTTTCAAACCAGCAATGGAGGATTTTCCTCATCTCAAATCCCTTTCACATTTTAAATTTCTTGTTTTATGTAAAGCTCTGTCGCTTTTTAAGGGTTTACCTGATTAGGTTAGGTCCACTCTGGATAATCTTTCTTAGAGTCAACAGTTTGGGACTTAATTACAGTTGCAAAAGCCCTTCAGAGCAGTACCTAGGGTAGTTGTTTGATTGATTAATTGGGAGAGGGTATATGGACACCAGGATGTAGAAGTTTTGGGGGCCATCTGACAGTTCTTCCTACTTCACCAGGAATATTGTTCATCCAAATCTGAGTTAGTGGGGTGAATTGAATGTTTTTTATAGAAAGGGCATAGTAATAATAAAATATTTGACCTTGCCTTGGTGATCAATATAAACAACTTAATGAATTGTTGTATTTAATCTTATATATAGTTAACCCAAAAGAATCATGCGAGTTTGGTTCAATATTTCTATTGATGTGTATGTAGAATTAAATATTAAGATGTATACATATGGATATACTTTATATCTGTGCAAGGGACATACCTAACATACTAACTCTATAAACTGAAACCAAAATGTAGTGACCTGCTTAAATCAAGCAACTGTTTGTCATTTGTTTAGAATTTGCTGTTTAGGCACTGTCCTTGATGGCTGAGATGGAAATGCAGTGCTGTATCTCAAATTAATTTCTAAATCTAACTAAATTACAATTAAAACAGCAGAAGTATTTTTAGGACATTCCAATTTATGTGCAAGAATAAGCAAGCAATAATATGTAATTTTTAAAAAAGGTATTAAGATGGAAGAGTACTCCAAATGATAGTTAATCATTTGACAAGACTATGATGATTAACACAGAGAGGTCAGCACAGGAATGTAGACAAATCAATGGAACATAATTAAAAACCTAGAAAAATCAGAAACATCCATATATATATATATATATATATATATATATATGACTTTAATATAATTTTAATATATACTAAAGTTGGCATTTGAAATTATCAATATTGTAGTAGTGAGAACTGTGAACTATTTGGGAAAAAACAGAGCTAGTTCCTTTTTCATCATGCATAAAAATCAATTCCAGGTGGTAAAAAATGTAAAGATTAACAATGAAAATTTAAAATTATATGAGACTATAAGGTGGATATTTATATTATTTGGGGCAAGGAAAATTTTAAGAATGATTGCTAAGCAGAAGCCAACAGAGAAGTTTATAGATTTAAGTTCATAGGAAACAAAATGTTCTGATCAGAAAACATCTTAAATAAAATAAGGGTAACTTATAAAATAAGAAAAAATGTTTCTACATGTATGGTAGGAAAGGATTAATATTACTACTGCATAATGAGCTTTTACAAATCAATATGTAAAACAGTTCAAAATACAAAAAGGAATAAGCAAAAGGAATCAGGAAGAAATTCACAATAAAGAAATACAAATGACCCACCTCAAAAAAAAAAAAAAAAGGAAGAAAAATTCCCAAAATAACTGATAATCGAAGAAATTAAAGTTAAGCAATGACATGCTATTAAATCATCTATAAAACTGGCAAAGATTTCTTTAAAGTTTGTATATTAGATGTTGGAGAGAATGTGGGTAAATGGGCATGTAGGCCTACTGGAAGTTAATCAAACAATTTGTAGAAAAATCCTCAAATTATGTATACTCTTTAACCAGATTTCAGTTTTTATTAGTACATTTTTTAAAAATAGCTAAGAATAAATACAAAGATTTAACCACAAGATTTATTGCAGTATTACTCATAAAAATTAGATATAGTCTAAATATTCAACAATAAATCATGGACAATAAATTATAGACCATTATATAGTACTTTAAGTTATATTATAAAAGAATATTTCATTTTCTGATGAGTGTTAATTATATACATAAAATTAAAATAAAATTATTTTTCTACTATATACAACTTCCTTCACCTCTCTATATACATATAAATGTATATGTAATTATTAATTATATAACAATTTTGTATATCTATAAACAATTAGATATCTATATCACAAAAGTTAATAATTTAATTCTCATATCCCAAAAGTTAATTTAATTGTCTCTGGATTATGGTATTATAGGTAATCTATAGTTTGTTTTAGCCTATTTTTTCTATATTTTCTATGATAAAAATGTGCTATTTTTAATGACCCATCCTACCTTTATTATAGATTTTTTTTTTTAAAGATTTTATTGGGGAATTGGGGGAGGGGAACAGACAAGTAGCTGTCCTTTTGTTCTTCAGTCCAGTTGCGGAGGACATTGCTTCACTGGCCCATGTTGGTATCGTCATTGCGCTCTTCCCGGATGAGGCCGATGGGTTGCTGGCCTCTGGATGGTCGCTCACTGTGGCTAATTGGCAGCTCATGCTTGCTGTCAACTGCTCACGCTGGCTGCTGGCCACTCACTGTAGCCTATGGCAGCCCACTGAAGCAGGGGCTGCAGCCTACACCGTCACCGGGGCTCGCACAGCCCAGCTCCAGGTGGAGCTGTTGTTAGCTGTAGAGGGCAGTATCACTGACCCTCATATGTGGGATCCGAATTGGGGCTGCTGGCATCCCAAGCCAGCTCTTAACCAATGTGCCACTCGGCTGGCCCGATTATAGATATTTTAATTATACAAACAAAACTAGCAGTGGAACATAGCACAAAGAGCACAGATTTTGTAATCTGATGAACCTGCACTTGAATCCTGGCTCATAACCTCATTGCTTACCCTGTGGAAGGACTGTGGCTGGATCAGGTGCTTGCCCTGATCCAATCAGCCATGGCCAGAGGAAGCAGGGTCACGTGTTAAAACCATGGCTGCCTAAACATTAGCCATTAGCAGACATTGTGAGTGTTGTAACCAGTTTCAGGGGTTTGGCAGACTGAACAAAGAACTATAATACAACAGGAAGTGGTAGGCTTCTGGATTGAATAAAGTGCTATGGAATCATGGAGAGAGGGAGAGACGACTCCTGAGAAAACATCACTGAAAAGGTGACTTTCGGATGATCTGTCAGGACAGTATAATTCACCAGCTGAAGAAGAGGAAGCAGGTAGGTAAAATGTATTAGAAACAGAAGAGTCAATATGAAGTGTGGATGCTTGAAAAGCTGTGTGTATTTTGAGAATGGTGGGAAGAATGGTTATTAGAGTGAGACGTGCAAGTAAAAAATGTGTAGAAAGGCAGGTGAGAGCTGGATTCCTAACTCTAAATATTTAGGGCAACCACTTTTGCCATGTGTTTGTTCTTTTGGAAAATGATATTTTGATTTCAGGTATCCCCAGCTGTCACCCATGGATTCCCAGCCCTGGCAGCACTTTAGAATCACTTGGGAGCATTTAAAAAGCAACGATGCTGGGGCCCCAACCTGGATCCCAATTCCACTTTTCTAGGGGTTGGGCTTGAGTACGTATTAAAAGCTTCCCAGGTGATTGAAATGGCAGCAAAGAATGTCAAGAGCCACTGTTATAAACTATGTTATTTGACTTGTCTCCCATTTTCTATATAGTCTCTAACTCCTTCTTTTGGATTCAGGCTATTTTAAAACACAAGCCAGGCTCACTGGTATCAGTAGAAGATTAGTAGTCTTGGCCTACAATTTTTTAAGACTATGGACTCCACTGCATGACTTTTAGAGCTTGATAACTCATCTCTAATTTTAATAGTTTCATCACTTTCCAGTTTCTTTATGATTTGCAACTCTCAAATCTCTAAAATAAACTCACCAAAAAATTTCTACCACCATTAATCTTTTCTCCCAGAGCCAGGCACCTGGGGCCTGTCCAAATGGTAGGCTTCTTTTTCCTGCTTGCTCTTCCACTCAACCCTGCAGCCCATTTGCCTCTCTTGGCAATGATCAATCATTAATGGACTCTTCCCTTTGGGATTTTTACTTCTTATATAATACTTCCCACAAAAGTAGGTATAGCTTTCCTCTAATTTTCTTACAGGGAAAAATTTGGACAAAGAGTATGATTTACCCTTGAAACATCTATTTTTCCTTATAATTGTCAATACTTTCTTTTTTTTCTTTGAGACTTACAACTGTAGGCTTTCTTTATAACCACATGATTTTTGAATACCACAAATGTGGAAGAATTGAAACTCTTAAACAATGCTACTTTGTAAAGAAGGCACTGGTAGGATGCAGATTATTTCAATTAGCTAGGCTGCATACCTTTCTCACCTTTAATGCCTTATAAGTGAGACAGGGGATTCATTAACATAAAAGGCACCCACCATGGGCCCATAGTCCTAGAACTAATGAATGCATAATAAATCCCAGCTCTCTCCAGCAAATTCCAAATGACACAGGCTAAAGAAACATGGTCTTACAATCCATCAATTTCTATCTTACCTTGATAGCAGTCATGAATGCCTTTCAATGCCAAAGCAGGGCAGAGTTGTAATTCAAAAAGAGTAAGATTTTCAAACCTTGAAAAACCACTTTGGATTTATGGGCCAGAATCAAAATTTTATTCCTCTTCCCAAGCGTGAAACTCTCAAAAAAAGGCCCATATGGGAGCCTGCCTGCCTTGCCTTCACAGGAATGCAACACACCGTAATGTTCTGTTATGGGCCTCAAATGCATCAACCCAAACTTTTTCACCTTTGAGACTCATAATCTATAAATATCCAAGAATCTCTCAATTTGTGTAAACATAAGTTTGTCATACTGACTGTCGCTCCAGTGATAATGAGGATCGTTCCTCTCATCTAGTTAATTGCTTTCTGCCCACTGGTGCGCCCTGGTTCTTCAGATTTTGTCTTGGCTCTCTGAAGTCTTCACTACATCTCAGCTTTCAGGCTTTCTATAGCCCTCATATCTTTTGTCATTTAATGTCATCTCCTGGTGTCTTCTGACAAACAGAATGATAATCTCTAAGAAACTAAACCTGTCTTTTGCATGGTGAAAAACCTATACTTAAAGGGTTATTTTATATTTTCCCATCAGCCGAAGACATGTTCCTGATTTTCCGTGCAAACATGAGATGTTCAATTTATAACTAATTTGGGACTACATTATGTAATTACTCTTTTTTGATTACCAGTTTCATGTGTGCAAAATGACATGGTGATTAGGCATTTACACCCCTCACAAAGTGATAAGCCCAAGTCTACTACCCATCGGACACCATACATAGCTACTACAATATCATTGACTGTATTCCCAATACTGTACTTCACATCCAGTGACTTTCTTTTAAAAATTACAACTGACATTCAATATTATTTCATATTAATTTCAGGTGTGCAGTACAGTGGTTAGGCATTTATATAATTTATGAAGTCATTCTCACCATAAGCCTAGTACCCATCTGACAGTATACACAGGTTTTACAATATTATTGACTATATTCTCCATACTGCATTTCATATCTCCATGACTATTTGTAACTACCAATTTGTACCTCCTAATCCCTTCACCATTCTCACTCATCCCCCTAATTTACCCTCTATCTAGCATCATCAGTTTATAATCTACTCTTAAAGACTGTGTTGTAACAAATGCACCTTTTCCAGACCTGAAGTGAAGGGGAACTAAAAATGTTCAGTAGTTTGGCCTCTGCTAGAAATAAAGAAAAGTTTTCCTCTATGAATAAAAATAGTAGCCTATCATGGACAGACACTTGGAACATACCTATTATATAGGAATAGATAATCAGTTAAGAGGATCAAAAGTTCTTTTTAAACATTTCTATCCACAAAACACTTTTGTTAATATTGAAGCAATGACTAGACTGAAAAGAAACAATTAAAAATTAGCATTATATTTTCAATCATGAAAATCGGCTGTGTAAAAAGAAAATGTATATTAGAGCATTAATGTGGGATGATTGTGGTTCCAGAGTATTCAGAGCCCATCTAGGTCAGCACTTCCTCATAGAGACCAGAGCATGAGCGAGTTGCTCAGAGTTCCACAGAAAGTCACTGAGAATGTGCCTCCATCATCTCAGTATTAGAGATGAAAATGGAATTGGGGATATATGTGCCATATCCCCTTTGGTAAATGCTGAATGTTTTTATATTTTTTATATAGGGAACTATACTATATATATATATATATATATATATATATATATATATATTTAATAATAGTTAACCTTCTCCTTTATAAGTATCTGAGAAAGTGAGCATTGAGTTAGCTCTCATTAGCACTAGCTATAATTTCGCAGGTGAGTCTCACTAATGCTGCATGTATCTTTTGATATACTCTAATAAAATCAATAATTTACATGATATTGTTGTTGAAGAAGGCAATATGTAACTAATTTATGCAAGTCTAGGTCAGCATTTTCACATTGCATACATTGAAATGGCAGTGGTTTTCTGAGAAAAAAAATTGTTCCCTGATGAAATAAGTTTGGAAGACTTGGCTTAAAGGAAGTTTAGCAAGGGTCTTTCCTGTAGGCTTACTTGGAGCCTGTAATGGTCTGTCTGATAAGCTCTGTGAATTCCTCTGTGGGGGTTAACTATGTGATATTTCCCAAATATATTTGCCCATGGCACTTTTTTAAAAAAAATATTTTTCTTCACTAAATAACTGTTAACATTCTATCAGGATACTCATGTCTTGAGAAACACAGTGTAGAAATATTGTTCTAAAACTCTCTTTCAGTTTTTCTGTAAATCAGTTTTTAGTGTAACTCAATTCTAAATATTTATGTTGACATTTATGATCTTAACATTTCCTAGAGTTCTAATATGAGGAGAAGACAGTCCAGATGGATTCTATGACTTGCTAGTTGGCTCTCTTTTCTCCCTACTCTATTTATCCAGAAAGTCTCCTTTGACATCCTGCTCTCCCCAGCCCCAGGGGACCCACTTTCATTCCACTTACCATTATTTGTTTGAGTATGGTCCCCTTTCACTGGACTCGGAGTTCCTTGAGTTCAGGGACCGTGCTGTATTCTTTGCATCCCCATTTCCTAGCACAGGGCCTATTGTTTATTAATTTAGCAAATATTGTTTTGACACTGCAAACAAGATAGACAAAAATTCAGCCTTTCCAAAGCTTCTATAGTCCACTGGAGGAGAGAAAGAAGCAATTGTCATAAGATGGGAGAAATGCTGTGGTAGAAGAAATGCAAACTATTCTCAGGGGGGTTCTCTAAGGAAGGTTTCCTGAGGGAGTAATACCTATTTGAACCTGAACATGAACAGGACCTGGTGGCAAGGGGCATGTAGTAGACTTTTATAGAATATGCATTGAAAGAAATAATGTGTTCCTGGAGGAAACAGAACCTCAATCACATTATTTTTACAGAGCTATTCTTTTTCATTTCATCAGAAGCAGTTTCTTTTTAATTGTTAAAATTATTGAATTTATTTTTGAAGTTTTATTAACGTTTTGGAAACATGCTTAAGAGGTTTACTTTCACAAATATTTTATTGCTCTCATATTCTTATTGCTAAAATTACTGGGATTCATTTTAATTTTTTTTTTTTAAAGATTTTTTTTTTATTGGGTATTTAGGGAAGGGAATAGCGTTGGGGAATCAGGGAAGGGGAGCAGACAAGTTGCTGTCCTTTTGTTCTTTTGTCTAGTTGTGGAGAACATCGCTTCACTGGCCCATGTTGGTATTGTGATCATTGTGCTCTTCTAGGGTGAGGCAGATCGGTCGCCAGCCATTGGACAGCCACTCATGGTGGCTCATGGCAGCTCTCCCTGGCTGCCAGCCACTCACAGTAGCTTATAGAAGCCCACTGCAGACCCACTGCAGCCTACACCGTTGTCGGTGACTCACAGCAGCCCAGCTCCAGGTCAAGCTGTTGTTCACCATCTTAGTTGTAGAGGGTGCAGCATCACTGGCCCATGTGGGATCTGAACCGCTGGCCCGCTGCTCAGAGTTCGTGCTCCCAATGACTTCTCTGCCGGCCCTTAATTTTTTTTATCAGCACTACTTTTTGGTACATATTTTCCGTGCAAAATAACTTTTATAACATTTACAATTAATATTTTATGCATAGAATGGTGTAAAGCAGTGAAATATTTACATCTGGCATGTATCTGCATCAAAGTATATTTTATAGATAGATAACTTCCTTTATACTAATTTTAATCATTACTATAATGCTCAATAAGTTTTCAATGCCACTTTGCATATATCTTCTCATTTGATATGATGCATTCACATTTTCAAATCGGTCATTAACTCCTTAAACAGACATGCAAACTAGACAAGACCAGCATTAACTGTTTCTAAGTTGCCTCAATTCCACAGATGAAAAAGAAATTGAGTCAGAAAGATGGCAAATAATTAGCCTGGGCATTGACAAATAATTACTCTGGCCACGAAGTCACATTATATAGGGAAGGCACTTAGCTGTTTTTGGATTAATAAACATTTATTCATTTTGTTTCTTATGTAAATATGGCAGATTTCTTTATCTCCTGATAAGCACTTCATTGTAGAGAATGTTGTGAATTGCTCCTGGTCATCGTACATGAGAAATTATTTGTGCTTAGAGAAATAACAATTCATATTTTAGTTTACAGGCCACATAATGCCTAGTGAAGAGGGGCTGTCTGATACGAGTTTTAGTTTTGAGGCCCCAGCACTTCGATTTGCAGAGAAGGTTCAAAATGTTTAAGCTATGTAGCTATTATTATAGTGCCATATGCAGGTGCAGGCTGCTTGCACACACAGTGCTTTATCATTGGTTGTGTCTTTTACATTTTCTTAGCAAAGGTCCCAAAGTGTCTTGAAAATGACTGGATGAGCAGCAGATTAAGATTTACTTAAATCAGAGCTGGATTTTTTTCTTAATATTAAAACAGCAATCTGTTGTTAACCAATGATTTTTTATAAATGTAGCAGGAAAAAAAAAAAAGATCATAATGTGGTTGACTCTTTGGGAATTAAAAATGACCAGATCAAATGGTCAGAGGCAGTGCATTGAATTTAACTGTCCTAGTTCTTTTTGCCCTACTGATTCAGAGGTTTGAATATAGGAACATCTCTTTTATCTAGAGATTATTCATTCATCTACTGAAACTAATGAGAGATTTAGCTAAAGAGCAAGGGAAGGCAAAGAAATTGTTGAGTATCAAACACAGATACCAAAATATCCATGCACTATATTTACTTATTAAAGATAAAGAGAATGCCCTGTTACCACACATAATTCAAAAGTGAGTTATTGGTTTTCTAGCCAATTAGAATTTGAATTAAAATATTAAAGTGACTGTTGGACACAGGAATATTGATAGCAGTAAGAAGAGACAGCTGGAAGCCTGAAGAGATAAATATAAACAAATAAATATCAGATAAGAAATAAAAAATAGCTGTATGGAAGAATTTCCTTAAAGCAAATAAACTCAATAATAAATAATAGCCAGTGAGATTTTTGCAATAATTCATGTTTATTATGATGACTGCAAGTCATCAATAAAATAATGATTACATCAATATAATCAATTTGAGAAGGCAAGGAAGTGTGAAGTACATTTCAGAAGGAGTTATGTTAAAAAAAGTTGAAGTCAACAAAAACAGTTGTGATATTAAGCTTTAGTTGCGTGGTAAAGCTTATCTCATCGTTTGTGCTAAAAATGAGGGGCCATTGTACTTTGTGAAGTAGTTAGGGTCTTCATTACAGGGTTGAAATTTCCCCAGCGTTGAAGTTTTCAAAAATAATATTGAAGGGCCCCAATTTGGAGGCTTTGTTTTCTGAGTGATCCTATGAAACTTAAGAGTGTTCACAATAACTATTTCCTTTTTAATAATTTGCCCTTTAATTTGTTTGGTTTTAGTTTTCATGAAAATTTTGATATTTCTTGTCTCCATGCCCTTTTCTCTTCAGAAAGCCATTTAATGTCTGTCAAATGTCATGTTACATATTATAATAACACCATAGATTACATATAACACATAAAATATATGTGTGTGACAGCTAGGCATAACTATGCCAATGAGGATGATCAGATTCCATCATACATTTAAAAAAGTCTGTATGACATTTACGTTATAGGTTACTACCATGCTCATCTCTGTGGTGATAATTTTTAAAATCATCTTTCTTTTTTGTTCCTTCAAATTAACCATTACATGGAAAAACAATGATACAAAGTAAAAATTATGTTTTATGGACTTAAAGATACATTCTTTACAATCTCAAACTTTTCCTATTAAACACTCATGGTCAATATATAAATTCTAAGCCAATTGAAACAAATTATTTTGATCTTAAGTAACTTATACTCAAGCATGTTATTTTAGAAAAGTTGGCAAGAAAAAATTTACAAATTAAGTACAAATCTCAGTTGGGGGGAGTACTATCAGAACAAGGCTATATATAAAAGGAAACATTATTCAAAAATAGTAATAATATAAAATGAAAAAAAATAACTGTGAGGTAGGGAATAGAAAAAAAATGTTGTACCTGGGGGGGGAAAAAACCCAGAAAAATAGAGGAATTTTAAGAAGTTTCTATTTTACTGACTTAGTAACAGGGGAGCAAGTGAAGTCACAGTGTGATTTGATGCTGGAATCCCATGATTAAGTATGTCCAGCCTCTGAATTGCTGCATTCGGATCTGTGAAATGACCTTAGGAGGAATCCTAAGTGACTAAATTCATTGCGTTGACCATCAGTGTGGGTATTTCCAGATGAAGCCCCTGAGTTTCTTTCGGGATTCTTGTGTCATGTTTTTTAGCAACGTTTACATTTTTAAAGGTGTTCCACTAAATAAGTCTCACAATCAAGAATTCACCCAGCTTCTGCAGAAAGCTTATAAACAGAGTTGAAGTATCTCAATTATTTTTTTTGATGTCTCTTAGAAATTAGCTAAATTAAAACCACTTCATGATGTTACACTATCAGAACTTAAAATGGAGGAAATAAAATGTTTAATATTCCAATCATGATCAAAATACACAATACAAAGAGATCTGAGAGAAAAGACTTGCTGAACCCTTTATAAAGAACTATAATTGAGAAGGAAAAAACCCATCAAAAATAATGAACAAATAAAGTAAAATAAAAAACAAATCCTCAAACCAACTACAGAAAATCTCAGTGGTTACCTAACTTACACTTCTTTTCATTTTCTTTCATGCTAAGGGAATGACTAGCTAATTAGGATTTTTGAATAAAACTGTGTGACCCTCCTTTTTTGTTTTACTTTGCATCTTCCTAGTCAGGTATCCACAAATAGTATTTGTGCCAATTGTCTGAGAGAAAAATATAGCCTAATTAAAATGCTAATCTTTAGTAAACACATAAGTACTTGCATGAAAATTAAATACTTGGGCTGCTAATTTATAAATACATGCTCACACATCAGGAACACTGCAACTAGTGTGGACCTCAGTCTTGGGCTTAACAGCCTCGTCTACATGTCAAATCCACTTCAGAGCTGAGAGTATCTACCATTGAAATCACCCAGTGTGCCTTCTCTCAAGAGTGTCTAAGGAGAAAAGAAAAGTGATGTGCACTTTGAGAAGATTATTTAAAGCCTGCAGATTCATTAGGGGAGAACCTAATTGTGATCGAATCTATAATCCTTTCAGTTCATCCCATAAATAATAACAGTCTGAATTCTATTGAGTCACATGGCCTCTTTTGCACAAACCTATAGAAGAGAGTCCTTAAAATTGAATAGATGGAATTGAATGGACCTGGGAAGTGGGAACTGGAATTTGATGGACAGCCTTTCACCTCTAGGTTATTGGTTTGTATCTGACCCAGGTGATGAAAAGTCGTTGTTCTACAATGGCTGTTTAGTAGTTTTCTGTGTAATGAGCTGTTGGCTCCAGTCCATTCCTCAGTGGACAGGTGTCTGCTCGAATTCCCAAATCACCATTCCACTTGTCAGTCACATTTGAGGTCAAGGGCTAAATAGGAACTGGGGCCAAAATACTTTCTCATTGTGATGAATACAGGCCTTCCTTTGTTGGTTGACTGGGTTGAAAAAACAAAAACAGCCATTGCCACTGTTCATGCTCTGCCTATTTTCTATGTAAGAAGATTGTATTGTTTAGGACTTCTATCACAATGAAAAATTATTAGGTCCTCAAATGTATATGCTTTTATTGTTACATATCATGGAAAGAGGTGCCTAAATACACTCCCAGGCTCAGGAACAAATAAAATTTAAATTTATTTGTAACTGCAACAGGAATATATCGTGCATTTGCATGTTTTTAAAAATTTTATTATTTTACACTTTATTTAGAAATTCAATATTATTTTATATTAATTTCAGGTATACAGCATAGAGTTTAGATATTTATATAATTTAACAAGTGATGCCCTTGACTAGTCTAGTACTCACCTGATGCTATGCATAGTTATTACCATATTACTGACTATGTTCTCTATGCCTTACTTAACATCCTCTTGACTATTTTTTAAAGATTTTTATTAAAATATAGCTAACATACAATACTATATTAGCTTCAAGTGTACATCATAGTTATTCAACAGTGCCCACCTGGTACTATGCATACTTATTATGATATTATTGATTATATTCTCTAAGCTAAAGAAGTGATCGCTGTAAGTTCATCATCCATCTGGCATCGTGCCATGCTATTACGATATTATTGACAATATTTCCTATGCTGTACATTATATTCCCAACAATTATTTGTTTTATACCTGGAACTTTGAATCTCTTATTTTCCTTTATCTCCCCCTCTTTTTTTTGCTTTTTTGTTTTAAGAGGGCAGTGTCACTGGTCCTCATATGTGGGATCCGAATCCTGGCCGCTGGCATCCCAAGCCAGCTCTTAACCACCGCGCCACTTGGCCGGCCCCGTATCTCCCCCTCTTTTAATTTTTCAATTACTGTTGACATTCAATATTATTTTATATTAATTTCAGGGGTACAGCATAGTGGTTAGACATTTATATAATTTAAGAAGTGATCCCCCTGACTACTCTAGTACCCACCTGGCACTAAACATAGTAATTACCATATTATTGATTATATGCCCTATGCTTTACTTTGCATACCCATGACTGTTTTATAACTACCAATTTGTACTTCTTAATCCCTTACCTTTTTCACCTTGTGCCCAACCCCTTCCCATCTAACACCCCAATAGACCTACTACCCATCTGACACCATACCTAGTTATTACAATATTATTGACTATATTCCTTATACTTTACCTTATATTCCCATGACTACTGTGTAACAACAAATTTATACTTCTTAATCCCTTCCTCTTTTTCACCTACCTCCAGCCCCCTCCTATCTGGCAATCATCAAAATGTTCTCTGTATCTACGAGTTTGTTTCTGTTTCATTTGTTTATTTTTTTCTTTAGATTCCACTTATAAGTGAAATTATATAACATTTTTATTTTGCTATTTGACTTATCCTCTAGGTCCATCCATGTTGTCACAGGTGGCAAGATTTCATTCTTTCATATGGCTGAGTAATAGTCCATTGTATATATGTAAAACCTCTTCTTTATCCATTCATCCATTCAGGGACACCAAGATTGGCTTCATATCTTGGCTATTGTAAATAATGCTGCAATGAATAGTGGCTATGGATACACACGTCCCCTCAAAGTAGCTTTAGGATTTCTTCAGATAAATACCCAGAAGTGGGATTACTAGGTCCACTTTGTCTCATTATAGTCTTTGTTTTAAAATCTATTTTGTCTCGTACAACTATTGCTAGCCCAGCTTTTCTGTTTGTTTTCATTTTCATGAAATATCTTTTCCCATCCCTTTACTTTCAGTCTGTGTGTGTCTTTCAATCTGAAGTGAGTCTCTTGTAGGCAGCATATGTAAGGGTCTTATTTTCTTATTTTTCAGCACCCTACCCCATGCTTTGATTGGAACATTTAATCCACTTACATTGAAAATAATTGTTGATAGGTATGTAGTTATTGCCATTTTATTCATATTTTTTTAACTTTTTTTCCCCTTAAAGAAGTCCCTCTAACATTCCTTGTATTGGCAATGATGAACTCCTTTAGTTTTCCTTGTCTGGGAAGCTCCTTATCTGTCCTTGAATTCTAAATGATAGCTTTACTGGATAGAGTAATCTTGTTTATAGGTCCTTGCTTTTCATCACTTTGAATATTTTCTGCCAATCCATTCTGACCTGCAAAGTTTCTGTTGAGAAATAAGGTGAGAGTCTTATAGGAGCTTTCTTGTAGGTAACTAACTGCTTTTCTTTTGCTGCTTTTAAGATTCTCTCTTTGTCTTTAACCTTCGGCATTTTTAATTATGATGTGTCTTGGTGTGGGCCTGTTGGGTTCATCTTGTTTGGGACTCTCTGTGCTTTCTGGACTTTTTTTTTTTTTTTTTTTTTTTTTTGAGGGCAGTGTCCCTGGCCCTCATAAGTGGTACCCGAACGGGGGCCGCTGGCTTCCCAAGCCAGCGCTTAACCGCAGCGCCACTGGGCCGGCCCGCTTTCTGGACTTTTATATCTTATTTCCTTCGACAGGTTAGGGAAGTTTCTTCAAATGGGTTTTCAATTCTCTGGTCTCTCCTCCTTCTGTCACCCCTACTGTGAATGTTGATATGCTTGATGTTGTCCCAGAAGCCCCCTAAACTCTACTCAGTTTTTGGTATTCGTTTTTTTTTTTTTTTTCTGATTGGGTGTTTTCTGCTAATTTATCTTCTAAATCACTGATTCAGTCATCTGCTTCACCTAATCTATTGTTGATTCCCTGTAATGTAGTCTTCATTTTTGTTACTATATATATATATATATATATATATATATATATAGTAACAAAAAAAAATTTTTTTGTTTTCCCCTAAAATTTTGTTGGGGAATTGGGGGAGGAAACAGCGTTGGGAAATCAGGGAAGGGGAACAGACAAGTTGCTGTTCGTTTGTTCTTCAGTCTAGTTGTGGAGGATGTCGCTTCACTGGCCCATGTTGGTACTGTGATTATTACACTCTTTCCAGCTGAAGCCACTCACAGCAGCTCATGGTAGCTCATGCCTGCTGTCGGCCACTCACCGTAGCTTACAGAAGCCCACTGCAGACCCACTGCAGCCTACGCCATTGCCAGAGACTCACAGCAGTCCAGTTCTAGGTCAAGCTGTTATTCACCATCTTAGCTGTAGATGGCACAGCATCACTGGCTCATGTGGGATCTGAATTGGCGGCCCTGCAGTTCAGAGCTCACACTCCAAGCCAACTCTTAACCAATGAGCCACTCAGCTGGCCCTCATTACTGTATTCTTTATTTCTGACTGGTTCTTTTTATGTTTCCTATCTCCATTTTTGTATGTCTTATCTTTCTGTTGAAGTTCTCCCTAAGGTCATTGAGCATCCCTATAGCCAGGGTTTGGAACTCTGTATCTGGTAGATTGCTTGACTGCATTTTGTTTAGTTCTTTTTCTGGAACTGTATTCTGTTCTTTTGTTTGGGACATGTTTCTTTGTCTCCCCATTTTGGCTGCCTCCCTGTGTTTGTTTCTTTGTATCAGGTAGTGTTTCTATGCCTCCCGGTCTTAGTAGAGTGGCCTTATGTAATTGGTGTGCTGTGGGACCCCGTGGCACAGTCTGTCTGGTCACTAAAGCCAGATCCTTCAGGTGTCCCCTGTATGATTTGTGTGGGCCCTCCTTTTGTAGTTGAGACTTGGTTGCTGTTTGCACATCACTGAGGGGGGCGATTAACCCCTAGGCTGATTGGTTGGAAGGACTGACCATGACTACAGTGGAGGAGTTGTGGTGCAGGGGCTGACCTTACAAAGTAGGATACACTTTAGCAGGGCTATGGTGTCTGCCCAGTCTGCCCATTGAGTGTCTCATCCTTGGAGGCAATTGGGTGATGCTCCAGCTCAGTTAGAAGCTGGCCCCTGGGGGCGCCAGCCCCAGGGCCTCCTCAGAGGGTGCCCACTGCAGGCCAAGTTCATATAAGTCTAGTAATTATCTGACTCCATACATAGTTATTACGATATTGTTGTCTATATTTCCTATGCTGTACTTTATATCCCCACGACTATTTTTATATCTGGCAATTTATACATCTTAATCCCTTCCCTCTTTTCACCAATCTCCAACCCTGTTCCCATCTGGCAATCATCAAAATATTCTCTGTATCTATGAGTTTGTTTCTGTTTTGTTGTTCATGTATTTTGTTTCATGTATTTTGTTCCACATATAAGTGAAAACATATGGTATTTGTCTTTCTCTGTCTGAGTCATTTCACTTAGCATAATACCCTCTAGGTCAACCCATGTTGTTGCAAAGGCAAGATTTCACTCTTTTTTATGGCTGAGTAATATTCCACTGTACATATATATCATATCTTCTTTATTCATTTGTCTATCAGTGCACGCTTAGGTTGCATCTTTGTGCTCTTGCAAATAATGCTTCAATGAACACAGGGGAGCATTTATCTTTTTGAATTAGTGTTTTGGATTCCTTTGGATAAATACCCCAAAGTAGTATCGCTGGGTAATATTGTAGTTCTATTATAATTTTTTGAGGAGCCTCCATACTGTTTTTCAAAGTGGGTGCACCAATTTACAATCCCACCTGTTGTGCACGGATCACCTTTTCTCCATATCCTTGCCAATACTTGTTGTCTGCTGATGTATTGTCGATAGGCATTCTGAAAGTTATGAAGTGATATCTCATTGTGGGTTTAATTGCATTTCCCTGATGATTGATAATGTTGAGCATTTTTTTTATATGTCTGTTGACTATCTGTATGTCCTGAAATGCCTACTCAGGTCCTCTACCCATTTTAAAATCAGATTGTTTTTTCTTTTGGTGTTAAGTTGTATGAGTTCCTTATATATTTTGGATATTAACCTCTTATTGGATGTATCATTGGTGAATATCTTCTCCCATTCAGTAAATTTCCTTTTCAATATTTTGATGGTTTCCTTTGCTGTGCAAAAGCTTTTTATTTAATGTAGTCGTAGTCCTATTTGTGTATTTTTCTTTTGTTTCCTTTGCCTGAATAGACATATCAAAAAAAAAATTACTTACAATGATGTCAAAGAGTTTACTGCCTATGTTTTTTCTGGTAGTTTTATGGTTTTGGATATTATATTTAAGTTTTTAATCCATTATTCTTGTATATGGTATAAGAAAGTGGTCCAGTTTCATTCTTTTGCATGTATCTGTCAAGTTTCTCCAACCCATTTATTGAAGAAACTGTCTTTACCCCATTGTATATTCCTCTTTTATAATAGATTAGTTGAACATATATGTGTGAGTTTATTTCTGGGCCCTCTATTCTGTTCCTGTGATGAATGTGTCTATTTTTATGCCAGTACCATGACCATGCTATTTTGACTACTATAGCCTTATAGTATAGTTTGATATCAGGTAGTTTGATACATCTAACTTTGTTCTTTTTTCTCAGAATTGCTTTGGTTGGTTTATTCAAGCTCTTTTTAAAGTCTTTATTGATAAAAATAAGAGGCAGAATTCCCATGAGGTCACCTGTAGATAAGCATCAATTGGTATGTTTCTGTGCCTTCATGATTTCATAAATGATTAGAAAATTTGGAGGATGAAGATTTGACTTGAACCCTGGCAATACCTAAGTAGTTAATTTTTCTTTATTTGGAAAGCATGCTTTATTGATTGTGATAACTACTTAACTTTTTTAAAAAAAATTTTAAAAGATTTTATTGGGGAATTGGGGGAGTAGAACAGCGTTGGGGAATCAGGGAAGGGGAACAGACAAGTTGTGGTCCTTTTTTATTCTTCAGTCTAGTTGTGGAGGACGTTGCTTCACTGGCCCATGTTGGTATTATCGTTGTGCTCTTCCCAGGTGAGGCAGATCAGTCCTGGCCCTGGACGGCCGCTCACGGAGGCTCTTGGCAGCTCTCACTGGCTGCCAACGGCTCACTGTAGCCTATGGCAGCCCACTGCAGCAGAGGCTTCAGCCCACACCATCACCAGCCATCTTAGCTGTAGAGGTAACCAGGTGGAGCTGTTGTTCACCACCTTAGCTATAGAGGGCAGTGTCACTGGCCCTCATAAGTGGAATCCGAACCGGGGACCCACGGCTCAGAACTGGCATCCCAAGCCAGCTCCTAACCAATGCGCCACTCGGCTGGCCCACTATTTAACTTTCAGCAATACCATAAATATTTATTGAATGTCATTTAGGTGAGAAGCAGTGAGAGTCGAGATTTTTAGAAAAATTGTGATATGTTTTATTGTAAATAGTGCAGGTAACCAAAACTGTTTATTTATATACTCCTTCTCTACTGAGATTTTAAGAATAAAATGAATTCTCCTTTGTATGAGGGAAGGGGTTTCAAAGCAGGGGTAGATTATTTTATAGTGATTCCTACTGGACTTGAGGGCTTGTGAAAACCCTGATACCCCTAGAATATTATTATGTCATCATGTTTAAGCTCTTTATTTCTATTGCTTTTGTCTTTATTCAGTCTGATCAGTCAAAACCTGCCTGACTTGGAAGGGTTAATTCTTAGTGCTTTTCTGATACTTGTTAAATGATGCTTACTGTGGGCAACACACCTTCAGCCCCACAATGTAGGAAACTGGTGATAAGGTGTGGTAAGAGGATGCCACCCACATTTCTAGTGCCTGTATCAGATACCAGATCCTCTCTCTAAAAAGATTAATTTTAAGAAAAACAAGAAAGTTGAGTCCACGTTCCTTCAGTTTTACTTAAAAATCATGCTGGATTCCAGTTTTATTCAGTAAGTGTACGTGAAATGAAAATTTGGGGCATTTGGTAGAGGCCACCTGTGGCAGAACCTCCCTTCTGAGTAAATGATGCTTACTGAGTACAAGTGGGTGCTGCAGTGGAGAAGGGCCTTTTTCGGAGCCTATACCATTGCTAAAGGTGTAGCACTCATGCATACGTGTGTGTATGTGTGGTGTTTTAAACACAGCTGTATTCAGTTAATCACATTGGTAGGAAACAAGTCTTGCAGTGGCATTAGTAGGAGGTTTGTGGCAAATTATTCAGTCTGGCAATTATTGAAAATTAGGACTTTCTTTAAGAAAGGATATCAACTTAAGAGTAGATGGAACACATTTACTATAGTTAATTCAGACCCTCTTTGAATGGGGTACATTTTCCTAGAAGCAGCCATAGAGATAAATACATCACATGACCCTTGGAACCAAACTGCTGAATGAAGATATTGGAGGACTAGAGCTATTCATTTCCATTTACAGAGTCCAAATTGCTGAAAAGTCATGGGAAGTCAGGAAAGCGACTTGTTTTTTAAAATGCTCCCAGGCATCTGTCTGCCTGCGTCATCCAATGCAGTATCTCATTCTGCTGCCACCCGGAGTCCCATTCACTGGTTTGTTTAACCTCAAAGTGGGAAAGTAACTAACACAAATACATTCATTGTCCATGCTCTAATAGAATTAAGATTCCCAATACACTGCCTGCATTTGAATGAGGTTTGTTATACACTAGCTTTTATGGTCACACCCTTTTCCCTTGATGATTCTTAAGAATGGCAGAAGCAAGAGACCAGAAATTTTGTAAGCTCATAAATATGAAGCACACTGTGTTTAAATAATGCCAGGGTGGTAATACAAATGGACCAATGCCAGGAAGCTCCACGTTAAAGCTAACAATTCATCCTTACACCACTATGAATAAGGAAGGAGAAAGGGGCACTGTGCTCATTAGAGTCGTACTGCCAGCAGACTGGGACAGCTCTGTCTAATGGGCTAGCGTGCCACAGAGCTTTGAATTGCACACTATTTACCCAGAAGACGGGAAATAGATCTATTCTGCTTCAAAAAGGCCAATGCAGTATTGGGGAATTACATAATATTGTTTATTTCACACCGTGCATTATCAACTTGAGTGATTGTAAGCATTTGGAATAAACCTATATCTAGTATTCCGTACAGGACATTGAAAATAGAAGCTGTCACTCTGTGACTGTGTGGGCAGAACCAGGGCAGGTTTTCATCAACTATTCTTCCTCCTCTGCTGCCACCTGCTATTTTCTCTGCCTGCAATAATCACAAGAACCTAAGCATAATCTTGTAAATATGCGTAATGAAGAATATCAGAACACCAGGATCTCTGTTATTCAGAGATGGACTCAGTACCCTGAAACTAAATGCTACATTTTTTTATGGCTTTTTAATTTTTTTAAAAAAAGTTTGCTTAGATATTCTGGAGTTTTCCATTTCATTATTTGGTAACTCTTAAGGATCTGATTTTTGTTTCATCATTGCCAAAGTGAAACTAGCAGTGTATTTTTGGTGGTTAGCATGAATTACGTTTGTGATTGTGGGGAACCAAATGTTTGTCTTTTTGTTTTTGTAAGGCTATGGTGAGAAGAAGATAATCTTCTTTTAATTAGCAAATCTTAAAGAAGTAATTTTCTAAAATACAGTTTTTAAAAATAAAATGATAAATTGTCATTTTCTGCTTGATAGATGACTGCATTGAATTAACATTGTTTTTGATATATGCTTTCATAATCTTTAACTTATTTCATATAAACTAAATGACTTATAACTACAAATTGCATATGCTCTGCTTTACCTTCTTTTTATTTCTTTTACAATGGATTTTAGTGCTGACGCAGATTTCTCAATGCCCGAGCTAACCCATGATTGTAAGCAATGCCCTTTTGGCAATCACATTAGGTCTTCCAGGTATCTAGATTCTCTTTCAGGCCAATTAAAGTTGAAGGATGCTTAAATCCTTGAGTATGCTCTACCCTAGGCTCATATATGCAAAGGCAGCACACTTAGGGCTACCATGTGAGAGATATATTCTTTTTTCTGCTAGGTTTTAAAATATAATAATAATGATAATGATATTACTACTTTGACTACTAGTAGTACCACTACTAGCTAATAACAGTTCAGTCAGTTATCCTTATGTGCTGGCCTTGTGCTAAGTGTGAATTATTTAATCTATACAAAAAACTCTGTGGAATAGGTGCTATGACTATCCCATTGCATCAGTTAGAATGCTTATAGCTGCAAGTAACTGAGAGCTCAACTTATAATAACTTAAAGTGTGTGTTTATTTATCATATATAAAAAGCAGTTTGGTGGTCAGCATTTATGGATGATTATTCTGTGGCTCAATGATGTCAGAGCAGTGTGTCTGGGATTCTGCCCACCTTTCTCTCAAGTTGCAAGTTGGTTGCCACAGTTTAAGACATCTCCTCTATGCTCAAAGCAAGAAGATAGAAGAATGGGTAGAGCCAGCTACCTGGGTCCCTTCAACAGGAAAGCTTCACTAGTAACTCCCACCAGACTGTTCATTGTATCTTCCTAGTCAGAATGACACCACATTCTGTGTAAGCAAGTCACCGGCTCTGTCACCTTCTATGAATAAAGGAGAATGGTGTTAGGAATTGCATTGGGTAAGACTAAGTGCTACATGCACTTAGAGATCAGGAAAGCAAGGCCCATAGGGGCTCAGTGGCTTTTTAAGGAGCTAGCAAATGGCAGAGTCAGGGTATGAACTCAGGCTGTTCCAGAGCCCATATTCTTTTTCTCTAATTAAAAAGTTATTTTTCAATTATAGTCAACACACAATATTATATTAGTTTCAAATATACAACATAGTGATTAGACATTTATATAACTTATGAAGTGATATAAGTCTAGTACTCATCTGACAGCATACAGTTGTTACAATATTATTAACTATATTCCCTATGCTGTACTTTATATTCCCATGACTGTTTTTATATCTGGCAATTTGTACTTCTTAATCCCTCCCCTCTTTTTTACCCATTCTCCAACCCTCTACCATCTGGCAACCATCGATTTCTTCCAGAGCCCACATTCTTAATCATGATGCCACATTGCTTTTGTTTTCCTTTAGTTAATTTTTCTCCCTTATAACGTCTTGGTGACCAGAGAGATGCTTAAATAAAATAGTGCTCATCAAATTTGAGTCTTAGGACTGTAGAGCAGTTCCAATATTAGTTTAATGTATATAGCCCTTGTTTGCCACCATATTGCTAAAGATGGGACTCTGAAGCATATCATCTAACTGTATTTAAACAGGTTATCATCTTGTCACTTCCATGTGTTGTTGAAGAATCTCACCACTTATGGACAAATACTTTTAAGAGATTTAGTTCCTTTTATTTTATTGTATTTTTCCTGCAAACTGAGCATGCCCAAGTATGCATTGTAACCTGTAATTAAGAATACAGGCTGTCTATTGCCAAGCAATTTTTCCTTCACACTGCAAACCCAGTAATAGTTTTCTATGGTAACTAATTGTCAGAGATATTAATATATTTTCTCCTAATAAAAAATAGCATCAGCGCTTTCTCCCAGTTTTAAGGTCCCTTGCTTATAAATTTTTCTGTTAACTTGATCTGACCGGCAGTTAGTTGTAATCATAGACATCTTGGGGTTATCTGCATATCTTGCTAGAATATAAGGAAGATCGAAGACATACAGGGGTTCATTAGCTAAAAATTAAAGTGACAGGGAATGGCTTTTTTCAGATCTCACTGCCACTCTTTTCCCTTGCATCTGCTGGTGAATAGAACAGGTATAATACCTAGCAATACTACATATATTATACCCTGGTTTTATTTGGTTCCTAATAAAGGTGATGCATTCCAATTCCAAAATGGATGAGACATAAAGTCTAAAAAAAAAAATCCAAGAACTTTACACCAGGAAGGTCCTAAAATATGTAAACATAAAATATGTAATCTATCTTTGATTTGCGCCATAATGATCCTTTGCTTTGAAATCATGGCTGTATTACCAAACTGACAGTTTTAATGGAAAAAGTGGCTTTCAAAAGCTGCTGTTGAAAACACACTGCATAATTCTCTAAGTCGTGAATATTTTACTACCAACATATGCAGGGAGGCAGGAAAAACACATAGGCATTTTATTTCATGCAAGTTGGGATGGAGAAAATTCACTGGTGTTAAAACTGCATGTTTGTAATATGATGCAAATTCATAAATACCTATGAATGCACACTGTTGTTATTGGCATGCGACAACACTTTGTAGAGTCATTTGGAAGATGAAAAATGGGTGTGCTTTCCTGTATAATTTGCTCATTCAGCAAACATCTAACAAGGGCCCATTATATTTCAGGCACTACATTAGGCTCCATACAAAGATGAACAGGGAAAACCCCTCACAATTGCTATAAATGTCTCATGAGGGTGTTTCATACCGAAGGCTCTGGGCTAACATTGCCTAGTCACTTGGGCAACATTAGCTCAATATTTGTCCAGGCTAGACCTCCTGGGCACTGGGTCATCAAATGCATAGTTCCTTGAGTCTGTTGCATCCTATGGAGGGTGTGTCTGAGATGGGGCACAGTTGATATAGCATTTATTTGACTGTGTACTGGGAAATGGGCCCTGCCCTTCTGAGGTTATCACTTTTTGTAAGTTGAATGTGAGAGTGGCCCATGGGGTGGTGGTGGTGGTGGTGGGGTGATTAGCAGACTGGGAGATAAGTATTTTTGGCTTGGGTTCCAAGGAGTCTAAGCATTGATGCTAGCCTTATAGGGGAGTGATGAGAAAATGCCAGCTTTTCACACCTGGAGATTTGGGACCTCTGGTTCTTTGGGAAGTAAAGTTGGGGTATGTCTTTCTGAAGAGAAGGATTGGCCCTGCTTCCCGCTAGCTCACTGACAGGCTACTAGGATGGACCTTTATTGGACCCATAAAAGACAGAGGAACAAAAGCTATCAATGACATTTTAAGAATAATTAGTATATTTGAATTTGGCTCTCTATATTAGCTGAAAACATTAATTTCATTTCAAATTTCTTGTGTGATAAATTTTATAGGAGCATGTTAAAGCACTTAGGGGTAAGATATCATGATGTAGGCAACTTATTTTCAAGATGGTTCATAATATAGGTAACTGATTTTCACATTTTAAATAAGAAGTTGGGCATAAAAGGAATGTAGAAATAGCAGCAGGTTGTGACCTTCACCTCATTTCTCTTGTCTGGCTAACTACTGCTCAGTCAGGGATCCTTCCCTGGCCTCTCTGGCCCAGGGAGGCATCCCTGCAGACCCCCACAAGCCCTTCATACCCAGGGTGCTAATTGCCTATCTTCTTATCTGCACATCTCTCCGGATTACAAGCTTTCTGAGAGCAGGGGCTCATTTACTGTTGTACCCAAAGTTTCTGGCACACAATGATCATTCCATAAATATTTGTTCAGTGAAGAAATTCATGAAACAGAAATAGACTCATAGATACAGAGAGCAAACTGATGGTTGCTAGATGGAATGGAACTTGGGAGGATGGGCAAGAAATAGCCATGGGAATGTGAAATATGCGGGGAGCCAGCCCCCGCAGGTCCAGGGGTTCCCTCGGGTGGGATGGAGTCAGCGAGGAAAAAAAGAAAGATGGAGACACCGGAAAGAGGTTCACAGGAGTGTCACGTTTTATTGTTAAAGCCTAGCTCCTTTTATAGGGGCTTTTGACCATTATCTTAATTACAAGTTATGTTTCGCAAGACCATGATGTTTTCCCTAACTCAGAACTTTTACTTTTTTGTAATTGTATCTTTCCAGGGTACACTGTGGCCTGTTCAAGGATTTTACTTATCATCTAAAGAGTGGTTACTATGACTACCTTACAGGGCATATACTTGAACTATTGCCAAGAGTTTAGCAGTGGCTGAGTTTAGGGCAAAAAACTATTTCTATGTGATTATAATACTTAGTAGCAAAAGAAGTTTCAAACTTTCCCTATCTTACAAAGAGCTGCATGTTATTGTAATAGAGGGTAACATCTGTTTCTCAGTCAAAGCTTCAGTATCTGTTGCTAGCAATGTACAAAACAAAGAGTTAAAACAAGGCTGTTAATTAAAATAACTTATGGTCAGTAAGTTGCCTCTTATCAGAACTTTCATGGCCGAGAGACCTTGGTCTCCTGGTCTCCAAGGAAACCTTTCACAGCTGCACAGACAAGGACGAATGATAGCACTAGTTTCTCACAGAGGCTGTCTGTTTCTCACAGACTGGCTTTTTTTTAGGCCTATGTGGCCAGAGGCCTATGCCTCAGTTTCCAAAGGGGCTTGAGTCCCCAATATCTCAGTTCAGGGGTTCCCCACGGAACTACCGCCTGGCTTAGGTTGTCTCCCCTCTTTTAGGAGATCTTACCCGTCTTTGGCTGCGTAGTTAGCTCATTGGGGTATCACAGGAAATTGCTATCAATGCAGTGAGTATATTGTCTCCTATAGGAGGAAAGGCACATTGGTTCATAGAGGCAGGAGATATTACATGACCAACCATAAGGCAGCACCCCTAATATCCAGTGCTGAGCAGGGCAATGTGGCCTTGTCAGACACTGGGGGGCTGTTGGCTTCCCACAGAAATACAAATTCATGTGTTGAAGCCCTAACCCCTAATAGCTTAGAATGTGAGTATATCTGGAGATAGGGCCTTTAAAGAGGTAATTACAGTTAAATGAGGTCATAAGGTTCGGGCCCTGTTACAATATAACTGGTGTCCTTATAAGTAGAAGAAGAGACACCAGGGATATGCATGCACAGAGGAATGACCTTGTGAGGACACAGTGGGAAGGTGCCCATCTGCAAGTGAAGGACAGAGGCCTCAAGAGAAAGTAAACTTGCCAACACTCTGATCTTGGCCATTCAGCCTTCCAAACTGTGGGAAAATAAATTTTTGTTGTTTAAGCCACCAAATCTATGCTATTATGGCAGCCACAGCAAACTAATACAAAGGGAAAGACTGAAATGAGTTAACATCATTGTTGATTTGTAAATTTTTATAACATCTAGCTTTGGGATATGTTATTTATGGAATATAAGTCCAAAGTTTTATTCAGTGGTTTGTAGTCCTGTTTTATATGTATTTTAAAGTCTTATGGTTTACTAGAATCTTGGGAATGACCTAGCCAGACCTATAAAGATGCTTAGATTACAGTTTGGCATTTCTGACAAGTGACCATCTAGTTTTTGCTGAAAATAGCTTTAACAATGCGGAACTTAATTTCCCAAGAAACTGCCATTTTGGAGCAATTTATCAGTTGGAAAATATTTTCTTATATTGGTTTGGCATCCATGCGGCATAGACCACCGGTTATTTCACAATATCTGCTCTTCTTATTTTCAAGTGGTAGGGCTCTGATTACTGGCCAGATTCATGGCTACCTGGACTAAAGATATATTTCCCAGCTTACCTTGTAGCTGAGTATAAACATATTAGTGAGCTCTAGTTAATGGAATATAAACAGAATTTAACATTCATTCCAAAAAATGGAGGGGATATAACACTTTCTCACCCCTCCCCCCCCCCTTATTTTTTCTTTCCTGCTGGCTAGCATATAGACATAGTGGCTCAGATTTGAGCAACTATCTTAGACCATGAAATAGAAGGCACATGTTGAGGATGTCAAGAGCCTGGGTCTCTGATTGTGGAAACTTCCAAAAAGCCTGAACTTTTAATTTCCAGATTTTGTTTACTTGAGATAAACAAAATTCTCTCTTCTCTAAGAAGTTTGCTTTTTAGGTTTTATGGTATTTATAGCTAAACCTACTTCTAATTGGTTAGCTAAGTTCTCCAATTTTCACTCATATATCCTTGATTTACTATTCTGAATTACATAGTATAGAACAAGTCTAATTCTATTTCTACACGATAATACAATGTTTGAAGATTATTATCCCATCCTCCCTAGGTCTGTAGACTAAGTATAATGATTGATTCCTCAACTGTTCCTCAAAAGACAAGATTTCAAACTTTCTGACCATCTTGATTACTCTTCTGGGGTCCTGATTTACTTAGACAGTCTTTATTTCCAGAAAGTGAGAGTTAGCTACATTGTACACGTTTCATAGTACAAGGAATGATACAAGTCAGAAAATAATACCAGTCTTGAGTTTAATAAATGGAAATATCTAGTAGTGAATGACCTGAAACTATCTTAGAAATAATTTCCCCAACAGAAGAGATTTTCAATTTATTCTTATGCTTTAAATCACAGGTCTCAATTGTACTAATAGATGAATCAGTTTGTGTTTCTTACTCAATAATGTTTATCAATATCTGACAATTGGAACCACCAAAAAGGAGAGAATCTTGCATTATTGCTGGGCAGAAGTACGTATGTTTGTAGGTAATTTATTTCTGACAATTCTGCAGGTGGTCTTCGAGTTTACATGGTGAAAGGTAAGCTGGATGGCCAACTAAAGCAATTTGCTACAATCTGTAATGTGGGAAACATTTTTCAAATGCTGTCTTTTTACTTTTGCGTGCATGACTTCTTATAGGCTTGAACAAAAATGACTTTGTGATGTGCACATCCTGGGTCTGGGTCAGCCATCCCAGAGTATTTATTGAGGACTTAAGTTGTATACATAATGTATTCCATTGGGTTTAAAGGAAGGATAATATAGAATTCTTGTCCTTAAGAAGTTTGTGTGTGATTATAATATTTTTGATAATAGTCTGAGGGGGTTTAAAAGAAACCCCGAAACTAAATCTCAGTTGCCTGTAAATTATATTAGGACAGAGATCAGGTCTGCTTGCTACTATTTTATCCTGGTGCCACGCATGGTGCCTGTCATATACTTAATGTGCTCATGTTTTTTTTGTTTTATTTTAGTTTCATTTCTTGTACTTGAATGGAATAGGGATTTTAACTTACACCTCCCTGATTCAATACAAAGTGCAATAAACACTAGTAAAAATATCTACTTTGTACAGTGTCTATATAATGTAATGTGCAATTGGAGATTTAGCAATATTTAGTTGACCCAACTAACCTGGCAAGCTAGTCCAAATTCCTAATGATATATCTGATAGTCTGAACAGATATAAATAAACATATTAAAACTTCATCTGTTTTAAAGGTAAAAAATGGAATGACATAATAAAAGTTCATGTGTAAGTAGAGAAGAGAATAGACACCAGGATCAAGCCCAGAAACACTCAAATTTTAGAAGGTGAGGAAATGAGTTGTTAGAAGACAAGAGAATTGTGGCAGGATTTCATGACTGCATTAAGGATGAACTGTCTCAAATTTAGGGTAAAATAAAAGTCATCAAAGTACAGTGTTCTTACCAGCCATATTCAGCTGTCCCACTGCAGGTGCAGAAACAGCTTTTAAGGTAAAAGTATTATTAATCAGACAAAATGATTATCTTTGCATATTAAGAGAACTGATTCAGAGACTGCAAATTACAATCATGCCTGCAACAGAAATTGAGTAGCATTTCCTAATTTAAAGTGTCTTTCTTCTTTAGCATTACCATTTGTTTCCACTCATCTTCTGCTGAGGAAAATGGTTTCAATTTCTCAATTTTCTCCCTATTATCTTGAAATATGGGATCGCCTTTCATCTCAGATATAATTACTGCTGCAAATTTCAAAAACACAAAAAACAGTATTTGTAGAAGTGCATATATACATAAATGAGATCAATTATGCTTTGTCAAAAGTGGAAAGAGATTTGGGAATATCGGTAGAATTGCTGCCCCTTTGTTTGCAATAGTGTTGGTATTTTCCATTTGCCACCCCCATACCTCACTCCCCAACAATTGACGCATCATCTAACTTTCTCATCTCTTCTCTGTGCTCAAGACATTGTCTTCTGTACACTGTATCACTTGGTTCCTTTGCCTTTATTAATATAATAAAATGGGAATTAGTTAATATTAAAAAAAAACTTCATCTGTTTGAATTTGGTGTCTATAGAGCCATTAGCATTCTCTAAGCT
The DNA here is from genome assembly GCA_033961575.1 of Aselliscus stoliczkanus. Classification (NCBI taxonomy): domain Eukaryota; kingdom Metazoa; phylum Chordata; class Mammalia; order Chiroptera; family Hipposideridae; genus Aselliscus; species Aselliscus stoliczkanus. Next base: position 54,806,264 of record CM066728.1, read on the forward strand.
ACTTTAATACTGTCTACTACTAAAAAGAATTAATTATGGATATGTATTTTAAAATTTTTTGAAATAATTTTAGACTTATGGAAGAGTTGTGAAAATAGTATGAAAAGTTTCCATATTTCCTTCAGCCAGCTTCCCCTAATGTCAAAACCTTCCCTACCAAAGCACAACAGGTAAAGTAATGAAGTTAATATTCATTATAATAAGATATATACTATATATAATAATATTCAATATAATACGAGTATTCACTAAACAGAAAACTTTGTTTTGATTTTACTAGCTTTTTTATTAGCATCCTTTTTCTTCCAGGATCTAATGCAGGATCCCACGTGCAATCTGTGACAGTACCTTAGTCTTTCTTTGGCTCTAATAACCTTGAGACTTCAGAAGAGTACTAGCTAGATATTTTAGAGGATGTCCTATGATTGTCCTGTGAATGTCCTATTCATGATTATATTGAAATTATGCAAATATTCTGTTTTAGGACTCATCAGTGGATCATGCCTACAGCAATTAGTACTGTGATGTTCTAATGGTTATTTTCTATTCCTCCCTCATTCATTGTACATTTATGAATTGGAAATAAGTAAAGAAGTGTCCCTTATCTCCCTTTGTTTATAAATAAATATTTTTTTAGGTAAAAAATCCTTAAATCAAGGGTATTTCTTCTATTCTTTAGGTTATAAGTCAATATTATTGTTATTTCTTTTGTTGCTCAACTTGATATAGATATGGCCATTTGGGATACTTTCAGGTTGGCTGTTGTATCCTTTCTGTATGCCCTCATTATATCCATTTTTTTTTTTTTTTTACTTTTTGGCATCACAAAATGTACAGGCTCTTCTTGTATTTTACTTGTTCCAGCCTTGGAATCAACAACTTTTCTAAGGACCCTTGCTTCTTTTTCTTAGACAATGGTACATAGAAATCAAGACCTGGATACTAAGTTTGCTAATTCCTACTGGGGTGTCACTGTTTCTAGGCCTTCTCAGTGAAACTAGAAAATATATGTATATATAGTTACCCATGCATGCACACATCTGTATTTATTTTTTGTCTATCTCTATTTTTTAAAAAGAAGCACGAATTCATACTCATATGCTGATATTCATCATATTCACACTGAAAGAAAACAGAGCTCATTCTAGCTTTCCTCTTTATTTATAGCTTCTTTCTCTGACAGTGAGAAACCTTGCTCCTAATGCTACAATACATTTACTTACTTATTTCATTCTAGCATTCATTTAAAGTAGTTTCATGATTACTAATTGATATCCCTGGGGGTGGGGGGACTTAACAACTGAAATATGGAAGTACAATGTTTGTGTACATTTCTGTCTTTATCTTACCACCTTTAGTCAAAACAATTTTTTCCAGAGTTATTTAGGTCAGCTGCTTTATTCTCCACCCCCTGCAGTGTGGTTATGTGATTTGTTATATTATTAGATTAATTTGTCACAATTTGCATTCACTTTTTTTTTTAATTTTATTTTATTTTTAATTAGATTCAGGTGTACAACACAGTGCAATAGTTATACATTTTACCCCTCAAAGTGAAAACCCCCCACCCCCAATACACCACCCCACTCTCCCCCCATATCATATATATCTATTACTCTTCCTCTGACTCTCTTCCACATCCCATGACTATCTATATATATTCAATTACAGTAGGTATACCACCCCCACTTTAGTAATACAGTGCAGTGATCAAACCTCTACTCCATCCAAGAAATGGTCTCCCTAACAAGACCTATGATCATCTGACATTCCACAGAATATTTACAACATTATTAATTATATTCCCCAAACTGTTTTTCCTATCCCAGTAGCAATATTGTAGTTGCCTATTTTTGCTGTCCAATCCCTTCCCCTTCTCCCTCATCCCCATTCCTCTCCAAATTAGCAACCCTGATTTTTCCTCTATATCTATGAGACAGTTTCTGTTTACTTTGCTCATTCATACAGTTTTTCATATTCCACATATGAGTGAGATCATATGGTATTTGTCCTTCTCTGACTGACTTATTTCACTCAACATTATATATAGTCTCTAGGTCCATCCATATCATTGCAAATGGCACGATTTCATTCTTCTTTATAGCGGAGTAATACTCCATTGTATAAATATACCACAGTTTCTTAATCCAGTCATCTACTGACCGGCATTTTGGTTGTTTCCAAGTCTTAGCTATTGTAAATTGTGCTGCTATGAATATCGGGGTGCATAACTTTTTTTGAATAAGTGTCTTGGTTTTTTCAGGATAAATACCTAGGAGTGGAATTGCTGGGTCAAACGGTAGCTCTATTTCCAGTTCTTTGAGATACCTCCATACTGACGTCCATAGTGGCTGCACCAATCTGCAGTCCCACCAACAGTGCAGCAGGGTCCCCTTTTCCCCACAGCCCCGCCAGCACTCGTTGTTTGTTGATTTGTTGATGATAGCCATTCTGACTGGAGTGAGGTGGTATCTCATGGTGGTTTTTATTTGCATTTCCCTAATGACCAGTGAGGTTGAACTTTTTTTCATATTCCTGTTGGCCATCTGTATGTCCTCTTTAGAGAAATGTCTCTTCATATCTTCTGCCCATTTTTTAATTGGGTTGTTTGTTTTTTTGGTGTTGAGTTTCATGAGTGTTTTATAAATTTTGGATATTAACCCCTTATCAGATATATCGTTGGCAAATATATTCTCCCATTCAGTAGGCTTCCTTTTTGTTTTATTAATGGTTTCCTTTGTTGTGAAAAAACTTTTAAGTCTGATATAATCCCATATGTTCATTTTTTCTTTTACTTCCCTTGCCCGTTGGGATGTATCAGTAAAAATATTGCTCCGGGTAATGTCTGCAAATGTACTCCCTATATTTTCTTTTAGGATTTTTATGGTTTCAGGTCTTACATTTAAGTCTTTAATCCATTTTGAATTTGTTCTTGTATAAGGCGTAAGGAGATGATCCAGTTTCATTTTTTTGCATGTGTCAGTCCAATTTTCCCAGCACCATTTATTGAATAGACTATCTTTACTCCAGTGTAAATTCTTGCTTCCCTTGTCATAGATTAACTGTCCGTAAATGCCTGGATTTATTTCTGGGCTCTCTGTTCTGTTCCACTGATCTATGTGCCTGTTTTTATGCCAATACCAAACTGTCTTGATTACTGTGGCCTTGTAGTAGGTTTTGATGTCTGGTAGCGTGATCCCCCCAACTTTGTTTTTATTCCTCAGAATTGCCGAGGCTATTCTGGGTCTTTTATGATTCCATATAAACTTTAGGATTATATTTTCTATTTCTGTGAAAAATGCCCTTGGTAGTTTGATAGGAATTGCATTGAATCTATATATCGCTTTAGGCAGTATGGACATTTTAACTATATTAATTCTTCCTATCCATGAGCATGGTAGGTGTTTCCATTTATTTGTATCTTCTATGATTTCTTTCTTCAGTGTCTTATAATTTTCTGAGTACAGATCTTTCACTTCTTTGGTTAAATTTATTCCTAGGTATTTTATAGTTCTTGACGCAATTGTAAATGGGACAATTTTCTTAATTTCTCTTTCCATTAGTTTATTATTGGTATATGCAAATGCCACTGATTTCTGAACATTGATTTTATATCCTGCTACTTTACTGAATTCGTCTATCAGTTCCAATAGTTTTTTGATGGAGTCTTTGGGGTTCTCTATATACAGTATCATGTCATCTGCATATAATGACAATTTTACTTCTTCCTTGCCAATTTGGATGCCTTTTATTTCTTTTTGTTGTCTGATTGCTGTGGCTAGAACTTCCAGCACTATGTTGAATAAAAGAGGAGAAAGTGGACAGCCTTGTCTTGTTCCTGATCTTAAGGGGAATGGTTTAAGCTTTTCCCCATTGAGTATGATGTTAGCTGTAGGTTTATCATATATGGCTTTTATTATGTTGAGATATGATCCCTGTATTTCCACTTTGCTAAGGGTTTTTAACGTAAATGGCTGTTGGATTTTGTCAAATGCTTTTTCTGCATCTATTGAAATGACCATGTGATCTTTATCCTTCATTTTGTTGATGTGGTGTATCACATTAATTGATTTACGGATGTTGAACCAGCCTTGCGCACTAAGGATGAATCCCACTTGATCATGATGTATGATCTTCTTAATATACTGCTGAATTCTGTTTGCTAATATTTTATTGAGAATTTTTGCATCTATATTCAGGGAGATTGGCCTGTAGTTTTCCTTTTTTGTGCTGTCTTTCTCTGGTTTTGGAATCAGGGTGATAGTGGCTTCATAAAAAGAGTTTGGGAACCTTCCCTCCTGGATTTTTTGGAATAGTTTGAGAAGAATAAATAGGTGATAGTTCTTTTTTGAATGTTTGATAAAATTCACTTGTGAAGCCGTCTGGTCCAGGGCTTTTGTTTTTTGGGAGCTTGTCTATTACTGATTCAATTTCCTTGGTAGTAATCAGGGTATTTAGATTTTCTGTTTCTTCTTGCGTTAGCTTTGGAAGGTTGTATGCTTCTAGAAAATTATCCATTTCTTCCAGATTGTCAAATTTGTTGGCATACAGTTGCTCATAGTAATTTCTTAGAATTTTTTGTATTTCTGTGATGTCTGTAGTCATTTCCCCTCTTTCATTCCTGATTTTGCTAATTTGAGTCCTCTCTCTTTTTTTTTTTGATGAGCCTGGCTAGAGGTTTGTCAATTTTGTTTATCTTCTCAAGAAACCAGTTCTTGGTTTCATTGATCTTTTGAATAGTTTTTCTGTTCTCTATATTGTTTATTTCTGCTCTGGTCTTTATTGTCTCCTTTCTTGTACTCCCCTTGGGCCTCTTTTGCTGTTCTTTTTCCAGTTCCCTTAGGTGTAAGGATAACCTGTTGATTTGAGATTTTTCTTCCTTCTTTAGGTAGGCTTGCACTGCTATAAACTTCCCTCTTAGGACTGCTTTCACAGCATCCCAGAGATTTTGGGTCGTGGTGTTTTCATTATCGTTTGTCTCGAGGTATCTTTTGATTTCCTCCTTGATCTCATTTGTGACCCACTCACTATTTAATAGCATATTGTTTAGCCTCCATTTATTTGTCAGCTTCCCGGATTTCTTCTTATAATTGATTTCTAGTTTCATAGCATTGTGGTCAGAGAATACAGTTGAAATGATTTCAATCTTCTTAAATTTATTGAGACTTGTTTTGTGGCCTAACATGTGGTCTATCTTAGAAAATGTTCCATGTGCACTTGAAAAGAACGTATATTCTGTAGCTTTGGGATGAAATGCTCTGAAAATGTCTGTTAAATCCAGCTGGTCTAATGTGTCATTTAAGGTCGCTGTTTCCACATTGATTTTCTGTCTGGAGGATCTGTCCATTAGTGACAGCGGGGTGTTGAAGTCCCCTACTATGATAGTGTTACTGTTGATCTCTGTCTTTATGTCTGACAATATCTGTTTTATATATTTAGGGGCTCCTATGTTAGGTGCATAGATGTTTACTAGAGTTATGTCCTCTTGTTGGATCGATCCCTTCATTACTATGAAGTGTCCTTCTTTGTCCTTTGTTATAGTCTTCAATTTAAAGTCCATTTTATCTGATATAAGTATCGCTACTCCAGCTTTTTTCTCAGTACCATTTGCATGAAATATTTTACTCCATCCCTTTACTTTCAGCCTGTATGAGTCTTTGGATCTGAGGTGAGTCTCTTGTATACAGCATATGCTGGGGTCTTGCTTTCTTATCCATTCAGCCACCCTATGTCTTTTTATTGGAGCATTTAATACATTTACATTTAATGTGATTATTGATAGGTGTGTATTTATTGCCATTTTCTTATTTGTGTTCGTAGTCTTTCTTATGTTGTTTTTCTCTTCTACTTAAAGAAGCCCTTTTGGCATTTCCTGCAAAGCTGGCTTGGTGGTAATGAATTCCCTTAACTAATTTTTTTCTGCAAAGCTCCTTATCTCGCCTTCGATTTTAAATGATAACCTTGCTGGATACAGCAATCTTGGTTGTAGGCCTTTATTTTTCATCACTTTGAAAACCTCCTGCCACTTTCTTCTGGCCTGCAAAGTTTCTGTAGAAAAGTCAGCTGATAATCTTATGGGGGTACCCTTGTAAGTAACTTGCTGCCTTTCCCTTGCTGCATTAAGGATTCTGTCTTTGTCCTTAACCCTTGCCATTTTCACTATAGTGTGTCTTGGAGTGGGCCTGTTTGGAATCATCCTGTTTGGAACTCTCTGCACTTCCTGGGCTTGTATTTCAATGTCCTTTGCCAGGTTAGGGAAGTTTTCAGACATTATTACTTCAAATATATTCTCAATCCCTTGCTCCCTCTCTTCTCCTTCTGGTACTCCAATGACCCTTAGGTTATTGCGTTTGATGTTGTCCCCCAGCTCTCTTAAACTATTTACCATGTTTTTCATTCTTTTTTCTTTTTGTTGTTCTGCATGGGTGATCTCTGCTATTTTGTCTTCTAAGTCACTGATTCGATTTTCTGCTTCATCCAGTCTGCTAGTGATTCCATCAAGTTTGTTATTTAATTCAGTAATTGTGTTCTTAAGTTCTAGCTGGTTGTTTTTCATGATTTCTCTATCCTTCTTTATATTTTCATTAATTTCCTTGAACATTCTAATAATCAGTGTTCTGAACTCTGTCTCCGATAGGTTGGTTACCTCTATTTCCTCTATTTCCACTGATTCAGGAAGTTTCTTCTGTTCTTTTATTTGTGTTATGTTTCTTTGTCTCCCCATTCTGGCTTACTCTTTGTGTTTGCTTCAATATAACAGATAGATCCCCCAGATTTCTCAGTCTTTTCTGGGTAAACTTATATGGTGTGTGTCCTTTATATTTGAATTACTCAGTCTCCCTATTCTCCTGTGCTTGTATCTGAGGTGTTCCTTGTGTCGTGCATCCTCACTTGTTGAAGTTTTAGTTTTGATTACTTTTGTTAGTAGGTGGGATTGACTCCCAGATTGATTAGCTGTGAGGATCAGCAGCTTCTGCAGTTTATGAGCTGCTGTGAGAGGATTGACCCCTCTGATGAAACTTGGACCCTATGGGTCTTAGTACCTGTAGCAACTTCTTTTTGGGTGTGACTCTTGTATGTCAAACCCAGAAACGCTCTAGTTTTATCTAAAGTTGGCCTCCGGGTATGATGATTCTTGTGTCTGTTTGTTTGGACCCACTGCTGCAGAGTGATTTTAGAGCATAACAGATCAACAAGAACAACCTCCGCAACCACCAAAGGAAACCAAATGCTCGCACAAGTAAAAAAAACCAACCATCAAACTACAGTCAACTTGTACAGAAATATCAATCATACTAATGATGAAAACAAACAGAAACAAAACAAAAACCACATACTCAATAATAACAGAAGAGGAAACAAAATAAAATACAATATCCTAAAATAAAAAATAGAATAAACATGAGAAACCGATTAGCTATACCTAAAAAATAAAAAATAAAAATAAACAAATAATAATTAAAAAAGTAAGAAAAATTAAAAAAATAAAATTTGCAGAAAAAAGGAAAAGAGGAAAAGTATAGCAGTGAGAAGAATGAATAAAATAAGAGAGAAAGTGAGGGTGGGGAAGAAAGAAAAAGAAAAGAAAGAAAAAGAAAAAGAAAAAAGGAAAAAAAAAATATATATATTTGTCTACACACCCATATATATGGACATATATTCACCTATATACACCTATATATATATATATATATATATATATATATATATATATATATATATATGCCTATATTAAAAACTACAATATGATTAGAATGAAATAGAAATAAAAACCAAAAACAACCTAGATAAGCAGCCAATAAAGGGAAAACAAAACAGAATAAAACCAAACAAACCAAAAATACCCGTGCCGGTCTAGGCTAAAGTCCACCAAGCTCTCTTCAGTTTGTCTGCTATACAAAAATTCCTGTGCGTCTTGTGGGAACAGTAGGCCACCTGATGCCTAGCGTGATCCTGGCCCTGCAGGTTTGCTGTACTTGAGTGTGGTTGTGACGTGTGATTGGTGGTTTTTACAAAGTCACTGCCTTTATGCTTTTGCCTGTCCCAAGGCAGGCTGCACCCCCAAAGGCTCAATGAGTGTCTCTGGGCACCCTTTGGGTTGACAGCCGTGGAGAATTAAAGAATTCCTCACTACCAAAAGCCTGCTGCTAAGAATCTGTTAATTAGTGCCTCAGCAGATGAAACTGCCCTGCCTCCCAAGCCTTGCCTAAAGGTGGGGGCGGGGTAGGTAGTCTCACTCTGCAGCATTTACTGGGTGGAAATTCTCAACCCCCTGCAGGTAGGAATATCTTCCTAGTCTGCCCCTATTGCTCCCTTCAGGAGTCAGTTTAAGACTGTCTTAGCAGGGGACAAAGTTTGTGGGAGTGGGTGTGTTATTGGGTTTTTTTTTTTGCTTTCTGTTCAAGAGTAGAAAAAGGGAAAAAAAATAAAAAACATAAAAATAAACAAAGCCACAGTTCCAACACTGTTTTAAGCTAAGGCCTTTGCCTCTTATGCTCCAGCGGAGTTCCTGCTGCTCTCCCAAAGGGTCTGCCGGGATTTAGGGAATTGCGCGCACCCTACCGTGTGGCCAAGATCCCCACTTCGCGTGTCTCTCGGGGACCTGCGCCCGGCGCGCTGCGTGTCCGAGTGAGTCTTCTTTTTCCCCTGCTCCCGGGTTTCAGGCTTCTGCCTTGGAGCCGGCGCGCGCCCGCGGTGCTCCTGCCGCTCTCCCGAAGAGACTGTTGGGGTTTAAGGGACTGCAAGCCCCCTGCCCTGAGGCTCAGATCCCCGCTCCGTCTCTCGGGGACCTGCGTATCCACCCGGCGCGCTGCTTGTCCGAGCGAGTCTTCTTTTTCCCCTGCTCCGGGGTTTCAGGCTTCTTCCTCGGAGCCGGCGCGCCCGCGCGGATCTCCTGCTGCTCTCCCAAACGGTCTGCCGGGATTTAGGGGACTGCGCGCACCGTGCCGCGTGGCTCCGATCCCCACTCCGTCTCTCTGGGACCTGTGACTCCGGCCGGCGCGCTGCGTCTCCGCGGGCGAGTCCTCTGTTTCCCCTGCTCCAGGGTTTAAGGCTTCTGCCTTGGAGCCGGGGCGCGCCCGCGCCGTTCTCCTGCTGCGCTCCTGGAGGGACTGCCGCCGGGGTTCAGGGGACTGCGCGCACCTTTCCACGAGGCTCCGATCCCCGCTCCGTCTCTCCGGGACCTGTGTCTTCGCCCAGCGCGTGCTGCTTCTCCGCAGGCCAGTCCTCTGTTTTCCCCTGCTCCCAGGTTTCAGGCTTCTGCGCTCCCGGTGGGCACAGAGACTGATCCCTGAACCAGGTGGGTGCAGGGACTGAGCTTGCCCTGCCACTGCGGGGCTCTGCACCCTGCTTCCTGGGGACCCGGCGAGCCGTGAGTGCAGCTCGTACCTCTGCACAGTCGTCTCCTCTCTCTCCTCCCGCACTTGCCCGGCCTGAGGCTTCTGCCTCAGACTGCAAACCAACGCGCTCTTGCTGAACTCTAGGTGGGCCGTGGGCCGCAGGGAGCGAGCGGGGGAACTCTCACCGTGCCTCCGCAGCCGCGGGTGCGGGCTGCACCTCACGCGTCTCGCCGCCTTCTTCCCCTACTCACCCGGCCTGCCCACCTTCCAGCAATCCTTGTGTGGAACTCTTAGTTGCTCTGTGTGATGAGTAGATGTCTCTTTGAAGCATATTAGAAGTTCAAATTGTGGATATTTCCAGGGGAGATTTCATGGAGCCCTCCTCACAGCCGCCATCTTGCCCCTCCCTCCTGCATTCACTTTTGATTCATCTCATGTCTTAGTTGATTTAAAAAAATTACATACAATAAAATTCATTTTGGGGTGTACAGTTCTATAAGGTTTGACAAATGAAAGACGTATGTGTATGCGGCAACACTTCTTTGTATAATAGTTCTATTACCCCCCAAATTCTCTTGTGCTGCATCTTTGTAGTCAACTCACAAATGTCTATATTTACTAGAAAATTGAGTTTTTGAGACCATCCTTTTCTGCACCCATTTGTGCATTTTAAATGCTTGTAGTGCTAAGTTGACACTTAATGAATACTTACTGAATAGTCTGTGCCCTAACAGCTAGTATACAACTGACACTAAAATAATTTTTAAGTGAATGACTAAATGAATGATTCAGTGGATGTCATTTTATGTCAACTTTGTGTGTGTGTGTGTGTGTGTGTGTGTGTGTGTGTTTGTATGACATTTTTGTTTGGAGACTGAATCACTTAATTATTGTTGTTAACAAACCATATTAAAACTCTGTGGCTTAAAACAAAAAGCATTTATTTAGCTAGGAGTCTGTGGGTTGACCAGATAGTTCTTCTGGTCTGGGCCAAATTTGACTGATTTGGTTGGGCTCATTCATGTACTGGTGGTCAGCTAGTTGGTCAGCTAGAACCTTGCTGGTGTGGTTTGGGCTCACTCACCTGTCTGGCTAAGCTAGGCTGGGTTTGTTTCATACGTAGTGGCAGAGTTCCAGCGGAATGAGTGAGTGGCAATACGCAAGACCTCTTGAGCCATAGGCTCAGAACTTGACAGTATCATCCTTGTAGTATTCTAATGGCCAAAACAAGTCACAAGGCAAGTACGGGTTCAAGAGGTAGGACATAATCCCTATTTCTGGATGAGAGGAGTATCAATGTCATAGATATAGGGAAGAGTAAAGAATTGTAGTCACTTTGAAATCAATCTATGACAGTCTATGCAAATATATTTGAAGGCTTCTTAAATATCCTTAATGTAGATATTAATGTCATCCTGCCCCCTATTGGTCATGATTTTGCATGTTAATTTTTTTTACCTGCTTCCACCTATTCCAGCATACTTTTTTTTTTTTAATTTGATTCAGAAAAGCTGATGTGAAATCAGAGTCCAAAGATTGGCTCTTATGAGGAGTTCATCAAGATTAGAAAAAGAATTTCCATTTGTTAGTCACACTTTCTCCCCTTTGCTTACTCTATTATTTCAGCCCCTTTTGGTTGTACACAATTCTTCAAATCTAAATTCATAAACTCATGAAGAGAACTAGTGAAATGATTCACATGTGATAAAAGGAAATTCTCAGAAAATTGGGATCCTAGAAATGAACTATATGTATGCTGAGAATTTAAAGTCTTGATTCTTAGATCTTCTTCTGTTGGATGTTTATTTCTTTATTAATAGGCTCAATTACTTGTACACAAATAGTTGTATAGATTAAATTATGTTACGTGATATTTTTTCTGGTATTTGAACTGTTTTCCTCATAGTTACTCCATTGCAATCAAAATTTTTCATAATATTTCCTGTATTGCTTTCTCTTCATGGTCCTCATGCCACTTCCAGAGACAGCTTTCATTAAAGTGCAGTCAATTTTACTTTAATAGCTATTCTAAGCATTGAACAGTCATGGTGGATATATCAGGGCTGACATGTTCCATCAATCTAGGATACTTGAAAAGGAATGGTTAAATTGACTACCCAAAGTTTGATTTTTGCTTTAATACTTTTTGTTGGTTTAAGCAAACTGCTGAGTACAGATGTCGCTAAGTCCCCAGACAGCCTCTGGAAAATTCAGAACATCTGGAATAAAAATGTGTGGGAGAGAAGAAAATGATACCCAGAGTCCAAAGAGGTGCATCAGGCAATGTATTTAATGAAGTTCCTAAATGTTGGTGTGCAAAACCAGCCTTCAGTAAGAAAAAAAAAGAGTAAAGATGATAACTATGTGATTTGCAACAATTACAATATATGTGTATTGCTGTTTTTAGGGAACAATGAATTATTCTAATAAATCCTATATCTATCATGGAGAAAGAAATCCTCTTTAACTATATTTAATAGTATTAGTTTAGAGGCAAATGATATTAAAATGACTGAACATTTGGGAATAAAAACAAAAATACCTTACACTTAAAGTCTTTTTGTCATTTGCTAAAAAGCTAATTCTTTTTTATGATAAAATCATCCAGGAATTGTACTTTTAGGAAAGGAAGGGAAAAAAGTAATTGAAGCAGAATGGTAGTCAGTTGTATGGGAGCAGGAATTTGTCACACTGGACTCTAGGGTGTCAGGTCTCAGAGCTATCATGTGGGGCTCATGCTGGTGAGGACCTCACTTGACCTTTACTTTCCCATTATTATTTACCATCACCATCTTCTGTCTAGGACAGTAATTGTAATGGCATTTATGTATTAGGTTTGTTTGAAAATATTCTAAACAAAGGAGAAAGAAAACTACTATCCTGGAGTATCAAAAAATAAAATAAAAAGGGTTGAAGTCACAGTAGGCCCTTGATTCATAGAGTTTAAGTATTCATTATTTCAAAGGTAGATAAAGCCAGAAACATGGGACAATGTCATGAAAATGTAAACCAGAATATGGCAAGGATGTGCATATGTTTATAATACCTTTTGCTCACATTTTTGAATTGTCCCAACATTCAAAATAAGAGTGACTATAAATCAACGCTTGTATTTTTCTTTTCTTTTTTTTAAAGATTTTATTGGGAAATTGGGGAGGGGAACAGCATTAGGGAACTGGGAAAGGGAAACAGACAAGTTGCTGTCCTTTGGTTCTTCAGTCTAGATGTGGAGGACATTGCTTCACTGGCCCATGTTGGTATCATCATTGCACTCTTCTCGGGTGAGGCAGATCAGTCGCCGGCCTCTGGACGGTCAATCACAGCAGCTCTTGGCAGCTCACACTGGCTGCCAGCCACTCACACTGGCTGCAGACCAGTCACTGTAGCCTATCGCAGCCCACTGCAGTAGGGGCTGCAGCTATGCCGTCACGGGCACTCACAGCAGCCCATCTCCAGGTGCAGCTGTTGTTCACCATCTTAGCTGTAGAGGGCAGTGTCACTGGCCCTCATATATGGGATCTGAACCGGGGCCACTGGCGTTCCAAGCCAGCTCTTAACCACCGCGCCACTCGGCCAGCCCAACGCTTGTATTTTTTCATTCCTGTATGACTCATTTGGTTCTTTAAAAAAAAATACTAGATCTGGGCCAGCTGAGTGGCGCAGTGGTTAAGAGCTGACTTGGGATGCCAGCGACCCTGGTTTGGATCCCACATATGAGGGCCAGTGACACTGTCCTCAAAAAAAAAAAAATACTAGATCTTATTTTAATTCTATCCTTTTGATTCTAACGTGTCATACTTTTGATTCTACATTTTTTTCTTTAATATCAAGCATATTTATTTTATGTTCTGTATAAATTTATAATGTTGTCTAAAGCTTATAGGAGTCTAATTATACTATTTGGTGTTTCTGCTGATTCTCTCTCACAGTCACTTATTTCCTCATCTACAGTTTTGGATTGTGAGATTATATGTGGCTGAGCTTTATTTTTGGAAATCCAGTAAGGTCTAGATTAAGGTTGTACTTGCTTCATCAAGTGTCCAAGCATGCCAAGTCCACTTTAGGTTGATTTGCAGTCTGGAATTTCCTGGACCACAGAGGTAATATAAATTTGAACTTCAAATCTGTACAAAAAAAAGGCCTGTAGCTACAAATGCTCAAGAGAGATTTTTTTTCTCCCCTGCACTCAGAGCCTAGGCTAAAACAAACAGTTTCCTTCACTTTTTTTTGTTGATGGAAAGACTTTTTTTTCTGGTCCACTTTTTCACTAAGGATGTGGCCCTGCTGATGTCCAAAATTTAAGTTGAGAATCTCAATTCTATTGCCTCACCTTTGCAGTTTCAAGGTCATGTCTCCCATTCCTGGTAGGGCTCTTATAGTCTAAGGGCAGCACTCTCAGAACTTTTCTCTCTCTCTCTCTCTCTCTCTCTCTCTCTCTCTCTCTCTCTCTCTCTCTCTCTCTCTCTCTCTCTCTCTTTCTTTTTCCATTCAGCTAAACATGTAGAAGGGCATTTGTTATCATATCTGTTTTGTAATGGGAAGCTTTTCAGGATGTCTTGTCCCTGATATTTCCTTCACATGGAAGTTAATCAAAATCTAATAACACTGTTTTCAGGATGTTTAGAAAAAGCACTCACAGTGCATATGAGACTATATATTTTAGAATCATGAAGAATATTGGGTTCTGGTGAGAAGTGGATGAAAGTGGGTGCTGGCTCTTGGCCACTCTCAAATATCCAATTCTCTACTCTTTTTCCCCAACAGCTGATATTCAGCCCTTCCCAATGAACACTGTCAGAGGAACTGGTATCCCCAGAAGTGCATTAACTTACACTGAAAATAGCTAGCTGCCTGAGGAGTACAACTCACGAACATGAAAGACAACTGTGGTGGCTACAGTCAGCTTTCTACAAAATTAACTCTCCCTTTCTTGTCAAGTTAGATATTACCAAGCTTCCCTTTCAGTTAGGTGTGGCCAGGTGATTAAGTTTTCATCAATGGGATTTAAGCGGAAATGACGTATGCGGGCTGGCTGAGTGGCTCAGTTGGTTAAGAGCCTGCTCAAGAGTGAGAGCTGAGCTCTGAGCAATAGCAGTTCGATGCCCAGCACGAGCTGAGCTGCTGCTGAGCTGCCAACAGGTGGCAGGATGGCTCAGCTAAAAAAAAAAAAATTGACCTATGTGATTCCCATTCTTGAATATTAAAGTATTGGGCATGCCACCTGCAGGCTTTCTTTCCCCATCCACTGGCTGGGAATTTCACTTAGTAGCAACCCATCTTCAACCATGAAGATGGTTCCAATGATCTGAGGATGACGGAGCAGCACAAGGGAAAGAATCTGTTGTTTTGAATGGTCATGTGGTGCAGAGCTGCCCCACAGACCACTGCTTTCCCCAGATCTGTTATCTAAGAAAAATAAGTGTCTATATTCCTTAAGCCACCATATTTTGGGGGTCTTTCTGTAATAGCCATTTAGCCTTATCCTAACTAATATAAAAACAAATTGAACAATATTATGTGTATCTTATATGATGTGAAGCAGATTATTGAAGCAGAATTACCATATATTTATAAGAAGCATGGTAAAATATAGTTGAAGAGATTAGTGAGAAGAGTCACAAAGTAAAATAATAAGAAATAGTGAGAAGATAGAAATGTTAGGTATCAAAGTGACTTGCTTTTTCAACTTTCTCTGAAAGTCAAAGTACCTGCCCAGTCACAGGCACCTCTCATCTGTCCTTTTTCCTCCTTTCCCAACTTGTTGACATCTCTTCTCTGCTGTCATTTCCTCTCCTGTTTGTCCTTGTAAGTTTATATCTTCAATATTCCTTTGCTGCCATTTTAGTAGGAAACATATAAAAGACAAATGTGTTCATGTTTTATATTTAATGGGAAGGCTCAGGTTCTTATAGATCTTGTTTTTGGGTCATGGATGCTTCCTACATATTTGCATTTTCCATAGTGTAAGTGGTTTTATCAAATGTAAAATTTGTAAATATTTGTTGGAAATCAGAGAAGGCTAAGTAAATTATGGTGTCCATGTATTGGAATATTATGTGGTCATTAGAAATGATTTTATGAAGGGTTTTTAATGCCAAGAAAATATACATGTTATGTTCATTTAAAAAACTCATACAAAACTATATAACTATATATATAAAATGAAGCATATATTTATGTAATGTATGACATAAAATATGCACAGGATAAAGATCAGTAGAAAATCAGACAAACTATTTTGTTATATCTAGGACCTGGGGTTATCGTCCTAACTTAGACTTTTCTGATTTTTCCACTAATGTTTATTATTCTAAACAGTAAAAATCAAATTTTCATTGAATTTACTGAGAGAATTTTAAAACACCTCCTTAGATAATGCACCTCTATTAAAAGTTTGTAGATAAAGCATGTATTTTTTCTGGGACCGGTACAATATCTGTAGCTCTATGATACAGAGCAGGGGTTGGTCAATTCTGGCTTGAAGGCCAAATATGGCTTGCTCCCATTTTTGTAAGTAAAATTTCATTGGAAGTCAACCACATTCATTTATGTGTTGTCCATGGCTGCTTTCATGCTAAAATGGCAAAGTTGAATAGTTGTGACAGAGACCATATGGTATGCAAGGAATAAAATATTTACTCTCTGGCTGTTTATATAATAGAAAATGTTTGCTGACCCTTGGTATAGAGGAAAAATTGCTTTGTCACATCTTACATACAATATACACATGCACCTGTTCCAAAGTATCTTGCTAGAGGTCTTCTAAGATAAGCTGATTTTTCCTCACAGTGCTACAATGGATTATTCTTAATTTCTACTAATTACAAAGCATTTCAATTTAAATCAGTTCAGCAAACATTTAGAGAGACCCCACTGTGAACCTAGGCACTAAGCTAGTCATAATGGTGTGTAGAGTGACAGTGGAATAAAACTAAAAACGGACATATTATAGCCATAAACTGTTCACAATTTAGTTTGGGTAGAATTGATGCTCTGCCTTTATCATGTAGCCTCCCAAAGAATTGACTTCTGGGAGATTTTTTTTTTTTTCTAATGGAAAGAGTAGCTTTAAATGCTGGACACAAACTCTTGTGCTGATAAAACTTTTGCCTGTGCATGTAGGTAGCCATGTGCATGCTGTCTTCAGCTGGGCACTTTCTGAATACTCTGTCCCATTTTCTCTAAAACACTGTCCTTAATGACCTTCCATGATATCTCCTTTCAGGCTGAAAGTTCCCACCAGTAGCAACCCAATAGGCAATTACTGCTAGAGTATGCTCCAGGCCAGCAGAGACCCACCTGCCTTGCTCAAATCTATTCCTGGTATCTAATAATGTGACTTCTAAGCATAGTAGGTGCTTAATTAATACCTGACCAACAAATAGATACATAAGTGAATGAATGAAAGGATCTGGCTAATCTTCCTCTTTTAGTAAGCTACCACAATTTATATATAATTAAGGAGCTGATGATACTGGGCTGGCACAAAAGGCCCTGCTAAAAACAAACCATGCAATAGAAGGCAAACTATTTATTTCATAATTTTTTTCCAGAGTGGACCTGCATATAAAACTACTGTGATAAGCTTAATGTAATAATAATAACGATTATTAATTTAACTAATACTAGTATTTGTGTGGTGCTTAATGTTTTCCCAACATAGCCACTTCATCTGCCTTTATAATTTAATAAAGGACAAATAAAATTGAACTCAATTTATTCAATTTAACAGACATCTTAAAACATCTACCACATGAAATTCACCCTGATGTGTCACGCTGAGAAATGCAAATTTGGAAATGATCTCAGAGACCTTCTAATATGTTAGTTTATTTTGAGTAAATAAAGTCTAAGCCATCAGTTTCCAGAATAAGCAAAGGATTGTGGCTCTTGGAAGCAACTCTAACTTGTTTCTTTAGCAGCACTGCAAATACAACCACCACATTAGGAAGACCGTGCATTTTACACGGAATTCACGGGATATTGTGTTGCTTTGTATTCCCCACTTGCAGTCTGATCTGGAGCTAAAACTGTCAAGATTTGGCTGAGATTCCATAGCCAACCTCAGACTGCGTTGTAACCATTTCTGACATTGTAGTTTGCCTTGTACAGCTAGCTGACTTGATCTGACACTTGACTATTTCTGGAAGAAGCCAAAGTTCAACACATACTACAAAAAAAAAAAAAAAAAAGAGAGAGAGAGAGAAAGAAAACTATAAAGTAAACAGATTTTTCAATTAGATAATAAAACCTTTCAGAACTGGAGAAGTCTTAGAAATTAGCTCATTCAAGTCATCTTTAGTAATAGTACCCTGATGGGGAATAATCCAGGTTTGATATGATTTACATTTATAAATGCATGAGAACCTATTGTATGCTAGATGCCTTCATGTACCATTATTCCATTTATAAATCCAGTGATAGAAAATTTCTTATGTCATAAAAAGACTGTTTCATACTCTTGTAGCCTTAGTTATTAAAAAAATTGTACTGTAGGGCTGGCTGAGTGGCGCACTGGTTAAGAACTGGCTTGGGAAGCCAGCAGCCCCGGTTTGGATCCCACATATGAGGGCCAGAGACACTGCCCTCTACAGCTAACAACAGCTCCATCTGGAGCTGGGCTGTGCAAACCCTGGTGACAGTGTGGGCTGCAGCCCCTGCTACAGTGGGCTGCCATAGGCTACAGTGAGTGGCCAGCAGCCAACGTGAGCTGCCAATAGCCATGGTGAGTGACCATCCAGAAGCTGGCGACTGGGAAGTGCACAATGATAATACCAACATGGGCCAGTAAAGCAATGTCCTCTGCAACTAGACTGAAGAACAAAAAGACAGGAACTTGTCCGTTCCCTTCCCCGATTCCCCAACGTTGTTCCGCTCCCCAAATTCCCCAATAAAACCTTTAAAAAAAAATTGTACTGTATGTTGTGTACTCATATATGCCTTCCTGTAAATTTCAACCATTGATCCTAGTTCCAATAAACTGAATTCTTCTGATAAGTGGCAGAGATTCATATAGTTGAAAACAGCTACCATATCCCCTTGAATTTGAATAATCTCAAACTCTGGGGCTCCCTAGAACAATTTGAAAACCAGTATGAAATGTATATATTGAATCTCACATTTTCACTTTTTCTTTTTTTTTTTCTTTTTTTTTACATATTAAAAGAATGTCTTAGGCTGGCCAAGTGGTGCGATGGTTAAGTGCTGATTGGGAAGCCAGTGGCCCCGGTTGGGTGCCACATATGAGGGCCAGTGACACTGCCCTCAAAAAAAAATAAATGTCTTTTTAGCAAAAGTCTTGAAGATTTTAAATGAAAAAAAAACACATTTCTGATATTGTGAAAACAATAATGCTATCATCAAACATTCAGCCATTTTAAGCATCAATAAGCAGGTTTAGTAGTATATGAAACAGAGATTATATCATGTATGCCAAATTCTACTTTACAACCCTCTTTTATGATTATTTCTCTGTGAAATCTAAGATAGTCCTTGAATTGTCACTGACCCAAATGCTGTTCTCCTTTCTTTTTCCTTTACTTAAAAAAAAATATGTTGGAAACCAGTGAGACTGAGTGTTTCCATCATCATGGATACAAAGAATGATGAAACCTGATCACAAGATTTCAGGGAAGGGAAGAATTATAAGTCGGTTAGGTGATTCTGCTTGTTTTGCTCAGTGAGTGTTAGGTGTGAGTCTGCTGTTCCCTGTGTGGATCGCAGTGATCCTGCAACTATCTTAGTGTGAGCCTCCCACTGCCCAGATTGTAACTCCAGTATGTAAATATACATGCTTTTCAAACGACTCTTAAATACAGACCAGCGTCACAACTGCTGAGTTCTTAACTGAGGAAATAATCGAGTCAGTGCAAGAAGTGCCTGTGTTGAACTTACTGAGAGATGTCACTTAACTGTACTTTTGGGTTGATTTGTGGGAATTATTTATTTTTGGTAAACTTATCCACAATTAGATAAAATTTAGCATAAAGGCTAATGATTTTTTTCTTTCTTTAAATGAATAGTTAGGGAAGCGTTCCCCAAAATACTATACTGGGGAGGGGGTGAAATTTTTTTAAATAGAGGACCTAAAAAAGGATGAGTCAAACACTGCATCAGCTGTCGAGTAATTGTTAGCCAGACCGAGAAGTAGAAATGCAAGTATTAGAAGCCCGTTCAAATCAAAGGAAGAGGTTTTGACTTTAAGCTTACATATTCATAAGAATAACTGAAAATTTGTCTTTTTCTACAAAAAGGCAAAAATATATGGATCTGTGGAAATCTCAGCGTGTTCCTTGGGAAGTTCCTCTCCATTGGACAGGTGCTGGGTGATACAGACTTCAAGAAGCAATATGCCAAATTGCCCCAGGGAAGTTAAAAGGAATATAATAAAAAGTAAGCTGCATTAATCCTTTCATATTATTTCCTTTTGAGATTTGTGTGTTTCCCAGAAATTCTGAGTGGGAAATGGAGAGATGCAGTAGTCACTTTACTTGTCATTTACAATTTTTTTGCAAGAGGAACTTGACACATGTGAGAGACAAAGTGAATATACAGGGTAGAGAAGTATTGTTTTGAGTGCTGAGCACTGAATTGAGTGAATGTTATGGTTCAACTTCAGGTGTATTAACCTAGTAGTTTTAAATAAAAATATTTTGGTCTTTATTGATCCTCTGTCTACACAATAGGCACCAGATTTTAAAGCAAAATGAAATCTTTGTTTTAAATATACACATTAATGTAATAGAAGACTACTGAATCTTTTTTTCACTTTTATGTAACAAATACTTCAACAGTGTTTACTAAGAGTTAGATACTATTCTAAGCACTTGACCTCATGGGGTAGGTATTGTTATTATGCCCATTTTACAGATGATATAACTGAAGTATGAAATGGTGAAACTACTTGCCCAAGGTCATATGGCTGGTAAGTGGCAAAGCCAGGCTTAATCTCTTCTGCTTAATGCCAGGGTGCCAAATAAATATTGTTTTAAAATGTGTGCTCTGATAAAAAAAATTAGTTGAGAAGTATCATTCTAAAGAACAAAAACAAAATAAAACAAAACACAAAACTCCTACAACTAGAAGGAACTAAAAAAATAACTAACATTAGGGTTGGCCAAGTGGTGTATTGGTTAAGAGCTAGTTTGGGATGCCAGCAGCCCCGGTTCGGATCCCACATATGAGGGTCAGTGACACTGCCCTCTACAGCTAACAACAGCTCCACCTGGAGCTGGGCTGCTGTGAGTCACCGGCCACAGCATAGGCTGCAGCCTGTGCTGCAGTGGGCTGCCATAGGCTATAGTGAGTGACCGGCAGCCAGCATGAGTGGCTGGCCAGCATGAGCTGCCAATAGCCTCAGTGAGCGACCATCCAGAGGCTGGCAACCGATCTGACTCATCTGGGAAGAGTGCAATAATGATACCAACATGGGCCAGTGAAGCAACGTCCTCTGCAACTAGACTGAAGAGCAAAAAGGCAGCAACTTGTCTGTTCCTCTTCCCTGATTCCCCAACGCTGTTCCCCTCCCCCAACTCCCAATAAAATCTTTAAAAAAAACCAAAAAAAAACACTAACATTAATACATTTAAAGGCATGGCTGATCTCACAGGAAAGTAATCACTAGGTTCCAGAAATTGCCCTTAGCAGTGAGCCCAACAGCTGATGCGTAGCTATTAGGCGTGGTGGTAGGAGATAAACTGGGTAGTGCAGATTATGAACTATGATAATCTAAGAATTTTCTTTTTTTATTTTTAAAAAAAGATTTTTATTGGGGAATTGGGGGAGAGGGACAGACAATTTTCTGTCCTTTTGTTCTTCAGTCTAGTTGTGGAGGACGTCGCGTCACTGGCTGCTGCCCACTCACTGTAGCTTATGGCAGCCCACTCAGCAGGGGCTGCAGCCTATACCATGGCCGGCACCTCACAGCAGCCTAGCTGTTGTTCACCATCTTAGCTGTAGAGGGCAGTGTCTCTGGCCCTCATATGTGGGCCCTGCTGCTCAGAGCTGGCATCCCAAGCCAGCTCTTAACCAATGGGCCACTCAGCTGGCCCTAAGGACTTTATTTCTGATGCTCAAAGGAAGACAACAAATTAGGGTTTGGGCCTGTCCAAAGAGATGAGTTGAAATTGAAATCTCCATATAATGTTAGGATTCTCAACAGGCTACAACTTTAGAGAAAGTAGGAATAGAAAAAAGCAAAACAAAACCATAAAACCAAAACCTCCCACTTCCCTTTTGGTCTGTATATTAGGTGGAATAAAAAAGCTCTCTTTAAAATGTGTAGAAATGGCTTGTGCTTCATGCAAATGTGAGTGTTATAATTCCAAGGCAAGAAATTGACAGGTCAGGTAATTATCTATAATGCAGAGCTACAGGTTGGAAATTATCAAAGAGGGATGGAGGATAAAATGAGAAGGTTCAACCTATGCCTAACAGGATTTCCAGAAGGAAAGAATAGAGATAATGGAGAAGAGTTTTCCAGTTTTCCAGTAAGTTCAAGGGTGATAAATAAAAATTTTCTCATATTTAGGTATATCACAGTAAAACCACAAAATACCAAAGACCAAGAGAGAAATCTTAAAAACAACAGAGAAAAGAGGGATTATCTGTAAAAGAATTCCAACTAGACTAAACTATAGACTTCTCAACAGCAACAAGACAGAAGATAATAGAATGTCTATAAAATAAATTAACCATCAACTTAGAAATATATGTCCAAATAAGTTCCTAACTATCCAAGAGTTGGGGAAAAATATATTTTCAAACAAAAAAAGCTATCTACCACAGCAACAAGGAAATTTAACCTAAGAAAAAGGACTAAAAGAAAGTTGAACATATAAATTTGTAAACTTATCTTTTAATCTAGTAGATATAATAAATTTCAAATAATTTGAGGAAATTAGTTTACAAAAAGTAGAAACAAATTGCTTTTATAATTATCATACAAAGGAAGTAAAAAACAGAATTAAAGCATTTTACAATTCTATACTTATTTGTTTTTATAAATCCCCTTTGGTTAAGTCTCTGCTCAAGTTTCTAACGCATTTATACATTCTGGGTACAAGTTGTTTCTTAGATATATGGTTTACAATATTTTCTCACAGTGTGTAGAGCTTATCTTTATTTGTTTGAAACTGTTTTTTGCAAAGCAAAAGTTTTAAATTTTGGTGAAGTCCAATTTATTGTTTTGTTTGTTTGTTTGTTTGTTTTTTCTTTTATGGATTGAGCTTTTGGTGTTATATCTAAGAGCTCTTTTCCTAATGCCAGATCACTAAAATTTTCTCCTATGTTTTCTTCTAAAAGTTTTATAATTTTGAATTTGACATTTAGATCTGAGATTCATTTAGAGTTTTATTTTTGTATAAGTTGTGTCATTTAGGTTGAGATTCAAATTTTGGCATATAGATGTCTAATTATTCCATCACCACTTGTTGAAAGACTATCCTTTATCCCTTGAATTCTCCTTGAGTGTTTTGTCAAAATTGGTGAGAAAAACTTTGTGTGGGTCTATTTTTGCATTCTCTGTTCTGTTGCATTGATCTATATGTCTATCCCATCAACAGTACCACACTTTCTTAATTAACTGTTGTTTTATGGTTGTCTAAAAATTGGGTAGTGTGGTCCCTTCAACTTTATTCTTTTCAAAATTGTTTTGCCTCTTCTAGTTCTTTTTGTCATTTAAGTTTTACAATACACTTGTCTATACAAAAAAATCTGGGATTTGAATTGGAATTGTATTATATCTGTAGCTCAATTTGGGGAGAATTGACATCTTTACTATGTTGACTCTTCTAGGTCTTGAAGACAATATGCCTCTACATTTATATAGGTTCCTTTCAGCCATGCTTTGTAGTTTTCAGCATTGTTATGTATCCCCCACCATATTCATATGTCAAAGTCCTAAGCCCCAATACTTTATATGGAGTTAGAATTGTTAGAGAGGTAATCAAGTTAAATGAGGTTATTAGAATGGGCCCTAATCCAATATGACTGGTGTCCTTAAAAGAGGAGAATTTTGGAGACAGATATGCACACAGAGAAAATGCTTTGTGAAAATGAAGGAAGGGATCAAGTGTTGCAGGAGCCAAGGAACACCAATGATTGTCAACAAACCATCCAAAGCTAGAAGAGTGGTATAAATAGATTTCTCCTTCATAGCCCTCAGAAGGAACCAACTTTGATCTGGGACTTCTGGCCTCCAGGACTGTGAGACAATAGAGGTCTATTTATTAAGCCACTTTGTGGTAATTTGTTATGGCAGCCTTAGAAAACTAATGTAAGCATCAAATGTACACATAAGTATTTTATGTTTTGAACTTTCAATTAGTAAAGTTATAATTACCTCCTTGATAAATGCTGAGTAATGCATTTGCATCATATTAAGACAATAATTTCTCAAATTTATCAGTATCTGTAATAATTATAATTTAAAAATTCTATTATTTAAAAGAAACCCAAAAATTGCAAGTCAGTTACCTAGGCTTTTATCATTACTTAATTTTTTCACTTTTATTATCTTTTTAATTTAATTTGCCCAGTTAAATATTCCTGTGTGCTATTTGGCAGCGTCATTGAATTTTTGTGACAAAATATTTCAAGTCATATTATGTCTTGGCACTTCAAGATTTATGCTCCACGTATTTTTATTGAAAATAGTATTAAAACAAACATTCACTGAAATCTCCCATGCAGGTCTCACCAGTCCTCAGGAAAACAATTTACATGTCTTGCAAAATTAAATCATTTACATTCTTACCCTTTTATTCTTATTTACTAAACACTTTTATTCTTTTTTTTTACTTTTTTTTTTATTTTTTATTAAATTTATCTGGGGTAACATTAGTTAGTAAAATTATAGGTTTCAAGTGTACATTACTATAATACATCATCTATATATTCAATTGTGTGTTCACCATCCAGAGTCCGTTCTCCTTCCATCACCATATATTTGACCCCTTTACCCTCTTTTACCATCTTATCCTCTGATAACCACTAAATTGTCTGTCTATGAGATTTTGTTTCTTTGTCTTGTTCCTTTGTTGCTTTCAGTTTTATCCCACATATGAGTGAAATCATATTGTTCTTGACGTTTTCTGTCTGACTTATTTCACTTAGCACAATAATCCCAGGATTCATCCATGTTGTTGCAAATGACAGTATTTCACCTTTTTTATGGCCAAGTAATATTCCATTGTGTATATATACCATATCTTCTTTATCCAATCATCTATTGAAGGAAACTTTGACTGTTTCCATGTCTTGGCCACTGTGAATAATGCTGCAATGAACATCAGGGTACATGTATCTTTATGGATAAATGTTTTCAGATTTTTGGGATAGGTGCCCAGAAGAAAGATTGCTGGGTCATGTGGTAATTCTATTTTTAATTTTTCGAGGAAGCTCCATACTGTTTTCCATAGTGGCTCTACCAATTTACATTCCCACCAGCAATGTATGCAGGTTCCTTTTTCTTTACAGCCTCTCCAACACTTGTTATTTCTTGTCTTATTGATGATATCCATTCTAACAGGTGTGAGGTGGTATATCATTGTGGTTTCGATTTGCATTTCCCTAATAGCTAGTGAAGTTGAGCGTTTTTTCATGTATTTTGGCTATTTGTATGTCTTCTTGGGAGAAGTGTCTGTTCAGATCCTGTGCCCATTTTTTTTTTTTAAGATTTTATTGGAGAATTGGGTAGGGGAACAGCGTTGGGGAATCAGGAAAGGAGAACAGACAAGTTGCTGTTCTTTTGTTCTTCAGTGTAGTTGTGGAGGACGTTGCTTCATTGGTCCATGTTGGTATTATCATTGCGCTCTTCCCTGATGATGCAGATGCTTTGCCAGCCTCTGGACGGCCACTCACGGCGGCTCTTGGCAGCTCACACCAGCTGCCTGCTGCTCACGCTGGCTGCCAGGCACCCATGGTAGTGTATGACAGCCCACTGCAGCAGGGGCTGCAGCCTACGCCGTGGCCGGTGACTCACAGCAGCCCAGCTCCAGGTGGAGCTGTTGTTCACCATCTTAGCTGTAGAGGGCAGTGTAACTGGCCCTCATATGTGGGTTCTGAACTGGGGCGCTGCTAATCAGAACTAGAGTCCTAAGCCAGCTCTTAACCAACATGCCACTTGGATGGCCCCTGTGCCCATTTTTTAACTGGATTGTTTTTTGTTCTTGTTGTATGAGTTTTTTTGTATATTTTGGACATTAGCCCCTTGTTGAAGGCATTGCTTGCAAATATCTTCTCCGTTTTGTTGGTTGCCTCTTTGTTTTGTGGATAGTTTCTTTTGCTGTGTAGAAGCTTTTTAGTTTGATATAGTCCCATTCATTTCTTTTTGCTTTTACTTCCCTTGTCTTTGAGATCAAATTCATGCAATCCTCTCTGGACCCAAGGTTCATAAGTTTAGTACCTATGCTTTCTTCTATTCAATTTATTGTTTCAGGTCTTATGTTTAGGTCTTGGATCCATTTTGAGTTAATTTTGGTATACGGTGACAGCAATCTAATTTCATTCCTTTGCATGTGGCTTTCCAATTTTCCCAGCACCATTTATTGAAGAGGCTTTCTTTTTTTCATTCTGTTTTTAGCTCCTTTGCTGAAAATTATCTGCCCATATACAAAAGGTGCCAAAAAAATGTATACACATTTTAAGAAAGGAAAAAACTATTAAAATTGTAATATGCAATATATACCAATAACAAAAGATGAATACAAGTCATGTTTGACTTCTGCAATTACAAGAGGTGCTCAAAGTGGTTACCATCAGCGTCCAGACACTTCTGATTATGGCAAACTACTGTTTGAGCAATAATATCGATTAGCATTTATCAAATAAGCATTTATCACAATGTTTACCAAAGTGTCCGCTTTTATACATTTTTTTTTTTGGCTCCACAACTGTTTTATTTTTTTTTTGCTTTATCTGGTTATTTGGAGTTGTTTAAACATAGGAAATGCTGAGGAAATGCTGACTTAAAATATTTCATGAATGAGTCATTCATCATCACATGTTCCTATGAGGTAAGTAAGATATTGTCACCTTCACCTGCCCATTCTTATTTGATAAATGCTAATCGATATTATCTGACTTTCAAATGAATTGTAAGAAGGCGGGTTTGTTACATCCCTTCTTATTAATTTTGGTTGAAAAGTTCTGACTTTCACCTAATCTTAATGAATAGCTAGCATCTTACTGTCTTATGTTTGCCTCACTCACACCTCAACACTGTTGGAAATAATATAAAGGAAAGCTGCCTTCCCTAAACAGAAAGAGCAAAGAAAACCCTAAGGGATCCAGCATAAAAAAGATAAAAGAAGAATGAATATAATGTTAATATACAGGTTCATAGATTCTTAGATATATAATAGCCTTCTAGAAATAAACGTCTTCTCACAAGAGGAGCCTGAGAGGTCCTATACATTTTCTATTAAAAATACAAATTAATAAAAAATTTGGAGTAAATGCTTAACATTAATTATTGTCATTTTTAAATGAATGTGTAGAAATATATAAGGTGAAGCAACCTTTCTTTGTATATTTATGGATTGCCTTAATGATTAATAGACTAATATGTTTTAGGAAGACAAATCTTCTCACCTTTCAAATTTTCCTAGTATCTCAATCATTTAACTTAAAACCAGTGATTGGATTTAACAGTTAAAATATGTGATTGTATATGTGATAATGGTAGTATGGTCTTAGTCTTTTGGGCTTTTTCCTGTTTTAACAACAAAACAATGGAAAATATAGTAAGACTTGACAGTACAGAATCAATTCAGCATAATTATTTGTGATGAAGAAATTAACCTCAAGCTAGGCTTAAGGTTACTCTCATTTGCTTGTAACCTGTATGTTTAGGGACACTGATCATAAAAGGAAATTGAATTAGCTTTTGCCTAATATTTCTTTGTTGTTCTGTGGTCTTAACCTTGCTAATGGCTCATCCCTAAACTGTTTAAAAGGAAAGAAATAGCTATGTGGCCAATGGAGAGAACTGTTGAGCACCTAGAGTTGTCATATAAGATAACTTGGGAATTCAGATGGCTGAAAGTCTTGACATGAAATTTAGTTTGGAGGGAGCCCTGGAAATCACTCTCAGAAATCACTCTGTCAATCATTCTTTTCCAGTAAGCCTACAACATTGTCTTATAGGAACAGTGGAGGTACATCTTAAATTTCTACCAAAAGTTAAGTCAGCGAGTTAAAAAAAAAGTATGAAGTATGTACCAACAACATCACTAACATCAAATTTCCCAGTAGATGAAGGTAAGAATGAAAGCTGTGAGGAATGGAAGCAACAGAGAACAAGTCATCATACTACCATTTTCTCTAACATCCTAAACTGTGATAAGTACCCAATCATAGCCGTGTCTCAATTTCTAGTCTCTGAGTCAAGTTAGTACTACTCGGTGTGATTTGCAATGACCCCAAAGGCTGGTGATACTTCATGTTAAATTGTGAAAGACGTTCTGTCTAGCAGACATTATCCCTCACCAAGTCAAAAAGGTTGTTACTTTTTTCCCAGTTCATTTTCCCCCTTCATTTCTCACATGAACTCAGAGCATCTTTGTTCATCAGAGGATCTGCTTCTGCTTTATTCACTTTAGCTTTTGCCTTTAGCTTGGGATGTAACAATCAAGCTCTATTCTCGCAAAGGAAATTGGGCCCATATAATATGGATTATTCAGCCCATTGCTTTTTCAGTTGTATGGGGTATTGCAGAAACACTGCCACTGGGGTTTCTATTTCTAAAATTTATTTTATGACTACCTACAAGTTCTGTTTTTAATCCTGATCCTGGATTTTCAATGGACAAGTGAAAGGAAGTAAAGAACAGAGAAAGCATATTATTATACAAGTTTCTATCAGCACTCTTTCCTATATCCTATCTATCCAAGGTTAATGTAATTTGGGGAAACACTAAAAGCGACAGAACATCATTCGCCCGCTACCCCCACCATGGGCCAGTCTTGCTGATCATAATGTGCTGATTAGCTATTGTCCAGAAAGATGCCTTCTTTGACCACTAACCAACTCTATGTTAATCAAGGATATAGTTTGATACTGGACAACTCCAGGCAAAAAAGCTTAGGGGAATTGATTTAGCAATCTCCAGTTTCTGGGCTAAGCAGCTTGGCTCTAGGAGTGCACAGTAGCACTAGAAAGGAAGATATTTAAAGAGAGAATTGTGATCTGCTCTGGAGTCTAATGGGGGCTCTGATGTATTCTAAAGCGACCTAAATTTTTTTTCTATTTCTACTAAGACCTGAAGAATACCTCTAAGAATATGAAATCATCTGGTTTCTGTAGCATACAATTGAGATTGGGAGATTACACAGGCTTTTAGGGGGAGACTGAAAGTCTTTTATGTCCACTTCAGTCTGGTTCTAAGTATGTGGTGACCTTTTATGATGCCCTCTACACTTTTATTGGGATTGTGGTCAAGAAAAGAGACACATGCAAATTCCTTTTCTATCTACCTATATAGAAGAATATATTAAACCTCTCCCCCTTGCCTTTTTTTTTTACCTAAAGCTACTGTTACACGAGGGAGGTAGTTGGGCATCACCTGAAATTGTCACTTCAAGAAAAACTAGATGAGAGAATGAGAAATAAAAAGTGCCAGAAAGTAAGAAATATTGACTTCTTATGCCAAACCTATTGTTTCATAAAATAATTTAAGCCATTTCCTGGATCAGTTTTCCTATCTCTCATGATTATTTTTGAAAATAGTGTGATATTTATCAATTGCTTATAATGAAACACAGTAAAGAATATTACATAAAACAACGCTGTTTTTTTGTTTATGTATCTTTAAATGGAGAGTAGTTGCATGTTATTCAAAAGGTGATTTTATAGATTCTAGCCCAGCTGCCACAGTAGACTAAAACTAAATAATTTATCTTGGAATATCCTACCTTTTTGTATTGTCACATCAGTGGAAAAATTTTTCTAACATTCATTTTGAAGAAAAATTAGTTTAAGGGGAGTCTCCTAAACGGGATGTAGTCTTGTATTGCAGAGTTGAAATATACTGATTTCAACACAGTTGTCTTTAGTGCCAACATAAACCAGAGATAAATTACATTTAATCAGTAAAATGAATTGAACACCTGGCCTACAGGTGGTAGGAACCAATTATTATTTTTAAGAATATTATCTAAATTCTTAAGAGAAGGGCATTATACATATTTCATTTAAGTAGATTGGGCTGAAGTTAAAAAATAATCCTAACTTGTATAGCGTTTGGATGAAGAGGAAATTGAAAAAGAAAAAGACATTTTTAGGTAAGTTAATACTTTGTATCTTGAAATGTAACTTGGGTGTTATAAAGAAGAATAAAACAATTAGAAAACAATTGATAAAACTAATACTGAAAACAGGTTGACAAAGAGTTTTTTCCCCCTTCTTCCTCCAAAAGCTAACCTCCAAACAAAATCTTAGGCAGAAGTTTTAAACTGCTGCAAACAATTGCCACTTTCCAAGTACAGACTGCCAAGTGCACAGAGAAAAGTTTAGTCAAAGTTCATTTTCAGGTCATACACCCTGGAACCATCAATCTGGACAACCTCTGGGTAACCTCTTCAAGCCTATGAACTGGAGCAGGATCCTTTGCAGCCTCATTAGAGCATGCAACAATTAATTTGTCTTAAATAGGAAATTAAACAGTCATGTACAGTGCACAGAGGAGGTCAGAAAGTGGATCTTAAGGTGCATTCACAACCTCTGTTTGGGAGTCCTCCCAGGCCTGCAGGGAGGTGGAGCAAACTGAGAAGAGAAATAATTGTGTAGGGAAAACATGACAAAAGCTTCATGAAAAAAAGCATACATAAATAGGAGAGAAATTTGACCTGAGGACAAATCACCAGTATTTTTAATGTTGCTCCGGCATGCCTGTCTTTCAGAAGACTTAGGGTGAGAACTCATGCAAAGACGACTTCACAAATTCAGTGTGTATTAAACCAGAAAATTCACTGTTGTCCTTGAACTTACTCCTGATTGTATCTTAGACTTTATTCATGAACCGGCGATTCTGTCATGAGAAAAAGGAGAAAAGGTCCATAGGATATGGAGTCCTATGAGTCAATTCTGTTTGTGAATTCACAGTGAATCGAACCATTGTCTTCCAAGATACAATTTTGACATAATTATAGAAGTAGAATAGTTAGCATTAGCAATGCACACAGGAAATTTTGAAAAAATAGATAAAATGCTATTTATTTAACAGCAATAAAAGAGCATAAAGTTCCCAACTATTGTCTTATCCAAAAACTGTGATTATCTATCTATCTATCTATCTATCTATCTATCTATCTATCTATCTATCTATCTATCCCTTTACTATAATATATTTTATTTGTTGGAAGTTAATTTTTACATAGTAAAATAGGAATTAAAAAACCATGGCATTATTTGTTATATGTAAGGATATGATGTATGCAATCAGATTTATAAAACCTTTTAGTGTACATAACAGCATAGCGATTAGATAGTTATAAAACTCACAAAGTGGTAACACCCAAAAGTCTACTACCCATCTAACACCATGCATAGCTATTACAATACTGTTGACTATATCCCTATACTGTACTTTGCAATCTGTGACTATATATATTTTCTAAATTATAGTTGATATTCAATATTATTTTACATTAGTTTCAGGTGTACAGTATAGTGGATAGGTATTTATATAACTTATGAAGTGATGCCCCCAATAAGTCTAGCACCCATCTGACATTATGTGTAGTATTTACATTATTGACCATAATTCCTATACTGTATTTCGTATCCCTGTGACTCTTTTGTAACTACCAATTTGTACATCTTAATCCCTTCACCTTTCTTACTCATCCACCCAACCTTCCTCTCTTCTAGAAACCATCAGTTTGTTCTCTGAATCTATGAGTCTATTTCTGTTTTGTTTGTTTATTCTTTAGATTCCACATATAAGTGAGATCATATGGTATTTGTCTTTCTCAGTCTGACTTATTTCACTTAGCCTAATACCCTCTAAGTCCATCCATATTGGTGCAAATGGTAAGATATTATTCTTTTTTATGGCTGAGTAATACTCCATTGTATATATGTACCACATTTCTTTATCCAGTCATCTATTCATGGGCATTTCAGTTGTTTTCACTTCTTTGCTATTGTGAATAGTGCTGCACTAAACATAGGGGTGCATATATGTTTGTGAATTGGTGTTTTGGATTTCTTTGCATATGTACCCAGAATTGGAATTGCTGGGTCATACAGTAGTTCTATTTTTAATTTTTTGAGAAAACTCCTTACAGTTTTCCATAATGGCTGCACCAATATTCAGTTCCACCAATATTCACAAGGGTTCTCTTTTCTCCACACCCTCACCAACACTTGTTTATTGATTTATTGATGACAGCCATTCTGACATGTTTGAGGTGATATTTCATTGTGGTTTTTATTTACATTTCTCTGATAATTAGTGACATTGAGCATCTTTTCATATGTCTGTTGGCCATGTGTATATTCTCTTTGGAGAAATATCTATTCAGGTCCTCTGCCCATTTTTTAATTGGATTCTTTGTTTTCTTTCTTGGTGTGAGTAGTATGAGTTTTTTTAAAATATAAATTTTAGGCATTAACACCTTATCAGATGTATCATTGGAAAATATCTTCTCCCATTTGGTAGGATGTCTTTTAGTTTTATTGTTGGTTTCCTTTGCCACGAAAAAACTTTTTAGTTTGATGTAGTCCCATTTGTTTATTTATTCTTTTGTTTCCACTGCCTGAGGAGATATATCAGTGAAAATATTACTGAGGGTAATGTCTGAGAGTTTACTTCTTATATTTTCTTCTAGGATTTTTATGGTTTTGGGTCTTACATTTAAGTCTTTCATCCACTTTGAGTTATTCTTGTATATGGCATAATAAGGTGGTCCAACTTTATTTTTTTTCCATGTATCTGTCCAGTTTTCCCAGCCCCATTTATTGAGTAGATGGTCTTTACTCCAATATAAATTCTTGCTTCCTTTGTCATAGATTAAATTAGCATATAGGCATGGGTTTATTTTTGGGCTCTCTATTATGTCCCATGATCTATGAGTCTGTTTTTGTGCAAATGCCAATTTGTTTTGATTACTATGGTCTTGTGCTATAATTTAATATTAGATAGCGTGATACCTCCAGCTTTGTTCTTTTTCGAGATTGCCATAGCTATTTGGGGTCTTTCATGGTTTCATATAAATTTTAGGATTATTTGTTCTAGTTCTGTGAAAAATGCCTTTGGTATTTTGATAGGGATTGTATTGAATCTATAGATTGCTTTGGGTGATATGGCTATTTCAACTATGTTAATTCTTCCTATCCATGAGCACAGTATATGTTCCCATTTATTTGTATATTCTTTAATTTCTCTCTTCAGTATGTTATAATTTTCTGAGTATAGGCCTTTTACTTCTTTGGTTAAAAATTTATTCATAGGTGTTTTATTTATTTTTTGATGGAATTGCAAATGGGATTTTAAAACAATTTCACTTTCTGATTGTTTATTATTGGTATATAAACATACAACCAATTTCTGAATATTAATTTTATATCCTGCTACTTTACAAAATTAATTATTCTGTTCTAATAATTTTTTAAATTAATTTTTTTATTAGTTTTAGGTGTACAAAGCAGCATAATAGTTAAACCCCTCATGAAGTGATAACCCACTACCCAAACTACTCCCCACTGACATCTTGTATAGCTGTTACAATACATTGACTATCTTCCCTATGTTTTACTCTATATTCCGTGACTATATGTTTAGTTATAGTTGACATTCACTATTCTTTTATTTCAGCTTTAGGTGTATAGTGCACTGGTCAGGCATCTGCACAGTTAATGACATGATCCCCTGATAAGTCCAGTGCTCATCTGGCACCTTACATGACCTTTACAACATTGTTGATTATATTCCCCATACTGTATTTTTTTAAAAACTTAAAAAACATTTATTTTGGTTCCCACTCTGAACTAAGATCAGGTATCCAACTGAGCCATCTAGCAGCTCACTGGCCGCTCTTGCAGCAGCTCAGCTCAAGTCATTATCTTCAATCTAGTACAAAGCATTTTAAATGGTGGTGTTCATACTAAATATGTAATATCTAGTTGCAGGGGGCACAGCTCACTGGCCCATGTAGGAATTGAACCAGCAACCTTGTTACTCACAGCATGCGCTCTAACCAACTGAGCCACTTGGCTGCCCCCTCACCATACTATATTAACTACCAATTTGTATTTCTTGCCTTCATTTTTTTCACCCTGCCCTCAACTCCTTTCCTATCTATCACCCCCCTGATAGATCTAGTACCTATGTGGCACCATGCCTAGTTATTACAATATTATTGAGTATATTCCTCATGCTATACCCTACACCCCCATGACTACTGTATAACAACCAATTTGTATTTCTTAATCCCTTCCCCTTTCACTTATCCTTTACCCCCTTTCCATCTTAAAGAACTCCCTCTAAAATTCCCTGTAATACTGGTTTGGTGGTGATGAATTCTTTTTAGCTTTTTCTTGTCTGGGAAGCTCCTTATCAGTCCTTCAATTCTAAATGATAGCTTTGCTGGGTAGAGCAATTTTGGTTGTATGTTGTTGCTTTTCATCAGTTGGAATATTTCCTGCCATTCCCTTATTGCCTGTAAAGTTTCTGTTGAGAAATCAGCTGGAAGTCTTATGGGGGCTCCCTTGTAG
Organism: Aselliscus stoliczkanus; assembly: GCA_033961575.1. Lineage (NCBI taxonomy): Eukaryota > Metazoa > Chordata > Mammalia > Chiroptera > Hipposideridae > Aselliscus > Aselliscus stoliczkanus. Next base: position 54,840,319 of record CM066728.1, read on the forward strand.
ACAACTGTTTTTCTCTTGCTGCTTTTAAGATTCTCTCTTTGTATTTAATCTTTGGCATTTTAATTATGACGTGTCTTGGTGTTGGCCTCTTTGGATTCATCTTGTTTGGTACTCTCTGCACTTCCTGGGTTTGTATGTATATTTCCTTCACCAGGTTAGTGAAGTTTCTGTTATTATTTCTTCAAATAGGTTTTCAATTCTTCGCTCTCTCTCTCTCTTCTCTTTCTGGTACCTCTATAATGTGAATTTTGGTACACTTGATATTGTCCCAAAGACCCCTTACACTCTGCTCAGTTTTTTGGATTTTTTTTCTTTTTGCTGTTCTGGTTGGGTGTTTTTTGCTATCTTATCTTCTACCTCACTGGTTGGATCCTCTGCTTCATCTAATCTAGTGTTGATTCCCTGTAATATATTCTTCATTTCCATTATTGTATCCTTTATTTCTGACTGGTTCTTTCTTTATGGTTTTCATTTCTCTGTTGAATTGCTCCCTGAGATCATTGAGCATTCTTATAACCAGTGTTTGGAACTCTGCATCTGATAGATTGCTTATCTCTGTTTTGCTTAATTCTTTTTCTGGAGCTTTGTTCTATTCTTTTATTTGGGACATGTTTCTTTGTCTCCCCATTTTGGCTGCTTTCCTGTGTTTGTTTCTATGTATTAGGTAGGGCTACTATGTATTCTAGTCTTAGTAGAGTGGCCTTATGTAGTAGGTGTGTTGTGGGGTTCAGTGGTGCTGTCTTTCTGGTCACTTGAACCATATGGTCCAGGTGGGTCCCTTGTGTGGGCTGTGTCTGCCCTCCTTTGTAGTTGAGCCTTGGTTGATAATTGCATATCAATGAGAGGGACTGGCCCTTGCATTCACTGGTTGTGAGCACTGGCCTTGACTACAGTGGAAGATTTGTTGTGCAGAGGCTGACCCTACGGAGCAGGATCTGCCTCATTAGGACTCTGGTGTCTACCCAAACAGCCCCTTGCATGTGTCATACTTGGAGGTGGCTGGGTGATGCTCCAGCTCGTTTTGAAGCTGGCCACTTAGGGCTGGATGCCAGCACTAAGACCATTTTGAAGAGGATCCACTGTAGGTCTACTTTAGCTACCTAGGGCCACCTAGTGGGAGCCAGAAAGAAAACCACAGATGGCTGCCTCCCATGCTGTGCTTGGAAGCACCTTGAGAGACCAAGACATGAACTAAGGTCAGCTGCTGCTAATGGTGGCTTAGGGCTGCTCAGCCAGAGGTACAGGACATGCTTAAGCCAGATGCTGCTTGTTTGGGTTCTGCAAACCTGTGAGAGACCCTAGGAAAGTCTGCAGCTTGAGCCAAGGAGGTGGTCTGCATGCAAAAGCCACTGAAAGAATCCTGGGTGTGCCCGAAAGTTGGGCGGGGCCAGGTCTCCAATTGCCAGGGCATGGTGAACAAATGGCGGAGACTCAGATATGGCAGCTCCCTGTGCTTGCATGCCGGGAAGGGAGAGCTCCCCCGTCCAGGACAAAGCCACCTCTCCAGCCCCAGTCCCAACCCAGATAGCTCAGTTCCCCACCATATGTCCCTGCCACCTCTCCAGCTGCTGCCCTAGCACTGGATCTCAGAGCAAGTGATTCCATTGGTGGGTAAGTTCGAGCACAGTCCCTTTAAGAGGATCACCTGGGAGTGCAGCTGCACTCCGTCTAAGTCAGTCCCCATCTCCACTGGTTTTCACAGCCAAAAATTATGGGGACTTCTCTCCCCAGCACTGGAACCCTGAGCTGGGGTGGGGCAGGGATCTCTTGCTCCTCTATGGGATGGGGGAGGGACCCCCACAGCTGAAATACCTCTCCTGATCTTTAATGGTCACATGCAGGTAGGGGACCAGCCATTCCACCTCTCTGACCTTCCTACCAGCCTGGAGGTTACCTCAGCTGCACATCATTATTTGAAAGGCTTCAGTTCAGTTTGATTTTAGGCAATTTTCAATAATGGTGGTTTTGTAGATTAGTTGTAATTTTGAGTGGTTGTGAGAGAAGGTAAACACAGCATTTACCTACTGTGCCTCCTCTATTCTAATAATTTTTCAGTGGAGTCTTCGGGGTTCTCTCTATATAGTATCATGTCATCTGCAAATAATGACAATTTTACTTTTTCCTTTCTAATTTGGATGGCTTTTTTTTTTTTTCCTTGTCTGGCTGCTGTGATCAGGACTTCCAGTACTATGTTGAATAAAAATGGTGAAAATCGACATCCTGTCTTGTTCCTGATCTTGAGGAGAATGCTTTTAGCTTTCCCCTACTGAATATGATATTAGCTGTGCGTTTCTCATATATGACCTTTATTATGTTGAGAGATGTTCCCTATATTCCTACTTTGCTGAGAGTTTTTATCATAAATGGATGCTAGATTTTGTCAAATGCTTTTTCTGCATCTATTGATATGATAATATGATTTTTAGTTTTCATTTTTTTATATGGTGTATCACACTAATTGATTTGTGGATATTAAACCAACTTTGCCTACCAGAAATGAATCCCACTTAATTGTCGTGTGTGATCATTTTAATGTATTGCTGAATTTGGTTTGCTAATATTTTGTTGAGGAGTTTTGAGTCTCTATTCAATAGGGATATTGACCTATATAATTTTCTTTTTTTCTAATGTGTTTGTCTGGTTTTGGAGTCAGGGTAATGGTGGCCTGAGCTTGGGAGCCTTCTCTTCTGTTGAATTTTTAAAAATAGTTTGAGAAGAATAGATGTTAATTTTTTTGTTTGTTTGTTTTGTTTTGTTTTTTTGTTTGATTAAATTCACCTGTAAAGCCATTTGGTCCAGGACTTGTTTATTGGGGGTTTGTGGATTACTGACTCGATTTTGTCAGTCAATTTTGTTGGTCAGTTCAGATTTTTCTGTTTCTTCTTGAATCAGAGGTGGAACATTATGTGCTTCCAGGAATTTATCCAATTCTTCCAGACTATCCAGTTTGTTGGTGTCTAGTTGCTAGTAGTGTTTTCTTTAAATTTTTTGTATTTCTGTGGTGTCTGTTGTTATGTCTTTTCTTTCATTTCTGATTTTATTTATTTGGTTCCTCTCTCTTTTTTTCTTGATGAATCTGGTTAAAGATTTACCAATTTTTTTAAATCTTTTCAAAAAGTCTTCTTTTCATTTCATTGATCTTTTGTATTGTTTTTTAAGTCTCTATTTTATTTCCATTCCGATCTTTATTGTTTCCTTACTTGCACTCACATTGAGCTTTGTTTACTGTTCTTTGTCCAGTTTGCTTAGGTGTGAAGTTAGACTGTATTTGAGATTTTTCTTGCTTCTTGAGGTAGGCTGCATTGCTATGGATTTCTTAGTATTCCTTTTGCTGTGTCCTGTAGATTCTGGGTCATTGTGTTTTCATTTTTGTTTGTCTCAGGGCATCTTTTGATTTCTTCCTTGATCTCATTGTTGACCCACTCATTATCTAGTAGAATGTTATTTGGCCTCCAAGTGTTTGTGTGTTTTTCAGTTTTTCCTTGTGATTGATTTCTAATTTCATACCATCGTGGTCAGAGAAGATGCTTCATATTATTTCGATCTTCATAAATTTATTGCGACTTGTTTTGTGGTCTTGGGAACTGTTCCATGTGGACTTGAAAAGGATTTATATTCTGCTGTTGGAGGTGAAATGCTCTAAAATATCAATTAAATCCATTTGGTCTAGTGTGTCATTTAAGGCTCTTGTTTCTGTGTTGATTTTCTGTCTGGAGGATCTATCCATTGGTGTCAATAAGATGTTAAAGTCCCTTACCATGATTGTGTTACTGTGTATTTCTGCCTTTATGCCATTCAATATTTGTTTTATATATTTAAGTGGCCCTATGTTGGGTGCATAGATGTTTATTAGGGTTATGTTCTTCTGTTGGATTGATCCCTTTATCATTATGTAATGTCCTTTTTTGTCTTTTAGTATAGTCTTCATTTTAAAGTCTATTTTGTTCAATGTAAGTATTGCTACCCCAGCTTTTTCTCGTTAGCATCTGTGTAAAAGCTTCTTCCATTCCACTACTTTCAGTGTATGTGTGTCTTTTGATCTGAGATGGGTCTCTTGAAGACAGCATATGCATGGGTCTTGTTTTCTTATCCATTTAGCTACACTATGTGTTTTGATTGGCACATTTAATCCATTTACATTTAAAATGACTATTGATAGGTACACAGTAATTGCCATTTTATTATTAATACTTTTGATCTTCATTGGTTTATTTATCCCCCCCCCTTTTTTTTTTTTTTTTTTTTGAGGGCAGTGTCACTGGCCCTTATATGTGGGACTGAACCGGGGCCCCTGGCTTCCAAGCCAGCGCTTAACCACCGGGCCTCTTGGCCGGCCCTTCTCCCTTTTTCTTAAAGAAGTCCTTTTAACATTTCTTGTAATACTGGCTTGGTGGTAATGAATTCCTATAGCTTTCTCTTGTCTGGGAAGCTTTTTATCTCTCCTTCAATTTTATGTTTGTTTTTGTTTGTTTGTTTGTTTTTTGTTGTTTTTTTTTGTTTTTTTAGGGCAGTGTCACTGGCCCTCATATGTGGGAACTGAACCGGGGCTGCTGGCGTCCCAAGCCAGCATCTCTCCTTCAATTTTAAATGATAGCCTTGCCGGATAGAGTAGAGTTGGTTGTAGGTACTTGTTTTTCATCACTTTGAATATTTCCTTACATTCCCTTCTGGTGGCAAAATTTCTGTTGAGAAATCAACTGATAGTCTTATGGGAGCACCCTTGTAAATAACTAGTGGTCTTTCTTTTGCTGCTTTTAGGGGTCTTTAATCTTTGCCACTTTAATTATCATGTGTCTTGGTGTGGGCCTGTTTGGGTTTATCATATTTGGGATCCTCTTTACTTCCTGGGCTACTATGTTTAATTCCTTTGCTAAGTTAGGAAAGTTTTCAGTCATTATTTTTTCAAAAAGTTTCTCAATCCCTTGCTTTCTCCCTTCTCCTTCTGGCACTCCTATGACGTGAATGTTGTTATGCTTGATGTGTCCGAAAGGTTGTGCAAACTGTCTTCATTTTTAAAATCCTGTTTTCTTTTTGTTGTTCTAATTGAGTGTTTTATACTATCTTGCCTTCTAAATCCCTGATTTGATCTTCTGCTTCATCTAATCTGTTGCTGATTCCTTCTAGTGCACTCTTCATTTAAGCTATTGTGTTTTTTATTTCTGACTGGTTCATTTTTATGGTCTCTGTCCTTTTTTATGCTTGCTATCTCTTTGGTGAAGTTCTTGACTAAGTTCCTTAAGCATTCTTATAAATGGTGTTTTAAACTCTTTCTTTGGTTGATTGGTTGCCTCTATTTCATTTAATTCTGTTTCTGGAGGTTTCTCCTGTTCTTTTATTTGGGACATGTTTCTTTTTTCCCTCATTCTTTCTCCCTTTCTGTGTTTGCTTCTGTGTATTAGGTAGATCTCCTATGTTTCTCAGTCTTTGCTGGGTGATCTTATTTAGTGTTTGTCCTGTGTGGTCCAGTGGTGCAGTTTTCCTAATCACCTGTGTGTTTGTTCCAGAAGTGTTCCTTGTGTGTTTTGTGTGTTTTCTCCTGTTGTAGTTGAGCCTTGATGGCTTTTGGTGTATCAGTGGGAGGGACTGATTCTCAGGCTGAATGGCTGTGTGGATTGGCTATGCCCACAGTGTATCAGCTGCTGTGTGGGTCTGACCCCTCAGAGAGGATTCACCCCAGCTGGTCCTTGTGCCTGTTGAGACTGCCCTTTGGGTGTGCTACTTGGGCTAACTGGGTAGTACTCTGGTGTGATCTGAAGCTGGCCTCTGGGTATGTTGTTTCTGGTGTCTCTTGGGAGGGGCTTCTGTACAGGACAATGTCAGCCTTGTCTGTGACCTGCCCAGGGCAGGAGTCACAAAGCTATGTAGTGGTTGCTGCCTATGCTGGACCTGGAATTATGTGGGGGAGGCCATGCTGTGAACTGAGGCCAGCTGCCATGAGTATCAGGCCTAGGGCAGTTTTGCAAAGGCCCAGAGCCCTTTTAGGGCTTTTGCTACCTGCTGGCTACCCATAAGTCTCAGCTGTTGAAAGAGCCTCCTTATGTGCATGGGCCAGGCTGGCTGACCTGGTGTTGAGAGTGTCCCTGGTTGATGCAGCAACTAGTTGGATGTGGAGGGGTCCCAGGGTGTCACGAGGCATGGCCAGTGGTTTTTACAGAATTATTGCAGATTCGGTTCTTGCACACGTACCTGGCCTGTGACCACTTTGCAAACACCCAGAAAAAACCGTGGACAGCCACTGCTTACCTCAGGCTTGCAGGTCCCCAAAGCTGCCCAAGAGAGGCTACAGCTCAAGTTGTGGATTGCTGTTCACCACTTAAAGTTCCCCATGCCATCACAGGCCATCCACTGCTATAAAAGGCTTTTGCAGCTTGTGGGGTGGGACTGGCCACCCTTCCTTTCCTTTCCCTTCCCTTCCCTTCCCTTCCCTTCCCTTCCCTTCCCTTCCCTTCCCTTCCCTTCCCTTCCCTTCCCTTCCCTTCCCTCATATTCTGTACTCCTATGGGACAAAACCATTCACACCTCTCTCTTACAACTTTGCTCTTGTGATGTTTATTCTGTTGAGAAAGGCCTCTCCTCCTTTTCTCATCTGGACAGCCTCTATTCATCTTTCAAGGCCAATGTCACATGTCACCTCTATAAAACAAGCTTAATTCTCCTAATAAGAGTTACATCCCCTCTGTTTCTATGAAACTTTATTCCTTCCTTTATTCTTGTGCTTTCTCATATTATGTTTTTATGTGATGGTTTCTCCTACATTATTTTTCAAGTAGGTGATGAGTATAAATGCTTCTTTGAGATCTCTGAAACAACTTCAACATGATATAAAAAAAATCTGTGATTTAAAAAATGGTTACAGAGTGATAAGTTACTATAATATTACCATTATACATATACAGTGCTGTAATATTACCTAATTATTATATACCTTCATAATTAAAGAGAATGCTGAATTTGAGTTAGAGGTAGCATATAAATAAAGATTTAATTTTTCCTATTCAAATTCACACCTGTTTTGTTATAGTACACCATGTTATAGAGTGTAAAGAAGGGAAGAAAGCAACAAAAGAATTCTTAGGCATTCTGATGTTTTAAAGCTGAGCAGAGGTGATATAAAGGATGCTGAGAAGAAATGGTTAGAGAGGTAGAAAGGGAACCAGGAGAGAGATTAATTAAGCTGAAGAGTGGGAGCATCCACATTTAAGGGAAGAGGCCAGGAGAAATTAGTTTTAAAAAGAGTCTATAGGATTCGATCAGCAGAAACCTTTGCTTGAATGATTTCTGACTTTTATGGCAGCCATTACCCTTATATAGGTTTGGGAGGAGTAAGTTAGTTTTTTCCTCTGGCTCATCAGACCATCAAGTTTGGATTCATAGAGCTTAGACACCAAATCCTATAACACAAAAGATAACCTTGAAGCCTTTACTGGTCATAAAAATACCAGCTTCATAAAATGATTAAAAGTGATAATGTTCAGCCTATAAATTAATCAGGGGGAATAGGGACATAAATTTTAGCAACTTTGTGTCATTATGAGTTTGTATAAAGGATTTTGTTAGAAGAAATAGACTTAAGACCACGTGACACGTGAACTATGTTTCTAGATAAGGAGATGGCTGGGCAAATGACTCTTTGTTTAATCACCTGTTCTATTTTTTATGATTTAATATATGAATCTCTTTTACATCATTGCATTTTAGATTTGATTGATTTTGGTTTTTAATTGTTAAATATGGATTGATTAGACTTAGTTTTATGGGAATATAATTAGATGTAAATTAGGCTTTGGTAAAATTTAAATTGAAAATATATTAGGCAAATTCCTTAGCTTTTTCTTTTGCCTCAGTTTCTTCATTTGTAAAATTAAAGCATTAGAGTAGATGACCTTGAATGTCCTTATGAGGTATCATAGTTGACTACAGTTTTATGTATAGGATATTACTATGTAGTCAAATTTTTCATTTTCAAGTGATTATTTTGGCTTTTGAAAGCATATGAGGAATCCCTTCATTTATGACTACTTGTATCCATTATCTAGACATTGTATTCATATAGATGGGGGGCTGGTAATCACATCAGTCCTAACATGGAAAATGATGTCTTCCTTTCCAGTAACCAAATTTTAAACATGAAGGATGGCAGGCTGTAAGCAACCAGTACTGTCTGTCTGACTTACCTATAATGAATTATTGCAAACCCATATTAATTTTTAGCGTTGCTTCAAATCTTGACAAAATGTAATGCCATAGGGTCTGTCAGATTACATGGCCTAAGAAGTAGAAATGATTGCTGGCAGTCTGGTAACAGTGCTGCAGAGTTCTTTCCTGTCATCACCCCACAAAGCTGTCGGCTTTTCATTTCATTTAGCGAATTGGTCAGAGAATGGGATATGTTACCTTTAAAACTTGAAAAGGCATCCTAGGTGTTATTCTTCTTTCTTTTTTTAAAAGATTTTATTGGGGGAGTTGGGGGTGGGGGACAGTGTTGGGGAATTGGGGAAGGGGACCAGCCAAGCTGTTGTTCTTCAATCTTCGTTGTGGAGGGCGCCAGGCACCATCTGGCTGCCCGTCTGCAGCTCATGGCCTCTAAACTCAAGGTGCTGTGTTCAATCTTAGTTGTGGGTGGGCGAGCCACCATCTCCTTTGGGAGTCAAACCAGCAGCCTTGTTGTTAAGAGTGTATGCTCTATCCACTGAGCTATCCTGGCGGCAGCTCAGGTCAAAGTGCCGAGTTCAGTCTTAGTTGCGGGTGGGTGTAGCTCACCATCTACAGGCAATCTTGTTGTTACACTGTCTGAGCCATCCTGCCACCTTTTGGAAGCTCAGCAACAGCTCAGCTTGGGCACAATATCACTTGTCCATGTGGGAATCAAACTGGCAGCCCTGTTGCTCAGAGCTCACTCTCTTAAGCCAACTCTTAACCAACTGAGCCACTCGAATGGCTCTATTCTTCTTTCTTAGTGGTGGGAATTCCAAGATGTAATAATTTGTGTTTTAATTTAGAGGGGATGTTCTGGCATACCCCAGACCACTCGATGCCTTAAAATGTCACTGTTCAGTGGTATCCCTGAATGTTTTATCTTTCACTTTCTGGAGCACATGTGTCTTTCCAAAATCGCCCACATACTTGCCAATTCTTGCTCATCTGGTCTGATTAACACGATGTCATCATTATAGTGCGATGTTTTGTGAAATGTCCCTTTGATTCATTTGGATTCTATTATGACAGAGGGTATGGCATAGCCTTAGGACAAGAATCAATGTGTATGGTACATTTCATGTGAATATGAACTACATCCGATCCTCTTACCTGATACGAGTGGAAAAGATCATATTTGCCAGATTAATGGCTGCATAGCTTGTTCCAGAAGCTATATTAATCTGTTAGAGTAAATACACCACATCTGGCTCAGTAGCTGAAATTGGTTAGGTTTGTGAGAGTCAAATGTCATATACAGGATCCATCTGGTTTTGTATAATTCAGTAGGGCTATGATGAATTTAAATGGTGATGGTGATCATTATCTCTGCATTCTTTAGATCTATAAAGGTTGCACTAACCAATGCCACTACTGCCAAGATGATATATTATTTTTAGTTGTGAAAGGGATGTTTTAGAGATCATCATTGGGCTTTCTCTACTATTATAGCTCTATATGCCAAAAACCAAATGTAAAGTTTCTTCTGACCATCAAGCATGTCTAGTCCAATTATACATTTAGAGAGCAAGGCAATGACCACCATGGACCTAGTGGACCTGCTTTAAGCCAGACTTGGGTCCCATACATCTCCACTCTAATGGGAGCCCATGATGATTCTTTAGGCCTCTGCTTTATCAATGTGATTGGACCCTGTGTCCAAAAATACTCAAAAAGTATGGGTGTTTTTATTTTTTTTTTCAAGTTTATGGTTATCTGAGTAAATGGCTATAGGTCCTTTGAAGCAAGGACTACCATATTCACTTGCTGTGCCATTGCAAGTTTCTTTCTTAAAGGGACCCAGCATCTCTTTTAGTCATTGGATTTTCCATGTGAGAACTGACTCGGGTCTATGAACCAGGCCTTTTGCTGGGAAAGCTGCCCTATGTGTCTTGATTTTCCATTCTTGATTTATTTTTGTTATATTAATTAAGACATATACTTGTTTGCTGCCCATCTCTTTCCTTTAGGGATGCCATATTCTTTGAACCTTCTGCATAGCTCCTTGTGAGTGATTGTCCATTCATAATGGTAATAGCCCCCAACTTGCTTCTGATGGTCTCTGCACTATCACCACTTGGCCTCTATTATCATCCCTATCATTCCTACTGTACGCTATCATCTCTATTGCTTTTAGGGTGAAAGGTTTTACAATCTCTCAAATAGTCATGGCCTACAGAGAAGAGTCACCACTGAGATTGTCAGTAATTCTGGTGCCCCTCTAACCAGAACATTCCTTATCATGTTCTTTCCACAGTTTCATGGTGTATAGTCCGTTGGTGGGTTCTCCAACCTTAGGTAGTCTATCCACTCTAGAATGACCATTTCCCTGAACCTGTTAATTCTTTCTTCTACATCTGCCATGACAGTCCTGGCATTTCTACTTTACCTTGTGTGGACCAGGGCCTTATCATAGACTTCTGACAGCCATCTAGGAGTATGTTTGCTCTGTTGCCAGGTCCTTGTCAGGGTGTTAAATCCTGTGTCATGGGAGAATGTCTCCATATCACCAGACTGTCCGTATGAAAATTTATGCTTTACAGTCTGTTTATCCATTACTGTCAGATTCTAGTCCTACTTTCCTGGTTCCCATGGGTATATGTTTTCTAGGCCCTGTAACTTTGTCAGCATAGTTTTCCTTTTTTCCCTCAATAGGCCCAGAACATTCTTGGCTGGGTTATGTTGTGACTTGACCCTTTAATTGGTTTGTTAGCCAGAGATAGACATGGGGGTGGATCCTGAGAAGGGCATGTGCTGTCTTTCAAGGCAGAGGCTCTGAATCATCTCTGAATCATCACTAGCCCTTAACACAAGTCAATTGGCTGCTTGTGTAGGTCCACAAGATTTTGTGAAAACTAAGGAATCCAAGTTTTTGAATGCATCAATCCAAATGTTCCCAGTTCAGGTTTCATGGTCCTAATCCTTCCTCATCAAGGCTCTGACCTTGGAATAGCAGAACTACTGGGGCTGAAAATTCAGCATTTTCTGGAAATATGCTGCCTCATAATTAAATATTGGGTCTGATACTTAGCTTTTCTTGCTCTTTGGTGGCAAAAGATTAGATAAAGCTCTAATCTAATAATAATTTATATGCTGCCAAGGAGGCCCTCTGGCTTTCATTCGTTGTCTTAACTAATGGTTAATTAATTATCTTTAGCCTTTCATTATAATCTCCATTAGTAAGTCCTCCAGACTTCTCAAACACCTGAGATACTGCCCACAACAATGCATTGCATTCTCTTCCACCAGTTTGCCATTATTGAAAGTTATAGCAATTGGACTGTTATAGCATCCTAGGGGCTATCAGTAATCCACCTAGCCACAGTGACATGGCTTTCATTACCAGTTGGTCAACTGGTGATCCAGCTCCTACATTCCATTTTAGATTCTGCTTCCTAGAGTTACCCTTGGTACTAAGCCTCTTAGATAAAATCTCATGGGAAAAAAAAAGGACTCTAAGATAGACATGTGTGTTCAGAAAATATACTGGTTAGTGTTCTTGAACACAAGATATATAAAGGAATAAAGGAAGCAGGATTTGGCAAAAGGAGAGATTGAATTGCAATGAAGTTACAAGAGAGGCCTCAGCGAATCTTATAAGGAGCTCTGGAACTGAGATAGTCTTTGAGAGCTGTCCCAATTTGAGGCAGGGAGGCCAAACTTATATCCCCACATTAACCAGCCACTAAATGAAGGTTACATTAAGGATAGAGTGAAACTTTGAGCAGGTGGTTTTCTTCTATCAGGCAATTTCCAGAAGGAAACCGGATTTTAGAAGTCAATAGCCAACATCCTGGCAAATAGAGAAATAACATATCATGGTTCTGGAGAGGGATCTTGGCAACATACCACAACATTCACTACAGATGTCATAGGAAGTGGTGCTTTAGCATTCTTTAAATTTTTCTCTGATTTGTGTTATTTTCTTTTAGTACTATTTAAAAAAAATGCATGTTCTTATTTACAAAAAAATAACTTGAATCTCTACATAAAAAATCCAAAGCACATAAGTGCTTCAATTTTTTAAAAATTTCTAACCATTTGTTTCTAATTCATTTATTCTTAATTTTTTGATATTTTTAATTTACCTCTTTTTAACTTTTACTAAATTATAAGGGTGACATTGGTTAGTAAAATTACACAGATTTCAAGTGTACATTACTATAATACACCATGTATATATGGCATTCTATATTCACCACCCAGAGTCCATTCTCCTTCAATCACAATATATTTGACCCCCTTTACCACCGTTGTCTGTGTCTATAAGTTTTTGTTTCTTTGTTGATTTCAGATTTATATCCCATAGGTGAGTGAAATGTATGGTTCCAGATTTTTTCTGTCTGATTTATTTCGTTTAGCCTGATAATCTCAAGATCATACATGTTGCCGCAAATGACAGTATTTCACCTTTTCTTATGGCTGAGTAATATTCCATTGTATATATGAACCTTTTCTTTATCCAATCACCTATCTAAGGACATGTAAGTTGTTTTCATGTTTTGGCCACCATTTATGCTGCAATCAACACGAGGATATATATACGCGTATATCTTTACAGATGAATGTTTTCAGATTTTGGGGGTAGATATTTAGAAGAGGAATTGCTGGGTTGTATGGTAATTCTATTCTTAGTTTTTTTAGGAACCTCCGTACTGTTTTCCATAGTTCCTGTACCAAACTTACATTCCAACCAGCAGTGTATGAGGGTTCCTTTTTTTTCTACAGCCTCTTCTTATTATTTGTCTTGTTGATGATATCCATCCTAACAGGTGTGAGGTGGTATCTCATTGTGGTTTCAATTTGCATTTCCCTAATAGCTAGTGAAGTTGAGCATTTTTTCATATATCTGTTGGCCATTTGTATGTCTTCTCAGGAGAAGTGTCTGTTCAGATCCTCTGTCCATTTTTTAAGTGGATTGTTCTTTGTTGTTGAGTTGTATGAATTTTTGTGTATTTTGGACATTAGCCCCTTGTCGGAGGCATTGTTTGCAAATATCTTCTCCCATTTGGTTGGTTGCCTCTTTGTTTTGTTGATGCCTTCTTTTGCTATGTAGAAGTTTTTTAGCTTGATATAGTCCCATTCATTCCTTTTTGGCTTTTACTTCCTTTGCCTTTGAGGTTAAATTCATATAATCCCCTCTAGACCCAAGTTTCATAAGTTTAGTATCTATGTTTTCTTCTATTCAATTTATTGTTTCAGGTCTTATGTTTAGGTCTTTGATCCATTTTGAGCCAATTTTGGTATATGGTGACAGCAGTCTAGTTTTATTCCATTGCATGTGACTTTCCAATTTTCCCAGCATCATTTCTTGAAGAGGCTTTGTGTTTTTCATGTTGTTTTTGGTTTCTTTGTTGAAAATTATCTGCTCATATACAGAGGGTGTCAAAAAAACCTGTATATACATTTTAAGAAAGGAAAACACTGTTAAACTTGTAATATGCAATATATACTGATCGCAGAAGATGAATGCAAGCCACATTTGACTTCTGCAACTACATGAGATGCTGGAAGTGGTTACCATCAGTGTTCAGACACTTCTGATTACAGAGAACTACCGCTTTTGAGCAACATTGACCAAAGTGTCCACTTGTATTTACATTTCTTTTGGCAGTCCCGGTATATGTGGATTTATTTGTGTGTTCTCAATTCTATGCTATTGGTCTGTATGTCTGGTTTTTTTGTTTTGTTTTGTTTATTTTTTTTTTATTTTTTTATTTTTTTTGCTAATGCAATGCTGTTTTGATTATTTTCACTTTGTAGTACGAATTGAAGCCAGGGAGTGTGATACCTCCAGCCTTGTCTTTTTCCTTAAAATTGTTTAGGTTATTCAGGATCTTTTGTAATTCCATCCAAATATGATGATTTTTTATTTTATTTCTTTAAAAAGTGCCATTGGGATTTTGATGGGGATTGCATTAAATCTGTATATTGCTTTGGGTAATATGGTCATTTTAACTATGTTGATTCTTCCAATCCATGAACATGGAACATCTTTCCATTTCTTTTTGTCTTCTTCAAATTCTTTTAATAATGTCTTGTAGTTTTAGTATGTAAGTCCTTCATATCCTTTGTTAAGTTTTTTTCCTAGATATTTTATTCTTTTGGTGAAATTGAAAAAGGAATTTTTTTTTCATATTTTTTCCTGAAATTTCATTGTTAGTATATAAGAATGCAATGGATTTTGTGTACAGCATTTCTGCTGTATTTGTTCATTGTTTCTAATAGCTTTTTGGTGGAGCTTTTAGGGTTTTCTTTATAAAGAATCATGTCATCTGCAAAAAGTGACAGTTTAACTTCTTCATTCATAATTTGGATGCTTTTTATTTCTTTCTCTTGACTGATTGCTCTGGCTAGGACCTCCAATACTCTGTTGCATAGCAATAGTAACGGGGCATTCCTGTCTTGTTCCTGATTTTAGAGGAAAAGCTTTCAAGTTTTCACCATTAAGTATGATATTAGCTGAGGGTTTGTCATATATAGCCTTTATTATGTTGAGGTCCTTTCCTCCTATACTCATTTTATTAAGTGTTTTAATCATAAATGGATGTTGTATCTTGTCAAATATTTTTTTCTGCATGTATTGATATAATCATAGGTTTTTAATCTTATTTTATTTATGTGGTATATCACATTGACTAATTTGTGTATATTGAACCATCCTTCTGCCCCTGGAATGAACCCCACTTGATCATGATATATAATCTTTTTAACATATTGTTGTATTTGATTCACTAGAAGTTTGTTTAGGAATTTTGCATCTGTATTTATCAGAGATATTCTGTAGTTTGTTGTTTGTGTGTTTGCTACCATTACCCAGTTTTGGTATCAGGGTAATGTTTGTCTCATAAAATGAGTTAAGAAGTGTTGTCTCTTCAATTTTTTGAAAGAGTTTCAAAGGTCACATACTAAATCATCTTTGAATGTTTGGTAGAATTCACCAGTGAAGCCATCTGGTCCTGGATTTTTGCTTTTGGGGAGGTTTTGAATGATTGTTTAATTTTCTTACCGTTGATTGGTCTATTTAGATTTTCCAGTTCTTTGTGAGTTGTCTAGGAAGCTATATATTTCTAAAAACTTGTGCATTTCTAGGTTATTGCATTTGGTGGCATATAGTCCTTCATAATATCCTTATATGACCCTATATATTTCTGTGGCAGCCATTGTAACTTCTCTTTCATTTCTTTTTTTTTCTGTCTTTTCTCTTTTTTCTCTAGTGAGACTAGCCAAGGGTTTATCAATTTTATAAATCTTTTCACAGAACCAGCTCTTTGTTGCATTAATTCTTTTTCCATTGTCTTTCGTGCTCTGTTTCATTTAATTCTGCTTTAATTTTTTATTATTTCCTTCCTTCTGTTGACTCTGGGTTTCATTTGTTCTTGTTTTTGTAGTTTTTTAAGATGTAATGTTAGGTTGTTTGGGATTTTTCTTGTTTTTGAGATAGACCTGTAATTATAAAAATTTCACTCTGAATAGTGCTTTTGCTGTATCCCAATCATTTTGATACGATGTATTTTTATTTATATTTGTTAGTATATATCTTTTGATATCTCTGTTTATTTCTACATTGATCCCATAATTTTCAGTAGCATTTTGTTTACTCTCCATGTATTTGTAGTTTTTCCTGCTTTCTTTTAGTTGTTGATCTCCAATTTCAAAGCATTGTGATCAGATAATGTTTTGTATTTTTCAATCTTCTTAAATTTCCTGAAGTTAGTTTTATTTCTCCTTGAGAATGTTCCATGTGCTCTAGAGGAAAATGTACAATTTGGTATTTTGGGATGAAAAACTCCATAAATGCTGATTATGTCCACTTGATCTAATGTGTCATTTAAGGCTGATTTTTCCTTATTGATTTTCTGTTTGGATGATCTATCTATAGATGTCAATGGGGTATTTAGTTTCCCTACTATAATTGTGTTTTTGTCAGTTTCTCCCCTTAGTTCTCTTAGTAGTTGCTTTATATATTTTGGTGCTCCCTGATTGGGAGCACATGTGTTGATGTGTTATGTCTTCTTTTTGTATTGTCCCCATCATTATGAAATGTCCATCTTTGTCCCTTGTTACATTTTTTAATTCTGAAGCCTGTTTCATCAGATATAAGCATGAATACACCCACTTTTCTCCAGATGCCATTTGCTTGGAGTATCATTTTCTACCTTTACATGTTGAGTCTATATTTGTTTTTGTAGCTGAGATGTATCTCTTGGAGGCAGCATATGGTTGGGTTTTTTTTTTTTTTTATCCAGTCTGATACTCTGCCACTTTATTTGTAAGTTCAGTCCATTTACGTTTAGGGTGATTATTGACATATGAGGATTACCTACAGCCATTTTATCTTTTGTTTTCTGGTAGCTTGGTGTCTCCATTGTTTCTTTGTCTTTTTGTTTCTGTCATTTTAGTTTGGTGGAATTTTATGATTGCTTCCTGGGTTTCCTCTTTTTTTTAATGTTTGGTGTCTCCATTGTAGATCTTTTTTGAGTGGTTACCATTAAGTTTATGTAAAAGAAAGTTTCATATATACAGTAATCCTTTCACATCAGCCTGCCTCTTACCTCCATTCCCTTTTGTAAAATCAAACCTTTACTCTCTTTCCTTTTATGTTTCTCTAATTATCACTCTTTATGCTGTGAGTTCACTTCTGAGTTCACTAGCAAATTGTCTTCTCATTTTTTATGTTTGAATTTATGTTTTGGTGTGTATTGCTCTATTCTGTGTAGGGGTTCCCATTTTCTGCTTCTGTTTATCTGTTAGTAATTTTACTCATAGTTTTGTATCCTTTTGCCTTTTTGTTTCGGGTAGAATAACCTCCTTCAGTGTTTCCTGTAAGGCAGGTCTTGTGATGGAAAATTCCCTCAGTTTCTGTATATCTGGAAAGGTTTTTATTCCTCCTTCATATCTAAAGGATAACTTTGCTGGATATACTATTCTTGACTGGTAATTTCTCTTTTTCAATAGTCTGAATATTTGATTCCACTCCCTGCGTGCTTGTAGAGTTTCTGCTGAAAAATCGGATAGTATTCTAATGGGATTTCCTTTGTAGGTTACTGTCTTCTTTTCCCTGGCTGCCTTGAAAATTCTTTCTTGTCATTAATTTTTGACAGCTTCGATATAATGTGCTTTGGAGAAGGCCTGTTAGGACTGAGGTAATTAGGTGTTCTGTTTGCTTGGATTTGAGAATTCAATTTTTCTCAGAGGTTTGGGAAGTTAGTATTGACTATTTATTTGAATGGGTTCTCTGTGCCCTTTTCCCTCTGTTCTACTTCTGATACACCCATTATTCTTATATTGCTCTTTCTGATGGAGTTAGATAGTTTTTGTGGATTTCTTTCCTTTCTTTTAACTCTCAAGTCTCTTTCTTCTTTCACCTGTATCATTTCCAGATATCTATCTTCGATATCACTAATTCTTTCCTCCATCTGGCAAGCTCTATTTTCTAAGCTTGCTATTTCATTTGTCTCATCTTTTATTGAGTTCTTCAGCTCTAGAATTTCTATTTTGTTCTTTTTAAAAATTTCAATCTCTTTGTTAAAATATTCATTTTGTTTGTTGATTTTATTTCTGAGTTCATTTAACTACCTATCTGAGTTTTCTTGTACCTTGTTGAGTTTTTTCATAACCACAGTCTTGAATCCTCTGTCATTTAAGTCACACACTTCCATGTCTTTAAGTTTATTTTTTTGAGATTTTTTTACTTTCTGAGCTGCCTTTTTATGTTGATTATTCATGGCAATTAATGGATTATTTCCCTTCCTGGACATCTATTGGAGTGAATTCTGCAGCAGGTTGATATGAATAGGTCTTTCTTTTGTTTTCCAGTAGGTAGCACTAGAGCATTTTATTTTCTCTCACCCTGTTTTGGCTTCTCACATAGTGGGAGATATCCTGGGGAGGTATCTCCTCTGTGACCAGGTTGCCTCAGTCTCCGGGCACGATCCCCATGGGAACATTTGGTAGTCAATGGAGTTCTGAGCCCATGAAATCCCATTGTTGCTCCTGCAGCCAGATGCAGCTCTATGAGCCTCATTCACCCTGGGTGTCTTCTCTGGGATCAGTCAGGAAAGGTGGGATGGGGTGGTCTGGTAAATGTGGCTAGTATGTTTGTGACTTTGTTCTTCTCTGAGTAATAGTGATTGCCAGACCACAGCATCCTCACCCCTATTGCTCCTCCCTTGTCACTAGAATTAGCTGTAGAGTTCATCTACCACTCAGGAACTGTTTCTCCAATTCTCAGTGCTGTAGATATTCTGTATAATCCAACACTGCTGTCATTTTTTTCTGGGGCATGCTGCTAGTACTGGGAGTGTGTGGGTGAGTCAAGCTCTGGGAGTGTGGAATGAGGCAGCCAGGCTCTGTGGCTTTGTTTTTTCACTAGAAATGAGGGCTGTTAGATTGCACTTCTGTATTTGGTCTTTGTCCCAATCGTTGGGTTAAGCCATATAATATGTTGATTCCTCAGGCAGGATGGCTGGGACCACAGAGAGTGTACCTGCAATCTCAATCCTTCAGCTCTTGGTTGCATCCCACAGCCCCTATCTCTGCAATCACAACTGTTCAACTTGTTGTAACTTCAAGAGAGGAGATCAATGAGCACCCCTCATGCTACCATGTTTTCTAATCTCAAAAAGTACAATTCTGTCTAATTTATTTTAAAATTAACTTTTCCTCAAGGTTTAAAGTAATTAGAGAAATTGATATGGTTTTGGAATATCTTAAGTAAGTTAGCAGAAAAGTCAGTGTCAGTGTCAGAAAACACTGGTTTCTTAGAACCTACCATATTTCTTGCTTAAAAATTCTATGGTATGCTACCCAGATTCCTCTCCAGGGGGACTCCTCCCACGCCCCATTCTGAACCGAGGCATGCTTTGTCCCAGCTACTAAGATTGTTGGTTGCTATAGCTTACATGTGAATTCCCTCTACAGGAATTGCCCTTGGCCAAAGGAAGCCACTTTGCCTACAGTTGCACCCTGTCTTCAGTTCCATGGTACCCCTCATCCGCGTACCATGTCTCAATTCAGGACAACTTTGAAGGACCATTGAAGCTAAAGTTTACCATAGGAAAAGGTAAGTCTTCTGTTGTAATTATCTCATAGTTCATTCTTTCCCTTGGTCCAATTCTACTTTCCTTTTTTCCTTACATGTATTGTGCCTAAGAGCATTCCCCAGTAAATTTCCTGCAGGCAAATATCCATTTAAAATCTGTTTATAGAAAACCCATCCTAAGAAAATATCCTTTTTGTAATGATTTTGAGAAAAAGGGAAATCATTTTCCTAAATAATTATAATAAAACAAAGTAGATACATAATATATTGTGTTCTAAAATTTAATTTTCATAGATAGGAGTTACATTTCCTATTAAGCATATGAATAAGAAAATATATTTAATTTTATTAGTCTGACTAAATTTTTAGTGCCTATTCTCCAATTGTAATTAGCAGTTTGTTGCTGATAATCAGAAGATTTCAACTACTCTTCTTTTTGTCTTCGTATATAGTTCCAGATAATAACTCAGGGAATGCTCTTTCACTAAAATGAGTTTTGTCAGAAAGAGTGGGGAAAAGGCATTGGAAAAATTTTGAGGGAACTATACCATTGCCAACCCTAAGAAACATGACAGAAATAAAAGAAAATAATGTTCTCAGAAACAAAATTGGAGTTACCGTGGCAAATAAATTTAATGTCCCTGAGCAACACTTGTCCTTTTTATAAAACAGACAATGCTGACACCTTTAACACAAACCTTGACTTAATGTTCATTCAGCCTAGACTTTATTTAAAAGCATTTTGATGTCACATTATAGATTTCTGTTGTAGGCAACAGAGCTCAGTAAATGTGAAGAGAACACTTCTTAGGGAACAGCATTTAAAATTCTGGATAAGATACAAAAAAACAACACATATTTTTAAATGCTTGGCTAATGCATGAGCTGAAGGAAAATCTTTGGAGACCAAAATGAGAAAGCATGAATCTAGAGATGGAAACAAATACAGTACTAAGCATTTGCTGGGAGGGAAAAGAAAGGTTTCTGCACTGCCTTAGGTGACCTATTTGGTTTGTTCAGGTTATATGCATATGGAAAGGCAACAAAGCTTGAGGACTAAAAATGTTGCAAGGTCACATCAGAGCACTATACAAAGTCTGCTCTGCTGTCAGAGGGCACTAAAGCAACTTCTTCCTGGATTGCTTAGCCTAATGTGCCTGCCAGACTCAGGGTACATGTGTTAAGATCCCTGAATGGTCACTAAATGAGGGACAGGCGCCTCCTGCCTTTCCCCCAGAACCTTTCCTTACCATATGCAAAAATCAATTCTAGACAGCAAAGGGATTTCACTGTGAAAGGCAAATTTTTAATACTTTCAGAAGTAAATATGTTATCACTGCATAGGAATGGATTCTTTATTTTTTTAATTTTATTTTTTTATATTAGTTTCAGGTGTACAAAGCAACATAATTATTAGACATTTACACCCCTCACAAAGTGATAACCACCCCCGAAGTCTACTACCCCATGACACCTTATATAGCTGTTACAATACCATTGACTATATTTGGATAGGATTGGATTCTTAATCCATACATCAAAACCATAAAACAGGAAGAAAAGTGATAAATATTATCACATTAATTTGTCAAAAGACCTCCCAAAACAGAGGAAATGTCCAGTCACAAACTAGGAGAAGATATTTGCAATATACTTAATTGATAAAGTATAGTGTCCAGACATAAAAAAACCCAAAAAACTTTAAACCAATATGAAAAGACAAACAACTGACTGAAAAAGAAGATAAAGACATTAAGAGATATTTCACAGAAGAGGAAAAATAAATAGCCAATAAAGTTCTGTAAAGATGTTCAGCTTTATTAGTAATCAGGGATATGCCAACTTAAACAACAATGAGGTACAAATTACACCCCTTACACTGGTTAAAATTTAAAGGTATAGTAATACCAAGATTCTGTGAAGATGTGGTAAACTTCACAATCACTTCAGAAAACACCTCGATATAATCCAATGAAGTTGATATACTTCATATACTTTTACAACCCATCAATTTCATATATGTACTTTATAATGTTTTATAATTATAAGTCACTGTGTGCTTGGAATAACCTGATTTATGCCAGTTTTCCTAGGATAATTTTTAATAGCACCTCTTTTCTCTTCCAAAATTTTTCTCGTTTGATGATAACATTTATGGTTAATGAATCCTTATTATTGGGAATTAGGTTTTGGCAATTTCTTATTCTTCTATTTTCCGTTATTCTTTTTCCTTCTGAAAAATATGCAGGCAGTACAAGGAACTTAGATCCAATTTTTAGTTTGGGTACAACATTGATAAGGTATACATGGCACTGTTGTGGGATCTGCTTAAGTCAGGCTGATACTAAAGAACCCCCGACAGACAGGACCTGATGGCTAGGAGATCATCTGATCCAATCTTTCTACTTCTTTATTCATCTCTTGGGAGCCATATAAATCTTTTTCTGTTTCTCTCAACATCCTAAAAATACTTTTTTTTCCCTGAGAGACATAATTTTTTTCCAGATATCTTCAGAAATATTTTTAAACAGAAGTATTTCTAGAGAACACGATCATATCCACATCTAAATCACTTTAAAACATCCTTCAGAATCTCCTGAAAATTTTCTATCTACCTCCTTATAAAAATAATCCAGTTTTACATGAAACAAAGCATTCTTGAAACAAGTAAAAAATTATAGTAGTCTTATTTCTTTTTATTGTCATTATGGATTTTAAATTATTGTTGCAATCATTGTTTCTATATTTTTTACTTTGAGTGCATGTCTTTTTCAACCATCATCTATAGAGTTTCTGCTCAAATTTAACATAATACTATATGAAGAAATAGATTCTGAATAAATTGGGGATTGACAAAATCTAAATAGTGTCACCTTGTAATATTGTTCTTGGAAAAGTCATGATGCATTTTTGCAACGAAAAACATAAAAAATACGTTGTGACTTTTCCGACAACCCAGTATTTTTGGGTGATGGCAGTTATCATGTCCTAGTAATTCATAATGTATTCAGCTCCTCCAAATAAACCCCATTTAACCATAACATTTTACCTTTAGTAAGTTCCTTCAATAGTCTCTTCCATCTTTCCATCCTCAAATACTTATTAAACTTGCAATTTATTAATGATAGAGAAATATACTGTGTGCTAATGATATAAACAGTGCTTCTTAGTGTTTGATATACCTTACTGTAATTTATCTGTCTTTTGGAAAGCACATTATTTTCCCATGTCCAAAGACATTTTAGAAAATAGAAACAGTGGCTGTGGCTGTTTGACAGAGGTTAAATTGTATAGCATACAAAATATGTCTATATATATTCTCCTGACAGTTTGTTAAACTAATTCTATGAGTGTTAGATAATCATTATATCTCTCTACCTTTTAATATTATGGTATAAAGGTCAGCTGAGCTAAATCCAGTTTACCAAATTGCTTAGTTGCACACCTTTCTATCTCAGAATAAAGAAAATTCTATTTGTAGACTATATAAAGCACTAACAGATAGAAGCTTAAAGAGATTCCTGATACAATGGCAGAGCAATGTCCCTGGAGGGTCAGAATTGTTCAGTTCAGGAGATCTTGGTGGCTTATATAATATAAGGCTATAATTTTATTGATAATTTTGCTCATGTCATAATCCAAGGGGGTTAAAAGGGGCTTTTTTATTTTTAAGAAATACAAGAATATTCTTTATGTCTTCATTGGAAAAATAATTTGTTTTGCAGCAACATTAATGAAACTACTTGAGAAACTACTTGAGAAAATTCCAAAAGAATTTTATAGCACAAACTTGGGAAGGTTTTTTCCCTTTCTTTTTTTGTGTGAAGAGAGAAAAAAAAAATCAATTATCTTTTTTTTTTTTTTTTTTTTAGAGGGAATTGTCACTGGCCCTCCTATGTGGGATCTGAACCAAGGCCACTGGTGTCCCAAGCCAACTCTTAACCAATGAACCATTCAGCTGGCCCTCAATTACCTTTTAAAAGTGTAAGTTACCCATTTAAAAAATGATCAGAAAAAAGAAAAGCATGTTGAAGAGCACTGATTGTCTTGAATCACATTTCTAAGGGCATAATATCAGTGACATGATTGCTTACCTTTGGTGTTATTATGCTATGGTACGAAATAATCAATGAATTCTGACTGTAATAAGCCATCAAAAGATTGTTTCCCATATCAAAATATCGACACACGCATCTTACTTACCTCTTGGTTCTTCCTTTGGGAGGCAAAATATGTGTGAATGCAAGTGTGACACTGGAAAAGACTTGGGCTGTTCTTACCTTTCAAGACTGAGCAGTTTTGTTTTCTTTTCTGCTAATTATAAGACACCTTCCAGTAACTTTTGCTTCTTTTTTGCCCAGTTTTATTGAGATATAATTGACACATAACACTCTTTATGTTTAAGCTGTACAACTTAAGGATTTGATATACATATATATTACAAAAGGGTTGCCATAATAATGTTAGTTAAGACATCTTCCACACCTCACATAGTTACAACTTTTATTTTTTTGGGGGGAGAGGGGGTGAGAACTTTTTTTAATGTTCTGTTTAAAATTTTTTAATTATTTATTATTTTTTCAGTTATAGTTGACATTCAATATTATTTTGTATTCGTTTCAGGTATACGGCATAGTGGTTAGATACTTGTATAATTAAAGCAGTGATTTCCCTGATTAGTCTGTACGTACCTGGCACTACATATAGTTGTTGCAACATTACTGACTGTATTCTCTAAGCTCTACTTTACATGACTATTTTTTAACTACTAATTTGCATTTCTTAATTCCTTCACATTTTTCACCCAGCCCCCCCAACCCCCTTCCATGTGGCAGCCATCAAAATGTTCGCTGTATCCATGAGTATGTTTCTGTTTTGTTTGTTTATTTCGGTCTTTAAATTCCACATATAAGTGAGATAATATGATATTTATTTTTCTCAGTCTGACCTATTTCACTTAGCATAATACCCCCTAAGTCCAACTATGTTGTCACAAATGGTAAGGTTTCATTCTTTTTTATGGCCAAGTATTGGGTTGTCGGAAAAGTCATGACATATTTTTTTCTATGTTTTTTGTTGCAAAAATGTGTCATGACTTTCTCAGACAACCCAATAAATATATATATCACATCTTATTTATCCAGTCATTTATTGATGGGCATTTGGGTTGCCCATTATCTTGGCTATTGTATATAGTGCTGCAATGAACATAGGGTGCATATATCTTTTCGAATTAGTGTTTTGGATTTTTTTTTCAGGTAAATACCCAGAAGGGGAATTTCTGGGACATAAAGGAGTTTTATTTTTAATTTTTTGAGGAACCTCCAAACTGTTTCCCATAGTGGCTGCACCGATTTGTAATCCTACCAACAATGTCATGGTTCCCTTTTATCCACGTCCTCTCCAAAACATTGTTTGTTGATTTATTGATAGTAGCCAACTTGAAAGGTTCAAGGTGATATCTCATTGTGGTTTTAATTTGTATTTTTCTGATGATTAATGATGTTGAACATCTTTTCATATGTCTATTGGCCATCTGTATGTCTTCTTTGGATAAATGTCTATTCAAGTCTTCTGCTCATTTTTCCATTGGATTGTTGTTGTTTTTTTATGTTAAATCATATGAGTTCTTTATAAATTTTAGATATGAACCCTTTATCAGAAGTCTCATTGGCAAAAATCTTCTTTCATTCGGTAGGCTGTCTTTTCATTTTGTTGATGGTTTTCTTTGTTGTGCAAAAGCTTTTTAGTGTAAAGTAGTCCCATTTATTTATTTTTTTCTTTGGTTTCCTTTTCCCAAAGAGATAGACTGGAAAAATATATCACTAAGAGCAATGTCAGAGAGTTTACTGCCTATATTTTCTTCTAGGAGTTTTATGGCTTTGGGTCTTAAATTTAAGTCTTTATATCCATTTTGAGTTTATTATATATGGTATGAGAAGATGATCCAGTCTCATTTTTATGCATGTGTCTGTCCAGTTTTCCCAACACCTTTTATTGAATAGACTGTCTTTACCCTACTGCATGTTCTTACCTCCTTTGTCATAGATTAAATGACCATTTAGGTGTGAGTTTGAGACCTTTTAAGTTCTATTCTTTTAGCAACTTTCAAATATATAATACAGTATTGTTAACAATATTCACCATGCTATACATTGCATCCCCAGAACTTATTCTTCTTATAACTAGCAGTTTGTACCCTTTGACTATTATCACCCAATCTCATCCCACCCCACCCCACCCCAGGCAACCACCAATCTACTCTCTGTTTCTAGCAGGTTTTTTTTTTTTTTAGATTCTACATATAAGTGAGACCACACAGTATTTGTCTTTGTCTGACTTATTTCACTACACAAAAAGCCCTATACTTTTGCTTTTGTAATTCATTTTTTTTCTAATAAAACATGGATACTGTGGGAATAGAATTCTGGATATTAACATGTTTTTCTGATTTCTTTCCCATTCAATTAATCTATTATGTTGGAAACCAAGGGGTGATTAAAAGAGAACACTAAAAAAATACCTGACTTGGAAGTGTGTATAATTAAGCCAAAGAGATTATGGACAATTATGATAGTAAAATTTACTTCTTAATACTATCAAGGAAAGATAATTATAAAAATGACAAATTTCTTCTTGTCATAGGTCAGGCTATCAGGAAGAATATACTGGGAACCTAAAGCAACCAGTAGGACTGAGTTTGGTTTTGAGAAATTTAGTTGACTAGGTCATCTTTTTATTCTACCCAGGCATCTCCCTGTAAAAAGAGAGAATGGATTGTAGGCCAAGTGCTCTTTCCTCCCATCCTATAACTTTTAGATTTAATCAGCATCCTAAACCTTAACCAAAGAGGAAACTTCAAATTCAAATGGTCATATTAGCAAATTCTACCAAACATAAAAAGACAAATG
Source organism: Aselliscus stoliczkanus (assembly GCA_033961575.1). Taxonomy (NCBI): domain Eukaryota; kingdom Metazoa; phylum Chordata; class Mammalia; order Chiroptera; family Hipposideridae; genus Aselliscus; species Aselliscus stoliczkanus. Next base: position 54,866,467 of record CM066728.1, read on the forward strand.
TCTGTCTTACACAAAACCTTCCAGAGAATAAAAAAAGGGTGACTGAATTCCAATGTGTTTATGAGGCCAGCATAAATTTAACACCTGAGAAGATCAGTATAAGGCAAATATCAGGGCAATCTCATTCATGAACATAGATGCCAAAATTCTAAAACAATATTATCAAACTGAATCTGGCAATATTATATCACGATCAAATATACTTTAACCTAGAAATGAAAGATTGGTTCAACATTTGCCGATCAATTAATGTGATTTACCACATTAACAGAATGAAAGAGAAATTTTGATACAGAAAAATAATTTTATAAAGTCCAACACCCATTCATGATAGAAAAACAAAAACAACCTTTTTCAAACTCTGAATAGAGAGGGTGAGTTCCCTAATCTGATCATAGATGTCTACAAAAAAGGCCACAGCAAGCATCATACTTAAAGGAGGACTGTTGAAAGCTTTCGTCTGAGTTAGAAATGAGACAGGAAAACCTTTCTTCTAATCAACATTGCTTTTTGGCAAGAAAAATTAAAATGCACAAAGAAATGAAAACGTTGTTATTCTCAGACAGTATGATTTCATACATTGAAAACTCAAATCAGTCTACAGGTAAGTCATGTGATTAATAAGTTTAGCAAGTTTTCTGGTTACAAGGTTAATAAAAATATTTTTAGATATTTCTATATTACAGGATAAAGTTAGAAAATGTAAATAAGTAGTAAAAATGACTATTTTCAGTAGCATAAAAAACATAAAATTCCTGAATATAAATCTAATGAAAGATATGTAAGTTGTCTACCCACAAATCTGTAAAACATTATTGATAGAAATTAAAGACATAAATCAATGGATGTATATATCATGTTTATTGATTAGAAAATGCAATATTGTACAGATGTCAATAGATTATTTAAAGATTTATGGATTTAAATGAGAACCTAAATCTGAGTGAGAATTTTTTTTTGTTGTGAACGTTAATAAGCTGATTCTAAAATTTGTTTGGAAATACAAAGGGTCAGAAACATCAAAAATACTTTTAAAGTGGCAGAAAAACATGGACAACTTGTGTTATTGATTAATAGCCATAATAATTGGTGATAGACCAATAGGGAATCCAGAACTGGACACACACAAACATAAACACTTTATTTTTGATAAAGGTTACAGTAGGAAAGAGAAGTGAAAAGATTGTCTCTTCAATAGATGATGTTAGGTTAATTGAATATTTAAATGGGAGAAGAATGAAAGCTGACCCCTATCTTATACCATAATTAAGTCCAGTTTGATAGTAGAACTAAATATAAATAGTAAACTAATGAAATTTCTAAAAAATATCATTTAAAAAAATCTTCATTATCTTGTCATGAGGATTTTCAATAAGAGGCAAAAGGCATTAACCATAAATGAAAATATTAATAAATGAGATTAGACTAAAATTAAGAAATTCTGATCTTGAGAAGACACTATGAAGAAAGTGAAAAGGCAAACCACATAGTAGGAGAAGATACTTGCAATACCTGCAGTTGACAAAGGTTTCATTCTCAAAATATAGAAAGAATGTCTACAAATCAGTAAAAAAAAAAAAAAAGACACAGACAATTCAATAGAACAACAGATTCTTGAAGAAGCACTTCATAAGAGAGATCTCCAAATGGTCAACAAACATATGAAAAGGTGCTCAACTTTATGTCATCAGGGAAATGTAAATTAAATCCACTCTGAGATACCATTACATATTCAACAAAGTGGCTAAAAATTACAAAGACTGATGCGAAGAAATAGGAACACTTCATACTCTGCTGGTAGAAGTTTAAGTTGATAAAATCCACTTTGGGGAATTGCTTAACATTATCAACTATAGTTATACATACCCATAACTTTTAACTTAATATTTCTACTTTTAAGAATAAGACCAATAGATATTGATACAAAAATACATGTATAAGAAAGTTTATGGTACCGTTATTCATAATAGCCACAGGCTGGGAACAATCAATGCTTGACAACAGTAAGATGGATAAATATAGTTTGCATATTTATACACTTAAGCACTATACTACAGTAAACATAAATAAACTTCAGTTACATGTAACAACATGAATAATTTCAAAAGAAGAAAAACACAAAAGAACATATATTGTTGATTCCATTTATATAAAGACTGAAAATAGGTAGACTAATGGTGTTTGAAATCAGTATATCCATTATCCTTGGGGTGAGGGAAACATGAGTGGCCTTTTATTCCTTGACCTGAGTGATGTTTACATGAATGTATTCACTTTGTGATAATACATGGAGATTATATCTCTCAATCTATCTGCCTGTCTATCATCTATATCTATCTATCTGTCTGTCTATCTATCTATCTATCTATCTATCTATCTATCTATCTATCTATCTATCTATCTATCTATCATCTATCTATCTACTCCTATATCTGGAATATATCTCTATATTCCAGAATCTGAACCAATTCTCTAATGCTAACCCCTGGTCCAAAGCCATCATCATTACCATCATTTCTCACCTGAGTTTCTGCAATAGTTTCTTGATTTTTCTCTCTGCTTTTACTCTTGATCCCTTTTAATGTGTTCTGAACACAGTAGCAACAATGTTCCCTTTAACAATTCAGATCACTCTGCTGCTCAAAATCCTGCAATGGCTCCATGTTTTGCACAGTATAAAAGCCAAAGTCCTCACTCTCACCTATAAGAACCTACATGGTCTGATCCTCAGTCTGACTCCCTCCTCCCCCATGTTGTTTCACTAGCCTGGCATGTTTGTTTGTTTTTGAGATACCTGTGGGCTAACTCATGCCTTCTAAGTGTCTTTCAGATATTACTTTTTCATGATGCCTGCCCTCACCATCCTGTCTAAATTGGTAACTTGCCCTACACCCATCAGTGCTTCCAATTCCTCTTACCGTGCCTTCATCCTAAGTTTTTTCTATTACACTTATAGCTTTCTAACATACTACATTATACCTTTATTTTTCATTCTTAATATTAATATTCTCTCCTTGCTAGAAATAGAACAAATACATTTATTATCTGTCACATTCAGAGATCCTTTTTTCATTCACTGATACATCTCAAGAACTTAGAAAACTGTAGGTAATCAATAGATATTTATGGAATGGATAAATGAATGAATGTATTGAATGTCTAACATGTGACAAGAACTCTCCTGGGCACTAGGGCTGTAATGCTGAGCAAACCCAGACATGGTTGCTGCTCTTAGAGACTATTTGCCAATTTGAGAGACCGCTATCATGGTACCATAAACAAATGTTTAGTTACAAAGTGTGATAAGAACTAAGGGTGCTTTGAGAATGTATAATTGAGGAATTAGCCTTGTCTGAAGGAGGGTCAGAAAAGACTTCCCAGAGAAACTAACATCTGGGCTGAGATCTGATGAAGATGGGCAAGCAATTCTGACTTAATGGGCCTGGGGTAGGGCCCTTGTATGGATATTCTTAAGAAAACTCCCCAGGTATTTCTGATGTACCATTCTATACCGGGGCATCTCCAGTTTTAATGTATGTACAAATCATCTGGCAATCTTGTTAAAGTTCAGTTTCTCGATCAAAAGTTTCTCGATCAAAAGACCAGTGGGTATCAAGACCAACTGACTGAGATATAGGGCTGTCATCATAACAGGCACCATTCTAGCACCAACATAATCAGATTATGCGATAATCTTTCCTCTCTCCACTTTTCCCTCCCTTTCTTCCTTTTTCCTAAGTAACTACCATTTTTTATTCACCTGCTTCATGCCAAGTACCTTGCATATATAGACGAAGCTTCTTCTTTTTTCCTTTTTCCTTTTTTCTGCTCTTTGTTTTTTTTCTAGTTTTCTTTCCCCAACACACCAGTGAAAGAGGTATTGTAACCCTGAATTACAGAGGAGGTAGGCAGCAATCTGGTTTAGGTTGCCATTGCATGTCGTGGATGAGTGGTTGGATCACACACTTTAAGTTTTAGAACAAAGTTAATTTAAGCATGGGAAGGACATGCTCATTTATGCTTTTTAGTTATCTTACTTAGGGTCAGTAAGCAGAAAGATTTTGGAGAGGGTGTTCAGTTGGAAGGTAAATTAATATAACCACAACAACGGCTGCTTTTTATATATGTATCCGGAACTGTGCTTTCCATGCATAATCTCACCCGAACTATAGGAGGGAAACATTATTTTAATCCCATTTTTACCTATGATAAAGTTGAGGCCCATGGACTTTAAATAACTAACTTCGCATAATTTTGAGTTGACATCCCAATTTTTCTTCACATGTTTAAAAGTATTCAAAAAGTGGTTTCGCACATGCTGTGAAATTAATAGTTAATATGGATGTTTTATACCCATTATAATGCAATGACACAATATATAAATATGAATGAACTTCACAAACAGTGCTAAGTAAAAGATGAAAAAAAACACATTATGATTCCATTTATATAAAGTTAAGAAAACACATCTAAAGTAGGATGTTGGAAAACAAAACAAAACAAAACTGGCTGGCCGAGTGGCGCCGTGGTTAAGAGCTGGATTGGGAAGCCAGCAGCCCCGGTTTGGGTCCCACATAAGAGGGCCAGTGACACTGCCCTCAAAAACAAAACAAAACAAAACAAAACAAAACAAAACAAAACAAAACAAAACAAATAAAGTAGGATGTTGGAACCAGGTAGTGATTAACTTTGGGGGTAGAAATTGTGGGGGCTGTGATCAGGATTATATGGGGGTACTGGTAATGTTGTTATTCTTAATCTGGGTATGGTTTTTTTCATGTTATTTTTGTGAAAATTTATTGAGTTACAATTAAGATTTTTATACTTTTATGAATATAAGCTGAATAGATGTTATGCTTAGATTAAAAGTAAGTAAATAAGAAGTACATGAATAAACTTCTTTTTAATTTCATTTTTATATTTTTTTTTACTCTTGAACCTATATTTCTATTCCACTTTATTCATTGAATTTCATCTTAATTGAAATAAAAATTATGAGTATTTTATAACCATAATGCTCTAAGCCTTGAAGCTTTTTCTTTTCAGGATTGAGTTTCCTGAAGATTTTCATTGGTACATAACAATTGGGAATATATAAATATATTATATGTTTTTATATACAATTATTAAACTTAGAAGTACACTTTATCAAAGTGCATTTTAAAATCAGGTGACTAGCCTTTTCTTGGGGGTGAAAAACTGGAGTGAAAGACTATTCAGTATCAATTCTATTTCCTATGGTTGGGAGCATAAAATGGTCTAAATGGCCTAAATAAGAATAAAAGAAATTTGTTTATTTTTAATAACAATTTCTTACAATTACTTGAATTCCTCCTGAGTTGACTACCAAAAAATACAGCAACATATCACCAAATGTAATTTTTAATAATCTGTCACTATGATAGGTTCCTCTGCAATTTTGCTGAGAGCAATGAATTGTGAAAGAATTTGTAAAATATCCTTTATATTTACTCAGTTTCTGAATTTCTGGTGAGAATAACAAAAATGTTTAACTGAGACTCACCAAGTGATTATTAATTGTACCTGTTTCTCTTTCATTGAGTGGTACTTTTAAAAAATAACTGATATATTCAGAAACTGTTGGGAACCTTGAAACATTATTTATTTCAATATACTTTTGCCAATACAGTGATTTTTTTTTTGTAAATTGTGTTTATTGTATCACATGCTTTAAATATTTTTTTTCATCAAAACTTTGGAACTACAGATTTAACTCATTCAGATTATGGAATATATCTGTCATATAGCCAAACAGGCAAGGCCAGTTTTTCTTATCAAGACAATTAGGTAAATTTGACTTACTTCCTCACAGACAAATCTGACCTCATTTATCAATTCAAATAAATGTATTCATACACACTCCCTGACATCTCACTTCTTAATGCTAATTTTAGGATAGACAAGTAAAAGAATCTAACTAGGAGTATGTGGCCTAAATGAAAAAAGTTTCCACTGGTGTTACCCATATACTCTATGCTTTATTCTCTTTGGCACTCCTTTAACAGCAATGTTATTTATTTATTATTTATTTATTTATTTATTTATTTATTTATTTGGTCAATAATTGAGTAATGGAAGAAATGAAGTCGTTAAACTTATTATCACTTCCCTCGCTGCACTCCGTACAACATCTAAATACATTACATCCCTGCAGAGGGATGTAAAACCTCCTGTTTCTGTGCCACACCTGGCCCTTAACAGAAATATGTATAAGACAAAGAAAAACATGAGGCCTAGCAAAGATTTATGAAGTCCTGATTAAAGGAAGCTTTAGTACCCATATTTTTGAAATTTTTCTTTGGGGCCCTGGAGGTTTTTAATATCTCAAGACATTGCAATTCCAAAGATTTGAAATGAGAGAGATTTTATTTATAAATAAAATATGTATTTCCATATGTATATATCTATATCTATATCTATATCTATATCTATATTATATATATAAAATCTATTTAGGTGGGAAAAGGACAAATGAGAAATTAAGAAAAATGAGGTGGGAAAGGAAAACTGTCATGATGTCCTGTATCTAAAACCATTCTCAGATGATCAATTTTGTTAGAAAAGCAAACATATATATATATATATATATACACACACACACACACACACACACACACAAACATACACACATATATATACACACACACATATATATGTATATATATGGTGAGAATCTGAAAAATTACTCCTTTGTACACTTGAAACCTATATAATTTCACTAACTAATGTCACCCCAATAAGTTTAATAAAAATTATTAAAGAACAACCAAACTTGGTTGTGTATCCTTTGGAAAATTGTTATGTACTCTCAAGGGTTCTTGTTCTCTTTTTGAAGAATGATGATGTAGAATTACAGATGAAGAGGTCAACAGAACGTTCAACAGAGTATCTAGAGTCGAGTGATGAACATGAAGGTGACTGAAGTAGCGCATGGAGTGGTTATTAGGTATTTAGAAGTGGACAGAGGCCCGGTCTTGGGCAGGAGTGAATGGAGTTGGGGCCATTGATCATACTGAGTAACTCGAAATTGACCTTATGATAGTAGAAAGCAGTAGATTTACTGAGTGTGGGGAAAGAAGCGAGGTGTTTACCTTTTTCCAGCAAAGTCTCATATAGGTCTGGGTGTGGTGTTTTGATATAAAGATTGATTTGACAGAGATAGAATAAGAAATTTGAGGATGAGGAAGAGGACGGATGGGATACTTTTGTCACTGGATGTAGTGCTAGGATTAAGGGGATGGGAAAGAAAAACAAATTTTTGTTATATCTCTGTCTAGCAGTACAGGTAAGTATACAGTGAATGTGTTGTTTATTTAATTAATTGTTACTTTTATTTTTTTTTATTTTTTTTGAGAGCAGTGGCATTGGCCCTCATATGTGGGACCCGAACCGGGGCCGCTGGCTTCCTAAGCCAGCACTTAACCACCGCACCACTCGGCCGGCCCTGTTACTTTTAATTTTTAAATGTTTAAATTGTTATTTTTAATTGTTGACAAATACTTTTTCATTGATGGGCTGTATCATTTAATAAGCAGCATAATTAAATTCTCTGTTAAAATCACTGACAACTCAGAAGACAAAAATACAGAAAGTGACTTTATTTATCATGTAGCAGATGAATGATTGGTAGATCAAATTGTAGTAATTTATTAGAGAAATTAGAATTTCGGGAATATTTCACCCTGGGAAATGGTAAGGCACTCAAATAATTTCTACGTAGGCTAAGTTACTTCAATTTGCACCATCAAGTCACCCAATAGTGGACTTCTGATAGTAGTTTTGATAATAGACTGTATGTTTTAAACAGTATCCAAGAAACATCTTTTCTATTACTTCTGCATCTCTCTAAGGAGACAAATATTATGGGAAATAAACATGGAAGGAGGTTCTGGGAAAGAGTAAAGCTTTAATTAAAGCAAGGTTTTCTTCTTCAAAATTTGTGATAACATCTAAAAATATAAGAGAAAACACACAAGAAAATGTCAGTGCAGTCACATACACTTTGGTAGTTTCCCAAAGGAGAAGAAACCACTCTCATTAGTTAGCAAAGATAAGAATAGAAATAATGGATTTAAATTTGAACAAGGAGTTTTCAAAGAGTGGAGAAAAGTTTAACAGTAAGATCAACTGGGAATGAAACCAATTTCTGGAGGAGATGATGGGATCAAAATCAAGTGAAACCTCAAGGTTGCAGCTTCTCAAACACCTAGGAGAAAAAGGTAAGAGATGAGACAGATGCTGTCCCTTGAGGGAGGCTAGATAAGATAACCCTCTAAGACTGTACTCTAGGCCTCTGCTATAGAAAAAGGATGAACCATATACTTAACATTCTCTAAAGACACAAGCGAAAAAAAACCCCAAAACCAAACCAAAACAAAAAACAGGTGAGAGCAGTGAGCAGGACAGCGAGGGTTCAAATCCCTGGTCTTATGTGGCTTTCTTTCCTCCCCAGTGTGAAAAGAGATGAGTTGGAGACTGTGCTTGTGCCTGTGTGATGGGTGGGGACAGCTAGTACTTTGGTGTGTGATAGCCATCTGTGACTGAGCCTGGCAGACGTACACAGAAATCCTATGTATCTTTTTCACACATTGGTGTGGAAACTCAGGGAATATACTTGTAGAGGCAGATTTTCTCTTTACCACGAGAAGTGCGATTTTCAAAACATAAAAGATACTCTTTCCTAAAGAATGGGGTCTATAAATGGTCCAGGGAGATTCACTACATTTCAGGGCACAAAAAGGCCCCTGAGAAATAACGACTAAGCACATGGCATAGACAACTTTTTCTCTGATCATATCAGAAGTTACTGGAGAGATTGCCATCCTACTTGTGAAATTTATCTTTTCAATACAAATGAGGACCTTGAGAGAATAATTGAGGAGAACAAAAAATGCCTGTGATGATTTCTGTCACACCTTGGGAACCAACTTGAATGCAGATGTGGTGATGGAGGACTAATTATAAAAATGATGTCTTAACAATTTTTATAGTTTAGTTTATAGATGGGCTGCCAGAGGGTTAGAGTGTACTGTAAATAAATTAAGCTAAGATTTAACATATTCAATTGCTATCTCTTTTACCATGAGATTAGGACATTTCTGAAGCTCAGAGGCCCCTACACATACCTCCCATGTCCTTCAAACAGCTAGATTTTACAGTAGCCAGCTGTGCTGCAAGTGGAGAATGTCATTAATACCCACTGTTATGAGTTGTATTATTTTTCTTTTCAAATTCATATGTACAAATTCATATGTACCTTTCAAATATAATGTATTTATTTGGAGATAGGGTCTTTATAGAGGTAATCAAGTTAAAATGAGGTCATTAGGGTGAGTCCTAATCCAATATGACTGGTGTCCTCATAAAATAAGAAATTTGGACATGGAAATGTACATGGAGGAGAGATGATGTGAAGAAACAGGGAGAAGTTGGCCATCTACAAGCCAAGATGAGAGGCTTGGCAATGCTTCTCTCACAGCCCTCAGAAGAAACCAATCTGTCTGACACCTTCATTTTGGACTTTTAGCCTCCAGAACTATGAGCCAATAAAGCCACCAAGTTTGTAGTACTTTGTTATGACAGATCTAGCAAACTAATAGACCCACTAATTATGGATTCACATAGGCTTCACTTATTTATTCATTCATTTTGCTATTGAGCACCTGCTATGTGTCAGACACTGATAGTACAATAATGTTGGCCCTCAAGGAACTTCTGGCTGCTTGATGAAGATAGACACATGAACTGACAGTTTTAAATGCTGAAGTAGAAGAAAGAAGTAGGAGGTATTCAGTTCAATCATTTGTTGTCTACTATGTACTAAATAGCATGATTCAGAGTTAAGATGTATTTTTTAAATTAGTTTCAGGTGTACAAAACAATGTAATAATTAGACATTTATACCCCTCGGAAAGTTATAACCCACTCCCCTAATCTAATACTTCTCTGACATCGTGTATAGCTGTTACAATTCCATTGATTCTATTCCCTATGCTGTACTCCACATCCTGTGATTACATATATACTATATATATGTGTGTGTGTGTGTGTATATATATATATATATATATATATATATATATATATATGTAAAATTATAGTTGACATTCAATATTATTCAGCTTCACCTTCAGGTGTACAGTGCTATGGTCTGGCATCTACATCATTAAGATGCATTTTTGAAATCCAGCTCTGCCACTTCACTTTCTTCAGGTTGAAGAGCTATTTGATCTAAGTATTAGTTTCCTCATTTGTAAAATGTGGAAAATGGTGTTTCCTGATGGGATTTTTGTAAATTATAAATGAGATAATGAATATAAAACGTTTAGTATAGTGTCTCTATCTTCGTCAGCTCAGGCTGCTACCAAAATACCACAGACAGGGTGGTTTAAATTACTGAAATTTATTCTCATAGTTCTGGAGGCTGGGAAGTCCAATATCAAGGTACCAGCAGATTTAGTTTCTAATGAGGGTTCACCTCCTGGCTTGTAAACAGTTGCCTTCCCATTGTGTGCACACATGACCTTTCCTCAGTGCATACACATGGACGGAAACATCTCTGTCTTCCTCTAATTTGAAGGCAATAATCCCACCTAATCTAAACCTAATTACCTCCAAAGGACCCCACCTCCAAATATGATTACATTGGAGGTTAGGATTTCAATATATAAATACTGGGGGGTGGGGAAGACACATATTTAGCTCGCAACAGCCTGAAACACATATATGGCAGATAGTATTAATTGCTGCTTGGGGAACATATGATAACTGGAATGGTATGTAGACAAATAATTCAGTTGAGGACTGACAAAATAATCAAACAGAATGCATAGCCCAGAATTCTACTTTGCTATTCAGATAAGATTTTATCAATGGAGCATGGTAGGCACAGCTTGAGTTTCTACAAAGATAATAGTGATACTTCATTTAGAAAGATTTGGGTTATACCTTCCTGCCTTGTCTTAAGGTTTTGAGGTTTTCAAGTCACTTTTTCATTTGGGAGAAATCTCTTTGTTTTGGAACGTCCAAGGGGAAAGAAAGTACCTTTGAATTTGGTTATGATACTCTCATTTTGAGCTGGGAAGTGGAATATATGAGGGTGGTGTCTTGATGATTTCCTGACTTGTGACTTGGGAAGCTGGGCCTGAGTTTTGATGGCTAAAACCATTAAAAAATAATAAATTTTAGACATTTGGAAATTGTCGACTTATTAAAATAGGAAGCTCAAACAGAGTGGGAAAATGTAGCTATTGTTTTAGGAGAAGTTGGATAGAATGACCTTTGAATGTAGCTCAATAATCCTCTCTTGCATTCATTTCAAGAGTAATGACAGAAAATACTTTTAGTTTCAAAGTACAGATGGTTTTGGACAACGGAGATGCTGCAAATAGACACTTTAGTACCTGAATTGTACTTGTTTATCCTTGACTCTGTTGTTTTCTTAAGATTTTTATTAAAATATTAATATAGATAATATGCAATACTACATTAGTTTCAAGTGTACGTAATAGTTGTTCAACATTTATATACCAAAAGAAATGATCTCCATAATTCCAGCAACCATCTGACACCATACTATGCTATCACAATATTATTGACTATATTCCCCATGCTGTACATTACATCCCCATGATTTATTTGTTTTATACCTGAAAACTTAAAACTCTTATTCCCCTTCATATTTCTCCCCTTTTAAGATTTTTAAATTACAGTTGACATTCAATATTATTTTATATTAATTTCAGGTGTAAGGCTTAGTGGATAGACATTTATATAATTTAAGAAGTGATTTCCCTGACTAATCTAGTACCCACCTGACACTATAAATAGTTATTACCATGCTATTGACTCTATTCCCTATGCTTTACATCCCTGTGATTTCTTTGTAACCACCAATTTGTACTTAATACTTCACCTTTTTCACCCTGTCCCCCAACTCCTCACCCGTCTATCACCTCAATAAATCTAGTACCCATCTGATACCATACATAGTTATTACTATATTATTTACTGTATTGTTTATGCTATACCCTACATCCCCATTATTACTTTGTAATAACCAATTTGAACTTCTTAATCCCTTCCCCCTTTCACTATTCCCAACTCCCCCCCGTCTGACAACCATCAAAATGTTTTCTGTATCTATGAGTTTGTTTCTGTCTCATTTGTTTATTTTGTTCTTTAGATTTCCCATATACACAAAATCACATTGCATCTGTCTTTTGCTGTCTGACATACTTCACTCAGCACCATACCCTTCAGTTCCATCCATGCCTCCTCAGATGGCAAGAACCCATTCCCATTCATGGCCAAGTAATAGTCCATTGTATATATGTACTACCTACTCTTTATCCATTCATCCATCGACAAACACCCAGGCTGCCTCCACATCTTGGCCATTGTAAATAATGCTGCAATGAACATGTGGATGCACATGTCCCCTTGAAAGAGCACTTTGGGTTTCTTTTCTAATTACCCAGAAGTGGGTCCTTCTTTATCTCTTGTTATAGCCTTTGTTTAAAGTCTGATTTGTCTGGTATAGGTATTGCTACCACAGCTTTTTGTTTGTTTCCATTTTCATTAAATATCTTTTCCCCATTCCTTTACTTTCCATCTGTGTGTGTCTTTTAATTTGAAGCGAGTCTCTTGTAGGCAGCATATATAAGGGTCTTGTTTTCTAAACTATTCAGCCACCCTGCCTTTTGATTAGAGCAGTTAATCTATTTACACTTAAAGTGATTGTTGATAAATATATAGTTATTGCCACTTTATTATTCATGTTTCATATATATATTATATATATAATATATATAATATATATATATAAATTTCCATCTTTTATTTATTTATTTATTTATTTTTTAATTAGTTTCAGGTGTACAACACAGTGCAATAGTTATACATTTTACCCCTCAAAGTGACAATCCCCCACCCCCAGTTCGCCACCCCACTCCCCCCCATATCATATATATGTATTACTCTTCCTCTGACTCTCTTCCACAGTATAATCCACATCCCGTGACTATCTATATATATTCAATTACAGTAGGTATACCACCTCCACTTTAGTAATACAGTGCAGTGATCAAACCTCTACTTCATCCATGAAATGGTCTCCCTAACAAGACCTATGATCATCTGACATTCCACAAAATATTTACAACATTATTAATTATATTCCCCAAACTGTTTTTCCTATCCCAGTGGCAATATTGTAGTTGCCTATTTTTGCTGTCTAATCCCTTCCCCTTCTCCCTCATCCCCATTCTCCTCCCAATTAGCAACTCTGATTTTTCCTCTATATCTATGAGACAGTTTCTGTTTACTTTGCTCATTCATACAGTTTTCAGATTCCACATATGAGTGAGATCATATGGTATTTGTCCTTCTCTGACTGATTTATTTCACTCAACATAATAGTCTCTAGGTCCATCCATATCATTGCAAATGGCACGATTTCATTCTTCCTTATAGTGGAGTAATACTCCATTGTATAAATATACCACAGTTTCTTAATCTAGTCATCTACTGATGGGCATTCTGGTTGTTTCCAAGTCTTAGCTATTGTAAATTGTGCTGCTATGAACATAGGGGTGCATAACTTTTTTTGAATAAGTGTCTTGGATTTTTCAGGATAAATACCTAGGAGTGGAATTGCTGGGTCAAAAGGTAGCTCTATTTCCAGTTCTTTGAGATACCTCCATACTGACTTCTATAGTGGCTGCACCAATCTGCAATCCCACCAACAGTGCAGCAGGGTCCCCTTTTCCCCACAACCCCTCCAGCACTTGTTGTTTGTTGATTTGTTGATGATAGCCATTCTGACTGGAGTGAGGTGGTATCTCATGGTGGTTTTTATTTGCATTTCCCTAATGACCAGTGAGGTTGAACTTTTTTTCATATGCCTGTTGGCCATCTGTTTTTCCTCTTTAGAGAAATGTCTCTTCATATCTTCTGCCCATTTTTTAATTGGGTTGTTTGTTTTTTTGGTGTTGAGTTTCATGAGTGTTTTATAAATTTTGGATATTAACCCCTTATCAGATATATCGTTGGCAAATATATTCTCCCATTCAGTAGGCTTCCTTTTTGTTTTATTAATGGTTTCCTTTGTTGTGAAAAAACTTTTAAGTCTGATATAATCCCATATGTTCATTTTTTCTTTTACTTCCCTTGCCCGTAGGGATGTATCAGTAAAAATATTGCTCCGGGTAATGTCTGCAAATGTACTCCCTATATTTTCTTTTAGGATTTTTATGGTTTCAGGTCTTACATTTAAGTCTTTAATCCATTTTGAATTTGTTCTTGTATAATGCGTAAGAAGATGATCCAGTTTCATTTTTTTGCATGTGTCAGTCCAATTTTCCCAGCATCATTTATTGAATAGACTATCTTTACTCCAGTGTAAATTCTTGCTTCCCTTGTCATAGATTAACTGTCTGTAAATGCCTGGATTTATTTCTGGGCTCTCTGTTCTGTTCCACTGATCTATGTGCCTGTTTTTATGCCAATACCAAACTGTCTTGATTACTGTGGCCTTGTAGTAGGTTTTGATGTCTGGTAGCGTGATCCCCCCGACTTTGTTCTTATTTCTCAGAATTGCCGAGGCTATTCTGGGTCTTTTATGATTCCATATAAATTTTAGGATTATATTTTCTATTTCTGTGAAAAATGCCCTTGGTAGTTTGATAGGAATTACATTGAATCTATATATTGCTTTAGGCAGTATGGACATTTTAACTATATTAATTCTTCCTATCCATGAGCATGGTAGGTGTTTCCATTTATTTGTATCTTCTATGATTTCTTTCTTCAGTGTCTTATAATTTTCTGAGTACAGATCTTTCACTTCTTTGGTTAAATTTATTCCTAGGTATTTTATAGTTCTTGACGCAATTGTAAATGGGACAGTTTTCTTAATTTCTCTTTCCATTAGTTTATTATTGGTATATGCAAATGCCACTGATTTCTGAACATTGATTTTATATCCTGCTACTTTACTGAATTCGTCTCTCAATTCCAATAGATGGAGTCTTTGGGGTTCTCTATATACAGTATCATGTCATCTGCATATAATGACAATTTTACTTCTTCCTTGCCAATTTGGATGAGTTTTATTTCTTTTTGTTGTCTGATTGCTGTGGCTAGAACTTCCAGCACTATGTTGAATAAAAGAGGAGAAAGTGGACAGCCTTGTCTTGTTCCTGATCTTAAGGGGAATGGTTTTAGCTTTTCCTCATTGAGAATGATGTTAGCTGTAGGTTTATCATATATGGCTTTTATTATGTTGAGATATGATCCCTGTATTCCCACTTTGCTAAGGGTTTTTAACGTAAATGGCTGTTGGATTTTGTCAAATGCTTTTTCTGCATCTATTGAAATGACCATGTGATCTTTATCCTTCATTTTGTTGATGTGGTGTATCACATTAATTGATTTACGGATGTTGAACCAGCCTTGCGCACTAGGGATGAATCCCACTTGATCATGATGTATGATCTTCTTAATTTATTGCTGAATTCTGTTTGCTAATATTTTATTGAGAATTTTTGCATCTATATTCATCAGGGAGATTGGCCTGTAGTTTTCTTTTTTTGTGATGTCTTTATCTGGTTTGGGAATCAGGGTGATAGTGGCTTCATAAAAAGAGTTTGGGAGCCTCCCCTCCTTCTGGATTTTTTGGAATAGTTTGAGAAGAATAGGTGATAGTTCTTTTTTGAATGTTTGATAAAATTCACTTGTGAAGCCGTCTGGTCCAGGGCTTTTGTTTTTTGGGAGCTTGTCTATTACTGATTCAATTTCCTTGGTACTAATCAGGGTATTTAGATTTTCTGTTTCTTCTTGCGTTAGCTTTGGAAGGTTGTATGCTTCTAGAAAATTATCCATTTCATCCAGATTGTCAAATTTGTTGGCATATAGTTGCTCATAGTAATTTCTTAGAATTTTTTGAATTTCTGTGATGTCTGTAGTCATTTCCCCTCTTTCATTCCTGATTTTGCTAATTTGAGTCCTCTCTCTTTTTCTTTTGATGAGCCTGGCTAGAGGTTTGTCAATTTTGTTTATCTTCTCAAGAAACCAGCTCTTGGTTTCATTGATCTTTTGAATAGTTTTTCTGTTCTCTATATTGTTTATTTCTGCTCTGGTCTTTATTATCTCCTTTCTTGTACTCCCCTTGGGCCTCTTTTGCTGTTCTTTTTCCAGTTCCCTTAGGTGTAAGGATAACCTGTTGATTTGAGATTTTTCTTCCTTCTTTAGGTAGGCTTGCACTGCTATAAACTTCCCTCTTAGGACTGCTTTCACAGCATCCCAGAGATTTTGGGTCGTGGTGTTTACATTTTCGTTTGTCTCGAGGTATCTTTTGATTTCCTCCTTGATCTCATTTGTGACCCACTCACTATATAATAGCATATTGTTTAACCTCCATTTATTTGTCAGCTTCCCGGATTTCTTCTTATAATTGATTTCTAGTTTCATAGCATTGTGGTCAGAGAAAACAGTTGAAATGATTTCAATCTTCTTAAATTTATTGAGACTTGTTTTGTGGCCTAACATGTGGTCTATCTTAGAAAATGTTCCATGTGCACTTGAAAAAAACGTATATTCTGTAGCTTTGGGATGAAATGCTCTGAAAATATCTGTTAAATCCAGCTGGTCTAATGTGTCATTTAAGGTTGCTGTTTCCACATTGATTTTCTGTCTGGAGGATCTGTCCATTGGTGACAGCGGGGTGTTGAAGTCCCCTACTATGATAGTGTTACTGTTGATCTCTGTCTTTATGTCTGACAATATCTGTTTTATATATTTAGGGGCTCCTATGTTAAGTGCATAGATGTTTACTAGAGTTATGTCCTCTTGTTGGATCGATCCCTTCATTACTATGAAGTGTCCTTCTTTGTCCTTTGTTATATTCTTCAATTTAAAGTCCATTTTATCTGATATAAGTATAGCTACTTCAGCTTTTTTCTCAGTACCATTTGCATGAAATATTTTACTCCCTCCCTTTACTTTCAGCCTGTATGAATCTTTGGATCTGAGGTGAGTCTCTTGTATACAGCATATGCTGGGGTCTTGCTTTCTTATCCATTCAGCCACCCTATGTCTTTTTATTGGAGCATTTAATCCATTTACATTTAATGTGATTATTGATAGGTGTGTATTTATTGCTATTTTGTTATTTGTGTTCATAGTCTTTCTTATGTTGTTTTTCTCTTCTACTTAAAGAAGCCCTTTTAGCATTTCCTACAAAGCTGGCTTGGTGGTAATGAATTCCCTTAACTTATTCTTTTCTGCAAAGCTCCTTATCTCGACTTTGATTTTAAATGATGACCTTGCTGGATACAGCAATCTTGGTTGTAGGCCTTTATTTTTCATCACTTTGAAAACCTCCTGACACTCCCTTCTGGCCTGCAAAGTTTCTGTAGAAAAGTCAGCTGATAATCTTATGGGGTACCCTTGTAAGTAACTTGCTGCCTTTCCCTTGCTGCTTTAAGGATTCTGTCTTTGTCCTTAACCCTTGCCATTTTCACTATAATGTGTCTTGGAGTGGGCCTGTTTGGAATCATCCTGGTTGGAACTCTCTGCACTTCCTGAGCTTGTATTTCAATGTCCTTTGCCAGGTTAGGGAAGTTCTCAGACATTATTACTTCAAATATATTCTCAATCCCTTGCTCCCTCTCTTCTCCTTCTGGTACTCCAATGACCCTTTGGTTATTGCGTTTGATGTTGTCCCCCAGCTCTCTTAAACTATTTTCCATGTTTTTCATTCTCTTTTCTTTTTGTTGTTCCGCATGGGTGATCTCTGCTATTTTGTCTTCTAAGTCACTGATTCGATTTTCTGCTTCATCCAATCTGCTAGTGATTCCATCAAGTTTGTTATTTAATTCAGTAATTGTGTTCTTAAGTTCTAGCTGGTTGCTTTTCATGATTTCTCTATCCTTCTTTATATTTTCATTAATTTCCTTGAACATTCTAATAATCAGTGTTCTGAACTCTGTCTCTGATAGGTTGGTTACCTCTATTTCCTCTATTTCCACTGATTCAGGAAGTTTCTTCTGTTCTTTTATTTGTGTTGTGTTTCTTTGTCTCCCCATTCTGGCTTACTCTTTGTGTTTGCTTCAATATAACAGATAGATCCCCCAGATTTCTCAGTCTTTTCTGGGTAAACTTATATGGTGTGTGTCCTTTATATTTGAATTACTCAGTCTCCCTATTCTCCTGTGCTTGTATCTGAGGTGTTCCTTGTGTCGTGCGTCCTCACTTGTTGAAGTTTTAGTTTTGATTACTTTTGGCTTGTCAGTAGGCGGGATTGACTCCCAGATTGATTAGCTGTGAGGATCAGCAGCATCTGCAGTTTATAAGCTGCTGTGAGAGGATTGACCCCTCTGATTAAACTTCGACCTTATGGGCCCTAGAACCTGTAGCAACTTCCTTTTGGGTGTGACTCTTGTATATCAAACCTAGAAATGCTCTGGTTTTATCTAAAGTTGGCCTCCGGGTATGATGATTCTTGTGTCTGTTTGTTTGGACCCACTGCTGCAGAGTGATTTTAGAGCATAACAGATCAACAAGAACAACCTCTGCAGCCACCAAAGGAAACCAAATGCTCGCACAAGTAAAAAAAAAAACCAACCATCAAACTACAGTTAACTTGTACAGAAATATCAATCATACTAATGAAGAAAACAAACAGAAACAAAACGAAAACCACACACACAATAATAACAGAAGAGGAAACAAAATAAAATACAATATCCTAAAATAAAAAATAGAATAAACATGAGAAACCAATTAGCTATACCTAAAAAATAAAAAATAAAAATAAACTAAAATAATAATAAAAAAGTAAGAATAAAAATTAAAAAAATAAAATTTGCAGAAAAAAGGAAAAGAGGAAAAGTATAGCAGTGAGAAGAATGAATAAAATAAGAGAGAAAGTGAGGATGGGGAAAAAAGAAAAAGAAAAGAAAGAAAAAGAAAAAGAAAAAAAAATATATATATTTGTCTACACACCCATATATATGGACATATATTCACCTATATACACCTATATATATGCCTATATTAAAAACTACAAAATGATAAGAATGAAATAGAAATAAAAACCCAAAACAACCAAGATACGCAGCCAATAAAGGGAAAACAAAACAGGATAAAACCAAACAAACCAAAAATACCCGTGCCGGTCTAGGCTAAAGTCCACCAAGCTCTCTTCAGTTTGTCTGCTGTACAAAAATTCCTGTGCGTCTTGTGGGAATAGTAGGCCACCTGATGCCTAGCGTGATCCTGGCACTGCAGGTTTGCTGTACTTGAGTGTGATTGGTGGTTTTTACAAAGTCACTGTCTTTTTGCTTTTGCCTGTCCCAAGGCAGGCTGCACCCCCAAAGGCTCAATGAGTGTCTCTGGGCACCCTTTGGGTTGACAGCCGTGGAGAATTAAAGAATTCCTCACTACCAAAAGCCTGCTGCTAAGAATCTGTTAATTAGTGCCTCAGCAGGTGAACCTGCCCTGCCTCCCAAGCCTTGCCTAAAGGTGGGGGCGGGGTAGGTAGGCTCACTCTGCAGCATTTACTGGGTGGAAATTCTCAAGCCCCTGCAGGTAGGAATATCTTCCTAGTCTGCACCTATTGCTCCCTTCAGGAGTCAGTTTAAGACTGTCTTGGCGGGGGCCAAAGTTTGTGGGAGTGGGTGAGTTATTGGTTTTCTTTTTGCTTTCTGTTCAAGAGTATAAAAAGGAAAAAAAACAAACATAAAAATAAACAAAGCCACAGTTCCAACACTGTTTTAAGCTAAGGCCTTTGCCTCTTATGCTCCAGCGGAGTTCCTGCTGCTCTCCCGAAGAGACTGCCGGGGTTTAAGGGACTGCGCGCACCCTGCCTCGAGGCTCACATCCCCGCTCCATCTCTCGAGGACCTGTGTCTCCACCCGGCGCGCTGCTTGTCCGAGCGAGTCTTCTTTTTCCCCTGCTCCCGGGTTTCAGGCTTCTGCCTTGGAGCCGGCGTGTGCCCGCGCGGATCTCCTGCTGCTCTCCCAAATGGTCTGCTGGGATTTAGGGGACTCTATATTTCCACCTTAAAGAAGTCCCTCTAACATTCCTCATAATACTGGTTTGGTGGTGATGAACTCCTTTTGCTTTTTCTTGACTGGGAAGCTCTTTTCTGTGCTTTAATTATGAATGATAGCTTTGCTGGATAGAGTAATCTTGGTTGTAGGTCCTTGCTTTTCATCATTTTGAATATTTTCTGCCAATCCCTTCTGGCCTGCAAAGTTTCTATTGAAAAATCAGCCCATAGTTTTATGGGAGCTTCCTTGTAGGTAACTAACTGCTTTCCTCTTTCAGCTTTTAGAATTCTTTCTTTGTCTTTAATCTTGGCATTTTAATTAGGATGTGTCTTGGGTTGGACTCTTTGGGTTCACCTTGTTTGGGACTCTCTGAGCTTTGTGGGCTTGTATATCTATTTCCTTTGCCAAGTTAAGGAATGTTTCTGTCATTATTTTTTCAAATAGGTTTTCAATTCTTTCATCTCTCTCTCCTTCTTCTGGTACACCTATGATGCAAATGTTGGTATATTTGATGTTGTTTCAGAGGCCCCTTAAACTCTCCTCATTATTTTTGATTCTTTTTTTCTTTTTGCTGCTCTGATTGGGTACTTTTTGCTACCTTATTTCCAAATCACTGATTTGATCCTCTGTTTCATCTTATCTATTGTTAACTCCCTGTAATGTATTTTTCATTTCTGTTATTGTAGTCTTCATTTCTGTCTGGTTCTATTTTATGTCTTCTATCTCCATTTTTATGTTTCCTATCTCTTTGTTTAAGTGATCCCTGAGATCACTGAGCGTCATTATAACCATTGTTTGGAACTCTGTGTCTGGTAAATTGCTTGCCTCCATTTTGTTTAGTTCTTTTTCTGGAGCTTTGTTTTATTCTTTTATTTGGGAAATGTTTCTTTGACTCCCATTTTTGGCTGCCTTCCTGTGGTTTTTTTTTTTTTTTTTTTATATGTAAGGCTGCTGTGTGTCCCAGTCTTGGTAGAGTGGCCTTAGTAGGTGTTCTGTGAGATCCGTGGTGCAGTCTTCTTGGTCACCACAGCTGGGTGCTCCAGATGTATTCCTTGTATTGTGTGTGCCCTCTTGTTGTAGTTTAGACTTGGTTGCATTTGCATGTCAGTGAGAGGGATTGACCCTCAGGCTGATTGGTTCTAATGACTGGCTATGACTATAGTGGAGGAGCTTTTGTGTAAGCATTGACCCTACATAGCAGGGCTCACTGTGGTGGGGCTCTGTTGCCTACCCAGTCTGCTCTTTGGGTGTGTCATCTTTGGAGGTGGCTGGATGATGCTCTGAACCAGTCTGAAGCTGGCCACTAGGCCTGCCAGCCCAGGGGCCTCCGGGGGACAAAGTTCAGCTGCAGTCTGTGCTGCCTGGGGTCCACTTAGCATGAACCACAAAGAAATACAAAGATGGCTGCCACCTGTGCTGTCCTTGGAGATGCCTCAAGAGGACAAGCCATGAACCAACATGGTTTGTCACGAGTGCCAGGCTATGACTGCTCAGCCAGGGGTATGGCACACATTGAACCCAGATGCTGCTTGTTTGAGTTTTGTGAGCCTTTGAGAGATTCTGGGAAAGTCCATAGCATGAGCCAAGGCAGGCTGTTTATAGGGAAAAGCCACTGGAGGCGGCTTGGGTGTGCCCAAAAGTTGAGTAGGGGGGGTCTCAGGGATTCATTAGAGCAGGTAGGATGAAAGATAATAACCAGTTTGATGGAGATGCAGATATGGCACCTGCCTGGGTCTGCATGCTGGGAGCGGGGAGGGCTCAACAAAGAAAAGTAGTTCTGCCAGCTCCTCCATCTGGGAGAAAGCTGCCCCTCCATTCTTCACCCTGAAACCAGACAATTGAGTTCTTCTCTGTATATCCCTGTTGCCTTTTGAGCTGCTGCCCCAGTGATGCAGCTCAGAGCAAGTGAGTCGTCAGCATGGGCCCTTTAAGAGGAGCACCTGGGACTGCAGCGGCTCTGTGTCTCACTCAGCCACAATCTCTGCTGGTTTCCACAACCAGAAGTCATGTGGACATCTCCCCCTGGCACTGAAACCCTGGGAGGGGCTGGGACCCCTCACTCCTCAGAGTGGGACCACTACAGCCAAGGTATCCCTCCTGATTTATAATGGTGACACGTGGGGTGTGGGACCAGCCCATTCTGCATCTCTGCCACTCCTACCACTCTTGAGGTGGCTTGTTTTGTATGTCTGTAGTTGTAGGGCTTTGGTTTACCTAGACTTTAGACAATTCTCAATAATGGTGGTTCTGTGGTTTAGTTGTAATTGATGTGGTCTTAAGAGGAGGTGAGCACAGTGTTTATGTACTTTGCCACCTTGACTGGAAATACTATCCTTGACTTTGTTAAGATAATGGTATTTTTATGGTATAGAAACCCATGATTCCCTGTAAGAGAGATACAGTCATCACCACTCCATGTCCTTCCTCCAAAGAAGGTTCTGATCACTTGTCAGGCTTTGTGGAACTTGGGCCAGGATAGGATCTTCAGGATCTGATGGTATCTGCTCCACCTTTGTTTCTAAGTAACTTGGGATCACTAACAACTTTCCAGCATAGACAGAGAAGCAATTTTCCTCATTCCTGTAAAGAACAACAACAAAAACCGTAGAATAAATCATATTCATAAAAAAAATAAACAAAAAAACAAACAGTAGGACAAGTCACTGAGGACAGAGTCAAAGGAATTGTGTTACAGCTGTATGAGTTTGGGAGATCATTTCATCTCTGAACTTCTGAGTCCTCCATTTAAAAATCCAGAACTGCACTAGTTGATCCCAAAGGTCCCTTCTAGCCTGGAGGTGCTCTTGGTTGTACATGAAAATATCTGGAAAATGGTAGAGTGATGTTATTGTTGTAGAAAGAATAAATAACTGCCATGAAAGTCTTTCTACAGAAGATAATTTTGAATTGCATTGTGAATATTTGCAATGATCTAGATTGGCAAATTGAGGATTAGTGATGGAATAAAAGAAGCACTGCTAGGAAACAGAAGAACAAAATGTTTGGGATGGAAGGTTATGAAAGCCAAGAACAGCAGGCGGAGAAGGAAGGTAACTGATTCCTCCTTCTTCATTTCTGGCCCCCAACTCAGACATCAAGAGTCTTCCATTCTTTTTTTTTTTTTTTTTTTTTTGGCATCTGCTTTCCTGAACTGAAATTGGGGGAAGAGGTTGGATTACAATTTGAGGCTGTACCAATCTATCCTCTAACATTACACTCCTTAAGCATTGATTCAAGTAGGATAGCATTAACTGAGAATGAGAAGTTTTAATTTTTCATCTTTAGATGACTCAGGGGAGTTTTCTGTGTGGCCCCACCTATTAAAGAAGATTAATAATGCCTGCCCATTTTCACTTCACCAAAGATTAATGATATCTGTTCATTGTTTTCTCACCAAATTTGGAGAGAAGTTCCAGGTAAACATCAGAGGAAAACAGTGATCAATATGTTAGTGCATATTTTCAATATTATATATATTTATCTCCATAAAATTAATTAATTAATTAATTTATTTATTTATTTATTTATTTTTAGCTGAACCATCCCACCATCTGTTGGCAGCTTAGCGGCAGCTCAGCTCAGACTGAGCATCGAACTGCTGTTGCTCAGAGCTCAGCTCACACTCTTGAGCAAGCTCTTAACCAACTGAGCTACTTGGCTGGCCCCTATAAAATTATTTTTAATTATTAAAAATAGGTTATCTTATTTCATACCACATTTGAAGCAACAGTAGTAAAACATACATTTGAAGAGAGAGTGTCAACCCAGATGTGAAAAACCTATATATTGACCACAAGTTAAAAAGACTGCACAAAAATGACAAATGATGAGGAAAAAACACTATTAGAGCAGATTCTGACCTTTCGAGAATATGATCAGCCTGTCATCCCTAATGGTTTTCCTTGTTCATAGCAAAAAGCTATGAATGCCTATATTTGGGATAGAGGTCAGATGATATCTCAATATAAAAAAATAAAATGATATCTTATCAGACATAAAAACACAATTTTGCAACTCTCTCTCCTTCTTTTCTCACCTTGCAACACAGATGTACACATGTTTGTATAATATGCATATGCACAATGAACCTGGCTCTCCATTCCAACCAATCCAGCCTTAAAGAGGAGTCTTAATATCCCTCAAGGGTACTATGGTACCTAGAGTAGTTATTAGAACCAAAGGATTTTTTTTTTAAGGGTTCTGAGAATGAGGTAAGGGGTTAGGAAATGGAACGTATCAGAGACCCTCAATCAATCTGATCTGTTTAATACCTTTATTGTATATTTGCAACTATTGCCTTGAAGCTTTCTTCAGAGGAATCTCCTATGGCTATGAAACTCATCCTGGACATTTATCCTTTTGCCTAAAAAGTCTGCCTCCTCACCTGGGTTTCTTGAGTTTATCAAAGAGGAGCATAGTTTTCTGGGAAAGTCCAGCAAAATGGTGTTTTCCTACTCTCTGAAGTTTTATTAATGGGTCTCATATACTGGCAGAAACTCAGAAAAGTAGCATTTTGACTTGTACAAGAAGTGTTTGTAACATGGGAAGAAGTCCACTCAGAATTCCCTTTATTTCTTGGCAAAGATTGACCATGGTTATAGTTTCAAGGGAGAGAAGGTTAAAGGTAGGGTGAATTTCTCCTGAAAGTGAGAAAGAAGTAAGAATTCAAGGACTCCACTGGTACATAGAGTGAATAATAATAACAATATATCCTAATAAGAAATATGGGAAATAAGAGTTATAACCAAGACAAACCTATTGATAGCCTGTGGATGGCCTGTTAGTAAGCAGGAACGGTGAGCATATCAGATGCTATAAACCCAAATTCTAGTTGAAAAGGATTAGCTGCTTTAACTGGGGGAGAATCAACTGATTCATCCAAAAAAACCAAAAAACAACCAAAAAGCACCAAACACTCAATGTCATCGAATTGATCTATTGTAGCAAGCAAGATATAGAAATCTAATGTTAATTTTGCCAACATCAAGAGATTTTTCAATAGACTTCTTGCCTATATGTTTAAGTGTTATAATAGCCAGAACTAGTTGTAAAACTGTTTAAGGCTAAAGTTTCAACTTGCAGTTTCTTTCTTGTTTTTCCTCTCCATCAATTCTATAATTATTGTACCTGTAATGTCATAGACTTGATTGCGGAGTCATTTATATTTCCCCCCACTTCTCCCTTATGAATCAAGTTAAGAGTGAGTTTTCATTTCTCATCATGTGGCATAGCCTCCCAAGTCAGGGGCAGCATTGTATGAGGAGAACGAGGGTGAGAGACAGTTCAGTCAGGTCTCTGAACTCTGGAAAGGCACTGTTTCAGGTCTTAGAAGTATCTCCAGGGATTCTTCATCCTCAGGTTGCATTAAGTCAAGGATTTTCATTTAAATTTTATATCTCAATGGATAAACTCCATATTAATCGCCTCTGTAGGTCATGTTCATCCTGGCATTTCTCTTATTCCCAGTCATTTGACATTTTCTCCTCAGGGTAGCATGACATACGTGAGCTATCTCAGAATTTCTTGAATAAATATTCACTATAATCATTTCAAGGGAGGCAATGGTAAGTCATTGGCACAGCGGATTCATCTGAATTTTTTTGTTTCAAGACATTTTTTTCTTTGTGGCCTAGCAAGTAACTGGGAGTCAGGTATTTATTTCCTTCCTGCTCTGTTTAGCCACTGGAGAAATATGCCTTGTTTTACCTCAGTGATTTCATATTCAAAATGGGGATAATTATACTTTCTCCTTGGCTCACTGGAGGGGTGAGAAGATTAATATAATATTTTTTTTATTTAGAAAATATATGTTCTTCATGAGTAAAATATGATTTTAGTGGAAATTATCTGATTATTATCATCAAATAAGGATTTAAATATATTCTTTGTCAAATAGAATCCTAAAAGTTAGAATTCAAGCTAATAAATTAAAATAGGCTTGAGGGAATGTGAACTTGAATGTCTGTCAATGACAATTGGATGCAGTGAGTAATCCAATTTACTTCAGAAAATATGTAGCTATGGCAGGGGTGAGAAGTAGGTATGAGGATGGAAGACTAACAAAGGGAGTATATAGATATTCATTAGTTCCTTCAGGAAACAGTGGGAGGAATAAGAGGGGTGGAAGACATATTTACCAAGAGAGGAGAGAAAGGAACTGTAAAAGGATAAGGAGAAAGCCCAGAGAAGTCAGAATCACTCTGAGAAATTGGTGCAATTCACAAAGCAGAGGCTTGGATGTTCAGGAAACGTCAACTGACTGATGGACACAAAGGAGATTCAAGGAGCAATCAAGGGATTGGGGAGAATGAAAAAAAAAGGCCACCTAAATTATTCCATAATTAGAATTTAAGTTTTACTTATAGGAGGAAAAGGAATGGTGGAAGAAGTATAAAGCTGAGATAAACCCCTTAAATTATCCCCGAATTCTAAATTTCCAACTAAATCTACATGTCTAGAGAAGAGAAGTAAGGCGCTCCAGGGGCTGGGGGTGCCATCCTGTGATGACAGGCTGAAAAGCGGGCTCTTGTGTCTGGAGAGCAGGAGGCAGAAAAGGCACACAGTAGAAGTCACTAAAGTCATAGATGGTTTCTGATGAGAAAGTACAAACGTACCATCCGAGTCCCCCAGCGCTAACTGAAGGGGCTCCACGTGAAGCCTGGAAGAGGAGGGAAGAACATCACACTTAGAGAGCTCAATAATCTAACAGGTGGTACTAACTCATATATAAATAGACTCAAAAAGATAGTTGAATTCAGATATAGATTTTTTTAATGCTTCATACACTTTTATTTTTCATAGTCAGATGAATTATTTTAAATGAAAATTGATATAAACTTTTGGTTAAACCCACACCAAACAAATGTGTAACTTAATGATTTATTTCAAGTGAGAACCTAATAAGTACCACCCAGGTCAAGAACTAGAAATTTTTCAGCCACCCTCCCTGTATGTACCATATCCTAATCTTACCTCCTCCTTCCCCCAGAAGTAATCACTATCCTGACTTTTAAAGCAATCACTTCAGATATGGCTCTTGATTTTGATATTGAGGTGGGCAAATATTGTTTTCAGCAGCATCTCCCCTGGTGCTTCCGCTAGACTCAAATCCATAACCTGGACGGACTAAGAATGTATGTCACTAACTGTAGATATCCATATGTCTTTGTATCCTAAGTTGGAAATCAGCAATTTTATATTTTACCACATTTTTATATGAAGGAATGAAAAGGTCAACACTCCTCTTGCTAAGCACTAAGTTTCATTCATGCGCAACTCTGCTCATGGACCTGAAAAGGCTGGGGAGGTACATCAAGGGCACTGCAGTTTACCTTCCCCCTTATAGTGTATGCCGTCTCTTGCCTGTGATAGGGGCAGGGAGGTGGTGCTTAGAGGGTGCTGGATAGCATTCTGCAGCTAAGGCCACCACGGAGTGGCAATTTAAGCTTAAAGAAGAAGGTCTGAACTATGATTTCATCAACTTCTGTTTCATCACAAGTAACACTCAGAGGCCAGCTGTGCAAGCTTAGCTTCAAATATGGGAGGTTCTTGAAATTTCTGTATAGGCTTTGTTGAAAAAGCAGTGTATTGCATGTGACAACACTGTGACATTCATTTATTTATTCAACATAAATTTTTGAGTATTCTTATTTTCTAGGCAATGAGATACAGAAATAGTCATATTCTTCATAGAGCTAACAATCTGGGACAGTGGTTTTTATCTCTGGCTGCACATTAGAATCACCTTGGAAGTTAAAAAAAAAATCAAAACATTTTTATAATGTGCACCCAGAGTTGAGAACCATTCTGTTGAGATTAAGAGAAACGATATCAAATACATGTAATCACAAGATGATGACTGTTATGATAAAAAGTACATGGAGTTTGGATTATAATGGACAAAGATCTATTTAGAATAGATGTAAATATTTTAGGATTTATAGAGTATAAGTAGCAGCTTTGAAGGTTATTTTTTATTGAGGTTTTTATCATTAGGGTTACAGCTAGTGATAAAATTCAGCTCTTAATTGCTTTGCTTAAAAGATCAGTGACGAGACAATTAATGAGTGATAACATACAAGTTTTCTCTGAAAATTCTCTGGATTATAATATGTATATACTTGCTTCACTCAAATATATTAGAGCAGAAAGAAATTTAACAAAGCACACTCATACCAGGCAGGGTAAGGGAAGAAAGTTTCACACCATAAGCTGTAGTTTGAAAACAAAATCACTGAATTGGAGTACAGAAATCTAACAAGCCAACTTGAATTCTTTGGAAAGTGGCTGTAGAAATTGATAATCATTAGTCATAAAGATAATCACATGCCAACAAGCCAACAACTGGACGGAGGCTTAGCATCTTTCAGTTGGTGGCATGTTGCATGAAATCTCTAGTTCCAGGCAGCATTATCACATACCCATGCCCCAAGTAGCACCTTGCAGAGGTATTTTTAATAACAAAAGACTCTCCCACGTTGTGTTTCCTCTATAATAGGGCCAGAGGGTGGTCACAGAAATATTCTTTCTTAAAATCACATGGGTCACTTAAGACCCTTATTTAAACTGCATCTATGGGGAGGATACTAAGTGAATGCGCACTCAACCTGAGGTCATAGGTTACCAAAGACATACCTAATCACACACATGTGCAATTTTCTCCTTAAAATTCACTTGTCTCTTTTTATGGCACATTTTCGAGTAGTTCTCAGCAGAAGAACACCTTATTTATTTGTAAGTAGTTGACTTTATCTTTCGCATCTAAAAACAGTGTTGCCAACATACTACAGGAGGCAAGGAAAGGAGTCCTTCAGAGCAGAAAGGCCCATTTGTTTTTGTTACTCCAATCAGTATTCAAAAATCATTCCCAAACATATTTTTTAATAGTGACTTCTGAGCCTCCAATACGTTTTTCAGGATTATGATATGATGCAAACATATCAAGATGGAGATATATATATATATATATATATATATATATATATATATATATATATTACAATTTAACTTTCTCTGATTAGATCTTTAATGTAAATGGAGTTATTTGCTCTGATTCATTAAAAACAATCAGAGCTCGCCACCCACCTAGGCGATCCTTGGATGGATATCATCAATATTAGAAGACTTTACAATTTACAGTGAAAACTGCTGGAAGATTAACCTAGTAGCCACCACTGACAAGCAAGTATTTCTGTGGTAACAGGAGCTCTTTTGTATAGGAAAAGAGACCTAAACTGAGCAGACAAGGGCAAGGGTTGGGGTCAGAATGCCAGCACGTAGGTCTTTCAGAAGGCACAGACCCAGGATCCCTCAGGAAAGAAACTGCAGATCACCTCCTTTGCTACTTATGTCTAAAATTGCTTCTGCGGACTTCTGAAGCTGAAGGGGACATAGTTTAAGCCCAACATGGAAGTGTCCAATATTTTGGCATTCTTAAAAAAAATGTGCCCTCTTGGTAAAATAGTGAAGCATTCTCTCTTAGCAGTACTAAGCACTCACATGTGTCCTGTTAACTACTATCCACAGCTACAGGCTTCTATTTTAACTATAGATTTACATACAACCAAAGACCGCAATTGTTCTTAGGTTCTTAATCACATTCTTTCGAGAAATGCTAGGAGGCTTTAAACATCTGGGATTTGTGGCCTTTGACAAAACATCGAGATAAAGGCTTTTCATTTTATTAACTACATATAGTTTTATCTCAGGGAGGTGCCCTTCCTTTGTGGCATCACAGCAGGAAACTGACAGTGTCTACTTTTCTTATGAGTAGAATGCTTTCCATTGCTACAAGGTTTATAATTACATGTTTGTGACTTCATCCCCAACAGCCTCGCCCCATGAATACAGATAACGTCTTACAAAAGGGGAGGCTGGGAACCACTCAGGCAGACAGGGGAGGAGGAGAGGGAGGCTGATGTGCTCAGTGACCATCTCCTGGTGAGGCTCTGGGACAGCCAGTGGGGGACCTCGGCTCTCCAGGTTTCCAGAGCTGTCTCTATTCTGAGACAGTGGCCTTCTGTTTCATGGGCTGTGAAGCACCCTTGGGAAGAAGAGAAATCCTCAACCTATAGGTTGACATTTTATTTACATCACATCTCTTGTTGAATTGTTCTGAAGAACCAGAGGTGGCCATGGCATTCCTTCTCTTTATTCACTTGGTTACAGTTTAAAATTTGAATAGCTGTTTATGCTGGAAGGCTGAACACCCAATCAACAGTCTTTGAATTGAAGCTGTATTGTTCACTCATGGAAATGCCTGTTTCATCTGTCAGCTCTCTTTTATAGTGAGTCCAATAATTTATGCTTGCTTAAAGATGTTTTCTGACCTGTGATTCCATTGCCAGTTAGGAAAGGGCTTTGGCAGTATTCACACTTCCTTTCGTAATAGGGAGCCACTAAGGTACAATTTCATGACATTACTGCTCCAGTGCACTAATGGTACCCAGACCCAGCCTGGGGGAGGGGTGAGGGACCCCATCCACTAGACTGTGAAGAGAGATGTCCTGGAAAGGGGCCTCTTTGGGAGCCGCCTCCTTCCCTGGAGGTCTGCATGACCTGGTGGTGCCCTGATGGCTAAAAGAGTTAATGCACCCACAGAAATGCCAGAGGGCACTACATGCTCGGGACTCTCCACTAACATAAATGAAAATTAGTCACTTCACCCAGGAAGTTTGTATCATATCTTCAAATTTATCTTATGTAAAAAAAAATAATAATGTGATCCTATTAGATAGGATGACCCATTTAAAAAAAGTTGACGGTGAAACTCCGTTGTGCCCTTCAAACAAGAGGATCTGTAATGTGCTTGAACTATGTATTCTTTATCTTATTACTTTTGAAGTCACGTTATGTTAAGTTGGGACTTCTTTAAATGGGCCACCCTGCATTATAATTATAGTCTTTTCAGATATTTAATTTGCAGGTTATTGGCAGACCCATCCTGAAAAGAACTTTTCTAATTGCAAATGGAATTATTCTCCAGGCGAAGTGTGTCTTTTCCTTTTTTGATTCTCTCATAAAACTTTGTTTTAGTTTTCTTAGAGTTTTTATCTTATCCTCTGTCATAATCATTTGTGTGCCTGTTTTATATCTTGCCAGTTTTCAGTTTCTTGAGGTTGGTGACTTGATTTGATTCATTTTGTATTTATGAGTATTGCAGCCCTTATTTCAATGCCTTTCTTTTAGAAGGGACTTAATGAATGTTGGTGAATTGATTTCAGGAATATTTTAAACAAAATATCATAAATTGAAATAGAATCTCTCTCGACATATTCTAACTAGTTTGAGAAACAGATCTGAGTGCACAATGACATTGATAAGGACACTCAGAAATCAGACTTCAGCTGACACATAAAGTTTAATAGGATGAGTAAATAGCAATTATAAACCCTCCAGAGAAGAAACTTCATGAGATTTTTGAATTTTTTTTAAATGTAAGAAAAATATTTTCAACAAAATATTTAAAAATTATATTCTTATTGACTTTGGGCTTTAATTGTTCATGTAACAAAAATGTTGCAAAATTCCTGGAGAAGCTTGGGGTTGTGGGCATGATATTGGTAGTGCAAATTAAGGTTCCAAAGTGTTCTAGGACAATAAAAACTGACGATGTTATAGCACTTTGGAGTTCACAAGGGTGTCCATAGGGAGGTAAGCATTAATAACCCCTTTCTATGGATGACTTCAGAAAGATTCCCTGACTTGCTTGGGGTTATTAAGTGAGTAAAAAACTGAGCTGGAGCTGAGAGCCAGACTCGGACAGTGAGAGCCACTGCCCTTCTGTTACACTGCTGCCTCATTTTTGTTTTTCAAGTTATGTCTCCTTTTTAAAATAAATAAGCAAAAGATGATGTTGTCATCTTATTTAACCATAAACTTCTGCCTTACAGACACATAGAATTTCAGAGATAAGAGAAACTGCGAAACTTCTAACACAAATTTTTAAAAATTTTACAATTAAGGAAAGGAGAGCCTTTAGTATTTTGTTATTGTTGAGAACAGCAGGTTTTAGAATTTATTAAACGCATTATTATATTCTAGTTGCTGAGCTAACAGCTCTGTGATATGTATATGTTATTCCTGTTCTACCAATAAAGAAATAATGTGCAGAAAGGACCAATAATTTTCCAAACATCACACCTAGAAAATGACAAAAGTAGGTCACCTATACCCCAAACTAGGTGCAACAACTTATGCTATGACATGCACTAACTATATTTACACAAACAGTTAACAGCAGGATTAGGTATTACCATGGGTTATAGCACTCCACTCAATGCTTTTGCTAAATAATTGATGAGAACTAAAAAAGTGCCTTGCCTCTATCTTCAAATCCCTTTCTCTAATTGAGTCTTCTATAGGAGCAATGAACATAAATAATTGGTTTTAATTATGTATTTTTTAACTCAAGGGTTTGGTCTACATTACTTTGAACTTAGATCTGATTGAGTTTTCATTCTTATTTTTGCATACCAACTTCAAAAGTCCATTTATACTTAAAAATGCTTAATGGAAAGTAAGAAACAAGTGATACAACTGAAAAAATTCTAGAGAAAAGCCACTGAAATGATAAAAATGTTAAAGGGTGTTTTCTGACGGCAGGACTCTAAAGGACAAGATTTGGTTTCAGTATAGAAAGTTGAATGCTCTAAGTGTGAGTAACTTCTTGCTCAAAGTTTAAAAATTGTTATGTAATATTTCTAAAGCAAGTATGCATGTGTTCCCCAAAGCTCAGCACTCTCCCTAGGTGTTATGTCCTTTAGACTTTATATATGTCTCATGTTTTTCCCCACAATACACCCCATATTCCATGACAATTGCAGACATTTGTGTCTGTCTGTATTTTGCTCGAAGTGATATGCTTCCTGAAGCCTCCTTGCCCACCTTTGTATTTCTGGTTTTCTTACATAGTACCATCCACTAGATAAATCCTTTTTAAATATTTACTTAATTGAACTGAACTACAAGTTTCAGATAAACATGAAGCACCATTTTATGAGGTGGCTAAATATTTATGAATCTTGTTACTCCAAGCAGTGATGATAGGTTTAAACTCTCAGCAGAATCAAGAAACGTTTAGGTATGTTAAAGACTGGCACACCTATAATTCATTGTTAAGGAATTAGTCATATTTGCAGAAATAAATTACTTTTGGAGGTATGAACCTGAATGACAATATGTCCTTCTAAAGAATGAATGCCTTTGGCATATTGGACTGGATGATCCTTGTCTGACATAATATGACATTATCTAAACTGAGATTTTTCACAAGTTGTACTAAATATGTATGGAAACTTCCTCTATCAATTTCTTTCACACATCTTGCCATGTTACAGTCATGATGAAATACTGTCATGATTGTGATTCTAGCAGATTATTACTTTGATTAACCTCAGTAGTTTGGCTTCTTGGTCAGATGAGGACTTTTATTTATTTTTATTTATTTATTTTTATTTTTTTGAGGGTAGTGTCACTGGCCCTCATATGTGTGACCGAACCGGGGCTGCTGGCTTTCCAAGCCAGCACTTAACCACTGCGCCACTCTGCTGGCCCAGATGAAGACTTTTGAATAAGCTAGTGTGTTGACATACTTTTAAGTCAGTGTTAACAATGGGAATGCAAGATTCTGTTTTTCCTTCCTACATGCTGTTTCTCAATTGAACTTCTTGGTTATGATCTCCAGGCCTTCTAAGAGAGCCCTGCCCAGGCTGCTGACATAGATGGATCAGAAATAGGTCTCGAAGAACAGCTTGTGGATAGTTCAGATTATGATTTTTGATAGTGGAAAACTCCTATTACCTATCCCCACCTTTTCTTTTCCTTTCATCTCATCTTCTCAGTCTCCTGTAGAGATATAAGCATCATAACTATTAATAAAACAATTTGGCATTTTGTAACAGATGGGGAGCTCCATCTGGTGTAAACATGTAGAGGGATGCCCTTGGTGTTAGTTAGTGGGGAATGTGGGAGGCAGAGACAAACTCGTCTTCATAAACCATGTGCCCTGTGATGGGCTCTCATTCAGTATAGGCTATGGCAGCCACTTAGACCCTCAAAGTTAGACATGATTTAGGAATAGATTGTGGCTATTTATGAACCACAATCCTGCTGTTCAAAAGTGCCTACTGGTGCAAATGTGCATTGTGCACATAATTCTCTTACACTGACTTTAAAGAAGTAACACAATCTCAGTTGGAGTATTTACATAGAATAAAGTGATAGCCCAGTACCAAGCAGAGAGTAGTCACTCATTATGGAATAAATACATAGAAGCTGACCAAAGTATAGCCTGATTGCGTCTAGGTGAACTAGTAATGGTACGGGATATCAGGGATATGTATTTCCCTCTACATCTAAAAGGTAACGGAGGAGGTTGAGGGCAGAGGTGAGTTAGGCATCATTAGTCTTCAGGATGAGGAGAGTTCTCCTTGCTTACATTTATCACTTTTTTTTTTCCCTACCCAAGAACGATGTTAGATAAGACAGGGGAAGTTAAGCTTAGCATAGCTTCTGTACAGCTTCTATAACCTGAGAGACTGAAGAAAGTAGTTTAGTCTGTGGTACTTTCCTAGTTGACAAAGTATTTTGTAAATCCTAATCATTAATTTTTATTCTGCGATTGCTATTATTACTTTTTCTACAGGCTAGGCAGGTTGGCATGCTTTTCTGTGGGACAGATATCACTTCTCCATAAACAGAATCTTTTGGCTATTTGATGAAAAGATTAAAGAATAAAGCTGTATCTAAGACCCATTCTGTAGCCTACATATATTTACATAAATTCCTTGAAAAGTAAATAAAAAGAGCTACATGAATAAAATGGTAAAGACTTGTGAGATCCAAAGCAGCTATTTATTTGAAGGGAGGAAAAAGACTGACTTGAATCATTACAATTAAACTGAGTACACTGGTTCATTTACTATTTTCAGTGAATTTTAATTGAGTTGTGTCTCATTTTTATAAATGTTGTCAATCTTCATTTCCTCTGTCTCCCTCCCATGCACCAACTTAAACACACACACAAATGCAGATCTACATACCAGCGTGTTTTGGGAGAGCACTGTCTATAGATACAGCCTAGCATCAACTTATACATAGTGATGCATAGTGCTATAAACACTAAAACATCCAACCTTGAGAGAATACCCATAAGACTAAAGAAAACAGCTTTCTTTTAACACATTTATTTTATAGACACAAAAGCTCAGCTAGTAATCAGTTTTGATAACTTTAGATGCCTGTTTCCCTGATGTAATGACTAGACTGAGGCAATAACAATACTTCATTATGCTATTCAAAGTGGATGGCAGGATTCAGTCAGAGCTAGACTCAAAACCTGGCCCACAGTTGAAAGCAGAGATGATGCATTAATCCACAGCAACACCCTCTCCCCCACTGCTCCCCTCAGCATTCAGCCACTAATAATGGATATCATTTTTCTTCATAAAACTAGTGGTACTTGAATCAAGCACATGACAGTTAAGGTTTGTTTAGTCTTTCCAGCAGGTGATTGCAGGATTGAACTTCCCAAGTGAGAAGCCGATGGAATACAAATAGTTAAGACCATGTTTGAAGGGAGAAAAATTGTCCAGCCCCATCTGTCAAACTGTGCGTATGACATCATCAGATATTCTGCACTTGTTTGCAGCTATTCAGGCCCGCCCGCCCCGCAGTCTCCGCTTTGTGTTCCAGTTTCCTTTACAGGGCCAGCGGGCTGGAAAATTACCACATGCTGTCACAGTTAGCTCAGCCAGGTCTTGTTATCATTGTTTCCAAGGAATCCATTCATTCCGTTATTTTACATATTGGGCAGACGTCCTGCCACTGAGGCTTGGGCTGTAGTAACTTGAAGGGCCAAACGTTAATGGGTCTCTATTGTTGGTAGAATGGCAGTGCAATACGTGGGAAAAAATACCCAGACAGCTCCCTGACACTGGTTTAGGACCTCTAGACTTAGGGGGTAGCCTGTGAAGATCTTTTATGTAAACAAGCCTTCAATAAACAATGAATATCTCCTGTGTCAATATTCATAACCCATCAATAAAAAAATATATAAATCTTCAACTAGAAAGAAGCTCAAATGTATTATGGATGATGGAGCTTTTCCTTAAAATAATCTATAGAATGTGGGCAAGTCTCCTTTTAAACACTGCTAATTTATGGTGGTGGGTGGGGGGCGGACAGCATTGTTGGGGCTTTGAGGAAAGAAAGGCATTTGATTTGGGGCTGGCAGTATTCTCATTGCGATAGGTAATACAGTGCGTAAGCTTCGCGGCTTCTACCACTACTAGACAGAAATAAAAACAAGAGCCTTGATGACACATTACATCTTCACCATGTTAGCAGTTTAAAGTTAGCAAAAACATTAGAAAAGTTGCTTAGGATAAAGTCTAACTTTAGAATGATCATCATATCTTGATTAATTAGAGAATAGATAAGTATAAAGTTCCCAACATTGAAAAAACCCTAGCAATATAGAAATAGGAAAATTCATTCTTTATGGAGGATATACAGTGGAGCTGTGGTTCTAGTTATTGTCATTTTTTAAAAAATAGGAAATTATCAGTTTCCTGTTTCAAGATGAACCTGATCGTTTGACTGTAGGTTGTATTGGAAAAGGGTCACAAAGTGGTATGGGTGTTCCAATTCTTATCACTAGCCTCAAAAACTTCTCCCACCTGATTTCCTTTGTCTTTGACCAGAGGAGACTTGATAACAAGACCTAGAAACTCAAAGTGGGATAGATAATGGTAATTAGTAAAGTTTCTTGGCAGTCAGAAAAACTTTAATTCAAGTCTTATCGTTTAAAAAATTCTCATGATTAGCTCAGCTATTTTTTCAGCTATTTGTTTTATTGATTCACCACCGAGCTCCAAATGGCCATGTAGAAGTTTACATCAGAATGGCTATTATCCTAAATCATTTTTGAAGCATTGGATAGGGGTTGAGCCTTTGGAGTTGGAGGAAATGAGAAAGAGATGGGAATAATCAGGTTCGGACAAACACAGTCTGCACTGTATTTAAGATAAACTATACTGTATTTAGAAAGTTAAAAAGTTGCTCTATCAAAAAGTCAGTTTTGTCACTTTGTATTTTCTATAAAACATATTCAAATTTAAGCTAAGATAATTTTTTTGTATCTGGAAGCTAATTTTAAATAGTTCCCCTTTTGTAGCTGACATTGGGAGCCAATTGAAATAAATTTATTTTTCCTTATAAGTAATATATGTCAGTACTAGATTTCCTATGCAAAGCCCTTCAAGCAATAATAATCATTTTGTAAACTGGTGATGATGTCATTTTTGAGACAAACGATTTCTTCAGTCTATAAAATGTTACATTAAGATAAATATTAAAATGTGGTAGTCTTCATTCAAATATAGTATTTCAGGGAATATGACAGAATTATGAAATCAGTAATTTTAAAAGAGAAAAATAACACCCTTTACAATATATTATTTTATTCTTTCAACATTCTTTTAACTTGATTCTGATGCCAGGTTTCTGCAATATAAAACACAAGTTTTGATAATGTAGGCTACATGGACTTCAAAGTTACATTAGGCACATTACTTCTGATACCTCAAAGTAACATCCTTATGCCCATCATATTAAAAGTGAGCTTTAGGTTTAACTTCAAATTATTTAATAAAGCAGACTACTGAAGTGTACATTATCACATTTAAGAACTGCAATAAATTAAACAAGTTTTTCAGTAAGCATTAAAATATTGTTCCCTTAACTTAAGCAACACCCTACATATAGTAGTTATCAAGCTATATTGTTTAGTCATAAGTTTATTGTTTAGCAATTAATGGTAACTTTCACATGAAAGCAAACTATGAACAAATATTACTAACGGTGGATTTTCTTACAAAAAAAAGAAACCAACTCCCACCCCAAAGCCCTAAATCACTGTAACTGCCTCCAGCATTTAAACCTCCTATCCGAAACAAAACTCAACTCTGCTAATCAATACTCATAGTTATTTAGATGGATAAAGAAATTCATGTAATATATTGCCTACTTGAGGGAAATATTTTCAATTTATGCGTCCAGTCCAAAAGTGATGTCCTCAGCCTCAATTTCTCCTTCTTTGTCACCACCTGGTTCCCATAAAGAAAATATTTCCAAGAAATCACACCAAAATAACTTAAACTTCTTTTTTCAGATGGGCCTTCACATCACATTAGAAACTTTTTATAATATTAACAATTTTCTTTCATCTTATATTAGAATCCTGTAATTTTAGAATTTGAGTCGCCTAACAAGATATGACCATGCAATCATTTCAACAATTTTCATATCATATTAGTGAAAACAAATACTAATATAATAGGATGCTAACATGGAAAACCCTAATAGAACATGACAAAACTTTTCATATTTTATTTATGGATTCTTATTGTTCTTCTCCATTTCAACATTTTCTACTTCAGTTTATGGAAAAGTAGCATGGGCTACATGTTTTTGAATATCAATTAATATTGTAATGCAACAATAATGTAAAAGTTAACTGTCATTATAAAACCAATATATTTCTCTGAGTCATCAAGTCTTTGAATGATAATGCTTTCATTGGGTTTTGTTATTTATTTCAATTAAGTTTGGAAACTGAAGTATTTGCAAAAAGAAAATAAGAAACTTTGTTGTTAACTACAAAGATGCAAAAGTTAAAGAAATAATGTAACTGTCTAGACAATTTACTGCCTCTCCCCACTCCAGGTATCCAGGTAATAGATAAAAGTGAGCTTTTGCCTTGAATTATGCAGACAACTGCTTTCATTTTGTACTCTGATTCTCTTTCATTACACAGAGCATGTACATCCAAAGAGTCTTTTCTTAAACCCAGATCATTTGAGCAGTGTTGCTAGCAATGCCCAGTCTGGAAGGAAATAGTCAAATGTGTCTTCTTGAGAGTCCATCAATGGAAATGAAGAGGGAAGATGCTGACCACTGAGGGTTTATTTTTTCTTTTTCCTTCTTTCCTTCTTCCCTTCCTCCCTCCCTCCCTCCCTCCCTCCCTCCCACCCTCCCACCCTCCCTCCCTCCCTCCCTCCTTCTCTCCCTCTCTTTTTCCCTCTCCGTCTTTCTTTCTTTCTTTCTTTCTTTCTTTCTTTCTTTCTTTCTTTCTTTCTTTCTTTCTTTCTTTCTTTCTTTCTTTCTTTCATCCATCTCATTTGTATCAAGATGAATTACACTGGGATTAAATGTAGCATCCTCTCAGGAGAGAAAAGATCTTATCCCAATGGTAAAATGCTTTGATTTTTTTTCAAAATTGCTTTGCACACTGAAGAAATCAACAGTATTCAACAGGCATAACTAAAAGAAAAGGGAATGAACTGCACATTATTTAACAAAAAACACAGTCCTTCTATTGCCCACTCCATTTCACTTATATACACGGTGCCAAAAATATATATACACATTTTAAGAAACGTTATCTTAAAATCTGTATAATTTTTTTGGCACGCTCTGTATATTGTGATCTGTGAAATTAAATAGGGAAGAAAAAGTGCCTGGAAATTTTCTTCCCCACCATATACCACACTATCATGGAATAGAGACAAAACTTATACATTCCAGTAAACAGAATTCACACAAGGTCAAACTTACCTTTGAAAATTCCTATAGGAAGGTACATACTGGAGGATATATTTTTATCCTGCTTTTACCACAACTTATTTGTATTCTAGACAACTATTAATTCAGCTGAAGATAAGATGAAAGCAGTGACTTGTGTTTAGTGGTCAAATCTTCAAAACACTCAAATCATTCTGTGGTCAGATCACCTTATGTGTGGCAGGTTGTAACTGAGATTTCATATTTTCTGGATCATGTTTACCTCAGGACATGTTATCAGTGAGAATGGCAGGCAGAGTTTAAGCTTTTCATGTGTTATTCTCTCTCTTTTCTCCTCTGCCAACTCTTTCTCTTCCTTCTCTTCCTTCTCTCTCTCTCTCTCTCTCTCTCTCTCTCTCTCTCTCTCTCTCTCTCTCTCTCTCTCTTTTCTGATTTGAATGAATGAATATAGTTGACAGTGAATAAGTTAAGTATGTCTATGACTGTCTCCACTGTAATTACTTGGCTACTTTTCTGTCTCTCCTGATAATGTAGGCTCCATGAGCAACAGGACCAGGTTTATCTTGCTCACTGTTGTGTTTTTAGCACCTAGTTCAGTGCAAGCAGTTACTCAAGAAATATTTACTTAATAAATGAATGAACTACTTACTTACCCAATTTCATGCTGGTAGACTCATGCACAGTTGACTTAAAAGGAGAAACTAAAGGTATTTCACACCACAGATACAGGCAATATAGCGGACTTTTGGAGCCATTGCTAACGATGTCCAGTGGATACAGGGGCAGCCATGCTTCAATTCTGGCATTGGATAGAGGCTGGTCTAGGAAATAAATTAGTTGACTCCATTATAGGGTGAGGTTAGAACTAGAATTGTGGTGGGCAATTCCTTGGGACCTAACTTATGGTAAAGATCACTCAGTGTAGTTTCACACAGTCCTAACTGTGCTCATACACTCAAAGGTACTACTTTTTTTAATACTCTCTTCTGCCAAGTGTTATCGGTGTATCAGTGGGAAGGAATTGTAGGACCTAGCTTTCAAACAGATCAATTGAGTATATGACACATTTTTCCTTTTAAACCATTGTCACATGAATATATTTGGATAAAGTTTTCCATAAGGTGATAAGGCATGACCAATAAAAAGCTACCTTTTTACTCATTTGGGCTAGGTGACCCATTCCCAAATGTATGCCCTCCATCATAGAACATGACCTTGCATAGGAAACATGACTTATGCATGTTTAGAATTTGTTATGAAATATTGCCAACGGCCCTCCCCCCCTTTTTTTTTTTTATGATGGGCTTTAAGCCATGACCAGAGAGAGACTGTAGAAATGGAAGGAAAATGAGACGTCTTGGGGTTATTAATATGCAAATCTCTCAAAGAGTAGATGAATATTTTACATGTAATATACTTGGTTTCCTAAAGAAAATAATATTCCTTTCTTCAGTGATAGCAGTGTGTCTCAAAGAACAAGCAACACGGTAGCCGGCTTAATGTTTTCCCTTTTCACATTCAGGGAAAGTCATAGTAACCTGCCCCTGCCCTCCATTTTGTCCCTGGCATAGAATCCTGGAGCCATCTTTCTATGCACATCTTGATTGTGAGACCTCTGAAAAGCTCCACGCTATGGGCAAATGATCTGTGCCTCCTGAGATTATCTTGGTGATTTGGTGGGGCTAAGTGGGTGGTCAAACAGTGGAATTTCTTAATTTTTTATTACAGCATCATGAAAAACAAAACACCTGATCAGAGCAACCATATAAAGAGAATTGTAACTATGTTTGGGGAGGAAATAATGCTCTCTCAAAACATCAGGAGACAGGAAAATAATGTAATTAGGAAGGTAAATGCAGACTTATCTGTATTTACATTTTAGCACTCTCATTTCATACTTGTACGACTTTGGGCAATGTATTTGCCTTCCTAATTCTTTGATTCCTCTTCTGTAAATGGGGGTAATAATGGCACTTGCCTTTTAGGTTGTTGAGAAGGTAAACAAGATAATGCATCTAAAGGGCTTAGAGAGTTCCTGGTGCCCTCAGTGTTGGTTTTTGTTAAGATGCTGGAAGCCTGCTTTAGGCCACTC
The DNA here is from genome assembly GCA_033961575.1 of Aselliscus stoliczkanus. NCBI lineage: Eukaryota > Metazoa > Chordata > Mammalia > Chiroptera > Hipposideridae > Aselliscus > Aselliscus stoliczkanus. The sequence continues at coordinate 54,908,218 of CM066728.1, forward strand.
ATATTTCCCTCAGTTGGAGGAAAGGTTGGTTTGTATATAATACTGTATATATGGACACAAAATTTCTTAATTATTTCCAGGGGGTATATTTAGTACTTAGATATTTTAAGAAATGAAAATTTTATAATTGTTTCTAGACTATCTTTTAAGGTAGTATGTCAAAAATTACAGTCATTTTCTATTAATTTCCAGTTGTTTTAATTATTGTTTAATTGTCTTTCAAATAATTAAGATTTTAAAACTTGTACAACCGATTACTTAGCTAATTCTAATCTTTTCAATGATAGAGCAGGGTATACATGAATAAATAAGATTATTCAACGTGAAATAGCAGAAGACTGTATGTTTACTGATAAAAATTCCATTTGATCATTTGAAGAAAATTAAAGGAACGTGTGTTCCTTACATTTTGTATCCTTAGCTTTGCATTTTGGATGTTCATTCACGAAAACACCATACACATAATATTATTCAAACTAGCTTTTTTACATGTATCTTTAAACGGTATTTTTATTTTAGAAAAATCATTTTCCCTACTGATTTTCTTATCTATTTTCAAAGGTATTAATATGATTAACACAGTCTTCCTTTCCAGATCATTTAGAGTTAAATAAATGAAAAAATACTTTATAGTTTTTAAGCAGTTTCACATAAGTTTTCTTATTATTACTAAGGTCTTGCCAAATTAAGTGATCTGTTCAAAGAAATACAGTTTGTACCTTGCAGAATAGGGGCCAGAAATAGCACCCACATTGTTGCTTCTTCCCCCACAGTTTGTATTATCCACCACCTTTCTCTTAGGTAACAGGTAACAGAATTCTAGCAGATATGTGCATGGCAGGAATGCAATATCCATGGCAGACCCACTGGGGCCCGTGTCAGGATCTTTTTTGAAGCTGCACATCTCCTATAGGGTTCTTTATGTAGAGGATGACTTGAGTTGTGCCATCTCCTTGGGTTCAGAGTTCTTAAGCTTCTATCTTAATACCATAAAAAGTTATATTCTATAATGCTCAGAAGATATTTTAAAATTTCATATTCTCACTATTATATATCTGGTAAAATTATCCAATGCATCAAAAATTTTGTTTGGAAAAGCTCAAGGAACTCACACTGAAAGAAAAAAATTCTGTTGTAGGATGCAATGAAAATGACCTTGGTTTTGATGTCTTCTTATCTGTTTAGCTATGTTTTATTTTGTTTGTTTATTCATAGTTCATAGTTAAGGATAGCACTGCAATGATAAGGTTACCTGGTAATTTTACAAAGCCTTATATGACTTGATGTTTTAATTTTGTGACTAGAAATTTTTGAATTAGTTTTAATCTGAAGAGAACTGGAAAACCATTTAGTGCTAATTCTTTTTTTTTCTGGAAGACAGTTAACTCCTGGAACATGCCTTTAAGTAGAGTTTAACTATTTGAAGAGATGGGAGTCTGGCTTAGGGTCATTTCAGGATATTGTTGCCAGCTGCCCATTTGGGATTAACCATTTGGGATTGGACTGTCTCTTCTGGTTTTTATACTCCATAGGGATTTACTGAAGCGTTTGTTAAAAAGGTACAGGTCTGTGTCCACTACCTGAAATTGCCTATAGAAGATCTGAATTGGGCCTTGGGAATATATATTTCAAACAAATCCTCTATGTGATTTTAATGAATCAACCTCTCTAAACAACTGCTTTAGAGAACTCCCATGACCTGCCATAATCTGTCTGCTGTCCTTGTGGCTAAGCCACAAATTAGATGGAATTGAAGATAAATTTCTGATAAATTTGCTACTCTTTGGATAGAAAACAACAGGCTTCCCCCTAAGGAGGAATTCTTATGTTTCCTTTTAGGGAAGGTGGGGCAGCATTGAGGAAGAGATAGGCAATGCCTAGTAAAATGGAATGGAAATCCTTCACATTTTAAGTGTGGTTCAACTTCTACCTGGGCTATTTAATTGCTGATGGAGCTTGGACGAGTTATTTGACCTCTCTAGCTGAATCTAAAACTCATCTCAGAAATAGTGATAGTGTCATTGTAGGGCAGGTTGATAATAATGGGGGTATGTGATTGTGTTTGACAGGTAGTGGGCACTCTTTTACTTTTGGCTTTCTCTTGAAAATGTAATGTGTATTAATGTTTTTCTATGCAAAGGTAAAAAAAGACAAGAGGAACTGAAATAGCCCCTGGCTTAATATTTTCTTTTTTTAATGAAAAATAGCATAATTTATTGAATGCTTACTGTGTATAAGATATAGTGCTAAACACTGTAAATACCATATCTAATTTTTGTTAACAATCGTATTAAGTCATTCCCATTTATGAAGACTTTGAAGTTTAAAAGGTTAAGCAAGGCATTCAAAAATCACACAGCTGGTACCTGGTGGAGCTAGGATTCAAACCAGTTTCTTTTTATTATACTATAAATATTGCACTTTTTTTAACATTATTATTATTATTATTATTATTATTTACAGATGTACAAACAATGCAATAGTTATATTTTTCACTCCTTACAAAGTGACTCCCCCTCCCCCCTCCTCTGCCCCATCACCCCTGATATCATACATATCTATTATAATTCCATTGACTCCGTCTCAATACTGTACTCCACATCCCATGACTATATATGTGTTAAATTATAGTTGACATATAATATTGTTCAGCAGCAGCTTCAGATGTACAGTGCAGTGGTAAGGCCACTATACCGTCCATGAAGTGGTCTCCCTAAAAGGATATGCATCCTTCTGTTCCCCTAAAAAAAAATATTTGCAACCTGATTGATTATATTCCCCAAACTGTCTCTTCTGTCTCTGCAGTATATTGTAGTTATCAGTTTATGTTGCCTCGTCCCTTCCCCTTCTCCCTCATGCCCATCCACATCTCATCTAGCCCTCATCAGTTTTTTCTTTGTGTCTCTAAGACTATTTCTGTTTACATTGCTCATTTATTCAGTTCTTTAGATTCCACATATAAGTGAGATCATATGGTATTTGTTTTTCTCCGACTGACTTATTTCACTTAACATAATGTTCTCTAGGTCCATTCATATTGTTGCAAATGGTACAATTTCTTTCTTCTTTATAGCTGTGTAATATTCCATTGTGTAAATGTACCACAGTTTCTTAATCCAGTCATCTACCGATGGGCATTTCGATTGTTTCCAAGTCTTGGCTATTGTAAATAGCACTGCAATGAACATAGGGGGTGCATATATTTTTTTGAATTGGTGTTGAGTTGTGTGAGTGTTTTATAAATTTTGGATATTTACCCCTTATCAGATATATCGTTGACAAATATATTCTCCCATTCAGTAGGGTTCCTTTTTGTTTTATTGATGGTTTCCTTTGTTGTTAAAAAACTTTTAAGTTTGATGTAATCCCATATGTTCATTTTTTCTTTTACTTAATTTACCCTTGGGGATGCATCAGTAAAAATATTGCTAATACTTTCTGAATACCTTGGATGTTCTAACAAGTTCATTAGCATCTAAACATTTACTTCATCTCTGCTCCTGTGGATGTCATCATGACTACTCCATATGTTGGATATCAACTGCTGTCATAATGTAGGAGCAACTTTCTTTTCTTCTCGTTATAAAAGGTTTGCTTTTTTAGAGGTAAACATTTCAATGAGATCTCATGGTATAAATGTAGAATTTTATTACAGAGAAGCTAGTGCCCAGGTTGTGAACTTTTTGTAGGATAATCTGCTATGTGGGTATTTTCTGGTTTTTTATAATGATATGTGCCTTAAAAATAAAACTCAACAAAATTCCAAAGAAAAAATATTAACTTTCATGGCTATCTTCTGTCTTTCGTTGGCAAATATTCAATTCCATGGCATTATACTAAATTACATTTTCTTTCTTTTTTGCCTCTGATTTGGATCTCTGTAGAGATATTGGAAGTTTGGACAATAATTTTAAAGTTCAAACATCACACAGATACTTTCCAGGATGCTTGTGGAGAAACTGTTCCTGGTTCTGTTTATGCACAGTAATTGGCTCACCATAGAATAGAACTGGCCAGTATATCTTCCAAAGTCTGATCTTAATGATTCAGTTAGAACATACTCAGTACATATGGCCACAGTTCATTTAAACAAAAGAAATCGTTTCTGCATATGATACCTGTTAGTTCTGTTGTGGTGCTGACTACTCATATTAGTAATATGTTTCTGTCTATATTATTATTTAGTAGAGAACAGCATACTCATTCTTCTCACGCTATCATAGACATCTGTCAATATGCTAAGGTAGAATGGCATGGATAGGGGATACTCAAAATGACAAACATGACCTGTGTTTTTCTTGAATCATTCCAAAGTGCCATTACCTTTTTTTTTCAAACAAACATGTGTAGAGTGGAGAGGGTTCAAATTCCATGAGATTTTATAGATAGTAAGAAAGGTTAGTCAGATGATAAACCACTTTGGGCTAAGTTCAGAGGCCATAAGGAGTTTAAAGTCACTTTACCTGGTGGGAAAGTTTGACCAAGCTTCTTCATGAATGAATTTAGGGCTCCTTGGGAAACCAATTATCCTCTGCCTCAAATCTTCTCTGCCTACTGAATAGTGATAGTTCTTTTGCATAACACTTTGTTAACTCTTCAACTGCAAATACCTTGGGCAAGGTAATGATTCAAGCTATCAGCATTATAGCTTTTTGTGTCTGAAGGATATCAGAGCTGTTTCTGAAGGGGAGAGCAAGAGGCAATAGCCGTTCTCCCTTCACAATTTTTACCAGGGATGAAGAACAAGCTTTTTATGTTTATGTCATTATAGAAACATAAGTAATCATCTTAGGGTTATTTCTTTAACATCATGCTGTGGTATGTAATTTACCTTTTGTTGTATTTAGTTTGTTAGTGTTATGGCTTCTTTTAAAATTCTGTTAGTCATAGTATGCTATAGTAAAATATTTTTCCAAATCCATTACTCAAGTCTTGATTGTGTTAAGTTCACAAACAATTGCCTAAACCTTAAACCCCCAAATACATACCATTTAGAAAATATGACTTCGTTTATTCCTGACTTTGCAAAAGTTAGTACTTTGTAGTTTAATTAAAATCCTTTATGATACTGAGTCTTATTTTTTCTCGAATAGACTCTACCATTATAACATTTAGTACCAGGAGTTAATTTTTTTTTATTTCCTCAACTTTCTTTTTCTTAGTTTTCAACACATTTATTATTAAAATTAATAAACTAAAAAATTAAACCTGTTTCTATCTAAATATATACTTCAGGGAGTTGAAATCATACCTTTTTTTGCCTACTGTAGTCATTTAATATTTTTCATCTATTTTCATTCTTCTACTCCTGCTGATCTATCTACAAGTGCCATAAATACTACTTGTAGCTGGGGTACATATGATGTTATTATTCTTGGAGAGAGAAATTACTAACAGTCAGCAAAGACATTGTACTGCTTTGTGCTTCATACTTTTCAGATATAAAATTGATATAGCAATGACTTGTTTTTGAACCTAATTCAGTTGTACGATGAGGATGAACATACGAGGTGTGACCATTAGGTTTGTGAATTTGTTGCAATGATGTTGCTAACCTTTTTCAATATAAGAGGGATTATTCATTATGAATTTGTACCTACTGGACAAACACTTAACCAAGTTTACTACTTCTAAGTGCTGAAAAGGCTACGTGAAAAAATTAGACGACCCGAACTTTTTGCCAACAATTCATGGCCCTTGCATCACGACAATGCACCAGCTCATACGGCACTGTCTGTGAGGGAGTTTTTAACCAGTAAACAAATAACTGTATAAGAGCACCCTCCCTACTCACCAGATCTGACCCCAATGACTTCTTTCTTTACCTGAAGATAAAGGAAATATTGAAAGGAAGACATGTTTTTGTTTGTTTGTTTTTTCGAGGGCAGTGTCACTGGCCCTCATATGTGGGACCTGAACCGGGGCCGCTCGCTTCCCAAGCGAGACGCTTAACTACCACGGCTGGCCCGAAAGGAAGACATGTTGATAACATTCAGGACATCAAGGGTAACACGACTACAGCTCTGATGGCCATTCCAGAAAAAGAGTTTCAGAATTGGTTTGAAGGGTAGACTAGGTACTGGTGTCAGTGCATAGCTTCCTAAGGGGAGTACTTTGAAGGTGACCATAGTGATATTCAGCAATGAGGTATGTAGCACTTTTTCTAGGATGAGTTCATGAATGTAATTGTCATACCTCATATATGTAAAGTTCATAGGATTATAGAGCTGCAAGATATATTATTATTTGATCATTTATCTATAAAGTTCCTTTCCCTTTCTTATTCTGAGGAATAAGAAAATAATCTTCATGCACTCAGTTTAAAATAGCTCTTATTTTTTCCTTGAAAATAATACAAATTATTAAGATGAGTTAATTTGAAATTTATAAATTTTAACCCTATTTTACAAGTTTTATATAGAAGGTGAAAATCCTGTGATTTGTGAAAGAAATGTCAATAGGTGTATGTATTTTTCTCATTAATTGAGGAAAGTAAAGCAATCTCTTGAACAGTTCCTACTTCTGTCTTGTTCCTGATCTAAAGTGTCTATTGATTCCCATTTGTGTACCCAGGAGTGTTATTCTGCATTTAAACCTTTTTCAACATCTTTTGTTGTGAGTCCTTGGAGACAGAGTTCTTTTAGTATTTAAGTTTTTTGTTTTGTATTTATCTTAACTTTTCTTCTGCTGAACATTTTAATGATTTTTGCCATTGATTAAAAGCCAGTATTGTCTGCAGGTGAACTGTTGAATTTTCTTAATTCAATACAAAAAATTATTGATTCAGGTTCTGGGTAAGTTTGTCCTCTTGGCACAAATTCCCAGCAAGCTCTTAATGTGTCATAAGAGCTTTACTTCTGATGCTGGGAAAAATTCCTCTGTAGAGGATTAGGTTGAGATGCAATCTATTTAGGCTGGATTTTTTGTTTGCTGCTCATTATTTTGATTATTTCTCATGTATCCATTAAAAAACATTGTCTAGAGTCTCTCTCTCTCTCTCTCTCTCTCTCTCTATATATATATATATATATATATATATATATATATATACACATATATGTATATATATGTTTAGATGTATGTTTAAAATATAATTTTAACTGCTGATACTTCTTCATATATGAATAAGAACTAGCCAGAGTCACATATTATGATAGTGTGAGTGATATATACTCTCTTCATCTGCTTGATGGGAGGAGCTAACAGAACATCTGAGTACTGCCACTTCCAGAAATCTCAACAGACAGAAAATGCTCAACTCTTAAATCTAAGCATAATTACTTTTGATGAATGATCTAGACACCTACATTTCATCTACATGTACATGGCATTAAGTAGTTACTTTTCCTTGGAAGATTAATATAAAGACATCTAAAACTTTGCAGGAATACGAATAACATTTAAGAGCTTTTTAGAAGTTTTATTAAGGAGTGTTTAGATGAGAATTTTGAAAAAAAAACATCAAAACCTTCCAGGAATCCATCCAGGTATTCTTGGCAAATAGGGAATGAGGCTGAAAGTTGCGGTTCAGTTGACACATAGATCAGCCTAATCTGTGGACTGCAAAGAAGATACTTGCTCTTTACTTGAGTCTTGGGATATCTTTCTGTAATGTTCGCTGAAATCTGAGCTCCAGTGAATGTGGCAAAGGTCCCAAACCTACAGCCTTGTTGGTCTCTCAAGTCCACTGTGGAGTAACCATTGTCTCATTCATCTCCCTAATAATGCATCAATTAAATGCATTACAGCATTTCATCAGGCCTAGGAGATCACTGTAATAAAGGAGCAGAGTGTACAATGACTTTGTCTCAGGTGGATTCTTTCTGACCAACTATCAATTTTAATTCTTGTTCCCAGTTACAGGTTTTGATGCTGGAGATCATAGGGCTCTACTGAATGCCTTGAATTCATTGTGAACCTTAGAAGTACAGCCCTGCCTCAAGTGTTTATTGCTGCTTCTTTCTGAGGAAATACTGTTGACCCTTGAACAGTGAGGGAGTTAGGGGTGCTGATCCCCTGTGCAGTTATACAAATATCTATGTATAATTTTTTACTCCTTCAAACTTAGATACTATTGACCAGAAGCCTTACTGATAACATAAACATTTGATTAACATGTGTTTTGTATGTTATATGTATTATATATTGTGTTCTTACAATAAAGCACGCTAGAGAAAGAAAATGTTATAGGAAAATCATCAGGAAGAGAAAATACATTTCCAGTACTATGCGTATTTATTGAAAAAAATCTATGTATAAGTGGACTTGCACAGTTAAACCCATGTTGTTCAAGGATCAAGTGTAGTTTGGAACTGTTTTCCATGTGGTTTCTAATTCTCTGGGGAAAATGTAGTTGCTTTGAGCTTTTTGCATTGTGTTCCATGCCATTTTATTTTTGTAAGTGTATTCTGGCATTTTTCAATGATCTAAAAACATTTTGTATATGATTTTGCTCATAGAATATTTGTTCATTGCTAATTAGGAGGGCATTGTAGGGAAATACACTGTCTTCTCTGATAGATTTAAGAAACGGATAGCTTTGGTAGGGGTCATTTTCAATACTTGAGTATTCATAGATTCTATTCAAAATTGGGGAGGCAACCAAACGTTCTAGGAAAAAAATTTTCTAGGAAAAAATGTGCTTTTCCAATGAGCTAATGATTAGTATAGCAAAAATTTCAAAGTTATGGAATTCCCCCTCTAGAGAGAGAGAAAATTCTTGAACAAATTGATTATTTGGTTCCAGTCTGCTTCCTGTTCAAATTTGAAAGAGGAAATTGTAAGTTAAAAAATATAAGTGTACCGAATATTGACGCATTTGACAAGACAATACTATGAATAGGTTTTTGGTTTTTTTTTTCCTTCCAACTTCTCTATCTCTTCTTAAGTGCTTTTCCTTCTTGGAACTATGTTCCTCCTCCAATTATGTTCTAGGCAAACTCATGCTAAGGTTTTATTTTCTTTCTAATTTGTCCCCCATATTTTCAAACCTTACCTCTGTGTGTGTGTGTGTGTATATATCTTTGTCTCTCAACCAGTAAAAATAATACAGGATTTTATCAACAGTTAATGGCTTAATGTAGTAACTCTGTCAATAACTTTACAGTTTTATGAAGACTATTGAAGATAAGCATTTCTAAAAATTAATTCACATTAGCTAAAATGTGATGGAATAATCACAAGCATCAAGGAATATATATATATATATATATATATATATATATATATATATATATATATATTAGAATTTTTGTAAAATCCTTAAGATTACAACCACTTACTTTTGTATAATAACTATTTTGCTAATATTAAACACATTGAATACATATAACAGAAATGGATCAGTTGTCATTTGAAATAGAATTCATTAATTATTACAGTGGTTCACATTTCTAAAGTAATTTTTTATTTTTATTTTATTTATTTATTTATTTTTAATTACTTTCAGGTGTACAGCACAGTGCAATAGTTATACTTTATACCCCTCAAAATGACAACCCCCCTCCCCCATTTAGCCACCCCACTCCTCCCCCCATATCATATATATCTATTACACTTCCTCTGACTCCCTTCCACATTATATAATCCACATCCGTGACTACCTGTATATTCAATTACAGTTGGTATACAATATTATACAACCTCAGCTTCAGGTGTACAGTGCAGTGATCAAGCCTCTACTCCATCCATGAAATGGTCTCCCTAACAAAACATATGACCATCTGACACCCCACAAAATATTTACAACATTATTAATTATACTGAAATATCTTTCATATCCCTGTGGCAATATTGTAGTTGCCTATTTTTGCTGTCTAATTCCTTCCCCTTCTCCCTCATCCCCACCCCCCTCCCAACTAGCAACCCTGTTTTTCCTCTATATCTATGAGACAGTTTCTGTTTACTTTGCTCATTCATTCAGTGTTTCAGATTCCACATATGAGTGAGATCATATGGTATTTGTCTTTCTCTGATTGACTTATTTCACTTAACATAATAGTCTCTAGGTCCATCCATATCATTGCAAATGGTACGATTTCATTCTTCTCTATAGCGGAGTAATACTCCATTGTATAAATATACCACAGTTTCTTAATCTAGTCATCTACCGATGGGCATTTCAGTTGTTTCCAAGTCTTAGCTATTGTAAATTGTGCTGCTGTGAACATAGGGGTGCATAAATTTTTTTGAATAAGTGTCTTGTGTTTTTCAGGATAAATACCTAGGAGTGGAATTGCTGGGTCAAAAGGTAGCTCCATTTCCAGTTTTTTGAGATACCTCCATACTGACTTCCATAGCGGCTGCACCAATCTGCAATCCCACCAACAGTGCAGCAGGGTTCCCTTTTCTCCACAGCCCCACCAGCACTTGTTTGTTGATTTACTGATGATAGCCATTCTGACCGGAGTGAGGTGGTATCTCATTGTGGTTTTTATTTGCATTTCTCTAATGACCAGTGAGGGTGAACATTTTTTCATATGCCTGTTGGCCATCTGTATGTCCTCTTTAGAGAAATGTCTCTTCATATCCTCTGCCCATTTTTTAATTGGGTTGTTTGTTCTTTTGGTGTTGAGTTTCATGAATGTTTTATAAATTTTGAATATTAGCCCCTTATCAGATATGTCGTTGGCAAATATATTCTCCCATTCAGTAGGTTTCCTTTTTGTTTTATTGATGGTTTCCTTTGTTTTGAAAAAACTTTTAAGTCTGATATAATCCCATATGTTCATTTTTTCTTTTACTTCCCTTTCCCGTAGGGACGTATCAGTAAAAATATTGCTCCGGATAATGTCTGCAAATATACTCCCTATATTTTCTTTTAGGAGTTTTATGGTTTCAGGTCTTACATTTAAGTCTTTAATCCATTTTGAATTTGTTCTTGTATATGGTGTAAGGAGGTGGTCCAGTTTCATTTTCTTGCATGTGTCAGTCCAATTTTCCCAGCACCATTTATTGAATAGACTATCTTTACTCCAATGTAAATTCTTGCTTCCCTTGTCATAGATTAACTGTCCGTAAATGCCTGGATTTATTTCTGGGCTCTCTGTTCTGTTCCACTGATCTATGTGCCTGCTTTTATGCCAATACCATACTGTCTTGATTACTGTAGCCTTGTAGTATGTTTTGATGTCTGATCGCGTGATCCCGCCCCCAGCTTTGTTCTTATTTCTCAGGATTGCCAAGGCTATTTGGGGTCTTAAAGTAATTTCATATGCATTTTCTCATGTGATTATCTCAATAACCATATGAGGAAGAGGACATAGATTTACATTCTTTTCTTGGATCAAATCAGACATCCATAAAATTTTGTACTACCAAATTTCAGAGCACTTAATAAGGTAAGAAAAATTAATTTGATTTTATGGTACAAAGGTTCAAAAATGAGATGCACATTACATGCGTGTGATAATGAATATTTCTAATACTGGAGCCACCAACAGAGTACACTGTTTTGCACATTTTAGCTCTTCTTTTAGCATTACTTGACCTTATGTATAATTTGCATAATTTACATGACTCCTCTGAGTGGCATGTAGTTGCATAATTATTTTTTTAATTAGTATTATTGATTTGTTTGTGCAATAGCAGATAATTTGAATGATTTTCATCTTTAAATTTTTGCAGTTTTATATGTAATATAAACTGTGTACTCAATTCTATATAAAAATAATACTCAAATTCAGATGAATTTTGATGCTATTTTTATTTTCTACAGTCCCCTGAAAGCAAAATAATTTGTTCCTTATAAAAAAACTTAAAATTTAACAACCATTTTCACTCTTGGATTTATTAACAATCATTTATTAAAATAATAAAGCTCTTAGAATAATAGTGTATGGCAGATCCTTTAAATTCCCTTATTAATCTAGGCATCAGAATGGTGGAGGTGAGGCAGATGTCTTATACCCCATGAAGCATAGAACATGGTTCTGTAATATGGGATCAGAAGGGACTGGGCAGCTTAGGCTGAAATGTTACAAGTGTCACCTCTTCCTATAATTTATGAACATTTTTTAAAAATTTCCTACTCTTTGCTGTGAATAAGCATCTGATCTGCCATAATTAAAGACAGTTTTGTTCTCTTTGTGCATGTGTCTATGTCAGGTGCTATGAAGACGTTGAAGAAATAGAAGATAGGGTCCTGTCTGTGTTTGCAAAGATCTTAACCCTGCCAGCAGGGAAGGCCTGCCATTATGTATGTCTCTTGCCCCCAAATAACAACAGAACAAAGTCTTGTGCTTTTGACAAAGCAGCAAAAATGTGTGGTATAATAATAGGTTCCAAAAAACAAGTCACTGAGGGAAGGTACTAGTGCAGTCAGAGGACTAAAACCAGATGGAGGAGCTTTGGTTAAGGTGGAAGGTCCAGAGCTTGCCAGGGCCAATGAACTTCCTGAGTCACGATACAGAAGTAAGGATAGAATTAGAATCAATTATACTAAAACTCATAATTATCCACTTGAGCCAGAAAGTCTTCTAGAGGTATCCCTTTCTTTCTTACAACCTAATTCCAATAAATTACCAACCTTCCAATTCTATCTCTTCAACATCTCTCCCACTTGTACTCCTACACCATGTTATTCTTATTGCTCTATCCCTAATTTAGTGCCCCATTAGCACTTAACTTAGCTAATGTAATGGTCTTCTAATGGACCTCCATGTTTACTGTTTTAGATCCTCATAAATTCATCCTATATTCTTCTGTCAATATGATCATTTGAAGGTGCAAATCATGATCATGTTAATCCCTTCAGCTTAAAACCCCGATTCCTTTACATTAGTTCTAAGTTTGAAATATGTGAAATTGTAGACATTGGACTGGTTTTGACCTATGAAAAGCAATTTTACAATATAACTGCTTAAAACCTGTATCAAGAAACTTTGTGCTGCAAGTAACAGAAAATCCAACTAAAACTGGCTTAAAAATACAAAAATTAATTATCTCATATAAAGAGTACTTACATATCTTTCAAGCTTATGGTTCATCCCTTCCCTTTTCAAGAACTTTTTCTCATTTTTCCTTCCCTCGGGTAGAATTAGCCAATTAATATCTTGTCTAGCAATAGCACTTATTGCTAAAGGTTATTATTTAAGCTATCATAACACTTACTGTCTTTCTCTCATCATCACCTCAAGTTCTTTGAGGACAGGAGTTATGTCTGGTGCATCTCAATATTTCCAGAGCCTTGCACAGTGCCTTGTGTATTAAGAGAATGAATGAACAAATAATGGACTAAATAGGATGGGGTCAGATCTTATACCCTAGTTGTATGGATGCAATACAAATGTTCCCATTACTTGCTCTATACCATAGATTAGAGATTCTTAGGATGACACATCTTTTTTCCCAGATTGCTCCAAATAGGTCTGTGATAACTGAGATTGTTGTTAAAATAATCATCTTCTTGTTTACAGGTCTGACAATATAAGTACAAATTAATACCAACATAATAATATTGATTATATAACTTGCCACCCAGAGACAATCAATGCAAATCAGTGTCCTCAAAACACATTACTTTAGGGCTGGCTGAGTGGCGCGGTGGTTAAGCGCTGGCTTGGGAAGCTGGCGGCCCCGGTTCGGGTCCACATATGAGGGCCAGTGACACAGTCCTCAAAAAAAAAAACCAAAAAAACCCACAATACTTTATTCTATCCCACATAAATATTGAAACTATGTATATTTATCATTGTACTATCAAATAATGCTGTTCAAAATGAACTTGGATTTTTTAGTGTTAAATTTAGCAAAATATTTACTGTTTCCAGAAAGTACTTTTGAAATTGGGAACTAATATTCCCTACAATAGTTGTTAATAAAAAAGTGAGACTTTATTGAAAACTACTTATCTAAAGACATGCAAAGACTGTATGTTACAGAAAATTAAGTGATCTATTATCATTGCATCTTAAATTTTATGTTGAAAGCCTTGTGTGATAGAGTACAACAATAAATCCTGAGAGCACACATTAATATCAAGTGAGAGTCCTGCAGATTATCAACTTTACAGAGGTTGTAAGGTTATATAATGTATTCGTTTTCCATAAAATGTTGCAGTAAATGCCAAATGACCTGATATTTCTCCAGATTAATAGAATAACATGTTTATTTTTAAAATCTAGATTCTTTGTAGAGTTCTAAGCATCATATAAAACACATATAGATCCCCAAGAGGTTTTTCTGAGGTTCTCTTAACTTGTACTCAAAAGACATTTCCCTACTTGGAATTGCATACAATAGAGTAAATTTATGATTCCTAAAATAGATCATCATTTCTAACACTCAGGAAAGCATAGTGGAGTCAGAGTGTCTGGCCTTACTCATTAGTTCCACCTCGCCAACTCCCTCTTTGAGCTTCATACTTTTTTTTCCCAGTTGAGAATTTTGCAGATGTGAGTGCGGGAAAGAATATATCTAAATCGTGCATTATATAATAGAGCACACAGTTAGAATTTTTATGTGGGCTATAAAAAAAACAACAACAAAAAAACCACAACAAAACCCAATAAATCTCAGAGTATAGAAAGTTAACAGTAGAATGACAGTATATTCCAAGGTGACTTGTGGTTATAAAATGGAAGGACGTGTGTGTGCCTGCACATGTGCATGATTATAAGCAGAAGTACCAACCTGTAATTTCATTATGAAAGATGGCCCAACAATTAAGGACTAAGTTTATATCTCTTGCTGATGATTTAATTTTCAGAAATGTTAGATAAATTTCAATCATCTAACGTATGGCAATTTGGAGGAATCACTCTGGATTTGGGAGGTCTCTAGAGACTCGGTGACTCAGAAGGTATTTATGGGAAGGGAAAAATTCACAGAATTTGCTAGAATTACACAAACTAGCAATTACAATTAACAAGTGGTATCACTGTGAATCTCTGACTCATGTCTACTACACAGTTCAGATCAGGAATCAGCAGAGACTACATTAAGCTGGACCAAGGAAGGACTAGAACCAAAATCCGTCCTGAATTCAAAGTCATGAGATGGTGATCTGCTGCCAGTCAAAACTAGGATGTATGGATATATACAAACCTAGATGGTGGATCTGAGACAAGCATAAGGCAAACAGATATGTGGGACACATAGGAGTTCCTTTGAACACGTCTGAAGCCATGTTTAAGGTTCAGGTTGTGAATCCAGGTATACAAAAGGGTTCTTGGTAACAGCATCAGGTAACTAAACTAATTCATAGAGAACCTGATAGCCAAAGTCAGAACCAGCTCAGCCACAGGATGGAGAGTGAAATTGACAGCTGGGGTCCCTTTTGCCCCCCCCCTCCTTTCTAGCCAGACTTAGTTCCATCGTGACCTCTTGCTGAGCCTACAGGTGGGAGGTACAGAGGAATGCGGAGGCTGGTACTGTCACCCTTAGCTTCTGAGGCAATATGAGCTTGGCCATTTGCGAGGCAATATCACCGCCACCTCTGCCTTTCTACACTTGCCCGAATCAGAATCTCTGGCTGCCATCCTCCTTCGTCCCTTACATGCCCCCCCTGTACCACTTGCCATCTACATTTTTCTGGGTATCTCCTGATATCTCTACGGGAATTCCCCTAGAAGTTTCATGGAAATGGATATGAAATTTCCTCCTCTTCTGGACAAGGAAATGTTAATACCATCCTTCAGTTAGCAATCTGTGTCCACATATCATCTGCAAGTGACCCTACACCATCTTACTGTATAAAGTAGAGTTTTTGGACTCACTAATATGTCCATTTTGCTCTTTGATTCCCACGCCTTCTTGCTTTCCAGGTAAACTGCCATTTCTCTTCTTCCTCTATAGCAAGTGTTTTAATGTGAGTTATATGATTGAGATGATCTGCAAAATCTCTTGAAATTATATCACAAATAAAAACTTTAAGTATATTTCTGACTGAAAATTTCTGAAGAGAGTCCATATTTTCACCAATTTTCAGTGGGTCTGGTGACATAAAATAGTTAAGAATCATTAATTTATATCTATTTTATTCACTGGCTTCCTGCCATTTCTTACCTAATATAACAACAGCACCACCACCACAATCATTAATGGAATTTGTACAACACTTTACAACCTATAATATTCTTTAAAATACTCTTTCATGTCCATACTTCATTTGAAACTCGTGATTTTCTCCAGGAGATGGTAGATCTTATTATATCCATTTTATAGATGAGGAAAATAGAGAGGTTAAGTACCAGCCAGCTAAGTATATGGCAGAGCAGAGCTGGGACCAGGGCCCAAGTATCTTGACCCTTAGTCTGAAAGCAAAGAGGTGGCTGTTTATATGGGAAGCCATGTAGTATCCTTTTGGGACTTTTCCTTCTGCCTGCCTGCATTTTTTCCTCTTTAATACTGCCTTTGATACTATAGAATAAAGTCGGTGGGCATTTTACCCAGATTTCCTCTATTTCCAAATGGAGGACTGTTATATAATATGATTTTTTCCATAGAGCTTTGAAATCTCTTCCAGTAAAGTATTTAGAAGCAAGCTGATTCACTGATTTAAAACCTAAGGCACGAAGTTCAGTAGTTCAAGGAATTAAATGTGTCTCTAGTTTAGATTTGTTGAGTGACCTTAGGCAAAACATTTAAAGTTTCTTTCTCAGTGAATCTGTGAAATTGAGTTAAAATACTATCTTATATCAATAAAGTAACAGTTAATAACTAATTGAAGATTTAGAGATTTACATATACTATGTAAATAAAAATGTTTCTGATGCTACTCTGAGGTCAGTGTTTCCTAGGCTAAATTAATAAAAAGAAGCCTGTGGGTACAAGATTGAATGTGTAATTCATTTTCTGATTAAACGGTTTATAAAAGAAATCCACACTTTTTTCTGCATTTCTGGTTGATTATTTCCCCCACTAAATTTACTGTCTCACAAAAGCAGCATTTGCTCATTTGTAGAATCATTTAGCATGTATTGGACTATGGGGACCTGAGATAGAACTTTTCCCATTTAAGAAAATAGCCACTCTGTATTTAGATTCCTGTAGGGGACACTTTAGGAGAGTGATGTTATAGCGCGCCTACAAATACCTCATCTGGGTTTGGAGTCTCTGATATATCTGCTCATTCAAGATAGCGGCACTTAGCAATTCAACAAGATGTAAGTTGGCTAATAAACAAAGCCAGTGTTCTCTGGGGGTTTGAACAACACTTCCTGTGTTTGACTCTGGTTGCCCTGAAGTTGTTTTAAGCCCGGCACTGCTGGTGATGTATCCCCTGGTGCACTGAACAGCTCATGCCATGTCAAAGGGCATTGACCTTTTCACTCCTAGAACAAAAAGACTGGAAACAAATTATGCTCTGAGAACTGGTCAAAGGATAACAAAGAAAAAAGAAAAAAAAAAACGGGAAGAAGAAAAAAAAAGGGGGAAAAAAAGTGCCTGACCCAAATAAACAAGTGAGGAACACAAATTCTAAGCTTTTACAACATTATCTTTAGAATGTGATCTCTCTAACCAACTTTTAAAAAAGTGTAATATGAGCATTTGTTTCAATGTACTCTAAATCTCGCCCCACCCACCCACCCCCTTGGCTCCATTTGTAGAACATGATGAACCAACTACTGTTGGCTCTACACCCCCTATCCAACTGAATCTATTCCAGTTTATGAGCTGTCCACCACGGAGCTGACTCTTCCAGAGAGAGTGACTCATCTGCAAGTTTCGTTCGTGATTTCTAAGAGTATATTTAGTGTGAAGAACTGGAGGATGCAGCATATCCAAACACATGCTAGGGTACAGAATTTGAGTGGGAGGAAGAGGTCGGGGTGAAAATAGAACTATACGAAGTCAAAAAGATGGGAGGCCTGGCTTAGCCTTTTCAGCTATGTAGCTTCAGCAACACCTACAGTTCCCCACCAAGAATGGCACGCCATATTAAATGCAGTGAAAATGAGGTGTCCCTGGGGGTTTCCTTTGGAAAAAAGAGAAACATTTTATATATATATATATATATATATATATATATATATATATATATATATATATATATATATATATATATATGATGCTGTGCTTCACTAGTGTTTCAAGCTGATGGGAAAATAATTTCTCCTTATATTAGTGAAATTAGACAACCAGTACCCAGGAGCTCCTTGTGCAGATAATGTGTTGGTTGGGCTGATCATAGCCCTTAAGAATTTGTTTAGGGTGGATCTTCCAAACTGATTTTGACACAATTGCAGTGACTGCTCTCCTTTTCTTTCTCCCCATTATTCAAAGGCAGTTATGGAGACCCAGTTATGATCTCACGTTTAGAGTGTTCATCAGTTCATCAGTGTTCTGCCACTGAATCAGCATTTGAAAGCAGGGATCACAGACGCTAACAACCAGGGGTCCATGTTCCAGCACACTCCACAGTATGACCAAAGTAGCTTTCTTTTACTTGTACAGCCACTCCCTCAGGATCTTTAATTGTACTCTGTCTGTCTTCTTTTCTTGCTTTGTGTCTCCTTATTTTTGTATTTCTCTTTTTCTGTGACTATCACTGTATTTCACTTGCGTACTCATATCTCTCTCTTTCTCTCTTTTTTCTTCTATATTTTCATTCAGTCATTTCTTTACTATTACCACCACCTTCATCTATTTTTTTTTTACTGATCATGACATTGAACTAAAGATTATATTTAAATAACTGTTGTAAATCTCTGCAGAAAGTTTCACGTTTTCTTTTCTTTATTAATCTATAATTAATAAATCCAAACTTTTATGTCACTCTCTTAAAAAAATACGTCATTGTTTCTTTTTATGATTTATTTTTTCCCTTAGAAAACTTTAACTTAGAAAAAATGTTTTCTCTTAATCCTAATATAGAAAAAAAATGGATTTTAGGAAAGCAATTCAAGTTGCCCAAATAACCAGGAAAAACTTGTGTCTAACCAGTTGCTTTGAAAATGAATTTTTTTCTATTATCCCCCAAATGATTCATGAATTGAGATAGTATTTAATTTAGTTTATGGGCAAGGTTAGCAGGCTTCAGTGATTTTAATTGTAATTTCAATCATACTTTATAAATAACTCTTGTTTCAATTTTTCATATATTTTCTTGTTGGTCGAATGTATAACCAATTATATTGAAGTTCAATCTTTACTATAGTCTATAAACATATGGTAACAAAATCATCAATCTACCTGATAATCAAATAAATGTAAATTAAAAGAAGAGTGAGAGACCTCCCTTTTTTGGCTAATCAAGTAAGCAAGATGAAAAAAATTATACTCCCAATGTTTTAAATTGTTCTATGAATTTCTTTCCCTCTATTGCTATCTCCCTATCTATCATTTAGTTACACACTTATATATTACATATATACAAACATATACACACATATACACACAATACGTATGCTGTAAGAATACTTATATATTACATAGTTTCTCTGTAGAAACACCATGTACTCACATATGTGTGTCAGTACATATAGACACACACACATATTCATATACTTATATCCTTTGACCAAATGATTCCACCTTTTTTTTTTTTTTTTTTTGAGGGCAGTGTCATTGGCCCTCATATGTAGGACCTGAAGCAGGACCACTGGCTTCCCAAACCAGCCTTAACCACTGTGCCACTCCGCCGGGCCCAAATGATTCCATGTTTGATAACTTGCTTTAAAGCAACAATTCTAAGTTTGGGACAGGAGTATACACATCAGATGTGTTTTAGAATATTTATAGTTTTGAAAAAGATGAAGCAAATCACTACTTGATTATATTTGGTTGTTGGAAAAGTCATAACATATTTTTTTCTATGTTTTTCATTGCAAACATGCGTTATGACTTTTCTGACAACCCAATAGATGATTACTCAAAACTTTAGTGTTTACTTATCTACTCAAAAGCATCTTGTTCAGATATTGAAATAGTGATTTTGAAAAAAGGTAAATGCTTATGATATGAGGTTACAATTATTCAATTTATGTCTAGGAAAAAAACTTTGAAGAAAAAACACAAAATTGTCAAAAATATTTATGTGAGTATCAGAACTGTTTTTCATAAATTTTTATTAATATAAATGTATAATCTTTTAAAACACATGAAAAGATCTATGCCAGTCACCATCCTCAACTCTTCCAGTAAAACTTGATTGTAGTTATTCTTGAGAATCTTAATGTTCTTGTATGTGCTAAGAATTTGGAGGACCCTTGTGCCAAGTCTTACAAACTTTAAAAATGTTGAAAGGTTATATCACTAAATTACTTTGTGCTCTAAGGGAAAAATTATATTTGAATATGTGACCTCCTTTGATGACCGTTATTTACATTGTTGTAGTGAAAAGTGGCTCCTCATGTCTACCAAGTAAAAATATGTTCTCTAAATGTAGTTAAATAGTTTTTAAAATCCAATTATTGTAGCTTAACTCATACAAAAAAAAAGGGGGGGGAATGCTGTGCAGAGTTTGATACTATCATAAGAAAAGGGAAAAAAAAGTAAAATGTAAACAGAATCCTTATTCTTATTACAAAACTTAATTTTATTTCTAAAGTTGCACCTTACTTTTCTGGGTCTTACCTTTTTGGGCCACATTTAATATTGAGTCTTATACACAACACAGACAAAAATAACATACCTGAACAATTGTGATCATCAGTGTTATGTTAACAGCTACTGCTGTTCTATCAAAACTGTGAACAAAGAATGGGTATTAATTAATGGGAGACATTACCAGGCGGGAAAAGTTGGGAGAGTATTCAATAAGCTGTCAAAACAGGAGCTGAATTCTATAGAACGGGTGTTCACATATCTGACAAAAATGGATCCTGAAATTTAGCTTTTCCATTTTTGCTCAGAAACAACATTACTTAGACTCTCACCTACTAATCTTTCAATAGCTTAGAATAATGATGTTTATAGCATGAAAATCAAATTTATTTTAGTACCTTTGAGATCAACAAAAAGCCACTGTGAATTGTGGCAGTAAAAGGATATACAGGTATGAATTTAGATCCCTGCTTGAAACTGTCTTATTTCGTCTTGTAGGATTAGCCTTCAGAAAGACAGTGCATGGTTTGGGAAATAAATTGTGCCAAATACTCTAGTTAAATAACAGCCATAGAAATCTTCAGAAAATAAACTTCTTTTTAAATTGTAATTTCAAATATGTAAATTCTATTTCAACATGTGTATTTAAAATTCCTGTGTGAAAAACAGATGACATAGTGATATATAAATTATAGATAAAATATCTGAGGTCAGTAAATTAGTCTTAAGTGTTCTCAGTGAACATTGCAAGGATTTACTTTGAAGAAAAGGCAAAAAAATTAATAAACGACCTGGTTTTCTAAACTTCTTATCTCACAATGAAATACAACCTGAGCAGAAACTCCTGCCTATACAACAGCGATATTGTTATTCCTGGCAAAGGATCATAAAGGGCTATGATCGGATGGACACTTACAGGCAGATTCATAAAAAAAATATCTTCCTTCTTCCCTTGACTCCATACCTGAAGTTCCAACATTAGTTACTTTGTTGTGCTAAAAACATTGACAATCAATCTTTTGTGAGATACTTTTTAGAACACTAGAACCACAGGCTATAATAGTAAATTACAAAAGAGAAAATACAAATGACCAATAAATCTAAGAAAAGATGCTTTACCTCACTAGTAATTGTAACATATACATTTCTAGCAAAAATCATTGTGCCAATATTTGTAACAATGAAAAACTGAATCCAGTCTAAATGTCCATTAATATGTTAAAGAATGTTATATCCGTAATATAAACTATGCTGCTGCTACTAGAATGAGATTTAGATTATATTTATTGGCACAGAAATCTATCCATGGCACATAATAGAGGTTAAAAAATCAGATTAGATAAAAGTTTGTGTAAATGATACCATTTCTATAAAATTGTATACCTGTGTCTGTAAATGTGTATGTGCTTAGTGTACTCTGGATAACTGGTCGATTGTTATTTTCTTTTTGGCTTTTATATTCTGTTCAAACTTTAAAAATGGCTCTAATCATTTTACAAAAAGTAATTCTATAAAAACAATGTATGCCATTCAAAATACCTTACATGTTTTTTAAAAAATCAGTTAGCTGTTAAGTCTCCTAGATGGGCATAAAGTTCAACAAATCATTTATTATCTACTGATGACCCCACCATGCACCAGTATACTATTAGGCTTTTGAATAAAAGAAAGACTAAGACATAGCCTGTCTCCACTTTCCAGGTGCCCATGGTTTAATAGATGAGAGATACTTGTAAACAAATGATTAAAAATCCATACAACAATATAAAAATGAATAGACCAGAGTGGATATTAAGGATGTGACTGTGGATTTAGGAGAACTTGAACAGAGGAGGTCATGACTGGGAAAGGTTTACAAAGGAAGGGTAGAATATTGTTAGGAAGATGGGGAGGCAGGGAATGTGAGAGGGAGAAGGAGAAGACAGAACAGAACATGAGAGGGCATGAAGTTTTGGGAAAGCCATGGAGGTGAGAAATTGAGGGGCTCAGCGTAGTTGAAAATGAGGCTAGACAGGCAGGCTGAGAGAGACACACAAAATGTTTCTCAGGATTAGATGTTGGTTCTAATCCCTTTTAGGAGCTGATGTAATTACTGGACACAGTTGTCGTTTTAATCAGTCATGTCAGGGTTTTATAATTTAGACTTTATGGGAATGTCCACACTTTATTTTGTTCTTCATGAAGAGACAGTTGATATCTGAATTCACCAGTTTAAGTGGCTTTCCCACTGACTCTGCTCCTGGTAGATTTTGACAGATAAACTTAAGATAGTGAAATAAGCAGTGAGTGAGATCCACACACTGTTTTTGTAGACACTCAGTTATCTGTGCGTGTCTAGTGGCTTCACATGCTGGCAAACTGTCATTTAGTTGGAGCAGTTATCAGCCAAGTCAGGCAGAGGAGGCTGCAGCCTGAAAGCTGTCAATTTCTACATCAGTGGTTGCTGAGACAAGCACTGCCGTCTGTACCATAATTCTTCATTATTAAATAACAGATCCTTGTTCTTCTTCTCATGCAATGTTATTGCAACACATATCACAGTAAGGAGCTGCTAAGAACTTCCATTAAAGTGGGAATTAGAAGGCTGGCCTATAGTGAAGACACTTGAAAATTACAAGTGGAAAGAAAATTAGGCTGATGTTCAACTAATTTCAGAAACTAATCAGTAGTAAAAATACTTTTAGACAGAGTTTTTCTCTGCACATAGGAATGATTCAGCAGGTTTCTTCTCTAGGCCTATCAACAACTTTGAATTGATTGTGATTTCACTGGCCATACTTCATGGGCTGAGCCCTTGACAGGGCCTGCAAAATAACAAAACTCCATTAAACTTACACCTGACATTTTGAAATCATCTTCCTCTATGGCTTATTCAAAGGATGAGAAAACTGCCGTCCCATATTAAAAGGGTACTGGAAGGAACACCTCATAGAACTGGTTGTAAAACACTTGATGATATAAAGTGCTATGTAAATCCTACTTAATAATAATAATAATCTGAAGTCTCTAGATATGGGAAGCCAATACTATAGTAGAGATTTGAAACAATATAACCAACACAGCAATGAAAAATATTTAAGGTAAACTGTGTGTTTTAATATTCATTGAGATAATTGCATGTATGAGTATGTCAGAAATCAAAGAATTTACTTTTCATTTTAAAATATAAAAATGAAGGATACACAAACACTGGAACACAATAATTAGCAGGTTAACTCTTTTTTTTTCTTTTTTTCTTAGTTTCAGTTATACAAAACAACATAGTGATGAAACATTTATAACTCTTTAACTGTCTCTTAAAATTTAAATAGAAAATAAATTTGGTTCCATTTATTTGGTGATCCCCACAGAGGGAGGGGTCTGCATGGGAGTGGAGGCTCTAGGCTTTGGCCCTAACTTGGTCTGACAGAATAGAGTAGAGATCAAACTCATAGCTTCCGAGCCAGTCAGTCTGGGTTCAGGTTTCTCTCCTGGGTTGTTAGCTGTGTGTCCTTGGGCAAGTCCTAGGACCTCTTTGAGCTGTATCTATTAAATGGAGGTGACAGTGACTTCTACATTATGGAATTGCAATGAGGAAAAGTGCATTTAAAGTACTGGCACACAGTAAAGTACCCTAGAGGTGTTAGATACTCTGATTCTTATTTACAAGCTACATCCCCTTCAGCAAAACTAAAATCATTTTATCATCTGTGACATCCAGTTCTTTATAAAGTATGGAGATTAGACAAGAAAAAACAGGTAATAAATGGAAATTGACAAAAATTCAATGTCCAGATCCATTAGGTAAGCACTTCAAGATAAAACTGTTTTCAGGAGGTTCGTAATCCCCATGAACAACATAAGGAAGGCTTGGAAAAGCCCTTCAGTAAAAAACTTTGTTTTTCTTTTTTAACCTAATATTTTAAACTTTGTTAAACATGAAATGCTTATAATTTTCAGCACACTTGTTAACATCTGTTAGAACAGCTTGTGATATACTTGGTCAGACATATTCTATAGTCTCATTCTGGTCTATGAATGGATCTTTTTTAAAAATTAAATTTTTTTATTTGAAAATAATTTCAAATGTACAGAAAAAAACACAAGAACTGAAAAGTTTCAAAAAAATACTTGTAACATTTTTGCCCAGAATTTATCTATATGAAAACTTTGCCTGATTTGGTTTATCACTTGCTCTTTATCTATCAATATCTATCTATCTATCTATCTATCTATCTATCTATCTATCTATCTATCTATCTATCTATCTATCTATCATCTATCATCTATGAATATATCATTTTCTGAACCATTTGGGGGTAAGTTATATACCACATATCTTTTTACCCCTAAATACCTCAGTGTGTATTTTCTAATAGGGATATTCTCTCACATATCCACAGTGTAATGATCAACTTCAGTAATTTTAACAGTGACACAGTACTTTAATTTATTGTCTATTTTCTAATTTTAGAAATTGATCCTGTAATGTCCTTTATAGCATGTTTTCCTTAAGTACAGGATCTAGGTTAGATAATAGATTTAATTATTATGTATTTTTAGTCATTTTAGTCTCCTTTAATCTATAAAATTTTCAGTCTTTCTTTCTCTTTAATGACATTGATATTTCCTTTAAAACAGAACATTTCTCCATTTGGGTTTGTTCAATTATTTCTTCATGGAATTTTAGGTTCAGTTTATTCATTCCTAGCCAGAACACTGCCTAGGTAATGTTGTGTCTTTCTCAGGGCATCACAGCCAGAGATACATGATGCCAATTTATTTCTCACTGGTGATAGTATATTTGTTTATGTGGTCAAAGTGTTATTGATTTCTTTACTGTATAATTGTTATTTTTCTTCTTTACCATTAATAAGCTCCACAGACTATGGAGACAGAATTTAAGACCATGCAAATATTTTGCTTCTTGTCAAAATTCTCTTCTAGACTTAGCATCTGTTGATAATTGTTGTCTGACCCAATCTTTTCTATAATGATTGCATAATGCTGATTTTCCAGTTTCAGTACCCTGTCCACATTTATGAGTTGTCAATTGACATTTAACCTTAAGGAAGGGCCCTTCCTTTTTATTTGTCTATTTATTATTTAATTATTGATATTAACTTGTAAATTCCTATTTTTCAATAGTTGTTAAATTCATCATTGTTCTTGATTATTTTAGTCAAGTTGTCTCAGATCTGGTCAGGAAGAGCCCCTTCTTTGCTCTTGTGATACATATAACCCATTTTTTGACACTTTTTGGCATAACATAATATTCTAGACTTATCTTTTATGTTCTCTGCTCTAGCTCTGAAATCAGCTACTTCTTTGAGGAGTTCTGTTATTATTATTAGAAAGATTAGGTATGCTCATTGCCTTTTGAGTGTCATTTTTTCTTGGCCTTGTGAAAGGGTCTTTTCGCTATCTAAATATTATGACATTAGATAGATAGATAGATAGATAGATAGATAGATAGATAGATAGATAGATGATAGATAGATAGATATGGCTAATTTTTTGGTAAACTCTAAGGTAAAACTTTGGCAATAGAGTGACAAAAATTTCATGGTCATCTGGTCTGACTCTAAACTGGTGCAAGAATCTGATCCAAAAATATAATGAACCTCTAATATAATGAATTTAATATCATCAAATCATACAGAAATTTTCATTTGTATTTTAGATTTTATGATAAATGTATAAAATTTTCCTATTGATATCTTCTTCACCTCGATATTCTCTCTATTTCCCTCTCCTTCCTCAGGCTATTACGATGTCTTACACGGATTAATGAGTACAAAATCTCTGTGTTTTTTAGGACTCTGTACAAAATTTCAATCAATCTGATATAGGCTAACAATAATAAAGAAAGAATGACATTTATTATAAAGATATAGGAATGTTTTGTGAAACAGAAGGGCAGCATTCTATGCACGCATCATGAAAGGTTGTGATCCAGAGACTGTAAGGACCCTTTCATTTTAGCTTCTTTTTAAATATGTGCTGCTTCCTTCTACTGTCTTTAAAGT
Source organism: Aselliscus stoliczkanus (assembly GCA_033961575.1). Classification (NCBI taxonomy): domain Eukaryota; kingdom Metazoa; phylum Chordata; class Mammalia; order Chiroptera; family Hipposideridae; genus Aselliscus; species Aselliscus stoliczkanus. The sequence continues at coordinate 54,934,713 of CM066728.1, forward strand.
CTAAGCTTTCTCTACTTTTACAAACTTGTCTCTCACAATTCCTGAATTATAGGTTATGGTTTTCTCAACATATAGAAATGATCCAATAATCTTAAAATCCTAATTCCATAATTAGGGTAAGAGGATCTGATTGGTTAGGTGTCCACCCCTGGCTCACTCAGCCATGATCCTGGAATGTAAACGTGGCTGGGATAGTGTTCATTTGTGTGAATTGTAGAAAGCTGTTTTAAGGTAAATCAGGAACCCATGTGAATTGGGCAGAGTATCACAAAAGAGGTGTGTACTTTTTCATTCATATGTCATATTTAATATAGCATGTTTTTAAAAATATAAACTAAAGGAAGTGTGGCAGGGTGATGATTTTCACAAAAGAGGAGACATATGTATCCTGTGTATATTGAGAATTTCTCTTTCATAATAAGGGTAAAGGAGTGTAAACGAGCCACGAAGTCTGTAAATAAGCTATTAGATCCTCTTTCCGAATATGTATGTGTATTAATGATGCAAGATAAAGTTAGAAAGCCAGTGAATTTTATTTCACTTCTCCCCCACTTACTATTGGTGAGAAAATGACTTCTATAAGCTTCACAGTGCTAAATGTATTATTATTATAACATGTAGGATGACCTGGCATGTGGGCATCACTGATATTTCATTTATTTTGGAATACTTTTGGGTTCCTTAGAGGGGTCAGCATCAGAGATGCCCGCAGTCAGAGAGTTCATGTGGGATTGACCTCATACACAGAGGAGGTAGACGGTCTCAGGAACCATGGTCGCCACTCACTCTATTGGAGAATTAGATAGCAGCAGGAAATAATAAAAGTATTAATTTTTATATGTGTAGCATAAATCATATAAACCCTTTCATGCATATTATTTTATTGGATTTTCATTCTAAAAACCCAAATGGTGAAATTTGAGAGTATTGGGCTTTATCAGCTTCATTTTACAGATGTGAAAACTGAAGCCTGGAGAAACTGTGCCAAGAACACAGAACAGGTAGTTGAGATGTGATTCAAATGTGGATCCCCTGGCTCTACTGCCCTTTGTTCATTCCCACAGTACTTAAAAGCAACAGCAAGAGTTTAAATCCTTGTGGTTAGTTGGACCAGAACTGGTGCTGAGGCAAGGGGCTAGCTGATAATTCTGCAGCACATGAATAAACAAACAGCAGCATGCTGGATTTTTATTCTAGATGCCTAAGTAAAAGGAAAACTCCCATACTCAATGGGTAAGCACTTGGCCCTGTATATGCAGATTAAGGAAGTATTTTGTTAGTCTTATCAGATGACATATTTGTTATTTTTTAATTTATATGAATGGATATTTAATTTAATTACTTAATTTTATTCACTTATTTATTTATTTATTTATGTTACTAAATCTGCTTTGCAATTTGATATGTGTTAGACTAAAAAAAAAAATCCAAGTTGAATTTGGTGTAAAATTCAGAATGAGCTTGAAATTATTGACTTGATTTCAAAAAGGAGCCTTTTCTAATGGGAGGATTACTTACTAAACCCTGAAGGAGAGAGAACAGGTCATAAAGATGCCCCATGAATGGTTGCCACTTGCTGAATTTGTGCTCTGGCTGTGTCACTACCTTTTCCCTCTTGCTCAAATGCTTGATTTCTCAGGTGGGAAAAGGCATCTCCTCTCCTTTGGATGCCCTTGGCACTCTCTCTTTTGCACAGGTTGTGTTTGTGACATGCACTTAGCAACATGTTTTCCACCCCATGTTTTTCAACCACTGCTGTGTGCTTCCCATGCTGATTTTGACTTTCATCTTTGAAGCCTACCGGTTCTGTTTGCTGGATTTTAAATGATGGCAGGCTGAATGACAATCCCCAGGAAGATATGTACACATTTCAAGCTTTTATGCCACCGCTTTGACATGCCATTGGTTGTCAGACATAGACGGTGTGACTTCCAACTCAAAGTCCTGCCTGCAATGTTTCAAGTGGAAGGAAGATGGAAAATGGTAACTGGGGAATTGTAGTTTATGATGATAACCCTCACACCAACTTTCTTCTTATCAAAAGAGAAGGGAAAAAAGACAGACACAATTTTACACAAACACACAAACTTTTTTTTTAAAACCAATCCAAAGAAAATTATGCTTGTTGCCAAGACATGTAAAACCCAAGTATCTGTCAGCAGTCTGTGAAACCACAGTGTTCAAAATTGGCCAGCTCCCTCAAAAGCCTTTAAAATAAAGAGGTCATGTCTTAATCAAATGCAGCTTACTTCTTGCTAATTTAAGTCTAAGTGTTGGATTTGCTTTGTTGCATCCACATTTTCTGATGTTGTTAAGTGAGGCAAGAGGCCGCTAGCAGTTCAGCAGTGGGGTGGGGAGAAAAGTCTTTTTCAATGTAATGGCCGTATTTTAGTTAACATGTTGTCAGTCTTTAACGACTAGTGGTGTAACAGCTGGTTTTGATGTAATTTCTTTTGAGACCACTAGATTACAAGCAGTTTATTGCATTCTTCTTCTCAGGCCGCTCCCTGGATACAACCTAAAGTCAAAAGGTTAAAGGTCTAAAGCCATAATCTGAAGGATTTGTCATCATTTAACAGGTCACTTGTTGCTATGTGCTATGAAAACTGAAACAATTTTAGTTAGCCTGCCATTCTGATAAATATGTCTGTGTGTGTGTGTGTGTGTGTGTGTGTGTGTATATATATATATATATATATATAATTTTTTTTCTATTTCAACCAGAAAAAATTGACAATATCAAATTTGAGACAAATTTTCAGAAATGAAAGGGTACACTTTAAATGTATGTGCTACTTTTCATAAGGGTGAAAAAAATATGTTAAAATTTGATGCAAATTTCATTGAAGCGATCTGTAATTGGGAAATTAACTTGTGTAGAAACATGTTAAGATGAAACCAGATCTTTAAAAGAGATGTAGGTAACATATCCAAGACCAAAAGTAAGGGAGACAAATGAAGGGGGTCAGACAACTGAGGGAGGTGCTAAAGGTCACAGAGCCCTATTGTTGGTTCCTTGCAGATTTGTAGCTTTTTCAATCTGTCAGAGTCTGACAGTCCAGCTATGCTGTACCAGCCAAGGGCCTTCTTTGTTTAAGGCAGGAACTATTCTTTGATGATTGGGCTTGGTAAAACAGGAGAAGAGAGAATCCAGAAGAGAAAGCATGAAACAGAAACCGTTTTCCTTCCAGATATCAATGGTGGATTTGAGGGAGTTTTGCAGAGTGTGTTTATATCTGGTTAGAACTTTGAAAGAAATAGGGCTGATTTCCATTGTGCTTGACTTTATGCTAGTTTAGAATGACTCTTTTTAACATTGAAAATTTATGTTTTTATATTCTCACAAAATGCTGTAAATAAAATTTTGGAATGTTCCTAGAGAGTTTGGAATCCTTTGAACTCATGCTTCATCCATAGCATCATCATTCTGGACTCTTTCTCAAGATGGTGACACATTTTGCCAATTTAGCCAAACCCATTCTCTGTGTGTCTGTTGCCCTCTAGGGACTCCAATGCGAAAAGGAACATCCAATAGGGCCATTTAGCAGGGATCATTATGCTGTTAGCTTTTCTTCCCATCATTCATTCAAATTTATTCCCAATTTTTATTCTTGTAAATTTGTATTTTCCATTCTTGTGATTTCAGTAAAATTAATTTTAAAAAACCAACCTGAATTATTCTTCCAAACTCTAGATATGTGGCAAGTATTAAAACTTGGTAATACTGATTATTTTTTATATGGCTCTGTGAGTTTGTCAAAAATAGAAAAACAGTAGAAGTTTTCATTCACCTTATATACTTTGAAAGTTTGGAATCTTCATCTTCATAGCAGGCAGGAATCTGTTTCTAATAGACTTTTATAAAGATATTATGGTAATGCAGATTATTGCCTGAGAAATAATTATGGGATAGAAAAATTTGATTATAGTAGTAGTAAAATGGAAGAGATTTCTATATTTCAAAATTAGTTTTCTATTATGTTTTAGAGTTCAGGTAAACTTGTACAAGTAAAATGTTTAGATGAATGTCACAGTCATGCTAAATTCATAGTTTCTTCACAGACTAGACATGTTTTAGACTATGAGAACATGTCTCCCTTGGCCATGGCTGACTATGTGGGTATCTGACCTGAAGACAACAATCAACAGGCCAGACAATTGTCTGTGTGGAAGCCTAGGGTGAAAAAGAATTCTGAAATAGAAAATACCTAGACCAACCTGATGCTCACTTTTAAAGACATTTGGGAAATATGGAGAGTATCAAACAGTTAGCTGCTGGTCATAAGGATCATGATATGCCAGACTGTATGAACTAGAGTTATAATGAAGGAAAAGCTGTGATAAAAAAGATACAGAGTAAATCCAGATGGTAAGGAGAAGAGAACACAGAAAAATAACCAAAGACTGAGAGAAAACTATGTCATGTTATGGTCAATGTTAGGTTAAAATTCCATAGAATCTGGTTGTCGTGATCCCTAGAGCTGACACAAATCTGGAATGACCTTCTAGTCCAGCCTCCTGAAGAGCAAGTTGTAACTCAGTTCCTTGCCAATTTCATGTTTTTCATTACTTGTGGTAACTAAATTGTACCTAAAGAGCCAATCTCCATTCTATATAACAAAATCCATATGGCAAAGGTTGTCATTAATCAAGCAAAGGAAGATTTTCTCTAGTATGTTGCTCATATAAAAATTGCTTGATATTTAGGGCCAGCCAAGTGGCTCATTGGTTGAGTTGGCTGGGGAGCACCAGCTCTGAGCAGCAGGGCCTCTGCTCAGATCCTACATGAGGGCAAGTGACGCTGTGCCCTCTACAGCTAAGATGGTGGACAGCAGCTCAACCTGGAGCTGGGCTGCTGTGAGTTGCTGGGCAACCACCCTAGGCAGCAGTGGGGCTGCAGTGGGGCTGCTGTGAGCTACCTTGAATAGCTGGCAGCCAGCGTGAGCAGCTGTCCAAGGGCCAGCGACCGATCTGTCTCTGCCAGGAAGAGCATAGTGATCATAATACCAACATGGGCCAGTGAAGTGCCGCCCTCCACAAATAGACTGAAGAACAAAGGACAGCAACTTGTCTGTTCCCCTCCCCCAATTCCCCAATAGAAAATCTTAAAAAAAAAAATGTGGAGGAGGGTTTATGCAAAATATGTTACTGAAGTATTTTTTATAAAAGGGAAAATGTAGGGAAACTTAAAAGCCCCAAATTAGGTAGAATTAGGTAATTCTTTTCCTATTTTCTGATTGTTTTGTACATACATTTATTATAACAGTCATCACACTGAGTTCTTATTTGCATGGATATCTCTTTAAGCAAGTGCTCAGAATGGGTAGTAGGTCATAGTGGTTAAACAGATTCCAGAGCTCCACTGCCTGAATTTAAGGCACTTTCCTCCTCTTCTTAATGATAATACTTACCTCAGGGGTTGTTGCAATGATAAATGAAGTGTTAAATATAAAGTTCTTAATATATTGCCTAGCTCGTGAGAAGTGTTACCTATTATTAAACTTTAGGATGGCTCTTGGTAACTGTTTATGAATGGATTCTTTTGTTATCCAATCACAATATCTGATTTATATTTATATTATAGCTATAAATGTATTTTCTATCTACTGTGCTTTTTAAGTTTGTTTCCCCTTTTTCTCCTGTTTTCTATCTCTACATTCTCTTTTCTAGTATGTTGGATGTTTCCGTTCTAATTTTTTTGTTGGATAGCTTTGAAATAATTGACATACATACTATATTTAACAGTCTCTGGTTAATATTTTTTCCCATTTTTACCAATAGGACCTTTGGATGCTTTAACTCTGATAATTCATTGTCCTAGCTTCCATATTATTGTCCAGTATTGTCTCTAAAACTGTAAAATATGCATTGTATTGATTTCTTTTATAGACAATGCTTTTTTAGCCATATATTTATGTTTGTCAATATTTTGCTCATATTGCTTCCTTCTGGTTCTGACTCCTCATAAATAGCTTACAGTATTTAGAATTTAAGAATGGTAAATTCTCTCAGTTTTTAAAATAAAAAATAATATTTATTTTACCATCTTAAATGATTTTATTTTATTTTTTAAGATTTTTATTACAAATATAGATAACATACAATATTATATTAGTTTTATGGATACACCATAGTTATTTAACATTTATATACCTAAAGAAGTGATTACCACAGTAAGTCCAGCAACCATTTGATACCATAGTATGCTATCATAAATTATTGATCATATTCCCTATGCTGTATATTACATCCCCATGACTTATTTATTTTATACCTGGAAATTTGAGTCTCTTGTTCCCTTTCACTTTTCTCCCCTTTTAAACATTTTTAATTGAAGTTGACATTAAATATTATTTTGTATTAATTTCTCTGTCTGACATACTTCACACAGCACAATAACCACCAGGCCCATCCATGCTGCCATAGATGGCAAGAACCCAATCCCACCCATGACCAAGCAATGTTCCATTATATATATGTATCACCTCCTCTTTATCCATTCATCCATCATCAAACACCCAGACTGCCTCCACATCTTGGCCATTGTAAGCAATGCTGTAATGAACATACAGATGTACACAACCCCTTGAAGTGGCACTTTGGGGTTCTTAGATTAATACCCAACCAGATGTTGTGGGGAGATCCTCTTCCTGGCACCAGTACTCCGGTCTGGGAAGCCTGGTGTGGGGATTGGTTCCCTTGCTCCTCCAGGGGGAACCTTGGTAGCCAAGATAGACCTCCTGATTCTCAACCACCACATGGAGGTTTGGGACCAGGCTGTTTTGCATCTCTTCCCCTCCTACCAGTCTCCATGTGATTTCTTTATATTCTTAGTTATAAAACTTCTGTTCAGCCAGGCTTCAGATGGTTCTCCAGGTTGAGTGCTCTATAATTTAGTTGTAATTTTAATGTGTTCATGAAAGTAAGCAGGCACAGTGTTTATCTACTCCACCAACTTGGATCTTTCCTCTTGAATGATAATTTTAGATTAGCAGCTATTTTCTCTTGCTCTTTAAAGTTATTATTCCATTGACTTCTTACATTTATCATAAGTGATTAGAAATCTATTTTGAGCTTAAGTGTCATTAATTTGTACATAATCTTTTTTCCTCTAATTGCTTTTAAAATTTTCTCTTTTTTCTGTTTTAAGTTTTAAGTTTGTGTGTGTGTGTGTATACATACACACACACATACATACACCAGGGGTGCCAAAAAAAATGTATACAAGTGGACACTTCGGTCAATATTGCTGAAGCAGTAGCTCGCCATAATATCAGAAGTGTCTAGATGCTGATGGTAACCACTTTGAGCACCTCTTGTAATGGCAGAAGTCAAATGGGACTTGTAGTCATCTTTTGTTATTGGCGTATATTGAGTATTACAATTTTAATATGGTTTTCCTTTCTTAAAATGTGTATATATATTTTTTGGCACTGTGTGTGTATGTGTGTGTTTGGGGTAGTGAGTGTTAACTTACATGTCTTGCCTTTACTTACAGGGTCCAAAAATGTATAAGTCTTTTATATCATTAAGGTTCTATGATATCTTAGTGTGTAAGTATATGTCTTTTAAATCTTTGATTAATTTTTAAAAATAAATTAAATATTCTTGACTTTTTTAGTTAACAAACAGGTTGAGGATAGTCTGTGATTTTACTGTGTAAGTTGTCTTTATCTTTACAAATATTACTTTGCTCAGGTCTTTTTCTAAACACAACCCAGCACATAAAGACATTTCAAGAAACAAAAAGCAAACAAATGAACATCCATAAAAAAAGAAGTAATTTAAACATACAATCTATATATTTTTTGTTCAAGGAATTATACAATTGCCTTAAATACATTTTACAAGTAAAGCACCAAAACTTGGACCTTCATGACTTCATGACTTTTTTAAATATGCCAGCCTCCTTTGCCCTACTGAAGTTTCTTTTTTTCCCCCTTAATTAGTCAGACTCTCATGGTTTCCTCTAGTACATTTTACACAAATGTATTACTCAGACTACTCTTGTAAGTGAATCAGAAGCAACTTCCCGTTTCTCTGTTCATTTCTGAATAATTCTATACAGAAGTACCAGGAAGAGGGGTGTGGCATAAAGCACCCTTACAGACTGACATCCTGCATTTCTAAAGGAATAATGAAACAGCTTTTTCCCTTTTCTTGGTTGAGATTTATTACCTCTATATCATCATCATTCTTCATATGATAAGTACCCATTGGACACCTGGGGAAATAGTTGGTACGGCAAACCTTTTTATCTGAAGAGTAATACTTGAATGTATTTTTCATGGCTTATTAGGAAAGAGGAAATAGATGGGTGAGAAAGTTGGGAAATATTACTAGTGTTGCTTTCCAGGTTTGTGTGAATCAAAAGCATTTTACATTGGGAACTTGTATTTCTCTGCTGTTTAGTAGTGTACTAGCTAGCCTTTAGTTTCATCAAACTCAGATGGAACTAGTGGTATGCTGATAAAAATTACCAACACCTATTTGTAGAATTTATCAATTTTTTAGGTTCTTCTCCCCCCTCCTCCCCATAGTCAATTTCATGTTATTAAAGGTAGAGTTTGGATGAAATGAATAAAAAAAGCTCTCATGAGCTGGTAAAAGTTGACTCCAGCACACCACTGAGTAGAAGAGAAACTTGTACAAGAGAGATTTCCTGTAACCTATTATATGTAACTATAATAAATTTGCTACATGGTTCATATTAAGTGTTAGGTATTTAAAACCTTAAACGTTCACACCAAACAAAGTATCAAATCCTAGCAATCTATAGTGACAAAAAAAAAAGACTATTGTATGGATGAAATTAAATGTATGGCTATACTGTATGGATATACCCAAACCATATTGTTAGGCTTCAGTTTCTCTATATCAAATCTTTTAATTAGAATATCAAGCAAATAACAACAGAAAGGATATCATTCTTTTCCACTTTTTCTGTTACTATCCTTACCCCACAGCAATGCCTCAAAGACACAGATAATTTACAATCTGAAAAAATAAACATTTACAAAATTTATAATAGAGCAAGTCTGCAAAAAGACCTGAAATAATCCTTTAAAATAATTTACTTTATTAGCAGAAATTAGTATATTTAATTCTATTTTTGCATAATGTAATTTTTTCTAAGTTTCAAACAGCGATTTTAGGTTAATTTCATTCATTTAACAGTATTTTTTGAGCACCTACTATGTACTAAGGGCTATTTAGGATACTAGGGCACTTAAGCGAACAACACAGACAAAAATCTGTACCCTTTTATGGCTTACATTTGGCTGAGGGAAAAATTAAAAATATAAATAAGCAAAATTTTTAATATAATAAACAGGAATCATTACTAAGGAGATAAAGTGAGGTAGGGAAATATTATGAATTTGAGATTAACATTTTAGATGGGTAGATAGAGAAATTGCTGCAACCATAAAGAGAAATCACCCAAGGTCTTGACCTTTGCCTGTCTTAGTTTATGAAGAACTCTACTGACCAACCCACACACCCAAAGCTAGTTTTAAAAAACTAGCAAATTTCTAAAGCCCTTGAATAGGCATTTCTTTAGTCTGAAGCTACAGAAGAAAGAAAACACATCGAATGATGCATTTAAGAGATAAAGCCTGTAAAGGGACATTCTATAATGAGACAGAGGGGAAGTTTTCTTTGTCTTCACTGAGAAAGGCCCAGGAAGGAGAAGGTCGGTGGTAACAAAGAGAAGAAGAAAGCACATATTTTCCCTAGGTTCCTTATATTTTGCTAATTTAAAAATTAAAAAGGTGAAATATGTTGGAGATTTTATGTAATGATTTTGATATAATGAATTCAAAATTGCTCTTAGCAGTTAGGACATATTGCCACTAACTGTAAAGAGCGTTCTCCGTTTTCTGGTTTTTAAAAAACTTTCAGAGATTTCCAGTGTGACTGCTATAGGAGTCTAGAGAGCAGGGGCATGGGTACATGCAAAAGAAAGAAATGTGTGGAAACTCCTGGGAAATATTTAGGTGAAATGTAATTTTTATAACCTCTTTCAACTTATTCCTATACTTTAAAAAATCATTAAAGACTAAAAGATTTTAAATTTATGAAGTTTTAATCAATTCCAATTATATAGCCTTCCATAAATAGGCAAAAATAAAATGTATATTTCAATGACTATGAGTTCTATCCTTTAGTTTAGAATGCAAGCATTCTGGTATTACCAGTGCAATATGGCAAATGCTGAGATAAGGGTGGGTGGAGATATGACGACATTCAGATAGGGCAAAGGGGACAGATTTGATCTTGTTAATTCAGGGCCTGGGAATTCAAGTTGACTTCAGAGTGTGCACTTGGGCAACTTTTATTTAAATAAATGGAAAATTGGCACATGAATGACTCAGAAAATGTTCAACATTGCCTTATGTATAATCTATGGAGAGGAAGAATCCAATTTGATAACAACATTCGAGAAATAAAATTTTACCAAAAAATCAGTAAGGCCTTTTTGCTTTCTAAAAAAGAGTTCTTTTGGCAAAGTGCCTGCTTTCACATTAGAACTCCCGCTTATGATGTTTTCTTTATACAATTTACATTTTCTGCTTTTTTTTTTCATTTTACAAGTTTAACTTAAAGTGCTTCTACAGCATTATTTATATTTTATCTTATTCTCGTTTTGGCAGTTCCTAAATGAAATGTACAAATGCTTCTTGGTTTTGCTTTTTTTTTTTTTTTAATGTTGCAGAATCCTGCTTACTGTGAATGTGGTAATATACAAATGCAAAATTCCATGACAGGAAAAAATTACAGATACATAGGAATTTAGGAAGATATGTTGGTGATACTTGTGAATTGTTAATTTTAGATTTTTATGGTAAATACATCAACTGCCATTAAATTGTATGCTTCTCTCTATATATTGCTTTAAAGAAGAGAAATCCAAGATAACCCCTAAGAGACTGCATCTTGTCAAACCAAAAACTTGCTGCAATTTCTCCTCATTGCATTAATCTTAGACATTCTCAGTAAAATAACGAAAAAAATCAATAGCTCCCTAATTGCTGGAAACTCTTGGTGTGGTTGCATAAAGTTCATTACTGTTCAGACATTTAATAAGCAAACGTCCTCTCTGCAACTCCAAATGGCTTCTGTTCCTATTGAACACAATTCTCTTTTCAAACCATTGATGTGAAATGATTCTATTGACACTAGCTATTGAAGAAAACCTCTAGTTGAAGGGAACTATGTCCAACATTTATCTCTATTGGTGGAGTTTTTTCATTTTATTTATTCTTCTTTTATTTTTTATGTGAGGAGAAAAACAAAGTCAGATCAAACACATCTATAGAACAAAGCAACGGGGTTTGCCCCAATGTACAGGGATGGGAAGAATCTGCCCTCATTTGCTCTGAAAAGCCCTCATGCATTTTCCCATACCCAGGCATAACAGTGAATGCTTGTGTTTCTTAACTTGCAGTTTCCATGATTTCCTGGACATCTCTGTTGAACTTTTTCTTTCCTAATTCCTTTCCTGTTTAAAAAGAAAAGGTAAATTTAGGAATAAGCATGAGTGTAGTTCCTTATTAGATTTGACTATGGAGTGGTATGGTACCTCTTCATTCTTGCAGGTGAGTCTTTGAAAAAGGGTCTGCACCTAAATTGCTTACACTGACTGTTTTTATTCCAAGTTAAGTTGTGAGACTCATTGAGTAGAGACACTCAAAAAAGGCTTTCTGAGCATGACAGGGGTTCTCTTCCCATTGGTGTTTGAAGTCAATGCTTCCTACGCATCTATCACATATCTACGCTCCACCAGTCCTTTAATCAGTATCCAGCCCGTCTGATGAGAATAGCCTGAGGATGGTGCCCCAGACCAGGCCATGGGCAGCACCCCTTTGTCCCTCTCACATGGATGGGACATGATTCCTCAGGATTAGCCAACAATTATATGCTCTGAACTGATCAATTCAGTCAATTTACTGTGCAAAGTAAATTGATCCTTCAGAACAAAGAGGTCTGTCAGCAGGGAGCTACCTGAGAAAGCAGCATGCCTGTGTAAACAGTTCTGTCCTTGTCCCAGTGTGGAGTGGCCCTGCACCATATGGTGCCACTATGAACTTATTAGCTGACGGATTAACTGATCTCCGCATTTGGGATCCCCAGTTTCCAGCTGTGAGAATGATTGATGGGCTAACTACTGCTCCAGTCTTGGAAGTTATTTCCTCCATTTAACAGAGTCAAGAAGACAGAAAATTGCCCCCTTTGTAAATGCTAATCTCACCACTCCTTCGAACACCCAACATAGCAATTTATTCAAGGCAAAGTCTTAAAATTGGTATAGTGCACATCAAATGCATACTAATTAGCAATTTCTTTTGAAGGCTCCATCACTTATTAAGGGTCTCCTTTTCCATATGTTCATCATGCCCCACTTCACCCTTTAATTACAAAACAGCACTTTCAACTGATTGTGAGAAGGTATATTGTGCCCAGAATCTGTATTAAACACTATACCTTCTGAGGCCTAATTTAGGGTCATATCGAAGGCAGACAGATAAGCAGGCAGAAAAGCTCACAACTGTTGTCTGCAATTTTAGGCATATTTGGGCGTTGCTCAGGAGGGGCATTTTATCTAAGATGGAAGTTATGACACTCATCAGTGGGCATTACAATAAGCAATGGGTAGAAAGAATAGGATTAATCTTAGGTTAATAATCGGGATCTTTTCTAGTTTGAGAGGAACTTACATGATCACAACAAACACATGATATTATTTTTAACTTAGCAATTTTTTCACCTATAAAGGGACCACACAATTTTATAAGGCTAATAATTTGTTACTGGATTAAATGTCTAGACATTTAAATATATCTATATCTACATCTATATCTATATCATCTATATCTATACCATAATTACACTATAGAAAGGAGTATTTTGCAAAATATGCCTGAATGATACTTAAAATAAATTCTTCCTCTCTCATGAAATGTTTTCCTTTATTAAAAAATTCAGAGCCTTCAAGGCACCCAGGTAACTCTAACCTTGATCCCAGTGATATACCTCTCACCTGCAGTCTGTTATTATCAATTTTGCTTCCATACTGGGTGATAAAGATCTGGTCCTCTCCTTTCTCTGGCTCGTTATTTCCACAGAATTTTCTAAACAATTTAATGAAAGTCCCTCCTTGCAGTGCTGGCACTCATAGAAAGAGTCTGTAGAAGTTCAGGATTCAGGTATACTTAAGGCTGCAAAATGGGGACTGAACCACAGAAACTATTGATTAGGGATGGGGACAGGGCAGGTAAGGGATCTGCACTTTCTAAGAGATGTCCGTTTTTGGAATTGAAAACTTTCAGATGTTATCTTTATTAAGTTCCAGCAAACTCTAGTGAATGGTACTTTATCACATACCAGTAGAACCCTATAAATAACTGCAAGGAACCAGCCATATCTAGGTTTAATTAAAGACTGCTTGGAGGCAGTTTTCAAAACCATCCCTAAATTTGCAGCTGATGGATGAAAGAAATGGGAAGAGTGTGAATGGCAAAATAAGCATAGACTCTCAAGGACTCTTGAGCAGCCCCTTTGTTGTTTGCGGTCAGCCAAATATCCTTGTTCAAACCAGAAATGCCTTTCTTTGTGATGGTTATTGACACTTTAACTTCCAAGATCTTAGATTCGGAATCACCCTGCTTCAGGTTGTGCTTTGTTGAGGCCTAACCAAGGTTTATCTAGGATATGGATCCTGGTTTTTAAGCTTTGTGACCTTGGACAGATTTTGACATTTCTGAGTCTCTGATTCCTCATGTGAGGCTCAGGAGGGAAATCATAACTCACCTCAAAGGTTTGGGTTAAATCTGATGTGCTGATATGTGAGCACATTGGCATGGCATGGGATAGAATGGAAAGCTAAATTTTTCTTTTTCTCTCCTTTCATTTACTAATCTCTTTGGCAACTTGATTTCATCACTTTTTAGTACTGTACTCACCATTTAGATTTCTTTCATGGAAAAAGAGCTTGGGCATTTCTCTTCCCTAAAATTAAAAAAAAGCATTAAAGAAATAAGCATTAAAATAGAAGGAAAGGGCCTGCCGAGTGGCGCGGTGGTTAAGTGCTGGTTCGGGACCCACATATGAGGGCCAGTGACACTGCCCTCAAAAAAATAAAATAAAATAGAAGGAAAACGAAAAATACCATATTATCTTCTTTCAAGCAATACCAAATATACCAAATAATGTAGTGTAAGATCAATAGCTTATTTTAAAATGGCTTTCTGAAATTTGGTTGCCCTTTCCTGTAATAAACAGTTGGATTTCCATATTGAAACTGCTGTGTACAAAGAATTCATGTGAACATTGGAGTTAGATGAGTACCATATTTATGAAAAATTGGTGTTTTTATGAACTCTTTATCCTAGGAGGGTTTAGAGTATTTTGAAAATTAGGTTGGATATACTTTGTTGGGATATTAAGTTATAAGCTACTATTTGTACTTTGAAATAAAATATGCAAATTGTATTTCTGATGATCCATGCTAATTGAATGGTTTACCTATAAAATAGGCAGATACGAGTAAATGACTTATATTTGGTTGGAAAATAGAGTCTATTATTTTTCCATTTGATTTATCTTTTTCTCTCTGCCTTCTCCTTCCCTATTTAGGCAATTTCCTTAAATAAATGTTGGCAAGCCCAATTTTCTCAAATTACTCAAGGATGATCATGTTTAATACTGATAAAAGTGCCACCAGATTTCAAAAAGTTGCTCTTTGTACTTGCTGTTTATTTTTCCTACACCATACCCCCAAGAGAAACTTGGAATGATACAGCATTTGGGTCAAAGAACCTTTATCCCCAAGTGGTAGGGGAGTTTTATCTCAGAAAACCTTTCCTTTGCCCTTCACCCTGACAAATTTTTGAATTGCCAATGACTTGAGGCTAAGGCTCTATTTTATACATCTACTTATATCTGGTCTTTGTAAAATAATAAGTAATAAATGTGGTTGGACACAAGACATAGTCATGGTCTGTGAAAAGCATGGCTATTTGTTCTGCTAAGTAGGAGCCAGGGCAAAAAAGAGAATCTTTGACCCAGCCATATACGTTAATCAGAGCTGTCTATTCTGAGTTTTTAAGTTGTGACTTTTAGAGAGTGGAGGCCATAACTCACATCTCTTCTCACCTCCTCCAAACATCTACCCC
This sequence comes from Aselliscus stoliczkanus, assembly GCA_033961575.1. Taxonomy (NCBI): domain Eukaryota; kingdom Metazoa; phylum Chordata; class Mammalia; order Chiroptera; family Hipposideridae; genus Aselliscus; species Aselliscus stoliczkanus. The sequence goes on from CM066728.1 coordinate 54,949,889, forward strand.
ACAAGGATTGAGTTGCAGAGCATCACTGATTCTATGCAGGCTTCTTCACAAAACTTTTATCTGATCCTCTGTCACTATACTTATGTGTGTGTACCTATGGGTGTGTAGGTGGCAGGAGTGGAGTGGGAAAGTAGGTAATTGGGTGAGGTATCCTTCCATTCAAAGGTTGATTGAACTTGGGAATTTTGTTGATGGGTGTGCATGAATTCGTCTGATATTACAGAATACAACAAAAGTTTTGAGATTACGAATTCACAAAAAGTACACTTCCCATTTCTTAAAAATTACATTTGGAACTACCATTAATTCCTTAGTTTCACATAACATTTTCAAGCGTTTGGACTTTTTAATTTTACTGTTCAGCTACTTAGTGGATGCTGTTTGCTTTCCTGACACTAATAACATTCCCATGATTAATGTGGTATATTTTAAGTGTATAGATTGTTACCATATAAAATGTAGAGTACTTACGTCAACATCAGAGATTTTCCAGTTTTAACACTGCCTTTGACAGGCAATTTTTTTTAATTTTTTTTTTTTTTAGCTGAGCCATGCTGCTACCTGTTGGCAGCTCAGCGGCAGCTCAGCTCGGGCTGGGCATCAAACTGCTGTTGCTCAGAACTCAGCTTGCACTCTTGAGCAAGCTCTTAACCAACTGAACCACTTGGCCAGCCGGAGATTTTCCTGTTTTAAAAACTTACACGTTTACATATTAAAGATTTCTTGAAAGAAGAGAATTGGTTTCAATATTACAACTGGGGAAAGAACAGCAGACAAAGGCTGTAGAAGAATTACATGTTTATTTCATATCTGTCATAATGTAGATAATACACAGATATACAACCAACAGTTGACCAACAGTATAGTTCCTTCTCAGCCATGGATATGGAAATGCTTTACAAAGCAAGGTCAACAGTACTGTGATTTTGGCACTTGCATTGTTTTCATAATAGAAAACAAATGGTCCTTAAGAATAACCAAATCAAAAATGTGTCTCAATTTGTCAATAAGTACACTATCAATAAAAAGATTATGTAATGAATGAAACATATATGAGATTCCAGAATTTTAAATTTAAATTTGAAATTTGCTCCTCTAATTTCTAACACTGAATGCAAAATTGCCTCAGGAAATGATTAGTTGTATTAGAATTACACTAGGGACTATTCTGATGCTGGGGAATGGATCAAAACCAGTATTTCTAACTAGACATTTTACAGGTATTTTGTCTTCCCCCCCTAAAAGAACATTACACTTCTCCCCTTTCAAATATTTGGTGTGACAGTAATCCTCATTCAAATGAACAGAAATATTTTTGATTCACTTGGCTCAACACCAGAATTGAAACATTGTAGACTAACTCTTTTGCACATTTCTTTTAGACTAGAGATTGAGGAAAGAAGCATGAAAATAGTATACTTTTATTTTTTATTCAGAACTGTCCTGAAAGGCTTCAGATACATTTTTTTGTCTATAATGGGAGCTGGACTAACAGTCCATATGCCAAGTTAAAATCAGAAGCATTTGAAATGACTAAGATTTTTAAATCTCAAAAATTACTGTTTGTAATGGAAACTCAGACATAATAATCCATGGTGGAAATTCAGTCACATTACTCAGATGGATGGTAATGCTGCAATGAGGAAATGTGATTAAATTCTCTATATCAGGAAGAGAGTTGACTAATCATTCATAAGGAGCCATATTTGCTACCAGTTTTTAAATTAATTCTTTTTTAAATCATCCTTAGATATTTTATGTTCAGCTGTAACTTTGTGCTGATTAAACTTGTTTCTGATTTCTCTTAATTACTAATGCTGTAAAGATGTTGCATCTTTTCCAAGCTCCTTACAACTGACTTTCAAATCAATTTAGGCATCTCAAAAGCATTTCTAAAATACCAGATGCTCTGTCAGCAGTACAGAACAATGTGCTAATAATTATATTTCTCTTTCTTACAACAGATCAAAGCCAGGGATGAGGTGACATACACCTAAGATATTCAAACTCTGGCTTGAAGGTCAATTGGATCTGCCGACATATGTTGCTGATTTTGTAACATGAGCGCCAGCTAAAAAGACCAGATCAGTGAAATGCTTGTACTCCATATTCTTATTTTCAGCCTTATCCAAATGTTTACAGGATGTTTTGAAGAGATTTGCAGTTTCTTATTATCAGTCTTATTAAAGCTTGGCAAATCTTTAATAACTAGTCTATCAACAACCCACCATAGATTTGATTTTAGTCTTAGAGTGCTTGACATTTTATATTTATTGAACAATTTTTAATCGGAGGCACCAAGATCTTTCCTGACCCATTGCTACTTTGCCTCATGGAAGTATGGCATGCATACTCAACTGAAAAGGGATGGCAACTGGGATAAAGTAACACTGTGTAAGCCGAGAAGAGGGCAGGCAGACAGGTAAGCAGCAACATACCCCTCAAAGTAGCTTTAGTGTGGGTGCTTTAAGTCATAAAGGAAAAGTAAACTCAATTAAACTTGTGTTATGTTTTCATGGTTTAACTTAAACCACTGGAACAGGGAGACATCTGTCATTCAAAAGCCAGAGTACCTCAGATAAACCAAAACTGTGAGTCAGAGTCACATCTGTCAGGTGCATAGCACATGATACTGCACTTTAGAAAAAAGAGAGAAAAATAATAAATAAGATAGTTCTACAAACCGGTGCCAGATTAATTTTATCACGTTATACAAATGTCAAAACTTTCTAGGAATTCTTTCTGCCTCCAAGTAAAATACCGACTTCTGTATCTGTGTTTCAACGCACTTTCTAATATGACCCCAACCTACACGTCCACTTCTACATGGGAGTCAGGATTCTAAAGCCTGAATATCTGGACACAAATTCCAACTCTATAACTTGGCACAGCTACTTAATCTCTGTGTGTCTCTGTTTTCTCCTTTCTAAAATGGAAATTAAAATAGTACCTATATTGGGCCAGCCGAGTGGTGCGGTGGTTAAGTACTGGCTTGGGAAGCCAGCGGCTCCAGTTCAGTACCACATATAAGGGCCAGTAACACTGCCCTCAAAAAAAAAAATAGTACCCATATTATGTGGTTGTTATAAAGACTAAATGAGTTAATAGGTGAATGTTCTTAAGACCATGCCTTGAACCTAGTGACAATAGCACGGTGCATATAAATGCTTGAGTAAGTAAAGGATATGTCACTACACTACAATGCAAGCTATGCCTTTCCCTTCTCTGACTCTTTATTCATGGTTTTCTGCTCCCTTAAAATTCTTTTTTAAGGTCAGAAATGGAAATAATCAAGAACCAGAAGGCTAACTAGCATGGAAATCGCTGGGGCTTAGATTGTCCTTCCAGAATGGTCTGCTAGAATTCCCTCAGCCCTTTCCAGTCTCTACACTTTTGCTTCTGCTTCTTTGTGTCCTTCTCTGCTGTGCCTTTGCCTCTCCTACTTACTCCAAACCTACTCATCTTTCCAAGTCAGTATCAAATTCTCTATTAAAACTTTCTAGAATGCTTTGGGTTTACTTGTTTGATGTTGTTGTTTTTTGTTTGTTTGTTTGTTTGTTTAAGCTGAGCCATCCTGCCACCTGTTGGCAGCTCAGTGGCAGCTCAGCTTGGACTGGGCATTGAACTGCTGTTGCTCAGAGCTCAGCTCGCACTCTTGAGTGAGCTCTTAACCAACTGAGCCACTTGGCCAGCCCCGTGTCTGTTCTTTTTTTTCTTGAGGGCAGTGTCACTGACCTTCACATGTGGGACGGAACCAGGGCCGCTGGTTTCCCAAGCCAGCCAGCGCTTAACCACCACACCACTTGGCCGGCCCGCCTCCTGTTTGTTCTTAATGAAGTGTCTCTTATTGTTTTTGCCATTTGGGTGTCATTAATCATACACTAATTTGTTTTATAAGTTAATATTTGCTTGTATATGGACCTTATTTCTCCCAAATATTTGGATAGCTTATCAAGGATAAGAGCAGATACTTCTTTTATATCTCCTGTGTAGCTGAGCCTAAAGTAAGTGCTCAATAAATTCTACTAATAGAATTTAATAAAATCAGTTAATGTCTTTTGTTTCAGTTCTCTCTAGAAAACTAGTCACAGTAACTCAAAAGAAGATGTTTAAGAAACGAACAATAAAATACTGAAAAATATCAGGAATAAGAAACAAAAAACCGTAACTATGAAAGCCAAATCTACTTTTTTTAATCCTACAATGAATTAGTACAGAACCAGCACCAGAAGCTTCGTCCTTTGGTGTTCTGTCTAAGACACCTTATATCTACTACACCATGGATTAAGTTGAGAGAAAGATTATCCAGAGCAGTTCAGTATACAAATTTGTTAATCTAGGTAAGAAATTAAATAGATAATTAGATTGTTTTCCAATTTCTGTGAGCAACTGCAATTATAAAACTCTATTGTCATCTGAAATGGAGCATTTTAGGCATGTGGTGGGCCTTTGGTCCTTGATGAAAAACAGAAATCTCACTCTTCAATTTTGATGCCAGACTAGCTGGTGTGTGTTTTTATTTCTTGGCTGTTCACAGTTTATGCCAATTATGCTGAATTTATATTAAATTTGTCCAAGTTATGTTTGTCATCCAATAATAATCTTTGGCTATCTTGTCAACTTCTTAGTGTATATTTTGTCAGAAAGAATTGAATTATAGCCAGAATCATTTGAATGCCAGCTAACTTGTGTAACAAAAAATAATCTTTAATAATCATATATGTGTATTTAATATTAAGTATAGATCACATGTAGATGCTTGACTTCTGGTGCTGCTATATGAGTTTGAAATAAATCTGAGGCTCCTTTTATATACAGTGGTCTGTTTAGGAGAATTTTTGTTGACTTTTCTCAATATGTGAAAATCTCTCTTCCCTTAGTTTCCCTGACTCTACCCTACCTTGCGTCTTTCCTCATTCCTTTTCTAAACCTTAGTTCTTAGCCCTCCATTCTATTTTATTGACAGTGCCGCACATTTCATCTCAGTCACCCTGAAATCTACACCTCAGCCTTTAAATTACTTCCAACTTCCAACTAGTGTTCCTCTAAAAGTCTGCTGGACATTTTTCTTGTATGTTCTTCCTTAAGCTCAAGTCTCATGTAGTTTAAACTAACTAAAATTGTCTACCTGAAATTGTGTACCTGAAATTATCTCCTTTTAATTTACATTATTCATTCCATTCATTAGGAAACAAACTTCAGATTCTCTTTTGACTCCTTTCCTATTCTGATCCCATTTAGTACTGCCGGTCTGATCTGACATCGGCAAAGTCCATCCCTATCTTCTGGCACTACATTTCCCATTTCTTCAACTGGATTGACATTGTAGCTCAGTGCCAAAACCTATCCATAATACTTGTCGAATTAATGAATGAATAATTTCTGTGTCTCAATTTCTTTATCCCTTTAATATATTCCAGATTAATTGTTTCTTTCACACCATCATGAATTCATCATGTCACTCCCATATTGGAAACACTTCAGTGGTTTTCATTCATCTACAACAGTGTTTTCCAGTCCTGACTTTACATTAGTGTCACCTGGGGAGTTTTTAAAGCATTCTATGCCCAGACTCACGCAGATCAAATGAAACAGACTCTCTGGGGGAAGGGCCCCACAACTGAAGGGTGAAAGTTAAAGAATCTGACAAGTGACAAGACATAACCAAATCAGAATTGCTTTGCTGGCCAATTGGCATGGACACTGGGTGCACAAAAACAGAATGACATGAAATACCGAAACATTAGCTCTGCCATTATCCATATAATTTAAGATCACAAATAAGTCATTCCGATGAACCACTGATTTACAAAATAAACTCTATATTCTTGTCCTTGGTAATCAAGGCTCTTTATAATATGGACAAATGTCCTTTTAGAACATTATTGCTTCTATCCTTTGTAGAAAAGATATTTAGGCATGTGCTCATATCCACCAAACATGTCTTGCACTATGGTGTTTCGTTGCTTATAGTTTGACTATTTCAGAGTACACCTTTGCCTTACTTTATTTTAATGGTGAATAGAACAAACATAACACCATTTTATTTATTTATTTATTTATTTATTTATTTATTTTTTAAAGATTTTATTGGGGAATTGGTGGAGGGGAACAGCATTGGGGAACCGGGGAAGGGGAACAGACAAGTTGCCGTCTTCTTGTTCTTCAGTTTAGTTGTGGAGGATGTCGCTTTACTGTTGGTATCGTCATTGCGCCCTTCCCTGATGAGGCAGATCGGTTGCTGGCCTCTGGATGTCGCTCATCGTGGCTATTGGCAGCTCACGCTTGGCTGCCAGCCACTCACGCTGGCTGCGGGCCACTCACTGCAGCCTATGGCAGCCCACTGCAGCAGGGGCTGCAGCCCACACCATCACCGGGACTCGCACAGCCCAGCTCCAGGTGGAGCTGTTGTTAGCTGTAGAGGGCAGTGTCACTGGCCCTCATGTGGGATCCGAACCAGGGCCGCTGGCATCCCAAAACCAGCGCTTAACCAATGCGCCACTCGGCCGGCCCCATAACACCATTTTAACACTCAATGAATCACATAGCAACTTACTATTTGTGAACTTTTTAGGACATCTATTGCTAACCAATAATGGCACAGAATTCCAACACACAATGTAAACTTATAATAGTGGAATAAAGAGGAGCAGAAATGGGATTATCAGGCCTTGTTTGTAGAGGAAAAAAATTACTGAAAGAAAGAGAATGGCCATATATGTCTATTAAATGATACACTCCTGAAATTTTTTAAAAAATTTATTGGGTTGTCATTGGTTAGTAAAATTATATAGGTTTCAAGTGCACATTTTTTATATACATCACCATATATTTGACACCCATTGCCCCTTTTCTACCAACCCCATCCCCCCTTACCCTCTGGTAATTGCTAAACTGTTGTCTGTGTCTATGAGTTTTTGTTTCTTTATTTGTCTTGTTCTTTTGTTCCTTTCCGTTTTATATCCTACACATGAGTGAAGTCACATGTTTCTTGACGTTTTCTGTTTGACTTTGCTTAGCATAATAATCTCAAGATCTATCCATATTGTCACAAATGGCAGTATTTCATCTCTTCTTGTGACTGACTAATATTCCATTGTGTATATGTACTACATCTTCTTTATCCAATTATCCATCGAAGGACACTGTGGTTGTTTTCATGTCTTGGCCACCATGAATAATGCTGCAATGAACATCAGGATACATATAACTTTACGGATAAATGTTTTCAGATTTTTTGGATAGCTACCCAGAAGTGGGATTGCTGGGTCATATGGTAGTTCTATTCTTAATATTTTGAGGAACCTCCATACTGTTTTCCATAGTGGCTGCACCAATTTACATTCCCACCATCAGTATATGAAGGTTCCTTTCCATCCACAGCCTCTCCAACACTTGTTATTGTCTTGTTAATGATAGCCCTTCTAACCTGTGTGAGGTGATATCTATCTCATTGTGGTTTTGATTTGAATTTCCCTAATAGCTAGTGATGTTGAGCATTTTTTCATACATCTGTTGGCAATTTGTGTGTCTTCTTGGGAGAAATATCTATCTGTTCAGGTCCTCTATCCATTTTTTTAATTAGATTGTTTATTTTTTTGTTGTTGATTTGTATGAGTTCCTTATATATATATTGGATATTAGCCCCTTATCAGAGGTGTTGTTTGCAAATATCTTCTCACATTCAGGTGCCTCTTTGTTTTGTTGATGGTTTCTTTTGCTGTGCAGAAGCTTTTTAGTTTGATATATTCCTATTCATTAATACTTTTGATTTTACTTCCCTTGCCTTTGAGGTCAACTTCATAAAATAGTCTTTGGACCCAACATCCATAAGTTTAGTACCTATGCTTTCTTATATGCAATTTATTGTCTCAGGTCTTACTCTTAGGTCTTTGATCCCTTTTGAGTTAATTTTGACATATGATGTCTGAGAAGTAAGTTCATGAACATATCCAAGAAAAAGTGCTACATCCCTCATTGCTGAATATCACCATGGTCACCTTTGAAATACTCCCCTTGGGAAGTCATGCACACTAATGCCAGTGCCTAATCCACCCTTCAAAGCAATTTTGGAACTCTTTTTCTAGAATGACCATAGAAGCTGTAGTCGTATTACCCTTGGTGTCCTGAATGTTATCAAAATGTCTTCTTTTCAATATTTCCTTTATCATCAGGTAAAGAAAGAAGTCACTGGGGACCAGATCAGGTGAGTAGGGAGGGTGTTCCAATACAGTTATTTGTTTAGTGGATAAAACCCCCCTCATAGGCAGTGCAAGAGCCATGAATTGTTGGTGATTCAGGTCTAACTTTTTCACGCAGCCTTTTCAGCACTTGGAAATAATAAGCTTGGTTAGCTGTTTGTGCAGTTGGTACAAATTCCTAATCAATAATCCCACTGAAAGGCTGGCAACATTGTTTTGACTCTTGATTTGGACTGGCAGACTTTTTTGGTTGTGGAGAATTGACTGACGTCCATTGTGCACTTTGACACTTTGTTTCAGGGTTGGATTGGTGCACCCATGTTTCATCACCAGTGATAACAAAGCCCAAAACCTCGTCTTGCTTCTCCAAAAGGTCTTGGCAAACTTCGAGTCTCCTTTGCTTTTGGTAATTGGTGAGCGCTTTCAGGACCATTTTTGCACACACCTTTCTCATGCCAAGATTTTCAGTTAAGATTTTCTTAACTGTTTCTCTATTGATATTTACTTGGTCTGCTATGCTTCTCACAATCAGCCAACAAGTTTGACACACAATTCAATGAATTTTTGCAATATTTTCATCAGATCTGCTCGTTACTGGCTGCCCTGACCTCTCTTCATCAGTGATGTGTTCTCTCCTCTCAGAAAAATGTTTAATCTATTTCTACACTGCTGTTTTCTTCATGGCATTATTCCCATAAACTTGGACTAACATTTCCCTGATTTCACTTCCCCTCTTGCCAAGTTTAACAAAAAATTTAATATTTGTTCATTGCCATAATTCAAGCTCAGACATTCTCGTGATGGCACACAAAAACACACAATAATGAACGCCACTCAGCAAGACATCGTCACACATCAACATGAACACAGCTGTGAGATACTGATACACCAAGGTTAAGAAACCTTACCGAACTGTTTACAGAGTGTTGCCAATGTAAGCACATGGTGGCAAGTTCATGAGCTTAATTGTCAGACTTCGTATGGTGGCAGATGGCAGTCTAATTTCATTCTTTTGCACATGGCTTTCCAGTTTTCCCAGCACCATTTATTGAAAAGGCTTTCTTTTTTCCATGGTATGTTTTTTGCTCCTTTTTCAAAAATTATCTGCCCATATATATGCGAATTTATTTCTGGGTTCTCAATTCTATTCATTTGGTCTCTGTGTCTGTTTTTCTGCCAATACCATGCTGTTTTGATTATTTCACTTTGTAGTACAAATTGAAGTCAGGGAGTGTGATACCTCCAGCCTTGTTCTGTTTTCTTAGCATTGATTTCACTATTTGGGGTCTTTTGTGATGCCATCCAAATCTGATGATTTTTTTTGTTTTATTTCTTTAAAAAGTGCCATTGGGATTTTGATGGGGATTGAATTAAATCTTTATATTACTTTGGGTAATATGGACATTTTAACTATGTCGATTCTTCCAATCCATGAACATCAAATATCTTTCCATTTCTTTGTCTCTTCTTCTATTTCTTTTGATAATGTCTTATAGTTGTCTGTGTGTAGGTCCTTCATATCCTTTGTTAAGTTTATCCCTATTTTATTCTTTTTGTTAAAATTGCAAAAAGAATTTTTTTTTCTGTAATCTCATTGTTAGTATATAGGAATGCAGTGGATTTTTGCACATTGATTTTGTATACAGCAATTTTACTATGTTCTTTTTTTTTATTCTAATAGGTTTTCAATGGAGTCTTTAGAGTTTTCTGTATAAAGAATCATGTCATCTTAAAAAAAAAAATGACAATTTGGGCTGGTCGAGTGGCGGGGCGGTTAAGCGCTGGCTTCGGAAGCCAGTGGCCCCGGTTCGGGTCCCACTTATGAGGGGCAGTGACACCGCCCTGAAAAAAAAAATGACAATCTAACTTCTTCATTCTCTATTTAGATGTCTCTTTTCTTTTTTTTCTCTTGCCTCATTGTTCTGGCTAGGACTTCCAATACTCTGTTGAATAACAGTGGTGATAAAGGGCATTCCTGTCTTGTTTCTGATTTTAGAGTAAAACTTTTAGTTTTTCACCAGTAAGTATGATAATAGCTGAGGCTTTGTTGTATATGGCTTTTATTATGTTGAGGTACTTTCCTTCTATACCCATTTTATTAAGTGTTTTAATCATAAATATATGTTGTATCTTGTTAAATGCTTTTTCTGGATGTATTGATATAATCATATGCATTTTATCTTTGATTTTGCTTATATGGTTTATCGCATTGACCAATTTGCATATGTTGAACCATCCTTATGTCCCTGAAATGAACTGCACTTCATTGTGTTGTATAGTATTTTTAATGTATTGTTTTATTCGATTTGCTAGAAATTTGTTTAGAATTTTTGTTTCTGTATTCATCAGAGATATTGGTCTGTAGTTTTCCATTTTGGGTGTTATCCTTACCAGATTTGGTATCATTGTAATGTTGGCCTCATAAAATAAGTTAAGAAATATTGCATCTTCTTCAATTTTTTGGAAGAGTTTGAGGAGGAAAGGTATTAAATCATCTTTGAATGTTTGGTAGAATTCAGTAGAGAAGCCATGTGGTTCTGGACTTTTGCTTTGGGGAAGATTTTCGATGATTGTTTCAATTTCCCTACCATTGATCAATCTATTTAGATTTTTCATTTCTTTGTGATTCAGCCCCAGATGGCTTATATATTTCTAAAAACTTGTCCATTTCTTCTAGGTTATTGAATTTGGTGACTCTGATTTTTTTAAAAGCACTTATTTAACAAATTTCTAACTTGCCTTTTATGAAATTATATTTCCTTTTTTACATAGTATGAGGACATTTTACCAAAAAAATAACTAAAGTGCATTGAGAAAAGAATAATCTTCAAGAATAATGAAAAGTAATTCTATTATTTCTACTCCATGGAGCTCTTTCCCCCATGACCTTTCTAGTGTCCTTGGCCACTTCTCATATCTAGCATCTACAATAAAGATACTAAAAAGTATAGGGTATGATTTGGGAACCAATACAATTTTATTTAGTATATGTCTCATTCAAAGAAGGACTCAGAGGACACATGAAGAGTACTGAGGCAGGGATGACTAATCATTGTCATTTGGACTCAGGGGCACATGGGCCATAATTCCCATATTTAAGCAAGAAGAACCGTAGTCACTGGATTCCATCACACCTCATCTCATAAACCTGTTTCTGGCTTTATCTCCACACTGAGCATTTCTGCAACTTCAGAGGTCCATGAAGAGGATAAGATGACTTTATGGTGTCTTACACCAACCTGGAATGAACTTTTCAATTAACTCCTAAAAGATTGTATGATGAATTCTGTTGAATGGGGTACTCAGAGACAAATGTTTGACTCCAAAGACTCTTTAAAACTCTCTCCTTCCATATTGCACCCAAAGTCTCTAGTAGCCAATTATATTTATGAAGCTATTCTAAAGTTTGGGGATCTAGTCTATGTTCCCAAAATGCAGAGCTGCAATTGGCACTACGGCAGACAGAATAGTGGTCCCCAACAAAGGTGTCCATATTCTAATCTTTGGAACCTGTAAATCTGTTGTGTCACATGGCAAAAAGAACTTTGCTGAGGTGAGGAAATTTAAGGACCTAGAGATGGGTAGATTACCCTGGATTGTCCAGGTGGTATCAATCTAATTATATGAATCCTTAAAAGCAGAGAACCTTGTCGCATCCAGCACGACAGAGCAGTGGGAATAGAGAAGGGACAGTGAAAAGTTAAGAAAAAGAGAGACACAAATAAGAGCAAAATGCAGTTGGTGCCAGGGGGCTCAAACTTCATGGACTGAGCCCTGGATCGGGCATGACTGCTCCTTTTATTGTCTCATAAATAATTAAAGATCAGTGTATTTTCCGCGGTGTGTGAGTCTCATACCAGAGAAATTAGCTCAGGGCTAAATCACCTATGCCTGCAGGCTGCCATTACCAAAGGTCCCATGATGTTATTGTTATGCACCTTTTAAGAGACAGAAACTTCTTCTGATGAGACTTACTGATAAGAATGCATGGAGGACAGATGTTATCACATCATTTCACAGGCAGGCTGTCAGAACCTGAAACAAGAGGTCTATGCCCTTTTTCCTCAACTTCGTGTTTCCTTCTATGGCTTCCATGCGACTATGCCTGGCTTAGGTTGTGCCTCCCTTGAGGAGTCATTGACTAACCAGCTATCTTTTGGGGCCAAGTAGGGATACATAGTGTAGACATAATATTGAAGTAATGATCTGTCTTTATGGAAAGGTGAATGGGGGCAGACAGGCTATCGTGTGACGACAGAACCTTTCTTGGCTATGATCAGAGAAAGACATGTGAAGATGGAAGCAGGGTCAGAAAGATGCTACCTTCCTGTCTTTGAAGTTGGAAAAGGGGGCCCTATTAGCCAAGGAATTTGGGCTGCCTTAAAAAACTGTAAAAGACAAGGAACAGACTTTGTCCTAGAACTTTCAAAGGGGAGTGAATCTTTATCCACAAAATTGGTTCTAGCCTAGTGAGAACTGTGACAGACTGGTGGAAGTCTGTTTGGCGAGAGGTTTCTGTGATATTTTCTGCTGTCTATTTGCCCTTTCCCCTCTTTCGGCTTATTGCATGCTTATAGTACCTTGAATACAGCAGCTGCCGTGCAATCATGAATTGACTAGCACAAGAACAGCATGCTGAGGATGGCAGAGCCGGCCAGAGACAACTTGGAATCCTGTTGGCAATGTTAATCCCATGTTAAGTAGTGACCCCAACCTGGCACTGTATACCTTTGGACTTCCTTTTATTTAAGAAAAATAAACCTTCATTTATTTAAGTCACAATAGTCAGGTGTTCCATTGTTTGTGAGAGAATGTATTCTTGACTGAGAAAGTGGAGAATGGCAAAAACCAAATTTGTTCTTCACTGTCTTCGATTTGAATACTGATAAGGTTTATTTAACACATACCTCAATTAAATTTATTTTTTTATTTACTAAATACTGAGAAATCAAGAATTTTGAGGGTCAGGATATAGTCTTGACCCACTTCCTGAGTCAGGGCTTATATTTGTTAAACCCAGTTTGGTATACAGAACGTCGTATCCAAAGATTCAAGCATTGTGGAAAGGACAGGCAAGCTGTGAAATCTGAGAATTTAACGAAAAGTATGGTGTATCTCTTTAGGAAAGCATTTATTGCCTAGGAGAATCCACCAGGAGGAAAGTTATATATAAAAGAAATTAGTATTTATTAAAACATTTAATTAGGCAGTAGAAATAATAACCTAATTTTACTCTCACAACAATTCGTAAATGTTTTTACCTTATTTTACATAAGAGAAAATTGAGGCTTAGAGATGCTAAAATATTTACTAAAATTTACAGTTTGCAAATGCTATAATGGTATTAATATCCAAATCCGTTTGTGTGCAAAACCCATGGTTGATTCCACTACCCTAAACTGCCTTGGAAATTCAAAAGGCAGTAGTTAGCACCAAAAAAGTTTGTCAGTAGGGAGTATGGCTCTAGCTACTAGAATAATGTTGTTGAATGAGGTCCGAGCCCCAGAGAAAGAAACTGGCAAGGTTAAGGCATAGACCCATTTCCAGAGACCACCTTTTAAGCAGGTTATAAGGAAAGGGACTCACACAGAGGCCAAGCAGACACATAGCCCACATTATACTAGGCCCAGATATCCAAACAAGAAATTCAATCCAAACCATCTAATATTTTGAGCACTGGCTATGTGCTCAGCACTGTTTAGCATACTAGGTCTAGAACAATGCATAAGTTACTATCTGTGTCTTCAAGGAACATATAGTCTAACAGGGACTCAGGAAAGTAGACAAGCAATTGCAGTGTGTGTAATACCTCTTTGGAGAGGATGAAAGGAGAAATAGGGTGTTATGGGAGAACATAGGGGTATCTAATTGAGTCCTAGGGAGTTACTGAAGGCTTCCTAGAAGAGGTGAGGTTCAAGCTGAGAACAGAAACACATGTTGGGACTAGACAGGCTGGGAGGAAAGAGGCATTTAGGCAGGGTAAACAGAAAGTGCAGAGGTCCTGAGGCAAAAGATAACATGGTGTGTTCAGGAAGCTGTAAAAAGGCTGAGTCCCACTGAAGCCAAAAGTGTAAGGGTAGAGTGATGAGAGATGAGGCTAGTAAAATAAGCAGAGGCTATAGAAATAAAAACTGGCTTGGCATGTTAAGGCATTTGGTCTTTATTTTGTGGGCTATAGGGTTTCTTAAAAAAAGGAGTGATATGACCCTATGTTTAGTTAAAGTATTCTTTTCATTAGAAGGCAAAAAAATTTGTGTCAGAGAGAGACAAATCTGGAAGCAGGAGGACCAATTTGGAGGCGTGAATATAGACAATAATTGAGGTAGGAATGATGATGAGATATAGTTACAATGAAGATAGGCAGATTGCAATCTAGAGTAACTAATGAAGTAGAGTTAGCAGGACTCAGTGAATGAAGAGGGACAAAATTTGTGGTTATCTTAGACCACTGGGCAATCCTGACACTGTAGTTATCTTTAATTTACCAAAAGAAAAAAAAAAGGCTTTCTTTCTTTTTCATGTATCAGAGAAAAATGAGAATATTTCTGTTCTGTTGGGTGAGAGCCAGTAGTAAGGAAAAGAGACAAATAGAGCAAAGTCCTTGAGGAGGAAGAAGGAAAAAAATGTGAAGAGGCCAGATGCAGAGGTCAGTCTTCTTTATTCTGAAAGTGTTTCCTCCATGACAGGCAGGGACATAGTTCACATTAGAGAGCTAGCAAGAGCCCAGATCCAGACTCCAAACTTCAGGCCCTGGAGAATAGATCTGCAAGTGTAAAAGAAGGAAATGAGTATGCTACCCTCCCTGGAAAGCTACTTGAATACCTGCCCACTTATCTGTGTTCATATTAGTAGAGTTTTTGCTTGGAACTTCTACTGTCTGTGTTAAGTAGGTTATATGTAAAAGCAAAAGGGAAGGTTTGAAGAAAATGAAGATGGTTTGAATAATTACCAGAAGGCACAAGAGAGAGAGCATTGACTAGGAGAATAAAAAGATTTCCAGAGGCCAGCCGAGTGGCGCAGTGGTTAAGAGCTGGTTTGGGACGCCAGTGGCCCTGGTTGGGATCCCACATATGAGGGCCAGTGCCACTGCCCTCTACAGCTAAGATGGTGAACAACAGCTCTACCTGGAGCTGGGCTGCTCTGAGTCCCCAGGATGGCATAGCTGCAGCCCCTGCTGCAGTGGGCTGCCACAGGCTACAGTGAGTGGCCGGCAGCCAGCATGAGTGGCTGGCAGCCAGTGTGAGCTGCCAAGAGCTGCTGTGAGTGGCTGTCCAGAGGCCAGCGACCAATCTGCCTCACCTGAGAAGAGTGCAATGATGATACCAACATGGGCCAGTGAAGCAATGTCCTCCACAGATAGACTGAAGAACAAAAGGACAGCAACTTGTCTGTTCCCCTTCCCTGGTTCCCCAACTCTGTTCCCCTCCCCCAATTCCCCAATAAAAA
The DNA here is from genome assembly GCA_033961575.1 of Aselliscus stoliczkanus. NCBI lineage: Eukaryota > Metazoa > Chordata > Mammalia > Chiroptera > Hipposideridae > Aselliscus > Aselliscus stoliczkanus. The sequence continues at coordinate 54,965,536 of CM066728.1, forward strand.
TCTTTAAAAAAAAACAACAGAAGATTTCCAGGCCCTCTTAAGTTTCCAATTAATTTGTGGCACCCGTTTTTGCCATTGTGTGGTTGTGTGCATCACCACATGGCTGCCTCAATGTGAGGGCAGGAAGGCTGACAACTAGATCCAAAGTCAGGGTTTTACCAAACGGAAGAATGACTGGGCAAAGAAATCTGCAATCAGAGAGTAAAGATGTTAGAATCTGAAACTATAGACCTCTTTCTTCCATATGTGACAAGGTCCAGGGGATTGGTGTAAAGAAAAGCTGATGAGATGAAGTGGAGGTGAAGACCTTGGGAAATGAGGAGGTCAAAGTTTGGAGTGTGCAGGGGAGATGCATCACTGTATGTACCATCTAGATGAACATGTTTGCCAGAAACTATGCTTAACATAAAATTGACAACATACCTATGAAGAAAGTACTTTTATTCCAATTTTCAGATAAAAAAATGGAATCTTAGAAAGTTTGAGTAACTGGAATGATGTCATGCAGATATTAACAGTAATGACATTTGATAGCAGTTTATTATGTGTTGTCAGATATTATTCTAAAGGCTTTACATTCTAAGTTCTAAGTGCTCAGAAAATTACTGATCATTATTATCACCGTGTTAGAGAAGAGGCATGGAAAGTTTCAGTAAGTAAGGTCACATGACTACTAAGTGTCCAGACCTTGGACATAGAGAAAGTGTCAGGAATATGAACCAAATTTGATGTTACTCCAAAATCCATTTTAGTCACTCAGAAAACATCTATTTATGACATTTAGAGTGCTTTTCAATCAAGGGATTCTATGAAAAAAATCTCTTCCAAGAATATTAATGAAGATTTTAATCTGTGTAAGATTATATTTTAAGCATAATGAAATAGATGAAATGAAACTAAACTTTGCATTGTAAAAAAAAATACAAAACAAAACAAAATATTTGAGACTAATAGAGGAAGAAGGAAGGAAAGGCAGAAATATGAAGGAAAATGAGACAAAAGTCAGAAATTATTGGGGAGGTCCCTTTGTTAATTTTTTCCTATGATGTAGCAACAGATTTTTCCTACTGATTAAATGTGAGACTTAGGTTTCTCATAAGCATGGTTACATTTTATTTAGGTCAACAGCTGGAACTCAAGAATTTGTCAAGAAACAATTCACAACCTTGTACAGTTACTCTTATTACCATGCACCTGAACTCCTGGGAAGTAGAGGGCCTTGTAGCTTCTCTACAGTCAGCCACCAATCTTCCCTATCAGTTCACACCAACCCTTCTGAGCCAACTTCATCAGTTGGATGCCAATGTCAATGGGTGCTACACTCTCCTCCACAGCTACTGATTCAAATCTTGCCAATGGGGCATATGGAAACTGAAGGCAGCATGTGTCTTGACTCACTAGTTATGTTATGTCTACATTTAATAAAGGAGCACAGGACATGACAATATGTATATCTAAGTGTTTCTATGTGTCTGGACTTGCTGCAGTGACAGTGACAACAATTTTTTATTTATAAATTAACATTTACAGAAAATAGGGACCCAAACATTGAAGAACCGTCAAAAGCATAATATTTTTCTTCAAACTTAAGAAATGAACATAGTTTAAGGAAAATAAAAATCTGTATGGCTGAGATTGAGTTTTAGAGCCTTCTCTATCACAAGTCACTTGACCTCCCTGACCCTCAGAGCCCTTGTCAATTTAGATAATAACCATCTTCAGATAATCACTATTATAACCAAATCATTATAATGAAAATAGATAATATATATGAGTAGCCTGTGACCTGTTACAGCAAACTAGCTCATTATAAATCTCCACTTCTTTGCATATGTCCTTAGACCTGGGCACTGAGGTTATATTTTAAGATACCTCGTGCTAAGATCAGGGTAAACAGCTAAAGTCAAGGCAGGATGCTTAGCTTTTGACACAGACATTATTTCACATTCACTTCTTTGTGGAGTAAATGAATAGCATATTTACTAAAAGATGACTTTAGAAAAGTTTTTTTACCAGCCCAGATGTTCAAAGTGCACAATGTATGTAGATTATTATTGTTTTCCCTTTTCTCTGCAAAGTTCTATTTTTCGAATCAAAATGACTAATGCATAGGGGCTACATGTAATTGGAGTTACTGCAAATGAGAGCATAATTGTTCAGATATGTAGTTTTGTCAGCAAAACACTTGGGGATTTTCTGATCCATTACTGTGTGCCTTATATTTTTAGAGGAGGTGGGAGGATAGTGGAAAGTAGGGAGACCTTTATCTCCTTTAGGATATGCCTGAACTTTGACTTTTAGCCAAAACTCTGGTTGGTAGAATATTGGCTTTGTTAAGATATTCTGATTAATTTTAATTTAATTACATCAAAGTAAATACTAGTTTGCTCACCTAGTCTGCAGGATGAATTCAGCCTGGAGACAGGTTTTGTTTGGGCACCACAGATTTTACAGGTTAGAGAATGGAGGTACCCTGGGGACAGTTGTACAGTCTCTACCATTCTAAGCCCTACCTCTGTATAGCCTGTCCTATACCATCTTATACCCACCACCATACTCATTTATGAAAATGCCTGGTCTCTGTGGGCATTGGAGTGTGGGGCTTCTGGTTCCTGGAAAGGAGGAGATAAGAAATAGCCCAGGTATTTACTTTGGCATGACCCTGTCATTGTGGAGGGAAAAGAGAGTTCCATTTTTATTATGACTAGATGCTATGAATGCTGGTACTGGATTTTGGGCTTTAAAAAAGTTCAGCCACTAAAATAATCTCAATGGGGACTAGTGCTTCTAACAATTCCTTCAAGTGCTTTGTTAAGTAAGCAGCCAAAAAGAGAGTAAGGAGCCACTGGGGCATCAATTAGAGAGAGACAATGCCTGCCAGCCTTACTGAAGGAGGAAAAAGTGGCGGATCTGGCAGGTACAGGGCTTTCTTCTCAGTGTCCATGTGTGTGACTGCCCACAAAGCACCTGCAATCTGGCGCCTGCTATGGCACATTTTCCTATTTGCACACGCATGGAAACACTTTTTGTTGAAGCTACTTGACAACATTTAATGTTTATTGTTTACTTCTAATTCCAAGAAACCACACACAGACTGTTTAGGTTACACCTAATGACAGTTTTTATTCATTTTTCAGTTTAATGTTTCTTTTCATTTAGCTTTTGTTATGGTTAACAACTTCTTTCATTTACTGGAACTGTAGATAATTTTGAAATGTGAGTGTACCTGCTGGGAGCCGGCAGCACCCCAATGTCTGACACGGTCTCATTGAAGTAAAGATCCACGCTCAGCGATGGATGTCTGGGGAGCTGCCTTATGGTTGGTCATGCAATATCTCCTGCCTCTATGAACCCATGTGCCTTTCCTCCACATCAGATCCTATAGGAGACAGTACTTTCACTGCATTTATGGCAAGTTCCTATGGTACCCCAATGAGAGATGGCTATGTAGTCAAAGCCTGGCACGATCTCCTAAGAGAAGGAGACAACCCAAGCCAGGCAGTAGCCCCAGGGGTACCCCAGGACTGAGAAAGAGGGGACTCAAGCCTCTTTGAAACAGAGGCTCAGACCTCTGGTCATGTAGGCCAACAGCCTGTCTGTGAAAAACTGATGATATCAATCCTTGAGCTCACTTGCCCATGTTGCTGTGAGAGGTATCCTTGGAGACCAAGTTCTCCAGGCCATGAGAGTTCCGATGAGAGGCAACTTACTGACCATGGGGTTAATCAACAGCCTTGTTTGAATTCTTTGCCTTGTACATTGCGGTAGCAACAGATACTGAAGCTTTGACTGAGAAACATATGCTACCCTCTATTGTAACAATATGTAGCCCTTCGTAGGATAAGAAAGGTCTGAGACCTCCTTTTGCTATTAAGTATTTTAATCACATAAAAATAGACTTTAGATAATTTCTACCCTAAACTCAGCCACTGCTAGTCTCTTAGTAATAGCTCAAGTATACGCCCTGTGAGATAGTCATGGTAACCACTGTTTAGATGATAAATAAATCCTTGACATAGAATAGGTTACAGTGTACCCTGGAGAAAACAATTACAAGGACTCAAAGACTGTAAAAGTTCTGAAAAAGAAAAAACATCAAAGTCATGTGAAACATAACTTGTGATTGAGGTAATGTTCAAGAGTCCCTATAAAAGGGGACATGCTGTAATAATAATGTGTGACACTTCTCTGAAACTTCCTCCATGTCTCCACTCCCTTCTTTCACCTCGCCGACTCCATCCACACCTGAGGGAACCCCTGGACTCCTGGGAGCTGGCCTCCCACATGTATCCATAAGACAAACACATATCATTATCTTTCCCTCCCTTGGTGTGCTGTCCTTTGTGAAATGTGCCAAAGAAGCATAGATGCTGAGGCATGGATAATGGGGAGAAGGGGAAGGATGGCTTCAGAGTGCCCATAGACTTCATGGGTATATCTTTGAGGAGGCTTTTCCTGGTAGGATGGTAGCTGTGGAATACAGGTAATAGGTGGTCTGCAAAGTGCAGGGCAATAATCTGGTTTCAGCCAGCACAGTTCTAAGAATATAAAGTTCCCAGGGAGTTAGCAGTTAGTTCCCTTCCCTCCCTAGCCCATTGGCTATGGAAAATATAGTGATTGTGATTAGAAAGGAGTCACCCTTGGAAACTCTGAATACACACTTTGCACCCTATCCTAACTTCAAATCAGCTAAAATTGGGAGGTAGAGGAATGAATATTTTACTTGGGATTGGTTATTAATTCATGTGACAAGTAATTTGAAATGTTGACCACACCTGCCTTCCTTCTGCCTCCATATTACAATAGGACCAGTAAAATAAGGGATCTGGTAGCTTTTATGTGCCTGCCTCCAAGGATGTTTTGGTTTCTTCTAAATTCCATGAAGCTACATGATGAAAATAAATGTGAGCCAAGATGCCACATTCTTGGCATGTCCAAAAGAAAGCCATGGTACCCAAACAGAAAATTAAAAATACACCTCAGGGATAAACTGATACCAAAGTTGAATCAAAAAAATATTGACATTGGTAGTTGAAAATTGTAGCTGTTGGACTGCAGAAATTTGATATAGAATGATAACAGTATTGTGTTGAGAGTTTGCTATACACAGTAGCATAAGTTTGGTGAAAGACCTAGGGTTTCTATAAATACTCGTACAAGTAGTGGCTCAGAGGAAGGCATGTCTCTAGGGAGGGTAAAGCTATAAAAGAAGCCAAAGCACAGGTCTAATAGGAACTTTGTGAAGTCAGGGAGAGCATAAGGCAGAGGCTTTAGTTAGGATCACATAGCCATCTTCAGTCCATGGGATGCCAAGGAATTTCGTCTGGTTAAAAATGAATATTCTCACCTATTTTTTCGTGTATCGCTAATCTGAGCAGATTTGGGAGCAGATTTGCCACACTTCATGTGTATTTAAGCAGTTTGGTCTAATTTTAATTTTAGTTGCCTGTTTTCTCAATAATGTTTTTTTTTTCTAATTAATTTTCAAGCCACTTAGACTTGCTCTGATGTTTGACTGTCTTCATGATTTTTATTTATTTTATTTTATTTATTATTATTTTTTAAAGATTTTATTGGAGAATTGGGAGAGGGGAACAGCATTGGGGAACTGGGGAAGGGGAACAGACAAGTTGCTGTCTTTTTGTTCTTCAGTTTAGTTGTGGAGGGCGTTGCTTCACTGGCCCATGTTGGTATTATCATTGCGCTCTTCCCAGGAGGCGGTTGCTCACTGGCCACTGGACGGCCATTCATGGCAGCTCACGGCAGCTCATGAAAGTGCATGCCAGCTGCTGGCCAGCCCCACTGCAGCCTACACCATCGCTCATGGTGACTCATGGCAGCCCAGCTGCAGGTCCAGCTGTTATTCACCATCTTAGCTGTAGAGGGCACAGCATCAGTGGCCCTCTATGTGGGATCCAAACCGGGGCCCTGCTGCTCAGGGCTGGCATCACAAACCAACTTTTAACCAATCTGCTTCTTGGCAGGTCTTGTCTTCATGATTTTTTAAAATAAATTGCAAATTGTGGCAGATGGATGTTTCCAAACCTGAGTTTATATTCTTACAGCTTTTACATACTTATGGGTGATGTTAAAACATTAAAAAGTTATTTCAAATAGGGTCAATAAGGCTCCTACTTCAGATGATGGAATCCTAATGTTGGTATCTCTGTGGTGTGGGTGGCTGGTGAAACAGAAGTTGATGAGGAGTGGAGAAGGGTGAGCCAAAGAAAATGTGTTTTTCATGGCTCATGGAAACTGTGGTCAGAGAGGACCAGTGGGGGCTTCTGAAGAGCTCATGGACCACAAAAGGAAGAATCCACTTTCAACATGTGTCCAGACCAGAGAAGGCAAAGCCAGAATATCGCTTTACCACCCCACAGCCAAATAGGAACCATTCCATTCATTCTCTTGGTCTTTCTCCTCCCCATTACCTGTGACCCAAATGAGATCTTGAGGGCAGCTAAGAGGTAAGGAGGAGGTAAAGGGAAAAGGCAGTTGGCTTGCCAGTTATGGGCTAGAGAGGAGGAGAAGGCTTCCTGTTGAATGAAGGTTGAAGGATTGCTTAATATCTTGAACTTTACATTTCTGAAGTGACGCTATATTTTATAACTTGAAATGATGGATTTTTATTACCTGACTGTGAGGAGAGGAATCATGGGACTTCTGCAGTTTTCACACAGTGCCATGGGGAAAAGTTTCTACCCTCCAAATAATACCTCCAGGGACTATAGGAAACAACATAAAATCACATTTAATCAACTATGTATTTAACATAGTTGTTAAAAAGTAATTAAAGTAATTAAAGAAAACCATCCTCAAACTGGATTAAATAAAGGGAATTTATTAGGCGGTGTGACTGGACAGTACAGAAGTTGGGTTAACGTCAGGTATGTCTTCACCATTTAACCCTTCTGTTTACTCCCATGTGGCCTAAGATGTTTGCTAAAAGTACCCAAAACTATGTACTTTCTTTTTCTTGTCTAGCTAAAAAGAGAATTTCTTTGTCCTCGCATATTCAACAAAAGTCCTGAGAATGCCCTCTGATTCAAACCATCCAGGGAACTATATCTGTGGCCAGTAGGTAGATACTTTGATTGCTTAGTTTAGATCACGTGCTCAGGGTAGGATCATCTTCTCTGAAACCACACAGGACCCAAATGGAAATTATTGCATTTGCAAGGGGGAAATGGTTAATGAACTCCAGAAATACAACTAAAAATACCTGTTAAAATGTGTAATCTTCAGAGCAATCTTATGAGTTAGGTAATATTATTACCCATTTTTCGGATGAGAAAAATTTCCCAAGGACAAATAGCTTGTAGGTAGTGCTCTGCGTATCAAATCCAGGTCATTCTAATTTTGTACCTCAAAGTCATTGTATGTTATTATACTGCCTATGTAGCACAAATTAAAAAGATATAAGGTTATCTGATCTGGAAAGGATTTTAAGCTTTGTCTTCCGTAAATTTCAGGTTGCAATGGAACCTGGTAGGAAACTTGAGAGTCTTGAAATGATAAATAAATAACTGTCTTTTCCAGGAATTGCAAATCTTATCAGTCATAGATTAGAAGAGTTTTACATGAATTTTGGAAACTTTAAAAAGGTTCTTTCATTCTTGTTTATGGGAAACTCAAAAGAAATATATGTACCTTGAGATAGAAACTCCTGTTGATTTTAGAATTGTCTAATCATTCAAAATGCCACATGTAACATTTGTGCTTTTTTTTTTTCAATTTAGTTTGGACTGCATATGGCAAGATGAAAAACTTAGGTAGTAAAAAGAGGGTATCCTAACAGCCAAACTGACTGGATAATTCAAGAGCTGTTAGCATTATGAATGGAAGCTATTACCTGAAAAAATATTGCTGTAGGAGGTTTAGACTGGAGCATTAAAACGTATCGTTGTCCTGGGCATTGGAGTTAAATAAGGGTGCATGATAATGAAGTTTCATTGTCTTGATTCTGTGGGAAATAGATATTCCAGGCCTATGGGCTCATAAGCATTAATGGTGTAGGACTATACCTTCATGAGGCTCCTTTGGGAAAAAGGTAACTGAGCAAATTATACTCGTAGTACATTTGGCATACCTTATAACCCACTTCTTATTTTAGAAATGTCTAATATTATTAATTTACCTAAATGCCAGGGGAGACAGATGCTCAGAGATTTTCTAATTGCCCAAAGAGTTATATTCTAAAAGTGGAAACCCCAGATGGTCCCACCTCAATTCTGAATGGCAAGAGAGGAGTCTTGCTGCAGTCCTCTTTCTTCATCCAACAGAGCTGAGAAGGGCGGAAGTATTTGTTCACTTTTTTCTCCAGCCAGCTCACACCTTGTTTCTCAGGAATCACGTTGGACCAGATTCAAATTGAGTGGCTGAACAATGACAGCAGGGGCTTCCGAAAAATCAGGATGGATTCTTTTATATTTAATAAGCTCCTTCCCACAGCTAAATTTCTAAATTGACACTGAATGAGGTGAGAAGCCTGTAAAATAGGCTAGAATGCTAAAGCTTACTTTAATCAATTTTTTTTTCAAGAGGAGCCTCATTTCTGACTTTCTGAAATCCCCTTCTCTTCACCAAAAAAAAAAAAGAAAAGAAAAGGAAATAAGAGACGTGACTTAGTATTGCAACATCGACATGTCCACTTTATAGATGTTATTACAAATGTTCATGTAAATCTGGGAAACTGATGAAGTACTAGATCTATAAATTCTGTGGAAAATACAGATGTTGTTCTGCCTGTGTAGGCGAGTTGCAATTATCCCAAAATGTGAAAGTTTTAAGGAACTCAAAGTCTTTAGGGCCTTTAAAACTAATATTCTTTAAGGGACACAGACATATTTACTGAAATACATAACGCAGAAAATAAAGTTCTTTGCCTTGCTTTATACTCTGGAGTGTGATAAATTTTGTGAGCAGTAGAATAAGCCAGTTCCCTTGTTTCTCAAAGGATTTAGTTCAGTACCAGAAAGTCATTGGAATTTTAGTACTCGATATTTTGGCCTTTGGAATGGCCATTTGTTTTGTAGAGTACATGATGTAAACTCCTCTGAAATGTTATTAATACCTTTTAACCATTTCCTATAATTATTTCAACAACTTAGAGGAAAATTCCTGTTTTAAAATATCACCTTTCTGGTGAGGGACAATTTATAGCCGATGTGTAACTGAACAGGAAGTCAAGAGAGCAATCACCAAGAGGAATGAGATAGCCAAAGTTTCTCCAAACTAACACATAAAAGGATTTCTTGGGAACTAAACTCAGCAGTAAAAGAACACAAGATTAGTCATACTGGGTTGGATGCACCAGCCACACCATTCTTTCCCCTGAGGGGAAATGCCTAGTGTTCTGAAGGGAAAATAGGAAGGTCTCAGGATATATTTCAGGGTACTTTCCACCAGTTGTTTCCTTAAAGGGAAAAGATTATTTGAAAAAATTGTGGGCGGAAACATGGTGACAGAGGCAAATGGGAAGAAAAATGTACTGAGTCATCAAGTCTCCATAACTGGTTAATTTTTAGTTTTTATGGCTATGAATATCAGGGCAAGAAATGATCAAGTCCTCATATATTTGTAGATACAGAAATGATCATTTCTTTTTGTCCCATAAGCTCAAAATATTTTAATAAGAAATGCCTCTCCATTTTCATCACCTACTGTAAACTATCAAAAAATGTAATGGAAAGGGGGCTGGCCGAGTGGCTCAGTTGGTTAAGAGCTCACTTCAGAGTGGGAGCTGAGCTCTGAGTAACAGCAGTTCAATGCCCAGCCCTAGATGAGCTGTTGCTGAGCTACCAAAAGGTAGCAGGATATCTCAGCTAAAAAAAAAAAAAAAAAAAAAAAAATCTGTTTCAAAATGTAATGGAAAGTTTCTATTCAATGGGCATAACATTTATTATGCAAGTTAAATAAGTTCTGGAGATCTGCTGTACAGCATTGTGCCTATAGTTAACAATACTACATTGTATATTTAAAATTTTACAGGATGGACCTCATGTTAAATATTCTTATAACAATTTTTTAAAAAAGAAAGAAATGAACATAACTGCAGCCATATATGTAATGAATATATATAATAATGTTCTAGAAAATAGATCCCTAACTTGTTTTCAGAAGCACTGCTAGTTTGGGTAAAATTGAGTACTGGCATACATTGAATCCACTTTGATTCCATCTTCTCTCCAGGTTAGAGGTTTCACTAGGCACTGGGATTCCATGTCAGCCCTGGAAAGGGCCACGTGGAAGCCACCAGTGGAGAGACTGGGTCCCATCTCACCTTCACATATAATTTAAAATGAAAGTTCAGTGTTCAAAAGGATACTACAAAAGTGAGATATGGAAATGAAAATAGTTTCCTTCTAGATGTTTTTCAGTTTGCAAAATTCTGGATATATTCATCAAAGAAGAACTTGCCTCTTTGATTTCATTCCCTACCTCCTTGTGACCAGTCTGCCTATTAGGAAAGCCAGTGTGGGCCTCATGCAGCAGCAGCTTCTGTTGAATTTTCCTTTGATCTTCTTCTAGATCCCAAAGTCATTTTTTATAAATCAGAGCTCACGTATACTTCACAAAATTTTCTTTCTCTCTATTTTTGTGGTTACTCAGTTTAGTTTCTAGAGCAAACACCATTTCTCAACTGCATTTTAATTTTTCTAGTCATTTCTATTGTTATTTTCTACTGCACAAATTCATGCAAAACCTGGCAATGCACTAGTCCTTTAATAAAATTGGCTCCACAAAAATGTTTAGCACAAATGACTGACTTCTCAATGACACAAAGTGGAGAAGATTTTATAAACCTTTCTGGTTTTAGGTGGATCAAACAAGAAATTTGAGATTCGTTGTTAACTAAAAAAAACCTTGATCAGGTAGATGACCTTTACTTTAAAGTCATTCTTTTTGTCCTACTATTAAACACTCCTTTATCTCCTATTTCCTCTGTCCAAATGCATTTGGTAGAGCTAAATATGTCCTCTACTGCCTGACCTCAGTTCCTTGCTGTGATTTTACTGTGTCAATTCTTGCTGCATGTCAAATACTCTCACTCTTCAAAATGGCTTGAGCTATTAGAAATTTGCTTAGTGATATCTCCAGTTATTTTGATTTATTTAGGCCATTAATCATATTTTTTCTTCAACACCAAAATATGTAGAATTTTTTGGAATAGTTTTATTATGTTTTAACCATATAATTTTTTGTACTCTCCACTTTACTTCTCCTGGTTATATCTTTGGAGAGGTATCAAAGTGGAAGGAAGAATTGGAGGAGCAACCAATTCTTACCAAAACCAAGAAAGTCAGGTGTTAATTCACAGTATAGAATTTGGAAAATGGCAGAAGTGCCTTAGCCAGTAGTCACCAGGGTTTGTTTACATTTTAATAACTGAAGGCCCTGAGAAAAGAGTCTGGTGTGTGGTGTAAGAGGAAGACAGGAAAATTCACTGAAGTGAAAAATCTCAAGTTTGAGAGCCCTGAGATCAAAAGAACTTACAGGAACTTTCCAAACTTGAGTTTTCACAGATGAAAGAAACTTTCAAGAACGTCTCATAGAATTTCTTTCTCATGCATTGACATGAGAATATAATTAAATTTAGACCAAGAATCATTCAAAGACTCAGAGCAGCTTGTGAAATTCAAATACTCCAGGGAACTCATTTATAAGCTCCACTACCATGTATAACTACCATCACCAATTCCTCCCTCATGTCCTGGATTAGGAGACACATGAAAATCTGGGATAATCCTGCCAGAGTGTTGCCAGGAACCTGAGCACTGGGGACCAGGAATCCAGGGGGACCTGACTGTTCCTGGGTCTGCACTGCCACAACTAGAAATTTATTTCTCTGAGACATGAAGTTTTTTTCTTCAAATCATTGAATCTTAGAGATAAAAGGAATCTTAGCAATGAGCACATTTCTACCATTTTATAAATGAATAAACTGAGATATATATTAATTTGTCCAAAGCCACAGTTAGTGTGTTAGCCATTTAGCTGGGACTGGAAATCAAGTACTTGGTGTCTTCACTTGGGTTCCCTCAAAAGCAGAGCCTGACACAAAGAATTCCTTAGAGTTTTTCTGGGAATATGATCCCAATGATCAGCAGTATGAGGCAGAGGGAGAGAAGCAGAGAAAGAGGAAAGGTAAATTCAAGAAAGAGTTCTTAAATTGGCTTCCCTAACTTGCACCAGGGGCTTAGGTGACTGGTGCTCAATCTCTCTGAACCTTATGAAATGCACCCAGGGTACAAAAGGAAAAAGTCTTTACCTACTGACTCCCATTGTTAAATGGTGGCTCCATGGACACTAAATCCCTTGGACTTTCATATTGTAATAATGGAGTATGGAGCAGATTCCCACGTTGTGGCATCACAGAAATCCCTATCTAGGAAATGAGAAGCACAGTTTGGGCCTTTTACAAGATGCCATTTAAGTCTGTCTTTAAGAAGTTGATGGAAACCTGCATTGAACCAGTGGCCAAAGTATCGCTGGCTAAGGAAGTTAGGTCAGGAGGATTTCAAAAGGCAGCATAAGAGTTATCTTCAGTTTTCCCAAGAGGAGCTAAAAACAACTGTAGGAAGGGCAGGAAACCTACGTGGCCTCCCCTTCCTCACGACCCCTCCAATAAATCTTGTGGAATCAGTATCTTTAATGTTTCTAAAATTCTTTTTGTCTCTAGTCTATGTACCAGCGTCATTCTTCTTTTTTCTACCATGGCATAAACATGGCAACTTATGCTATGCAAGTTTAATATCTTATATCTTTAGCCCAGGAAGGAAAGTACTCTGCCTCTTTCTATCCCTAGTTTAAAAATATCAAGGATGGAATATTGACTTGGCAAAGGACAAATGTCAACTCCTGGATTACAAGGCAGGATCTTAGAGGACATGGGATATGTGGGTGGAGTGGGCAGGGGAGGAGGCAGTTGTCATAAGAAACAAATGTGGTATGTGATACATGGTGAAACAGTAGGTCCTCACTAAACCAGCCAAGCATTTTTCCTTTTAGGTTTTCTTATATTAAAACAAGACTATACTTGAAAGAATAACATCAAATTATTATCTTAGTGGGCATTCTTTAAGCTTGGATGATCTCTGAGACAAAGGAAATGGGACGCAGGATAGACCTTTAGTGAGGGAAAGATGACATCACAATGGGAGATATGACCATTTTTTTCTGTTTTACAATTATTTTACAATTAACTCTAGATTCAAATCTCCTAAAGGCCATGATGGTGTAAGCAATACAATGTGATGTTAAGTATAAATTTTTTTTTTTTTCCCCCTGAGGGCAGTGTTATTAGCCCTCAGATGTGGGACCCGAACTGGGTTCGCTGGCATCCCAAGCCAGCACTTAATCAATGCGCCACTCGGCCGGCTCTATAAATAATTTTTTAAAATCCTTGATTAATATTTTTGTAAAAAGAAAAAATTCACTACAGATTTTTGCTATCTTCCAGTATATTTTTACTTATAGAGGTTATTTTATTCTTAAAATGTAACTCACCTGGAGATGACAAGAGGGAATTAAATCTTCAAATATGACAAGAATGTTGGTTTACATTCTCTCATCAGAAAAATGAAAAGTCAAATGGAGGTTTCAGTTCTTGATGTGTCTAGAATACTTGCTATCCCCAAATAATAGCTAATGTCCTTTGAATACTTACCATATGTCAGGGTTTATGCATCATGCTTTGCATGTGTTCATTTATCCAGTCCTCCAAAATACCCTGTGAGATAACATAGATGCTATTCTCCTCCAGTTTCTTCAGTTGAAGAAATGGAAGCACTGAGAAATGATGTACCCTAGTTTTAACAGCAGGTGAGTGATAGGCCTGCGATTCAAACCCAGGCAGTCTGGTTCCACAGCCCCTTTCCTTAACCCATTTTCTATATTTCCTCTCTGATGAACTATGAAATTAACTTTAGAGATTGCTCTGAACCACTACATTAAAAGGGAAAAGTTGGCTTTTTAATTGCACACTTATTTTTGACTTCCGCCTCTATAATATTTATATAAAATTGACATGTTATGAATGTCACGTGGGTACGTGCCCTTTCCAGATATTGAGATATGTTGTGCTAATATTATTCCTTATATTTTTCACAGAGATAAATACCATAAAATAAACATTTCACAAAGTAAATAAAAAATTTTAAAAAAATAGTAAACCTGATCATTAAGAATCAGGAAATCAGGAATGGGAAAAGGAGTTTTAAAATATTTTCCATTTGAACATAGGTAGAAATATGAAATTTATCTATGCTAATATACTTATAAAATGCTCCCCATACCTTATTAGATATTAGAAATAAGTTCTTTGAACTCATGTTTTTGAGATCATTAAATTCAAGTACTGTCTGTTAAATTTAGACCTACAATTCAAGATATGTCCTGAGCGCAGCAGCATAAGACTAAACACTAGTCCATCAGAAAAAACTATTTTGTGTTTGTGTGTGTGTGTATGTTTAATAGAGAAAGGTGTTGCCCTGTTCTTTTCTTTTTAATTTACTTTTGAGTTACAATTGACATACAATATTATATTAGTTTCAGGTGTGCAACAGAGTGATCAGACATTTATATACCTTAGGAAGTGATCACCCCATTACATCTAGTACCCATCTGACAAAATACGTAGTTATTACAATATTATTGAGTATATTTCCTGTGCTGTACTTTACATCTCCATGACTATTTTTATAACTGGCAATTTGTACTTCTTAATCCCCTTCACCTTTTCCCCCCAAAACTGCCTCCCATCTGGCAGTCTTTTCTTTCAATTTTCCCTTCCCAGCCCTACTTCCTGGCAACGTTGGGCTCTATGAAAAGAACACTATTTACATATGTCGTCATCAGTCCACTCTTACTGGGCAAACTCCATGCAATCAGCTGTGCTAGAAGCTGAGGTTACATCAGGTTATATGCCATGATGCCTGTCTTACAAGCTAAATGTGGAGACAGAACCTACATTCAAAAAGACAAACAATTACAATAATAATTACACTCTGAGTTCCATATAAATAATGCTAACAGTACGAGCTATGAAAAATAATGGAAGGACCAATTACTGAGAGATGGGGTGTTGGAGCAGTAGAAATGGGGAGGTTGACCCTAATTGTTAGGGTCTTCCTAACCTAGGCGAACATCATTTTAAACACTTTTGAGTTCATGTTTTTGGGAAGAATTTGAAATTGAAACTGTTAAATTATCATAGTTTTTTGCCAAATTTGACGTTAGCACAGTTGAAATGAAAGCATTTAATTTTGAAAGAAGATTTTATTTTTGGTAGTGAAGTGGGAGCAACTTATTACAGGTTGTTCTTTGCAACATAGCACAAGAGGAACAAAGGGAGAAAGCTGCAAGTGTCTAATGAAGCAAAAATATCCTTTATTGGTGAATGTTATAAGAGCTGAGTTGCAAAGTGCAGTCCACTTTTCATAGTTGGGATGAGAGACTAGCATTAATAGAAAAAGAGGGGAATGTAGCTTTTCTCTGGAAATTGAGTGGTGGAACAATGTCCAGTAGTGATAATAACTAGAATGTATTGGGCCTATCATGTGTTGTCAACCATGCCTGCACTTGATCATATCACCTTGATTATCACTTTTCTTCCTGCTTGGGTAGGTGTGGGGAAAAGACGTTAGAGCAAAGATCTGACTGGCAAACAGCTGCCAGATATAGTAAGGGAATTTGCTCTATTATAATTTATATATATATATATATATATATATATATATATATATATATATATATATATATAAATATATATATATATATATATAAATATATATGTATATTTCTGTATCTACCTCCTTAATGCTATTATCATTTCACCTCAGAAAACTACACATATTAATTAGTGTAAACACTATGTTCCTATAAGAAAGGAATTCCAACAATCTTAAATAAGTAGAAGTTTTTTTATCTCTAATGTAACAGGTAAATTTAGAACAGTTGGGAGGTGTGCTCCATCAGCTTTTCTTAACTTGGAATCCTTTCATCTTGTGGCTCCACCATCATTTAAAAAGTTAAAGTTTGGTTTGCTGACTCAATAAAACAGTTCAGCTTGTGGAAATAAGAGCCAAAGTCTAGGAAAAGCATCTTCTCTTCAAATTTGAGACAATTCAGAATTTATATACATCCTTTTTACTCACACCCCATTGGTTCCAACCTTGTAATGACCATACCCATAGCCAAAAGAAAAAAGTTTTTAGCTGGAAACTTACATGAGTGCCTAGAATAGTATCTGGCACACAATAAATGTTCTATAAGTGTTGGCTAGTATTATTATTTCCAATATTATTATATCGATTCCCATTTGTTGGAGACTTGTTGAAAATATATATGGACTGTTGAACAAGGGCTCAATTTGTATTAGTCTTATTTTGATCAACAGTATTGTCCAAGACTGGACAACTGACTTTCCCCTCTCACTCTTGCTTCTCCCACAACCTTTCCCATCTGTCTTTCTTACTTCTTAGCTTAGAAACCATGTAATCATCCTCAATTCCTCTGTTTCATAAACTAAATCCAATCTATCAGAATATTCTGTCTCTTTATTTTCAAATAATATTCAAAATCCACCTGCCAGAATATCATTGCATCTCTACCATTGTCATCTTAGTCAAGGCACCGTTATCTTTCACCTGGATTATTGCTATTGCCTCCTAACTAGTCTCACTGCTTCCAAGGTTTTGTATCCTGTATGTATATGAAAATGCAAAAGAGGAGAGATGCAATAATATTTTAAAACAACATTAACTCTGTTAATATCTTGGAATATGTAGGAAGATATTTCTAATCCTGGAAGATATTTTTAAATCTAAGGGCCTTAATGTTTGGGATCATGTCTATTTTGTTCATTGCTGACCCTTCAAGATTTGGTAGTTAATAAATACTCAGTTACTTAATAAAGATATACAAGTTGATTTAAAATATTCCCTTTCTAGCTCAGAATACCTCCAGAAATACCTCATAGATACCAATAAACTCTGCTGCGACAAAACAATTAATATTAATGCTCCATGTTTCCATGGTCCCATCTGGAAAGCTATTCAACTCTCTATCCATCTATTCATCTAACCATTCATCTATTAATCCATCCACCCACACTTGCATCCACCCAACAAATCCCCAATGAGCACGTACCATGTGCCAAGTATTGTTCTACATGCTGGATGTTGTGAATAAAGAAAATATAAAAACATTTTTTGCCCTACTGTAGGTAGATTCTTTTCTAGGGAGTGGAAATGTTTAATAAGAAATTGTATAAAAATATAATATTTTGCTGATTTTAACTGCTATGGTAAAAAATTATTTAAGTAAAATGGGGAGTAGAGAATGCCAGGGATGGTGTGTTATTTTAGAGTGGTCAGGCAAGGCCAACTGGTGGATGTTTAAGCAGAGACCTGAAGGACGAAAGGGATACCTGGAGGAGTGTCATTCCAGGTAAAGAGCATAGTAAGTGCAAAGTCTCTGAGGTGACACCATGCTTGCTGGTTATGTATCAAGGGCCCAGTAAGACTGGAGTAGAGAATGTAGGGAGCTGAATAGCAAGAGATAAAGTCAGAGATATAGCAAGAGGCCAGCTTATTTAGAGCCTGATAGGTATCTTTATAGGGGCACTTGCTCTGAGTAAGAGACATAATGTAATTGCTATATTTAGAATACAGTACACAAATGATTGAAAGCAGGAAGACTAGTTAGGAGGCAGTGGCAATAATCCAGGTGAGAGATAATGGTGCCTTGGACCAAGATGACAATGGTGGGGAGATAATTAAATTCTGATGAATGGATTTTGATGTTATTTGAGATAAAGACACAGATCTTTTTGATAGATTGGATTTGGGGAGTGAGAAAGAGGCATCAAAGATACATGGTTTCTAAACTGAACAGGAAGAAGGATGATGGAGAGAACTGTGGGAGGAATAGGAGTGAAAAGGGAAGGTTACTTGTCCAGTATTAGACAATCATATGGAGAGGTCAAATCACAATTAATCGCCAATTAGATATGTATAAGTCTGAAGTTTAAGGAAGAGAGATGGGCTGGAGGTACAATTTGTGGATCATTGCTGTATCAAGTGTATTAAATCCATGAGTCCAAATGAGATGCTTTAGTACATACAGAGGAATAATAAATACATCTTTTTGAAATACTATAGAAATAATAGCTGTCTAAAACTGACTGGCAGGCTAAGGAGAACATTCACTTCAATTTTCAGAGAAATACTTAATAAAATTTGGATTCCTTTCAGCCACTGACTTATGTTTGTTCTAGATCCTGAGGATTCAAGTATGAACAAGATGTGTTGCCAACATTTTAGGAACTCATAGTCTAATGATAAGACAAAGGCATCAAGTTGTTTTCTAACTCACTAACAATCTTTTAAGACTTGGGTCAGGAAATATGACCAAGTGAGGCTTTGGGCAAAATTCTCATTCATCATTACATTTTGTAAGGATATTACCTCTGAAAGCCATTTGATAGGATGGCAGAGAAGGTGTTAGCTAGAAATTTTAAGAATACGTATCAGGGATAATGCTGTTTTAAATATCACTGCATTTTTCCTCTTTTGCATTTTCATATATGGGACTTTTCTAGTCATCCAGAAATATCCATTTTTTTAAATTATTATTAGTTACAGATGTACTAAATAATACAATAGTTATCCTTTTCACCCCTTACAAAGTGACTGCCCCTCCCCCATCCACTGCCCTCCTACCCCCAATATCATACATATCTATTACAATTCCATTGACTCCATCCCCACATTATACTCCACATCCCATGACTGTATATGTGTTAAATTATAGTCAACATCTAATACTATTCAGTGGCAGCTTCAGATGTACAGTGCAGTGGTCAGGCCACTACACCGTCCATGAAGTGGTCTCCCTGACAAGACATGAGTCCATCTGGTCCCCTAAAAAATATTTACAACATTATTGATTGTATTTCCCAAACTGTCTCTTCTATCCCTGTGGCAATATTGTAGTGACCAGTTTATGTTGCCTCATTCCTTCCCCTTCTCCCTCATGCCCACTCCCATCCCATCTAGCAATCATCAGTTTTTCCAGTGTTTCTAAGATTATTTCTGTTTACATTGCTTGTTTATCCAGTTCTTTAGATTCACTATATAAGTGAGATCATATGGTAATTGTCTTTCTCTGACTGACTTATTTCACTTAACATAATGTTCTCTAGGCCCATCCATATCGTTGCATTTGGTATGATTTCTTTCTTCTTTACAGCTGCGTAATACTCCATTGTGTAAATGTACAACAGTTTTTTACTCCAGTCATCTACAGATGGGCATTTCGATTGTTTCCAAGTCTTGGCTATTGTAAATAGCACTGCAGTGAACATAGGGATGCATATATTTTTTCAAATTAGTGTCTTGGGTTTTTCAGGATAAATAACTGGAAGTGGAATTGCTGGGTCAAAAGGTAGTTCCATTTCCAGTTTTTTGAGATACCTCCATACTGACTTCCATAGTGGCTGCACCAATCTGCAATCCCACCAACAGTGCAGCAGGGTCCCCTTTTCCCCACAGCCCCACCAGCACTTGTTGTTTATTGATTTATTGATGATAGCCATTCTGACCAGAGTGAGGTGGTATCTCATTGTGGTTTTTATTTGCATTTCCCTAATGATCAGTGAGGTTGAGCATCTTTTCATATGCCTGTTGGCCATCTGTATGTCCTCTTTAGAGAAATGTCTCTTCATATCCTCTGCCCATTTTTTAATTGGGTTGTTTGTTTTTCTGGTGTTGAGTTGCATGAGTGTTTTATAAATTTTAGATATTTACCCCTTATCAGAAATATCATTGACAAATATATTCTCCCATTCAGTAGGCTTCCTTTTTGTTTTATTGATGGTTTCCTCTGTAGTAAAAAAAAACCTCTTAAGTTTGATGTAATCCCATATGTTCATTTTTTCTTTTACTTCCCTTGCCTGCGGGGATGTATCAGTAAAAATATTGCTCAGGGTAATGTCTGCAAATGTACTCCCTATATTTTGTACTAGGAGTTTTATGGTTTCAGGTCTTACATTTAAGTCTTTAATGCATTTTGAATGTGTTCTTGTATATGGCGTAAGGAGGTGGTCCAGTTTCATTTTTTTGCATGTGTCAGTCCAGTTTTCCCAGCACCATTTATTAAATAGACTATCTTTACCCCAGTGTAAATTCTTGCTTCCATTGTCATAGATTAACTGTCCATATGTGCATGGATTCATAAATATCCATTTTTATCTGGAAATATTAGGCATGAAATAAGCAGAATGGGAAGAGAAGTAAAGAGCCAACATTCAGCTTTTCTTTAGCACAGTAGAACTTTTGCATGCCTAGTTATAAAACAACCTTAAAGTCATAAAAAACCTGGGAGGGGAAAAAAGATTTCCTAAATTCATTGAGATCCCATATTCATTAACCACATGCAATGAATATGATGTACGAGAAGGTCCTGCAACACAGTGAAAATCCAGCCCTTCCAACCCTAGGGGAATTGGAAAGACTGCCAGAGAAAAGTTCATAATATGTAGGACACATGCATCCAGCCTTCCCATTGCAGGCCAGACTTGAGGAGTAGCACTGAATGAAGGTGGAGAAGTAGAAACATCCAGAGACAAAGTAAAGAATCTTAATAGGTATGTTCTAGTGGCCTATTTTCTTAGAACTGACCAAAAGGAGGATACAAGCCTTCAGGAGAAGCCAGAGTATCACAGGACCATTTTCAACCATAAGCATGTTAAGAGGCATGATTATTTAAGTAGATATGAAATAACACTCCAGATTTCTCATGGCTACACATAGCTTATAGATAACCAAGAATTATCATAAGCCTTGGTGAGGAGAGAGAGAGGCTGAGCCAATCATTGAACCAACAGAGACATGGGGCTTGAAAGTATAGGGTATTTGAGACCAGAAGCAAATGGATAGGGCCATGAATATCAGCTTTGGGAACATGATGTCTCATGTGCCACAACAGACATTGCAAAGGGCCCTACAAAGTTGACCTGACCATCCTGGATCAGCCACCCTTTACCCAAATCCTTACAGGATCCAGAGTACAATACAAGTACAATTGCAAATTCAGCACTTTTTCTCTTTCTCCAACTCCCACAAAGGAGAATAACCCACATCCCATTTACCCCAGTGTTACTTTGAGATAATTCAAGGACAAAAGAGGGACTTTGAAAGACTGAGCATATACCCCCAAATAAATTATTTTGAAATGAAAGATAATATTAAACTGGAAAATAGTAAGAGATGTTATTTCTCACACATAATTTATAAGGCAGATGTTCAAAACATAAGATTAAATTATGGAAAATGACTAATGCAGTAGTCATTTGGGTTAATGGGCGTCTTTTTTTTTTATAAGATTTTATTGGGGAATTGTGGGAGGGGAACAGCATTGGGGAATCGGGGAAGGGGAACAGACAAGTGCTGTTCTTTTTTGTTTTTCAGTCTAGTTGAAGAGGATGTTTGCTTCACTGGCCCATGTTGGTATTATCATTGCACTCTTCCTGGGTGAAGCAGATTGGTCACAAGCCTCTGGAAGGTGGCTCACAGGGGCTCTTGGCAGCTCACACTGGCTGCCAACCACTGGCTGCCGGCCACTCACTGTAGCCTATGGCAGCCCACTGCTGCAGGGGCTGCAGCCCACACCTTCGCTGGCCATCTTAGCTATAGAGGCAACCAGGTGGAGCTGTTGTTCACCACCTTAGCTATAGAGGGAAGTGTCACTGGTCCTCATATGTGGGATCCGGCCTGGGGCCCCACTGCTCAGAGCTGGCGTCGCAAGCCAGCTCCTAACCAATGCGTTACTCGGCCAGCCCAATAGGCACCTTTCAAATATACAGAATGAAAAGCTTAATTTTATTTGTACGTTTTTAATAATGTAGTGACCTAGCTATTAAGTAAGAAGCACTGATCAAGAAGGACTAAAAACATAGAGAAGGTAGATGGAATAGCTCATGATCAAATGAGGAGAAAGATAAGACTAATTCCCACTGAAATAAGAGTTGACCACAGAGACTGATATCGTCCAAGCTTGTGGCTAATTCTTCTGTGGTCAAAACTATACCAAAATGAGTTAATAATGAAATCCACAAACTTCAAAAAATTCAACATAAACAACAACAGTTTCATATACTTCTCTCCACTTGCAAATTCCATGAGGAACAACACCTCTATTGCCCACAGTGGCCAACTAGTCTTATTGGAGATGATCTAGGCTTTGCTTGGTTAATAGTAAGCCAGCCCAAACCAGCAAATGGTTATCTGCCCTTCAGCCTCTCCCTTCCTCCTTCCCTTTTGTTCTGGTAAAAATAAGAAGGGAAAGAGAGAAACAATAAATGCAAGTTAGAAAAAAATTAAATGCCTCTGCCTTTATTTTGTATGTTTTTAACTCACCTTAGAGTGAAACTAAGACGAAGATTAAGACACTTAAATTTGACTTTAAAATTCAAATCCAACTTGGAAACATTTGCAAAATAGGGAATCAAGTTGCTGACTTTTAGTGTGCCAGAGCAGAATCAGAAAAGTCCTGTAGAAAAGTCCTTCCTGAACAAAATGTCTGTCTATCCATTTAATAAATAAAATGATTCATTTGGGTTAATAGTAAGCCCTTTTGCAAAATTGAAAATATTTATTAGGAGAATTATAGCTAGTCAAGGCCAAGGTGAAAAAAAGTCATGAGACTAAGTTCTCTGGTAATATTTAGCCTTGCCACAATAGTGTAATGGGAAATTTTGATTGAGTTGAGAAATAGGAGTGAGGTAACAAATCTACTTGTAGTGGGGGCTGGGAAGGAGTGGTAGATAAGCATGGGGTTTTGACCCACTCTGACTGGCCACTGACCAAATGCAGCCACTGGTCAACAGGGGAACTAGGAGATGGGAGAATTTTTAGGAAGGTAGAAATGGTCCAAAGGCAATTGTATTCTATCCTGTGTTATCTTCTGGGGAGGTAACTCTTTGTGCCACAGGAAGCTTATTCTTAGAACTAGTTGATCTAAAGTGATGGAATCTGTCCTGGCAAAGTTCATTCTCAATTTCCCTAAAATTTGGGAATCATAGGAATTTGAATAATTTGCATTATCTTCTGTTTACAAGGAGAAGTTCATGATCTTCCATAATTTCTATACCAACAATGATGTGAGACTGCTGATTGTTCTCCCCAGAGGTGTCCTTATTAAGCAGAAGAGTGGATTTGGAGAGAAGCTTGTTTCTGGAACATGAGGAGGAATTAAGAGAAGACTTTGGGGCGGGTTTTAAAATCCTGTGTGAATAATATTAACTGGATCTGGATGACAATGATTGAAACAGTAAGGTTTCTTTAGATTAAATAAAGCTAATTTCAAGGTCCCTGCTTTCTGTATTAGGTTGTATTTTCCTTTAGGGCAACATGCCTAGTGTGAGAAAAAAAAAAGTCCAATAAAAAATAGGCATTCTGTTATAAAATAGGTTCCTTTAGAGTAGGAGCAGATAGATTGCATTCATTTATTCACCCATTCATTCATTTTTTGAAGTGATCCTGATTTTTCAACCAAATCAGATGAAAATGGTCTAGACTAATTTAGCTTAAATTGCATCCTGAGCACAATATTGAAATGATCAGAATTGGTGTGCTTTTTGGCATTTTTACTTCTTTCTTCACTATTTTGTTACATCCTTATTCCATGGAGGAGGTCAGGAAAGGTCAATACTAACTTTGGGATGGTGGAGATGGTGGAATTGTGTGTGTGTGTGTGTGTGTGTGTGTGTGTGTGTGTGTGTGTGTGTGTTATTCTGTGTTTGCTCATTAGATGTGAAATAGAATCACAAAATCTCTGCTCAGGTGAAGAGTCTCATGATTCATCACTCTGTATCTAAATCAGCCCCCAAAGACATCAGGGCCCCTGAAAATCCTAGGGATCTCCCTGTAATACTTAACCCCATCCTCCTATTTAGATTCCTGTAGGCAGCACTCTTCTGTTTCAGAAACAAATCATTTTCTATTATAATTCAGAAATACTCAGGTCCCCAAACGAACCCGAGATTTCAGCTACTCAGCAAAATTTTTATTTGCAAAGCACATGCCTGCTAGCCTGTGTGATTGCAGTTGTTATTCATATGAATGTTGGCAACATTTCATTGTGGGGGTCAATTATGGTCATTTACCATGATGACATAATAACAACTGCAAAAATATGAAAGCTAAAGTAGGGTTATTATTACTGTTTGTAAAGTCTGTGTCCCAGATGTTCCTGCCAGGAGAGAGAAAAGCTGGAGTGCAGAGATAGCTGACAATCGTGCTAACCATTCAAATCGCCAGTGGATTGAACAATGTGTAAGACTGGGGATGTAAAAGGAGGCTCAAGCTGGCGTTCAGGTCTCACCACCTCCCTCACCTTGAACTGCAAGTTTTTTCCTTCCCAGCATGTCAGACAGAAACACTCCCACCTGCACACCCCTGTACCCTACCCCCTTCTACGAGAAAAAGAAATGCAGGCAGAGCTTTTGCTTAGAGAGATGGGCCAACTGCCAGCATCATCTCTTGATATATAGCCCAGGAGGCATTTATTTCCAACTAGTGGAGGATTGGGGGGCTCATAAAACTGTATAGCTTCAACCCAGTGAAATAAGGCTAGTAAAATACATAAACTCTGTTACAGCCTGGTGAAGTATGCCTCTAGTCACCAGCAATTCACCAATGGCTTCGTGACAGATATTCCCAGTACCTGGCTGTTCCTTGTCAGTTGTGACCAGTGTATGCCTTTCAGCAGTGCTCCCCACCTTCCCTTCTTCACTCTCCTTTTCCACCCTGGGCAGAGGTCTAGTGCTAGGGTGGCAGTAGGCTTGCTGGTTGTGGATGCTTAGCAGATCCTAGAGCAGATACCTGGAGTGATAACACTCTGATAGCAAGCACCAGCATGAGACAACAGCCCAATACTCGTGGAATAAAAAAATACAACAGCAGTTGAATACATAAAAAGATAGTAAAAATGCATCTCAAAAAAAAAATCAGCTGCAATGATGCCTGTTTTTTTTTTTTTTTAAATAGAGGGGGGAAAAAAATCACAGTAGGCAAAACTCCGTTTTTTCAAACATTTCATACATCTGTCAGCATGATGTTGAACAAGTGCCATTAATCAAGAGTGTTGTTGTTCATTAGGCACAGTGATGTACTTGAATTGTTACTTTAGTATCATTGTTCAAAGCTTCTGGAACAGCTTTAAAGAAGGAAGGAATTTACAGCGAGAGTTTACAGCTAGGACTATCTAAAAGAACTTTTTCACTATTAACCAAATGTTAAACATGGTAATAATGGTAATAATACCTTGTATTTATACAGTTACTGTCTTCTGAGAAATTCAAAGTACTCAACAAACAGTAGTATATTCACTGTCAACAGCATCCTTTTGAAGAAAGCTGGAGGGAGGCATTATTATTCTCTTTGCTATCAGGCCAATAGTATGTTCTTTGTGTTTATAGTTATCTCTGATGGGTGTTGCCAGGGAGGTGAAGAAGGGAGGATGGGGTATGGTGTATGTGTGGTGGTGCAGAGAGTGGATTTAAGAGCTAAGTCAAATGTTTTGAAGAGCTAAGTCAAAACTAATCCTTTTGCTGAATGGTTGTGAGTGATTTGGATAAACGTGATGGTAAACCTAGTCTCTCCGGGTATAAGAAATTAATCATAGCATAGTGTAATCAGAATGCTCCTCCTGAGGAATTAACTTGATGTACTCTGGCTACTGGGAGGAGGAAGGAGCTCTCAGGCTCCCCAGCAAGTGTTTTAACACCTGGAAACTGGGAAGGTCATGCTTCTTCTCAGAGGTGCTAGCTCTGGCCCTACCCACCTAACTGCAACTGATTAGAGCAAAGCTGGACCAATCAGGTTCCTTCTCCCCAGCATTTGGAAATGGATTGGCGGGAATCCAGTGAGTCTAATAGACTCCTGAACTCTAAAGTGACTCAGTCCAGGCCTGTGATGACGCTATTTGGTCAATGTGAAAAGGAAACCTAGATAGAAAAGGGAGAGGGAAAAGAGCAGAGAAAGAGGGCACTTTGGTTCTGGATAGATGTTCTGTTTCTATCCTAGTTGGCTCTGTGTCAGGCTTTATGGTCTGTCCTGATACTCTCCAATAAATTATCCAACCAATGTAGGTGTTTATTTGTTTTGCTTTGTTTTCTTTTCTTTTTTCTTGTCCTGAACAAACATATGATCTCTAACTAAGAGGAATGTCTCAAGACAACTGCATGCAGAAGACTTTGTAAGTCTTCTTCGACTTTCTTCGACTTTTTGAAAGGCTTTCAGTGTATATCGTTTGGTGGGTCCTTGGCCCCAACATATCTAATAGCTTTTGTAGGGAATTCAGCCCAGCAGAGAATATTTAATGAAGTTTATAACTCAACTCTGAAAAGGGTGACTTTTTAATGTGTATTTTATTAGCCTGTTGTCCTTTCTTTAAATATAATACTATTTTCTTTATTGACTTTCACCCTCTGCAAAATCAGTGTTTTTTTTAAAAAAAGCAACAACTTGAAAGAGTTTGCAGGAGATTGACCCATATTTGTGAATTACTTTGATCCAATAAATCAAGAACAACACAAATCTCAACACTTGAACCAGACTTTCAGATCTGACGGGAATGCCAGAGCCTGCTGAATCATTTAGAAAAGAACTCAAATGCAACATTGTATCCTAAATTCTTGGTCTCCTGCCACAAGAAAAAGAAACCACATTCCAATTTTATTCCTCTGCACATCTCTCATTCCTGAAGCATTTTCATATTCACATCTGTATAATAGAACAATGAATATAGATGCTCAGAGAAGAAAAACAGCAGTGTTCATAACAAAAAGTAAGCAATAAAGGGCCATTTAAAGTCTTTTCCAGGAGAGTGGACCTGCCAAAACAGTGACCCTGGGGATTTCTTAGAGGCTGCTACAGCAGGCCAAGGACTGGAGTGAGATAGGACTTCCCAGCTTTTTAAAAGAATGACTTTGAGTATGTTATTTAAGTTTTCTGAAGCTGTTTCCCTGTCCTCCTTATTTGTAAAAGGGAGATAACAATAGCTGCTATGTAGGCTGTTGCAACAATGAAATGAAATGATGCATTTAAAATACCAGTCACTTGGTTGCAGAAAGAAAGGGAGTTCTGCATATTTTCAAGAGGGTTTATAGTATAAACCTACCATGACTTAGATACCACAACAGCTATATGACGACACTGGGATTAAACATACATTTTCCCTAGATGTTTTTAATAATTGAAATTTAATGATTCAGCCTCAAAATAGATTCAAATAAAATCTTTCATAGGGTTGTTTCAACCTGTAATCCCTCAGCATGACAGCTGATGATACTAAGGATAACATGACTTAATAGTCAGTAGAGGGATTTCTCTGCACACTTTCATTTAGAAACGCTTCACTTGCTGCACAATTAAAATTACACTTTAGGATGAAAGGCAGCTGCTGCCATCTTTGAACAAGGCAGATATATTTTATTCGTATTCCCAAAATGTTCATCGTTTCTATAGAAAAGCCTGAAAGAGCCATCTGTAGAAATTTTGATACAATTCAGTAGCTTCCATCATTTGTTCACTCAGGAAAACAAAAATTTGTAAGATATCTACTATGTTTCAGGTAGTGATGACACAATGAGATGTAAAGCTGACTTGGTCCTGTCCTGGAGCAGAGGATCTCTGTCCCTGTTACTTCACCCTCTGGCCTCTGATCTCACCATTGACACTCTATAATTTGCACTCCTGAACTTCAATTTTCTCTTATGCTTCTGTGGGTAGATGTCCTTTCTTGCTGGAAATCATGGTATTTAAGATATATTCTAAACTCCTTACCAAGTCATACAAGGCTGTTTATAATGTGGCCCCAACTAAAGTCTCATAACTTCCTTTTTCCAACATCATAGTAACAAAACTGAATTCCTTGCTGGTCTTCCCAGTGACTACTTCTCTCTTTCCTCCCCTCTCCCTTCCCCATTTATCACTCTCTTGGCTGTCCAAGGCTGGTGTAAGGTGTAATTGCTACCCAGAATTTCCTTTGTGACATCATAGGACAAGCAAAACATATTTGGTATTGAATCAGTGTGCCTATGACAGGATCCCCTTGGGGTGAAAACAAATCTCAAGGAGTCTCAAGGGAACCACTTATAGAGGGAGGTAGAAGAAGGACTTTGATGACACTCATAGTATCTGCCAGCTTTGTCATCAAGAGTCAAGGTGAGAGTCCTGTCAGGGCTCCAGAAGCAATTGTTAAGCATTGCTCACTCCAGGGCAGCATTACTCTAACCTTGGACTCTTCAGCACGAAAGAGGTCAAGTCCTGCAAACCAGGAGTGAGGAGCTCAACTACAGATCAGAGAGAGCTATCAGAGGCATTCACATGAAAACCTGAGCCCTGTTTCTGCTACCATGGAATTACACAACTTTCTTTGATGACCAGACATCATTGGAGAAAGAAATGAAGAATAAAAAGCTGACACATCTGTGTAGTAACTCTCCCTAAATAGCCTTTACTTAGTGTGAAATCAGAAAAGATTGAGTCACATTAAATTGGCAAGTTAATTTTTAAAAACATTTTTGCTACTAAGTGAAAAAAGAAACACAAGAAATGATGAAATCAGCTAAACAAAACTTTTCTCTGTGTGTATGTGCACACACAGTGCAGTATATTTGAGTTGTAGTGAGTAAATTTTGACCCTTCTATACATTTCTGTCTATTCTACTAATTTGGATTTAGTTTATATTCTGTAGTGTTATCCATCCCTTGTCTTATCCCCTCAAATAGATTTTAAACTTCTTTTTTATCAAAGATTGTGTTTTACTTCTTGATATCCTCAGATTCTCATGATGTAAATAAGCTTGGTGATATCCCCTGTCATTATTCCACTAACCAAAGGCTATATGACAGACTAATTCTGTGAGAATGGAGAAAGTACTAGCTACTACTGTGTTTGCGTCTCCAAATTGAGGATGTTTTCTTCAGGGACTTGAGCTTTGAACAGAAAGAATGAGGCAGCTGGGAACATAAGGCTGTCCATGACAGAATGTTTACGAGAGCATTCTAGTTTATGAGACAGAAGCTTGACACCAGGTAAAGGATAAATGTAGGTGGGGACTGACTTGGAGATCAAAGCAGACAACTCTGTAGCAGGAAGTAATAAAGCTGTTTTGGGAAAAAGAGATGGAAATGTGATGGTCACTGTCAAGATATTAAAAGCAATGCATTGTGACTTGGGGACTCAGAAGTTTCTCAGTGTATAAAAGAATGACCACTGGGACAAGGAGTGAAAGATGAATTTGGTAAAAAACATTTGGATGTTTAAAAGAGGAAAAAGAAGTGGGGAAATCTGTAAGAAAAGGGTTTTTTTTGTGGTTGTTGTTTTGTTTTTTTATGTGCAGGGACATGCTTTGTGCATAGTGGGTATTAAATATATGGCAAATGTATGAACAAATGAATTTATACATGAACTGAACATATAAACTTTGATAAGTTCAGATAATTTTACATATAAATAAGTTAATTATATAACAAAGTACAAATAAAAACAAATAAGAGACACAAAAAGATTTATGAATATGTTTATACATAAAATACCATGTGGTATCAAAGTTTTGTTTACTTCCCTACCAAATATCCATTACCTATTACTGAAGTGCTTGTTTTTAGCCTGACTTAATTCATGACTATAAATGTTACTAACTTTTTTTTTTTTATTAGATGGCTACTGAACTTCAACATGTACTAAGTGCTATAGAGGGCATCAAATAAGACATTGTTTTCCCCAGTGGGTTCATAACTTAGAGGAGCCACTTTTTTTTTTTTTAACTTAATGTGTGTCCATGGCTCATCAAACATTTTAATATCCCAAAGGCCAAAGATGCATTGCACATTTATATTCAGGCTCTGATATTTATATATTGTAATGTGCTGGGATCCATATTACTTTCAGTAACACCATCTAGTTCTAAAGGGCAAAGTACATGGAATTCTGAATAAGTTCACCTCTTCTTTTTCTTCTTCCCTAAAGGAAGAAATAGAAAATTGTCAATATTCTTCAGAATTTTAGAGCAGGGGGCAATGGAATGTTCTTTTATTCATTGCTGCTTACACTACTTGATATTAAGGACTCTTATTTTTACTATTTCAATATTTCTTAATTTGAAATGAATTTTCCTTTTATTCTAATCAGGAGCAACTGTGATCATTAGAAACTGATTAGAAGTGATGCACGATCTGATCTTCATTTATCTTCATTGCTTTTACAGATCATAGCACTTTAGAATTAGAAAGAATCCTAATGATTATTTATTCCAATCGTCCCCAATGCAGGTCCATAGATTTGTTACCAAAATATCAAAAAACAAAATTAGGCACTAAAAATAAAAATTCCTGAGACTCATCTGCTTTAGAGTAATTGAATCAGAATCTGCATGCTGTGGTTGATCCAGATATCTATGACAAAAAGGATTCTGATAAGGACCCCGACTGGGAACTGGTGAATTGAATTGGCTATTTTTCCATTACAAAAGATGGTTCTCAGAGAGGCTAACTGCCTTATTTTATACCTATACCAGGTTCACATAGGCATATGCTGTCAGACTTAGAAATAAAATCTGGATTTACCTTCTCTTAATCTAGTGCTCTTTCTGATATACCACACTATTTCACATAAGAAAGAACTTACTTGTAAGATATTTCTTAGTTCTAGGCAACCTGTGGTAATGTCAGTTCAAATCTATTATAATCTATAATAGAATTTTCTTCAACGCCATTTCATAAACTGTGTGAAATAAATCTTACATTTTAAAACCCAGTGGCTTGCCTAGATTGCGCTTTTATTCTATTTTTCTAATTTTGACTCTGACTGACATTTGGTTTTATCATAATTCCAATCCATTATCAAAGGATCTCTGTTGTCCTCAATTGAGTCTATCTAAACTAGACTGAAGAACAAAAAAGACAGCAACTTGTCTGTTCCCCTTCCGCGATTCCCCAATGCTGTTCCCCTCCCCCAATTCTCCAATAAAATCTTTAAAAAGAAAAAAAGAGTGTGTTCTACAAATTCTGACTTGGAAAAATATTTTAAATAATAGCATATTATTGGAATTAATATTTAGCCTCTGTAAAATACTTATTTTAAAGAAAAATAGGTATTTGAAGCAATGAATTTTGCCCAATGATTTAAACTACCCTTACTAGGCACAGCTGTGGGTTGTTTCACTTTTTTCGGTTGTGAGGAACACTATGATGACCATCCCATACATATATCGATACTGGCAGCCTATAGTTATTAAAAGCTTAAATATGGGGCTGGCCGAGTGGCACGGTGGTTAAGCGCTGGCTTGGGAAGATAGCGGCCCCCAGTTCGGATCCCACAAATGAGGGCCAGTGACACTGCTCTCAAAAAAAACAAAAACAAAACGTAAATATGTATAGCCTTTGGCATAACAGTTGTACAGCTAGGAATTTATGCTATTTACTTTTAAAAGATGAGAAACTCCAAATCATACCCAAAGCAGGAAGCAGTATTTCCATTCTTATAACCTCTAAAGGATTCTTGTGTCCATTTGATTTGGCACTTATGCTGGCTAATCATGACAGCAATTTGGGGTGCTATCTACTGTATGATTCTTATATTTTTCTTTCATTATTTTGTCAGTTCAGTTGGCTGAGGTATGCTGCAAACGAAACAGTCATGGGTTCAATCCATATGTGTATCACATAAACAGATTTACCATATGAGTCATATCACTTGCAAGAACATCAAAATACCTGAAAAATTTAAGGATAAATTTAAGCAAAAGAGTGCAAGAACTGTTCACTGAAAGCTGCAAAACATTGATAAGAAAAATTAAAGATCTAAATATATGGAGAGACATATGGTGTTCATGAATTAGAAGAATCAATATTGTTAAGATGTCAACAACCCCAGTTGATCTATAGAGCGAATGCAATCCCAACCAAATTCCAGCAGTTTTTTGAAGCTGATTCTAAAATATATATGGAAATCCAAATGACCTAGATCAGCCAAACAAGTTTGAAAAAACAATTCATCCTACTTATTTCAACACTTAGTGTAAAGCTAAAGGAATTAAAACAAAGTGATACTATTATAAGGATAAACATAGAAATTAATGAAACAATAGAAAATCCAGAAATATACTAATATAACAATTGTCAATTAACAACCTATAATCCAGGAATTTCCTTTCTAAGGATTTATCCTAAGAAAACAATTAGAGATGCACACTAGATTTATCTATAAAGATGTTAAACTTAGGGCTGGCCAAGTAGCTCAGTTGGTAAAGAGCTTGCTCAAGAGTGCAAGCTGAGCTCTGAGCAACAGCAGTTCGATGCCCAGGCCGAGCTGAGTGGCCACTGAGCTGCCAACAGGTGGCAGGATGGCTCAGCTAAAAAAAAAAAGATGTTAAACTTAGCATTATTTTAAATAAAAAATCGGAAATAATAAAGAATAGAAAATAAAAAAAATTAATTTTGGTGTATCTATATGATATAATTCTATATAGCTTTCAAATATATATTGCACAAAATATGTATGTATACATATATAATTTCAATTTTATAATAACTTAATACATGCAATAAAACTGATGAAGATGGCAAAGGTGAAAATGTTAACAAAGGTCATTATTACAAGACTGCTCCAGTGTAGACATTTAATGCTATCAATTCCTCTAAGTCAGAATATAACGAACCTTTTCTGTAAAAATACCAGATAGTAAATATTTTAGTTGTTGCAGGCCCTATGATCTCAGCTTCAATTACTCAACTCTGCCACTGGTAGCTCAAGCAGCTATGGATAAAATAAAAAAGTGAGTGTGGCTATGTTCCAATAAAACTTTCTTCACAAAAAAATAGCTGATGGGCAAAATTTGGCCCATCTGCTTAATTTGTCTACTGTTTTGACTCTGTCCCACATATTTTGATATGATATTTTCCATTTTTACTTTGTTAGAAATGCTAATTTTCCTTTTGATTTAGCCTATGACCCATGGTTTTGTTTAAAGTGTGTTATTTGGTTTTCAAATATTTAGATATTTTACAGATATCTTTAGTTATCGATATGTAAATTAATTCCACCATGGTCAGAGAACATACTTTGATTTGAATTCTTCTAAATGTATTAAGAATTGTTTTATGGCACAGAAAATGGTCTATCTTGGTAAATGTGCTGTGTTCATTTGAAAAGAATGTGTATTCTGCTGTTGTTGAGTAGAGTGTTTTGTAAATATCTGTTAGGTCAAGTTGATTGATAGTATTTTTCAAGTCTCTAACTCATTGCTTTTCAGTCTACTTAAAATTTTTAACAGAGGGATGTTTAAATTTCTGACTAAAATTATGGATTAATCTCTTTATTCTTGTAGTTCTATTAGTTTTCTGCTTTCAATATCTTGAAACTTTTCCTTCTGTCTAAAAGGCTTCCTATAACTTTTCTTGTAGTGCATGTCTGCTGCTGAGGAAATTTTTCAGCTCTTGTATGCCTGAGAATTGTCTTTATTGGGTCTTCTTTTTTTGAAAGATAGTTTCACTGAGTATAGAATTCTGGATTGACATTAAAAAAAATTCTCTCAGCAATTTAAAGATATAGCTCTACCCACTTCTTGCTTTCATTGTTTCTGACAAGAAATGTGTCATCTTTATGTTTATCTCCCTGTGTTAACATAAATTTTCTCTTTGGTTCTTTATCACTGATCTTGAGCAGCTTGATTATGATATGCCTTGGTGTAATTTTCTTCATGCTTCTTGCACTTGGGGTTCATCAAGCTTCTTAAATCTGCTGGCTTATAGTTTTGATCATATTTGGAACATTTTCAGGTATTATTTCTTTTAGTATTATTTATCATTTCCCTTCCCTCCTTTGAGAACTATAATTATATGTTTATTAGGCTGCTTTAATTTGTCCCCACAGGCCACAGAAAATTTGCTAATTTTTTTTAATGTTTTTTGTCACTCTTTGTTTTAGTTTGGATAGTTTCTATTGCTGCAAGCACAGTCATTTTTCCTTCTGCAGTGTATAATTTTCTGTCACTCCATCTCATGTATTTTCCAGTATACATGTTGCAGTTTTTAATCTCAATAAATTCAACTTGGGTCTTTTTTTTTCTTTTGCATCTTCCATATCTGTACTCAATTTGTTTGATTTTTCCTCTAGCTATTAAATACATGAATGCTGTTATATTATAGTAACTGTCTGGTATCTCTAACATCTGTATCAATTATTGGTTGGTTTTGATTGATTTATTTTTATCCTTATTATGGGTCATATTTGCCTACTTCTTTGTTACCTGGAAATTTTTAATCAGATCCAGACATTGTGAATTTGACCTTGTTGCGTGCTGGATATATCTGTATTCCTATAAATTTTCTTAAGTTTTGCTATTGCATGCAGTTAAGTTACTTGGGACCAGTTTGGTCCTTTTGGATCTTGCTTAAAATTTGTTAGGCAAAACTAGTGTTCTTTAATCCCTACTACTGAAGCAAGAGCCTCTACTCAATGCCTCATGAATTTTGAAGTTTTCCAGTTTGACTGGTGGGAATAGACACTATTTCTGACCCTGTGTGAGTGGTGGATATGGCTTCCTCTAATTTTTCAGGTAGTTCTTTCCTTGGCTTTGGGTAGTTTCTTTACATGCGTGTGGTGATCAGTAAGGTGATGAAAACTCAAGGCAGTCCCTCTGCCTTTGAGTGTACTTCCTCTGTGAGGCTTTCTCCTCTCTGGCATTCTACTTATTGTATTCTATCCTCCTTGGACACCCCAGATTCTCAGCAACACATTCTCAACTCGGAGAGTCCACTGGGTTCAACCTAATTCTCCTAAAGATTGTTTTTATTAATATTTATTCCTGGGGTCTAGCAGAGCATCTGAAACATAGGAGGTTCCATGGAAATTAGATCAAATAACATTTTTTGATTAAAAAAAGTCTGCCCTTGCCACAAAAATATATGAGGCTTTTTACTTGCGTGAGGCCTTGATAGACACATATCTAACTGTGCCTCTTAGCCTCATACACTGCATTATGAATCAAAGACTGGCCTTGATATCATTGATTTTCTTAAGGGAAATATCAAATCATCTGTAATGATACATTGTCTTTAAAATATCACAAGATGAGCACTATTTACTCAGCTTTCATTGGTGATATTACAGGTCACTATAACTACATATTTGAATTAGTATGAAAATACGTGTAGATTGGTAAGCAATTATATTTAAAATCTGTTATATTGGTGGTTCATAACCTAGTCAGAGTAGGCCCTGCTTATCCATGGGGGATATGTTCCAAGACATCCGTGGATGACAGAAATCAGAAAAAATACTGGACCCTATGCATTCTATGCTTTTCCTATACATACATACATTTTTTGGCCTATCTTTGGTATATTCAAAGTTCCAAAATCACTGCACTTGTGCTTTGGGGACATTATTAAGTAAAATGGGCTGACTTGAACACAAACACTGTAATATTCTGACAGTTGTTTTGATAACCAAGATAGCTACTAAGTAACTAACAGGGCAGGTAGTATTAATGGTGTGGATACACTGGAAAAAGGGATGGTTCCTGTTCTAGATGGGATGGAGTGGGACAGCATGATATTTCATCATGCCACTCAGAATGGAGTGCAGTTTAAAACTTACAAATTATTTATTTCTGGAATTTTCCATTTAATATTTTCCCACCATGGTTTGCCATGGGTAACCCAAGTCACAGAAAGCAAAACCTCAGATGAGGGGACTACTCTATGTATAAAAATAGCCTGGAGAGTTGGTTTTACCTAAAAGGTTCCAATTTCACCCATGCCCTCCAGATGATTCTACTAGGGGTTAACCCACAGGTAGAATTTAGTTGATCAGCTTCTGTTCTGTAAAATGGGAAAAATGGTTATTCTTTACCCACTGGGTTGTATGAGACTCAATGAAATAATGAATTCAAATAATGAAATAATGAATTCAATCAGTGCTTGCATGTAGTGAATACTTAAATATTATGAATATGTAAAATAGATTTTCTTGAGGAAAGATATACATGTATACAAGAGATAATTTGTTGTTTGTCTTTAGAGAGCAATAATTTATACTGAGTCTCTAGAATTTCTTGTTACCTTAACCCAGAAGAGTCTCTAGTAACTGTTAAGTTACTGAGAACTTAGGAAATCAGAAATTTTCTATTAACAGATGTAAATGTAAGTAATTGGGGATTACAACCATAGGACAATAGGCAAGTAAGAATAACTGGGAAGTGGGCTGAGTTGAACTACAGGAGTCATACAGAGTATTTTGTTCAAGAAAGTAACTCACAGGGGGTGTTCAGCTTAGAAGATTTCTTTATAATATTATGAGAACCCAAGTGAATCTTTTCTCTAGGCACTTTTAACTCATCTCATTTTCTTTTATTTCCTTAGATGGAACCAAGACTTGGATAATAGCAGATAGAGAGATAAGGGAACATTGGTATTAGAAAAGAGCTAGTTTTCCTAATACTTACCTATGAATCCAGGTTTTTGCTAGCTATATTAAGTTATAATTCTGCAAAAATGCCTCAGGTGAACTTAAGGTGCAAATCTCTAAAAGCTCATCTGGGAGTATTAGGTTTCTATTAACAGACTCTAGTCAAGTCACTCTTTATTCTCATAATGTATCAGTTAATATAGGTCAGTAATAGAAGCGGGAAAATCCCATGATCAGATCAAGTCCGAAGGTAAAACTGTTTAACAGTGAAAGTGTCCACTGTGAAATGTATTACAAATGAGGAGATCCTCCTTATTTCTTTATGATTGTCCCATAATATGTATGTCTGGGGAGTGATTTCTTTCATTAATAACTGCTCTTCCAGAATGTATTGAGATCTTAGATGGTATAGTTCACTACTTTACATTAGACATGATTTTCAACAGAAAAAGAATAATACATTCCCAAATGCCAAAAAATTGAAAAAGAAAACTCAAAACTTAAAATTCTTTAACAGTATCCTAATTATCGAACATAAACAAATGAAAGATTCACTCTTTGCCCCAGATCTAAAAGGTTTCCAATCTACCTTTAAGCATATTCAGGATGTATTCTTTAGTAAAAAATAAAGTTATTATGAAAAAAAACATAGATCTGATGCCCAAGGTTCCCAAGCAGCATACAGTGTACACAAAGTACTTATAATTTTCAATAATAGATTTGTTATTAGTATCAACAAAAGTAATTTTACCTACTAGTAATTAACCCCCTCAAGCACCTCCCAAATTCATGATATTGTATAATAATACATACAAACGTGTTTTGGGGTGGGAGGCAGCCGAGTGGCGCGGTGGTTAAGAGCTGGTTTGGGAAGCCAGCGGCCCTAGTTCAGGTCCCACATATGAAGGCCAGTGACACTGCCCTAAAAAAGACACAAAAACAAACAAACAAAAAAAAATTGTGTTTTGGTTAATGGCATATAGACTTAATTGTTATATATCTAAAAGTAAAGCTAGATCATTAAAAGAAAAAAATCATCTGTTGAGACTGAGACGTCACAAGGGCACTTACATTGTAGATTTTTGTATGTGTGTAGATTGTAGGGGAAAATGTTTTACTGAAATAGCAGTAAAACTGCTATTTGTGGCATAGCCACAAAACTAAAAACTGTGTTTCATTTTCAAAACAACTTTCATTTTGATAAGAGTGACGTTAGATATTTTTTTCTACACCATTCTCTTTATTCAGCTATTTGGTAAGGATAAATCAAAAACCATTTAGTATACTAAGATGTGTGTAATACCATTTGTTGACATAAAAAGTGATTTATAGCTTGCACAAAACTTTCTGTTGTATTAGGTTTAATTATATTTATAGCAGACAGTAAATATTTCTGTACATACTAATTATACTTTAACTATTATACTGAAAACAGATAGATTGATTTAAATAGCATAGCCACAAAGAACATTGTTAATAAAGTTAGGACATGAAACTAACCACATTTGTTGTTTGGAAAGACATGGAAAACAAATATTTTTAGGTTAAAAAAGTGATTTAAATGTATATCTGTTTCTTGCTTCAATTTTACCACCAGTGAAAATATTATGCACCCATCTTTTGGAGATATAATGTTTTAGTGGATTATCTAACTTATTCTGTAAAGTCCAAGCTTTTTCCCCCCACAAATGTTTGTGGTAAGTGATTAAATACCAGTGTCCAGTTCAAAACAATTATGAATATTGGTTGGCAGCTCGTGAGTAGATGTATTTTTCCTCCTGAGCCAGTTACACTGTGCACCTCAAATGCATTCGACATCAGGCCTATTGAGAAATCATCTTTGTAAGCAGGGTGGATTTAACAGTAGCTTCCTCACAGGTTTATGTGTTTAATTAGCTGACAGAATAGATGAAACAGTAGGGGCTGAAGACTTGCAAGAGAAAATAATGTGAGTGTAGTATAGTTCTTATTGTGTCAAGCACTATTATTAACAAAAAGTGAAGAAAAGAATTAACTGAACTTTTCATTTTTTAAAGAATCCAAATTTCATTGCTCACCTGGTTATAATAAATTGTAGATCTTACAAACTACACGCTCAGTAAAAAAAAAAAATGCTCCAGTTTCAGAGAGTGTACCTGAGTTCAGGTCAGTGAAACCAAACTGAAAAATAGGAATGAAGTTGTGGTCCTGGAGATGGCGAATGCAACTGAGATTGATATAGTCTAAATCTACTTTTCATTTTACATTTTTAATATATAAATGGGAGCTCAAGAAATAGTTTTCACATATCATATGCTTTATTATATCCCAGATATTACATATTTCTCCTATCATTTAATGAAATTCCCTTGTATTTTAATATTATACATATCCAAAACAGTGCATGCATATAATATATAGTTTACTACAGGATTTATTCACACAAATATGTAATAGTAATAGCTTATATGTAATATTAAAGCATGGAAATACAATTTAAACAAAACCATTACAACTTGCTACCAGAAAAACATGAGTTATCACAAAAACATTTTTTTATTTTAATTTATTTATTTTTTAATTAGTTTCAGGTGTACAACACAGTGCAATATTCATACATTTTACCCCTCAAAGTGACAACCCCCTCCCCCAATTCACCACCCCACTTCTCCCCCCTATATTATATATATCTATTACTCTTCCTCTGACTCCCTTCCACAGTATAATCCACATCCCGTGACTATCTATCTATCTATCTATATATATATATATATATATATATATATTCAATTACAGTTGGTATACAACCTCCACTTCAGGTATACAGTGCAGTGATCAAACCTCTACTCCATCCATGAAATGGTCTCCCCAACAAGACATGTGACCATCTGACGCCCCACAAAATATTTACACCATTATTAATTATATTCCCCGAACTGTCTTTCATATCCCTGTGGCAATATTGTAGTTGCCTATTTTTGCTGTCTAATCCCTTCCCCTTCTCCCTCATCCCCACCCCCCTCCCAACTAGCAACCCTGTTTTTCCTCTATATCTGTGAGACAGTTTCTGTTTACATTGCTTTTTAAGAAAATGTTTTAACTAAGCTCAGCTTTAACCTCACTGCTGCAATTTACATGGTAGTCACTGATAATGGTACAAATGAATTTTGTGAAATTCAGAATTTATTTAAAACGTTTGAGTTAATAGTATTTGATTCAATTTGAGCCACATGAGAGTTTATTTTCAGATTTTTAAAGAAGGAAAATAAAAGGAAAACAGAACACCGTTATTTTGAGAGAAAAAAAATGGCAAAGATTCTAGGGATTCTTGCATATTAAATAACTCACAAAATGTGATTTTTGGAGTGCTATTTGCTAATAATTCCAAAATATTGTAATCTAGACATCACTGACTTTTTCTTTTTTTTTTTTTAAGAGGGCAGTGTCACTGGCCCTCACATGTGGGATCTGAACCAGGGCCCCTGGCGCTCCAAACCAGCTCCCAACTACCATGCCACTTGACCAGCCCTAGATATCACTGACTTTTACTTTAGGATGAAGTGCTTGGAAAACTGTTGTTGACAATTATTCCAGGATCAAAAAACACGTGGCAAATAATCCCAAGTAATAATTATAGATTGAATTATATTACTTGTTTCTTAAAAAAGGTCAAAGTGTGCCTTATACATCTTTGTACCTGTGGTAAGACTAGCAAGTCCCATTGGCTGTAAAGTATTCACAGTTGGAGCATCTTGATTTTACTTATCCTAGGTGAGTACCCATAATACAGTGACCAAAACTCCTTCATCAAGGGAACTTATTAAAAGCCCTTCTAGGCCTAGAGATGATAATCCATCAACAGAGACCTTAGGGCAGATTTGAACACCAAGGGTCAGGGAGAACTGTATCAATCCTTTGGATAAAAAGGGTTATTTGAAGGAAATATAAATATTCTAAGATATGTCCTCTTCAGCAGAGCAGATCACCTGTACTCACCTGCCTACTAGGAATCTAGGGTTTCCAGAATCAAGGTGGAAACCTGGCCTGTGGCTAGAGAAGCCCTATTACATATACCAATTGGTATTCGTGCTTGGCTATTGGCTATGGTGACATAGCTAATGTCCTTTTTAATGATGGCAGGCATATTTATTAGCATTCCAGACATCATTGGAAATTTGTTAAAAGCTAAAGCCCCTCTATCCAAGAAAATCATACAGCTCCTGAAGACCTGGGTATGCGGGTATCCCTGAACTTCAGGATAAGAATCCTTGTCAACCAGTAATTACTACTGTTACCTTAGCTTGAAAGACTTACCTTGTCCCTAGCAATATGTCTGGCCTTTTGTGACAGTGTCACTATTAAAACATGACAGAAATGGACTTTTACTTTTGGAGTCAGACTCTGGTCTGATAACTTTGTCTCTTGAGGGAAATAATAATTTTAGCTCAATCATTTTGTGATCAGTGCAATGTTTGATAATTGAAGGTACAATAATAGTAGTAGTATTTACTGATTGTACTCAAATAGGTGCTTTTTACACATTGTCTTATTAATCCTCACAGCTCTCTGAAGTAAGAGTATTATTGTCCCTATTTTACAGATAAGGCTAAATAATTTGCTTGTGGCCATAGAGCTAGAGTGGTAAATCCAGCATTAGAAACCATGCCATCTGACTCGAAGCCCTGATGATCTCTATAGCTACAATGTAGCCATCTTTTAATTCTTCTTTTGGTTGCCTTAATTCTGCTTCCCACACTTCAAGTGGGTGAGAACTACTCAAGAGACAACCTCCCATCTTTTGCCCTAATTCTCCGCTCTAGTTCATCTTCTCATTTTCTCTTTCAAAATACCCTCCCTTGTATTCTTTTCTTGTAACTTCCCTGAAGAGCCAAGAAAGTGAGTCTATATGAAGGAGTAGGAGTGAGGAGGTGCTCGTGCTATTTAGATGACACAGTTAGGGTTGGTGAGAAGGGATGGAGTCTGATTTTTTAATTATGGAGATTATTACAGCTCTTTTTCTGTCCCACCTTAATCCTTCACTAAATGATGAATGTATCAACACAGAAGCACTCCTGAATAACTGTTTTTGTGTATGATCTAAGAGGGGCAAGTCAGGACAGTTAAGGGTGAGTTTGAAAGGACAGGTTTTGAATATAGGACAGGAAATATCAGGACAAATCTAAATGCCACCTAAATAAGGGTTGCCCAGCTCTTTCCTTTAAAGTATTGCCCTCTATTTTTTTTCTTGTGGTTTGTCTCACTTAAAAACAATTGGAAATATTTATTTTTAAGTAAACTCTGAATATATACATAGAATAAAAAAATTTCAAGCCACTCACATAAAAGTACAATACCATCCAGACATTTCTATTACATTAATTAACTAAATAATAATTTGTCCTGTATATTCAGTAAATCAACATGAGCTTTTAATTTTATAAAAAAGAGACAAAATAATTGAAAGGCAAGACAAAAAACATGATATGGAGTGCAGAACTAACTGTACTATAAATATTAATATCAAATATTGATATTTGAATAGCCTTATTTCAGAGAGCTGCTTTCCTTAAATTAAAATAATTTAACATCATTAACATGTTGTTTCTCAAAATAGTGTATATGATAGGTATTATCTTTATTTAGAGATTTAAAAAATTAAAGGGGTATATTTTATTCAGAATTTTGAAGTAAATCAATGAAAACCCCAGTTTTACACTAAGAAAATTAGAAAAATTGAGACCATCATCCTTGTAATAAAATCTCAAACTGTCATTTTTTATTATGGATTGCATTTTGTTCAAATGAAAGGTTTTTGTTTTTTTCTTGTTTTTTTCTTAAGAGTGAATTCCTAAAGTAGAGATTTTTTTCTCTCTTTAAGAATGGCATTATTTAATTATGGAAGAAGCAAGAAGGCTTCAGACTGACTCACTCACATAACATTTCTTTTGGTACATCTATTTAAAGAAAGTCATGAAGGAGAAAATCACAGCATGGCAGTTATGTTAATGGCTGATGAAAAAATGTAAAGTAGAACACATTTTTTCTGTACCCAATTAACCCTTTAAAACAACTGATTTTTTTGGTCCCACATATGAGGGCCAGTAACACTGCCCTCAAAAAAAAAAAAAAAACAAAGAAGAAACCCAACTGATTAGATAGCTGCATTTGTT
Organism: Aselliscus stoliczkanus; assembly: GCA_033961575.1. Lineage (NCBI taxonomy): Eukaryota > Metazoa > Chordata > Mammalia > Chiroptera > Hipposideridae > Aselliscus > Aselliscus stoliczkanus. The sequence goes on from CM066728.1 coordinate 55,008,168, forward strand.
GATAACTGTACTTTCCAAAAATTTTCTAAAATGAATTCAAATGCCCAAATTTGAAAAATATACTCCACAGCATTTACAACAAACTAATAAATTATTCTAAAGTTTATTTAACAACTAAGTGATTTTCAAAAAAATACTTTCTGGACAGAAATACAGAAATTAAACGTAAAAACTAGAAGTATGGCTGTCATTGCCCCTGAGAATAAGATATAAATATATGTCATCATTTGCAAAACCACACACAGTTCTTTTCCCTATAAAGGGACTAGAAAATAGAAACTATATCTGAATCCCTTTACTCTCCCATTTGCCTCATTGAAGAAAAATAAACTAATTTCTTTGCTTTTTAACATGCAATGCAAAAACACAATAGTATGTGATTTTCCTGAAGGAACTATTAATTATTAATCTTTCCTTTCTAAAAATCACAACATGAACCTAGAAGCCTCATTTGTTCTTAACTTCCTATTTTGGCATATCAGAAATTCAAGGAAAACGAATTCTGTTTCTCTCTCTCTCTCTCTTTTTCCCTCTGAGTAAAGGGTGAACTGGCTAGAAACTACAAGAAAAACTCAACACATCATAACAACTGTTGGAATTACTGAGTTGCTGTGGTGATCCCCAACCAGCTGCTATCATTTAGAATGTGAGTGCCAGGAAAGCTACAATGGATCCAGACATCCTCTTAAATAAAAAAGAGAACATTGTAAACCAAACACATTAATTGGCCAAAATGTAAAATCAATAAAAACAAATGAACTGGGAACCAAAGCAGATGGACACTGGCTGCTTGTCTCTTTTCTTCACCAGAGGTTTTCTGTTTAAAACTATTTGGAAAGATGTAATGATGTAAGCATAACTCTGTTGGTCACAAAACAAACACTATTGCAAGTTTACCATTTTGGAAAACAACCACTAAGTTAATGTGAAATTGACTTATATAACAGGTTCTGAATCTGTCCAGGTTAAAGAGTGATGAATGAGGGCCGGCCGAGTGGCGTGGTGGTTAAGCGCTGGCCTGGGAAGCCAGCAGCCCCGGTTCGGGTCCCACATATGAGGGCCAGTGACACTGCCCTAAAAAAAAAAAAAAAAAAAAAAAAAAAAGAGTGATGAATGAAAACTTAAGTTCAGGTGTCAGTCATGGGTGTTACTCATGTTTAGTCAATGAAAATTATTGCTTGAGCCATTAATAGCTTAGTATCTTGCCATTTTGTGTAATAGCTTCCTATATCATATAAAATTGCTTTGAAACCTGTGATCAGACATTGTCCAATTTCTTGCTAAGGTCCAGACTGGGTCAAATGCAAACTTTATTTGAAAAATGTAAGATAAAAACAATGTGTTGTAATTGGTATTACATAGCATGAATAAGCTAGAATCACAGAAATGCAGAAACAGATTTTATTTTCAAACAGAACTAATAATGTCGATCATTTCTGTTGTTGGCAATTATAAGTAGAAAAAAGTTGTCTCTCTACTGATCATTTCAACAGAACACAAATTAATGGTTATACTATTCATATGCTGTCAAGAAACAGGCCTTTCATAAGCAACATCTTTTTTATTCTTACTATATACCCCAGATATGAACTAGGTGTTAACTGGAAATATCATCCTACATTACGCAGATGGTAAATGTTTCTCAAGAAAAGCACCAGTTTGATGTAAATTGCTGTCAAATGCCCAGGTGCTTAAAGTTATTATCAGTAACATAATCAATGATTGGCATATAAACATGTGTTTTGTGCCTCATTTCTTTTAAAAAACAATATCTATTTTTAAAATAACCAGTTTATATATTCAGGCATGGAGGCATAAAAAGACAAAAAACAAAACAAAACAAAAACAAAACCCAGAATTTGTATTGTTCAAAAATGTTTTAACATGGCTAGACATAAAGTCAAGATATAAAATAATTTTCAAATCTACCTGTATGATTATGGTACTGAGATCATATTTTAAGAAAGCCTAATTTTATTTATTGGGGTTCTCGCCATTACTCTGACTGTTTCTAGATTGGGATGGAGGTGGGATCTAAATTTTCTAAGCTCTTTTTAAATAATTTTTTAACACTAAGTTCACTAATCTCTTAAATTTAGCTCTGATTGATACACAAGCAGCTAAAGGCTAACCATCTATGTAGGCAGATTCGGATATAGGCTAACAATTACAATGGCATCACAGACGTGCAGGGCCTGGGCTTAGCACTAGATCTTTACCTGGACCAGGGTATCCATGCGGTGGTCACTGACTCTGTACAAACCTGGAAGGTATCTCCTCTGGAAGATGTGGCACAGACCCAGGGGATCTGCAGCTAAGTGGCAATAGGTCTCCATTAATGAGAGGAGCCCTAGATGGGAAATCCAGCAAAAGGGGAGCAGGGTCTTAAAAGCAGATAGGAAAGCCTGCTAGGGAATTCTTCATCTTGGCATTGATCCTATAATATATACCATCCATTTGCATGAGGTAAATCCCCACAATTGTTCAAAGGCTGACTCCAGCCTCAAGGTGTATTAATAAGAGCAAGAAAGGGTCTGGATGTGGGAAAAAACAAACAAACAACCAACCAAACAACAACAGAAACATGTTATAGGCAATGACAGAGACAGTTGCCCAGATAAAAGAAGGCAGAAAAGCCAGTTGACCAAACTGAGGTAGATGATCAGAGCTGGTAGGCTGAGTGTGACTTCCCAGAGAGGCAGGCAAGAACTTCTTAAATCCCATCCTAGTACAGATTGGCCCTGTCAACTAGACTAGGGAGTAACAGCCAGAATCAAATGACTCTATTTCTAGCGAGAGAAAAGATTCAGAGCTTGGAAGTCTGAGGAATACGTTCGGAAGCACACTGATGATAAAAAAGGAAAGATTTTCGCTAGCTGACTCCGCAAGCAACTGTCTTATGTCCAATTGATATCTTTTATTGGATTCCCTCACACACTTCAGAAATTTCACGCCAGAGGAAGTATTAGTGTCAGACAAGTCCTCCAATAAAGTTGCCCAGCACCTTCCTTATACAACACCAAATTTTGATAGTCATAAGGGGTAATTAAGAGAAAAGGCAAATGAAAAGATATCTGCCTTCCAGAAATTTAAAATCGAACACCTATGAAAAAAATAATATTGAGGTCCTCTTCATGTGGTAGAAGCTAAGAGCTAATCATAGATATTAGATGTTGGAGCTTAAAATCTCTTACTGTACTAGAAATATTGAGTTGTTGGAAAAGTCATGATGTATTTTTTCTATGTTTTTCATTGAAAAAATGCATCATGACTTTTCCAAAACCCAATAATAACTTTGGGGCCACAATAGCAGAATAATAGTCTAGCCCATGGTGCTAAGAATCAACCCATTACCAGAATACAACAAGCCATACTACAATACAGAGATGCTTAGCAGTTGCTAAACTATTATAAAAGCAAACAACAAACAAATAAATAAGGAAAAAGTAAAAGGAGCCAAAAGTGGACAGGCGGAAAGACCACACCTATCACCAACATAGGAAATTGTTTTCTATACCTTCAGTAGCAGGAACCAGAGAGGAGGGGTTAAGTGACATCTGTAAGTTTCAGGATAACTGCCTTCACAATAATTCCAAAATCCTAAGGAAAATATGTCTCCAAATTCCCACTCTTTATTCTCAAATGTTGTCTTAATCATTAAGTGTGTCTGCTATTTTGGTATTTTAGGAAAACAGTTATCCAGATCTATCTTATTTTGATGTTGAACTTTTTCTCAGATAAATCCAGCTTTCTTTTTCTAAACTGAATTCATCACTGAAACCTATAAATTGCAGTAATCAAACTGGAGTTTTGTGATTTTTTTTTTGAGCTGTTATAAAGATTCAACATTAGATTCTTATCCAAGTAAAAAGAGAAATAAGAGGCTGGCATGGATTTTTGCAGTCAAATTGGAAGAGGATTTCATTGAAAAACTTGCTGTTTAAGAAGCAAGGCTTGGAAGGGCTAATTTCGAGGTTCTAAACCATGATATACAAATAAAGTATGAGGTACTAATTAGGTGGTAAAAGGAAAATATCTAAGAGTAATTTCAGAGAAGCACAAATAAAAAAAAGATTTATCCTAATAGAGAAAAATCAGTGATTGGATGAAAACTTGTAGGTGGTCTTAAAAATCTTTAATAACATAATATGATATGTAAGAAAAAAATGAATCCGCCACACAAAAGATGACAACACCATCCTCAATTAGAGAATAATGAAGTTCTCACCATGCACTTAACACATGGTCTCATGGTCATGACGTTCATGATTTCCTTTAGACATCTTCTAGAGGTGGAGGTGGTAGACGTTTGTGAAATTTATGGAGTTGCAGCATCATGGTTAACATTCTGAAAGATAGAGAAATTTGAATTCACTTTTATCTCTTCTATAGGAATAATTAGTTCATAATGGCAAACATACCAAGGTATGCACAAAGATTCTACAGTTCATCTACATTGCTAGTATGGCTAGGAATTCTCATATACCAAGTATGTCATGTAGTTACTTCACCATGGTAAATTGCACTCACAAGGCAGTAACAGAATTTTCAGAAGGGAAAATTGTATATCATAACTATATGGTCTTTATTTACCATAGAGAAATTAACTATAAAAGAAAGAAACTCAAAATTTGGCACATACATAATTAAAAATATTAAATTCTTAAAGAAAATATGTATGTAAAATAACTGTCATTAAAATTATTGGGTGAATGGGCCGGCCGAGTGGCGCGGTGGTTAAGCGCTGGCTTGGGAAGCCAGCGGCCCCGGTTCAGCTCCCACATATGAGGGCCAGTGACACTGCCTTCAAAAAAAAAAAAAAAAAAAATTATTGGGTGATTTGTTTCAAACCCTTGAAAACATTTAAGCATTGGCGTATATACTTTAAAAACAAAATTTTTAATTTAGGTGCATATAGATTGATACAGTAACTAAATGTTCATAAGACTGTATTATAAAGTTGTTGTTTTTTTAAGATTTTATTGGAGAATTTGGGGAGGGGAACAGATAAGTTGTCTTTTTGTTCTTCAGTCTAATCGTGGAGGACATTGTTTCACTGGCCCATATTGGTATCGTCATTGGGCTCGGTCACCAGCCTCTGGATGGTCGCTCACCATGGCTATTGGCAGCTCACACTGGCTGCTGGCCACTAACTGTAGCTTATGGCAGCCCACTGCAGCAAGGGCTATAGCTATGCCGCCCCGGAGACTCACAGCAGCCCAGCTCAAGGTGGAGCTGTTGGTCACCATCTTAGCTGTAGAGGGCAGTGTCACTGGCCCTCATATGTGGGATCCGAACCAGGGCCGCTGGCGTCCCAAGCCAACTCTTAACCAACACGCCAGTCGGCCGGCCCCCTTTTGAACATTTTTTATAATGGAAAAGCTTTGTTCAATAAAGGAAGTTTGAGGGGCCGGCTGAGTCCGAGTGACGCGCTGGTTAAGCGCTGGCTTGGGACACCAGCTCTGAGTAGCAGGACCCCCGTTTGGATCCCACATACCAGGGCCAGTGACACTGCCCTCTTTGGCTAAGGTGGTGAACAACAGCTCCACCTGGAGCTGGGCTGCTGTGAGTTGCTGGTGATGGCATAGCTGCAGTGGGTTGTCATAAGCTACAGTGAGTGGCCAAGGTGAGCGGTGGTCCGAAGGCCAGGGATGGATCTGTTTCATCCAGGAAGAGCGCAATGACAATACCAACATGGGCCAGTGAAGCAATGTCCTCCACAACTAGACTGAAGAACAAAAGGACAGCAACTTGTCTGTTCCCCTTCCCTGATTCCCCAATGCTGTTCCCCTCCCCCAATTCCCCAATAAAATCTTTAAAAAAAAAAAGTTGACTTTGGGAAACTTATATGGAATTAAGTGTGGTAAACATAGCTAGCTCTGCTCTGGGTTTCAACATGAATTATGACTATAAAGTAAGAATATTTTCTTAAAAATTATCTCACTTAAATGACAATTCCAAAAGAAGAGTTTGATAAATGGTTTGGGCAAAGGGGAGAAGGGAGGACAATGGCTTCAATGAAACATGACAATAGATCCTGTAAGGAAGACCATCTAAATGTTTCATTGCTTCATAGTGGTCATATTTTGTAAGAATGGACAAAGGAAGTGTTGCTGACTTTTCTATGAAATCCCCCAAAGGGATCTGGAACCTTAACATTTAGACTGAAAGGAAGGAGATTTGAATTTACTTCTCAAATTTCTCCTCTAAAGAGTTTGGCTTTTCACACTTGTCTTAAAAGAAGTTTACAGTTTTCCTATGCTGAATGAGAAATTAATGCATGTACTTCGTGAATGTGTGCTTAGCATGAACTAGAAGGCCTTGTCAGGGCAAAAGAATGCCTTTAGCTTCTATACACAAATATCTCTTGGATATTCTTACGAAATGGAAGAGAGTCTGACTGTTAGTTTATTTTCACCCCAATGAATCTTAAGGAAATTATAGCTGAGTCCACCAAAATAACTTTCTGTGAAAGCTCCAGGAACAAAGTCAAACAATCTTACAGTTTCACGAAATTCTATGTAAAAAATATTGTAAAATCTCCTTTTCTGAGAAATTGAATTTTCTTAAATCTTTCCAAAATAAAATATAGAGAAAACATAAGATTGTGAATGAGAAGATCCTCATGTGTAGAAAGCACTATATTGGGTACGTAACAACTTCAGAAATAATAATTGAAATATTTGTCAGAGTTCATTCCACTGAATCTACCACAAAAAAACATTACTATGAGTTAGATGTATCTGCAGAGATGGTTAAAATGTTATTACAAACTCAATCTAAAAAATACAATATCTATTTCGTTGAATTAATATTTCTCTTAGTAACAATATTACTTCCACTTAAATGAAAATTAGCTCTGCAACACACACACACCCCAGATAATAAAGTGAGTATGACACCTATCACTAGGAAAAATAAACCATATTTAATTAAACACAAATTATTTTGTGGACTAGATGCTAATAGCATTTCAGGTATTTTCAGCATGGTTATTCAATTTGAAAAAAAAAAATTAACTTTTTTTTTTATGTCAGATACATGAGACTGTTTGAGGTAATGTTTTTTGTAAGGTAGAAAGGAATAATACTTTGTATATACATAAATATAATCCTACAGATTGGTTTTAGGAGGGTCTTTAGACTACCTACGAGAAAAATTTCTATTTTTCTTTAACATTGATAAATGAGTCACTTAAGAAACAAAAAAGTATATGTGATCATGCATGAGTTGAATTCTATAAAATAGACTGCTTTTTGTATTCTCAACAGTTTGAAAAAATTAGTCAAATTATGTGCCTAATTTCTTTTTTACTACAGTTCTAATACAAACTGAAATCATTTTGCAGTATTGTTACAATTGCTAAAAAAGTAACAGTTTAGGTACAGTATTTATGAAGACCTCAGCATTCAAAATTCTAGATGGAGATCACAGGAACTAGTAAGAGATCAAATAGGTAATCTGACCAGAAAAGGCCACATACTTAAATGATAAAACAGAATTAAATTTCAATTTTAAGGAAAGTAATAGAAATTTAAATTATTATATTTCAGTGTTAAAACCAAAATAATTTCTGACTTGTTTGCAATTTTTAGATGTGATGGAAGAGAAAGAATTTAGTAAAGGCACTTCCAATGCATAACAATATGAATATTTGGCAAACCTCAAGTACTATTATTTATTCTCACATATGGGAAAGTAGTGAAAAAAATTTTCATAATTTTTTAATTATAATTATTTATTATCAAATAGAATTGTTTCAGTATAGTCTTTCCAGGTAACTTAAAGAAGAATTAAATTACAGCATTTGAAAAATGATAAACAAAATATACTATAATGACATTAAAAAAATACTATTATTGAAACTTAAAGTCAGTTATTTTATGTTCTAGCTGCTTGCCTATGATAGAAGACAATCTAAAATTGCCAATTGATGACTGAATTAAAAATTTATTGAATATTACAAGACTAATTCTCAGGTTTCTTTTAGGAAGCACAAATTAGCAAAGGAACTGAACTGATCAGTATAAAATTAACAGGTAACACTCACTTGAAAAAAATCAAATCTAATGAAAATAAAATTAGCAACAGATTTTGTCATTTAATTATCTATGTTAGATAGCATATGAAAACTTAAAGCTTTTAAACTGGCTTGCAGCATTTATAAAAATGAATGCATATCTTTATACTTTACAAAAAGTCTGTCATCTAATACACAGCTTGGCAACTTTTTTATTTTTTAACTGTTCTGTTAAAAATGTTTTAAAGTAATAATTAAATATATTGACTTTAAAGTATTAGGCACTTAATACTTTAAAATTTTTATATTTGGAGTGTAGAATTTGGAAGGTGTGAAAATAAATTAAAAAAAATAAAATTTACATATTGTAATATTTGGTGCCAAATGATTAAAAGTGTTAAAAGAATGTAATACCTAATTTCAAAGTTGGAGCTAACAAATCCAGAAGACTCCACAAGTAGAAAATATTCATTAACAATAAAATAAAGTTTTGAGTAAATTTTTATCATTCAATAATAAAATCAAATTTATAAATGCAATTAATTTTTAGAAAATTGTATAAAAATAATTTATAAATAAAATTTTACCTAACAACAGAGCACTTTCTAACTCTTCTGTTTTTCTATGTTTATTGTAACTGACTTTAAAATTTTATTTCCTGTGTATATTTTGAGAGTCATGATTCAAAGGTGAATTTTAACAACAAAACAAAAACCTCTGCATTCATGCCTTTGTTTAATTTTTTAAAGGAAATATTATTACTGCTTTATTTTCAAGTAGTTACTACTGTTTTTATCTATCAAATAGAAAATAACTCACCAAGATAAATTTGATATTAAAATTTGTTTCTATTTCTTGATTTCTATAGTCTCTTTAAAATGATATAGTTGCTAGAGATTTTTTTTCAAGTGTTGTTTTCATGGCATATAATGTTCCTTCTACAAATAAATATTTCTCTTGAATTGGAAATTACTCATCTTTGATATGAAGTTAAAAATTTTGATATCTGGCCTTTTTTACTATGATTATTTTTGATAGCAATACTAGCTGCCTCCTTTTTTTAACCATTTAACGAAAAATTGTTTACATCTACATTATTTTCTCTCTCTTATTTCCTTCCTTTCTCCCTCCTTCTCTCCCTCATTTTTCTTCCTCCCTCCTTCCTTCTCTCCCTTCCTATTTCCTTTCATTTTCTTCCCTTTCTTCTTCTTTTTCTTCCTTTCTTCTTCACCTCCTCCTTCACAACCTCCTCCTTCACCACCTTCTTCTCTTTCTCCTTCTCTTCTTCCTCTCTTTTTGAGTAAAATTATTGAATCACATAGATGTCTATAGGAGAAGCAAATGTTATTACCTGTAGTCAACTGGCAAGAAAAACGAAAATCTTTATCATGTAAGAAGTATCTGAAACAAACTGATTCACTAAGAGTAAGGCCTGAGAAAAAGGAGAAGTTGTTGCATTCTAGCACATAAGCTTAATTCTTATTTAGTTTTTGGTAGAGTGTCTTTCCTTTACTTTCTGAAATACACTCTGCTGATTAAAAAAAAAAAAGCTGACAGTTAATTAGCACAGAGTCTTATTACAGAAGTCTTCTCTAAAGCAGACATAGTCAAGTTATCTGAGGTGATTGTCATAAAGAGGTTGTTTGCTGTGGTGCTCACAGATGGCAGAAAAGACAGCCCAGGAACGCCAACAGCCTGATAATCAAGATAGCCTTAAAATATGGGTGAGTTTTCAACTCTGATTCTGGCAGCAGCCTCTTTTCAAATATCTTGGGTTGTTATGTCCAAGAGGTTTACTTTAAAGCAGCTTTGTCATCAAAGGGGTCCCAGAGTCAAGAATAATTATGATAATTACCCAAAATTACAACCCCCCCAAAATAATCATAATAATAATCCTGAATCTTAACCAAGTATAATATTGTTTGTGCAATACACTGCTACATTCAAAAAGATGAAGTGCTAGACAACTATGATCTATTCTTCACTGACAAAGCTCCTATAATTGTATGACTTTCTGGGATAATGGTTTAAACAAAAGTAAATAGTTAAAAAAACACACAAAAAAACCCTTCCCCCTCCCCCACCAAAAAGGATTGGAAAGCTTAGCTGTGTTTAGTGCCCATTGATGAAAGCAGTGTTCTCTGATCCATGCTGCTATTGTTGGTTTTAGTTTAGCTCCCTCTCAATCAATATCTAACAGGGCATGATTTAATAAGGTTTTATAATCTCCAAAAATGGGGGGAAGGGGGTGGTTGTGGTATTGTCATTCATCAAAGGGGGCCTTTCAGGTTTCTTTGCTTTCACCTGCTGGGACCCATTTGGTCTCTTTCAAAGAGAATGCAATGACAAAATGAATGAGAAATGCTAGAATAAGAGTCCCTTATTCTACCCAATAGTATAATCAATGGGTACTTGTAATCCCTATTGTACCTCACAGAGGTAGTTGTAAGACAATTAAATCTCGCTTCTCAGGCAAATGATTTTGGTAGTTAACCTGAAACAGCCAACAATATTGAAGAGAATTAATGCATTTGAAGCAATGATGTAATGGGATATTGCCTGGCCAGAAAAGCATGCATGTGTATTGACATGTGTATGTTTATCTCAATACACTCTGTCCACACTTTCTATAGTTCATAGTCCCTTAAATATTACATGGGTAAGTGGCAAATATTTTAAGCAACTCCACAGTCTGTCTTTTAATTTTTATTTGAACATGAAAATATTCTCATTTTTGCAGCATTATGCACTCTAAACTGTAGTTTCGTAAACAGAAAACATTTACATAGTTAACATCAGTTTGATGTGACAACCAATTTAGTTTTAATTTCATTTGCATCAGCTAAATTCAATTTCTCTTTCCTTACTGAGTCGCTTGAATGTCAAAAGGAGGCTTGTAGTCTTTGGAAGACACATGCACTCATTTCAGTCTGCATTATTTGTCCACCTTGAGTTGTGTAGACTTCATATTCTATTTCAAGTATTGTCTATCAAGAAATCTTATGGTTTACCCTGGCTTAGAAAGACTAAAAATGTATCCAGTGATAAAATTGCATAGCACGCAAATTCTAAAAGATTTGTGAAGAAAAGCTATACTCTTAAGTCTTGTGCGTATTGATAAATATTAAATAACATGTAAAGAGAGCAAAGAGATTGCTAGATCAGATACAATAGATGCATTTTAGTTCATAATAATTTAAAAATTAAAGGGTCCTTGCTTTAACGTAATTTAAACATTCTCTTAATTTTTCTTATATCCCATTTATATTGAAAATGTTCAAATTTCCTTTGCCAAAGATCTCTGAGAAACTTCAATTAGTTATTATTTATATAGTAACTCTCAACTTTATTCTTCAGGTAAAATCTTGCATTTAATTAAAACACAAACATATAATAAACACACTTTTATCGCTGGAGGTACACATTTTCCTTTCCACCTGAGGAGTTTTTAATAAAGAGCTACTGATTTGGGAAAGCTGTACCCCCAAAAATATATTGACCAGACACACTGATATTCACAGATGCGTGCTCTGCACACAAGCACATACGTATTTTCATTAAGGTATTCAGACATGTAGCTACCTTACATATAAATAATATTAGCTCTTCATTGATGCTTGTATACATAATTCTTTCAGTGATCTTTAAATATTGAAAAGTAATTCTCAGTGAACTAGAAATGTTGTCCTGTATGACTTCCAAGGCAGTAATATTTGGTATCAGAATTCTATATACTTGTGGATCATTTTTAAAGCCTGTTAATTTGCTATGTTTTGATCATACAGGAATAAAGAAATCCACTAGAAAAACAAAACATAAAATGTATTCTCTCATAATGCTGAGTTGAGCAAAGAGTGAGACACCTGACTCCTGTGGACACTTTCAGATGAGCAGAGCTAATTGGGGTAACCCAAGCCAATGGCCATTTGAAAGACTCAAGGTCAGGTGTTTTATTACTGGGATAGTATTCAAAAAAATGACTGTCAGGGGTGAACGAAGAATTATGTCAAGAGCATTCAGCATTACTGCCACTAAAGAGAGAGGAGGGGGAAAACATTGTGAAGAAAAACATGTCATTTTCTAAATGAGCTAGGGGGGGAGGAGAGAGCAATAATGTGGCCTTCAGCTGTTGGTTTATTAGGGTTCCATTCCCGTGATCCGCATCTGCGTTAGGCAGAAATAGTTTTACTTTTAATACAGTTGCCCTCTACCACTTTGCTTTTTTGTAGAGTAAAAAAACACCTGCAAAAAACATGTAGCAGAGGTTTGTTCTTTGTGGTTGTTTGTTTCCCCATGTCCTCTGCTATTTTCCTGGCTCTATAGCCAATCTTTGCATTGTTGTCTGATTCGCTATGGAACAGTGAACATTGCTTTTCCTAGCCAAATCATCCAGTGTTAAATGGTATGTGATACAGATCAATAGGGCATCTACAGCTGCACAAAAAGGGCAATGTTTTTCTATTAACAATTTTGAAAGACAGTGTGGCCTAGTGGTTAAAGGATTACAGTGGGTATTGAGGGTTTTGATGTCTTGAATTCTAATTCTACCTAAGCCATTGGGTTTTTAATGAAGTTGTTAGCAAGTATTTTCATGTCTCACTCTTTTTCTGGAAAATGATGAAAGCAATTTTGCAACAATATATTCATGGGCTATATACTTGGCCCATCATGTGATCATTCAACACACAATGAAAATCTGGAGGACTGACTGATGAAAAAACATCTTGGTAACGTTAAACTGCTTATTACTTCAAATGTTCCATGAGATTCATTGTTCATATTCTATGCTTTCTTTCTGTTGTTTGCCTCTATGCTTCAGGCTGTCCTTCCATCTCATCTGAGCCCATTTAGCAGAAACTTCACGTTTATATATTTGGAATTTCAGTCAAAACTGTGGGGCAATGGCTTATTTTGGTTCTGATTACCCGCATTATCCTTCAGGAACAGGATCCGTTTCTATTTCACGTGAGTCCCTTGTCAGTGACATTTTAATGAACTGTAATGCAGAAAATAGCTCTGGAAAAAGTGGTCAGCTTTTTGTTGCCATTGCCAATGCCAATGTCAGGAGCAATGATTGTTCATAAGAATTAGAAACACATATCCTCCTTTATTTCAGTTTGGGATAGAGGCCTGTGTGAATGTGTCCATGTGTGAGAGAGAAAGAGAGAGAAACCAGAGCAGAGAGAAGAGTTTTACCAAGTTGTATACTATTGTTAGCTCAAGCTAACCTTTGAAAGGATGACAGGCTCTACTGTTGTATTTCCTGCTCAGATTTCTAGATTCCAGTTGATCTGAACTCTCCCCACCCTGTCCTTCTTCTCCCCTCTCTTTCCCTCCCCCACCCCCCAGTTTATTTCAGAAGAATGTTACCTGTTTTGTAAATAATTCACTCAAGCAGCAAATCAGAGGAGCAAAGCAACATTCTATTCTTGGTGTGATCAAATAATAGGGGTCCAACATTGATTTTATTTAAATGTTTTTGTTTTATTTCACTTTATTTTGCTTTATTTGTTGGGTTTTATACATGGCAGAGGTGAAAATGTAGTCCTTGGTTGTGGAAAAATGGTGAAAAACCAAAAGTTCTGAGGCTGAAGAGATTGTTCAGGGAAACAGATTGTGACTCACTTTGGGCTTGGTGGGTGACTCAACTTCAGTCACAGGTTAAATGCTTAGGGCAGTGCATTGTGGGAAGACATTTTGTGAAAACAGAATTAACATATTGATAAAGCAGTTGCCTTGATTTTTAAGATAGCTGACTTAACCTCTTAAGTTTCTGTGAAGGAAATAAATGAAATAGCCAACAAATAAATATTATTCTTTCCCTAAATCAATGGTGAATTTTTGATCATTTCTTCTACATTTTCCATATTAAAGACATATGAGTTTTAGTCATCTCAAGACCCTGCAGTGTTTTGGATAGTCTTTTTTAAACTTTTTTTAATTTTCCTAATTGGTTCCCATTTAAGATTTTTATTTTAAAAATGTAATTCAAATTTATGATACTCTAAACCACGTAAGGGTAATCTTCTGTGTTTTTTCCCAAAGAAGTATATATATTTTATTAATGGTTTCCAAATTATTAGTGAGTCTCTGTTCATTTTTTCTTAAAGATATACTATGACTTTGTAGAATCTTGAACACAAGCATGAAATACAAAATCACTATGTGAGCAAAGCTTATTTCTATGTAATCACTACTCTGCTATTAATATGTGCTATTTATTGTCACAAAATTAATGTGATATTCAATTATTTTAATATTTAATTGTTAAATTATTTGATAGTCTATTAATTGTTTGGCCAAATTAGCCAAAGAATATTAAAAGAAAAAATACTTTTCTCAAAAAAATCCCCCCAAAACAAAAATTTTTATTTTTAAGTGAGATTCTAATCAATATATATTTTTTATATTTTATAAATACTAATATTACTGAACATCAATTGAAAAATGAGACTATAATACATTCCTAATCAATACTAGTTAAGTCTGCTTAGTGTGACTACAAATATAATTCAAATGTGGAATTTTCTGCTTAGAGCAACTACAAACGCATATACAAAGTTCTTTTTTTTTTCCTTAGGTTGTGTTTTGCATAAAATGATATTGCAAGTTTTATCAAAATTTTTGAATATATGAATACAAAAAAGAACAGAATGTTAGTCTGTTGTTTCCACCCCTCTACCATGAAAACTTGGAGGTGTCTCCGTTTTCCATTTTATGGACATAGTTCTGTAATTTATTCACATGGGAGTACAAATTTTTTTAAAAGAATTTAAAAAAATGTTTTCATTGAAATAATTAACTGCAATCATTATGGAGACAATGTCCCTCTCAGAACTAGTGAAAAGCTATTATTTTTCAGCAAGTGATCAAACAGAGCTGAGTAGGGAGCTTCTATAGTCTGTGTGTGTGCGCGTGCGCGCGCGCACACACACACACACACACACACACACACACACACACTCCCAAGTATATTTTCAAGCAGAAAGTGATGTTACGCTCCCCTGTTGTTACTTAGACTCCACAAGAAAACTTAGTGGGCATTCATAGTCTGTTGACATCATACTTCTAGAAATTGTTTTAGATCTGTATATAAAATCATTCACTTTAAAGGTATTAAACAATGAGTCTGTATTATATCCCTCATGACCAATTGTGAATTACATAAGAATGCCTAAAGAAAGCAAATCAGTAGTATACACATAAGACTCCTATTTCAAGATATTTTCTATCAATCTATCTATCTATCTATCTATCTATCTTTTTTACAGTAACTCATCGTATAATAATAATGGAGTTTTGGAGATTCTACTTAAAGTGAATATTTTAAATGATACCAATTAAAACATGACTCACAGGACTCATTCCATGGATCTATTAATATGACAAATTAACTTATGTTCCCATAAACCAGAACTACAGAGGGTAAAATCAAGATATAATATTGCTTATGTAGCAAGTTTTGCCAAGTTGTCCATTTGGTTTCCAATATTCGTATTTTAAAGAGGTTTAGTTACATTTTATTGAATCCTTATTTTTCTAAATGTTTTAATTGAATGGCCTCATAAAATCCCTGGATTTCATAAATTAATTGAAACTGGGGCTTAGAAGTTACTTGAAAAATGATAATCTTGTTCTGAGACACTATACAAAGGAAAAAAAACTTTTCAAGGGTGGCTCAAAACTAAAAAAAAAGAAATGCTTTTAGAAATCTTTCAGATTTTGAACTGGTATAATCTAACAAAACTGTAAAACCCATTATATGTATAAACACAGCTATATCAGTGGTACATGAAATAAATTATGCAATTCAGTTTGCCAATGTGTAATATAATTTGTGATCATATGTAAATTTGATACAAGAGGTTTTAAAAGGAATCTTTTAAAGTATACCCCAAACTACAACAGATTTGTCATTCATGCACTGCTGAGCATGGAGGCCTAATTTTACCTTTTTGCTATTATTTTAAATTAAGGCACTTATCCAAAAGATCAAAACATCGTTTACAATGGATACTTTGTGAAAGGAGACTGTGATAATATCTGGAAGAATATGGTAATTGTTCCTGTTGTGGAGGCACAGGGAGGTATATGCCTTATGCATATATTGGGAAGCTGGAAATACACCCAATATAAAACTATATCTCAGTGTTTGGAGGGTACATTGGAAGGTGCCTACTGATCAGGCAGAAACATTAAATGAAGCAAAAACATTGCATTTGAAAAGCAAGAACAAAGACATTTCCTTTTGCTTTGCTGGTAAAGAATGTTAAAAGAGGACAACCGCCATTCTGACAGCAGTTTTAAATCTAGCTTTTCATATTACAGTCCTTAATGAGAGACCCCACAATATCAGATGAAGAAAGACAAAGAGAATTTTTGATGTAAAAAAAAATCAGGGAAAAGTGAGATGACTAAGAATATGTAAACTTAGTCTGTAGTTGTTTGAGCACAAGCTTAATGCTGAAGGGACTTCTCCTTCCCTCTAACTACCTATTAAGGAAGGCTGCATAACAAATAGCAGACTATCCCCTAAAGAGCTGAAAGGTAAAGTTCTCAGGAAGCCCCAGTAAATACTGAAATGATTTCTACTATTCCAAATTTAATTCAACATTTTCTGAGTGTGTGTGTGTGGTGAGGGTGGGGAGGGTGGAATACCCACTTTGTGTCCTGAAAAGTGTCATGCAACACAGAAAGATTTCTCTGAAAGAAAATGCATCTTACTTGACTAAACACTGAGCTCTCAGCATGAGAATAAACTCCGAGGAGACACTAGTGCTACAGGGAGGCTGAGCAGGCCCAGTGCAGTGCTTTCATGCCATCTAGTGGCTTTATGAGAAGTCTCCTGAAGACCTGATTTCAAGAAACCATTCTTGTTTGTATGTAGAGTGCCTACAAGTGAAAGAGAATTGTCTTAATTATTCAGAGAATTCAAGCAAAAGGAGTTATTTTTCTTGAAAAAATATAAACATTTTTGTTAAAATATCACAGAGATTTAAATACCCTGGCTTCAAATTTTTGGTGCCATTTTGGTTTGGGTGGATATGGTCCAAGAATTAGTGTTCCCTTTCCCTTCTCTTCCCTTCCCTTCCCTTCCCTTCCCTTCCCTTCCCTTCCCTTCCCTTCCCTTCCCTTCCCTTCCCTTCCTTTTATTTCCATGATTTCTCCCCCACTTCTCTTTAAAATTCCTGTTTTGATTTTCAATTTCTGAGAGTCTTCAATTCTTTTTTCCCCTTGTATCTATCAGGCTTTCTTTTCCAATAAAATGTCCCCTTTAGCCCTCTAATATTGAGATATTAAGAGGTGGTAAAGTCAAAGAACTACCTTATTGTAAACACCTAAAATAGTTACATTTCTAACACTCTTCCATTACCATTCTTCTGACGTGCTGCCCTGCAAGCAGCACTTGAATCATCAAATTGTAAAGGTATTGTTTAGAAGCTGAGGTATTTTTGTTGTTCTCAGAAATATAGCTTTCCATTGGTATTTTTGCAAAGTGTCATTAAAATGGCCTTATCCACACTATATGTATAGAAGTTATGCTTGAACTATTTTTAACAAGTCAATATGCAAGTGATATTGAGTGCACTTAACTAAAATCAATCATTTCTATCTTTTCTATTTGAGATTTACTCCATAGGCATAAAAACTCTCCTTTTTGATCTCACTGATTCACATTTTAATATTGCATTTATTGTACATATAGATTAAACTATTCCATTCTGCGATATAGAATTGCCTTTTTAGATAATATGAAAAGATTAGATATATAATGCTTTTACTGATGAGGGATAGGTGTCTATTATTGATGAAAAAAGTGGATTTCTAAATTTGTATAACAGGCAACTGAATAGTTTTAGTCATGGATCAAGGATTAAAGTTTTTAAATTATGAAAAAAGGGGGCTGTTGGTAGAAAAGCTGTAGCATTCTATATGTAGGAATTATGGAGCCCTCATGGCTTAAGAATCATGTACTTTTTATTATGGTTGGAGATCAATAAGAAATACATGTTATAATTTTCTTTATACACATGTTCCATGGCTGATAAATATTTTCTATAAAACATCTCTACCTGAAAGGATTTAGTAAATGAATTTAGTACTTGTTGAAGAAACGTGGTAATTTAACTTTTCATACATTTTAAGTAATATTGCAATGGGAAAATAATTTTACTTGTTATTTTCCTACTTGGGGGTATAGATATTAAAACATTTGCTTTCAAAGATTCAATTATGAACAAACACAAATTCATAAAATATGAATTTAACATTTGTTTGATTGATATGACATATTTACCTTAGTTGTGTTCTTTTTGAACATTTGTGTTTTCACCATTTGATTTCAACAGTGAGCAGGTATCTTAAAGTAAGGATGCTCTTTTTAAATGCAAATAGAATGTTCTTTAATTTCTTCATTTTGTACTAAATTTTGGTATACATTTTCATAAAAACAGATCAAGTCTGGATTTTCACTTTTCTCCTCATTTACAAATTTTAAACAACTATAGGGGAAAATCAGTGTCACACAAAATACGGAATACTTCCCCCTGTTTTTCTCCTTAAATGGCAATATTAGATCCTAAACAAGAAATATCTATATATACATATATATAGTGCAACTGTTTAGTAATTTTTAAAAAAATATGTTCTTATATAATTTTTTACCTGAACTGTTAATTTGAAAATTGTATTCAATTTTATTTCTACATATAAAAAGAAGCAACTTACAAAAATCTGATAAATATTGGTCTGATTTTTAATGTAATATCTGTCCTAATTTAATATATACATATTTCAAACCCAGTATCTTTGGATACTTTGGAAAGCTAGAAACTTTTTTGTTGGGTAGCATAATTGTGCTTTCTGTATTTCTTCTAAGTTCACATAGACAGAAAGGAAAAATGGACTTCCAAAGAATCTTGAAAATGTGTCCCAGTAAAATATTACTTTTCTGATAAAGATAAAAGCAGTACAACTACATATATTCATTGTATATGTAGTTCTGGAAAAAATCCCAGGGAGGTTTCATTTTGGAGAAAAAGGCATATGGGCATCACACAAATTTACTGTCGGAAGACAATCCTGAATTTTGATGAGAACAAGGAGCTATAATTGGAGTGATAATCATTTACACTGTTTTTAATTGTAATCAGTGCAGATGTTTGTAGCTTTATGATAGAAAAAAATGGTGGTTTAAAATATGTATAGTTGATCATTTTTTAGGCCTCAGGCTACTCAAGTTGGCTCATCTTAAAAGATGAATTTGATACTCAAAACTACTGAAAAGCAAGAAATCCACAAGTATTTTAAAACAAACAAAAATCAACCATATATAGCGAATTAAAATGTATGTTTTAATCTTACTAAGCTTACATAGGTAGCTTTCTTTTTTTGTGTATATCTTTGTGTGTATCTTTTCTGCATGATGTGAAATAAACAAACTCCATCTATAAAACTACAGAAAAGGAGAATTTGAATTATGATTAAAATATTTTTGATATGGAAAATATTAAGATCTTCATAATTTAACTGTGTTTTTCCAAGGATAAAATAATTTGGCTCTTTCTCTAGGTGTTAGAATTGAATCCTGAAGAAAACAATTCTATGCAAGTGTTACATTTTGCATCTCGTTCTTATTGCCTATTTTTATCTTAAGATAAATTTACCTGGTATGTATGTCTCCAAGTAAATTCAGATTTAGATTGATACACATGTCTGAATTTTTCAGTTTTTATTCAGATATTTTTAATGGAATTAATTGACTTTGGCATTTATATTATATACTTGAGAGAGAGTCTTCCTATATTTTCTGGAGGAATAATTTGCAATCTCATAAACACAAATCAAGGGGGTCCTTTTCTCCCTTTCATGTGTAGCAGTGTATTTGGTGTGTAGAAATCTCCTAATGAATGTGTTTGCTAAGGTGTCCGGCACCTAATGCTGCACTTAGAAGCAGACACTCTGGAGAGTGGCGCCTTCCTTCACTTTATCTGGGCTGTTATTACCCTTTTGGGCTTCACCAGCTAGGCTGCAGCACTACCCCATTCTATCTGCCTCATAAGTGAAGCAGAGGGTGGAAAGCCATGCCCCACACAGAAACATCAGCTGTATTTAAAACAATATATGTGTTCAAGACTCAACAAGGCATTTTGAATCACAGTGAGGTTTAGAAATTAGCAGATTAGTTTTCCAGAAGAATCCTAAGGGAAATCATCCTTTTTTTTTGCTTTGTATTGAAAACACAGTAATTTAACCTATCACAAACATCTGATTATATTTTGTGTAAAAGAGAGTACATATGTGTTGTAGCTAAGATTCTGAATTGGTTAACATCTAAATTAAGGACTTAAGGTAAAGAAATTGAAATAGTATATTTCTGCTTACAGTTTTAGACTCTGAAGTCCTAACTGAAGAAAGATATCTTGGCTTCATTACAATAGCACTTTACAAATTGATTCATTACTAGATTGTTTATGAATTTTATAAGGAATTTACAACTGTTAATGACTAATAATGAGAATTTTAATAATAATAGCTATTTAATGCCATCTGCCATGATTTACATTTTATTTTTGTTCATCTTTAGAATGATGTCAAAATAGGAACTATATATATTTTACAGAGGAGGAAAATGAGACAGAGAATTTGGTTGACTTGCTCATAATCACCAGGCTATCACATGACAAAATAAATTTAAATCTATTTTTGCTTCATTCTAGCACACATTTTCTTTCCTGTACTTATAGGAGTCAGAAACAATTCTATGTTTTTCATATATATCATTTGTTTAATTATAGAGCCTGTGACTTTTCCTAAATGCTTTTTAAGTTGACCTGAATGTGGATTGGTAAATAGCAATATATTTACAATATCCACTTTTCAGATAAATCACACACAGCACTTCAATCAGGTATGTCAATAATCAAAGCAGAATTCTTTGGTCAAAATCAAGGGTCATAATGCTAACAATTTGGATTTAATAGAATATTAATACAAACTCTAATAGATAAATTTGATAATTATTCTATTTCCCGTATTGTGTATCATTACTCCATTTTATGGATTGTGGAGTGGCACCATTTTCCCTTGTTCATTTCTGCTGCCATTTATCTCAGTTGCCTAGAGATTCTTGCAGTTGACTCATTTGTCTTACCACTTTATTTTTATTTATTTATTTTTTTAATTAATTTATTTTTTAATTAGTTTCAGGTATACAACACAGTGCAATAGTTATACATTTTGTCCCTCAAAGTGACAACCCCCCTCCCCCAATTCGCCACCCTACTCCTCCCCCCATATCATATATATCTATTACGCTTCCTTTGACTCCCTTCCACAGTATAATCCACATCCCATGACTATCTATATATATTCAATTACAGATTATATCAGACTTAAAAGTTTTTTCACAATAAAGGAAACCATCAATTAAACAAAAAGGAAGCCTACTGATTGGGAGAATATATTCACCAACGATATATCTGATAAGGGGTTAATATCCAAAATTTATAAAACACTCATGCAACTCAACACCAAAAAAACAAACAACCCAATAAGAAAATGGGCAGAAGATATGAAGAGATATTTCTCTAAAGAGGACATACAGATAGCCAACAGGCATATGAAAAAATGTTCAACCTCACTGATCATTAGGGAAATGCAAATAAAAACCACAATGAGATACCACCTCACTCCAGTTAGAATGGCTATCATTCATAAATCAACAAACAACAAGTGCTGGCGGGGCTGTGGGGAAAAGGGAACCCTGCTGCACTGTTGGTGGGATTGCAGATTGGTGCAGCCACTATGGAAGTCTGTATGGAGGTATCTCAAAAATCTGGAAATGGAACTACCTTTTGACCCAGCAATTCCACTCCTAGGTATTTATCCCGAAAAACCCAAGACACTGCTTCAAAAAAATATATGCACCCTTATGTTCATTGCAGCACTATTTGCAATAGCCAAAACTTGGAAACAACTGAAATGCCCATCGGTAGATGACTGGATTAAGAAACTGTGGTGCATTTATACAATGGAGTATTACTCTGATATACAGAAGAATGAAATTGTACCATTTGCAATGATATGGATGGACCTAGAGACTATTATGTTAAGTGAAACAAGTCAGTCAGAGAAAGACAAATACCATATGATCTCACTTATAAGTGGAATCTGAAAAACTGAATGAATGAGTATTGTAAACAGAAACTGTCTCATAGATATAGAGGAAAAACAGTGTTGCTAGTTGGGAGGGGGTGGGGATGAGGGAGAAGGGGAAGGGATTAGACAGCAAAAATAGGCAACTACAATATTGCCACAGGGGAATGAAAGACAGTTCGGGGAATTAATAATGGTGTAAATATTTTGTGGGGCGTCAGATGGTCACATGTCTTGTTGGGGAGACCATTTCATGGATGGATTAGAGGTTTGATCACTGCACTGTCTTACCACTTTAAACATGCAGCACAGTAGGCTGCATTGCCTGGGTTCATACTTTCTTCAAAGTTCAATAATGACACTCACCTCCAGGGAGTTTGTGGTAGTTGAATCACACTTGATTGGATTCCTCTCTTTCTTAGCACTTGGTAGATATGGTCATTTCTACCATATCAGTTTGTACAATAAAGTTGTTATTTCATTTCATATGTCTGCTTTATATCTTAAATCATATTCAAAGCCTATAAAGTAGAAGCAATTTTCATTTCTTACACTTCTATGATATCCATCCAACATATTCAGTGGAATGCTCCAAAGAAGAGCTACCCTGTTCAAGAGTTAAAACTGAGCCAGATGGATGGCAGATCATCAAGTCAACTTCCCAGTCTTAGAAAAACAAACGACACCATTCTCTTTTATGGGTTAGGGAAACATTGCTAAATAAGATGAGACTAATCCTTATAGAATATTATTTGTTAAACATTTTCTGGGATAGTTCCAGGGTCTAATAACCTTTTTTTGGGTACAATTTTACATCCACCTTGAAATTTTTACTTAAGCATAATATATGATGACCATATTGGACCAGGTTAAAAAGTTTTGTTGAAGTTACAATACATTATACCTATTACCATTCTTCCATCTACCAAATATGTTTAATAGAATATCTAAGAGGGATTCTTCTTAATTCAGCTCCACTGATTATTACTGAATATCTCTATTTTTTTAAAGGGTTTTGAAATCGCAATATGTTGAAAATAGCTGCATATATATCTGTGCATTGCATGGGTCAAATAAGAAGGCATGGATCACTCAGTCCATGGTAACAAACTGATAGCTTCTGTGCCAGATACCCTCCTCATCTATGCTTTGTTTAGCCTGCCCAATTTTCAAAATTTTTTTAAACTTAAAAACAAGGGTATTTAAAATTTATAGAAAACCTTGTTTCTCCTGAAAACTGGAAGATTTTATAACACTGGGTCCTCTTTCTTGCAGGTAAAATCACCTAGGAATGAATATTACCTGGTCTCTTTAGATAGGGCATACTTTCTCCAGTTTGCCCAGTCCTGAGTACTTCTTAGAGAATTTCCACCAAGCCCACTTCCAGCATTCATTATCTGCCTTCCATCTGTAAGCAGTTAAGTGATTCTTGATTTAGTCTAAGCTCTGATTTTAAACTATTAAAAGGAAAGCTGAGTCATTTATAGTGATGCATCGAAGCCCTGGGTGTTATCCACTGAGCAATTAGGTGTTTCAGAAGAGAGTTACTTTTAGGATTTTTAAAATAGTATTATAAAAACATTTTATTATAAATTCACACATACATACATGCACAACATAATTCCTCAGATACTGGCTATAACAGGATTAATTATACAAAATGTATTCCATATCACATTTTTCTAAGGGTTGGACAACAAAATGGGTAACGTGTTTTCATTGATGTGAAAGACACAAGGAGTTCTGTGTATATAAGAGAAGAAAACATAAAGAGTTTCAACGTAGATAGTTCTGTCTGGCTGAGAGAACTGATTTTTCAAGCCTATGGGCAGAGCTGTTTCTTCCTTGTTGTCTTTCTGTCTTTCTGTCAGTTGGTGCTGGAGCATCTGATTGTGAGAAACTAGCCTCCAAGAGATGTTGATGGGCAACCTGACCTTGGCCTGAGTACTAGAGACTTGCACTGCTCCACATATCCCCAAGATGGGTGAAAAGAACTGAAGGAGCTTACTGTTGCCAAGAACTGCTAGTATTCTGAATCCTTGGAATTTTCTTGGCCTCCTTGAGCAGAAATTCTGCCTCAGGATTAGGTAGAGATGCTCTGTAAATGGGTCCTTTTCTTGAGAGCAAGCTAACCCAGTAACACTGAATTCATTTAAAGGAAAAAAATGACAATATAATTTCTTTTCTTTTATCATTCATATCAGAACATTTCTTAGATGAAAATGAATACTTTCCCCAAAAACACACATATGGAAACTCACCTTGGGTAATTTCTTTTCATTGCCTATCAAATTTACCCCAGGCAAACTGAGAAAACATAAAAAGCCAGTTTCAGCATAGTAGCAATAGCTGAAAAGCCCACCTGCTACCATATACAGGAGCTTTTATCAAGACATAATAGAATGTTAGAGAACTAATTATAGTATCATTTTTCAAACATGACACTCTCTAGAAGTTCCCTCAATAAGTATTTTTTTGAATGCAAACTTGACGAAAAGCACTGGTTGATGTGCTGAAGAAAATACAACAAAAATGTAAGATCAAAGGCCTACCCACCAGTGGCTTACTGTCCAATTGGAGAAAAGTCATAACAAAATTGTGTATGACCAACACAAAGGAAGTGGCCAATGAATGTTATCTAAGACAGAACTTAATAAATGTGTTATAAGAGAGGTGAGACTTGAGCTCAACTTTAGAGGATGGGGATGGCTTGAGGTTAAAAATGTGCTTTGTTAGTTTACAGTAAGGATCCCCAGCTGTCTAGAGAGGAAGTTTCAATTAATTAAGTCGGCAGGTGGGAACGTCATGACTAAAAATTTGTACCGGGCCAAGCTGCCTGGATTTGAATTCTGGACCTGTCACTTAGTAGCTGTATAAACTTGGGCCGATGGCTTCACCTTTTAAACCTCAATAAAGCAACTGTAAAGGTTATGATTAGAATAGAAACAGTCTTATAGAGCCATTTGAGAGATTATGTGAGCCCATTTATGCAAAGTACTTAGCACAGTTCCTGGCACATTAATGCTACTCTATAAGTGTCAGCTAATTTTACTAAAGGCAGTAGAGAACCCAATATTAGATGAATTTGAATGTCAAAATGAGTAGTCTGCACTCTACCCTGTAATTAAAATGAAAGCCGTATGTTCTTTTTAAATGGATTTGAGACATGATACAGATGATGTTTTAATAAGATTGATTTGCTAGTGTTTGCTATAGAGAATGCATTAGAGAAAGAAGATGTGGAGGGAAAGGCAGGCATCGGGGAGGCATAGTCAGGGTGGAAGCACTGAAGGACTAGATGGAGAAATTTTAAAGGAAAATTAACATTGGGAAGTTGTTATTAATTAGTTATGGGGTGCTGACTCTAACCATTTGGGGGCATGGGCTTCGTAGTGTATCTGACAAAAGTTATGGATCATCCTCTCACAAGAACACAAATACATTTTCATAAAAAAAATCTGAATACGGGCTGGCCGAGTGGCATGGTGGCTAAGTGCTGGCTTAGGAAGCCAGCGACCCCGGTTCGAGTCCCACATGTGAAGGCCAGAGACACTGCCCTCAAAAAAAAAAAAAAATTTTAAAAGTAAAAAAATCTGAATGCAATCTCAGTATTTCTTGGGTGCTTCAAAGACCTTCCTTTGACTCCACATATAGGGGGTGAAAGAAAAGGGAGAGGAGGAAGGCAGTATCTTGAATAAATGCAATAATAAACACAGCATAATGATAAAGTAAATGTAAGAGCTCATACTGCATATTTTCTATTTCTACTTTGCACTTATTAGCTTGTAAACTTTATAAGTTTTTCAATTTTAGTTGGCTCCATATTTCTTGCATCTTGATTTGTAATAATCATATTTCCTTTTATCTTTCATTTTTTCCTCCTGAAAAATCTTACTTCATTTAACCAATCTGTCAAATACTACTTTCATGCTCAAATAGTAAGCATGGGATATCATACTGTACTCCATTCTACCAAATGATGCTCTTGTCTCCTATTTTGAAAATTGGTGTCTTATGTCTTTTCCATTTAAATTCAAAATCAGGTTGTAAACATTCCCCAATATTATTTCATCATTTTGAAAATTTTAAAAAAAATCTGTATTGTAATCTTCCCTTCTCCATTTTTAACACCAATAAAATCTGAAGAGTAGGAAGAAGTGTGTGAGGAGCCTTACCTTCACTTACCACTGATTACCCTTCTGTCCACTTCTCCCTATGGCCATATCATAATTAAACTGGCTAAATAATAGCCAGTGTACACTTAATTTCATTTTCCCACACTCTTTCCAGAAAAGGAGACAAGAAAGTCCATACAGTGGATATGCATTTTCTTTGGATCAGCTGTCTGATCGCCAATAATCACTCCAAATGCCTGTCTTTCGATTTTTTATTATTTCTTTTACATTCAGAGCAAGTTCATCCATAGTTAAGTTTGTGGTAGATACTAAGAACAAATTGCGTCTTAATTAAAAGTATTCATATATAACACAGGATGTGCATATTTTAAAAAAAATAATGTATCCATTTTCTTTCTGTCAGATTGATCCTTTAGGAAATCTCAAATAATATTTTATGAATATTTAACAAGCTTTTATCATCAATCCTGAGGATCAGCAATCTAATACTGCCATTTAGGCTACATGTAACACAAGGCTGGACCTGTTGTTTGAAAACTGCTCAAATTCTATCAAATAGGGTAAACTAAGGTAGATAACAGATCAAATGACCAATTGGTTCAGTTAGGTCAAAATTTTTGTTATTTTCATGGATGTTAATCACATAATGTACCTTTAAAGTTGTATCAAATATTATTACAAATCTAATTCTCCCCAAAATACATAGACATTGGTTTTTGAAAATGGGAGTGCAGGATCTGAGATCTTCAGGAAATCCTATTCTAACCATTAGAAAAATGTGGAGTGCCCTGACTTAGAGGTATCAATTTTATATGATTCTAAATGTATTATAATAGAATCCTTCTACAGTTTTTTTCAATAATGAAAGATATTTTATATGTTCATATAGGTTTAAAGATAACAACAAACTAAAAGCAATTTACTTTAAGTGAGAACGTTTAAATTTGAAATAACAGTGAAATTTAAGTTAGACCAAGACTAATTAAAAAAAGAAAAAACTTCCCCAGTCTCACTGACCTAAGAGAAATGAAAGCTTTAAGCATGGTTAGATTGTCATAATGGAACCCTCATTAAACTACAAGTTTGAGGATTATATTTTCTGTTACTTAGCATCTTTGAGGCCATTTTCTATTCTGTAAAATAGGAATTAAAGTACTTTCCATAGATGTTTTCCAAGGTAATTGTAAGGATCAAATGAAATAAGGAGTGAAAACACTTAAGCAAGAAAGTATTAATCTTAGGTGACACAAAGTTATTTAAAGGGTAGATTATGCTATTCCAAGTATTGACTTGTTTTCATGCAGTGGTCATTTTTTTCCCTTTGATTTTTATTGATGGTCTCTGCTCTCTCTTGCTGTGGATATAATCTTGGAACTATATTTTTGTAATTGGATAAAATGATTAAGAATCCTGTAGCAAGTAGCAAGATGCCTTAACCATTATAAATATAAAATTTCAAAGAAAACCGTTTAGGATTGTGGGCCCCATTCAGATTTCTATTTATAAGAAATATTGGTGTAGAAGTCTGTGAGTAGAACTCTATTGTTTTATGCTTAACATTTACCCTTAACTACACAGATAAGTTTATGTGAAAGAAAGCCCAAATGTCCACTCTTGCTTCCAGTTCTCATGCTAACAAAGAGAACTGTGTCTGTCTATTTCAGCAATGGAAAAGGAGGCAGCTCTTTTTCCTAGCTACCTTTAATTGGCAACATCCTGCTCCACACTAATATCTTAACAATGTTGCTACAGAAGACACAGGTGAGCCCTGCAGATCCTGTACTGTCCAGACCTGGGCAGAGAACTTGGCTTGCACCACCAGGAGGTGAGGAGCTCTAAGAGGTGGGGTGTGACTCTAAGCCCCCCCCCCATCACTGGAAACAAAAGTGGGAAGACACACCACTTGGTATACTTTCTAAGTGATTCTTGAATTACTCTGATTTTATTTTAGTCATCACGTGAGTTAATTACAATGCTAATTAGCCCAGTTTACAGGGACTACGTGCATTTATACACGAGGGTTCTTTGTTTGATCTGCTACATCATAAGCTTAGTCATCTGCTTACCAGCACGGAGGGATAGCATGTATAATTGAACGTGGAAGAACACACCTTCATCTGTATTAACAAAGAAAACTATTGAAAACCAACTGACTAATTAGGAGTAATGATGAGCAATTTTGATCAGCAATTATTTTTTAATATTGAAGTTTGCTTCTGGAAAGGGGGTGCGGGGAGCGGGGAAGCTCGCCTTCCAGCCTTCCAGCTTTCTACCCAGAAAGGAAAAGCAAGATAGGGAGAGATCCTGCTTCATTTCCATTTCTTCTCCTACAAACTGATTTAATGTATAATTGAATCGATGCCTTTATTTCAAAAGAAAAAGAAATAATTATAGAGCTTGTTGGGATCATTTTCTGAACAGAGGATGTTATGCGTGCATGAATTCCATCTGAGGAGGAGCAGGCTGCTTGGACCATTACCCATCATTGTTGAACAGCAGAGTAATTAATTGGGTAAATACGTCTAGATCTGGCAAATTCACATACACGATAAGTGGGCAGCAGTAACATACATGCTCTTTTACTGTGAATAAAATAGCAATAGTTTTAAGTGCCATACGCTGTGCCATTTTTTATTTTTTTTACCTCTAGGCTCTTCCCATTCCAGATATTTTGTCCATCTTTATGTACTCATTTGGAAAAAGTGTTATTACAAAGGAAGCAAAGATCTCTAGGTGAGCAAGTCTGATTTGTACGTGTCTGTTTATTTTTAAAGGAATGAATTTAGTTGACTATTCCTTCACTGATTTTAAAAATAATTTGATTTTTTGACTAAAATGGGTTAAATCAGCATGAGGAAACAATCTTTTTATGTTCCAAAGGGCTTCTCAAATAACCTCCAAGGCCTTCTAATTATTATACAATATTAGTGCAAAAGTTTAATTTTTCATTTAAATGTTATCTACAAATGTAGCAAATAAGACATAACATTTGCCCTGGATATGGTGATAAAAGATATTTGATCACCACTTTCTTAAAATAATTCTCTATAAAAGTGTAGACAATCAAAAAAAATAAAACTTTATTTGAACATTACAAAAAAAAACTGACAAGGGTTTAGAGAAAGTATTTGTTATTGTTATTAATATAAATCATCTCTGGATTTATATTATTTCCTCAAATCATTTCTTCAAATCATTTAGGAAAATCTAAATGTAACACTAAGGCTTAGGTCTTGATTTCAAATGAACTCAATTCCCCAGCATCCCCACCTCTCAAGAGGTTAAATGATAATTTTTGTTATTGTTGTTCTGATCACATTTTAATCCAGATAACAGGGAACTCACACTTGTAATTCAGACTTTCTGGTAAGGCTCAGGTTGTCACAATGTATAGCTTTCTTTCCTTTGATAAGGTCAGTTTGCCAAAAAGAACAAAGTGCATATGAGTAATACATTACTCAACCACTTGTATACATATATCTATTTTTCTTACCAGGTCTCACTATTCAGAAAGGTACAGACATGGCACCATGATAAAAAGGGTCATTTAAAAGACTTCGCAGAGGCTCTGTACTGTGAAGGATTGAATTTTCACTTGAATGCCTACATTTTCACATCTTTTTCTTTGCAGAAATATTCCTTTTGAATGGCAGACTGCAATTGGGTAGTTTTTTTTTTAAGTCACTGACCAGGAATATATAAAATATTAGAAGGCATTTGTCCCAGTGGAAGAACACAGTTCACTGAAAAGTACTAGGCGCTTATTAAGGAGGTTAAACAACTTTGCCTCTTCAGATTAGAGGGCTCCCTTTGACAAGAGCTTCAAGTTCAGTCAAGATGGAACACCAAGGTACGCCACATCTAAATGATAGACAGTAAAATAATTTGTGAAATCATTAGCCCCAAAGCCATCTACCTGGTAATTTTTTTACAATCATACCCAATATATATTTTGAGGACCACACAATGCTGATTCCAGTTTATTTTATCTTTTTATTTACTTCAACATTTGATAAGAATATTAGGAGAAATATGCTCATGACTAACTTTTAAGACCTCTAACTTTTCCCTAGTCATTTCAAACATCCCAAATTTACTTAAAAGGAGAGGAGGCAGAGAGACAGAAATCCACTTAATAAGTACACTAAAATATTTAATCTTGGTTATTGGGTTCTCTGTGGAGTGTATATTAATTCAGTTCATCTGAATGCAACAAATATTTCCTGATCTACTACTACCAGTAAAATGTGTGCTAGGATCATGGGGAGATATAAAAATGAATAAGGCATCTTCTCTACCCTTAAGGATTCTATAATCTAATGAAAAAAGTAAAGTGTACAACCATAATAAATTGTAGAGTACAGTGAATAAGAACAGAAAGACCAAAATTCCATCAGAACAAATCAAGGAGTTTTCTTCTGGCTGAATTAAAAAAGAATTCCCCAGGAGAAACTTTAACACAGCCTTGAAAAATGCATTCAATTGGGGTAGCAGTGGAAGAGGAACAGGGATAGTCTGATAGTGTTGATACATCTCAGATAGGAAAACAAGAAAAGGAAAAGCACTGGGGTGGGCAAATAGATGCAGGACATTTTGCATGACATGGGGCACCTAGAGTGGGTACAACATGAGCTATTTGAAGAGGAATGATAGAAATCAAGAGTAAACAACTCTGTTGACACTTGATGTTGTCAAGGAGTTTGGAGTTACGTTGTGATTCCAAATGCAATTAGGAGTTTTTGAGCAAGGGAGTGTCTATCAGAACTGTGATATGTATGGCTCAAAAAGTATTGTTTCTTTCTTCTGATGTATATATAATTCATCTGTTTTTGGCTATACTACTGAAGGTTTTTCCCGAAATTTAATTCTTCCCCTCCCCACCTTAGAACTAAATCAGAGAAATATAGAAGTCACAGACAATCTATGTCACACACAGCTATTCATGTCCATTTGGGAACCAAATTAAATTGTTAAGAAACTCCATAGAAACAATAATGATTTTTTGTGACTCTAATTCTAATGGAAATTGCATATTGTTATTTTATAAAAATACTCAGAATTACTTCTGAGTTATATGGAATCAGAAACAATTTTAAACTCCTTTGAAATCAGAACAAGGACACCTTGTTCATATTCTATAACAAAACTGGATGAAAGATATTTTTCAGGCTAAGAAATAAACTTGTAAGCCTACCTTAAGTGTGAACAATTTTATCTCTAAATGTTGACTTTGGAAAAGTTATAAAGAGTAAAGTACACTGATTTGTCCATATACAATATCATCGTATTATTCAAATGCAATGCTCATTAAGCTCTACCTACTGCCATCCAGTTCTCCCCCTAACACTTGTATAGCTAACTGAAAAGGTACCTACATTTTATAAATTCAAGCTCTGATTAGTAAAGAAAGATATAAATGATCCCTTTCTAAATTTTATATCACTCTTAGCTATGGAAAATAAAACAAATTCTATTTTGGAAAAAATGAGACCATTGAAATGGGAGAGACGAAATGGTAGCAATGGTGAATTTCAGCTCAATATGGTTTTCAGGCAAAACAGGTTACTGTGTATGAGATTAATAGAATTGGAAGGTGGGCTAGAGTTGTTCTGATGGCCTAACAGATCAGCTGTTTGTAGTGTACATGGCTGAATGACTGATCAAAAATGTTTCTGTCCATTTTGGTGTCACGTGTTTTTTTTATCTAATCAATTACTAAATATTTAGCCATTATGGTAGCTGAAGCAAACAATTTGACACCAAAATAATTGAATTAGTGGCTCCACATTCATACTCACTATTTGGAGTGGGCAGACACAATGGGAAAGTATGTCTTTCATAAGACAATTGGATAAAAAGAAATGCCGTTCTTTCATTTATATGTAATAGAAATATTTTTGAATTTAAGCTTTAAACTATAGCATTAGTCTTTTGCAATTTCAAAACTAAGAAATGATTTTTTAAAATCTGAGAATAATGACATTAATTTAGATAATGTCTTGGCTTGAGGTACTGACCTCAGCATACAAAATCATATTTCTCTTTCTACTAAAATTGCTACAACTAAAAATTGCAGTCTATCAAGGGAAAAGAATTGTGATCCCTGTGAGGGTAATATGTTAACAGACACTGCAACCAGCCAAAAGTCTGGATGACTCATGTTTTCCAGTTTCATGACATGTATTATACTGGCCACAATGTAACATTCTTAAATTTGGATACCCATGTTTAGTTCTAAACTTATTTTGCCTTCAAAGGAATATAGTTTAACTAGGGATTTCTATCTTTACTTGTCTCTCCAGATAACATCTGATGAAATGACAGTACCTAGTCCATAGTCATTCTTTTTATGAATTTCAAGATTTTTCTATTCCTCGGTAACCCAAAGCTCCTGGAATTTCTCTCTCGTACCCCAGAAGAGCTATTTAATCATCATCATATTCCAGTCTAGATACATTATCGACACATCTTATGCCTGCCATGAACAGTCTTCCGAGGAGTGGTAGATGTCTTGCTCCAAATTATTTTAGTAAGGTTCCCACTTCCTACACCTTCCTAGCTTATAGTATATTTCCCCTTCTGTCCCTTACACAATCACAACATCACTAATAGTGGGCTGCTTGCATAGAATAATTCAGAGACCTCCCTGATCTCTGAAAATATTTGATTAGGCACAGGTCTCCCTGGTAAAAGTTTATGTGACTTCCAAGTTCAAGAAAATGCCTCCCTGTCCTTCTAAAACATGTATAAATGTGATAAAGTCAATAATTATTAGCTATTATGAACAACATATAGTAGATGCTCCTCAAGTTACCATGGAGTTACACCCTGATAAGCCCATTGTAAGTTGAAAATATCATAAGTCAAAATGCATTTAATACACCTAAACTTAGCCTACCTTAAATTAAACATGCATGCTCAGGACACTTATATTAGCCTACAATAGGGAAAAATCTCTCGCTGCTGCTACCCAGCATCATGAGAGAGTATCCTAGCACACCTTGCTAGCCCAGGAAAAGACCAAAATTTAAAATTCGAAGTAGGATTTCTACTGAATGTGAATCGCTTTTACGCCATTGTAAAGTTGAAAAATCATAAGTTGAAAAACTGTAACTTGGGGAACATCTGTACTGTGTTTGACAGTGTGTGAAGTACAAATCAGAAACCTACAGGTGTTGTATAGGAGGAAGAGGGGAAGGGTTTGCAATCAGATGACCTGAGTTTGAGATCCAGTTAACACTTAGTATAGTAGCTCTAACATGGGGTAAAACACTTAACCTTTCTAAACCCTACTTTCCTCTTTTATAAACTAAAGACAACAATAATATCTATAACACAGGATGCTTGAGAGATTTAAAGATGACAATGTATGCAAAAGTTCTTTATAAATAGTAAACTATTCAATAGACATGAAGAATGTAGCAGAGATCCTCTGGGAGGGATGGCCTGAATTTAGGGATGAGTTGGGTGGAGACAAGGATTTGCCTTGGGGAAGCCCCAGTCCCTAAATAATAAGGGAGACAAGAAAAACACCAGTTCCCTCTAGAGGTAACAGAAAGTTCCCAAGGCTTCCTGGTTTAGTTACAAGGAGTATGAAGAAACTTGAGAAAGATGTCAGCTCCTAGTAAAAGAAGTTTCAAGTCCCTGGCTTGGGAACTGGCAAAGGCACCGCTCTCCACTCTCAATGCTGGCATCAAAAATCAGAAATGGCAACACCATTCATCCAGCTTCATTTTAATGGCTTCACTCTATAGCCCCACAGAAAGATAAAATGGGAGAGTAATGAAGCAAAAGCAACACTGAAAGAAAGAGAAGTGACTAGAGGAAGCATCTGTGAGAGAAGGAACTTAGGGGAGAGTTTCTGAAATTACTCCAGTGAGGCCTCAGGATCATAAATCTATTTCATTTTTGGTTACTCCTATTCCTTGAATTGACCCCAAAGCCTAGAAAGCACCTGATACTTAAACACACAAGGACTCTAAGCTGAGGTCGAATTTCCTTTTTGGATGTTTAATATGATTAGGAGGAAAGAGCATCCTAGTGTATTGTCTCCACTTTCTAGAATCCTGACTGGACTTAATTTTGGAAGAATAGTTAATAAAATCATTTGTGTTCTAGTATTACTAATAGACATATTTCCCCTTCACATATCTTAAGAAAAATCACTAAGTTCTTGTCTTTCTGTAACTCAGCAGTTGTTACATTTTCAGGAATCCAAAGACAATCCATATCCAATACTTTGGTTTGGAAAAGCCCAGCCTCTTATACATGATAGGCTTGCCCATAGGGAGAAGACCCTCAAAGATTAAGAGAGTCCAAACTGAGCCAACTGGAAAAATGTGAGAGATTAGGAGAGTTTTCTGGAAGATAGGTCAAGCAAGGGGCTAGGTAGGGTTTTGTTGATTCTGCAGGTGACAAGAATAGAGCTTTGGTTCCATGCAGCATTACAAGGAGGTGTCTAGACCTCAGATGGAAGCAGTTATGGCGGTACCTGAAGGAGGTAAACACGAGACCCTGAGTCTCCAATTTGTAGAAATGGAGCTACCCGTCTTTAAGGAAGCCTGCTCTCTCACGCAATGAGCCTTTCAGGGGGCCAGTGTGGACTGAAGAACAGAGGATGCTTCGTCAAGCAGACTGCACTGGGTAGGACCCTAGAATTCTTACATGACCCAAGCAGTAGGAGCTTCCCAAATTATTACTAACTCTGACTTTTCCTCCATCCAATTAGGAAGGGGTTTAAAGCAGTTTTACCTGCTTTAGAAAAAGTAAAATTTAAAAAGTGACAATTTTTTTTTTTAATTGGGGAATTGGGGCAGGGGAACAGACAAGTTGCTGTCTTTTTATTCTTCAGTCTAGCTGCGGAGGACGTTGCTTCACTGGTCCATGTTGGTATCGTCATTACGCTCTTCCCGGATGAGGCAGATTGGTCGCCAGCCTCTGGATGGTCGCTCACCGCGGCTACTGTCAGCTCGCGCTGGCTGCTGGCCACTCCCTGTAGCTCATGGCAGCCCACTGCAGCAGGGGCTGCAGCCTACATTGTCGCCGAGGCTCGCACAGTCCAGCTCCAGGGGGAGCTGTTGTTATCTGTAGAGGGCAGTGTCACTGGCCCTCATATGTGGTATCCAAACCGGGGCTGCTGGTGTCCCAAAACCAGCTCTTAACCAATGCGCCACTCGGCCGGCCAAAAAAAAGTGACAATTCTTAAACACCATGAGTTACAGGAGAGAATTCATACCTGCTATATCATGAAGGGTTTCAATATTTTTAAGTACTTATATATTAATAGTGACTGTGTAGTAGATACTGATTTATATTTTTAAATATCTTAATAAGATAGGTATTACCATAACAATGTTACAGATGAGGAGAATAAAATTCAAGAGATATCATTTATCTCGTTCCAGTTTTCATAACTCATAAATCATGAAATCATGTTTTAAGCTCAGGTTT
The DNA here is from genome assembly GCA_033961575.1 of Aselliscus stoliczkanus. Classification (NCBI taxonomy): domain Eukaryota; kingdom Metazoa; phylum Chordata; class Mammalia; order Chiroptera; family Hipposideridae; genus Aselliscus; species Aselliscus stoliczkanus. The sequence continues at coordinate 55,043,931 of CM066728.1, forward strand.
CAAGCTAAAAGTCAAGTTCCTACCGTTATCTATGCTGCTTCCCTAAAGTATAGTTTTCAGAGAGTGATATGGCTGATGTTAGGAATGGGCCCAAGGAGAAGCTATTCATTCATTCATTCATTCATTCATTCAACTAATACTTATTGAGGTCTCCTATGAGCCAGGCATTGTTTTGGGTGCTGAGGAAACTGCAGCAAACAAAATTGGCTCTTGTGGATATCACATTTTAGTGATGGGGGATTTGGGAGGAGAAATTAAGAAAAGACAAATATATAATATGTCATATGGCAACATATAAGAGGAAGAAAAATAAAGTAGTGGAAGGAGTACAGAAGGTGATGGGGTACTGTTTTACAAATGGTGATTGGGGAAGATACCTTTCATGAAGTAACATTTAAACTAATTGTGAAGTTGATGGAAGTGGACCATGATAATACAGAGGGAGCAGCTTTCTGGGCAGAGGAAACAGCAAGTACAGAGGCCTTGAAAACAGAGGGTGCTTGGTGTATTAAGGAACACGAAGGATCCAAGGTGGCTGCAAATGGAGCAGAACAACAGAGAGGGGGTGATAAGAAGGTGAGGGCAGTGTGGCAGGCCACGTCAGGTGGGGTCTTGTAGGCTGTATTGAGATCTCAGATGAATGCAGAAACCATCTCCTCTGACTTGACTGGTAGGCTTCAGAGTTTGGTTCAAGTAGTTTCTCATGCTCTCAACCAGTTTTGGGTTCTGATAAACTTGCTGCAAACGGCTTGATGTGTTTTTATACTAACTTTATAGGCATAATTTGTGAGCCATATTTTCTATTAAGGAGTCAAGTAGAATCACTTACAGTGATTATTTTGTTGCCTTATTAGAACAGCTTAATTATCCTTCCAATTCAGTGTTTGCTGTCTGAGAGGGATGTATCTTGCAAAAAGGACAATTTTCATTCATGATCACTAAGCACAAATGATCAGGGATAAATATCAGACATAGTGAAATATGACTTTAAACAAAATAAAGCCAGAAACACATGTCTTGGAATTTTCATTTGGAACTTGGAAATCTTGTGATTTCCAGAACTAAATCTTACTTTGTTACTTATTTTGTGCCAAGTGATTATCCTTAAGTTTGCCTGTGCCTCAATCTACTATGCTGTATGAGGGCAGAGTAAATTTTCCAGTGGGGTGAAAAAGATTTAAATAATATTCCATTCTAGTAGTTTGGTCACATAATGTTAATTAGGAAGAGGGTAAATCGAAAAGTTAATTTCAATTTTACATGACCTGCTGTGTATGTCAGCTTCCAGTTCATCCAACTTGCGTCCTTCACTTCTCCCACAGATCAGTCCGTGTGGGGATACCATCTGAATAGAAATTAAATGATCTATTCTCCCACCAGTGCCTAAGGAATTTCAGGGGTAACTTTCATTAACCTTGATGGATCTTACACACAAAAGGCCCTTGAATGTCAATGGGAGACTAGACTCCAAAGAGTTTCTTCTACTTTCTTTAATATTGTTCATTTAATCAAAGAATGACAATCAAACACATATCATCAGAGATTTATACAGAAGGAGTTTGCAATTTTGAATGGGACCAACAAGTGATTTACAAAAAAATGTCACAGATGATTATTACAGACCCCTTCGAAAATATTTATTGCTAAGAAACCAAACCACAATGAAACACAAAGCAGGAACTGCTTCTCCCATGCCTTCGTCCAATCACAAGTGTTAAAGATAAATTTCCTTAGAGAAATAAATCATCTGTGCCAATATTTGTTACATGCCGCTGATCTGAGTGTAGCCCTAAAACTTATTTTTCCAGCATATCATCACTACATGTCCGAAAGCTACCACTATGCTCCGTACTTTGCATCGTTATGGAGCTCCCTCTGCATGGGAAGTGCTTCAGTGAGCCTCTTAGTCTCAAAACTATGCCATTTCCATGTCAATAAGGTAAATATTAAATACATGAAGAGGAAGGACAGAACCTCTTGCTTTCCCACTGTATTACCCCTCACTCATGTACTCGCTCATCAAGCACAAGAGCTCGTTGACCCTATTGATAGGACAGGCCACAGAGGATTGCAGAATTTTGCAAATTAGTTTGTGTCCCCTGTGAGCTATACAGTAATTTATACTTAATAGGAATTATAAAGAGGTCTTCCACCAAAATGTGTCAGAGAGGCAATGGGTTAATAAGAAATGTGAACTTAAATTCCACAGAGATGAGGCTGAAAGCCCCACTCCAAAAGAATGGATGCATGAGGGAATGCAGGAAATGTGGTGAGGGAATTCTGGAATGGAGTGAGCAAAGAAAGAGAAGCCTGTGAAATGGTCAAAGGTGGTGTGAAGCAATTGCCAAAGCAGGTGACTTTCGTAGGAAGCAGGCAGTTTGATTTAAAAAAAAAAAAAAAATCAGTCAATTTAATTGCTGATGGGTTTGGCTTCTCTGGTGGCAGGAAGAATAATGAAACAAATTGTTAGATGTCAGAGTAGACAAAAACATTCAGTTAACTGATGCCAGTTCTTCATTTTCCAACAGGCTGTTGTGGTTTATAAGTGCAGCATCAGTATATGAATGTGTGGCTGTGTGTGTACACATGTGCTTGTGTGAGTGAGGTGGGAGAGGAGGAAGAAAGGCAAAAAGAGGTACTTATCATAGGGCAAAGCTGTGATAATGACACATGGGAACCTCAATTTCCCTAATGTTTACAGTCCTAACCTGACACTGGCGATCATTACTTAGAAAACAAAAGTGACAAGTTTTTGTTTCTTTGTTTGTCTTGTTCCTTTGTTGCTTTCAGTTTTATATCCCACATATCAGTGAAATCATATGGTTCTTGACTTTTTCTGCATGACTATTTTGCTTAGCATAGTAATCTCAAGATTCACCTAGACACAGACAATAGTTTAGTTATCAGAAGGTAAGGGGGGAAGGGGATGATAGATGAGGGTAAATGGTGTCAAATATGTGGTGATGGAAGAACTGACTCTGGGTGGTGAACCCACAATGCGATATATATAGATGATGTACTACAGAATTGACACTTGAAGCCTATGTAATTTTACTAACCATTGTCACCCCAATAAATTTTAATTAAAAAGGTAAGAAAACAAAAGTTAGATATTTCAATACATTAAGGTGTCTTAGTTCATAATGTCTTAGTTTTGAATAATGGCATTTCTGTGTTTGTTATGTTATTGGTAGTTGGTAAGATTATCTTTCACACTGCCCACCCCCAGAAATATATATGCATTATTGGGCATATGTCATCATATTGTATATTAGCAGTGGAAAATAATTTCAGAACAAGAATTCTCAAAAAACATGGGGAAAATTCTCCTAAAACTGCTCGCTCGCATGCTCTCCCTGTGTCTGTCTCTTTCTCTCTTTCTCTCTCTCTCTCTCTCTCTCTCTCTCTCTCTCTCTCTCTCACACACACACACACACACACACACACACACACATTTATTTAAAGCTGACTCTGGTTAATCCAGTGAAAAGCCAAGATGGTGGCACAAAGACTTGGCTGCTTAATCACTTGTTTTTCCGGAAACTTTAAAAAAACAATGAGAAATCTTAGCAATTGCTTCAAATTACAGCTATTTTAAAATAAACTGATATAAATAATGATTTTATACCATCAAAGGTATAGCCATTAATAACTAATAAAAGTTTGTTAAATCAATGCTGATTTATACAAAACAACATGTAAATCAAAGTCACTGGTAGTCCTTAACTGATTAGATGTTATGCATTCTTTACAAAGTACTGAATAATCTGAAAGAATTCAACCTCAAGTCAGTTAATTAATTTTGTTGAATTCTGGTTTGTTACTTGCTGCGTTAATAAGAGTTTGCGGCAATCAGTGCTAGTTTCACCTTCGGGCCTGAAAGGATGCCAGATGTGCACTTTGGTGGCCTTGAACAAATGACAGTCTGCTGTAGATTCTCTTTCTCTGCCACTCATCTTCTCCCATTAGTCAATTCCATTTTTCACTGAGAAGAAAGACTAACAGAGCTTGCTAGAGGAGTTGCATGGCATGGTGGTTGAAAGTATGGACACGTGAGCCAAACTGGGATTGTAATTACAGTCCTCGCTGGGAAGCCTTAGGTAAGTTACCTAATCATTCAGTGCCTCGGTTCATTCACCTGTAAACTGGGGGTGATAATAAAGGTACATGACTGATACGGTTGTTGTGAAAATTAAATGAGTTACTGTTTATAAGGTAAACAGAGGGGTGCCTAAAACACAGAAAACTCCATGTTATTATTTCTAATAAACAAATGTTCTTGGCAAGCATGATGTAACCGGAGGAGAGTTATGATTACTTTGACCATAAAGGAATAGCAGCAGTTATAGAGAATAAAGTCCATGTTCCGTTGTTCTGGCATCCTTCCACTGCAGTCCGAACTCACCTTAGCTCAAATGCCTTGAGACTCAGTTATGTACAGGAAGAGTGTTTTTCCCAGCCTTTCCCCAACTCAGAAAAGAAAAACAGATTCTGTTGTTGTTATTAGAAATATTTTTTCAATTAACACTCAAGTTGCAATTTCAGAAAGTCTGTGTAGACAGACTTCTTATATGGTCTCCATTTAAAAAGCACATGCCCAAATTTATGTACCTTCTAATATTAAATATGCCCCATGTGTGTCTGCCCTGTCTCCACAAGAAATTGGGCAGTTATCTATTTCTTTAAAATGAAGCAACAAATGTGAAGCACAATATATGCTCTGATTTTTCATAGAAGAATAACTGTCTTCCTTTGACAGTTTCTTTCCCATCGAATTAGCTTTACTTCTTAATACTCAGGACAGTAGCTAAAGATGGGGAGCACTGATATTCCCATAATAATGACTTCCTTTCCATAGTATTCTAAGTACAATAGTATTTTTTAGTCTAAGTTTAACATAGTAAAATTACCCTGTAATTTCTTGTTTTGGATAAGAGTAAATCTGAGGTATAAATTATTTAATATCTCACAAACCAACTATGATATAAATAGGGCTGTAAGGAAAAATCGATCCATGGAAACATCAACATATTTGTTCAAACTGCCAAAAAATATTCCCAATGAAAACCAGTTTATAGGATATTACAACTAATTTTTTCACAATTCAAGGAACTACAGTATGAATATTGCTCCAAATATTCCATCATTTCAAAGAGAAGATCTTTGTAAAATTCATGCTTGAATCCATGATAGAATAAGACATTACTCATAAAACAGAAGTATTTTCCTAGAAATCTCCAGCAAGAGAAAAATGTGTATTTATAGAGAGAATTTTTTACTTAGGTTTTAAATTTTAATATTTCAGAACTTCCTATTTATGAAAAGTGAGTTTTTGCTTTTTGATATTCTTAAAGGAAATCTGTTTTAATTATCTGACTCTTATTGACTTCCAATGATGTGGTTTAAATCTTGGGGTGGGGGGGATCAAGGAGAAGAAGCAACCACATAGAATACTTACCATCTGGCTTGCTTTCTCAGCTTCTCTGAATATCAGTGATCAGGAACCCCTCCCCACTCTGCTAAAGAAAAGGAGGTAGTTCCACCCTTGATGAGGATCAAAGAATGCTTCCTTGTGTCTTTCAGCACAGGAGAAGGGAAGTTTGTGGTATATTAAGAGTATGTCGCTACCATTTTTTGAATCATTTCTGTGTGCCATGATGTTGCCAAATGTTTGATACACATCATCTCCTTGAATCCTTACCACCATCATTTCCATTGCACACAAGAGGAAACTGAACTTCTGTGCAGTTAAGTAACTTGCTCAAGGTCACGCAGGTGGTAGAACCGGGACAGAAACCAGGTCTGCATAACTCCAAGGATATCTGAATCGCCAACGTGCTTCTCTTTAACATAGGTCATCTAAAGCACACCCATTTAGGGAAGGGCGAGAGGATCAAACTGAACCTTCAAATTCCACATCTCCTCTACATGCCACAACTAAATATTTTATTGATAAATATTGAAAATGATATCGCATTGTGCTTTTTACAACACTGGTAATTTCTGGGTTATAAAAGACAATAAATGATAATAATAACACCTTTAGCACCACCTCCAAGAATAATTTCTACTGCCATGTACTAGGCATTTACTTTTAAATACTTTGTAAGCAATTTACATATATTATTTCATTAAAAAAAAAAGTAGCCACAAATTTCACAATCTAAATCTTAAACTGAATTGAAACATGTATATACTTTTTCAAAAGTTGAAAATACAGACACAATTTTCTGTGTTCCGGACACTACCTGTCAGGAGGACAGGTTCTGTATTGTCCGAAGTCCTTTTTGATTAAATCTACACCTTGATCTGAAGAACATGCACAAGGTACTGAAGTCGGTTAACAAGGGCTGAGCAAAGCAAGACTTAGGCCAAAGGCCCTACTTCAAACTAATTAAAATGAATGTACTCTTTTTATGTTTTTCACCTGCTTCTGCCTGGTGGCAGAAGATAGATACAGCATGATTTACATGCTCCTCTCAACACTTACCTAAGTTAGCAGGCCAGCATCCTATCACCCTGGGCTAATAGGGAGAGGAGTTCCGCCATCCCCACTGTTATAGCATTAAGGAGAAAGAATCTCATTCTATATTGGTTGGGTTTTTTTTTTGGGGGGGGGCAGTAATTTATCAGATGATCTATTTACAGTGCAGCCTGAATGACAAGTAAACAAATACATTATTTTTGCCCACTGTAGCTGGATTTTAAACATGAGAAAGAGACAAAGTAAGTGTCTTTCTAGGATATCTGAGTAGCTTTGACAACAGCTTTGAAAAATAAAGGAACTCCATTATGAGGCATTTAGCAAGAACTGATTTACATACTAGAGTAGATTTTTCATGAATTCTGCCAACGTAGAGAGGAAAGGGGAGGGGAGAAAAGGTTCCAATTGCACACTACCACTGTGCATGTTGATGAATCCCCTAGCACATGTTAATTAATGCCCTATTGTGTTTGGCAGACTACCAGGGACTGTGATTGTACACGAGCTGATCCTTTAAATGGAGAGTGGCTTACTCTATATTGAAAAGAAAAAAGATTTGTATTTGTATAAGCCACAACTATTCCTTAGGAATAAGTGTTTTGCTTTTAGTGCAATTAAGAGAGAAGAACTGCCATCTATCAAAATATTTTATCATTAAATGTAAAATAAAATCCTCAACCCCAGGAAACTAAGTAAAAAAAAAAATCACAGAAATGTCATTGTTTTTAAGGAAAAATAACATTGCTGCCATTGCCCTATCCAAATCGGTGTCTAAATTTCACTCACAAATCGTGATTATGAATACTGCTATCTACTATCTTGTGCTCTGGATGAAGCAGAGGGTTGCATTCAAGAAATTAAAAGGAAATCTTCATAATAAACACATGGTGATCTTGAAAAAATTAAATAAATAATGCCGTCCTGGTAACAAAGGTGAATTAAACGGGGAAAAAGAACCGGAAGATGCAAGTTCCCCTAGGCATGAAGCTTACAGAAATCTTATGTCCTGCTAGAATTTTATTTTTAATCATGGAAAAAAAAGATTGACTAATCATTCAGCTCTTATTTCTTATTTGTTTTAATTTGCTTTTTTACTTATTGCATTGTAAAGACCTGATAAATATTGGATGTCTTAAAGCACAAGTGACCTAGAAAAATAAATTGCCTTACATTATTGCTCCTTATGAATAAAATTGACATATCTAAGCTGTGCCATAGAATACAAAATGATATTGTAGCCAAATTGATTAATTAAGTATCTTTCACTATTCTAAATAATAATAAAATTCAGCTGCCGCTTACTTATTAAAGAACCCACCTTTTTCCTAATCTAAATTGGTTTAGTTGAAATAGGCTGAAGTCCTTTTTATTTGTTTTTTTTCCTTAAAGACTTCAATCATTTGGGGGGTTTTTTTGTATGTAGAACTCCCTTCAGATTTCCCCCAGTACATTTAAGATTTATTTAAACCTCTAATCCTCAAAGTGGGGTACAGGAGCCACCTAAACCAGAATCACATTGGGGTGCTTATTTAAAATATGGGTTTGGGAAATGCATGCTTCCAGATGTTCTGTTTCAATAGCCTAGGCTAGAAGTCAGAAATCTGCATTTTTATTAAGTACCCAAGCAATTCCGATCATTTAAAGTAGTCTATATGCTCTTCTTTTAGAGTTCAGTTGTATTTATTTATTTATTTATTTATTTATTTTTAATTCAGTAGCTCCTCTTTTTGCTACAATGCTTGATTGCACTAGACATGAGTGTCCCTTGGAGAGAATGGTGTCATGAACTTTGCTTTAGAGGGTCAGGTCTGTTCTCCTTCCAACCTGAGGAGGTTGGGACCCAATACCACAATGACTTTTAACTCAAAGTACCAGGATTATTGGCCTTCTCTGCCACTGGGCTATGGGGGCAGAAAAGTTCAAAAATAGAGCAGAGGTTGTCACAGAGTAAACACAGAGAGATTTGATGGGCCCTCCAACTTTGGGGAAACCTCTTTCTGGGACACTGTTAGACTTACCAATTCTTACCTTGTTTTGGAGCGGGGGGTTTTGTTTTAGTTTTAGTTTTGTTTTTATCAACCTGAATATGCAAATGAACTCAATGTACAAAACTCCAGCCTTACAAAACAGATCTATCATTGATTCTTTTTGTAATATAGGATTCTAGGGCCTATGAATGAATAACAGCAGCTATTTGTTGAGTATTTACTATGTGCCAACCAAAGGCTAAGTGTTTCATATACATTACAGCATATATGTTTTCAGCAATAACCCTTTGAGATAGGCATTGCAATCCTCCATTTTATGGATGAGGAACTGAGGATTTGAGAGCATAACTGGTTTATCTGAGGTCCCTGGTTAGCAGGTTGGTCTGACTCCAGGGCCTGTGCTCTTAACCAGGAGGCAACCCATCCTCTAATCTTAAGTGGGTTTGCTCTTTTCTTTCTAATCAGCTAGACTTCGTGCCTCACGTTTTTGAAATAAAGTCTAGGTTTTATATGAGCATCTGCTCCCTTTGGGGGTCCTTCTAGCTACTGTTACTATATTACAAGTTCTTTTGAGATGAGAACAAACGGATTGAGCCCCACCTCCGGGTTCCTTGCCAGCACTGTCAGAGCCACAGCACAATGGTGGCGTGCTCAGCCTAAGCGAGGGAGGTCCTGCCGTTCTATGTTAGGACTCAGCGCTCTGACAGAGAGCTTACTGTTACATTATCGCACAACATGATTACAATAGATGAAGTCACTTTCAAGGGAAGCCAGAGCCTATACCCTGCCAGTACTTTGTTTAATGAGCCCAAGACAAAAATAACAGCCTGTAATGGGCAGGGACACTGAGAGAATGGCACAAAACAGCCTTTCCAGAGTGCAACTCTGAAATACAAAGTAAGGGAAAGGCAAACTGTGAGTTGATTTTTAAAATCTCTTTTTGCCCCAAATAATCATTGCTTTATCCCATAGAGGATTTTCTTTCTTGAGTGTATCCCATAGTTCTACACAATAGGATGATCATCCTCCCATCGGGCTTCCCCACCTCTGCATTACTGCTCACGCCGCTGCTCTCATTTGGAAGCCTCTTTTTTTTTTTAAATTTTATTTATTATTTTATTTTATTTTATTTTATTTTATTTTATTTTATTTTATTTATTTTTAATTGGGGAATTGAGGAAAGGGAACAATGTTGGGGAATTGGAGAGGGGAATCAGCCAAGTTGAGGGCGCCAGTCACTATCTGGCTACCCAGCGGCAGCTTGTGGCCTCTAAGCTCAAGGTGCTGTGTTAAATCTTAGTTCCAGGTGGGCATAGCCATCATCCCAGGCGGGAGTTGAACCAGCAGACTTGTTGTTAAGAGCGCATGCTCTATCCACTGAGCCTCCGGGTGGCAGCTCAGTTCAAGGTGCCGAGTTCAGTCTTAGTTGCAGGTGGGCATAGCCACCATCCCAAGCAGGAGTCAAATTAGCAGCCTTGTTGTTAAGAGCGCATGCTCTATCCACTGAGCCATCTGGGCAATAGCTCAGCTCAAGGTGCTGAGCCCAGTCTTAGTTGTGGGAAGGCATAGCTCACCATCAACAGGCAGTCTTGTTGTCAGGAGCCCATGCTCTCACCAGCTAAGCCATCCTGCCACCTGTTGGCAGCTCAGCAGCTGCTCAGCTTGGGCGCAGTGTCACTGGCCCATGTGGGAATCTAATCAGCAGCCCTGTTGCTCAGAGCTCACACTGCTCAGTTAACTTTTAACCAACTGAGCCACTCGGCCGGTCCTGAAGACCTCTTTTATACAAATATCTCTGTTGCCATACTCTGCCTGGCCAGTGGCATTTCTTTAAAGATAAGGGACAATGTGGCTGTGAAGTTGTGTTCTTGCTCTTTTAAAAAGAAATCTATGCAAGGAAATTTAGGCCTGAAAATAGGTTCTGGCACCTGAATCTCCTTTTTAAGTGCCCCAACAAATTTTGATGCTTTATTTGCTTCTGCACATTCTTGTCCTGGCTTTGGTCAAAATTCAGATTTCAAAATTCATTCCATTCAGTCCTTACAACTGTCTAACCTCATAAGTGAGTATTGGATTCTGGTTATGTCACTGGAAGCCACAATTCTTTCCTGGACTGGCTTCGACGGCTGCCTGCCGTCGGTTTAGTATCATCCTTCAGATCTCTAGATCCACTTTCATTTTCCCTCAACGTATGACTAATGTTTGATTCAAGAACTGTGAATGAATGGTCAACCTCAACCAAAATCTTGTCTGATTATTCAGACAAGAGGTGATTTATTCCTCTCCTGTACTTAATTTAGGCCTTTTTATGACACTATATTGCCTGCTATATAATGACTACTTGTATACATCTAGTTTTCTCTGCCCTTGGTATTGGTGACCAGGTTTCATTCCCTTTTATATTTCCCATGGTGTTTTTAATTAATAATAATAGTAATAATATTAGCTAGCATTTAGTGAACCTCTACTATGTTCCAGGCACTGTGCTACAAAGTTTTCGCTCATTATTTCTTTTAGTTCTTGCAGGAATACTGTGAAGTATGCGTTATTGTTATTAACATTTAATAAATGAAGACACTAAAGCTTAGACAGTTTCAGAAGTTTGCCTAAGTTTACGCAGCTAGGATGTGTATTGCCAGGATTCTATTAGGTCAGCCTCGCTTCAGAACAAGAACTCTTATCATCACACTGGAGTTTTTAGTGAATTAGTTGGCTGAATAGACCCATTTACAAAATTAAAGTAGAGTAAATTGTTAAGATATAAAATTCTATTCAATGTTTCAAATACACACCTACAGGCCTATATTTTTAAATATTAGAAGCGGTCTCTTCTCTCTGACTCTACAATATTTAAGAAATTTATGTCATTTAGAATTGATAAGTAAAAAAATTTTGTATTAAAAATGTAAATAAAATGAGATTCAGTCAACCAAGTTGGACAGCTAATGGAAAGTATGTTTGAAGGAATTTATGGTGCTTTCTATATAGTAAACATCCATACTTGTTGAATTAAATAAAGATCAAATTAATGAACCATTCAATCAATGATCAAACATTGAAAATCAGTCTGTATACTATCTACTTTACAATAATTAATGAAAATGTATGGCAACTCCTATAAAATATTTGGAATTAGACATGCTATCAGTAGCATATATTACTGCAAGAATGGAAATATATGTGCAAGATGATCTCAATAGAAACTCCACAATGGAATCACACCTGATATAAAATCCTAGAGTTTGCAGCTCAAGCATGTCATTGGTTTATCAGAGAGATGGCTAATCCTAATTAACCATAACATTGTAGGTTAAATGAAATATAACATTTATGTATAGTAATTTGGCCCATAAGAGGAACGCAATGAATGTCAGTTCTCATCTCCCATCCCACACCTTCCTATCCTATTCCTTTAGTGGAATGGCTTCAACTAATTATATCTTTCTGAGACCACACTTCCTCTAGGTGTTAGATAACTATCATAATGGTGGAAGTCATACGTGGCTTTCCCAGAAGTCTTCAGTTTCATCAACAAGGGACAAGGGAGAGTCAGAGTAGTTGTGGTAATTTATCTTCTCTCTTAAGAGAGGTCTAAAAGGAACCCTCAAATGAAGGCAGTGCGTGTTCCTCCTCTAGACCTTCTATTACAAATCTCCTCAGGGGTAAAGAAGGGGACTGTGAGTTACAGGAAAACTCTGCTTTCTCAGTAGTCTCAATTCCATACACAAGTGTCAAGCCTTCGGACTTCGACTATCTACAGCTTCCCCAGACCTCATGGCCTCTGCCAACAGGAGTCTAGAGGTAGGCCTTGCTCCCTAAACCTCCTAATTAGTCATACCATTACACTTACTGCTTTGCTATCACACTCTTGTCGAATCTACCGGGACTAATCACGTTATTCCCATTATCCCTGTCTACGTCAGTCATCAAAAGAAGCCCAGGATCCCAGGCACCCCTCATATCTGTCACTCTAATTTTCTTAGGGCTCTGCACAGCCTCTGGTCTGTTCCCATCGTCCACCATTCCGCAAGGCATGAAATCCTTCCACTCTGCCCTCTGGAATCATGGTCTATAGTCAAGAAAATCCCCTAAATCCTTAACTTCTTTGAACACCCCCTTCACTTTTTTTGACTCTAATGGAAACCTGGCTTTTTCCTGAGAAGGCTGCTTTCTTCACAATGTTTCTCAGGTAGGCGGTGGGTTTCTTGTTGCGGTTTGTTTGTTTGTTTGTTTGTTTGTTTGTTTTTCTTCCACAGATCTGGAATTGGAGGTTGGCGACACATCCTTCAAACCATCCTTTCTTTCTTATCAGTGGCAACCATATTGCTAAATCCAATGGTCACTTTTGGTTCTCACCTGACTTGACTTATTGTTAGAATCTGATAGAGTTCAATCCTCCTTCTTTTCTTCATTTGGCTCCCAGCACACCACAACTCCTGATTTTCCTTCTATGTCACTATCTATTCCATCTTCATCTCCTGCTGGTTCCTCCTCAAATCTCTAACAAAATGCATATCAGAGTTTCCCATAGCTCAGTCCTTAGGTCTCTCCGTTTCTCGGTTTCATTTACTCAGTGATTTTTGTTCAGTCTCATGGATGTAATTACCACCTATATGTTGATAGATTTTAAATTTATATCTCTGGACGTCTCTTCCGATCTCTAGATTCGCATAGTTAACTGCCTACTCAACACCTCCCCCGTTGGAGGTTTAGTAAAGATCTTGTATCCTTGGTCCCCCACAATCTATTTTTAATAAATCAGGCAGTAAAAGAGTCACCAAAATAACAGAGCATGTCATTCTTCTTTTCAAATCCTACAATGGCTTCCTTTTCCACTAAGAGTAAAAGCCAAAGTCCTCACAAAGGCCTACAAGGCCTCATTGAATCTGGACCATGTTACCTCTCTAACTCCACCTATGAGCACTCTTTTCCACCTTTACTCTGATCCACCCACACTGTTTATGTGCTCCTACCTTAGGGCTGATTGTTTGACCTTCAGAGTTTTCCAGCAGAGGTCTGAACGTCCAGTTCCCTCACCGCCTTCCAGTTTTTGCTCAAGTGTCACCTTCAAAAAGAGACTAAGTCTGGGCAAACCGAGTGGTGTGGTGATTAAGTGCTGGCTTGGGGGAAAAAAGAGACTAATCCTAAACTGACATCTCCAGTTCATTTTGCAACGCTCTCCAGTTCATGTTGCAACCCTCTCCCAGCCCCACATTCCTAGGCGCCTTTACCTGGCTCCATTTTTTTCTTTTCCATTATACTTATCCCTTTTAACATATGGTGACTTTAGCTTTTTCTTTTCTTTTTTTTTTTTTTTTTAACATCTATTGTTGGTTTTCTGTCTTCCCTACTGGATTATGAGTTCCATAGATTTAATTCTTTTTTGTTCCCTGATTTGTCCCAGAAACATGAATACGTGCCTACCACATAGTATGTCATAAATATGTATTTGTTAAATAAATGCTAGATATGTATAGTGTTTTACAGTTTATGGCATGCTGTCATGTGTTACAAAAATTGTACCCTTAAAACAACCTTTTGCTATTGGTTGAGCAGCTGTCATTATTCCTGTTTTTCAGATTAGGATGCTGAGACCAGAGAAAATTTTTTCTGACTCTTAAGTTCATTGTTTTTGCTACTTCATCCTGTTTTATCAGGGCTTTGTTCCTTAAGGTTTTGCTTAAATCATAGCATAGAACAATAACTTAAACGTCTACCGGGAAGTGACTGCTGTGTGCTGGCGATAATGCACGATAAGACATGAAGTATAGCCCAGGGATAGGCAGACAGTGTTTTAAAGGGATGAAAAGGATATGCCTGAGTCTTGACTACTAAAAGGCAAAGTGCTTTTCCGTTACCAGCAGAGCCACACAAACCCTCATGTCAGTAGTTTCTCTTCAACTTACAAGCCACCTGGCATCCTGCAATTGGTTTGACATGCTCAGATCAGGGTTTTTATCTCAGCATTACTCTGAGATGACACCTTGGAAGGTGACTAATACAATTTTATTAAATTTAGATTTTGGTAATTTGCCTGCACTTACTCACTTGACTCAGGAAGCAAGGGTACTTTGGTACTTCTGATGGTGAAATTTAAATAATAAGGCCCATGCTGATTGCTCTTGAACACATTAAACATATTTTAGGTATAGTTTTATGATTGGTGACCGGAAGCAATCCTCTGGTTAATTGGCCATCCTAGCTAAATAGAAATTTTTTCACTGGAAGTTTCTCGTTTCTCTGAACCATGGTCTAAACCTTATATTTGGCTTCCTTGTGCAAAGCATTACTGCTATTTAAGAGGTTTTTGCATCTACTATGAAGACATATAGGCCCTGATAACCTTTATGGTTTTAAAATCTGTTACCCTTATTCCTGGCTGACTAATAAATTCTCAGCTTCCACTTAGCCATTGACCTAACTTTTCTTTGTTTTTATTTCTGACCAGAGAGCACGGTGAATTGATCCTAATAACTAGTGAGGTTGTTTTGAAAGTCTTTACGCTGATTTGCTATAATTATTGATTCTAGGTGCATGTGCAAAGGAACATGTTATCTGAGTGACTGCTTCCTATATGTCACAGGTGTTTTAGGCACTTCACACACATTAGTTGGTGCAGTTAGCCTTGCCATCACCCTAAGAGAAAACTATGCTCAAGGCCATTTTACATACAAAGATATTGAGATTCAGGGAGGTTAAGTAACTTTTCTAAGGCCACACAGCTAGGAAAAGGCAGAGCCAAGATCTGAAACCACATCTCTAGCCTGCCTCAAAATGTGTTGACAAATGACACACCTAAAATAGCCACACAAAACCCAAAGAAACATGGAAATAACAGATAAGACAACTTCATATTTGAGAACCACTGTAAAATGCCAACAAATAGAGACCCTAAGCTAATCAGGCCATCACCATAGGGGTCAGGCTGAGGGACCATGGAGACAACTCTTGTCAGTCATGTTATGAATAATTAGCAATCTACCAGATATGTAGGAAAATAATTCAATTTGTTTGAAATTAAAATAAACTGATAAATCAGACAAGAGAAAGTTTTGACCCTATGCTTCCACTGTCTCAATGCACAGAATGTTAACTAAATACCCAGCAATATATATTTATCGGATGTCAGGTAAATATTTGATCTGATGTATCTGTCTCAGTCAAACCTCATGAACTCATGTGCCAGAAAAAAAATATTCTGGTCTTCCTTCTCCTCCTTCCTCTCTCTTTCTTCTCTGCCTCCTCCATCTTCTTCTTCTTTCCTTTTTTGCATTGAAGTGCCTAATACAGAGAAGTTGAAAGGTTTTCAAATAGATAACTGTGTCAGAGGAGTCATTGGTTTCCAGGTATTCAGCTATGATAGTGGAATTTTTTTTATTAGAGTCAAAGATCAGAAGAACATTTCTTTCAGGGTTCCAATTCTTTTTCCCTTTCTAGAATACTGAGGAAGTGTCTTGGCTCTGTTCTTTGGATTATAAAATACACTTTTCATGACTTCTGATTGCCAGACTTTAATTAATTTTGCACTTAATCCTAGTCTATCCTCAACTTTTCAATATGTATCCATTTTTTTTTTTTAAAGCAAGAATGTAGCTCCAAGGCTCTTATGTGAATTTAACTCTCTTACTGGTTTGGAAGAATCCCACCCTCACATGTTTAATTTGTTTATCATGATTTTCATTTTGCCTTTAATGTAATTTTATTGGTTTTAGATGAAGCATATACTGTCCTGTAAATCACAATCCTAACACCTCTCAATCAATTGTTTAGTTTTTCACTCCTTCCTACATTTATGATACTTGCTTAGGCCCTGCAGGCATTTCAGTTTGTAACCATTATTTAAATGAAAATCAACAGTGGTATGAATTAATGATGGTTCAAGATGTCTTTAGGAATATGTATATAGGTTCATCACACAATATATTTCATTTCACATTTTATATTTTTATGATCAGGTGATATACCAAGAACATTCTTATCCATATCCATTTGAAAAATTCATTGACATTTTAGCAGCAATTTTTTTTCTCTCTCTGTAAAATGATATGAATTTTACAGGGTCATTTTTGGAAGAGAAATTGTCCTAGCAAATAGATTTAGACCTTTATGTACCATTGATAGTTTGGTAGTTTCAAATACAAAATTACCTGCAACCTTCCAAATATTTTTTAAGCCAAGACACGTCTGTGCCTGTAGAATCCAGCTATAGCAGTAAAGATATTTCTGAACGACTTTCAATGTTTAGGAGATACATACACAGTATAAGAGACAACTTGTTAAAGAGATTTGTTTTGTTCAACAGGGAACTTGCTGATCAATGGCTAATATGTAATGAGTTGTTAATCAGTTCTCATTTTATGGAACCTATTCACTCACCAAATAAAGATCTGACCCCAATAGGCACCTAAGCGTGTAAAATAGTTTGAACTTGAAAATATAAATTGCAATTCATTTGCAATATAGAAAGAAGTGTTAGCTATGTTTTTAGTCTGTTTTATTTTAGGCTCATTTTGAATAGAAAAGGAACACACTGTACTTACCAACCCAAGGGAAATGTTCGTGTGTTATATAGTAATTACTCTGTTGAGGTTCTTTTATATTCTTTATGTCTTTTATAAGTCAAATTACCAAGGGGATGATTTGAATATTAAAAACTAAAATATATTTTAAATGTTTTTGTTATAAAATTCAAGGACATAGTTTTCAAATGTGGATCAATTTGTTTGTCCTTGAAATACCTACATTATTTCTAAGTACCACTAATGTAGACACCAGAAAAAAATAGTTGAATATTTACTAGCAAAGTCAGAGATGAACAAGAATTGTTGTAACAAACTATTAAAAACAATCAGGATAGGGCCAGCCAAGCGGCATGTTGGTTAGGAGTTGGTTTGGGACGCCAGCTGTAAGCAGCAGGACCCCAGTTCGGATCCCACATAGAGGGCCAGTGATGCTGTATCCTCTATAGCTAAGATGGTGAACAACAGATCAACCTGGAGCTGGGCTGCTGTGAGTCACCGGTGACAGTGTAGGCTGCACTGGGGCTGGCCAACAGCTGGTGTGAGCTTTCATGAGCCGCCATGAGCAGCCGTCCAATGGCCAGCGAGTGACTGCCTCACCTGGGAAGAGCTCAATGATAATACCAACATGGGCCAGTGAAGTGACGTCTACACAACTAGACTGAAGAACAAAAGGACAGCAACTTGTCTGTTCCCTTTCCCCAGTTCTTCAACGCTGTTCCCTCCCCAATTCCCCAATAAAACCTTAAAAAAAAAAAAAAGCAATCAGTAAAAAAGAATGTCTACATTTTGAGTGCAAAAAAGCCTCAGTGCAGTCTTCACACATATTAAAATTGTGAAAAATTAAGGCAAGAAGGAGAGCTAAAGATCCTTTTGTTAAATACTTCATTTAACAAATAAGAAAACCGTGATTCTGCTAGTGGTGGAAGAACTGGGACTAGAATCCACATTTCCTAATGTCTAAACCCATGTTCTTTTGTTAATGCCCACATTCATGTAGGGCACAATATATAGTCAGAATAGCTTCTAATTTGAGGGCTGTTATGTGCCTGGCATGTAAAGTCTTCCTTGCTTTATTCTCTTAATAATTCCTGTAAAATAGATTTTAACATCTCAATGTTACTGATGAGTCAATTATAAATTTCTATTTTGAGATTAAGTAACTTGCCCAAAGTCACCTTACTGAGCCAGCAATCTCTTAAGTGTCTGTCTGAATTCAAAGTCTCTCCTCTTGCTGAAGAAC
Organism: Aselliscus stoliczkanus; assembly: GCA_033961575.1. Taxonomy (NCBI): domain Eukaryota; kingdom Metazoa; phylum Chordata; class Mammalia; order Chiroptera; family Hipposideridae; genus Aselliscus; species Aselliscus stoliczkanus. Next base: position 55,062,165 of record CM066728.1, read on the forward strand.
TATCTACATAATTTTTTAAAAAATCACAAACAGGTCTATAGAGTTGTATAGGAAATGGCACACACAACATACTGATTGGCTTTTTTCTTTTCAGCTTTCCCTGTTATATAGATAAAGTTAAATATTTTAAAGATTTTTTTTATTTTTTATTGGGGAATTGGCGGAGGGGAACAGCGTTGGGAAATCGGGGAAGGGGAACAGACAAGTTGCTGTCTTTTTGTGCTTCAGTTTTAGTTGCGGAGGATGTTGCTTCACTGTTGGTATCATCATTGCGCTCTTCCCGGATGAGGCAGATCGGTCGCTGGCCTCTGTTTGTCGCTCACCGCGGCTATTGGCAGCTCACGCTGGCTGCCAGCCGCTCACGCTGGCTGCGGGCCGCTCACTGTAGCCTGTGGCAGCCCACTGCAGCAGGGGCTGCAGCCCACACCATCACTGGGGCTCGCACAGCCCAGCTCCAGGTGGAGCTGTTGTTAGCTGTAGAGGGCAGTGTCACTGGCCCTCATGTGGGATCTGAACCGGGGCCGCTGGCATCCCAAAACCAGCGCTTAACCAATGCGCCACTCGGCCGGCCCAAGTTAAATATTTATGTAAAATTTGTAACTTGTACTCATCGTAGGATATTTGATTCAGAAGAATCCTGAGAATAGCTAATCCACCCCACTCATTTATACATCAGGTAATTAAGACCAGAAAGGTCAAGCAGTTTCCACCAAACAGATAGTTGTTAAAATGAGAATAGAGAGAAAGTTCTTGCTTGAAGTTCTCCGGTTCGTCCACCAGTCCACAACCACATTTTTGTGGGTGAAGTGTGGAGAGGGAAGACAAAGAGGAGGGGCTGGGAAAACCTATAAGCAGTGCCATGGAGCATAGAGTGAGCTGACAAGGGCAATGGCAGTGCATTTTTTGGAAATACAGTACTGTTTGAATGTAACTGACCTTCAAAGGGCCTGGTAAGTTTTTCAGTTTTTCCGTGAATTTTATGAGGGCCAAAGGAGAAGAATGTGCACTCCATTTTTGGCTAATGAAGGACAGCCACTAAATTTTTTATTCCATTGTGTCCTCCACGTAAAAATGCACATTTTATTATGTAAAACGAGAAAGGAGATAATTGTTAGTTAAAACGCTAGTCAGCCTTTAATTTTAATTTTCTTTTTTCTTTGTCTTTTCATTGATTTATCTTAGAAGACATTGTATTCGTATAAAGAAGAGCATCTATAGCACATTTGGTAATATTTTTCCCATATTTAGTTTAACTTACTTTCTTGGGGAGAGTGAGGTGGCTATAAATACTTTTACCACTTGATCTTGTAACCTTAAATGAGGGCAAAACTCCCCTTGGCACTAACAAGAATTTTGTCTACGAATAGTTACAGAATTGGGTCCATGACGATTATGAAGTAATTTGGTTCTTTCCCAAGAGATAGAAACTCCGGCACAATTTTCAGACAGAATACACATACTAACACCTTGTCCATATTCCTAATAATAACAAGAATGAAGGAGGTAAAAAGCTAGGAATTCTTGCAAGCTTTAGCTGGCTTGCTTCAAAAGCCTGTCAGCTAAACAAATAAAGTGAAGTAGTGGGAGGGAGAGGCAGGAAATTAACTGCTGTGGGCTATAGTTAATGAGTAGTCCAGAGCAAAGAAAGTGATGGCCGTGGAAGTGTACACATGGAATGAAAAAAATTAACACTACCAAAAAGAGTTAGTGTGCACAAATTAGATTTTTATTCAATCCTGAAGTTTATTGCTTTCTTGTAAGATCTGCCTCCAACCAGCCACAGAAGCTTCCCCCACCCTTCCCCTCCCCCCAACAAGATGAGTGAGATCAATCAAAAGATTGAAACTTTGAAGCATGGTTAGGCTGCTGGGTAAAAGCATGCAAAATATGTATGAGAATTCATTAAAAAATGCCTACACAACACCTTGGGTAAAATCCACAGCCGCTTAGAGCATTGCCGCTTCATTAGGAATAAAATGAAGTGGTCACTCCCTGAAGATGGCCCTGCCATATTCTGACCAGTCCCACAAGAGTCCTGCTCACACTCAGTGATTTACAGCCTAAACTGCCCCAAATCCTCTCTCAACCAAGTCTGTGCAAGGATCCGTCGGCTTTAGGCAATGGGTCCCCAGCAAGAAGACTATATCTGTCCAGGCTTTTAAAAGTGGACTAATCAGATTTTTTTCTAAAAATAACTTCTTGCTATTTTTTTCAAAAATTTGAAAACAAATTATTTATCAATAATTTATTTGAATAACTAAACTACCCATGAAAACAAACACTACTCTGGATGTAACAATGACTAGAAGTTTTTTTTTTCCTTTTTCAAGCTATTTTTTATTATTACTATTCAAGTTTATTGGGGTGACAATCGTTAGCAAAGTTACATAGATTTCAGGTGTACAATGACTAGAAGTTTTAAAGATAAAAGCAACACATAGAAAGAAGGACATGCTTGAAACCAATGCTTTGGTACCCTGGTCCTTCTGTACCAGATGCCACATGAAATTAAAAGCCAATGTGTTCACAGCACCGAAAAGAAGCAAGGCTTTCTCCTGTGTGTTCTCAACGATCATGCTATTGAAAGTGCAGTTCAGGGACCAGCATCACCTGGGAGCTTATTAGAAATGCAGAATTGCAGCAGATCCCAATCCTCTTGAATCAGAATATGCATTTTAACAAGGTCATGCTTTTGCACATGAAAGTTTGGGAAGCATAGCTCTGTGTCAAGGGTTCACAATAGAGAATATCATGGAATAGTAATAAAAATCCTTATAAATGCCATTCTCACATGAACAACTTACCTTCCCCCCGGCCTTGTGTCAATGTGGCTCCAAGGAGCCTAATGCCATGAGAGCCTTCAAAATTATGCTAACAACAAAGTGCCAACACTGGGAGACCTAGCAGTGGGTTGGGTATGACATAAAAGGATGTGGGTCAATTGTTTCAGTTAAAATATTGATGGCACCATTACTAACTTCTATGAAATATTTTATACTGGAAGTGGAGAAAGCTATAAATAAACTTAAGGTGTTTGTGTTTGTTTTTCCATCTTTAAATAATGTAATTTATCCTGAAATGGACCTAAACGGGCATAGACCAAAGCTTTCTGTTGAGTTAGTGCCTCAGTTTACACTAGTAATTTCCAATCAAGGCTTTTTACAGTCAGAACTAAGCTCACATTACCAAGGATAAACCTGTCATTAGCTACCCCTGTGTTACATGCATCGCTGAGTCAATGATGTGCTGCTGAGGAAAACTTTAGTTAAATCAATAGCTCTATTTTTATAATAGTTTTTCTTTTATATATGCCCTTGTTGTGATTTTATTTTAAAAATGTTAGTCTGAATATTAGAATGAATTCCTAAGAGCTTGAGAAATGCCATGAAGAGTCATGTTAGATGGACTATGGACTCATCAGCCAAATTTTATATCAAACATGATCCTGATATCCTAAAGTTTGTCATTAGACATATTTCTGGCTTTCTTATTTTAGTTACTACTATATTATAGTTCTGTGATTTATGGATTCACCCATTCCAGCATTTTCTAAAGTGTGTTTGGAGGAATACAAATGCTTAGAGACATTAAGAGTCCTCTGGTTAATTAAATTTGGAAAACACAGGATTAAACAAAATATAGATTATTTTCCTATGTGACTTCTTAGAGTCATCCCTATGCTAAGATACATCATCAACACTTAATAGCAAAGATATAATACGCAATGTTTTTGACCTCAAAAGCCACATGTTAAACAGCATTCTCTATGATTAGTATTTTGAGTTACATATTGTGGGACACCCTGATCTAATCTAATTTCCAATCTTGTCTGAATTGTTATTCTTCTGAGTACCTTATTATATTACTCACAATAAAAACCACAAACTAGCACATTTGTAGTCTGTACTACAAAATTTAGCACCTATTTATATACTCTTTTATATTTTTCATTGTTTTATCTGCTGATCTTGCCTCCCAACTAGATTGTAACTACTTGGGCAGGATGAGTCATACTTTATACTTTCATATCCATTATAAAATTTAGCACTGTGTTGGATATGTTGGTGATGAAATATATACTGGTATACTGAGTTATGCTAAAATTAAGTTTTTTAAAGTTTCCTTAGGTATTCAGTTTATTCTGGTATTTCAATACTTGATGAGATAATCTGTTTAAGTAGAACTTTCTCATGATCTTGTATACTTTGATCCTACATCCAATAAGCTATTGTCTTTTTTTTTGTTTTTTTAAGAGTTTATTGGGGAATTGGGGGAGGGGAACAGACAAGTTGCTGTCTTTTTGTTCTTCAGTCTAGTTGCAGAGGATGTTGTTTCACTGGCCCATGTTGGTATCGTCATTGTGCTCTTCCTGGATGAGGCAGATGGGTCGCTGGCCTCTGAATGGTCACTCACTGCGGCCATTGGCAGCTCATGCTGGCTGCCAGCCACTTAGGCTGGCTGCCGGCCACTTACTGTAGCCTATGGCAGCCCACTGCAGCAGGGGCTGCAGCCTACATCATTGCCAGGGCTCGCACAGCCCAGCTCCAGGTGGAGGGCAGTGTCATTGGCCCTTGTACATGGGATCTGAACCGGGGCTGCTGGATTCCCAAGCTAGCTCTTAACCAATGCGCCACTCAGCCAGCCCAAGCTTTGTATTTTTGAAGCAATGAATATAGATATTTCTTGTATATAATCATCAAAATACTACCATGTTCTAGATCACTTTCCAGATTTAAATCTTTAACATAGATTTTCCTTGTGTTACATATGCCAGAAATTCTTTCTTCAATTGCAAGAAGTAGACATGCCAGGAAAATTCTAGTGCACGTGCACCATTAATTTGAATCTGTTTTATTAGTTTTTTCATCATCAATGAGTTCCTCACAGAAACCCAACAATTGTTTGAGTTTGAAATTGCAATATAATGTTGAACTCATAAGTCTAGAATCTATCCACACCTTTATTCATGTATAAGAGTGGTGAGGCCCAGGAAAATGAAGTCAACATCCTTCCGGAATGATCACAAAGCTGCCTGTATTTGGTCTTGCTGGCACATCATTCTTAAAAGTACAGCTGCCATTATGTTTCTTCAAAAGAATAACAGTAACATACCATTATTTTCTGTGAAGTTCATTTGTTGCTTTCTTCCATTCCATCCACTCTGTGAACTGCTACTTGAATTTAGTTTCTTTACATGAACATTTCAAAAAGGAAATTCAGAAAGGAAATTAGTTTATAAAGACTGAAAATGTCCCTTGGCAGGGTTTGGGGTTGGCTGACAGTGAAGTGGTGAGGAGGGAAGGCAGAGAGATAAGACATTACTCCTTCCACTGTTTCAGGCTACTGAAAAATTCTCTACATAGTGAGGTCTTTTTTATTCCTTGGCAGTAGATCCTACAAATATCCACATGAGATCTTTGGGATGATATGCAGAGCTTGTATTGAATTTCATGAACTGATTAATAACAATGAGTAACAGACATACCTATTCAAAAGTATAATGGTTTATATTAGAATAGACTATATTAGGCTAGATTCTATTTGTTACCCTGGAATTTACCACCATCTAGTAACAGAATTCAAATTCCCATTGCAGACACACATTTGGGTAATATTTGAAATGGTCCTTAGTCTCTTAAATTGGCATTTCGGTGAATGAGGAGAGCAAATTGCTTCTTTTTCCACTTAGAAGATAAATATATTTGATTGTTTTAAATATCTGTCCTGGGTGGTTTGGTTAATTACCTGCCTGAAGGCAGAAAATTGGACCCAATTATTTATCAATATCTTTTATTATGCTAATCTATCTATCCTTCAACTGAGTACAGTTTTTTAAATGTTGGCATTCCAAGCAGTGGAAACAACAACTTGCCTCTAAAGGACCCATGCCCACAGAGATAAATTTTATTCTTGAGCAAAAAGGTTTAAAAAAAAGTAAGGAAGTGAGATTTCAAAGTCAAGGAGATGCCTCAAAATGCCTATCAAACGTCCACTCCCACCCTGTCCTCATCTGGACACCATTAGGAGAACCACTAAAATTGAATTCAACTGCTATGTATTATGCATGACTGCATTGTTTACTGTATTGTTTTTGTGCCACTCAGTTCACCTGAGATGAAATCAGGCAAAGAAGGGAAATTAAGTCTACCTTCAGAACTCTAGACTGCTGACTCTTATAAAAATTGATTTACTAGTTTATCTAATGTTTTAAAAACTCATTTTATTAAGTTGTAAATCATATCATTCAGTACTACTACACTAGAAGGTAAAATTAATGATAGAGATAAGAACATTAGAAAAAGCCACAGCATAGCTACATGACAACATGAAAAAATTGATGAATAGCAGCTTAGGAGCAGTGACACAGGGTTCAGATTTAATTTGAGTGGCATCATCCTATTGAGCTGACTGGATAAGGGTAAGTTCATATTGGCACATGGTTTGATGTCATCGTGGGTGACATGGAACAGTGGTACACTGAGAAAATGACATGTGGCATTTTGAAGACCAGAAAAATAAAAATTTGAGGTTAGCTCTGAATGAAGGTGATTTTTCTTTGCCAGATTAAAAAAACAACAACACACTACCCAGTCAGTCTGAGATCTAAAGTTTTTTTTTTTCTTAATAACTCTTCAGGAATAGCCTAAAAGGAAACAAAATTGATGGCAGGGATGTGGGGTCGTGTTAAGGGTAGGTGGCAGATAGACAAGTTTATGAGTGAAAATTTAATATCTGTATAATTTTATCAAAATGAAAGAAATGCCATCCATCTTAATGAGATTCATGCCATATCAGGAATTTCAGTGCCTTTCACATAACAAACATACTTTCTACACATTATTATAGCAATGCTCATGCCATCTCGAGAAAGGGGATGGATTTAAAGAGAGACAAAAGAATCTTTAATTTTAGTTAAAAATGAAGAAGTTAAGGTTTCAAGGGCATATCAGAATAGGCAATGCTTTCTGCAAGAAATTCCAAGACATCAGCAATTGGGTGTTCTCAAAGCTTTATATTGATTAACATCCAGTCCAACTCAGCAACTTTTGCTGTCAGATCTCCTGGCCATGGACTTGTTCTGACTTTATCTGCATCAGAAACTAGCTCCACCATGGTGAGCTGAGCACATGTCATACCTGAAGCTGCAGTCAACACACATTAGGAAAGTCAGTCACTGCTTCTCATTACAAAGAATTTGGAAACCCTGGTTTACTTGTTTGAGTGTGTCCAATGTGCTTACAAAGATCGGCGGTGTTACTTTACACCTAAGGAAAATAAGACAAGAAAAAAGAAACCCTTCCCCCTTAATCACTTAATGACAGATCTGGGAAATGAATCCTGGTTTCTGTCCCTGTTGTAATAAGCCTGATCACAACAAATAATCAGTTTGCTGCCTTATCCTTTCAAGAAAGAAATACTGCCTATATTTTGAATGAGTCTGAGAAACAAGGAAAATGTCAATCTTCAGGGGGAGAAAAATGGACGCATCACTCAAAATGTAAAATTAAAATTTTTCTTTCACGGAAGGGACTAAATCTGGTAAATGTATATGTTCTAACAACACAAAAGTGAGAAAACATGATAGTTAAAATCCTTAAAGTGATATAATATTGAACCAGTTACCAGTGTCCGAAAATGAATCCATCTACATAAAGGATAATAAAGATTTGGAGATGCTACTCCTGAAATTTTAGTATGTGAGTCAGGCCTCCCTCCTGATTTGAAATGCACACACTTAAGGCCCAGTTCATGTGACTGTCTCCTGGTTTATGAGTGAGACTGAGGCAAGTGTACACTTGCCCAAGAAAAGTAGACTTCTGCAGAGCTCCCCTTCTGACCAATGACGAATCACACTCACAGCAGGAAATAATCAGGTCTTCACTCCTAAAATAACCACATTCATATTTCTTTATTCCTGTAGGACTAAGAATTGATTTTTAATGATGAGCAAGCAATTTTTGTCTTTGAAATAGAAATAGGATTTTAAAAACTTTTATTTCAGAGCATGATACACATCAGCTCTCCGTGCTCATCTCTACAATTATGTGTGAAGGACTCAGTGCTGTAGCACCGAAATATTTTATATGAGATAAAGGAACAAGCTAAGATCTTGTGAGTATTTCCAAGAGATTTGGGCAATGGTGGACATACCCCAGTGTCACCTGACTTTTCTTCAACATAGTGTTTTTTATATCGATTACATATGGAGAAGTAGTATCCCAACAGGAAGAACAGGGGTGGGAAAGAAAAACAGAGAAGAACACAGGGTGTTATAGAAAATAAAGGAAGCAAAATACATAAGACAATAAAGTATAGGCAAGAGTAGTGCCTGGACAGGAACATTTACAAGTACATGTGATGGAATAGTATCTAGCCAAGTTGATCCTGTGTATGTTAACTTACTCCATTAAAATCTGTACTCACTTCTTAAAAATTATAGTTGACATACAATATATTAGTCTCAGGTATACAACATAGTGATTCAATATTTATATAGCCCTTGAAGTGATCATGATAAGTAACAATCTGTTACATGCAACGTTCCTACGATATTATTGACTATATTCCTCTTAATCATTGTGAATCTCATTCTTATATGACAAACTTATTATCTGGTTAGACTTTAGCGGTCCTATTTTACTTAAAAAAAACTAGAAAACAATGAAATACAGAGATTAAAGCAATTGCTAACTTTCTTTGGGAAGGCAACAAATATTTATTAATGTCTATGTACAAAACTGGAAACAAATGTATTTAGGGAATAAATAAAAGCTCATCATTTTAAGAAGCACAGATAAAAGTAAACTAAGAAATAAAGATAATGAAAATAAGTACAATATGATTACAACTGATTTTGACCTTGAGAAAGAGGTCACTGACTTGTTTATCATGGAAAGGATACTAGCAATTGTTAAGTGGCTTTTTGGGAAGGCTGAGAACAATGATGGTTGTGTGTGTGCTGGGAGGATGGAGTGGGTTTCTTACAGGAACTAACCCGCTAGTATACTTCATGTAAAAAAAAAAAAATGAAATAGCAAAAATAACCAGTTCGTTTCATGTGGTTTATCAGTAAATAGATTTTTCACCTAAAATGTTAAATAAAGGGAAAAACAACGTTATATCAATAGAGACTTTCTTCATTTTTTCCCCCATTTTAAAAAGCCTTTCTGATAAGGCAAGAGAAGAACATTTTAATTGTTCTTTCAACTATACATTCTCTTCAGTGTTAATCCACACACAGGCCAGTTGACTGATAATTATCCATCAAATTTTGACTTTATGTCCAGCAGAGTAAACTATTAAGGGCAAACAACATGGTCACGTTTCAAAAGTGATCTGGATTTTTGATTGCACAATAAACCCTGTTTCTAACTCTTTCCTCAATTTCCAGGGTTCGGGTAGATAGGCAGTTTGGAAAATGCTGTGATACTGAATGCTCCTCCACAATCTGGAAGGAGCAGAGAGGAAACCCACAAGGCCATAAGAATTTGTCTACCAGCATTCAAATCTCAGGAGTATAGCCGAGTGCAAGACAACATTTGTGGAGACAAAGGTCCTCAGTTTTCACCTTGCTGGATTGGGCAACTGGACACTTTGCTCCTTTAGACCCCACTCACATGATACGTGAGTGAATGAGTTCTTAAAGACAAAGACATTCCTGCCATCCTTCTAATACAAGCAAGGCTCTGGACTAACTGTGTGGAAGCAATTTAATGAATGTCTGAAGCTTTAGAAATAAGACGTAAGTGCCTTTAGCTAGTCTAAAAATCAACATAAATAGCCATTTTGAGTTTATACCATGCTAAATGTTGTGCTAGAACCTATAAAGAAAACAAAAACTACCTTGTTTCTCATGGACAGATACGATTTGTGTGGTATTTTATAACAATGAGGTGACTACAGGGGTGAAATCATCAGAGACTAGGGCTGTTGGGACGAGCCACCCCTCTTTCCTTTCATTGTTTGCCTTATCCACAGACACAAACTGTGCAGTGCTCTTTTCCTAACTTAGATGATAATTTAGTACATTTAGACATTGTTTATTTAATAAATCCTCATATCTAGGAATTTCCCAAATTAATGCTAAATAGAATAGAGTAGAAAAAAGGTAAATATTTTCTTCCTGAATCTAATCTTTTATTAATCTGCATATATGTTATTCCAAATATATACATGTAGATCGCCACATATATATATGTGCAAAGAATGTATAAATACATATATATTATACATGAATGATTTATTACAGAAATATCAGTGTTTCTAGATTACACTGCATACTTGATGAGCTGTCATTAGTGCAGAAAGGATACATAGCTTTTCAACAAAAGAAAAGAATGAGGCTGCCAGAGTGTTGCAGTGGTTTGGGCTTTTTTTTTTTTTTTCCTCCAGCATCCATCCCTGCCAATCTCTGCACTGCCAGTAGGGAAAACCATATCCATGGCAACCAACCGTACCATTCCAACCCACATCAATGACGCCTCCAATCTAAACTGTCAAATATTCTATGCACATCATGTAAAATAGGTCTCTTTCCCCTTATACCTCTGTGCATCTCGTTTCCGTGGCTACATGTTTATGCAAATGAGAATTGTCCTTTCTCTCTCAGGTTGATTGAACACTGAATTTGTTTTGCACCTTGGCAATGCAAAGCCATGCTGTCTTGCCACCTGGTCTACCACATAATTGCAAAAAATTACATTATAATGATAACTGTCCCCAAATTGGCCTGATAACACCATCTACCTGCCTTGTGAGCAAAAGAAACAGTGTGCAATAAAGAAGCATGTTAAAACAGAGTCGAGATAGGGGAATAATGTTTAATTGGCTCTCCAGAGTCTACTAATTTTCAGAATTGGAAACCTAGTGTTTGATTTGTTCTTTTTAGTCAGTGAGAAGAAAAAATATCCTTCATAAATTCTGAATGACAAATTTGCCCATTTTTTTTTGCATGTGGTTTCAGCATTCCAGGGAATCTAAAGTGTCATTTCCTCTCTGGAAGAAAGGAAGCACAAAACATGCTAGGTATGTACTCTAAATTTTCACTCAGTTATCAGCTCTTGCTATAAATTTCTCCCAATCCCTGTATCTCTCTCATTCTTTTACCCCAACCCCCTCCAAATCTTGGATCAATACCTTTCATTTAAAGTTAAGATGCAGGATTTTTACAGGATGATATATATTAAAATAAAATAAAGCTGAAAATATAAATTAATTACCTTTACTCCTCCCCTGTCTTCTTTAACCTATTCCTTCCAACTAGATTGTGTTCTGTAAATAATTTTGTTGTGGTGATGGTAGTAGTGGTTAGTTTCTTTTTCAGAAAAATCATAATTAAATATTTTGCAAATAATAAAAATAATTTATTCCTTTTTTATTTAGTTCGTTTTAAATGATACCTTACATTGATATGGTTAACTAAGGACCCTTTTTCATGTTAATTTTTCTGCAAAAACAAGAAAATGGGCAGGTAAAAATGTGGTACATAATGTATTTCCCAGGATGTAAGTAACAAAATAAAACATACCAGATTCTATTAAGATAAATATTGAGGATATATTTTACTCCTTCCCCTCCTTAATACCTCACTCCCTGCAAAACAAATCCTTCATATTAAAAAAAAAAAAAGAACTTTATAAAATTTCATAAAATTTTTGTCTGACTTATCTTTTGAACTTTGCTTATAAAGATTCCGAGACACCTTTGAGTAGATTAGAGAGAAACAAAGGTTACAGAGGTGGACAAGATCCCTTTTCAATTTAATAGATTATCTGTAAATGTGTCCTGGCCAAAGATAAAAAATAGGAAGTTTCCAAAGCTAGATTAATCATCATCTTTTTTTCCCATCTACCTCTACATACATTTTAGGGTACAGCGAGGCCCCACTTTCTCCCTGCCTAGGGAGATAAAGTGATGACTGCGTCTCTGATCACTTGGCTCTATCAGTGCTGCTGTCTCAGCATTTCATTAGAAACCTTTTTCTGTTGATAGACTTGTTCTCTGACAAGATTATAAACCCTGGAGCAGAGTTGGGGGAAAATAATTTCACATAATTCTTTTGTATTTTCAATCCTTAAAGTGAATATTTTGCTTAGTTAGATTGAATATTAAGCCTTGATTGTTTTTGAATTTTAGGCTGAGACATTTAGGCAGTGAATAGCTAATAAATATGCCTCAGGTCATGGCAGAGGAGAAACCAACTTTTAGTTGTGTACTCTATGTTCAAGGAAACATGTCAAATATGGAACAATCATCTTTTCCTTGTTAAAATTTACTTTTAAATAACAGATTATATTTTTCAAAAGCTATAATATTTGAAAGAGGACATGATATCTTTTAAAATTGTTTGATTGTTATATCTCTGCCAATGATGTTTCCTAAGCACTGTTCTTGGCTCTGGGGAATTACTAAGAAAGTGGAGAACCTAATTTTATAAAGATTATAGTCAAGTGGAATGACAAACACACACAAATGTAGGTGATATGAATAATTAAAAATCATGCCTCAATATCAATTATGACTGTTAATATCATCATTCCAATAGATTTACCAAGTGTAATATATAAAATTTCCAAGTATTTTGGAAGGCTGAAAAAAAGGTCAGTGGAGTTATATTCTAGAAAAAATATATGGATGAATAGTTTGAATCATATTGACCTGATGAGGACGAATGACATGATTTTTTCATAAAGTCAATTTTTTAAAACCTAGAGTGTGTGCCTTTGGACTGATGCCACTCAGTCTTAATGTTGGAGCTCCTTATTCCTCTAAATAGTCTTTCCCTGGGCACAAGACACTTGCTTTCAGTTTTTCATTCTGTTCAGGGATTAATTGCTGAACCTACCTCATTTTCCCTTTAACTTTGCCTGTGCATGTAAAGCAAAATGAAGAAATAAGGCACTCATTTGAAAAATGTAAAGGCCAAAAAGTTTGTATAAATTCCACAAATGAAAAATAGGGAGTTTTTTTAAATGACTAGACATTGCCTCAATTCTCCCATCTACTTTTTGTACCTACACAGTTTAGATTTTTCCTATGAAAGAGATATTTTTTTCATAGAATCATTGCAGAGAAAAACAAAACAAAACAAAAAACAACAGAAAACAAAAAAGTTCATCAACTAAGAGCACCTACTTACTTGTGAAATGATAATACTACTCCTATTGAATAAATAATAAATAAATTCTTATGAGGCACTATGTTCCAAGCAATCATTTTAAGCCCTTTACATAATCTAAATCATTTAATCCTCACAACAGTTTTATAAATTAGGTACAATTATTTACCCTGTTTTATAGATGAGAAAACTGAGGCAGACAGGGGAACCCAAAGTTATATAGTTAAAAAGTAGTGGATCTCTCAAGCTTAGGTTATCTTGGTATAAAGTCTCCAAAGTGTTAACCTTTTCAATTCTATGCCATTTGACCTTTTGAGAAATATTTTTATTCTCAATTATCACAATATACTTGTATCAGTAAAAAAAAATGTTTAAATTATAATATTCCAAAATTCTGTCTTCATAACTCAAATTCCCTTTCATTTAATCTTTCAAAGCATGAAATTGAATCTTCTCCTGGGGAGAAAAAAATTCTTTCTGAAAGACTTCAAAATTGGAAACATTACTTTTAATGCCAGCAATGATTTAGAAGACCTATAGTGGTTTTTTAAGCATCCAGACACATGTTCATTCATTCAGCCAGTTAGTTAACAAATATTGCATGCTTACTAAGTGCCAGCACTGTTCTTGGCTCAGGATTCTGCAGTGAACAAAAGACAACTCATGCCTTCATGGGACTCACATTCTAGTGGGAGGAGAGATTAGAAAATAGAATAGAGTAGAATAGAATAGAATAGAATAGAATAGAATAGAATAGAATAGAATAGAATAGAATAGAATAGAATAGAATAGAAGCACGGAACAGAACAGAACCGAACCGAATGGGATAGAATGGAATGGAACATCAGACGGTGAGAAGTGCTATAAAAAAATTTTTAAACAGGATAAGGGTATATAAAATAAAGAAAAGAGCTGTTCTTTTATTAGGCCAGAAATGGCCCATTGAGTAAAGTAATATTTGAGCAGAAATTTGAATGACGTGAAGGAGGGAGCTCAGAGGTAGGAAGTGGCTTGCCTAAGTTCAAGGATTGTGAGGATGGCTGAGTGGAGCAAAGGGGAAACTGCTGAAGGAAATGCCCTCAGTGAGGCAGCAGATGGTCAGATCATGGAGGGACTTGCAGGAAAATTTATGTAATTTCTCTTTTACTCGGAGAGATGGGAGTCCATCTGAGGTGAATGACTTATTTTTTTGAAGAATCACTCTGACTCAGAGTGAAATATAGAACAGAGGATTGGGTGAAATCAGGGAGTTCAGTTCTAAAGGCTTTTGAATCATGTCAGGCAATAAGTGATGGTGGCTTGTGTAGAATATCAGGAGATGATTTGGGTGGAGAGATTTTAAAGCTGTAAACAACACAATTTTATAATATATTAAATGTAGGGTGTGAGGAAAATAGAGGACATGGCTCTATTCTTTTATAAAATAATATAGAAAGTTTTATGCTTAGGTAAGAAATTGTAGGTAAAAGAAGTTGATGAGGGGATATGTTTATGGTTATGTTTACTAGTAAGATGAATATTTTTCATCATATATTATTGATCACTTATATTTTTTATTTTTGTAACTTACCTATTCATATCCTTTGCCTACTTTCTGATCGCATTATATGATTTTTATTAACAATTTGTAAGATTTCTATATGTTAAAGTCATTACTCCCCTCCTGTCACACAAAGCTCTATTTTTCCTTGTTTATCATTTGCTTTTTCACTTGGATTGTGGTATGTTTCCCCATACAAATGTCTTAAAATACTTATTTACTTAGATCTTTCAATTTTTGCTATAAGTCTTGATTGAAAGGGCTTTCTTCATGTATACATATGCACTTATTTTTCTTCCAGTAATTTAAATTTCATTCTTGGTATTTATATTTAATCCACTTGGAGAATTAATTTTATTTTAAGGTGTGGATTAGGGCTCTAAATTTATTCTTGCCAAATGGCTTACTTGTTCCATAACATGTTTTATCAAATTGTATATCTTTTCTTTAGCCACCTTTATTATATGCTAAATTCATATTTGTAGTTTTATCCGTTAAGGAGTTAAAGAAGGAAAATTCCCAGTATGGTTGAGACTGAAAAGAAATGGACTATAATGGATTGTTGTCAGGAGTAAAATTAGTAGATACTTTCTAAAGTGTAAGGAAGTAATGTATTTAATTCAGAAATTCTACTTCCAATATTTTTTTTCAGTAATCAAACGGATTCAGAAAAGTAGAAATATGATGGTATATATCACAGTATTATTAGCAATGAGGAAAACTGGAAGTAATTTAAATGTATAGGTAGAGGTTACTACTTGAATAACTCATACATCCATAAAATTGGAATTCTACTCAATTATTATAAATGATGGTGTCAATCTATATTGATCACTATGTATTGTAGAATGTCAATGACGTGTTGCTAAATGCTAAAGGTAGTTTTCCAAAAAATATATCTGCTATGATCCCACTTTAAAGATACACATATTATATTTATACATATTCAAAATAACCTAGGAAAAATATTCACCAAAATGTTACTAGCAGTTATATGCTAATAGTGGTAATGATATAAGTGGAAATATAACAAATAGGGCTAATAGTGGTGGTAGGATTATGGGTAATTTCTTTCTGCTTCCTTTTTTTGCTTCTATTTTTTCTATGTAAACATGAATGATTTAAATAATTTTAAAATGCAAAAAAAACAAAAACAAAAACAAAAAAAACAAATACATATTGAATAAGGAATTTCTGGACCAAAATTCCATATGATGAAAAAAAGGGTATCTTTTCCCCCACACAACACTAAACAATTCTCAGACACCAGCAGGGTGCCCATGAATTAAACTGAATTCTGACACTATCTGCCTGGAGACAGCATCAGATTCCACAGGTAAAAAGCTCAGTCCCACAAGACTGCCCTCTACTTTAGATGCCAGCCACAAGCTGAGGTTTTTCCCTGTGCTTCTGACCAATTGGCTATAGACTGGATGTTCCCATGACCCCACCCCTAGGGTTCCATTAGTTTTCTAGAACAGCTCACAGAACTCAAGAAAACCTGTTTTCTCACTAGTTTTATCACCAGTTTATTGTGAAAGCATACAACTCAGAAACAGCCAGCTGGAAGAGATGCAGAGCAAAGAATGGGAAAAGGGGCCCAGAGCTGCCATGCCTTCTCCAGCTTGCCATGCTCCCTGCATCTACATGTGTTGGCCAACCCAGAAACTCTCCAAATCCCATCCTCTTGGGTTTCTGTGGAGGCTGCATTACGTAGACATGATTAATTAAATCACTGGCCATAGGTGACTGAGTCAACCTTAAGCCCCTCCCTCAAGTTGGGAGTATAGGAGTGAGGTGGAACTGAACGTTTCAACCCTCTCATCTCTTGGCTGCATCTCCCGGCAACCAGCCCCCCATCCTTAAATGCTTTCCAAAGGTAACTTCATTAACATAAATGATCTTGATTACTTTCAACACTTAGGAAGTTCAGAGGGTTTGGGGAGCTGTGAGCCAGGAGTTGTGGAAAAAGACCAAATATGTATGAGAAATATATTTTGAATATCTGAATGACCAAATATGTATTACCTATGAATCATGATATCACACATATTGAAATATCATTATTTATAGAAAACAAGAAGCCCTCGATCAGATGCTATATTTATATTGTAATAGCTAACTTGAGCCACATTTCTTTTATACTTTCTGACATGGTGAAGCCTCATGTTCAGAATCTCCACAGCACATCCATGTAGATGTTTAACAGCAGCCCTAGACATTTATTTATTTATTTATTTATTTATTTATTTATTTATTTATTTATAAGATTTTTATTAAAATATAACTAGCATATTATATTATATTAATTTCAGGTGTACACCACAGTTATTAAGCATTTATATACCTAAAAAAGTTATCATCATGATAAGTTCAGCAATCATCTGACACCAAACCAAGCTACCACAATATTATGGACTATATTCTCTATGCTGTACATTACATCCCGTGGTTTAATTGTTTTATACCTGGAAATTTGAACCTCTTATTCCCCTTCACCCCCCCTTTTTTTAATGTTTCAATTACAGTTGACATTCGATATTATTTTATGTTAATTTCAGGTGTACAGCATAGTGGTTAGACATTTATATAATATAAGATATAATATAAGAAGTGATCTCCCAACTAGTCAGGTACCCACATGGCGCTATACATAGTTATTACCATATTATTGACTATATTTCGTATGCTTTACTTTATATCCCATGACTATGTTGTAACTACCAAATTGTACTTCTTAATCCCTTCCCCTTTTTCACCCACTGCCTCCCACCTGGCAGCCATCAAAATGTTCTCTGTATCTATGAGTGTTTCTATGAGTTGTTGTTTATTTTGTTCTTTGGATTCCACAAGTAAGTGAAATCACATTGCATTTGTCTTTCACTGTCTGACTTACTCCACTCAGCACAACACCCTCCAGGTCCATCCATGCATCTAGAGATGGCAAGAACCCATTTCCTTCCATGGCAGAGCAATATTTCATTGTATATATATACTACCTCCTCTTTATCCATGCATTTATCGATGGACACCCAGATACCCTCCACATCTTGGCCATTGTAAATAATGCTGCAATGAACATATGGATGCACATGTACCCTTGAAAGAGCATTTTGGGTTTCTTTAGATAAATACCCAGAAGTGGGATTTCTGGGTCCTTCTTTGTCTCTTGTTATAACTTTTATTTTAAAGTCTATTTTGTCTGGTATACGTACTGCTGGTTATTTTGCTTCCACTTTCATGAAGTATGTTTTTCCATCCCTTACTTTCTGTTGGTGTGTGTCTTTTAATTTGAAGTGAGTCTTGTGGGCAGCATATGTGTGGGTCTTGTTTTCTTATTCATTCAGCCCACCTACCTGTCTTGATTGGAGCATTTAGTCCATTTACATTGAAAGTAATTATTGATAGATACATAGCTATTGCCATTTTATTATTCATATTTCTTCTTATTATTATTTTCATCTTAAAGAAATCTCTCTAAGATTTATTGTAATAATGGTTTGATGGTAATCAACTTTAGCTTTTTCTTGTGTGGTAAGCTTTTTATCTGCTTCAATTCTAAATGATAGCTTTGATGAGTAGAGTAATCTTGTTTGTAGGTCCTTGCTTTTCATCACTTTGAATATTTTCTGCTAATCCCTTCTAGTCTGCAAAGTTTCTGTTGTAGGTAGCTGCTTTTCTTTTGCTGCTTTTAACATTTTCTTTGTCTTTAACCTTTGGCATTTTAATTATGATGTGTCATGGTGTGGGTCTCTTGGGTTCAATTTGTTTGGGACTCTGCACTTCCTGGGATTGTATGTCTATTTCCTTCACCAGGTCAGGGAAGTTTTCTGTTATTATTTCTTCAAATAGGTTTTCAATTTCTTGCTCTCTTCTCCTGGTACCCCTATGCTGTGAATGTTGTTATGCTTGATGTTGTCCCAGAGGTCTCTTAAACTGTCCTCATTTTAATTTTTTTTTAATTCTCTTTTCCCTTTGCTATTCCAATTGGGTGTTTTCTGCTACCTTATCTTCTAAATTGCTGATTTGATCCTCTGCTTCATCTAATCTACTGTTGATTCCCTCTAACATTTTCTTCATTTCCATTGCTGTATTCTTCATTTCTGACTGGTTCTCTTTTTTATGTTTCCTATCTCTTTATTGAAGTTCTCCCTGGGATCATTGAGCATCCTTATAAATTATGTTTCGATCTCTGCATCTGGTAGATTGTTTGTGTCCTTTTTGTTTAGTTCTTTTTCTGGAACTTTGTTCTGTTCTTTCATTTGGGACATGCTTCTTTGTCTCCCCATTTTGGCTTCCTCCCTGTGTTTGTTTCTGTGTTAGGTAGGGCTGCTATGCCTCCCAGTCTTAGTGGAGTGAGTTTATTTAGTAAGTGTGCTATGGGGCCCAGTGGCACAGATTTGCTAGTTATCTGAGCTGCTTGCCTCAGGTGTATTGCTTGTATGGGTTTTATGTGCCTTCCTGTTGTGTTGAGCTCTGGTTGCTGTTTGCACATCAAAGAGAGGAATTGACCTTCAGGCTGATTGGTTGTGAGGACTGGCTGTGACTACCCTGGAGGAGTTACTGTACAGGGGCTGACCCCATGAAGCAGAATTCACTTTAGCAGGGCTCTGGTGCCTTCCAAGTCTGTCCTTTGGGTTATTGGAATGGCTGGGTGGTGCTCTAGCTGGGTCCGAAGCTGGCCACTAGGTGTGCCAGGTGTGGGACCTCCTGGGAGCAGCCCCCTAGAAGGGGCCCCACCTAGGCCAAGTTCAGCCACAACCTGTGTCCTGTCTGGGTCCAATTAGCATGAGCCACAAAGCAGTCTGCAGATGGCAGCCATTACTCATGCTGGTCTTGGAGTTATCTCGAGAGTTCAAGCTGGGAGTCAAGGCTGGCTGCTGTTAGTGCTGGGCATGGGGCTTCCAGCAAGAGAAGAGATATGGGTCATGCCAAAGCCATATGCTACTTGCTTAGGTTTTGTGAACATTTGAGAGATTTTAAGAAAGTCCACAGCATGAGCGAAGAGAGGCTGTTTGCATGGTAAAGCCACTGGAAGCAGCTTGGTTTGCCTGAAAGTTGCGGGGAGTGGCTTCTCAGGAAATCACCAGGGTACAGCAGACCAACAGTGTTAGCTAGGATGCTGCAGATTCAGATATGGTGGCCACCTGCACCTGCACGCTGGGCAGGGGTAGGGCTCAACAAAGAAACAATAGATTCTTCCAGGACTGGGAGAAAACTGCCCCTCTAGTCCTCATCTTTCAGCCAGACAAGTTAATTCCTCCTTGTATTTTCCTGGTGTCTTTCAAGCTGCTGCCTCAGCACTGGAGCTCAGAGTGAGTAATACCATACACAGACCCTTTAAGTGGAATTCCTGGGACTCTAACAGCCCTCTCTCTCACTCAGCCACAATCCCCACTGATTTTCACAGCCAAAAGTTATGAGGACTTCTCTCACCAGCACTGGAACCCTGGGCTGGGGACCCTGGTATGGGGCTGGGACCCCTTGTTCCTCCAGGGGTAGAGGACCTCTGCAGCTGAGATATCCCTCTTGATTTTTAATAGTTACACGCAGGTGTGGGACCAGTCTGTTCTGCATGTCTGCCCATCCTACCAGCCTCGAGGTGGCTTGTTCTGTATGTCCTTAGTTTAACAACTTCAGTTCAGCTAGACTTCAGGCGATTTTCAATGATGGTTGTTCTGTAGTTTAGTAGTAATTTTGATGCGGTCATGAAAGGAGTCAGACACAGCATTTACCTATTCTGCTGTCTTGACTGGAAATCCTGGGTGCCCGTAGACTTTTAGTTCAACTCTCCTTGCTGTCAGGAAAACATGGCAGTGTAGGCATTGTCCCAAACTGGCCCCTGAGCTTAAAGGACTGTTCTTAAACCTTTATAGAAAGGTTGCCTTGGTGTGGTCTTGTTACAGCCTGATCCTCCTTGCTTTGGGAGGAGTGTTTGGTTTCAAGTTCTTTAATATAAAAACAATAAGAGTTTTGTTCTTGAATTTGAGTAGACATTCACTTATTTATTTTTCAAAAATCTTGTTGAGCTATGGTGACTGCTGCTTTCATCTTCTTCTTTCCCTCATATTAGGTCAGTAAGGTTCAGAAAATTTACATGATTTCAAGGTGGCAGTATGAGGATTCAAACTGAACTATTTCTCTTTCAAAACAAAGTCTCTATTTTATTTTATCATATAGACCTTTCACACCTGTCATGGAAAGCCTATCCTTTAAATAACTAGTGAGAAGACAAAACCCAAACACTTTTGATTATAAAATATGATTAATAAGAAATTATAAATAATTACTTCACAAAATACTTTCCCACTTTTATTTTTATCTTGCTATAAGAAACAGAACAAAATAAGAGAAAGGAAAACGATTCATTAAAATTCCCCAGACTATTTTCTGAAGACTACTTCTTGCCCAAGAAAAATTTTTTTAATTACTTGGAAAAAAAAACAACTGGAAAAATACACTGTGAAATCCACTGATTTATATGTATTGCAGATGGTGTACTAGATAGAAAACACTAATTTAAAGGAAGATATATATTATACAGTACTGCAAAGTATATCACTCATTTAATTCTTCTGGTATTCTTCAAATATAATGAAAATTATCACTATATTTTTAAAGCAATAATATGACTGGTATCTTAAAGGCTAAGAAAAGGTAAAAATGGTCTACAATATCTGTAAATAAAAGATTTACAGCTAAATCTTTTATAAAAGCTTAATTTGATATATTATTTTTCTAGTTTTCAATGAGCCTCCTATAGTGCATTAACTTCCAACCATGAAGCAGTGTCACAGCCTATGAGCATCATTTTCAAAGTGTCCAATCAATTTGCTAGTATTATGAATCATATGCTATTCCTATTGGTTTTCTGCATATCAACATTCAACTAATGGACTCAAAGTCATAGTTATATATGTTAATCTAAAATTCCTTTATATACAACTTCTGCAAAAATAACTGGCCAGAAGAGCATATTGGTCATATTACTTTCATGTTTGAAACCCAACAATTGTACTCTCTGAGTCAATGCCAAACAGAGATTTTTCTAGTAGGTAACATAACTTTTCATTACTAATTGGACCTGGCATGTGCTCTTACAAATAGGCACATTTCTTTTTTCTTGATTGATTCTTAAATTAGTTGTCAATGCGAGGTCAATAGTCTTCTCATAGTCCTTCAGTTATGGGGACTGGTCAAGAGCCTGCTGAAATGCTAATCAATTTTACTTATTTCATTTGTCTTGTTTACAAAAGTTCATTGTTATGGGTCTGCATACTGTTTTTTAATGAATTATAAACATTTGTTCTCATTAAAATAATGTTTTAGAATAATTGAAAAAGAAAAGAAAAAAAATCACAGTCATCACAGTAACACAACCATTATTTGTGTTTATTATCTTCTAGTCTTTTCATTAATGAATCTTTAAAAATTATTTTATATTTAAAAAAATGTGTCAACCTCCCTCTCTTTAGCCTTTAGATGTTCATAACTACAGGACTCATAATCCTTGGGTCATGGCAACATTCTCATTAGTGGTTCAAGCATGTACTTATTTGTAATACTATAAAATGCTTCACAAATTCACCATCTCCCAAAAAGCTATGAGCTTGAAAATAACCTGCATCAAGCACTATGTCCCCCATTCCTTCCTCTGCCTTCCCTCACAGAAAGTAACAGTCATTCAAAATTCTATTTTTATGATTGTATTACTTCATTTATATGAAATATATATTATATATATATATATATATATATATATATATATATATATATATATACACATGGCATTTATATGTGAACCTAAAAATATATAGTTTATTTCTGACTTTGTAAGAAGTTCAGTATATGGTATATAATCTTTTGGAATCAACTTTTCTCATTTAATAATCTTATTACTAAGATATTCATAATATTGTCTATCACTCTATGTCATTCAGTAGGACTCTGCATGATAAACCACTGTGAACATACTATGCTTTTGTCGTCTGTTCTAGCTTGGATGGGCATTTGGGTTACCTTCGTTATAGTTTTCATAACTATCAGTTTTAGTAGTTTCATGATATTCCATCAATTTCCTTAATCGGTTATCCATTTTTTGTATTTAGTTGCATGTAATACTTTGCTCCACTGATCAAGGTTGAAGTGAGCACCTTTATATTAATAGATTTTCTACACTATGTATTATAACTTAGAAAACTAGAAATGGAGTTATTAGGTTAAAAGACATTAACAGAATAGCTATTTCCAATTTGCAATCGAAAGTATAACTCCATCAGCAATTGTACAATCACCAGATTGCCATAAGCACTGCCTTATTCATTTTGTGTTGTTAATTTAAGTGATTGTTATGTTTTTCTTTTAGGCCTCACTGACTTCAATCAATCAATTTTGACATATTATAGAACTTCATATCTGGAATCTTATCTTCTGATCTGGTAATTTTTCATTTGGTGGACACAAAGGTAAGGCATTAAGACTGAAATAATGGCTCATAACCTGGTTTGAAAGTCTAGTTGGAAATTATGAACAGAATATATTGTAAGTGAGCATTGTTTATTCATAGAACAGCGATTCTTAACCTGCAAATAATGAAGTTGAAGCTCAAAGAAAATGAGTGACTTTCCTAAAATTATATAGTTAATATTCCATCACATGATATTGCTTCCTAACTGGTGTAATATAAAGGTTAATAGACTATCAAAGTTTATCATTTCATTTTCATTTTGAATGATCTTTTCTAAATTCCTGTAGGATTTACAGTCCTGGTCTTACAGTATAGTACTTGCCCCTATTGTTGTTTTTCTTGAGAAATGGTCTTCCATTGCTGATTCTTCTTCCTTGAATTTATCCCCCGCAACGCACAGCACTAGCCTAGAGTAGTTTGTGAATACAGACTTGCTGAGCTGGACTCTCATAAGTTATAGTCTTTCTAAATTGGAGACACTTCCTTACCATTCCTCTAAGTCAAAGAACTATTAATTACATAGTTTTTTTTATTAACAATTTTTTAAAAACTTTATTGGGGAACAATGTGTTTTTACCAGGATCCATCAGCTGCAAGACAAGTTGTTGTCCTTCAATCTTAGTTGTGGAGGGCACAGCTCAGTTCCAAGTCCAGTTGCCATTTTCAATCTAGTTGTAGGGGGTGCAGCTCACTATCCCATGTGGGGGTCGAATGGGCAATAAGAACATGCGCTCTAACCAACTGAGTCAAGTTACTCGCAATCCAACGTTTTACTGTATTTTGATATCTCATTTTCAACACACCTTTTCTCATATTCTCTATGTTCAATAATATTAACTAACCACAGTTTGCATCACATTGTGGCTTAATGTACATTGCTGTGTTTGCATAATTTATATAAATTTTTTCATGCCCTAGGACTGATCACATTACTTGGCTAATGGAAACAGTCATAGGGACTTTTTTTTCCAGGCTTGGGCAGGATGAGAACGCTTGCCAGGCACTCACAACCTATAGGTGCTCTTTTCTCAATTACCACAACCACAGACAATTGTTGTTCAGCCTGATTCAGCCCTAACAAAGCAAACACATATTTAACACTTGGTCTTGATGACTAAAGTCAGTGATTTTGCCCATCATAACTGCAAGTTCCCACCCTTTTCCTCCATGCCTATAATCTGCATCTGAATTGCCTGATGATTAAGCTGCTCAGTTCATTTTGCCCACTCTTATGAACAGTTGCCAATCTTTGCAGCCCTGTGCAAAAATAGATCCCTGGATGGGTCATTCATTGTGTATCCAAATACTGGGCAAGTTTGTAAAACGAATTCACAGTTTCACTTTTGTCGTATTATTTCTGACCTCAGTTAGCTTTCCCTAAGTTTTGTTAAATAGGAGTATTCCATATATATCCTATTCTCTTTTTATACTTCTGACAGAGCATTTTCTTTGGCTATGGAAAAATAAATTTCATGATTCATCAGATAAAAGATTCTCAGCCCCTCCTCCTCAGTAACTGAACTATACAGCACACAACATTTAGTTAGCAAAAGCCTTTGCTGTGTTACATACATCCTTTCTTTGTGAACCTGACAGTCTGCATTTCCAGGAACACGGGTTGACTTTTTTTGTAAACAAAAAATGAGACCTTTAAGACACTTTTCTCAATGGTCAGCCTACTCTGCACTGTAGCACATAATGCTTTTTCTCAAGGACTTTTCTATATTTTCCAAAAAGGACTGAGAGTATTTGGTAGATGTGGAATATGACTTACAGAGAGCTGACATAAACAACCTGAGGTCAAACAGGCAGTCTGGTCAATTTTGTTCAGAACCTTGACCTTCTAACTCTGTCTTTTGTTTTAACATTATGTAGAATCTATTTTTTTCATCTAGTCAGAATAAACAACAAAAAACTTTAATAGACATTTGAGAATGAATTGCTACCTCTTACTTACCTTGATATATAAACCCTTGTCAGTGTTAAGCAAGAGAACTTCAAGGGAAGAAATTCAATTATCATGAGACACCATCCACAAACACCACAAAAAATGCAGACCACTTTAAACTGGTAAATTCTGGAAGCTGTGGACTTTTTAATGGATATGTGAGTTAAAATGTTAATTTTGAAGTTAGTTATTTGGATCATACAATGCATTTTTTTCCATTGAAATTATGTGTATCTGCTGGTTATGCTAGTGGGAAAGAATGAACAAAAAAGCCTATTTCGGGCTGGCCGAGTGGCGCCATGGTTAAGCGCTGGCTTGGGAAGCCAACGGCCCCGATTCGGGTCCCACATATGAGAACCAGTGACACTGCCCTCAAAAAAAAAAAAAAAAAGACTATTTCATGCATAATGGACTTAAACAGTGGTAATAATAGTACTTTTCCAATTGCATCTCCATGCAAATTTCCAAAAGTAAACATCTCAAACTCTAGACTTTTACACCAGGACCACTTTAAAAACAGATGTGACTGATTCTTGTGGTAGCAGCTGAAGCAAAAGGTAGAG
Source organism: Aselliscus stoliczkanus (assembly GCA_033961575.1). Lineage (NCBI taxonomy): Eukaryota > Metazoa > Chordata > Mammalia > Chiroptera > Hipposideridae > Aselliscus > Aselliscus stoliczkanus. The sequence goes on from CM066728.1 coordinate 55,087,800, forward strand.
GTCAGGTGATAGAAAGGCTAGAGATGCCAGCAGGTTTCAAAACGACATTTTTCTAGCTGCTTAAAGGATATCAGAAAACCTCCCAGGTTTTGAGAAGAAAATGAGAAGTTAGTCTCCAGCAAGTGGAGGTCTGGATGCAAACCAGCCCTCATTCCATGTATAGATCTGCATTGTGTGCAAGGGAGATGTGTCTCTGCTGGTGGGTCAAGACCCAGGAAAGAAGTGTAATTGAGAAAGGAGGAAACATATGGAAGGTTAAGTCTGGGTAAAGAATATCTTAATCTGTACAAAACATGCCACTAGTAGTCATAGTGACAGGGGAAAAAAATGCTGATTGATGAGCCACACTAAACTTATGCCTTTAGTATTGGGGAAAATCTGCTTTGATCCCTTTGTTTCCACATCTCTGAAAGGAGGGTATTAAATTCAACAGTTTCTCAATGACTTTTCAGCTTTAAAATGCTATCTTGTGCTGCAAGCATGCATAAACAATACACTTTTAGAGAGGAGGCAAGGAAGCCTGGCAAAGACCTGGTGTTGGAGAATGAGGGCCTGAGAAGAAAGTGACCAGGTACGGGCAAGAATCCAGAGAAATGAAATAGAATGCATCGTGGATAGTGGGCCTTGGAATTGAGGTAGAGGCCACACTTGTTCAAAGGCTAGGCTTCTTTAAACTGCTTTCGGCATAGCTTCCTGAGTGAGCTGGCACCGAGTATCAGAGTACTGAGCCGTGCCACTTTAAACACCTTGTCTCTGGTCAGGATTTAACTGGACAATATCATGGAAAGAAGACATTATAAGTCATTAGATCATGTTGTATGGTTGTAGAGATTTCCAAACTCCTTTTTTTTTTTTAAAGATTTTATTGGTGAATTGGGGGAGGAGAACAGCATTGGGGAATCAGGGAAGGGCAACAGAGAAGTTGCTGTCTTTTCGTTCTTCAGTCTAGTTGTGGAGGACATTGCCTCACCGTTGGTATCGTCATTGCGCTCTTCCCGGATGAGGCAGATCGGTCGCCAGCCTCTGGATGGTCGCTCAACACGGCTATTGGCAGCTCACGCTGGCTGCTGGCCACTCACTGTAGCCTATGGCAGCCCACTGCAGCAGGGGCTGCAGCCTACACTGTCGCCAGGATTCACGCAGCCCAGGTCCAGGTGGAGCTGTTGTTAGCTGTAGAGGGCAGTGTCACTGGCCCTCATATGTGGGATCCAACCGGGGCCGCTAGTGTCCCAAACCAGCTCTTAACCAATGCGCCACTCGGCCGGCCCTCTAAACTCTTCATATTCTCTTTTTTCCTTGGATTAATACCCTTTGGGTTTTGATTTTCCCCATTCTTCCCACCCCACTGAAAATCACTACCATAGTAAGTCATTATTTCTGATGAAAATAAGTCATAGTCCTTGGATGTGGTGGGAAAAAGATTTGGTTGAGATGTATGTTTATACTGGAAGAAGAAGAGGGGTATACGGGGACTGAGACCAGGTAGAATATATATATATATATATATATATATATATATATATATATATATGAAACATCTGATTGTTTTAAGCCAAATATGTAGTATTAAATTATATGGTTTATCTACACGAAGTTAGCATTAAATTTATTTAGCTGTTAAGTGAAGATGCATACTCTATATATCCAAAAATACTAGAAGTAGTTATTATAATAATTATTGATAGTAATTTATTGTTCTTATTTATGATCTTGAAATACACATACACACACACACACATGCACACACACTGTGCCAAAAAATGTATACATGTTTTAAGAAAGGAAAAACTATTAAAATTGTAATATTCAATATATACCAATAACAAAAGAGGAATACAAGTCACGTTTGACTTCTGCAATCACGAGAGGTGCTCCAAGTGGTTACCATCAGCATCCAGACACTTCTGATTATGGCAAACTACTGCTTGAACAATGTTGACCAAAGTGTTAACATCTCTTAAAATGTGTATACATTGTTTTGGCAACCCCAGTGTGTGTGTGTGTGTGTGTGTGTGTGTGTGTGTGTGTGTGTGTGTGTGTTATCTAATATAATATAATGTTATGAATAATTCTGATGTTTGCCTTTGGTTCGTGTTAACTTTGCAAACATAGCTTTAGAAAATATTTTGTACATCTCAAAGATAAGTCAGACAATTATTTTTAGGATTTTACTGCCTTGTTTTGCTTATAATATTCCTCAGTAGGTAGATGATTGTCTACCAATTAAAATCAAGATTTTAGAGAATTAAAGAAAGATAAAACTTGTTGCTAAACAAGAGTAATTGTATTATAAAGAAACAGTAGAAATCAGTTAATATGGAAAATCATTTAAATCTAGAAATACTTTTTCCTTTAGAATTTAAATATTTGATGAGAAGCTTTCTGTTTCCCTTTAAGTGGCTGAGAAGCCTTCTTGACACACTCATAGATAGTGATACTTATGTGTAGGTGATGGAGTCTCATATTTAAAAGAAAAAAAAAATGGGTGACATCAGAAGCATAGCTCTGAGGGGTTCCCCTTGATCTCTACTGTAGAATTTATAACAAGTTAAACAGCTATAATTCAACAAATGATTCCCAGTGCAACACATAAATATGTCTGAGACATTCAGGCATTGAAACATCTGAAGGTGAGGAAATCAAAAGAACAGGGGAGGAGGAGAGGGGGTCATGGATTGCAGCTCAGAGCTCACTGCGAGTCTCAGGAGAGGGGAGGATTCAGGCTGCAGTTGTGTGTGGGGCATTCTCTGTGGCTCCAAGCATTCTTGCCTGAGTGATCAATATATAATATGGCTAAACCCTGCTATTGAGGCAGAGACCAAATACAGAATATAGCTGTGTTCTAGCAGCCGACATTGCAGGCAGAAAACAAAGCCACAGAGCTTGGGCACCTTGCCTCACCCTCCCAGAGCAACAGAAGAAACTATGGAGAGCAACGGGTTTCAAAGCAGAATATCTACAGTCCTGAGAACTGGAGATAGCTCCTGAGTGGCAGACACATACTGTGGCTAATCCCAATGACAAAAGAGGAAATACAGAGGCAAGGCAGCTGTGGTCTGGCAGTCACTATTACTGGGAGGAGAACAAAGCCACAAACACACCAGTGGCCTCTCCCAGACCAACCTGTCCCTGCCCTTTGCAGCTGATCCCAGTGGGGGCACTTAGGACGGCTCAGGCAGCACATCACTTCATCTGGCTGCAGGGGCAGCACTAGGATTTCAGGGGCTCAAAACTGCATATCAAAGCAGCACTCCTGAGATTGAGGTGACCTGGTCACAGAGGAGATGTCCACCTCTCCAGGGAATACAAGGCATTTTCCACCACCCAGCAGAGATCCCAGAAGCCAGAGCAGTGCAAGAGAAAATAAAGCACTCCAGCGCCACCTACTGGAAAACAAAAGAAAGACCTCCTATCAAGCTGCTGCAGAGTTCACTCCCATAAATGCTTAGGCAAAGAAAGAATCCATCACATACCACAAGCAAACAAAAGATCCATCAAATATAATAAACAACCGCGGTAAAAAGGCAGTTCAGAAAGAAAATTAAAGATATCCAAAAAATAAACTTAAAGACATGGAAATATGTGATGCAAATGACAGAGAATTCAAGATTGCAGCTGTGAAAAAACTCAACAAGATGTAAGAAAACTCAAATAGGCAGTTAGATGAATTCAGAATTAAAATCAATGAACAAAATAAATACTTTACCAAAGAGATTAACATTTTAAAACAGAACCAAATAGAAATTCTGGAGCTGAAGAACTCAATAAAAGAGATGAATAATGAAATCGTGAGCTTAGGAAATAGAGCCGACCAGATGGAGGAAAGAATTTTTGATACAGAAGATAGAAAACTGGAAATGATGCAGATGGCAGAAGAGAGAGACTTGTGAGTTAAAAGAAATTAAGTAATTCTACAAGAACTACCTGACTCCATTAGAAAGAGCAATTTAAGAATAATGGGTATACCAGAAGGAGAAGAGAGGGAGAAGGAAACAGAAAGGCATAGTCAAACAAATGTCAACAAGAACTTTCCAAACCTATGGAAATAAATGGATCCCCGGCTACAAGAAGCAAACAGAACACCTAATTATGTCAATCCAAAACGGGCTTCTCCAAGGCACATTAAAGCTATCAAAAATTAATAAAAAAGAAAGAATTCTCAAGGCAGCTAGGGAAAAGAAGATGGTAACTTATAAATAGATTATCATATTTTTCAGCAGAAACTCTACAAGCTAGGAAGGAATGGAATCAAATATTTAAACTATTGAAAGAGAGAACTTACCAGCTAATAATAATAATAATAATAATAATAATTCCAGAAATGTTACCCTTAGATATGAAGGAATAATAAAGGCTTCTGCAGACATACAGAAGCTGAGGGAGTTTTCCACCACAAAGCCTTCATTAAAGGAAACACTGAAGGGAGTTATTCTACCTGAAACAAAAAGACAAAAGAATACAAAACTATGAGTAGGATGTTTAACAGACAGACAGAAGCAGAACATTGCAACTCCTATTCAAAACAGGGCACTATACACTTAAATATAACATAAAGGAAATCTGACTTTGGGTGTTGAACATACAATGCAATATATGGATGATGTATTATAGAATTGTACACTTGAAATCTATATAATTTTATTAACCAATGTAACCTCAATAAATTTAATTTTAAATTTCAATAACAAATAAAGGAAGCCAAAGTTTCACTAACATCTGAAATATAATTATATATTTTTAGTGTGAGAATCTTCTTTATCATACATGAGTAGGAAAGACATTCATTAGGGACAAAAGTCACTTTTCTCCTAAGTTAGTTGTTAGAAATTTGAACTCCTATTCAATCTGACAGAAGCTGTATAACATTAAAGACAGATTTGGAGTACACTATAGAAACGTGAAGCTAAATTATAAATGGGGTTCAGTTAGAAAACGAGGTATTTAAGCATGACAAATTTAAGAGCAAAGATTCTTAAATTAAAAATTGTAAAAGATGAGAATTTTCAGTACAGTGTGAAAATGAAAGTATCATATAATTTTGGTATTGGGTCTGCAGAGAGGATTAAAATAATATCTATGAAGAACTTAATATAAGTCTGGTGCTATTAGGTCCTTACATGTTTATTCATTCATTTTAATTCTCGTGGATCAATATTAATATTGACAATATGGCAGATAGGAAAACTGAAGTTAATAAACAATCAAGAAAATTTGTCTAAGATCATACAATTGGTCTTTCTAATTGCATAAAACAGTGCTCCAAATCTATGGTATGCACTTTAAAATTCTGCATTGCTTATATGTACTTTTAGGCATGTTAGTGCTTGAAAAATATCAAGTTTATAATTTGCAAAGATGAAATTTCCATTTATTAAATAGGCTTTTTAGTCAAAACAAATGCCATATTTTGCCATCTGATCTTGGGCAAATTGGTTCTATTTATGGATAAAGAGGACACTGTGCCTGTTTCCTCATCTAGAAAATGGGCATATTAGAACTTTCCAATAGGGCTGTTATGAGAGCAACATGACCTAAGTAAGATATGTTAAGTGCTTTTGGAAGGGATTTGAAAATAGGAAATGCTTAATAAATTATTCTCATTACTATTTTAATTTTCTTTCACCTATTTCATTGGTTTAAATAGCTCTTTTTAGATTATAAATTTTAAAAAGGTATTCAAATAAGAACCTCATTCTATTTGCTCTCGTAATGTTAAACCTTTCAAGGGAAAATTTAGGATGATTACTCAAAGTGCCAAAGTGTTGTCGTTGAGAGTGATCTATAAAGTGAGCTCAATAATTCTATTTGAGATCCTCACTAGCCCAGAAATTCAAGATTTTGCAAAGATTTCAAGTAAAATTAGACAGCAAATTATGAAGCATTGTGTGAATACACTGCATATATTGACGAATGAAAAGATGATCCAGTAATAATGTCATGTTTACTTGATACTGTTAAACAGATCTTGAACATTTAAAATTATTCTGAATTATTTTTAATTTTAACTTCCTTAATGCTTAAACTGGATACATGTGACAATGTTACTCTCACAGGGAAATAGTTATTTTTCACTTTTTTGTGAAAACACTTTGAAAAGTCAAAAGTAATGTATGATCATAAGAAAGTGCCAAACAAGGAAGCAATTGGTTTCCCTATATGGTAAATTCTGAATGCAATAAAATATAGACAAATGACAGCAAATATGTGACACTGATTCCTGGAGTCTGACTGGAAAGTAGACAGCTTCAAATGAGATTATCTATGTGTTTCTAGAATATCCTTACATTAAAAGAAATCAGGATATCTGAGAAAAATGAAACAGCAGTTTCCCATGAATAAATCCTGATCTGTCTGCTCATAGAATGAATATACCAAAGGAGAACCCATTGGCTCTCATTCTTTGGTTTTTCTTTTTATTTCAACTACTTGTTTCCAAATGTGTACATAAAAAGGAATGGAAGATAAGAGAGTTGAAGCAGATTGGTCAGAATATCCTTAGGGGCTTTTTTTTTCTTTCATGTTTTCTTTAAATGCAGCAAAAATTGTGATTTATATTAACTTTTAAAAAATTAGAGTCAGGCCAGCTGAGTGGCACGGTGGTTAAGCGCTGGCTTGGCAAGCCAGCGACCCCAGTTCGGTCCCACATATAAGGGCCAGTGACACTGCCCTCAAAAAAAAAAAAAAAAATTAGAGTCATGTTATTTTGACCTTCACTCAACAAAAAACTGTTAAGTGTCACATTATGAGGATGATTTAACAGAAGCAATGGCTTGGGAGAGGCAGGAATTTTAAATAAAAGAAATGAATTCCTTTTCTGCTTTTATGGAATGAGGTAGATGAGAGGCATGAATATGAGACTACTCTCCAGATTTGATTAAGTACAATTAACACAATCTGTGTTATTAAAAATAACATTTAGAAATATTGGAGTTGTAGTTCTTAGGTATAGTTAGAAAGTCAATGTTCATTACAATTAACAATTTAAACATTTCTGGAAAACAATCTTAGCAATTCGTAAGAACCTAAGTGGTGAACTTCGAATGAGTAGCTAGATATTTTTAGCAATCATTCCCATGGAAAAGAAAAACAGTAAATAAATAACAAAAGCAACAAAATGCAAGTTCTGCATTAGAAGCCAACAAACAGCCTTGCTCCTCTCAGAGATGCTATCACAGGCCCTGCCCTGCACCACTTCCAGAGAGCTACTCACTTGCTTGTCACATAAGATGAAAAGGCTCCATAATTCAAAAAGTTCATAGAGGAAGGATAAGGAACTTATAGATTGTTTTTACATCATCCTTTCTGGAATGTCTTCATGGATTACAAAAGATAAGCCATCTTCCTCGTTTCATGGAAGAAATCTTCACATGCTCATTACAGCCCAGCGGAGGGGTGCAGAGATTGTCTCACTGGGCCTTTTTTGCATTGATAACATGTGTTGTATTCTTCACAATCACGGAGTGAATTCCATTTCATCTTTCCTCCACCCATAGTGCTGTTAGTAGTAGTAGCATTGTCCCCATTTTAAAGTGACAAAATCAAGCTTAAATTTAGGGAGGTCAAGAAATGTTTACAGTGCAGAAGAGCCAGACTTGGTGTCCAAACCCAGTTTTGCTGACCCTAGAATCCTCACACTATGGAAAACTGCCTCTGCTTTATAAAGGTAACATTGGTGAACTTAGAAATCAACTTACAAAGCTATTATGCTTGGAAGCATTTAGTAACAGAAGACTGCACATTGAGTCTGTTTAAAGAAGGCACTTCGTTTTTTTGTAAACATATTTACGGTGTTGGTGTCATTTCGTAGGGAAATGCACTCCTCCTGTTGATGCTTATGGTAATTCACTCTACAACAACAGCATAGGCTGTACACACATAATGGTAATTTTAGAGTGGAAACATATCAATCACAATTTGTACATATAATTTTGGAAGACATAGTGTGTTATACAGTGTCTCCAAAGAATGTGTTTGTTCTGCAAGGTAATAAAATGCAGCTCTACAATAAATGTTACTGAATATATTCCACTGTGTTCCACCTTGCACTCAAACTCCTTGCAAAACTGGATTTAGTGACATGTATCAATTTGACAATGCTGAACCATTTGGAATCTTGACCCTTATCCTGAAAAATTTCCTCTTTTATACAACTAAAACCTGGCTCTTGTTTTCTTAATATAACTTACTCCAAGCTTGCATCCCCCAATTTTTAGGTCATGCAAGGTCAAGTTATTAATTGTTTTCTTCCAACTACCCTATTCAAACATTGGGAAATACATAAATTGTAACCTATATCTAATATCTTTCTCAGAGTCCATGTCATGGGACTAACTTACAATGAGATCTTTTTGACTTCTCCAGCAAAACTAAATCTTGGAAAATATCCAAGACATATCTGTCTGGTATCAAATCCTGCTCTACAGAATGTGGTGATACACATGTAGACAACTGTAAACATCTCTCCAGTTCCAGTAAAACGATAATTTTAATGAAATAATCATTTGTTGCCTGTAATACTTTGCAGTTTTTTAAGAGATTTTAAATATCTCATTCTTCATAGCAGCCCCATGTAATAGGTAGAATAGATATCATGTTCACATTTACCCATGAGGAAATTAAAACTCTAAGACAATAAGCAACCTGTCTAAGGTTAGACACCTGGAAAGAATTACAGATGGTTTCAAGTTGAGGATTCCTGACTCTAATTCCAGAGCTCTTCTTACCACACCATTAAGTCTAAGTAAAAAAAGCTGAAGTGAGGGCCGGCCAAGTGGCGCGGCCCCAGTTCGGGTCCCACATGTGAGGGCCAGTGACACTGCCTTAAAAAAAAAAAAAAAAAAGCTGAAGTGAGCTCACTCATAAATTTGTGGGTAAATGTAAGTGAAATATTTTCTTTAGGGCCAAATATACAAAGAAATCTTGTAGTCATTCTTGGCTGGAAATACAGGTTTTTCCTGCAACTGTCCAAAAAAAGTTCCTTTCTGCTGAAAGCACAATCTGAAAGAATATTTTTTTGAGAGTATCAAAAATTTTAAAATTATGAGTAATAATGCCAGCATTGGTTAGGAGCTGGCTTGGGACACCAGCTCTGAGCAGCGGGACCCTGGTTCAGATCCCACATATGAGGGCCAGTGACACTGCCATCTACAGCTAAGATGGTGAACAACAGCTCCATCTGCAGCTGGGCTGCAGCCCCTGCTGCAGTAGGCTGCCATGGGCTACAGTGAGTGGCCGGCAGCCAGCGTGAGCGGCTGCCAGCCAGTGTGAGCTGCCAAGAGCTACCATGAGCGGCCTTCCAGAGGCAGGCGACTGATCTGCCTCACCCGAGAAGAGTGCAATGATGATACCAACATGGGCCAATGAAGCAATGTCCTCCACAACTAGACTGAAGAACAAAAAAGGACCACAACAATGCTGTTCCCCTCCCCCACTTCCCCAATTAAATTAGCAACAACAAAAAAATTATGAGTAATAAAGGGAAACTTGCCCAACCAGCTATGAACCTGTAACTATAAAATTAACAGTGATTTTAAAACTTGGTTATGGTACAAGATGAAACAATTCAAAAACAGACCAAAATATAGTAAAGAACTGAATATGTTCCCAAGGAAACAGAGGTGCAAGAGTTGAATTATTCAAATACTGCTGTTAGAAAAATTATCCCTCCTTTTTTTCCAACTCACAACAGAGAATGAAATATATTTCAGATGGATTAAAGAATTAAATGCATATAAAGTATATAGGTAGGTGTTTAACAATTTGAGATTGTACAATATAGTTGCCCAAGTATGCTGCCCAACTCAGGGATTGTAGTCATGTGGACTACAGTGTACAAGTCATACCCTCTTGGGTGAGCAATGTTAGCACTTTGTAATTGACTTTTGATTGGGGAAGGAAATTTTCAATGGGAAAGTGATATAAAATTACATAAAAAGAGATTGATAGATTTGCCCACATAAACACATTTCAACATTATACATCAAACATCATAGAATTAAAAGACAAACAAGAACTGGTAAAAACACTTGCAACAAATATGATAATCTCATAGGGTTCATGTATGAAAAAGATACATGTATGTAATGACATCAAATTTAACTTTACAACACCCAAACCCCAACAATACCATTCATTACTTGTATAGGTTAGGGTAATGCTAAAAGGTATAACAAAAGGACCCCAAATATGTAAAATGACTAAACTGTAATATAAATAGGCATTCTTAAACTTTTTGTGCCAAGGCCACATTAGCAGCCTGGTAACTGAATAATGTTTTTCAATACATAAGATGAAATTTTAAAGATTTCAAAAGAAACCAATTATATTCAAATGTACCCATAAAATATTAAATAACTTATGATATAATAATAAAGGTGTTTCTTTATTAAAACACTAAATAACAAAATGTAGCAGCAGGCTTAATTGCTACTATAATTTCAAAGTCTTGATATGTGTGAATTAAATTTCAGATACCTACTAACAATTGTAATGTGATACAAAAAATACCTGTTGCTGGTATTGCTAATACTACTAGTTTGTTGCCTACATTTATAATAGAAGAAAATTCTAAATTGCATTAGAGACATTAGTGAAAAAATAATTTTTACCATTTCAAGATCACAGATCCCCTAAATTCTATCTGTGGACATTTTAGAGATCCGTGGGCCTTGGGTGAAGAACCGCTGTGATAGAAGTTTATTTCTTGCTCATGTAATGTTCCTGAGTAGGAAGGCAGAGGAGTGGGTCCAAGCACCAGCTGAAGAAGGTCTCAGGAAGTGATCCAGGGACCCACTGAAGGAGACATGCCACGTTAAATACATGGCTTCTAAAGTTTCCATCATTGTTCCCATCTCAGCAGCCAAAAGGGGAGATGGATGTGGAAAGCTTCATGGGAGAGAATTTTATGGGCCAGGCCTGGACATGTGCAGTAGCATAAGAGTAGACATGATAAAATGAGAACTGTTGTGGAAATTAGCTGTGTAAAAACACATTTTGGGGCCGGCCGAGTGGCACATTGGTTAAGAGCTGGCTTAGGACACAAGCAGCCCCGATTCGGATCCCACATATGAGGGCTAGTGACACTGCCCTCTACAGCTAAGATGGTGAACAACAGTTCCACCTGAGCTGGGCTGCTGTGAATCCCCAGGACGGCATAGCTGCAGCCCTGCTGCAGTGAGCTGCCATAGGCTACAGTGAGTGGCCAGCAGCCAGCGTGAGCGGCTGGCAGCCAGTGTGAGCCATCCAGAGGCCAGCGACTGATCTGCCTCATCCGGAAAGAGCGCAATGATGATACCAACATGGGCCAGTGAAGCAACGTCCTCCTCAACTAGATTGAAGAACAAAAAGACAACAACTTGTCTGTTCCCCTTCCCCAGTTCCCCAATGCTGTTCCCTTCCCCCAATTCCCCAAAAATATCTTTAAAAAAAACCCAAAAACACATTTTGGAGAGTAAACCATCAAAATGAATCAAATGTTTTAAAATTGTTCAAACTCCTTGATCCATTAATTTAATTTCGATGCATTTTTCTTAACATTATGTGAACTGAAGGAAAAATTATGCACACATTTTTCATAACAGCATTAATTTAAATAACAATATAATTATTTATTAATTAGAAGAGATATATAGATATAAAATAACCAAGATAAGGTAGCATTGTCAATGAAATTGAGGTACATCTATATGATAGACTATTATGTTTATGAGTTTGAATAAATAATAGCTGAAATTTCTTGAATTTTTATGTATGCTAAGCATAGTGCCAATCATTTGACATGCCTTAAATCCTAATAACCACCCCATAAGAAACTTTCTTGATCTCATTTCAAATGTGAAGAAACTGAATCTCAGCAAGACTGAGTGCTTTGCTGAGGATTATAGAGCTATGGCATAGTCTCTGCTGGTTGCTCACCTAAAATCGATTCTTTCTTCCTTACTAACAGAGTTCCAGTTTTGTTTGTGGTTGCAATGTGCTGAGCTAAAAATAAAAGTACTCAATCACCGGACTAACACAATTGAGACTGGCCATGTGCCTAATTATGGCCAATGCAATTTAAGCAGAAATTGCCACTCTAAAGGATGACTCAACTGGAATGAGACTTTCCAGACTTTTGGCCTTCATCTTTTCACTCTCCTTCTTCCACCTGAGCATGTGAAACCTGTATGTGTAGCAGTCATCTTGTAACCAAGTCTGTAAAAACACGAGATAAGAATTGTAGAACAGGAGGCAAAGAGAAGCCTGGGCCTTGATGAAATTCTTGAGGACTTCATCAGCTTGTGTTTGCCTAAGTCTTTTAACCCAGTTTGATTTTTGCTAAGTGCAGCCAAACACAATTAATTCTATCTGATGCAGCTGGTCAGTGGCAAAATGAAGACTTAAGCCCAGATCTTTTTTTTTTTTTTTTAAACATGTGATTTCTTTTCTTTTCTTTCTTTATCTGAGCCATCCTGCCACCTGTTGGCAGCTCAGCGGCTGCTCATCTTGGGCCGGGAATCCAACCAGCAACCCTGTTGCTCAGAGCTCACACTCGTGAGAGAGCTCTTAACCAGCTGAGCCACTCAGCAAGCCCTAAGCCCAGATCTATTTGACTCAAAAACCTCTGAAGCACAATTACATACTGATTTTGTACTTATTTTCTAATGCTAACATTAAAAAGCAAGATACTATGATTGTATACATAGTACGATATCAACTATATTAATATGCATAGAGAGAATACTGGAAGAGACAAAAATTTTAATAATGGTTATCTCTAGGTGGCACAATTATGAGGGTTAATTTTTAAATAACTTTTTCAGAAAATTTTATTATTATACATGCAATACTTCTTTATTGTGGTGAATTTGCAATTATAATAATTTCTCATTGTGATGAAATATTTTACAAATACCATTATTCTAAGGTGTGAATGAATATAAGTTTTTTACAGATTTTTCAGTTGTTGAAAATTTTAATTAGTTTAAAATTAGTTTCACATGAATTCTTTTTTCTGATTTTACTGACAGCTCACTTAGCATAAATCCTCAGAAGTTGGACTTCTGAGAATTTTTGTTGGTATTATCATGAACTTTTTAATAGGTTCTTCAGAAATACTGAAAAAATACTTATACCAGGTGTACCTTAAGAAAGTTCCATCATCTAGAGGCCTTGAGAATGCCCTGCTGCCTTTACACCTCCAGCTGATTACTTTCACACAACTGGTTAAATGGATTTTCAGAGTATGTTATTTTATGTTAATTACAATATCTCTTGCAAAATGGTGAGGGAATTACTGATTGAACAAAATAGACCTACAATTTTTACATAAGGCAATATAGAAAAATGACAGCTGAAATTTCTCCTACTTGTAGTAGGAATTCCTTGTCAGCCATATTGTAAGTCAATACCAAGATGACAGATAGATGGAGCAAGAAGGGGTTAAAAATAGAAACTCAAACGATGAGTACTGAAATAAAGATTTGTATACACTGTCATTAACAGCTAATCTTTACCTAAATGTGTATTTTTCCTTCATATAGCCAATGCTGTTGAAATATATATATATATATATAAATATATATATATATAAATATATATAAATATATATAAACATATATATATATATATGTTGAAATATATATATATATATATAAATATTTTTACATTGAGCTTGTATTTTCAAAAAATTTCAATTAATGAGGTGCACAGGGAAGCAGTTTTTTAAATTAAGTAATTTATATTACTAGTTCTATTTTTAAGATAGTAATTCCATTTAAAAAAAATAAAAGACTTTTGGTGACCTCAAAGTAATTACTTTCTCAAAAAAGCTGAGTCCTAAGTCCACAGTACATGTTCAATATATATATATGTGTGTTAAAGTGAGCTGATATTTAATATGGCCAATATATCTATATATATACATTTCCATTTATCTACATTATTGACAACTTCACCATTTTTGAATTTTACTTCAGTTGCACAGAATTGGATTAATCATAATCTGTAGTTCATAATACTCTCTTACCATCAGTCTATGCATAGTCTATGTTTTAGTTATTACTTAATTAGTTGTTTAAAATAGTATAATAAACACTTATAAACCCACCACCAAAAAAACAAACTATGAACTTGACAATTATCTTGTATATGGTTTTCCCCAACAGCTTCTACCTTTGGCACCCAATGGTTTTATTTCCATCAGGATGCCAATAAACTTCTAATATTTTGATTCACAGTGTCTCCATGTTTTCAAATAAATTTTAAAAAATATTTTCTAATCTTCATATTAGTTTTCAAATGAAAATTTTTGTTGCTTCAAATGAAATGGTATTTTTTTTCTATTCTAGAACCTAATCTAATGTCATATTTGATATCTAATTCAAGTAAATAGCTATGAAAATGTTGAACATGTTCCTGTGGCTTTGTAATACAAATATATCAAAATGATATGTCCTTTCAGATCTAGCAAATATAAATTTGCCATGATTCTCATTAGATCTAAGGCAGTAAAAGCCAAATGGCTTAAAACAATAATAGGTTTGTTTTAACTAAGTTCAGTAAATAATTATTAAGCACCTACCAAGTAGGAGGTATAAAGTGTGGCATTGGTGTGGTGGTAATGGTGACTCAAAATTACTAGGATAATGGTTTCTTCCTAAGGAGTATAAATTCTAGAAACAGAACCATACACGTATGGAAGCTCAATATATGACAGAGGTAACAGATCAGGTCAGGTGGAAAAGATGGATTATTAAATATGTTGTAATTGTTTGATAATTATTAAATAATAATCCCAATTATTATTTAATAATAAACATTATTGGGATAATTTTTATGTGTAAAAAATTGCATCTGTATCTCATGCCAATCACACACAAAAAACTAATAGAGAGACACATGTCACGAATAAATGTGATTCAAGATAAGATGATACAAATTCTAAATATTTAGTAAAAACAAAGTAAAAGAAAGCAATCATAACTCTGAATTGGGAGTGGTATTAGAGTTCATATAAAATGGCATTTGTGGTAGGCCTTTAAAGCTGAGTAGAAGTAGTACTAAAAGATGCAGATAGAAATATGGGATAAGTTGTTATGAAGGTTATTTTCAAGCAAGGTGACTAGTTAGTTTGTCCTGGTTTGCTTAGCATTTTCTAGTCTTAGCAGTGGAAGCTCCATGTTGTGGGAAAAGGGCAAATCAGGAACTAGAGAATAAAGCCATACCTTCCCTATACTCCTCCCAATTTACTAAAGAAAGAAGCAAACACATACAGTCTCAAAATCCCAGACAATAGGGGTTAGCTGTAAGCAACTGAACTCAGACTTGCATGCCTCTACCACCTCCTCTGAGAAGGAAGATTTAAGATTTCAATGTTTCTTGTTCTTCTCAGTTTTTCTCAGGAATCTCTAGCCACACATTTTTTTTTTTTTTTTTAGGTCTACTGAGTCCCCAAGCTCTTTCACTGCTAAGATGTCAAATTCTCATCTTTCTTTGAGGACCTCCTCCCATTCTCTCACCTCTCTGACTACCTTATTCCTGCTGAGTTACCTGATATTCTTATCGACACCTTTGGTCCCAACTACCTCCTGATTCTCCCAATCCATCAGCCCAATTCTAGTTTGTTAAGCCTATCTACATACTAACATAACATCCTTGTTGAGATAAAGTGCTTTGGAGTCAGACATCCATCTCTGCCTGTTACTAACTATCCTTACGAACGAACTTAAGCAACAGAGCTAACTTCTCTGAACCCGTTTTTCTTAGCTGGAAAATGGGAGACAATAATGCCTCATATTTCAGAGGGTCCTTGTGAGAGTAAATGAGAGCATTCATGAAGCATTATTTTTAAAAAGGAGCAACTTTCAGAATTATCACACTTTTGTATAAAAACACATATTGAGTATGTTTTGTGTATGCATGTTTATAAATGCAATGAGGAGAAAACCAAACTCTTAACAATGGTTAGCTATCAGAAGAGGTAGGGAAGGGGGCGGGGAATGTTAAGTAAATGATCTCCACATTCTATCTTTGAATTTTGTGAATATTATACAATATGCTTAGGTTATTTTGAAGTTAAAATATAAATGAAATCAGTACAGAAATGAACACACATAAAGACTTCATAGAGAAGAAGAAAGGGAAGAATTTTCCAGCAGAAGAGTGATGTAAGCCACAGGGTGGATAGAGCAATGCTGGCAGGACCCTGCAGAAGTCCTGAATGATAAGGGGCAAGTTGCAATGAGAGAGGTGTGCATGACAGGGTCACAAAGCATGAAGCTGGAGAGGTGACCAGGGCTAGATCTGGGGACCCTTTGAATGCCATCCAAGGAATTTGAACTTTGTCCTCAAAGTAGCAGGAAAGAATTGACGGTGAATAAGAATGGGGAACATAATAGAAGCTGCATTTTAGATTGAGGGGGTGGGCAAGACTGGCATTTGAAAAAGAAATCAGAAACTCTTCCGAAAGTCACCAAAATTGATGATGAAAGCCTGATTTATCAGCTGAAACTAAATAATATCTGTCCTTTTTTATGCTGTAATATCAATAGCTAGCATTTATTGGGCCGGCTGAGTGGTGCGGTGGTTGGGTGCTGGCTTGGGAAGCCAGCAGCCCCGGTTCGGGTTCCACATGTGAGGGCCAGTGACACTGCCCTCAAGAGAAAAAAAAAAAAGAAAAAAAATAGCATTTATTGAGATATTGTTTAGAGCTAACATTTATTTACCTAAACTAAGGTTGGCTAAGGATTATAAATGGACATCTCATTTGTTTCTCACAACTCTCTAAGGTAGGCACTATTGATATTTCTAATATATAAGTGAGGAAACAGACTCAGAGAGGGTAAGATATTTGCCCAAGCATGAGTGGGCATGACATGTGATTAAATTGTGTGACCAGGATCTATATCCATACATCTTGGTTCCCTAATCACATTTTCAAACAGTATGTCATAAAGCCTACCCTTAAACTGTCCTCAGTGTTAAAGAAAAATTGGACTGGACAGAATTAAACAGGCATAGAAGGCTTTATTTAAGACTGTTGCAACAGGGGAGAGAGACTGAACTCAACACTGAAACAAAAAGTGGAGATGTTTTAAGTGCTGAGGTAAGCCAGTGAAAAAAACAATCCTGAAAGAAGTAAGGAAGAAGGTTAGTCAATGATAAGGCCATCTGTGTTTGTTAATTGTTGGTTATTGAATTTAGGCTCCCACCTTCTGACCAGGGCTGGGAAATAGAGGTACTTTGTCCCTTGATGTTTATATTTCAAAGCATGGTTTTCAGGTCCTTGAGAAAGACATTCTGGGGTTGTAAAATTGGCTAAAGTCTGGGAGAAGATTTATATCTCACAGGGGCAGAGAAAGAATTTAAAATTGCAAGTTTCCTAAAGTGAATGCTCTGTGAAAAGGGAGGCCATAGACCTAGAATCGGGAATAAGTTCTGTCTAAAGTTTAGTTAAGCTGAGGGAAATATGAAGATGTTCTTGGTCATCAATTGTTCTGAAGTATGAAATGCAAAAACATTCAGTAATTCTCTGGAGGAAACCTACAAGAATGGCATGTACATCACTGACATGCAAAATCCATTTTAAATTATAATATATATATATATATATGTGTTAAAAGTTAATGTATAATACCAGTATAAATTGCACAATGTAATAATACATCTTCAAGGTAAAATTTTCTATTTTATAGACATTTTTAAAAAGCAGATAGTAATGAACCAGATGATTCAATAACAACAAAGATAATCAATATTTATTTAGTGCTTATTATGTCCCAAACATTAAGCTAAATGCTTTCTCATATAGTCCTAAGAAGAGTCCTAGGAGATAGGTAAAATAATTGTCTCCATTTTATGGATGAGGAAACAGGTTTTTAGAAGGTCACACAACACAGTTTATAAATAGTCTGAGCCCTAAGTAGGACTGCCTACCTAATTTGTGAAACCCAGTGCAAAACAAAAATGTAGGACCTCTTGTTAAAAGTTATTGATCTTCAAGAGGCAACAACAGAGCATTAAACCAAATGCAGAATGTTTCTAAGCTCGGGGCACTGTGTGATTACCCAGGTAGCGCCCCCATGAAGCTGGCCTTGCCCTTAAATTTGTGCTTCCAAACTTTATGCTATATGTCATGTCTCCTGAGTAAGTTACTAAATAGTGAGGTCCCTGAGGGTAGCCAGACTTTTTAAGCAATTATCAATTGACCTTTTCTAATGCCGGGAAGAAAGACAGTTTCTCACAGACAGGATTTGGATATTTAATCTCACCTGTATCACACAGCTTCTCGGTTGGATATCAAAGTATGAGAAGACTTGAAACTCCCTACTGAGTTTCTGTCAGAAAATTGTAAATGCTGGGAACAAAGGAAGTTCTCACAATACAAAGGGGAACTACAACTAAATACTAGCCTATGTACTGTAGCTCCTTTTATAATATGTTCTAATAGAGAATATTATTGCATCCGATTAGAACTGAACTTGGATGACATAGTGGCAATACTTATATGACAAAGAACACTAGCAATACAAACAAATAAAGAAATTTTTTTCATCATTAAAATAAAGGGAAATTTATATGATAGTACTGAGGCTACTACCAAGAGAGTGGTATATTGATACCAAATAAGAAAGCTTCTTCACACTGAAGCACAGCATGACTGAAGAGGATTAAATGAAGATGTTTTCTAGAATACAATTCTATTATTCCTAGAGGTGAGTACTATCCAAAGTGAATATTATTATCATTACATGATGTATAATTGGGACTAAGGTAACATTTCATTGTAAACAACAATGACAGACAGTAGCAGATTCAGATTTCATTATAAAGGAGTTTAGTTTTCATTGTGCAAGTCCATCTTGTTTTTTGAAGAGATGGAACCAAAAAGAAGCTAAACACACACCAAATAGGATCTTCCTCATGAACAGAGATAAAGGTTATGCACATGTTTTTCCTTTATGTCTCTAAGATCAAGTCCTTCAAACATTCATATAAGTCCTATAATTAAAAATTTTGTCATTGGGTATAGACAGGAGAGTATTGTCAGAATGACACATATTCACTAACATTTGCATCTTTTTTTTTTTTTAAGTAACTGGTCTCCTGTCCAAATGTATCTAAAAATGCTAAGACTTCTTGAGTATTATTATGATCTTTGGCTTAAGTATAAATATTTTTCTTTAAAAACAAGCAACTTGCTTATGTATTATATATTTTAAAAATAACTTTATTGAGATATAATTCACATACAATAAACTGCATGCATTCGAAGTCTAGAATATAAGTTTTGAAATGTTTATTTTCCTGTGAAAATATCACCAAAACCAAGATAGTGAACATATTCATGACTCCTCAAAATTTCCTTGCACCATGTAATCCCTCATTTCTCCATGCTCAACCCCACCCCTACCTGGCTGCCCATGCAATCATTGATCTGCCATCTGCCACTGTAGATTAGTTTACATACAATATAGGTTAGTCATATACTGCTTAATGATGTTTTCGTCAATTATGGACCACATATATGATGGTGATCCCATAAGATTATGATAGAGCTGAAAAATACCTGTAGCCTAGTGACATTAGAGCTCATGACTTCAAAGGATTTGCCAATAATGAGATTGCAAAAGTCAACAAACAACATTTTTTGAGATGACAAACAACTTTAACCTGGATGTGGATGAGAAAGACATTGAGGAGCACTTGTATGTGGTTCCTGAGGAATTGACCAATGAAGAGTTGCTGGAACTGGAACAGGAATGCATAGCTGAAGAAGAGGCAAGAGAAAGAGGAATTGCAGGAGAACAAAAAGAAGAACCTCCAAGAAAATTCACAGTGAAGGGGTTAGGAGAAGCTTTTGTAGACCTCAATAAGCTCCTTAAAGTTTGTAAACATGGATCCCAACAACAAAAGGTTTTCATTTATAGGGAGGATTATTTATGATGCATTTTCTGCTTACAAGCAAATCTATGATGGAAAAAAAAAGAAACAAAGGAAGCAAATCACAATGGACATGTTTCTGAAAAGAGTTGCACCACTTAAAGAAGAGCCTCAGACAGGACCTACAGGAGGAATTTCAGAAGAAGGCATTGTTATCATAGGAGATAACAGCTCCATGTGTATTGCTGCCCTGAAGACCTTCCAGTGGGACAAGAGGTGGAGGTGGACAACAGTGATAGTAATGATCCTGACCTCGTAGGCCTTGACTATGTGTGTTTATGCCTTAATTTTTAACAAAAAAAGTTTAAAAAGCAAAAAATGAAAATAAAAACTTTTAAAAATAGAAAAAGCTTATAGAGTAAGGATATAAATAAAAGATTGTTTACAGCTATACCATGTGTTTGTGTTTTAAGCTGTGTTATTATAAGAGTTGAAAAGTTAAAAAATTAAAGTTTATAAAGCAAAGAAGTTACAGTAAGCCAAGGTTAATTTATTATTGAAGAAAAAGTGTTCTTATAAATTTAATGTAGGCTAAGTATACAGTGTTTACAAAGTCTACAGTAGTGTACAGTAATATCTGTAGGCTTTCATATTCATCCACCATTGACTCATTGACTCACCCAGAGCAAATTCCAGTCTTACAAGCTCCTACACATGTACCATTTTTAATTTTTATGCCATATTTTGACTGTATCTTTTCTATGTATAGATACAAAAATACTAACCATTGTGGTACAATTACCTATAGTATTCAGTACAGTAACATGCTTTACAAGTTTGTAGCCTGGGAACATGGCTATACCATGTAGTTAGGTGTGTAGTAGACTATACCATCTAGGTTTGTGTGAATGCACTCTATGATGTTTGCACAACAAAATGGCCTAACAATGCATTTCTCAGAATGTATTCCCACCATTAAGTGACACATGACTGTTTTTTTTAAATTTTGCATAAATGGAATCATACAGTATTCACTAAGCAAAATAATTTTGAGATTCATCCTCATTATGGCATCCATCAATAATTATTTCTTTTAACTGGTGAATAGTATTTCCTTGTATGGATATACCACATTTATTTACCTTCACCTGGGGGTGACCATTTGTGTTATTTCCAGTTTGGGGTTATTACAAATAAGGCTATTATGAAAATTAGCATAAAATTATTTGATAGACATGTATATATGCATCTTGAGTAAATACTTACAGTGGAATAAATGGATCATTCGATAGATGTATATTGAAAATTTTAAGAAACTACTCAACTATTTACCAAAGTAGTTGAACCATTTTATATTTCCACCAGCAGTGCAAGAGAGTCCCAATTGTTCCACATCCTTGCCAACACTTGTAGTAAATGCAGTTTATATCTCTCATAGAGATACCAGTGTCTTAGTGTTCACATCAGATAGTATTCATTGATAATGAAGATATAAAGCACAATTCATTTAAAGAAGTTGGAGGGCAAAGGCAAATGTCTATATTTCAAAGGCATCTGGAGAAATCTGTCAGCTTTCTGTTAATTTTTCTTATCAGCATCAGTAACCACAATAAAAGCTTAAATAGATATTATTTAATACCAGAACTATAGCTATTATTTATGTATGAATACAAAAGTTATAAATAAGTCCATCAGAACTACAGGTGAAGGTTAAAAGGGAAACAAATTAGAGAAAGTACTTCTCAGGAAATAAGAATATTACACATGTGGTTCTAGTGCATCAGCTGAGTGAGAAGTATCTACGTATGTGATAAGAACAGTTGTGCTTAGATTAGAGTAGCATTTTTTTCTCTAGAATGTGTTTGTATTGGACTAAAAAAAAAATCTAAAGTACCTAGAGTCACTAGCAAGACCAACAATTTTGGTTCAGCTTCTATCAAAAATTAGAGTGTGCTTTAGTCAGGGTATAAAGTCAAGATCAGATTTCATTTCAAAACTTGCAAGAGATAAGAGCACTCCTTGGGGTCAGAAACTATTTGGTGTATTTTACTCTTACTGGATGATATGAGAAACAGGTGAATCAACTCGTGAGTAGCTCCCAGTGGATGTTATTCACAATCCAACTCCTGGTTCAGCCCACTGTTCCACAAGGCAACTGAAGATGAACCATGTTATTCTCATGTCTGTGCACAGTGGTGGCAGGTTACAGGCCCATCTCTCCTCATCTTCCCTGGTAGCTGTTAACAATGATATATACCTATCTGACTGCCTTTTTATAATAAGTTGAATTGCATGATAAAATACAATTCTTAATTTGTTTTATCGTGATTATAGAATTCAATCATAGACTCATATGATCTTACAATTGGAAGAGATATCTGAATGTCTCCTGAGAAAGTCCACTATGCTTGGAGAGTGTTTAATAGAAGGTGCTTCCTATTTCTGTGCTGAAAATTACCTCCTAACTATTTCTTTCAAGCTAATGAAAGATTCCTTACTGCTAAAGAGGAGACATACTGAGAGAAGAATGTAGAAATACCATGCAGAGTATGAGTTTAAATTATAGTTCTACCACTTACTTGGCTTTCTTTACAAATCCCAGTTAATATTTATCTTTTTGAACTTCTGTTTATTTATCTTATGAAATAGAGATAATAATAACCATATCTTAGAGTTGTTTAAATGCTAAATGAAATTATCAGAAAGCATGGTTCCTAATTGCTAACTACTAGTTCCAACTATAAATTCTATTATTCTCCCAGGAGAGCCTGATAGCCTAGCTTAAGTTAGAAAACTCTGGCTTTATCTTGGCAAAAACTATTATTGCTGATGTTATTTGATTATGTTTCATTTTTAGAAGTTTCCTACATTGAGATTTTTTTTTTTTTTTTTTTTTTTTTAGCTGAGCCATCCTGCTACCTGTTGGCAGCTCAGTGGCAGCTCAGCTCGGTTGGGCATCGAACTGCTCTTGCTCAGAGCTCAGTTCGCACTCTTGAGCAAGCTCTTAACCAACTGAACCACTTGGCTGGCCCTATCCTACATTGAGATTTTTAATGAGAATGGAGTGTTAAAATTTGAGTGCTTCCAAATGATCTGTTATTTTATCTATCAGTTTTTCTTTAGTCTGTAATTTCTAAAATTACAAAGAATGCCTACATAAGAGCTATCATGTAAAAAATAAACCAGGAATTTTACACAATGGCACATTAAATATTTTCACCCTCCTTGTGACTACAACACTCTACCCATAATTGTTTCAGTGCCTATCGATTTGTCTATCTATCTATCTATCTATCTATCTATCTATCTATCTATCTCAAATTCATTCATCTCTCACTGTGATCTATCACAAATCAGCCATCTTCCTGATAGATGTTCCCAGTGGAATCAACAATCCTAATCTTGTTGCCTATAGAACTGGAGTAAATGAATCAAACCCAGTGAGGAAATTAATGTGTGTTCATCTGTCTAGTGCAATAATGCTTGTGTGTGAAATACCAAATTCTTATTGCATGCCTACTGTCAGAATCTATTGACAACATGCCTAATCACTGAGTTTTCTACATTTGGGAAGCTTCACTCCTTTTCTTTGGTAGTTTAGAAAATGTATATTTTACTTCTACCTTTCAAGCCATCCACAAAGCTGTCAATTTTCTGATATGCGCTTCTTTCTCTGAATGTCCACACTTCTGATGATACCCAATAACTCAAAAATAAAGTATAGCTAGCATCCTACTCTAAGAGAGTACTTAAAAAAGTTTTATAATTTTTAAGTTGTCAAAATTTTTGTTTTTCTTACTATAATTAAAAATGCCAGTTTCCAGGGGACAAAGTGAAAATCAGAGGCAAAATAAAAACAGAAACATCAACATTTGTCATTTAGAATTCAGATGATTTACACTGTTCACGAAATAATGATCATCATAAAATGATCATTTTTTGCTTTTTCTCCCTCTACTTCTTGATTAGCCACTTAAAAGGAATACTAGCCACCAATAAGAGTACTTTATAAAAGATTCTATAATCCCTATTATCACCTGACAGGTCATTCATTGAAAGGCCAACACTTTGAAGGAAAGCTGTGTTTTTCAGGATGAAATGAGAGCATTTCATTCAAATTTGTTAATGTTGTCACTCTGGATTTCATCTGCTCTGCATGTTGACTCTGAAAAAAATACTGCTCATCATACCTTATACATCAGCAAATCCTCTCAATTCTACTGGCCAAATATTTTCTGAATTTGGTCCCTGTTGGCTTATTACTATTTCCCTGGTAGAGTCTATATTATTGCTCACCTATCTACCTTTGTCACCTGTTACCTGATCTCTCAGTTTCCACTTAAGCTGCTAAATACTCTATCCTTCACCTGTTAGCCAGAAGAATAATTTATTATTAAATCTGATAATGCATTGCCCTGATTAAAACTTTCCAACCATTTACATTACCCTTGGAGTAAAATATAGACTCTTAACTTTCATTTGCTAAATCGTCTCTCTAAGTACTCCTCCCTTACCATGCTGCCTCACTCACAGCCTGCCCACCACACTGGCCTTCTGGCTGTTTCTGGAATGAACCTAACTCATTTCTAACTCAGATCCTGGAATCCATTTTCCAGATCTTTGTGTTGCTGGTTTTGCTACTTCCACATCAAAAAATAGTCTTCATCCCATCATTCCCTCTCCTTCCATCCTACTTTAATTTCTTTCTAGAAAATTTTATTCTCATTATCTAGAATTATATAATACATTTGCATACTTGTTGACAGTCTGCTTTTCCAATTAAAACAGCTCCTTGTGGCGCAGTTTTAGTCTTATTCCCATCCCATCCATCTATATGCTCCCCTCCAGCTTAGATTAATGCTTCTAGGTAGATATATCTGGTACTCAAGAAATATCTGCTGAATGAAAGAGCAAAAGCGTAGCATATTGAGTAATAGTACTAAATTTGCCACTGAGATCGTCTCTAAAGACACTCTTCTAAAAATGCTTTTGTAAATTGCAACAGAAGATGAAACTTTTATGCCTTATTAGAAAACATATTTATCTCCTAAGAAGTACTACTAAAAACACCTTTTTTAAAGTGAAGAAATTTTAAATATTCCATTGAAAATCAAAATACCACATTTTATTCACTAAACAAGGATGCCTGGGTCATACCATCATCTAGTAATAATAATTGAGTATCTTGTCCTCATCTAAGCAGAACAGCTAAAATAACTTAAAGAGACAGTGTTTTTGTCTGCAAGGGTAACTGGAATAAAGATACTCATGAACAATGTAAATTACAAAATTTGTGATATAAGTGATGTGTAAAAAGAATTTAGAAAATAGTGAAACTGAAATCAAAGCAAATGTAAAAGAAACCATAACACAAGAATAGTAGCTTGTCTTGAACTTCCTCGGGAAAGGGCCTCTTCTTAGGTTCTTCATTCCTCCAGAATGCCCCAAACTGCTGGGAATGGTCAACCAGTGTCTCTGGTTAGGCATCTTTTTAAAAATACCTCGAAGTAGTCCTTCAACAGACAGCTTTATATACACTTAAAGTGGTAGGGCATGTGAAAAGTTTGGTTGACAAAAATCAAGTCCACATTTGGAATAACAATTCAATATGTGTATAAACTCATGTTTGTATTAACATTTATGTCTTTTCTCTCTATACATGGATATCTGTCAAGATTAGAAAAAACTTCAGATTAAAAAAAAATAATAACTTCAATAATATGAATTTATGACTTTATTTTTCATGTAGAAGAAATTCAGACACAGGCTTTCCTGAACTTCTATGATAGCTCTTGAGATTTCACTAGAAAACCAGGCTCCTTCAATTTTCCTGCTCTACATTTTTAGAATATTGTTTCTACCTTCAAGTAGTCTCATGGTCTGAAATAGCTACTTCAGCTCCAGCCATCAAATCCATGTTCTGTACAGTAGGAAGGAAAAAGGAACAAGTGCAGATGGATATAAATATATATATATTTTTAAATATATATATATATATATATATATATATATATATATTTTTTTTTTTTTTAAAGAACCTTTCTTGAAGCCTCCATTGAGTTTTACTTACATTCTATTTAACATCTCATTTTAAAAGGATGGTGGGCAATGTGGTTTTACCTGAGCACATTGACACCCTGATACAGAAAAACCTTTAGTGGTCTAGATAGAAGATGGAACCGGCCACAATAGTCCCTTAAATCAAAGCCTAATTCAGAGTAAGGTCCTAATACTCTTCAATTCTATGAAGGCTAAGAGTCTCTACAACTATACAAACCTTACCAAACTACCAAAAATATACACAAAAAAACTAAACTCTGCGTTCTGTGGGAATAGAGTGTATGTGGTTTTTTTTGTTTGTTTGTTTGTTTTTTGAGGGCAGTGTCACTGGCCCTCATATGTGGGACCAAACAGCGGCCACTGGTTTCCCAAGCCAGCGCTTAACCACCGTGCCACTCGGCCAGCCCTGAGTGTACACTTTTTGTTCATTACTATATCCCTGACATCTATCATAGTGCCCATATATTAGTAAATTACACAATCCCAACAAATCAATGTATAAATGAATGTCTCATGAAATATTGGTCTATACTTTAATTAGGGTATAGCTAGGCAGAATGTGTCTGCTGCTTTCTGGTGTGGACCATTTCCTCTTTAATTTTCTGTGTCTGTGTCATTCCATGAACATCATCTGTGTCCCTTGTCAGGCTGATTTAATCCAATTCAAGTCAAATGTTTGCTTGTCCATGCAAACCTTGATAGGCTAATAACATATTGTTCAAAATTTTGATTTTAGAAGTTCAGATTTAAAAGTTCACAAACTATAGTTCTATATAACAAGCTATTTCTTTTTCTATTTTTTAATGAGAAGATGTAGGCAAATACTGTGATTTCAGGCTAAGCTTTCCAATCTGTAGATAAATTTACTACTATGGAATTATTTTAAATTTATTTTCTTTGATAGAGTGGCTTTGGCAAGAAGCAAACTCTACTTTTTTTTTAAAGATATTATTGGGGAATTGGGGGAGGGGAACAGCGCTGGGAACGCGGGAAGGGGAACATACAAGTTGCTGTTCTTTTGTTCTTCAGTCTAGTTTTGGAGGACACTGCTTCACTGCCCATGTTGGTATCATCATTGCGCTCTTCTCGAGAGAGGAGGATCGGTCGCCAGATCGGTCGCCGGCCTCTGGATGACCGCTTATAGCAGCTCTTGGCAGCTCACACTGGCTGCTGGCCACTCTCTGTCCCGGAGACTCAGAGCAGTCCAGCTCCAGGTGGAGCTGTTGTTCACCATCTTAGCTGTAGAGGGCAGTGTCACTGGCCCTCATATGTGGGATCCGAACTTGGGCCACTGATGTCCCAAGTCAGCTCTTAACCACCGCACCACTCAGCCGGCCCCAAACTCCACGTCTTGTACCCAATAGTTTTGGGATCAAAATTTCCATCCTGTATCAATAACTCACCAGTGGCAAAGGTTAAAAACAGTCTGCTTTCTAACAATAATTTTCTATTTTCATGCTCATCTGTGTTTAGGTTAAAGAAAAAGCACCTAAATAGCTTTCTTGAAAGTTATCTTTCCCCCCTCTTTTTTGTTTCTGAGCTGTTTGCTTTTGATTGAAATGGGTGTACTACTTTGTGAGGAGTTTCCCCTTATTTGCTACACCTTTCTATCTTTCTAAATTTTCAAGTAATCAGAGAACGAACACAACTGCTTTATGCATGTAATGCTACATCTTAAGACCTTAATAAAACTTGTAATGGATCAACATATATACTGAGACATCACAATATTTTCTGATAGCATTGTAATCACAGAAGTTAAACATCCATGCACATAATGACTTTGAATCTTTTCATGGCATGAATTCAGATGCAACAAAATAATGGAGAAACTGAGATAAAGGTTACTAAGAATGGAATGAATATGAGAAAGAGCAAGTGTAAGGGAGGTTAGAGATAATGAGACATGTAAAATAGGCCCTAGGCATAGCAGTAGAAGTCAGAAAGCAAAGGAACAGAACAGATATGCCCTGCAAAAACAAATTAAAAGATGCTCAGTAACACCCACGTATTCTGCCTTAGAATTTGCTTTTGATGATCTTTGTTGACTGAAGAAAAGCCTGTTTCAACTAAACATCTCAGCATAAAGAAATAGATTTTTAAAAATGGAAGGAATTATTTTCCAGTTGCCAGATTAGGATACACCATAAGTCTGATGTTTAGATGATCCTGGAATCTTGATTCAAACTAATGGTGAAAGTTATCAAATAGGTATATTGTCCATAACTTATATATATTTCAATATAGTACATGAGTTGGTTCTAGAAATAAAATTCAGTAGGATGTAAGTTTCTTAGGCGCAAATATATCTGGTTCACTGCCCAACTCCAGTACCTAGAAGGGTACCTGGCAAATATCGGGTCTTCGGAAAAGTGATGACACCTGTTTGCAACAAATGGCACTAGTTCATTTTTGGAAGTACTAGAGTCATTTGTATCTATGTTATTGTTATGTCATTTGACAATTGGCAGTTCTAGCTTCATTCTTTAAAAAAAATGAGCAATTTGGTTGAGTTTTGGAGATTTTTACAACAAGTTGAAGATGGAAGACCGAACTATGCATTTTTGTCATATTTTACTGCTTTACTTCCATAAATGGAACAACGTGCATCAAGCTTGTGAAAAGTTGCATAAAGCTTACAGTGGCAATGCTCTGCAAGAACGTCAGTGCCACTGATGGCTCACGAAATTTCGTGCTGGTGATTTTGATCTCAATATCACCCCTTGGTCAGGGAGTCCCACTGAGGTTGATGACAACAAAATAAAGGCACCGATCGAGTCAAACCCACGTTACACAACATAAGAGATTGCAGAAACACTGAACATCCATCATTCAAGTGTTTATGACCACTTGAAGAACCTGGGACATGTAAGGAAGCTCGATATTTGGGTTCCACATGAACTCAAAGAAGTTCATTTGATGGCGCGGATAAACATCTGCAATATGCTCACTAAACATGAGGAAAATGATCCTTTTTTGAAGCGACTGATAACTAGTGATGAGAAGTGGATTGTTTACAAAAATGTGGTGTGCAAATGGTCTTGGTCCCGATGTGATGATCAGCCTCAAACGACATCGGAAAGCAGACATTTATCAGAAGTAGGTTATGTTCTCAGTGTGGTGGGATTTTAAAGGTGTCGTGTTTTTCAAGCTCCTACCAAGGAACCAAACAATCAGTTCGAATGCATACTGTCTGCATTTGGACAATTTGAATGAATCCATCATCCAAAAACATCCAGAGCTTGTTAATTGTAAAGGAGTTGTGTTCCATCACAAGAACACAAGACCACACACAAGTTTGAACACGCATCAAAAATTATTGAAGCTTGGATGGGATGTTTTGCCACATCCGCCATACTCGCCTGACTTTGCCATCAGACTTCCACTTGTTTCTCTCTCTTCAAAACTCCTTGTGTGGTATAATGTTCAATTCAGATGAGGCTGTAAATCAGCACCTTGTTCAGTTTTTCGCAAATAAAGACAGATCCTTCTATGAACGAGGAATTATGAAGGTCACTGAAAGATAGCAAAAGATTATTGAACAAAATGGGCAAAATATCATTGATTGATCTTTGTTCTTTATATAAATAAATGACCTTTGAAAAACATAGTCAAAATACGTCATTACTTTTCCAAAGACCCAATAGTATGCACTCAATGACTATTTGGTAAGTAAATGAATAAATCTAGCAAGAAAAAAAGTGGCTCAATTTGATTAAAAGCAAAACATGCATTATCTGTAGTGTTTCCATGAAGTTAAAAAATCAATTATCTGCCTTAGTTGAGAAAGATATGAACTATATTAACTAGAAACAGTCTAGAATTCAAAATTCCAACCATACTTAATAAAATTACTATAGAAATAACCTGATTTTTAAGGATTCACTAGAAAGCATTTGAAAGTCTCTTGCATAATGCTTATTACATAACTCATAAATTTCTCTTCCCATTTCTACTTTCTTCTTAAAAGGAAAAGTGAATTTTTAGACACTCTAGTTAAAAAATAACTGTATTCATGTTATAAAGGACTACCAATATTAACCTTTGTTCCACATATTAAAATGGAAAACATGTAGGCATTCACATTAAACTAAGCCAAACCTCAACTTATAAGGGATGTGGCCTTGGCAAATTGCTTGACCTTTCTGACCTTGAACGTCCTCAACTATAAAATATAGATGATACCAGTTCCTATATTACAGTGTAATTGTGAGGATAAAATGAGGTGATATATCTGAAAATTTTAATATTGTATCAGACACATAGTAGATCGACAATAACTGTTCTTTAATTGTACCTTGTGGCCAGAGCAATATGAACTCATCAAATCTCACATCATCTTGAACTTCATCTGTTTTTAAAACCATAGAGAATGTATACACAGTTGTTCGAATGCACACATGTGATGTTATATCACATTGTTTAACTAACAGCAGCAGAGTCATTTTCTGAGTTATTTTAGAAAGGAAGAATTTGGAAGGCTAAAGCCACAAATTTGACCCAGACCACACTGTGTGTAATCCTGAACTATCTGAGAAATTCAACACTATTTTACGTGTCCACAAGGCAAAAGATGATCAAATGGTGACAATAGAAAAGTGGTGTGTGGTGAATAATTTCACTGCAGAAAATTTTCTAAAGGCATTTGACTTTCTAGAGAACATATGACCTATCAGATTCATTCAACCAGTCAATGACTGCCTTATTTCAAGTCAATCAAAAGTGATGTGTTTATAGTGCCAGAAATTATGCTTAGAAAATATTAGACATTTCATATTGAGTCACTCATGTTTTCCCTAGTATTTGCATTAGTAAATTGGTTAAATAAATTACACACATATATTTAACAAAAATTTTTCAGAGAATGAATGTTTCAATGAAGCATTTCTGTTAATTTGACACTTCACACTTAACCCATGTTTTTCATTTTAGATCAAAAAAAGAGAGGGAGGGTAATAAAATATTCATTAACTGCACTGAAACCCATTTACAGCAGATGGTCTCTGGAGGGTAAATTTCAAAACATTTGCTAGAGAGCGCTGTGCAAAGTATGCAGTTGTCCTGACACAGTAACTAGTGTGAAGAGCAGCAAATGCAATAGTCGTTTGTAGTACGGGAGAAGATCATACGTTGTGAATCACAATTCAGCTACTTTTGTTATTTAGACTAAGAAGAGAAAAACATATGCTGTTGTTTATCATTTGGTGGATTATATAGATATGTAAAAAAGCACAAGGTATATCCACAGAACCATCAAATATCATGGTAATTCCTAAAAATTCTGTATAAATATCTTCTAAATATTCATAAGTTTTTAGAGAATTAAAATATTTGGGAGCATGTGGTCATGGTAAGTAACCGCAGGTATTGCAGGGAGGAAAGAAGGAGGAAAATTATCTATATACAAATGGATGAATGGAGGGGTGAATGTATGTGTGGATAGATAGGTAAAGACAGATGGATGACTAGATAATTAATAATATCAGAGACACGAAATGACAACAATTCTAATCAGGCTACACAACAAAACTCGACCAGATGTACTTAGATGATATATATCTTCGAATAAAGTGAACCATTTCTGGTTTGCCCAATTGCCTTATTTTTAGAAGAATATAACAATTACCCAGATTTTTCAAGCTCGAACTTCATATATGCTACTGACTTCTACTCTAAAAAATACTTTGAAATTATATTGTTCTTCTTTGGAAAATTTGTAAAGATATATTTTAAAAATTTATTTCAAATCAATTCTTAATAGTGGAAAGTTTGGCAAAATCTTTTCTATTGGCTAATGTATGTTGAGTTATTAATTCTTTTTAAAATTTTTAACTATGGTAAAAAACATAAAATTGATCATTTAACTGTTTTTAAGTATACAATTCAGTAGTGTTAAACATATTCACATTGTTGTGCAACAGATCTCCAGAACTTTATCATTTTAATTGAAACTCTATACTCATTGAGCAAAACCTCCCCCATTTCTCCCTCCTCTCAACTGTTATTAACCACCATTTTACTTTCTGTTTCTATTACTTTCTGTTGACTGCTGTAGATGCTTCATATAAATGGACTCATACAGTATTTTCCCTTTCATGACTGACTTATTTCACTTAGCATAATATCCTCAAGGTTCATCCATGTTACATCTCTTTAAGGGTGAATAACATTCATATATATATATATATATATATATATATATATATATCACATTTTGTTTATCCATTCATCCATTGATATATATTTGGATTGCTTCCACCTTCTTGGCGATTGTGAATAATGCTGCTGTGAACATAGATGTACCATTATCTCTTCAAGACCCTGCTTTCCATTCTCTGAGCTATATAAAAATTTCTGGATCCATGGTAGTTTTAATTATAATTTCTTGAGGAACTGCCATACTGTTCTCCATAGTAGTTACACCATTTCACAATTCTACCAACATTGCACAGGAGGTCTGATTTCTCCACATCTTCACCAATGTTGGTTATTTTTTGTTCTTTTAATATTAGCCATCCTAATGAATGTGTGGTGCTATCTCATGGTGTTTTTGATTTGCATATCTCCAATGATTAGTGATGTTAAAATGTCTTCTTTAGTTTGTTAACCATTTGTTATTTTGTTGTTTTTGTTGAGTTGTAGGGGTTCTTTATATGTTCTGGACTTAACTCCTTATCAGATATATGATTTGCAAATATTTTCTCCCACTCCATAGGATGCTTTTTTCAATGAGTTGATTGTATCCTTTGATGCACAGATTTTTTAAAAGTTTGATGTGGTACTATTTGTTTATTTTTGCTTTGTTGCCTGTGCTTTTGCTGTCATCCCCAAGAAATCATTCCCATTTTAAATGTCATGAGGATTTCCCCCTGCTTTCTTCAGGAGTTTTATACTTTTGGGTTTTATATTTATGTTTTTATCCATTTTGAGTTAACTTGTATATGGTAAGGGTCCATTTCATTCTTTTGCATATGGATATTATAATATTCTTCTTTCACTCTTTCTCCTCATCCCCTCTTTTAGGCAATTACACAAAAATATTTTTTACTTAAAAAACTTCATCACTTGCTATTGCTCCATATTTTCCTTCTTCTACTTACATCTATTTTAGGAACATTACAGTCAACCTCAATAAAAATTATTGTGATACAATATTCAAAGATTATCATGTCAGGTGGAGAATAAACAGAAGAAGCAGATGAATGCTTAAGACATATGATAATATAAAGAGAAAAAAGAATTACAATTTGGACATAAAAAGGAGGTATTTCTAAGCAACATGTATATATTTTTTAAATTGTGGCTTTCCCTTAACAGATTGCCTCATGTGAGTCTCAACACTTAGAAAAAGTTATTTATCTTTTATTTCTCACAGAAAGAACAAAAAGATAGAAGACATTCGATGTTTGGTTTATAAAATATAAATACTGCTAATATAATGTTGCATTGTGCATGTGAAAGCATGATAACTCTTTTCCAGGAGGAGTCCTTACATAATTACAGAATCTTTTACAAGATGTGAGTCTATTCCCAGCTTGTTTCATTATGTCATACAAATCTGTCATCAGGTAAAAATCCTATCAGGTTGCATAAAAGTACTGAAAGTTCATTATAAGTACAAACTATCAAGATCTTGATGTTACTACTTTTAAAATATCATTTATTGTCTCAGATGTATCAAGAAACAACCACTATTGAGGGTTTATTCTCTATTCTGTGTGAAATCAAATTCTCTCCAGGGTACTTTATATGACTTATTAAAATAGTCTGTTGGTAGGCAAAATTCTTCTCACTATGACCAGAAGACTTTAAAATTGGTGGCAAAGGAATTTGGTATTCTCAGAGAAAAAGAATCACTGAGTTGGGTATTTGAAGTTAGGTTTAATGGTCTAATTTCATGTGAAAATGTAGGTGCAAGCTCAGACATATTTTTATGCAAGTATCTGGAAACTGGATATTGACAGACCTTGAAATAAGTAGAAAATTACTCCTGAAATCATGTTAGAAGCAAATGTAAAATTGATCACATTGAAATAAAAATAATCATGACTAAATAGTATTTCAGTAATATATGATTTATATTAAAAAATATTTTCTGCATCTTGAATCACTTGCATATAGAACATTTAAAAATCATTTTCTTCTTCTCAAATTTAAATTACATTTTTGAGCAGATAAATTAACCAGAGCCTTTATTGACTAAAAGTAGGTCAAATCAGTATTCTATGAATCAAAAAAAGTGTAACAGGGTTATAATTGATGACAAAATTCTAATGTTAAAGCTGTCAGTCAAGGTTACTATATTTGCAAGACTTGATCATTTTGCTAAAATATTTTCTTCAAAAAGTTCTTATTTTCTTTTTGGATTTTATTTAAGAGCATTTGATGTTCAATATGTAGCTTCGATTTATTATGTTACCATGCAATGAGAGAAGAAAGAATGCTGATGTGCATAACCAATTCATCTTAGGGCAATTTACCGACAGGTGAGTAAACAGTCAAGCAAGCAAATAAAAACCAACTCTTCACATAAATAAGAATTCAGTGTGTGATTTTTTGGGTGTCTATTTATTAACTGAGAATGTAACTTGACTTAATGTTAAAATACCAAAGATGTGAATTGATTTTACTAAGAAAATACTGCCAAAGCAAGCAGACTAGAATACTGAGGAACTTTTTCATTAGCTTTGCCTGATTTTGAGATAATTTTATATGAGTTGTCCACTACAATACGGAGAATGTAAAAAATCCCAACTACAATAGATTTAGTGACCTTCTATATGATTCTAAAAAGATCACGTGCTGTATTGTGAACTTTTCACATTTTTCTAAGCAAAGAATGCAACTGCATTTAATTCTAAGCACAGCATATTCTCAATACTAATGTGCAGTTTGAGTTCTCTCTGTCAAAGTCAAATGATAGAAAATTTTTTAGAAATTACGAGAAAAACACATAATTAGAAATTGCAAGATGAGAGACTTTCCAAGTAGATTTCCTAAAAGGCTAAATTCTACTCATAGCCATGTGACATGTCTAGTTGTGATTGCTCAAGATACATGGTTTCTACATAACAAAGGAGTTCACCAAATAATAACTAACATTCCACTTCATTTTATGTTTATGTGAGAGTTCCATTGGCTTCTAAACATAGAACAACCATAGAATTTTAAAGCTATAGCAAAGCTTAGAGATAATCTCTAAGAAACTCAAGACAACAAGCTTTAAAAAACAGTAATTAGTAAAATTAATAAGGAAACAATATAGATAACAAGAAAAAAAACAAAACTGTTTCTTTGAAAGTATTGATAATAGAAAAACCTCCTGCAAGAATAACCAAGGGAATAAATAAAAAATTACAAGTAAATAAAATACAAAATGAAACAGGGGACATATTACATACACAGTAGACTTTTTATGTATCATAAGAAAATGTAATCAATAACTTCATGTTAGTAAACTTGAAAACTTAGATGAAAAGAACCATTTTCTAGAAAAAATATAAATGATCAAATGCATACAGTAAGAAATGAATAACCCAATTGATCACTACCACTTAAGAATCAAGAAGGAAAAAATACCCAGTGATATCTAGCCCACATATATTTATAGGCCATTTATACAAAACTCAGAGAAATAATAATTCATATACAACCTATTTCAGAGAAAAAGAGAAAGAAATTGCCCAACACATTGTATAGCATTAATACAATTTGATACTAAAACTTCACAAAAAATATTACATCCAATTTTTTGTTTTTGTTTTTGACGGCAGTTTCACTGGCCCTCATATGTGGGACCTGAACCAGGGTCGCTGGCTTCCCAAGCCAGTGCTTAACCACCATGCCACTCAGCCGGCCCTACATCCAATTTTTTAACTAGCCTCACTTATAATTAGAAAAGCAAAAACACTACATACAATACTAATGATTTGAATCCAGAGTAATTTATTCAAGGTTCACCATTAAGAATCTATAAATTTAATGTACTATGTTAACAAATAAAAAGAGACTATTGGTAATCCTAAAAGAGCCTCCCTTTGTAAAAATTTATACTAAAAGTCTTTTTAAGTACTCATCCCAGGTAGATTCAATACGTCATATGTATCTTCCATAAATACTGTGATAGAAGACTAAACATGTTTTTTTCCCTCTGAAATAATTACAAATATTATTTATTATTATTTTTATTTTAATTACAAATATTACTTTTTGCTCCCCTCATTACTGAGTTCAGAATGCCACTGGGTCTGTGATAGCTAGGAAATTTTACACAAGGTCTGAACTAAAAATTTAATAAAAATATATACTCCCTAAGCCTATGTCATTTTTAATTGACAACCTAAATTTGATAAGGATCATATTTTAAGAGTAACTGTTTAAATGTAAGTTATCCAATAACTCTACTTAACCTCACTCCATTAAAATATTGAATGTACAAATTCTGACTAATGGAGTTGAATATAACAAGAGTAGCAGAGAGGAACTCCAATCAGAACAAGACAGCTCAAAAGTGAGCCTCTCGGCCATCTCTTTTCCTCCTCCTGGTCTTCCTCTGTACTAAGGAAATTAACTGGCTAACTCACACATACTGTTATTAAATAAGACTTGATCTGTCTATCTAGATTTAAACGGTATCAGTTCAAGAAAATGAAAAGAAAGTTTCAAATACATTTGTAAATTCAAATGATTGGGTCTTGGGACACTAGTGATACTGGATGGAAAGATTTGTATATGAGTGATCATGTCATACACTTGCACCATCAATTAGATTAGGAGTTCTTAAGGGATGCCCTAGCTTCATTGCAACCATTCAGTCTTTTATAAAGATTCATGAATTTGCCAAGGGATTCACACAAGGTAATTGATATCTTTTGCCTTAAGGTGATATTCAGTTCTAAAACTTTTGTGCAGACAAATATTCCTCAGGTTTAAGGCTTCACCTCATGTAGATCAATTTAAGTTTATTCTATATAGACAACGCACTGGTTGGTGGCAATTTTCCTTAATTACTAGTGGATTTAGTAATGCCATATATATATATATATATATATATATATATATATATATATATATATATATATATATATCCTTAATTGCTTACGTCCCTCAGCAACAATTTTTTGACAATATAATCAGAAGATTAAAATGAGAATGCAGATATTACAGATCATAGTATCTCAGTATTTATTTTCTATTTACCAAATATAGGGTGACCAAATCTTAAAGAAAAATGTCTTTTAAATGATAATAAAAACTTATGTGTTATGTTTCACTGTTCACTGTTTTTCTTTTTAAATGTCTAATAATATAAAAGCACTACATACAATTATGTTAGCAAAATACAAATTATTTTCCTTCCTTAAAAATGTAATGCCTTATATGTTTAATTCTATTTATGTGATGATTTATTTCCAATACTTAAAAAATGCTTTGTTTTCTTTAAACAAGGCTTATACAATATAAGACAATTCCTGCCCTTTTGGAATGAATCTCTTAACTGAAATAAAAAGTAAATTCTGTGGTCATTCACTAGCTTTGCTGCTTTCAACTTTATTTAAATAGATGTTCTTTAAAAGAGCTTCAATGATTGCCAAAAATAATATAAGTGGCAAAAGCATAAAGGAACTCTCAGTTTATCACATTAAATTGGATATTTCACAATAGCTCCATCAAAGAGTTAGATGAGAATTTTTCATTTTCAAAATTATGCATACCTAACATAGAATTATAAACATTCTATTGTAGATCTAAAGCAGGATAGGATTCTCTTCTAAAATTATAACTATTCATTTCTTGTTTATGAAATAATTTGGATTATTTTTTAAAAAATGAAAGGAATAAATATTAAAGAAATGTAAGTTCAGCTGAGATATATGAAACGTATTCAGTAGAATGAGCATCACTTGAACGAGAATCTTTGGTTAAATAGTTCCAATTCTACAATCTTTATATAGTATGGTAAGGATTGCTTGGTGTTTATTACAGCTGTAAACATTTAATGGCTGATAATTAAATAAACAGCATCCGTACTGAATTCTGCAAGATTTAATTAAACATAGAACACTGCAGATGTGAGATTTAAATTACTATTTATAATTACATGTAAACCACAATTACTGATAGGTGTACATGGAATTCTGAGAGAAACTTGCAGTTTCACTTTATTTTAAACAAATTTTGTATTGAATTCCTTATTCCATTTTTTTTATGAAATGTTTTGTCAACAGATTAAATAATAAATATGTCAAATGTGCTCATGAAAGTTGGTTCATGGAATATTGTCTCAGAAATATTCCTTTAATGTATTTATTCAAAAAATATAGTAAAAAAAAAGAAGAAAAATAATAGAAAACAGAAATAGACACTGACCTAACTATAAGTAAATCAAATAAGGAAAATGGGAGCTAACCCAACAGTGTCATTTGATGTATAGAGAGCAAGGGAAGAAAATGAAAAGGATTTTATTTTTCTTCAGTTTCATTATGTGAATGAAACTGGTATTCGAATATTATTTACAAAAATTCAGTGAAAATATTACAGTGTAATAGTGATTTAGAGCCAACCCTAAATTTTTTATATGGAAAACCTATTAAATACAGAAATTTTCAGCCTTCTTTATTCATTATTAAAGATATTGGTATTTTTAACCATACAATGTACAGGAATTACAATGAACATGGAGAATTTTATAGTTGATTACATAGACTGATTACACATATTATTCAATATAACTTTCATAGTAATTATTCAGCATCTTATTTGTGATACATTCCTCTATGGAGTAGGAAAACAAAAATGCAATGTGCCAAAGACTAAATTCAATTTACACCGTTCTCCAATCCCGTATGTCTGTAATGTTTCAAGATCACAAATGTTTACAATGAGAATCTTGTCAGGGAGGACTCTGAGACAAGAAATGCAAATGGCTAATGTTCAAGTGACTAACAAAGAATGGAGTGAACCTCCATATTCCTCATCTCCACATGCATAAGGAAAGGCACAATTTAGTTTTAGTAAATTATAGGAGTGAATTACACCCTAATATCTAAGTTAATTACCTGGTCATTCTTGATTAACACTTCTCTTGTCACTATTGTATTGCAAAGAACTACCAAATTTAAAAATCTGTATGTGGGCTGAGAGGAAAATATAAATTACGTATTCAACAAGAAATAATTTGCCAGATCATATATGCTTGTTGTGTGCATATATAGTACCATAATTGTCCATGGAATTTAATAAAATAAAATAACATACCAGCTGACTTGATCAGATAATATTAAATATTTTTAAAGTAATTAAATTTTTTATTCATTCATAATTTAGGAGAAAAGCATACCTTTTGTTAACAGACTAAATTACTGTTTTTTAATAGTTTAGGTTGACTTTCCTTATTCAACAAAACTGTATGTAGATTCAGTTGTAGGAAGAACAAAACATTGCTTTCATTAATGAATTCATATTATGGAAGAATTAAGAACAGAGAGTTCTTAAAATAATGTCAGGAAGGGGCTAGCCTACATTTCTCATAGGCTAGAAAATTTTTTTCATTTTTCTCCCTTAACTCTGATTTTTCAGCTTTGGCAGTTGCAAAATAAATCAAATAGGTTATCTATAAAATAATAAAAATAAAAATAGATGAAACAGTCTTAAAGTTATCTATTCAAAGAGAAGATGCTGATAAAGGAAAATAGATGGATCCCAGCAATGGAGCTGTCCAGGGCTCCATATGCATGTGACAGTTTCTTATTTACATGTCACTCATGTTTATGCATGTTCAGAAGAATACAGCTGCTACCCCATTCTCCAGAAATCACAGGCACCGGTCAAGTCTGCAAACGGTAGACACATTTGAGCTTGTAATGTACTTATCATCAAAACTAGAAGCTCTAATGTTAGGGAGAAGGAATATCAGCTCAATTT
Organism: Aselliscus stoliczkanus; assembly: GCA_033961575.1. Classification (NCBI taxonomy): domain Eukaryota; kingdom Metazoa; phylum Chordata; class Mammalia; order Chiroptera; family Hipposideridae; genus Aselliscus; species Aselliscus stoliczkanus. The sequence continues at coordinate 55,127,643 of CM066728.1, forward strand.
GCTTTAAAAAGATAACAGACATTTTTCAACAAAACAAATACTGTATATTCAATTCATCTCCTTTAGGTGCTTTTATGTTATAGGAAATCTGCTGGTGATGAAAACAGCATTCAGCCAATCAAATGGCGATACCCTAGTGCCATCCAAAGTAGAAGCCTAGTGTTTAAAATAACCCTGATGAATTATTCATAGAGCCGATGTTTATGCAAATTAGAGAATCATGCGCCCACCTGACCACCAAGGGGAGAAAAAAACACAGGGAAAAAAACCCACCATGCTTTTAGCATTCTCCAGAACCTATGTAATCAAATGATAATATTCTTTCATTAAATGCATCAAGGAATTACAATTCTTACCTGGTTAGTTTGTAGGGCCTTCAGATTTTCTGGATGAAATAACTGACTGTGCGTGCAACCAATAAAACTGAACTGAAAAGCTGATTAAGGGCACTTACTTAATGCAAAGCCACTCACTGAATATTCATATGATGCCTGTGTTTATGCAAATTAAAGCAAAAGAAAGCCCAAGGGGATTGGTTGCCATAGCCCACAAATACTGTGTACAGCAGAAAATATAGAGAGTAGTGACAAATAAATCTTGAAATCCATAGCTTTGGAGCAACAAAGGAGAAATAGTAAAATATTAAAAAGCCTAGGTGAATTACATTTTTAAAGTGCTTTATTTAATCATATTACTTTAGGAGTATTGATTATTCCTGCCATGTAATGATCTATAATTACCTTAATGCCAAAGATACCATCGCTTGTGTTTGTCAGCTTTATTTATCCTGCAGTCATTTATACAAGCAGATCCCTAGCGTAGAATAGTAAAGAAGAAGCAATTATAATGAAAATATAATTCAATACACTAATAACCAAATGCAGGGCCATGTGTGGCCCTTGATTAAGTCTTTCATGTAATGAACCTTCAATGGTAAAATCTCACTAAGGAGTGAAGCACCAATGGAAGATCTCCAACATTTGGCTGAGCTCTTCGCTTTCTTAACACTGATCTACATATCTGCTTCATTTAAAATGGACCTTATTTTGTCTTAGAATAGATACTATGAATATTTTGGCCAAGAAGATTCTGTCCCATGCAGTTTTAAATTTCAAGGACTTTCACTCTTGGAGCCCAAATGCAATAATATTGCATTATTGAATTGCATGTTAATATGTAGCGTCCTAATCATGAAAAAAAGTACATGTACATGAGGACTGATTACAGACATTGACAGGATTCATAGTATTTAAATGATACAATGTATGTCTGGCATAAAATGCTTTACATTGTCAAGGATATTCTCCACCTTTACTTTTTTTATAAGTAAGAAGCAGAGGTGACTAAAAGTGCTGAAATCATCTGATAGTTTTATTTGCTTCTTTTCTCTTTGTTTTCTGGAACATACTTTCCAAACTTCAAAAATAAGAAGGCAATGTTTTTCATGGCAGTTACCACTGATTGAAACGTATTTATCATTTCCAATCTTTTCCTAAGGATTCTCACATCATCACTCTACAATCATTCTGGTCTCCCCCATGTAACATAATGAATTTTCAAATACTTTTAAGAAATAAAAATATTTAAAGCAACTTATTCATCTATACAAAGCTGGTGACATTTACCATAAATGTTATAAAGACTAGATACGATGTTTATTAATTTGATTGTGATGGTATCACAGGTATATGCATATGTCTAAATTCATCAAATTGTATTTATTAAATATGTGCAGGTTTTGTATATCAATTAGGCCTCAAGAAAGCCAGACGGGAAAAAGACTGGATCCAATTCCTCAACATTTACCTAGAGGCATTTAGAAAGAACGAGACTTCTTTGTGGCACCTTATGGTTGCCTAATTACATAGTTTCAGGCAATTTCCTTTCTTTAAATGTTTCTTTATAGTTGCTCATTGGCTTTCTGTGAGAGTAATCCTTATCAGTGTACATTTATTACATCCACATATATTTTCTATAACTGATATTATATCTATATATTGATCCTAATTAATGGCTCCTTAAAATTCCCTTTTCTTAAGTTTCAGGATTGACTTGGAAAATACAATGTGATTGAGATATCAAATATTTAGGACAAAGTTGATAAAATTTTTGAAGCTGTATATTTCCATTATTGTTTATCAGTTAGTTGTTTCATTTGATTTATTAATTATTATATTCACAAATATCTGTTCCAAAATATAGAATAAAAATTAATAGATAACTAGTAGTACACATGCCTAATAATCACGCACTTCTTTTTTTCTATTAATATAAGAATGTATTATTCAGAAAGTAGACTGGTAATTTCTTAAAATCTTTAACTAAGTAGCACTAAATTTAAAACTTCTAAGAAAGAATATTTAAGTTAACCAACAACAGTTTCCTTTTATTAATCTTACCCATCTTCATAAAATTTTTTTTTATAAGAAATCAATGGACATAGTTAATTATCCGGTTCCCCACTCTTTCTCTAAAGAACATTTCTTCATGTAGCTTAATTCCCAACAGAAAACATTTTTTAATAAAATGTACTCCAATAGTTAATAATAATAATGGTGATAATAATAACAGTTACTATTGTTTAATTTTGTTTTCAATATAAGAACCCTCATTGAAAGCCCTGGAAGAAATGCTAAGATTACAAAACCAATCAACAACATGACAATGCATTTTCATGTTAGTAAATTCAGATTTTTTTAAATCAGCAAAATTTTCCAACTTTGAAAGTTAAAATTCAAACACAATTTTAACAGGACCAATTATGGCTTATTTAAGCTGCACTGGCCATGCTTTGGTTGCAAGAGAGCTAAAACTTCCTCTAGAAAGATATTTATATTTTCAGTGAAAACACATTACACACACACCCACACCCACACACACACACACCCATCAAATGAACTGTCAGAGAAGATGTAAGTGGGTGTTATTAACGTCATCCTTTGTCCAAATCCTGATATCATTAGTGTGATTTTTCAGTCCTTTGCTTGGATTGAATCTCTTAATCTTGGCCCTTGTACAACTGGATGGTATTTCTGTTGACTTTAAAATATTTATAAACCAAATCAAAACTGCCTTACGCCATGGTCACCTCAGACCTCTTATCCTGTATCTATGCAGAACAAGAATAGCTTATTCATTGAACTAGGTTCTGTAGAAAACCAAAATGGTCTGTTCCAAATGGCCAAAAGGAATAATCCAACACTTTAGAGACAGTTAACGGATTTAAATGATGGATTCATAATTTCCAGGTTCACAATTCATTAAGTTGTTTCCTCTGAAATCCTAAAGGACTATTTATATATTCTTACATCTTCAAAGAGAGCAAGTTCAGTTCATTGGTCGTTTATGTTTGATGCCAAGTCTCTCTTTGGAAACCAACTCGTTGTGCTTTACATAATAAATCCAAAGAATGTGAATAAATATACAGAGGTAACTAAACCTCAATCAGTAACTCAATTAGGTGAAATTGGTAGTCCATTGGACCAGATACAAAATTTGGCCAGGGCTGGGCTCCACTCCCTCCAAAAAAAATAAATATATAAAATGTGTTTGGTCTATAAATGTTTTTTAATTAAAATCAATTGCCAAGATTTAAAATTACTTTAAAATTGCCAAGATTTCATATAAAAACCAGAATTTTCTGGTTTTCGTGGAAAATCAGAAGGTATGTCACTCTGGGCAGGCATTGTGCAAAGTAACAAACCACTGAGGCCAGGTAAAAGTGCTCCCTGTAAGCAGGGCCTGAGTTCTCCATTGGCCAGGAGTTCTCACGAGGATGCGTTGCTCTTTATGCTATCCCTGGAGGCATCTGAATTTGTGATCTGAGGCATTTGACTTGGAGTTGTGAAGTCTAGGTTAACACTCAATTTTGAAACTGTTTTCAATCTGCTGTACATGTCTGATTTTTTAATTTTTATTTGATAGATGTATGTTTCTAAATGTATTGTTCAAGAAGTAACTCAGAATGAAAAGTCATATGCACAAAGGGTAGATTGTCCCTAGGTAGCCTGGCTGCTTCCATGTATACATGTGAACGATTCTGCTTGCATCAGTTATTATCATGCTGTCCTTTTTATAACTACATTGGCAAAAACATTTCTAATAGAAAAGTGAAATAAAACATCAATATTAATATCTTACAGATTATTTATCAATTGCAAACTTAAAAATACACAATACACACACACACACACCTAGGTACACTATGTACATTACTAACTTAAGAATGTCCTTTTTTAGTGATAACTTCAAAGAGAGAATCCCTGGGCTCTTTGCTCTTTTCTTTTTCCTTCTATTTTCTAGAGCCGATCTGTAGTTTCATCAGGGAGCACAGTCTTCACGGTTTTCCTCATAACGTTCATAATTTGTACTTGATACTGTGTTTTCTCTAATTTGGCAAGGAGTGGGGGGGCAAAAAAGAGAATTGTTCTTGCATAGTCTGGAGAACTCCCTCATCTTATCCCCCAGGCGTCCCAAGGACAAAGACAAGGTTGTAATTACATGGGTTCATATGAACCCTTTACAAACAAAGCCAGTGATCTTCTAGTCCAATGACAGAAGGTGATTCTTCTTTCTATTTGTAGTGGAGAAACTATCCACTATAGAATCTCACCTACAATAACTAATAACCTTTAGGCCTTGGTTTCAATTTACCGAAAGCAGCATTTCTCTCCAGTTCAAGTCCTTAGCAAACTTGGCCCACACGTACATATAAGCAAGTACACCTATAGTTAAATACGTACCATTCTTTAGGAAGACCGTTTGATGGTCTGTTCTTTTTCTAAAAATTGCTCACAGAGAACAAAAATATTTTCAATCAACTCAAGGAAGCTTAACTCTGTCTTAAACATCATGTTTTGTTATATATACAGAAAGATGGAAAGTGTGTGCACAGACAACTAGGTCCTCTCTACCCCAAGTTGAAAAGTGGACATAATGTTTCTTCCTTTTTCTTCCTTTCCCCTTGCTTGGCATGCAAGGACCCTGTACCGTGTTCGCAACACTCAGATCTTCTGGGCAATATGCCTTGCTCTTGATTTTATTCTTCCTGACATCTCAAAATTTCTTTTACTGTTTCCTCTTTTTAAGGGCTCCGACTGATGTCTTGTTTTGTTCATTGATGCTAACTTAAAAATTCATTTGAGCAACAGTTTAACAGATAACAAAAGGGCCAGTGGCAGAGACAATTTAGTTCAAATGAATTTTTTAAATCATTCTATATCAGCAAGTGTCTGCCAAAACAGTACTGGTTCTAGTGGCACCTAATTTAAGCTTTAAAAGCAAGCAAGGAGGTAATGTTAGAGTAAATTCATTGGGAAAAAAAACATTTGCAAACATGGTACAGATCTCATGTTAGTGGGGGAAATCTCTAATTGATGGCTTGATTTAACTTATGGTTCAGTGCTGGTGTAGGTACTATTGTTGCAGCCCAGAGTCTCTTTTCCCAAGGTAACTTGTGAACTTACCATAGTTCAGAGCATAAACTGATGTCTTGATAAGCATATTTGCAGAATACTGAACAACTACTGTTTTCAGGTTATTGTTTCACTTCAGTCCTGAGATATACGTGTAACTATTGAAGTCCACTGCGTCTGTTTGCATCATGATCTCTCTCCATTTTCATCATCGTAACTTACAGGCTTCCTATCTATTATTTTATCTTTCTCAACTATTTAATTACATGGCATAAAGGTTTCATTTTCAACACATCGTTTATTTGGCAGCTTCAACTCCCACTTTTATGTATCTTCCAAAATTCTGGACTCAACTTCCTTATTCTAGACATCTCAATTCCATCTCAACATATTAAAACCTTGTCTGGAATATTTACGCACCTTTCTTTCACCTATACCTACAGTTCACTTATTACCTCTATTTCATTTAGCCTTCTTTTCAATTTCATTGCATCCTGTATATTTCTGTTTATATTTTGCTCTGTATCATTCTGAATTTCCTGATCAGCTATAGTAAATGTGCTTTAATTCCCTCAACTATCTACTTTAAGAGTTTCCTATCTAGGAATACACCCCTCATTCATTTCCTTTACTCTCATTCACATATAATGAGGCATATGAACTTTGAGGAATTTCTTATGCATTCATGTTACCACCCTCAATCTCAGCAATGAGATTAGGACATCTTAAATAACTTCACTCATATGATATACCTTCCCCCAGGAGGAATAGGATATGATATTGAAAGGGGTATGCCAATTACCAGTCATATATCTGGCATTGTGTACATGCCTAAATCTAGCACTATAATGAAGATATAAGATATCACCTATCCCTAAAATGTTCCTCTGTGCTCTTTTCTGATCAATTGCTATTGCCTGGCACCAAGAAACTACTAATGTGCTTTCTGTCACTGTGAAATAGCATATTTTACTTTTTAAATATGAAATTCTATATAATTTAACATAAATGGAATGTAGTCTTTGTGTCTGCTTCATTTACTTCAGACAAGTGTTTGGGGTTCATTCATGTTGAAGGTATCAGTGGTTTATTCCTTTTTAATACTGAATAGCATAATATATATATATATATATATATATATATATATCATAATTTGTTTATCCATTTCCTAGTAACTAGATATTTTTATTGTTTGCAGTTTTTTAGCTATTATAAATAAATTATCTATGGACATTTGCATACAAGTCTTTATGTGGACATATGCATTAATTTTCTCAGGTGAATACTTATGATCAGAACTGGTAAGCAATGTGATAGTGTATATTTAACTTTATAAGAAACTACCACACTGCTTTCCAACCTGACTGTGGAAAGCAGACTTAAGTAGCCTCCATGATCCCTTCCTCCTGGTGTTCATGCTCTTTTATAACTTCCACCTCTTGAGTGTGAGCAAGACCTGTGACTTGCTTCTAACGAATAGAATATGGCAAATGTGAGAGGATGTCATGCCCATCAACACATTACCTTATGTAAGACTGTGTTGCTAGTAGATTCACACTAGAGCCTCTCCCTTGCCATCTTTGTTGAAACAAGCTGCCCTTAATTCTACTACCACAAGTAAATTAACCTCTCCAGAGGCTGAGGGAGTTGGAAAAGGGCCCCATGCCTCAAATGAGAACCTAGCCCTGGCCACACATTGATGGCTTGTGAGACCCTAAGCAGAGGACCCCAAAAAGTCATGCCCAGACTTCTGACCTACAGAAACTGTGAAATAATACATGTCTTATTTTAAGCCATGTTTGTGGTAATTTGTTACACAAGAACAGTAGATTAGTACAGTAGCTGTACTACTTTGTAGTCCCACCAAAAATGTGCATTCTAGTTGCTCCACATCCTTGATTTAATATTGCCTGTGTTTTACATTTTAACCATTCTAATTTAACTTAGAAAAACTTTATCAATTTCTATTAAAAAAAAACCAACCTGCCTAGACTTTAATTAAGATGGCATCAAATCTACACATGAATTTAGCAAGCACCGACATCTCAACAATACTGAGTATTCTGATAAGTGAACATGGCATGCCTCTCTATTTATTTAAATCATCTTTAATTTCCCACAACAATCTTTGCAGTTTGCAGAACCAGGTCTGTCACCTGGATGCATTATACTAAATTTATCCTTAAATAGTTTCTGCTTTTAATGCTAGTTTAAATGGTATTTAAAATTTTTAATGTATAATAGTTTGTTTCCTGGTATATACAAATGAAAATTATTTTTGTGCATTGACTTTGTATTCTGCCACCTTGTATGTTTTAGATTTTATTTGTGGCTTCCTTGGCACTTTTAACATCTGTCTGGGTGGGCTTAGAGCGGCCACGACTCTAGGGGTAGCTTAGCCCTATGTGGCTCTTCTGGAGTGTCTACTGCATTCCCTGAGTCAACATTAAGAACCGTCTCCTCTCTGTGAGCTCAGGAAAATATTTAGCTTAACAACCGTGATTTCTGTTTGCCCTGATGCATATATATTAGCAATAACTCAAGAAAACATCCATGCAGATTTTTGAGCTCTTTTTCTACATACCTCCCCTTCTCTGTAACTGGCCTGCAACTGCCAGGTGCCTTAGTTTCCCTGAGCTCTAATCTCTTTGTCTTCAATTCACCCAGAACACAATTCTGCCCTCCATGTTTCACAGTATGAAATATGCCCCCAGGCAGAAAGCCAGGCTATCATAGAGTTTACTCATTTTATTTCACTTAATGTTCCTAAACTGCCTTTGTCCAATGTTTCAAAACAGTTCTTTAGACATTTAATTCAGTTTCAGGAGGAAATATAAATCCAATTCTTGTTACTATATCATGGCAAGAAGTGTACATTTCTGCTTGTATTTTAAGTTTTTAAAATTCTCCAATTAGGTCCTATTCACTTTTGTTTTCACATATTATTCATAATTTCTGTTCTACCAGATAATATTTTTTGCATGCTCATAGACAAAAATTGACAAAACACAACCATATTGAAAATTGATGAGTACATAGCCATTAGGCATTTCTTTCAGATATCAACAAATAAAATAGACAAAAGTAGGTAAGGTTATAGAGAATTTTAATAACACATTTAATAGCTTTAATTTGATTGATTTATAGAGAACTTCCTGCCAATAGAAAACGTGCATTCTTTTAAAACACACACAATGGATTTATCATGGTGATCACTTCTTCAGGTATATAAATGCTGAATAACTATGGTGTACACCTGTAACTAATATAATATTATATGTTAGCTATGTTTTAATAAAAATCTTTAAAAAATAAATAAAACACACAAAAATATTTAAAAGATAACCATTTGGCCTCAACATAATCTCAACAATTTCAAAAAGCATAATCCATACAGATTATAATACTAGCAACAATGTAATAAAGTTTGTAATTAACAATAAGAAACAGCTAAAAATATATATTAATCTGGAATTTGAACACATACTTTGAAATAACTCTTGTGCTAAAGAAGCCCTCAAAAGAAAAATTACAGATAGTAATGGAGTTGCATCACATGAAAGTTTAACTTCTACAGTTTCAAATATGCTTACTATTTGAGAGAAAAGGAGTGAGAGTGAAATACAAATAACTATAGAAATAATATGGTTGATTCTGACTGCCATTCCATTCAAAGAGCAGATGCATGTGAAAAGGGAGAGATGTTCTGCTGTGTTAGCTGTGCTGTTCTTCATGATGTGAATATTACACCATGTTAAATAGGGTATATGTTTTAAAGAAACAGTAAGGTACCTGCCACTTTTGGTAATGACAGACCAGGTAATTTGAACCAAATCGCCCAGTGAGGCCAATCACGGGCGGATTTACCATGAAGTTAATGAAGCTTAGTTTTCAGGGCTCCTTGCTGGCATGTTACCTTTCAAGACCCTGTATCTAATTTTGTACTCCTTTTCTTAAAGATTGACCCACAAATTGCATAAACTTCAGTCTCTGAAAAACATGACAGCCAACCAAAAAAAAAAAAATTAGAGTTTAAAATGATAGAGAGGAGTAACCATGCCAATGTCCAGCAGAATATAGAAATCTAAGTACACCTGGTCTTCGGAGCTCCCTCTGTGAAGGTTATTTCCATATCTAGAAAAAAACTTTGAAAAGCCGCTGAGGAGTACTTTTGACCACTTGTTGAAACAGAGCAACAAAAGCTGATGTCCAGGATTTGGAAAGGGAGGGTGGTCCTGGTATATAACCTTAAGGACCACACCTTAGGAATGAGGACAAACAGGAAGTAATTAAATCTTTGAAAGCACTGCAGCAAGTTCTAAACCACCTGGGATGCACAGAAAACCTCAAGCTTTGAAATTTACTTAAGGTCATCCATTTTGCTGGTGTCCCAAATACTTGAAAAAAACAAAAAGAAATTCTCTTAGAAGGAAGATAACTTCATTTTAGACTTCAAACTATTCCTATAAATTATTTTTCAAATAGAATATATACAATAGTACACAACCAAAGATGAGGGAAAAAAACAACATACACAACAATGAACACAAGAGACAATGAAATAGATTCACCAGCAAATTAATCAATGAAATTACTAGGTACAGAAATGACTAGATACTATGGTCTTGGAATTAAAAACATAATCTCCAAATGTCAGCTAAGAACTGGAAATTATGAAAAGTGACATAACCTATTTAAAAAAAAACACAATAGAAATTCTAGATTTCACAGACACACAAAAAAATAAGAACTTCTTGGGTAGTACAATAACAAATAAGATAGACAGGGAGAAAATTGGAGAAATGAGAGAGAGATCAGAACAAGCTGCCCACTTCAGGGCAGATGGCTTTCTGACCTATACAAAACCTCACTGGGGCAAAATGATCTTCAAGTCCATTTGTTATTATGACAATCTAATGGAGAAGTTGACTCCCACTCTTTTATTCCCAATCCTCATTTGTGTTTATAAGACACCGATTGGGCTATGTAATCCACCCTTGGTCTAATCAACTATGATTAGGAGAAGTCTGCATTTTGAAATGTCCCCAAAACACATAGATTAGGGCATGCATACTGGAATTGGAAATGCAGAACCAGAAGTCAGACTCTAAGTACTTTACAACTCTAAGATTCTTACTGTAAGACCCCTCTTCACTGAAAATTATAATTAGAAATTTCAAACAATATTTCATTACCTTTATTAAAATTGTCCAGCATGTCACCCTTCTTTTGAAACATTAAGTATGTTCATTGTTGGTGAGTTTTCTGTTTTCCCACTTAAAGAGGGATCTCTATGTCCTGTATCTAACGGACTTTTCCTTTGTAGCCTCATTCCCCTCATCTAACGATTATGTTGGGTTTCCTTAAGGTTTTGCACCACACTCCCTAGGCATTCTCTTCTGTTTTGAGAGTTTTAAAATCTATCTATATGCAATAATCCCACATATAACCCCTTGTCAGAATCACTCCACTCATTTTAGAAATATTTAAATCCTCCAATTCAAAGTAATATGTTAACAGAGGAAACTGAGTGTATCCTCTGTGTGATCTTCACAGTATTTCTGTAAGTCTACAAAATTTTAGATTTAAAAAGTTTTAAAATAAAATTTATTTTTAAAAAAATTGACAACCAAGTTAAAATATTTAATGGATAAGGGGTAAAACTGTGGTAAACGAACTAGTACTGTTTATTCAGCAACAGAAAATAAAGTATCAACCTCTACAGAGTTGTAAGAGAAAGGTAGTCTAATCCAAGGACTTTATGCTCAGCGAAATTATCATCTGAATTAAAGACAAACAAATACTGGACTCTTCTGGAAAATAAAATTAAGAGAACAAAATCCAGCTTTGAAAAAATGAATCAAAATTTTGAAATTCAGGAAACAAAGGCTTTGCTAGTTATCTATTCCTACATAGCAAATCACCTCAAAACTTTCAGCTTAGAAGAACAAACGTTTATTATGTCATAATTTCTGTGGGTCTGTAACTTGGGCGTGGCTTAGGTGTGTGATTCTCATGAATCAAGGCTGTCATGTGAAGGCTTGACTGCGACTGTCGGGTCTGCTGGAGAGTCATTCACAGGCAGTTGACAACAGACTCAGTTCCTTGCTGCTACTCTCAGGCTGCCTGGTTCCTCATCAAGTAGACGTTTCCCAAGAGCTGTTTGAGCGTCCTCAAGAGTGAGTGGTCTAAGAGGGAGGAAAAGTCATAAGCCCCAATGCCTTTCAAGGCCTAATAGCAGACGTTTATTCTTCCTTCTCTCAAAGTGGGACTGGGATAGGCAGGAGAGACAATGGGGTGAGTTAATTCCATCTCTTCTCAGAAGGAATATCAAAAAATTGTGGACATATTTTTAAAATTCTGGTGGAAATAAGCACCAAAGTATTAATTTACTTATATATAATAGAGTTCATTGATATGTAGGAATTGTTAAAATAGTTAAGATTTTATTTTAATTCCCAATGAATTTATAGTTTTCCTCACCAGTTGACATTTCAAGTATATTTTAGAAACTAATATATTTTGTGGTGAAGAAATAGTTATGTGATGTTAGCAATTATTTCAGTTTCATTTCATTAATTTCATACTTCACTTCAAAATAACGTGCATGAAATTTATGAAATTATTTCTTTGCATCTTTACATTCTTCTATTCTTCTATCTATAGATGTGAATAGAGAGGTGTCTATAATGACATTCGCCTAGTTATTTTATTTCTAGGTGATTAGTTTTTTTTGTTTCGGGGTTTGTTTGTTTTTTCCTTTTAAATTTTCTATTTCTGTATTACTTGAGTAAAATTCTGACCATGTGGGTCTTGCTTTCTCAGTTTAAGTTATCTCCAGGCCAAGGGCTTCTTGCTAGGTAGTGCTATCATAAAATGCCTTATAAGCTTTTGTTCATAGGGACAGGACCAACTAGATGACACTGCTGGTGGGAGGAGGGTGCAGATTAGCAGGGAGAAAAATATATTAACTCTCCTGAGGATGATATCTGACCATCTCTAGAAAAAGAACACTTCATGTGATTTCCCATATCTTCTCCTTGCTCCAGTCTCCCTTTTTAATTAAAATTTAGGTAGACAGAATAAATGTGATGCTTACTATCATCAATCTATTTATGACCCTGGTTTTATTTCATTTATTCTGTTGTGTTTTACTTTTTGTTCCCTTCATCCCCAACCCTCATCTCGTTCTCCACCCACTCTATCTATCCTGAAATAAAAATCTTAATCAATCAGGGTATCTTATTTTTAAAAATATTCCGTAGAAGTTAATTAGATGATATTTTAATTAAGGGTTTTTACACCTTTTATTGTGTGAAATTTGCATATATTTTCTTTTGTACTCTTAACAGTTCTGTTTTGATATTAAGGTTATATTAATTTCAAAAAAGGGTTTCTTTTCCTATTAAAAACAATCTGCATGAAAAATTAATTATTAATTCTAAAAGGTTTGACCCAATTGTTGTTGTGTACACCTGGTAAGGTCCGTGAAAAGGAGCTGTGTGTGAATCATCTCTGTGTATCCTAGACATTCCATATCCTCACATGTGCCTATATCTGGCCTCTACCAATTGGCTAAATATTAGCTGAATTCTTCTTACCAGATTGTGTGGTATCAGGGTAAATAAGTGTTCATGTCCTTTCTCTCCTTGGAGGTCTTTCCTTAGATTTCAGGTGAGTTAGTTACCCTGAAACCTTAAGTTTCTGTTGTGTTCAAAACAAGTCATGGTTTTGTAGTTATCTGAATTTTTTTTTTTTGTAAGTGTGGGAGCTCTCTACATCTTCAGCAGAAATTAAAAGCCTACTCTTTTGTTCTGATTTCCTCCCAAGTCAGATTCAAGTTCCCTGCAGTATTCTGTAGTATGCAGTATAGGTTCCACTTTTATATTTGGCCTTATTTGTATGCCTATATGTTTTTTCATTGTATTGCATAGATATAGATATATTTTTAAATAACTGAAAATCCTTTATGGATTTGGTGATTACTAAACAAAGAGACAGATAGGAAGATCTGTCTGCCTTTCTGTTCCCTTGTCTTTTAAAGAGAATTCCAGCTCTCCCGCTGTTTGTTTTCTTTTGTTGTTTTTTGAGGAGTATTATCCTTTGCCCACACTTTCATTTGAAATGAAAAAACAAAAGGAAAGGAAAAAATCAAAAATCAAAATGAAAAGGAAGAGAGACAAGAGTTATGCAAACTAAAACTAGGGTAAAAGTTTTTGATAGTTGCTAAGGATAAAATATGGAGGCATCTGGACATATGAAGAAAAGAGTAACAGAGAAGGAAAATTTATTAGTACCATTATGGAACATGTATCCTTGTATTGTATATAAAATAGACAAATAGATTATTTTAAAATTTATATTTGGCCATGGAATTCTTTTATTTTATCTGAGAGTAGGCTATACATGTCATGCCATGGCTTTACCATATTGTATAAATAAATAGCTTGAAGATTTTGTGAAGTATCCCTAAAACAATCCTAAAACCTCTTTCATGTATTATATTGTTCTAGATACATAATGTTCCCTCCCATTAAGTTACACATCTGATACTATAGAATTGATTTTTTAAAATATACTTTGTAGACTTCTCTTCATTTTTAAAAACTACTCTAATAGTGATATAACATTAAATGAAAAGATATATGCACTGTGACACATGAGATTCCTTCTCTAAGAATCTATCCCACAAAAGCAATAGTATAATATCAGCAGAAAGATATTTATTTCAGTATTATTTCTGAAGCAAAAACCTAGAAACAATCTAATGTCCAGTAAAACAGAATGGCTGAATAAATTATGATGTGTTGTATAAATGGATATTATACAACAATTAAACAGAATGTGATATATATATATATATATATATATATATATATATATAAATTTGGAAATTTGTGTATATCATATTCTTAACTAGAAAAAACAATGTACTGAGTAATTGGTATAGCATATTTTCTTTTTCTAAAACTATATCTATAAATATATATTAGCATATATATATATAAACTTGAGAAATAAATACAGAAGAATAAATATGAAATTTAAAAGAGCAATTATTTCTAGAAGTTGCATCTGAAGAGAGGAAAAAGCACAGAGCGGGAAACTTGCCCTTATTCATATATTTTTTAGTGGACCTATTCTCTACATACCCTCAATCCAAGGGAAAAGTCTTACATCTCTTAGCTTTAAATACATACTATCCATATACTGATATATCCAAAATTGTATGTCTTCAGTCCAAAACCTTCCTGGAACTTCAGTCCAAAACCTTCCTGGAACTTCAAATATATATATATATATATATATATATATATATATATATATATATATATATATATATATATATTTGTGTGACATCTTCATTTGGGCATTTAATAGCAATACAAAATTGAGTTTCTGGTCTTCACTTTTTCTTACTTTACCAGCCCTCTCCCAGCTCCCCTCACCCACAAGAGATAACCAACCGAGCTCCAAATTGAGTAGTCACTTTAGGCCCACAAACTGAGTGGTCACAGTGTTAGATTGGAAACTATGCATGGGCCCAAGAACATGGGCTTCTAGCTAAGGCTGAGTGTCTGACTTGTCAGGAGTGGAGTCTGATGTTAATCACTCAATATGTAATGAACTCATGAGGAGACCAATCAGTCATTAGGTAGCAACTTAATTTAACCAAGCTACATCTTCCCTGGGAGTGTATTTGTGTACTGGGGTACACTAAGGCATAATCAACACTTGAAAGCATTCCCTGCCGCAGGCTGAAGCCACCTTCAGGAGCCTGTGCCTAAAGCAGCACCTCCTCAGCTTCAGCCTTTTCCCTGCCTTGCTTTCTCCATTCTTTATTGGTTTCTCCTGGTAGCAATTTCTTCATAAATCACTTTCACGTGAATCCTTGGGTGAGGCTCTGCTTCTGAGGAATCCAACCTGAGACACTGTTAACCCCCCTGCAAACCTGTTGCTCCCCCACTAGCCCCATCTCTTCAGGACATACCTACTGCCTT
Organism: Aselliscus stoliczkanus; assembly: GCA_033961575.1. Taxonomy (NCBI): domain Eukaryota; kingdom Metazoa; phylum Chordata; class Mammalia; order Chiroptera; family Hipposideridae; genus Aselliscus; species Aselliscus stoliczkanus. The sequence continues at coordinate 55,143,058 of CM066728.1, forward strand.
TGGCCCAAGATCCAGCACCAGTGGTACAGGACATCGGGTAAGTACATAAAATTACTACCTAATACTAACGTTAATGCTAAATAACTACCTCTACCTAATACTGTGACTCAGTTACACCTAGAGCTGCAATCACCCCTATGAAGGTACCTTGTGCCTTGGCATATTTCACCCACATCCAGTAGTAGTGACATAGCAGACCAGTTTTAAAGGCCACATTATTGTCTCCTGACTTATTAGGTGCAAAGCATCTGAAAAACTCATACATAGGGCCCTTACTAGGATGCAACTTAAAACAGAAATTTTTAATTTTTAAAAATAGCTCATTAAAAACATACCAAGCTAAATGCAATGAGCTTCTGACACTGTTGATCTACCAACAACCTAAACATAGGTACCAAGATTTTACCATCTGAAAATAGATGTTAGCATTGAGTAATTGCTCTTGTTTTTAAGACTGTTTTAAACAATTACCACATATCATTCTGTTGTACCTTATTTGCTAAAAGAACACTGACATTTCATTCTCCCTAATTCAAACCCTGGTTTAAGAAAAAGCGTAATTGGGAACTGAACTGAACTAACTTTGGATTCACTTTCTCAGCTAAACTGATTCTTTTTCATGTTTTAATTGCTCCCTAATTTCTCTATTATTGCTGCATGTCCTAAAATAAATTTTCCATCTGCTCTTTCCATGTTTGATTGTCATGTTGGTTCCCTTTGAAACTGCTGAACAAACAGCTTTTCTGATCGCAGTTTGTGACTGTAGTGCATCTCAGTGTTCATTCTGCGTATAGAAAATGCACTTGCTATTTAAAAATACAGATAGATTGAATATAACTAGATAATTCCACTTGCAGATATAGATTGTACTCTGCAGCAGTTTTATTCTCACGTTTAGTAAATTCTGGTGAAATGAACAATTTCTGGGGAAAAAGGAATAGCAAGCATCTGTGCATGTTTCCTCCAAATTTTTTTTGAACTTTTACCAGGCTCTCAAAAGTTTTCAGTTCAATTTAAAAACGAGTAATGCATGTTTGTTTTAAAAAAAAATGACATAGACTATAATTAGATACCTTTCTTAAAGAATAAGGAAACATGGTGCTACGTGTATATGTTTCATAATTCTGAGTAACGAATTTACATTAAAGTGATTGGAATAACAGTGAGTTATTTCAGAGACTTACCATTATATAATATTAAAGGATAGTTAAAAGTATAAAATTAAGAATATTTTCTAATATTATACTGAAAAAATACAAATATAATAATAAAGGAACACATATTTTTCAATAGTAAATTTAATTTTCTATATAAGCTAATGGAAAAATCCAATAGCTTGACTCTGAGTTAAGGCAGTTCATGGTCCATTGATTGCTAAGCTATTATTTCACCATTCAAAATGTATTCTGAATATAGAGTAGAACCAGCTTTAGTTTAGGAAAGGAAATTAGTAAATTTGGGAAAGATAATTTGGCCACATACTATACAAGCCTTTAAAATGTCAATACCTTTTAGTGTAGTAAGTCCATTATAAGCAAGTTATTCTAAGAAAATAAAGATTCATACAAATACATATCCAATAATATTCATTTCAATGTTATATATGCTAGTACATAGAGTAAATAATTTGACTGTCCAATAGAAAGTGAATGGTTTAAAAATTAGGGTATGTCCATATATGAACATAATTTAGCAATTAAAATCATTTTAGGGTAACAAATACTCAAAAAATACAAAACTGAAGTTATAATCATATGATTATAATTTATTTGTATAAATATAGAAAAATTACAGCACGATCATACAAAAACATTAACTGTGGCTTTCTCTGTTGTGAAGTTATTGGAAATTTTTATTTTCTTCTTTACATTTATATATTTTCCAAATTTCTACCATAATATTACTTTTTAGCAAGAGGAAGACTATAAAAACTATACTTTAAGCTTTTTAAGTTGTAATGCTAACCCATTACTTTATACATATATCAAAGAGATGATTGAGGACTGGTAAATTAATGGGATTGGTGTTGAAAGAAAAATGTGGACATGTGATTTTAAATTAGAGTTAAATAGGCTTGGAGGAAGTCAGAAATTCTTAGTATTGTTTAATTTTTAGAGTAGTTTTCAACATGAAGAAGCTGAGAAACTATTACCTTTTCACCTCTAGTTTGAAACAGAAATGCATGTGTGCAACCTGAATCGATGGGATGATATTTCTGTACTCTGGGCCTGTCAATCCCTCACCTTTCCAGAACACTAAACCAATAAAGTGAATTATTTTTAAGAATAACGAAACAGAGAAAATGTGATCCATAAATTGACTTCTTTGTTCTGCCAATTGACTAAGTGACACTTAGTCATCTCTAAGTGCCTGGAGAAAATAAAAGGCATTTCTTTTTTGAAGCTGATGAACAATTAGGCAATTGTAAAGCATTGAACGATAAAGTGGAGGATGCAGGGTAATATTGTTTTATGCACCTTCCCTCCTTTTCTCTTTTTATTTTTATTTTTGGAGAAAAAAAAATGCTTGAGGCAGATATTTTACTTTCCCTCCTACCACCTAGCTTTTAAAATAATGACGAACATTTGCTATGGGTAACATAGAGGGATACAAGCCATAGTTCAAATAAAGAAATTGTTTTCTAAGTTGACCAGTACATTGTTTAGGGGGAAAAAATGCTTCCAGGCTTCTTAACTTTGTTCAAGGGTCAGAAGGTCTTATAAATACTTTCAAATTTCATTCCCTGCAACAGCTACAAGTTTTTCGTGTTGGGGATTAAAGTACACTGTTGTTTGCAATATTCATTATCTTTCAAACTCAACTGAGATGGTTAAAGGGAATCTCTAAAACTACAAAGGCTTTGAAAGATGTCAATTATAAAGGATTCTCTTTGGTTCATAAAAAATATGATAGCTCTCTTTATCAAGTTAACAAGAGCTATATTATGTGCAATCATATGAAATCATATACTTGTTTTACATCATCACTCAATTGATACATTCACATATGTGTAAGTACATATACATACTTATTAATATTTGATGACAATTGTTAAGGGTAAACCACTCTGTAAAGCAACATGATAGACTAAATTCTGCAATGTAACCCCTCCTGTTACAAACGCAGAAATGATGGAAAAATATAATTAGTAAATAGACACACTATAAATGTTCTTTTGCCACAAGGGACCAACCAAACTCAAAGGATAATAGCATTAGGCAGCCCACAGTGTTAAATACTAAATACGAGCAGATAAAACAATTTGGAAAATAATAAATTTGGAAAAACTATAGTACTGAATTTAAGACTTACTGCAACATTATAGTAATCAAGATACTGTGGTTTTTTTGGTATTTTGTTTTAGCTGAGCCATCCTACCACCTGTTGGCAGCTCAACGGCAGCTCAGCTTGGGCTGAGCATTGAGCTGCTTTCGCTCAGAGCTTGGCTCGCACTCTTGAGCGAGCTGTTAACCAACTGAGCCACTCGGACGACCCTTAAGACTCTATGGTTTTGATGACACATAGATCAATGGAACAGCCTAGAGAATCTACAAATATAGATATAGCAATAGGACCAGTTGATTTGTGACAAATGGGCAAAGGTAATTCAATGGATAAAGAATAGCCTTTTCAACAAATGGTGTGAAACAATTAGATACCCATTGGCTGAAAAACAAAACCAAATAAAACCTCATCCTAAAAATCTCATCTTATTCAAAGTAAACTCAAAATTCATCAGTGATTGGGCTGGCTGAGTGGCACGTTGGTTAAGAGCTGGCTTGGGACGCCAGATGCCCTAGTTCGGATCCTACATATGAGGGCCAGTGACACTGCCCTCTAAAGCTAAGATGGTGAAGAACAGCTCCACTTGGAGCTGGGCTGCTGTGATTCCCTGGGACGGCATAGCTGCAGCCCCTGCTGCAGTGGGCTGCCATAGGCTACAGTGAGTAGCCAGCAGCCAGCATGAGCAGCTGGCAGCTGGTGTGAGTTTTCAAGAGCTGCTGTGAGCAGCAGTCCAGAGGCTGGCGACCAATGTGCCTCACCCAAGAAGAGCACAATGATGAAATCAACATGGGCCAGTGAAGTAATGTCCTCCACAACTAGACTGAAGAATAAAAGGACAGCAACTTGTCTGTTCCCCTTCCCGGGTTCCCCAATGCTCTATCCCCCAATTCCCCAATTAAAAAAAAAATCATCAGTGATCTAAATGAAAAATATAAACTATAAAACTTCAGAAGAGAATGCAGAATTAAATCTAAATGATCCAGCAGTAGGAAAAAAATCTTAGATCTGACCTTTAAAGCTTAATTCATAAAAGAAAAAAAATGATAAATTGAACTTCATAAAAATTTGAAACTTTTGTTTTGTGAAAGACATTGTTAAAGGCATGAGAAGAAAAGCTACAGACTGTGCAAAAACATTTGAAACTATGCCAAACACTTGTATCCAAAGATCTCTTAAAACTTAACAGTAATAAAATATACAATCCAGTAAAAAATGGACAAAACACGAACACATATTTTATAAATGTGTGGATGGCAAATAATCTCATGAATATTATTTGTCATCCAGGAAATACAAATTAAAATCTCATTTAGACACCACTGCACACCTATTAAAATAGTTAAAGTTAAAAACAATACCAAGTGTTGATGAGGATATAGAACCAGTAGAAGCCTCACACACTGTTGATGAGAATGCAAAATGGTACAAATTCCCTGAAGGATTTAGAAGTTTCTTAAAAAGTTAAGACTTAATGGGACTTACCATATGTCACAGTATCCCCACTTCTAGGTTTTATCTTAGAGAAATAAAAATTCATGTTCTCACAGAAAACTTTATCTAAATATTTATAGCAAGTTTGCTCATAATTGTCAAATCTAGAAGTAACTGAAATGTCTACCAATGGATAAATGGGTAAATAAATGGTAGTCATCCCTACAGTGTAATACTACTGAATAATAAGAAGGCATGAATTCTCAATAGTAACAACATGAATGAATTTTAAAAGCATTATGTAGAGTGAAAGAAGTAAGTTACATATTGTATGATTCCGTTTCTATGATGTTCTGGAAAAGCCGAGAGTATAGGGACAAAGAACAGATCAGTGGTTGCTAGGGGATAGGGGGTTGTGGTGTTTGACTACATAGATGCAGCATGAGGGAGATTTTTGGAATGATGAAACTGTTCTGTTCCTGATTGTGGCAGTAGTTTTACAAATCTATACATGTTTAAACCCAGAAGTGCATATGTGCACACACATGCACACATACACATGAGCATACACACAAAAATAAAATTAACCATATATCAATTTTTAGAAATATTAATAATATTAGCCCAAGATTTTAAGGGATGTAAAGATTTTGGAAATTACATTCAAACTGCAAAACAAATTTAATTTAATATTGAAATTAAAGTTTGTTAGAACTAAAATGTAACTTTCTTTAGTAAATTTCCTTTTCTTCTCATTCTAGATAATGTAAGAATCATATTTTGATTGTTGCTGTTTAATAATTCTACCATAATATGAACAGTTAAGAGTTTTATATGAAAATCTTATAATCTGAGGTATTTGAAACTCAAAAAGTTGTGTTTTTTTTAATTGGGTTGTCGGAAAAGCCATGATGCATGTTTGCAGCAGATGGCATTAGTTCATTTTTGGAAGTACTAGAGTCATTCATATCTATGTTTTTCCTATGTCATTTTGACAGCTGACAATTCTACCTTCATTCTAAAAAAAAAAAAATGAGCAACTTGGTTGAGTTTTGGAGATTTTAGAAGTTAAAGATGAAAGACCAAACTGTGCATTTTTGCCATATTTTATTGTTTTACTTCCATAAAGGGAAGAACATGCATCAGGCTTGTGAAAAGTTGCTTAAAGTTTACAGTGACAATGCTCTACAAGAATGGCAGTGCCAACGATGGTTCATGAAATTCCATGCTGGTGATTTTTATCTCAACGACACTCCTCAGTCAAGGAGACCCACCCTAGCTCCAATAATTGTTGACGGGTGATCAAACTTGTGTGTGGTCTCACGTTCTCATGATGGAACACAACTCCTTTACAATTAACAACCTCTGGACATTTCTGGATGATGGATTTATTCAAATTGTCCAATTGCCAACAGTACACATTTAAATTGATTGTTTGGTTCCTTGGTAGGAGCTTGAAAAACACGACACCTTTAAAATCCCACCACATTGAGAGCATAATCTTCCTCTGATGAATGTCTGCTTTCTATGTCATTTGAAACAAATCATCATGTTAGGACCAAGACCGTTTGCACACACATTGTTGTAAACAATCCACTTCTCATCACCAGTTATCAGGCGCTTCAAAAAAGGATTGTTTTCCTCACATTTAATGAGCATATTGCAGATGTTTATCCATGCCATCAAATGAACTTCTTTAAGTCCATGAGGAACTCAAATATTGAGCTTGCTTACATATCCCAGCTTCTTCAGATGGTTGTGAATGCTTGAATGATGGATGTTCAATGTTTCTTCAATCTCTCGTGTAGTGTAGTGTAGTGTGCGTTTGACTCGATCAATGCTTTATTTTGTCACATCAACCTCGGTGGGCCTCCCTGACCGAGGAGCATCGTTGAGATCAAAATCACCAGCATGGAATTTCATGAACCATCATTGGCACTGACATTCTTGTAGAGCATTGTCACCGTAAACTTTATGCAACTTTTCACAAGCTTGATGCATGTTCTTCACTTTATAGAAGTAAAACAGTAAAATATGGCAAAAATGCACAGTTTGGTCTTACATCTTCAACTTGTTGTAAAATCTCCAAAACTCAACCAAATCGCTCAATTTTTTTTTTAGAATGAAGCTAGAACTGTCAACTGTCAAATGACATAACAATAACATAAATGTGAATGACTCTAGTACTTCCAAAAATGAACTAGTGCCATCTGTCGCAAACATGCCTCATGACCTTTCCGACAACCCAATATCAAAAAGGAGGTAGAGTAAGGGAACCATGATAGGAAAGAAACATAAGAGTGGAAAAGCCAAATAGGATTTGAAATAATTTGAATAATCCATAGATATGAATTTATTTTCTACCCCCAAAACCGGTGAAATGGAAAAGTCTTGTTTATACCAGGGATGCCAAAAACATGTATACACATGACTTGAATTCATCTTTTGTTATCAATATATGAGCATATTGAGTATTACAATTTTAATACAGTTGTTTTACTTTCTTAAAATGTGTATATATTTTTTTGGCACCCTCTCTATATAGTATAAGTATATCTAAGTCATGATGTAAATGAAAAAATATTTTTTTTCCTTCAGTAACATCAAATATGAAGTGAGCTAGAAACACATATATAAACAGAAATACGAAGCTTTTGTCTGGTTGTCTGGTAACCTCTTCCACTACCTAAACAGCCACTCAGTACTTTAATGGCAGGTTTTGTAAGGCAAAACCAATTCCCATGTTAAAAAATGACTGCTTCACTAAGGCCTGTCTCACTTAATGATTCCTTCTGCAATCTGTTTGCTTGTTGTAGAGATAGGTCTGAACTCACAATTGAGATGATTGCATAACTGATGAAAAGAGAGGGATATTTATCTTGTCACTTAAACAAATTAGCATTTTTGGCATATAGGCAGCCCTCGTTTTCATTCACTTATAGTCATTAAAAATGTTTTTTAAGAGTTGGCATTTCCCATTAAATTATGGATCCAATTGTCAAGTTAGTTCGAAATCAGACTCAAAATAGGTAACAGACATATTATGAGCTTTCAGCATGACCGTGTTTAGTAAATATCATTTTCAATAATTTTGACAAATATTCTTGCTGGCATAAAATAGAGTTAAATAATGAAATTTAGAAAAAAGAAAAACTCATCTCCACTTTCATAATTTTAGCTTCATATGGGGGAAAAAAGCCTACTCTTAATTTTAAAAGTAACTTTATTTTCTGTTACTCTATCTTAAAATAAAACCTTTTAAAAATGTGTGGTTGATTTGCCCGAGCAGAGTGAGCACAAGACCAATTTACAGTAAGGACCATGTCGTGCTGATGAAAATCGGACTTGCTCTTTCCACTGGGCATCACATTGCATCTGTTTTTGTGACAGCATTGGATTCAGAAATTAAGCACAGCAGGAAGGAAGATCTTGCATAGATTAAAAATGTATTACATGTCTTGACATTATAGCCTGCTTTTACAGGAGGAAAGGCCTACACCCCCTCTACTGTACCTAGGGGAAATGAAATGAGGGGAAAATAATTCTCCTTCTAAAGAACACTTGTCCCCAAAATTTGCCAGTCACTAGTCCTAGAGTATCATTCTGACTTAAACATGTATGATCACTAGATTATTCCCAGTGTCAAACAACCAACATTTCCTGATTTCAAAAAAGTAACCTCTGTTTTATAAAACTATTCTATAGTAATATATAATGCATATAAAAAGTATAGAAAACAAAAATGTACATCTCAACCAGTTCACATGACCAAATATCCATGTTATCGTCAAGCAGATCTAGAAATAGAACATTGCCTGCACCCCAGAAAGATCCTCATGTCTCTCCTAAATTACAACCTGTGTCTCTAAACACTGTAGTTTAGTATTGTATATTTTTAAACTTTATGCAGCTAAAATCTGAGAGTGTATATTATTTCATTTCTGGTTTCTTTTGACCCACATTATGTTTGTGAGATTTATTCATGTGTGAGTATAAATATAATTCCCTTTTGTTGCTTTTTAGTTGTCCATTGTGTAAATGCACACAATTTAGTCATTCAGCTTTCTGTTGAAGGGCATTTGGGTTATTTCCAGTTCTTAGGTATTATGAATAACGTTGCCATGAACATTGACATACACTTGTTTTGGTGCATATGTACATGCATTTTTATATACCGAGGAATGAAATTGCCAGACCATGTAATAGTATCGATTTTAGAAGACAATTCTAAAAGATTCTTCAACGTGTTTAAAGCAATTTGCATTTCATCGGGCTTTAAGAGTTCCTGTTGTTTCGTGTAGTTAGTAACGCAGAAGTATTTAGTAACATCAGTCTTTTTCCTTTTAAGGCTAGCCATTTTGGTGGGTATGGAATGTGCAACAATGTAGTTTTAACTGGCATCTTTCTGATTATTAACGATGAATATCATCATATGTTTATTGGTCACTTAAATATCCTCTGTACTCTTTTTTTATTGGATTATCTTCTAATTGACTTAGAAAACTTTCACATGTTCAAAACACAAGCCCTTTGTATACTATGTGTGGCAAATGTATTCATCCACTTCAGGGATTACATTTTCACTTTCTTAAAAGTGTCTTTTGATTAATAGATGTTCTTAATTTTAACATAGTAAAAAGTACCAGACGTTTTTTCTTTATGGTTAGCACTTTTCAAGTCTCATTGAAGAAACCTTTGCCTATCCCAGGGTCATGAAGATATGTTTCTATGGTTTTGTCTAGAATCTTTTTTATGCTGTCTTTCACATTTAGATCTATAATTGACCAGGCCTTAAATTGTGTCTATAAGATCAAGTGAAGTCCGGCTTCATTTTTTCCCCCTACATGGATATCCAATTACTTATCATTTGATAAAAATACTACCCTTTCCCTATTGCTCTGCAGGGCCACCTTCTCAAAAAACATGGAATACCATGAATCTGTTTATTAACTCTTGATTCTTTTTCACTGGACTTTTTGTGTATCCTTGTGCCAATAACACACTGTATTAATTACTATAACTTTATAATAAGTTTTTATATTTGCCAAGTAAATCATCAAACTTAAATTTTTCTCTTCAGATTATCTAGGCTACTCCTGCCCTGTATGTATACCATATATATTTTAGAATAGCTTGTCAACTCCCCTTCCCACAACACACACACACAAAAAAAAAACTTCCTAGGATTTGTATTAGAAGTGTATTGAACCTATAGATCAATTTTGGGAAGTTTGATGTCTTTACCATATTGATTTTCCAAACCATGAACTTGAATAATCCATTTATTTAGTTCATCTTAATTTTTCTCAATGTTTTATAGTTTTCACTAAAGAAATCTTACACATCTTTATTTATTTTTATTTCTAGGTATTTTATTTTTATGCATTTATTAAAATTTTATTTTCTAATTATTGCTTATATGGAAATAAATTTATTTTTGGATATTGATCTTGCATATTAAACCTTACTAAATTCATTACTGAGTATAGTTTATGCATTCTTTTGAAATGTTTACGCACACAACCATACCCATCTGTAAATTACGATTTATTTTTTCCTTCTCTATTCTTAGAATTTTAACTTCTTTAAAGTTGCATTGGCTCAGACCTCCAACATGATGTTGAATGGACATATTCATGGAAAACATACTTGTCACAATTTCAGGTGGAAAGCTTTTGGTATTTCTCATTGAAGTATGACATTTGTTATAAGTTCTTTATAAATAAACTTTGTCATATCATAGAAGTTCCCTTCCATTCCTAGCCTCTTAAGAAATTTTGTCATGAATGGATATAGAATTTTATTTTATCAAGTACATTTCTATATTGAATTGGTATATATTTTTTGTCTTTTTTTTTCTATTAATTTGGTTGATTTCTGAGAATGATAGATTTCAAAATGTGAAGTCAACCTTACATCCAAGCAACAAATCAATATATCATGATTAATTTATTATACTTTTTTAAATCATAGGATTCTATACTAAATTTGATCGGGGGGAGGTGAAGGGTGGCGCCTGTTGCATTTAGGTTTATGAAAGATTGGCCTGTAATGCTTCTTTCTGATGTTTTCCTTGTCTTCCCTCATAAAATGAGTTAAAAGTATTCCATTCTTTGCTTTCATTGTTTTGTTCTATTCTATCTGGATAAGATTGGTGTTATTATCCTTTTTAAAATCTTTTGAGAATTCACCAGTGAAGCCTATAATCTGTACCTAGAGCTTTTGTGATGGGAAGGTTCTAAATTATAAAGTCCATTCTTTAATGTGTATTGGACTATTCAGATATTCTTTCTTATGTCAGTTTTGGTAGGTTGTGTTTTTCTAGAAAGTTGTTCATCTTATTAAGTTTTAAAATTTGTGAGCACAAAGTTATTCAAGCTCTTATTATCCAAGAACACGTATCACACACTCTTCCTTCTCTTCACTTACTCCCTGACTGCAATACTCTCCTGGTTTCCCTCCTGCCTCACTAGTTATCTTTTCTCTGAATCTGATGATGGTTTCTTTTCATCCCTCTAACTCTTGACATTGGTGTGCTCCTTGTACCTCTTCTTACCTCTATCTCACTGACTACCTTGGTTGCTCCATCCAGTTTTGTGGTTTTAAATGTGTCTGTACAAGGATGGTTCCCAAATAAACATCTCCATTCATGATCTCATCTCTAATCTCCATACTCATAACTTATAGTGTCATCCTTGACATCTCCACTTGGATTTGACAGTCACTTCACAATTAACATGTCAAAAACTTAGCTTCTGATATCCATCCCCCTACCTCAAACCTGCCTCCCCCACTGTCATTTTCATTGCAGTAAATGGAAACTCCAGTTTCACAATTCCTCAGATGAAAAACCTTGGAGTGATTTTGATTCCTATCTTTTTCTCATACCCCATAGTCATTGATCAGACTATCCTGCTAGCTTTAACTTCAAAATACATTTATTATTTGTCCACCTCTTACCCATTAACTCTGCTACCAGTCTTGTCCAAACAGTTATTTGTCACCCGGTTGTTGCAATAATCTCCTAACTAGCCTATGCTTTTGCCCTTGGCACTATTCAATCTGCTCTCAACACAGCAGTCAGAGTAACCCATTAAAACCTAAGCTGAGTGCCGGCCAAGTGGCGCGGTGGTTAAGCGCTGGCTTGGGAAGCCAGCGGCCCCCGGTTTGGGTCCCACATGTGAGGGCCAGTGACACTGCCCTCAAAAAACAAAAACAAAAACAAAACCCCCTAAGCTGAGGGCCGGCTGAATGGCACGGTGGTTAAGTGATGGCTCTGGGACACCAGCGGCTCCGGTTCGGATCTCACATATGAGGGTTAGTGACACTGCCCTCTTAAAAAAACAAACAAACAACAACAACAAAAAAAACAGCAGACAAACAGAAGAACCTAAGCTGAATCATGAAACTCCTTTGCTCAAAAATTTGCAGAAACTTCCCATTTCATTCAGAGTAAAAGCCAAAGGCATAACAACAACCCTGATTGTACCTTATTTGGCCCCGGCACCTCTTTAATCTCAAAGGCTTTCTCTTTTCTTTTCTTTTCTTTTCTTTTCTTTTCTTTTCTTTTCTTTTCTTTTCTTTTCTTTTCTTTTCTTTTCTTTTCTTTTCTTTTCTTTTCTTTTCTTTCTTTCTTTCTCCACTCCAGTAATATTTGACTCTTTGCTTTCCTGAAATACATCAGACAAACTTCCATCAAGGCCTGTGCACTTATACTCTTTATTTGGAATTTTCTTCCTCCTATTCACATGGCACACTTTCTAATTCTTCAGTTATTTTTTGCAGTGTGAACTTCTCACTGGAACCTATCTAAAACTGCAACTTTCTTTTTCCAAAAAACTTTCTACCTCATTTTCTTGGTTTTTCTCTTTGTGAATCATTATCTAGTATACAATGAATTTTGCTGATTTATCTCAATTATTGCCTGTCTCACTCACTAGCATATATGTTCCATGAGGCTGAAAATTTTTATCTGTTTTGCTCACTGACACTCAGAACAGTGTCTAGAATAGAGTAGGTGCTCATAAATTGTTGAATAAATAAATAAACAAAGCTAAACATATTGTTCCATAGTTTTCAAAAATTAATATTTCCATACAGTATTGCATACATAGAGTATGCAGCATATAATTTCATCTCATCTGCCATATATACAGTACCCGAAGTCCTACTGAAGTGTAACAGCATCCAAATTGTGCTATGATGGTAGAAATTTCATTTTCTCTCTATTATTGAAATGTTTTTTTGTGGGTTGTTTTTTTTTTTGGTAGCTATTAATATATTACCAGAGTTATTTCTGAATAAAATGAAGTAAGCAGTGGAATGTGTGAGAGAGTGATTGCATTGTTGGTCCAATTCCTTAGCTTTCCATAATTCAGTGTCCTCTGCCATGTGAGTTTGAATCTCCTTCTACCACTATCTGATACTGAGTTTAGCCATGTGACTTTCTGTAGCCATTGGATGTTAGCAGATGTGACACAAGCAGTGGCTTCCCTGTCTTCTCATAACTGGACTAGTCTGTTGAAGAATGAGACATAAGAAACAGAGCTGAATCATCTTAGTTGTACCAGCTGTGGCCATCATAGATCAGCCAACCACATACATATTTGAGTCATGATCAGTCTTCTAACCAAACAGCTCACATATGTGGCAATAAATGATTATTGTTGTAGATGCTGGGATTATTAATTACACAGCATTACTATGGCTATAAATAAATAACTGGTAGAGAGTGATTTACAATGCTGGCAAGATGTAACTTCATGCTTTAGAATTTTTGTTCAAAATAACTAAACAGTTTGGGACCCTCAGTAATTCAGACAACATTTTAAGGTGAAATTCTAGTACTATAGTTCTAGAAGTCTTGTAGACACTAAGTTTTGGAATGAGAAGCATTACTGATTTTAAACATCTTTCTCAAGCAGGCTTTTAATATGAGCTAGATGTTATTTATGTAAATCAACTCACAAATAAATAGTCTTATTACTAATTTCCTGGAAAAAATGTTGGTTTTCCTGGTCTGGTTTCAAATATCATCTTTTATTTTGAGGAATATTACCAATAGGTTAAATACTTTAATGTCTGGTAAAACATAAAAAATTTCAAATAAGCAAAGAGGGTTGATGTATTTTGCTGAATCAGTACCAATTTATGAATCCTATTCAGTAAAATTACACAAAGAAAAGCTTATGTCATGATCAAATATTTTAGTGAAATAACATCTATAATGATAGAAATTTAATTTTGCACCTTAATATAACTGATGTGGCTCAACCGTGTGCATGCTGTAGTAGTATTACAAGGCTCTATATTTTACTTTTAGAGAAGAGATTTTCATGTAGTCCTGATCAAAGATCAAAACCAGAGCAATACCTAAATGAATATACTGCTCACAATTTAAACTTGCACCAGTATAAAAAATCTCAGGAAACTTGGTGGGATCTGAATTTGATGAGACAACTCTACAGACTTTGGGGAAAATTCAGACTCCATTATATTTACAACTTTCCGTTGTAGTACTGCGAGTATCTCTTAAACTCCTTACCATGTTATGTCAGCTAAAACTAGATAAAATAAGTTTCAATTTTTACCTAGTTTCTGACAATTTTTGTATTTGCTTAAATGGGTCTTATAGAACAACTGTTATGAGGTTATGAACAACACATTATTTTGTAGCTTAGAAATGGGCAATCACTCAGAATTTCAAAAGACAACACAAAAATTATTGTGTGATATTTATATTTGAATTACTGTGGCTAAAGTAGGTAAGTAGCGAATGCTATTTTTATTCAAAAAGAATGAGATCTGTAGCATTACGTAATAGAATTACAATTGGAAGGGAAACACACATTGAACTTTAAGGCTACATTGCCTTCCTACTTAGTTTTTGAAATTATCTAGTTTTTCCCCCAGTTATGCACATACAAGCTTATCTATAGATCTTTGCAACATGCTCACACTTACTGAAAACAATTTTAAGTTTCATGAAAAATACATGACATTTCCATATAGTACTTGCAATTGTGAAAGATGTAACATGGTGCATTATTTTCAGCTGGCACTATAATTAACATAAATTGGCAGGTTAAAGATTATTTAAATGTAGAAAACACTACATAATATACACTACTTAGGTAAATACTGAATAAAAATCAGGAATTTTGAGCAACCGGGCAGTAATATGTTAGAAACAAATAGATTCTTTGCTTAACTGTTTAAATCCTACTTAGAGATACAGGATTAAAAATACCTGTCCCAGTTTTTTTAGTTTAATAATACCAGTAAGTGGATTTTATAGGAAAAAAGCTTTATTTCTTATTAGGCTTTTTGAGAGTTTAGTATCAATCTAGGATTCTACATTTTGGGGGAGGAAAAATACATACATATTGATATTGCATACATAGGCCAACTTGCACAAGAGAAATTTGAGTAGAAAAAGATCACAGGAGCACCATGATTCATAAAAACTATGATTAAGGTAAACAATGTACATGCACAAATTATATTCTAAGAAACTCTGTCATTATAACAAAGGGTAAACCTGGGCCTCGGCCTTTAGATGCTTAGAAATCATTATAAACTAAGATGTATGACAAGAGATCGTCTTTCCTTCATCTCTCAGTTTATCTCCAGCTAACGGTTATTTGACATATTTGATGAAGTGCTGCAGTATATTATGGCAAGTAGCATAGAATAATTATAGTGGTGCTAGTATTTGTTTCATCTTAATGAGACTGGCTGTTTACCACACCAGGCTTGGTCTAGATATCTTTGTTTCCTCAGACGGCTTTGCCCCATTTCAGTTGAAAGTCCAGTTGGTCACAAAGTAGAGCTATAATAACTAAAGTAAAATTGTTGAAAGGGGTAAATAAAAAGACAACGACAATTATCTTGAAATATGTTGACCCCTTTTAGGATAAGAAGTAAGGTGGCAGATACATTCCCTAATGATTTTACACTAATGTAAATACATGAGTGTCATATACTAATTAATGATGACACATAGAAAGCATAAAGTAGAACTAATAATACTCCCATTTATGATTTTGTATATTTCTCTCATTTCTTCCATGGAATTGTATTTTATATGAAACATCTTTGGCAAATAAGTGTGTACATGTCACTTGCGTATGTTTACATCTATATTTTTCGTTTATATAAGAGAAAGATTTTCTACATATCAAAAAAAATGGACCACATTTCCCCCGTTTGCCTACATCGTGAATTGTGAGTGGATCACATAAGTAGTCTATATTAGTTCATGGTCTCTTTTTATAAGCTGTTGATTTGCTAATGGCCCCTACTATAATGAAACGTTTTGCTAGCAAAATTGTAATCCCCCTTGACCTTCTCTAGGTCTAGTTGGCACATAACAGTATTGTTGTCAGACAACTCATTTACAAATAGTGTAATCAAGTGTATTATGAGACTTCTTTAAAAGCACTGATGGTATATCTGTACTGCCAGCTGCTCTAATGATGGAGAAGCTGCATTATTCTAAGGATCAAACACACTTATGACAGTGGGACTCTGTGGAGTGTGTGTGTGTGAATGTGAATGAATATGTGTGTGTATGTGTATTTGCACTTGGACATGCGCATAAACCCATGCATTTAACTGAATTTTATTGAATTTTGATTGACAGTTGAACCCAATTTGGGGACTTCTACTCTGACTCGTTTTAAACAGGGACCTGCCAGGATAGAGGAAAATAACTGTGATGCTGAGAGTGCCCAAGTTCACAAGAGAATGAAGAAAGGAAATAGGGGTGGAAAACACCTGTCGGTTGAATTGAAATGTATTTACAGTTTCTATTCCATCTTTTCTCAAAAGAGGATGAAATGTGGGATTGCAGAATACACACTATACAGGGATACAGAAATTGGTTTTAGTGTTTTTGGTTTCTTTACTGTTGTTGATTTTTTTTTCTTTTTGTATCTTCCTTCCCCTCTCCCTCTTTCCCTCCTTCTCTCCCATCCTTCTTTCTTTCCTCCCTTCCTCCCTCTCTCAGTCTGTTTTGTTTTTATTTTGAGAGTCAGAACTCTGAAAGTAGAGGTAAAAATATCTACTGGGAAGACCATCACATTTGCATCACAGTCTAAAACATTAATACACTTTGAGCTGGATCTGTGACAAATCAGCATTATTCACATTTCAAAGTCAACCTTTATATTCCATTTCGGACCAGCTCTTAGTGGTCCTGAGCATAATTAAATTAGTTGCAGAGATTGTGGTCCCAACATGTAATTTCAAGTGTCTTTCTGTGTCAATTACCCGGGGGCTGTGCTTTGAGCTATTTCTAGGACACTTTGAGGACAGCAACGTTGCCTGTGTCTAGTGATTTTGTAGTTATGTTCATCTAATTTCTAATTCACCTCTTCTGTGACTAAGCGCAGAGGATTTTACCGTACATCAGCACTGAAGCATGACACCAACAGTCTCACAGATGTGCTAACCTATCCTTGCCTACTTTGCCTAGCAGGTTTTACTAAACAATATTTTTCTCTGATAATTTTAACCTACTTAGCACTGCAAAATATTTGAGTTTATATACTTTTATTCTCACTTTAAGCTGCTTAACAAGTTCTGATTTCAAAACCTCAATTTTAAAGAGGAACAAATAATCCAAAAGAAAAAGAAGAACAGGATGTGTTGTTACCCAAGACCTAGCTTTCTGTATAGCATTGCCCAGAAAGAAAAGATACAGTGCTGATTAATTGATTAATAATATTTTAACATTAAATTCTCAGGTGTCCAAAATGAGTAAGAAAATGTAAAGATTAGTAATAAATTATAATTTTCATATTTACTGATCATTTATACTTATATTCCAAATTATTATAATTTAATATTATCTTCTGATAAATAATTATTTAACAAAAGTGCTCAGAGTGTGTAGTACAAATACTGAATAAATTTGTACCTAAATATTTATAGTGCTTATTACTAATCATACACACTAAGAAAAAGACAAGGGAAATGGAAAACCTTTGCAAAATATTAATAGTGACAAATTATACAATTCAGGAAAAATCTAACAGAAATATAATGCAAGATATATATATGATTTTAAATTTTCTAGTAGCCACATTTTAAAATAAAAAGAAACATATATTAATTTTAGTAACATCTTATGTGACCTAGTAGATCAAAAATAATAATTTCAGAATGTAGTAAACATAAAAATATTAATGAGATATCCTGTTTTCTTTTTCAACTGTCTTCAAGAGCCATTGAGTATTTTGCACTTACAACATATTTCAATTCCAAATTTTCAGTGGAAACACTTGATTTAGGTTTCATAAAATATAAAGTTGAAATACTCGATTGACATACCAAAGTTGTTCCAAATATACTTAAAATTTTCAAACTAAGTTGAGTACCATACAAAAAATACAAAATCATTTCCTGTAATATTTGCATTCACATCACAAAACTGGTTCATCTTTTTTAGAAGAATTGATTGGTTAACTTTTGATACAAAAACATAGTTGCAGAACTATATGTATTCAAGTTTACTTAATTCACCATCTCTTATGTCAACTAAGTATTAACATCAAATTCAAAGGGTTCTTGAAAATGAAAAGCAACTCTGAGTGTATCTGTATCCAAAAAATTCTTCAGAACTTTTTCTTGTAGTTTTTTTTGACAATTTTCATAATATTATGTATTATAATTAATATATTCTTCATATTGACTGTCATTTAAAAACATGTAAATCATTATTATTTATTTGTATCATGAAAATTTTCATTTCAGCATTTTGTGCCTGCTTAATTGGTCATAGGTAAGCTTGGAACTTCAAATTTCCAAGAAAGCATTTATTTTGCGTTTTTGGCAAATCTTTTCAAAAGAGTTGATTTTTGTTTCAGTCTTCTAAGACTCAACCAATAGGCAACAACAAAGCACAGAGGATTAATTGTTGTTGTTTTTTTCAATAGTTCCATGAACAGGTGATATCATAGCATTTACACATATATACTAATCAATTTTAAAAATCCTTTCATAGTTAAAAGATTGTCAATCCTTAACTACCTTTTATAGATTCTGCTTCAGAAATCTGAGCATAACTATTTTCAATATGTATTGAATTACATGAATAAGAGGCATGAAACAATAAGAGAAATAATAATCTTTTATTTTAAAATTCCAATAAGTGTGGATTTTTGAATTACCATAACTGGAACATTGTTTATTGTGAAAGAAATTAATATTTTTTTAGTATCTAGCTCAAATTATTCTTCGATAGATGTAAGATTCAAAAATATTTACGCTATGAGTTGTATTTGATCAAAAGTTGGGAACACTTCATCTCTCCACTTAGAAATTGCGTGTGTGTGTGTGAGTGTGTGTGTGTGTGTGTGTAAGAGTCTCAGTTTGTAGCTGGCCAAAAATTATAATCTTAGATTCTGTTTTAAATTATTTTAAAAATATTTTAGGGACATTTCATTCTGATTTCAAATGATCAATTTCATAAATTCCCTTTTGATTATTGAGGAAATTTCTTACCAAATTCATTGAATTTTACCCCAAATAACTCTTAATCATACCAATTTTATTATATTTAACATTATTGTACACAATGAACAAACGCTTTTTCATTTTGCTCTAATTACACAAAGTATAATTGCCTAAATTTGTGACACATAATTTCTTCTATTCTCATTTTTTTTCTTTATGGCTGTGGTGGTAGTACTGTTTATTGTTCTTTATGCTGGCATTATTTCAGTCACTTCTGCGTCAGTGATGGTCTTTCATTTAAAGTTTACAATTTGTCTGTAATTATTAAAATTAAATTAATAACATATAGCTAAATTGAATTACCAATTAATTCTGATTCTAAATTAGAATCTCCTAATGCTTAAGGTGCTCTGAGGCCAAAAGGTAAATGTACTTGGAAGCTACACTCTTTCAGTCTTTAACAACCAGCCAAAAAAAGAATTTAAGACATTAATTTGGAATCCAAAGACACGCAATTTATTATATATTTACTAAGTATTATAGGTAGTGGGTAACTCTTGTTCATTATATATATATTTCATCTTTTAAATGAAAGAAAGCATGATTTAACTATCTGCCTGGGTTGGGCAGACAACTGTACTTCTTTTGTTGTTCTTTAAATAACCATTTTAACAATGTTGTAGTAATGTGGGCCTCTGGTTTAAAGTCTGAAGCACTTGTTTTGATAGTCTAGCAAAAGATAAATTATAGTGACAATTTATCCTTTGCTTGGAGAGAATCAATATTTTCAGCTCTTGTCTACTTCTCCCCTTGGCACTCTGTGTCACCTAGGCTCCCAGTGCATGTCACCCCGTCATAATCCCTGTGTCCTCTTCTTGTGAAAGGCCCCAAATCTGACAGAACACAATTCTCAGCCCAGTGATGTGTAGGTTCAGAAGGGTTTCAGGGGGTGATTTGAAGAAGGAAATGGAAAATAACACTAAATTTTAGAAAATGTAGTGAGAGTTAAAATGAACTTAGTAAAAATGTCACCTCTCTACCCTCCATGCATCTCCAGACTTAATAATTTTAGCTCCTTCAAGTTTACCTGTTCTTTACCAGTGTCAGGAGTACAGGATCCATGATGCTGTAAGTAGGAAGAGCAAGCTGTGCTGTCACTGTGCTCAGGCCTGATCAAGAGATGAGTCAGACCTAAACTTTTTTACTGCAAGTGCTAATGTGTGCGACCGAAAGCAGTATCAATTTGAAGAAGTTATACTAGTTTATCATACTGTACTGTCTTTGTCTGATAAACATAGAAAATGTGATACAATGGTACCTAAAAAGGAAAGGATAGAATGCTTAAATTTCTTAGGACATAAATTTGATTTTGACAGTAAAGGCAAAAATGTGAATTTATTCAAGGGAACTCAGTGCGTCCAGATTAAGCCAGTTGGACTGTCTTTTACTGGACACTCAATTCCATTTATCAAAGAGAAAACTTAGATGAAGTTCAAAGGGTTTCTCTACATTATCTAGTACTAAAAACATAGAAATTAGATAGATGGCATCTCAACCACCAAAGGTGGGTCATTTAATTGTTTATATTATTTCCCTAATGCAAAACAGAGCTCAGGATCCAACATGGTAAAGAATATAAATTTCAGAGGAGCAAAAGCAGTGATGGTAATAATAGCTAATGTTATTGAATGATAGTACTGTCCTGGGGGTTTTACATATATTATACCATGTGATCCTCACAACCAGCTTGTGGGACTGATACTTTCATTCTCCCTACTGTTAAAAAAAGAAAAGTCAATTTAAGTAACTTTCCCAAGGTCACTCTGGGTAAATTCAGAATCCTGGCTAGAACCCTGCCTCCCAGCCCCTATACTTTATACACAGAAGATTTATTTGTAAATCACTGAGTAACAGAGTCATGTAAATTTAAAAATTTAGAAAACAGAAAAAATAAACTACCTACCAAGGCAAAGAGATATTTCTATTTACCTGTTACATACTATGTGTTATTCTTAGTATTTCAGTATATTTTTAATGTCCTTTACTGTTTGAAGACAACTATAATTTTTCTTGAGCAAAAATTTTCTAAATTAATTTTCATTATTGAGAATATTTTAGGTACTGTGCTCTAAACTGAGGATACAAATATCTCATTTCTGCCTCCTTTGAGTAGCATGTAATCTAGAGGAGGAGACAGCATCATAAACAAAGGTATCTAACACAATGGGACAAAGGCAAGGAGAGCTAAAGGAGGGAGAACTTAACTCAGCGGAGGTCAAAACAAAGTATTGTTTTCGAGAAGTACCAAAGGGATTAATGCATTTGGGGAGAAATTCTGTGAGATTGAGGTTTGGAGTGTGTGGTCAGGAAAATATAAATAGAGAGACAATAAAGGTATATTAGAAGTAAAACATACGGTGATCTTGAATGTAACTACCCTGTTTTGCAAGGTGTGATCACTAGGAAAATACTGAGGGAGGAAAACATTGATAAGAAAATGTTTTAAAACATTATGACATTCTAAAATTTTAGGAAATATTCTGTAAGATTTCATATTAATTCTGGAAAAAAACCAAGTGATAAAACATGACATTAAGTCAAAATTTCTCCTGCAAATTGCAATTTATATTTAGATTTACAAATTGGATGAACTAGAATAGTTTGTAAGATTAACATTCAAAGCCACGGAGAAGAGATGCATTTATATTCTGCCATATGCCATCTGAGCTCCCTTTTTTGAAAGATGGACAAGCTTCGTGCACTGCTCAACATTTTTTTCCAATTAATTACCCAATTACTTCACAAATTATATACTTGCTGCAAGTTGTGCTATTTTGAGATACTATATTTAAACCTATTTTCTTTCTTGTGTGTTGAAAAACTCTCCATACCAATTTCATGTGGCTGAACGCCCCCTATTGCAAATTTTTAATTCAATTCATGAAGTTCAGCTTGTATATTTTGCTTTTTACAGATTCTATTTGTTTGCAATGCACTAATAATCCACAGATTGCTCACTTGCTTGCAATCTCTCTTTCACACTCATATACATACACATAGACCTAAAATAGTCCAGTTTTTCAAATAAATTTATTGATCCAATAAGAAATATACTATAGTTATACATAACTACATATTTTTGTAATCATTACATTATCACTACATTATTTAATAGCTGTTAATATAATTATTAATATATGTTTTTAAATAATACCTCTCTAGAGGAATCAACATTTTCTTACAATGGGAATGGACTTGAGTCTTTCCTTCTTACTAAATATCTAGAACAAGGTAATAAAATCATTAACAAAATGATGACATTTTTATTTTGGTACAGAAGCATGTAAACTGGAATTAACAGATCACTTGAATCTTTAAATATATTCCAATAGAAGGTTAATTAGAGAGCCTAATGTTTGCTCAGCAAGATACACTTCTGACATAGAACAGTGAAATTTTACAAAATTCAATCTGCATAGCTTGAAATACTCAAAAAGAAAACATAAACTGAAAGTTTTTTTATTTTACATAGAAGGTCTTCATTTTCTGAAATAATTTAAAATAATATTGCTCTAAATAGCAACCTTCTTCGTTTCTTTACATCAGTCACACGCTTTTAAAGAAGAGTCTTATGTAAACTGGAGCAGACTGTTGTTTTCCATTCTTTCTGAAATGTGGTAGAATGTTCACATATGTGCTAAGAGTAACAGAAAGAGAAGAGAACATGCAAAGTTGATAACTTGGAGTCAATAAACTTTCAGGCAAGAAAACTGAAAATCATATGTATACTTATAATCTTTTCTAAATTCTAAAATGCCATTCATTGTACATGATTTAGCTTCAAGTATGACAGGTTTTTGACAAACAAGATGAAATATCACATTAAATGTAAATTAATTGCTTGACCTATCCAAATATCAGAAATATTAAAATATGAATAATGGAGTTGTGGAAATTTAGTTTGTGCATACCTAGGAACATTTTCCCTGTGTAATATGCATATTTGCACGCGTGTGTGTGTGCGCACGTGCATTCACGGGCATGCATCTGTATGTGTGCGGATGCTCGCACGCACGCGCATGAAGGCAGGAGGAAGAAAGACTGATTGCTAGCTGGCATGGGTGCATACAGACTTGCCTGCTTCTTGAAATCTCTTCCACTGTTCAGTTGCAAATGCCTCAGGCATTCAGCTACAGAGTGCAAAAAGAGACAAATACCCACCCACACATCAATACTTTATTTGATAGTTTAAAATACTTATCATCTAAAACATAGTTCTTTAAAAACTCTAAATACAGCTGAAAATCGGTAACCTAATGACAAAAAAGGAAGATAGAGGAACCAACGCTAGCACTTTTTAGTGGAAATAGATATGTGCTCTGGACAAGATCTGTTGGAGAGGGGAAGGGTCAAGCTTCGAAGATTTGATTTTCTCTCTATGCTACTTTTTAAATTTCACAGTAGTTAATAAGCTTATGTTTTGTGTTCTTGATGCTTTAGCATCCTTTAAAAATATTTAATTATGTAATACCAAGAGAGGAATAAAAGATGGTAAGACTTAAAAAAGAAAATCATATAAGCTACATTTAAGTTTTGACAGCCCTCAGAAAGAGGAACATATAGATTTTCCCTACCAAAATAGACTGCTAGTGCTTTCAAAGCATGGGATAAGGATGTTTAGAATAGAGTGAGAAGATCGTCCATTTATTCAATGCACTATAGAGTCTTATGAACAATTTACTCTGTATATTCAAGGGAATAATAAACAACTTATATAATTAATCCTGATACTCTGTAGGCTGCATCTGGTTTTGGTTACATGCATGTACATCTGCCTTATTTTGGAGGAGAAACAAAATGGAAGCAGAAAGGTACAGTATCCAGAGGGAAGGTTTTTACTGAACCTCATGAAGACTTGAAGCCCATTTGGTTTTGATAAAGTCATTTGAATTTAGTTCATGCTGAAGTACAAAAATAATACATTTCTATAAAAAAAATATTTTAGGGCTGGCCAAGTGGCGCATTGGTTAAGAGTTGGCTTGGGACACCAGCTCTGAGCAGCAGGGCCCTGGTTGGGATCCCAATTAGGGCTAGTGACGCTGCCCTCTACAGCTAAGATGGTGAACTACAACTCAGCCTGGAGCTGGGCTAAGAGTCATCGTAGACGGTGTAGGCTGCAGCCCTGCTGCAGTGGGCTACTATAAGCTACTGTGAATGGATGGCAGCCGGTGTGAGCAGCCAGCAGCTGGCATGAGCTGCCAAGAGCCACTATGAGTGGCAGTCCAGTGGCCGGCGACTGATGTGCCTAATCTGGGAAGAGTGTAATGATAATATCTACATGGGCCAGTGAAGTGGCACCCTCCACAACTAGACTGAAGAACAGAAGGACAGCAACTTGTCTGTTACCCTCCCCCAATTCCCCAATAAAATCTTTAAAAAAAAAAATTCTTTTTTAATTATACTACAACAAGGGGAGGTTATAAAAAAAAAAATGAACTCCCAAATTTAAAGAAAGATGAGTAAAAGGATTGGAAATTGTGAACTCATGAATACCTCCTGTTGTATTTGTATATAAAATGAATACTACCCTAAATACCATCAACCTCTCTAGAAGAAGAGCTCTCTCTTCTGAATCTTTGTATCCTCAGGGTCTAATCCACTCTAAATACACAAAGTAGGCACCTAATAAATTGTTGATGCTTTATTCATTCAGTTTACTGAGTTGCTAATATGTGCTGTGAATTGTAACTGGGGTACTAAGATGAAACAAATGTAGATTCTATTCTCAAGGAGCTATTAGCCTAAGAGAGTAAATAAGATACAGAAAATATATGTGAATATAAGATATACAGATATATAAAATAATAAGACATACTGGAAAAAAGGAAAATGTTACAATCAAAGTAGAGACAAAATGCACTTGAAAGGTCAAAGGAAGTAATTCAGTAAATGGGAAAGGCTTTATGAAGGAGGTGAACCTAATAGTGATATTGGGAAAAAATTGAATCAATGATGGAATATTATTTTGGAAGCAAATATGATAAAAAGGATATGACATGAAGGGAATTAGGTTCTCTGAAATATAGAAATGTTTAAAATTGTTTTGAGAGGTGTTATTTTTTGGTTAATCTATGCAAAATAGCCTGTCTAATAAATCTATGCTTTTCCTAGCAAACTTACACACATATGTAAAGTGTAAATTTTTATTTGTCCATTTATTTAATAAACATTTGTCTAGTGATAATTATATTTTCACATAGTGAACTAAAAGCACAGTAAGGTATTAAAAATACATGAGACATACTCCATGCTTTCAAAGAGCTTGCTATTTATTAAGCATGTATATATACATGCAGTCATTATTATGGTAGAATTTGCTAATTATAAACATCCACAGTAGTTTTGTTTGTCTCATCCAACACAGTTTTTTTAAAAAAATAGGAAATAGACCTATGCTTAGCTTACCAATTTTATAAAGTTAAAATACAGATGATTCCTGACTAACAACATAATAGGTATCTATACAAGCAAAGCCCTTCAAGTCATTCCCTTGATGTTAGCAAGTTAAGGGTTCATTCCAGAAAAAAAAAATTGATGTCATTATATGCTAAAGATTCATGAAAGTAAATTAAAATAAAACACAAATGTATTTGCTATATTCCTATTAAGTACATGTAGGGAAGACTTCATTAATATAAAACCACACTGTAAATATTCCTTTGGAGGTAAATTTCTATAATTATTACAATGGCTAATTACAATAGAAAAGATGATAAAAGCAGAATGGCATATTTTAAGATATTAAGTCTAGGCTTTCCAATGAAAAAAAACACATGTAGAAAATATTATGTATTATGTTTTTATATTCTGTTTTTAGGAAGCACTTGAATTTCTTACATTGCCTCATTTCATCATTTATATGACCTATTTGGTAAAATTTTGTGATCTATCTAGTCTTTCTGTTTAAGCTGTTTCTTTAAGTTCTAGATAAATGGGCAACTGATGAGCTTTTTGATAATAGTAAACGTAACATACAGAATTGACTAGAACAGCGTTCAGCAAACTTTTGAGATGGAAGAGCCAATACTGCCCCTCACAACAATTGAAAAATTTTTCGAGAGCCATAAAACAAATGAAATCACCATTATGTGAATAATATCCTTTAAAAATTGTATACATGAAACTATGATAGTTTCATTTTCATTTTCAATTTTACTTCAGAGCCACATGTATGTACACAAAGAGCCGCATGTGGATCGCGAGCCGCAGTTTGCTGACACTTGGACTAGAATAAAACGTAAAATCCCGAGATAATTTCAGCTGAAATATATTAATTTGGTGGTTCAAGGGAAACACACACATGAAAAGGGCAGAACAAGTGTGCATAATTAGAGACCTCATTATTGACAATAAGTTAGATACCACATTATTGCCTGAACAGAGATAATCATAGTCTCTGTATTTCCAAAATTTTCTGCATTACATATCCTTATTTAACACTTGAAACTTACTAAGACTTATTAATGTCATTTTTTCCCCCTCTGCATTTGTACAACAAATGACATCGTCTTCTTGTTATCACACGTGTATGACTATATGTTTCAGGCTTTGTTTTCTATACTCAGAGTCACAACCATAATTTATTTGTCCCAAGGTATACCCTGACTAGCACTGGACAAGGCTGTTTTCTTTATGAAAGAAGTACTTCCTGAGGAAAGCTCTTTTCCACTTTGATGCTATTATAGTACTGGCTTGGTTATTAACCTGTTAAGGTGATCATGTTTTACTTCAAATACCTTCTTATCTGCGTGCAAATGAATCACATAAGAAACTACATTCATGTACATGATTATTGGATTTATTTCATTGTTATTTTTAAAAGAATATGGGTATCTGAATATGTAAATCGAGGCTATAAAATGGGAGTCTGTCATTGCATTCTCCACTTACCTACGTTCTCTGGTATTTCCCCGAAGCTGTTTTGCATCTGACTAGTTGCATGGTTTTAGCCCCCATTAAAATAGGTCTTCAACAAAAAATAAATTGTGCCTGTAATTGGTACTATTAAAATTTGAGATAGTCACGGGATGTGGATTATAATGTGGAAGGGAGTCAGAAGAAGTGTAATAAATATATATGATATGGGGGGGAAGGAGTGGGGTGGCTAAATGGGGGAAGGGGGTTGCCACTTTGAGGGTTAAAAAGTATAACTATTGCACTGTGTTGTACACCTGAAACTAATTAAAAATAAATAAATAAATATTTTAAAAATGGGGGGGAAAAAATTCGATAGTGCCATCCAGAAGCCAGTAGTGGCACTACAGAGGATCTGCAAAAAACAAAAAATAAAAACATATGGGTACATGTGATATTCTTTTTGTTGTGGCACATCTAACATTTTTAAGCTCCAGAAGTTAGCTTCATATAGTTTGATCAGGTTATAACCTATAAAACCAGGGTTGGTGCAAACTAGTTTCCTGTCACAAAAGATTTCCTTAGGAACTGAAATTTTCTCAATGACAAATATAGTCATCTTCATTATAATCAGCATTCTTTTCTATATGTAGGTATTTACAAGGCAATTTAGCATGTAAAAAAAGAAAACATTTTCATTCCCTAGAAGTTATCTGTTCTAAAAAGCAATCTGCAACAAAGATATGTCTTTTCGCACATACAGTGCATATTGATAGGGGAAACAGTGGGTTTTGCTTCTAACAAAGACAAGGGGGAAAAAGGCAAAATTGAAGCAGGAATTCAAAGGAGGGAAAACGAAGTTCAGCGTCTTTAAAAACTAACTTCCTTCCACAGTATCTATTACTGCTGCCATCAGTAAAAACATCCCCAGATTTTCAAAGGGCTCCCAACAGCCCATAATCAAGTTGCTACAGCATGAGAGCATTTCTATATGAATGTGCACATATTTCATTCCAATTTACCCTCCTTCTTCCATACAAAGAAGACTTGAGATCTTTGAATGAGTCAGTTCAATTAAACAGAATCCTGAACTCCAACTTGAGCTTTGACACAGACTAAACACACAAATATGTCAGGATTTCCATCCTGAGGTACGTGGGTAGGGAAACTGATCTTAGTCAAACAAACCACCTGCTCTAGAGGAGCTCGCCTAGATTCCAGAACAACTCATCATGCTGACTCAGGGATAATGCGGCAGGCGTTGATAAGCAATAGCCTACGATTGCCTGGCCTGTGCATTCCACCAGGGAAAGCTGGGTGGGCTTGATGGCTGAGATATGAAAACTGGACATACTGTACACCTGCAAAAATTCCCACTGTCCTACTGTAGTTAGTAGGAGTGGGTAAGAAGAAGTGGGAGGGAGTGGGAGAGTCACCTGAAAATAAAAAACAAACAACCTAAAAATTTGCTTGCCAAAAGGAATCTGGTTGTACTGTGAGTAGAGTGACTCTACAAAGATTCGACATGTGCTCTTTTTAACAACTAGAAAAATGTCCTGCATTCCAACTGAGTTGAATTCAAGGTAGGAAAGCTGTAGCGGAAAGTTATACCTACCTGTGTTTTGCAAGTCTATCAGGTTCTGTATAATCCTTATACTGTTAATTATCTTCTATACTTACCATACTACTGAAAACTTATATAGGACTCTGGAGATTGTTCAGTAAAGTAAGTGTTCATCCTCAACATGCTAGTCTTACAATGCATTTCTGAATAACTATATTTTGTAAAATGTCTATTCCCATATCCCACAGCTCATTATTGTCATGTCAAACAGCCTTCTCTCTACTAAGGCCTTCACTGTAGAAACACAATACCAATTAATTGATTATAGTTGTCCAAACCTGTCCAAAAATAAAATTATTATTTTAAATTATAAAGAAAGCCAAACATTCTGATTAAAGGAGATATACAAATGGGTATAAATTTTCTTTGAATTGCAATCAATCAGTTTTTCTAAACTACATAATCAAAAGGAATTAATACTAAATCCTCATGCCCTACCACACATTATTTTCAGTGTGGGTGTAGAACAGGCACATTATGTTGGGTAAAACAGATGTGGAGATTCGTAATACCATCATCTGAAAATAGACTATGGCTTAGCTTCAAAGTGCATACTCAAAAATACAATGGCATTTTGGGTAACTATTATAATATTAGCCCACATAGTTAACTCAAGGCAAAAAGCCATTTTTAGAGTTTATATGTCAATGTGTCTTTGAGTGCTGATAACAATGTGAAGTTTTCTGATATTCCAAAAGACCAAGTCTTGAGGTCATATAATCTTAGGAATACAACATGACATCTATGAAACTTTCAACTTAATTGTGCTTCAAAAACTCAGCCCCATGTATGTATTTTAAATTAGCTCCCTTCTAAGATTTTCATTCTTATGTTGGTATATCTCTCATCTTTGTCTTTTCTAGTGCTAATAAAACTTAACTTTTGCCCAGTGAAGCAAACATTGTGTTTAATAAACTACTTAACATATCTGGAATTAATAACTCACCTGAAGGCGTAACACATTATTTTGTACTTAGCCATTGTATTGGGTTGTCAGAAAAGTCATGACACATTTTTACAGTGAAAAACAGAAAAAATACATCATGACTTTTCCAACAACCCAATATATACAAGTTGAGGTGTGTGTCTGCTTTTTAAATGAACATGTATATGAAAGAGTTCTTTCTCTCTCTTTTTGATTTTATTTGGATCTTTGAAATTTTGCCCGCTTCTCTGACATTTTTCACATACACTATCATCTTCAGGTTAATCATAAGCATCAAATAGTAAGTAAAAAAGGAGAGCTCAGAAAAAAAGAGGCCAATTCAAACTAAAAAGTACAGATTAATCGGGTTGAGTCAGAATAAAATAGAAGCATAGCAATTCTCTGGAAACATTTAAAGCTATCCTAATGAGTTAATAGGATGAAAACATTTATATTCAAGAAGTTTCTGTGGGTACTCAGGCACCAAGAAATGAATGTTCTAAGAGTTAGAGATGATCATGGATTCTGATGCTGATTCAAATCAACCTCATATGCCTCAGCAAATAGTTTGGCTTTACTGGACTTCACTTTCCTCACAAAATTCATCTAAAAGCCAAGATTTTATTTATGAGAATTAAAATATATATACAATCAAGAATTTTACAAATAAGAAACAGGTTAAAAAATAACGTTCTCTAAAAAACAGGATAGGAGTTGGTATCCAAAGTATGTTACATATTAATCTCAATTATGGATGTTATATACATTTCCAACAGTGGTAGTATTACAGATAATATGTGATTGTACACATGTATAGTATAATTCTTCTAATCTTTGATCACTTGAGTAACAAATTTAATGAATTTTCAGTAACAGCAGATTGAATATTTTGAAGTAGCAATGATGTTTGTGATACAAACAAAATATTCTTTAGAAACCAGCTTGAGTTTAAATGCAACAATACATAGAAAAGAATATAATAAATTTGTCTCCTAAAGGTATCAGTGTTTTCAAGTGTGGCCACAAATATAAATTAGGGTTTGTTTTTTTTCATTCAGTCCTAGGTGACTTATATTGTTTATGTGTGTTTTTAAGTTTTATTCATTTGTAATTTTGGCATCAGAATTTACTCATACTTACCCTGAAGAGTATTCTAGAAGATGAAAAATGTAAAACCCTAAAATTTCTTCAATTCCACTTATTTCAACTTGCAGTTGCATAAAATGAATTAAACTGAATAATTACAGGAACTGAATCCATTTGAATGGAAATCAAAATAGATATGTAAAATTTAGACTAGAAATAATGTTTTAAAATATAAAATAAAATGTTATACAACATAATACAATATTGTAGTTTTTAAAATGCAAGAAATAAGAAAAAAGGCAAAAAAATATTCAACTTGTATTTTTGTTTTAAATTTTTAATTTCAGTGTACTTTTAGTTGTATAAACAGTATGCAACAAAAGATCACAAAACTTTTCTAAATGTAGCATATTAGTGAGATCTAAAATATTTAGTTATGGTGAAAAGTACCCTAAAGACAAAAACTTTCATTCTTTTTTCGAGATCACCATTTATGTCTAAATCAAACTTTGTTTATTACAGATAAAATTGTGACCCAGTAGTAGACACGGGGTGGTGAAATGAATCCTCACCAATATTCTAAATTTGACTCCTCTTAAATTATATTTTTCTTTTTTTCACCTCCCAAGTTAACCATTGTTTTTTTCCTTATATCCCATGTTAAAAGCTCACTAATTACTTATTAACAAGAAATGCATAGCTTAGTTAAATGGACCTTTTTTAATTGAAGGAAAACCAAACAAAGCCCCTCAGATTTAATATAAATGGAAATGAATACAAATTTTTGAAGTACATCAAACTATCTTTGCATTAGCAACCAAAAAAATATTGGCCCCCAATAGATGTAAATAAAACAATGACTTTAACTGCCAGTAAGCATCTCCATTAAGATTTACACTTTCATCATTTGAATGACTTGTAAAAGAAACTTGAGAAGTGCAAAAGAGGGTCTATGATATCTTGAGTTGACAAGAGTTTCTGAGAAAGGAGTTACCAAGATAGGGGCACCAGACTGTAATCCCAGAAAGTGATAAAAAGTACATGTCTTAAAAGTCAAATTAACAATTCTAGTGTACTTTAGTTTCCTTACTAGCCCGTAATAATGAAACTTCATGCTTTGTGAGAATATTTACTCCCAAAAATGTTCCCTAAATGTAACACCGAATCCATCTCCCAAAATGTTTCCTAACTGTAACGTTGAATCTATTTCACTCAGAGAAGTCCATTTCCTACCCTACCCAGCTTCCTCTTAGTTTATAGAATACAGTGTATATAGTGGAGACCACTACAAAAGCACCACTTTTTGAAGAAACCCATCTCCAGGCATCTTCTGCGTAGCAGTTCCCTAAATACCTCAACAGGAAAAGGGCATTTCATCCTGACGAGGCAAAGCACGATGGGGCAAACAAAGTCTATCTACATGTCTAGATATAATACTAATTGTACACTTATTGATGGTACAGTATTGATTTTTCCCAGAGAAATACTAAAACAGTATTTAAAAATTTTATATCACCTTCCATCTATTATCACATTTGGCAGTTTGATATTCATATCCTTTCCCGATTAAAAATATACATATTATTTTTGGATTTTAAAAAATACTGTATCTGGAAGGAACAGACGATCAAATCATGCCATTAAATGTTAACCAATCATGGCCACTACTTTCAAGGACATCTTCTGAACAAATGTTAGCTCTAGAGAATTGAAATATTTACTGGCTTGATAACTAATAAATTTTACTAAATGCATGTGCCTGGATAGTTTTGTAAGGGAGGCAGCATAGATAATCTGATAGCTTTTTTTTTTTTTAAAGATCCTCAGGGCCACTGTTCTCATAAAGAATGACAAAATGATACACCAGGTTTATTCAGCTTCGAAGGCAGAGAACCTCAGCCTTTTCTCAGGAGAGCAATACTTTTAATGGCTCCAGGGACAAGGTTGTTATTTGGAAATCAACAAGCACAGCCTGAGTTGACAGTGGCTTCTTCGTGTTTTACCTTTTAATGTGAACTAATACTTTCTCCAATTTCTCATTTTTTCCTACCTACAAATAAACCAATGTAAAAAGTGAGCTATAATATTCATCCCACTCACTTTATTTGATATGGCAGCACTGATCTCCCAGGGCCGTAGACTAATCCTTTATTTGGGGGTAGAGCTTTTTTTTCCAGAATAAATAAAAACAGAAATTTCATCTTAATAAGGCAAGTGTACCCCTCTGCTGCAATTTCAGCTACTAGTGAACAATGATTCTGTGCATCAATTTAGTTTTCTTGGAAAGGAAAGTAATGCATAGTTTCTTTTAGTTTATTCTCATTGTATGGAGTGGAGGTTGCTAATCTACCACTTCTTAAGAAAACACATCTCTCAATGAATGAACTGAGATACATGTCCTGCATAATATAATACTCTATAGAAATATTTAGAAATGGAAAACTTAGAAACATTCCAGAAAGAATTTCAAACCTGGAAAGCCAATAATCTAACAGGGTTTGGAAAATAATGTTTAAACAATACAACATTAGCATCATAGAGGCATGTTAGCACAGCATTCTAAATTACTTTTATTCTTTCATGCTCAAATTTCTTCTCAGGCAGTCCTAAGTCTAGACATCTCAAAAGTAGCAATTTTAAGATAAAAATGTAGATGTAGAGAAACTCATTGACTACCGTGGCACATAATAGAGGCAGAATAAATAAATGGAAAAATGTTTTTTTTCCTCCCTAAGTAATAGTTACCTACTCCTTTAAAACAAAAGAAAATATTGTCTATTCTCACCATAGTTCCATTTTTGCATAAGTTGCTAAAGTGGAAAATGGTGATGAATTAAGAAAAAAATATATATGCTTTGCCCACATCAGGAAATAGTGTAAACAACATCTATTCTGGATTTAATTCTGAATTGCCTGTTAATAAGTTAATAAAGTCTGTAAAGCATAGTTTCTAATGATGGGGGCCCCAGACCACATGAATTAGTCACCTTAAGTGATTGTTAGTAATTCAGATTTCTAGACTCAACCCTAGATGCAACCATCTGAATTTCAGGGACTCTAATCCTAGATATTCTCTATAGCTTGAGAATCATTTATACAATATTATTGGTCCTTTTACACTTAAATATCAACATTATAAGTTTGTATAAGAACAGTAAATTACACAAGTATTTAGGATTGCAAATCTATGATCTGACTGTAGTGGAAATGTAGGGTGAAAATTCAACCACAAAGACTTCTACTTACAGAAGAACAATAATAATGATTACCAGTATGTTTTTCATGCTTTCTGAGTGTCAGAAACTAAGAAAGGAATTTTAGATGCAATGATTAATAGTGCCTGGTTACTATCCTTTGATGAGAGGGCAACTCACAGTCTGGGGCAATATTGTTTTTTTCTGTATTTTACATATTATCAAGTTTTTCAAACTCTCAATCATAGCATGATTATATTGAATCCTTTTTTAATCTTGAGACTTTTCTCTGAGAAGAGATGAGACTTGAATCATTCTGTCCCAGACTAGATTGGTTGTGATCTGGCCTACAAAAGCTTTATTCTTTCCTTTTTGAGTTGGAGCTGTTGTTTCCTGAAGCCCGTGATGGCTTCTTTTTTGTTTACTCCCTGTTTTTCTGGTATACATCCCTGAGTAACTTACAAATAAGTATACATAGGAAAAACATTTCTGAGTTCTTGTAATATCTGAAATTATTCTGTCTCCATTTTTTTTTCTTTTTTGAGGGCAGTGTCACTGGCCCTCATATGTGGGACCTGAACTGTGGCCGCTGGCCTCCCAAGCCAGGGCTTAACCACCGCGCCACTTGGCCGGCCCTGTCTCCATTTTTGATGGGTAGTATGATTGGGATACAATATAAATGTAAAAAATTACATTTTCTTTTAATTTTGAAAGATAACTGTAGTATGGTATTCAATATCACTGACGAAATATCTAATCTTAGTTGAACTATTTTTTTCATTATAGTTGATTCTGTTCTATTTTAGAACCAGGGCAGTACATGGTAAGAAACCTCTTGGAAAATTGGGCTTGTTTTTTATGAAGTGTGGAGTTGCAAAATCTGGTGACTTAATCTCAACCAGAAAACAGCTGAGCAAAGATAGAGAACTCTAGTGACTACACTTGATCACTCAGATTTTAGTGGTGCAAAAAACATGTTCTTGTCCTTGCTTTTTCCCCATGGGCTAAGTAAATGCCACAGAGGGCAGCTTGGCTAGAGGTAGCTTGAGAGGTTATTGCTTGAAGGGATTATGTCTGGTGCAAGGCCACAACATCAGAAAGGAGATGGGAGTCTCCTGCCAGGGCAGAAACTGAGAAGTCATAACAGGTGAGCCACAGAATGAAGACTTTATGTCAGGGAATTGTAATGGAGGAACACTCCCAGCTCCAGTAGGGTTGAGGTCGGGCACGGGTACATTTAAAGACATGTAAGTACCTCATAAAAGAGAGGCAACATTTAGACATCTGCCAGAAAGTGAATCTTGCAGCCAAGAAAGAGTTATAAACAGCATAGTTCATAAACAAACATTGTATTTTCCTTTTTCACTTATCACTCTTTCCCACTTTAATCTTAGAAGCACCAAAGACAAAATAGTGAATGGAGGGAGAGAAATGAAAGAGCTGAGAGCAATCAGTAAACCACAGAACATGTTTCTTTACCCTGCTGCAAGGCCTCCAGCCTGGGTGAGGCCTCAACTGGGGGGGAGGGGGGGAGGGAAGGGGTGGGAATGTAATCTTTGAAATGAATATGAAATAGAACTTTGGTTGAGGTTAGACTAATGAGACTAGTCTATTATCCTAAAATAACAAAATAATCTATGAGATATACCTAGGAAATTTTAGGGTGAGGAAGGGGGATCTGACATTGCACACTTAAAAACAGAGGTTTAAAAAAATTAGAGCAATTTTTTCTTGTAACTCCACTAATTGCAGCCCATTCAATTAACTAGTTATAACATCATTTTAATTTCTTTACTATTATTTTAATGAAGTTCTTGTAGAAAAAGTCAATAAATGTGAGCTCAGTTCAATATTTTATAGGTTCTATAAATTATTTAAAAAAATTTTTTTAATGTGATTCTGTTTGGGGCTGTTTTGGATTTATGCATTACCATTCTTCTTGTTTTATTATATTTTGTAAATCTGGAAAAGTTGAAACTAACGAAATTTGAATCTACAATAGAACATATGACACCCAATAGTTGGGTTGCTTTTTCCTGCAAATATCTTTTTAAATCAAAACTAAGACATGTTTTGGTTTCAGGGAGCTATAATTTATATAAATGTGTAATCAATGTCATAAGTGGCTAGGTTTCAGGTTAAGTAATAAAAGGCCAGTGAATAGTATGAACATGACAGCAAGGTATATAAAAAGGTGATCAAAGTTGATGTAAAATGAGATAGCTAGGGTTGAAGAAGAGGGTCCTTATCAAATATCACAGGTCAGGAAGAAAAGCCTCCATATTTCAGCTGCCGCCTCTCTACACACAACTGCTGTCTTTGCCACCATAACTCCTATTGTGCAGCTGAGATGACAGAGATCATTTTGCTATGATTGGCAAAAAGAGAGGAAGAAAAGAAACAGCTGGGAAAAGGAAAAGGAGCAAAAGAAACTAGGAGGAAAGATAGCGAATGACAACAGGAAAGATTGAGGAGAAGATGAACTGAAGGTTGTTTATGAAGGAAATTAACACTAGTAAGGGCACGCTTTTTAATCTACATGTCAGGTAAGAGAAGGCTCCAAAGGAGAGTTCTTTCTTGAGGAAGAAGAGTTATATTTTTAAGTGTGCTGTCAAATACAACAACCACAAGTTTAAGTGCTATTTAAATTTAAAGTTAAAATAAAATTTAAAATTCAGTTCTCCAGTGCACTAATCATATTTTCAATGCTCAGAAGTCACATGTGCCTACTAGAGGCTACCATATTGGACAGCATTGAACCATTTTCATCATTACAGAACATTCTATGGGACTGTGCTGTTACAAAGTTTAACCTCAGCTGAAGTTCAGCTCGTTTGGGAATAATAGGTTAGAAATGGTTTTTGGGAGAGGAAGGAATTATTCTTGGAGAGCAGTAGTCATTGTAATAGTGGGCAATTTAGGTTTACTAAGTAGGTTGAGGACAAACAATTAGTAGCCAAGGTTGTATGTAAGAGGGGATAGGGAGGAACAATTGTATAAAACAAGGACATGTGAAGGGCACAGTGGAAGATTTTTAGACCTTCAGATTCTTTTATAGTCTCCCTTGTTAATCAACAAGAAAACTGAGCCTCATTTTTCTGACCATTGTTGGCTCATGTAGTTCTCCAGATTTACTCTATTCATGTTGTAGTTTCAGACTTGTTAGGGATGACTGCCTTTGGGCTTCTCATAGTTTTTCTCTATGTAGTTAAATTTCAATCGTTTCTTAAGTGAAATGCTACGTTGGAGGGAACACAGAAAATACTGTGAGGACAAGTGACATGATACTTACTAGATGACCTTGGGTGATGCCACTTAGCCATGATCCCACCCCATTGGGGATCATCCAGAAGAATAACTCTTATCTCTCTCTTGAGTCTGTACAAAAGGAAGAAGGCTTGATATAGTCTGGTTTGCTTAACACTTTGTTTGTCCTAATTTACCCAGAGAAACAAAATTAGAGAAACACCTTGAAGAATTTCATTTTAACAATCAAAAACCTTAAATCAATAGAGACACATCCACAAAAACCATATCCAAAAAAGGAGAATAGTCAAAAAGAACATCATGGTCAGCATTCAGGGCTTTTATTCCCCTGGTATTAGGACCCACATCTAGCCATCTGCTGCTTGATCTGAGGTTCTTGGGAAAGCTGTTTGCTTTGAGATGCCATCTGCTTTTGGAGAACACTGAGAGCTCTAACTGTGCAGTTTCGTATTGGCATGAAGGCCAAAGAGGTGGGTACAAGATGTCTTTTTTAAATAGGAGACATTTATCCAAGGGTCAATTCCCTGGAGTTTCACTTCAGTGTTTGTGGTTAAGAGTGCCCGGTAAACTCCCTTCTAAGGAGATTCAAAAGCAGTGTTCTATTGGTGCCATTTCCAGTAAATCAGGTCTCCAGGCTGAAAGTCACAGAGATTCTGTGGTTTGTCTTTAAGAAAAACACCTTGGCCTTTTTGTATAATGCATTAAACCTCTGCAACATTTGGCCATATCAGCCTTAAAAAAGAACAGAATAAAGGATAGGAGGTGAGATCCATCATGGGGCATCCAATGACCAGCTCATATGTGGATAGTCGATGAGTTCCTGTTGAAGAAGACTTAATGGCCATAGGAGCTAAGAGTAAAGTCTTTGGCCACAGCAACTGAAGTTTCTTGGGTAGTTGAGCAAGTTTCCATTTCAACATGACATTCATTCTGAGTACTAGAGATGGTAGGGGCAGTAAAGCTTCAGGCTGACAAGTCAAGTCTTAAGAATCCCTTAATTACTAATCTAGTGAAATGGGTAGACAAGTCTATCTGTATCACTACCAAACATGTGGATACTACCTAAGTCTAAAGTTTCTTAACTACTATTCAAACAGTTGCTTTGTAACAAGGAAAGGCTTCCAGCAGATAGACAATAGAAAGCAGATATTCCTAGTTACCTAGGTGGGATAACTGAATACAATCTCTTGTGCTATTGAGGTAGAATCCTCAGAGTTCATATACAAATGAAGAAATGTTTGTGATGAATGGGAATTTTTTAAGTTACAGAACATAGTCTCTAGGGAGTTTGTCTAGGTCAACCTCTCAGCCATGCGAGTTTGCAATAGATCATAAGTAGGGGCAACCAGTTCAGAAAAGTTAAGTATCCAATATCCATCTACCTTGTCCCATGAGACCAAGAAATCCCCCAGATTGATAATTTGCTGGGAAAAGTCACAAG
This sequence comes from Aselliscus stoliczkanus, assembly GCA_033961575.1. Taxonomy (NCBI): domain Eukaryota; kingdom Metazoa; phylum Chordata; class Mammalia; order Chiroptera; family Hipposideridae; genus Aselliscus; species Aselliscus stoliczkanus. Next base: position 55,181,685 of record CM066728.1, read on the forward strand.
TAGCTTTTAATCTTTGAGGGGAAAGAGGCTTTCTGTGATGTGTGATGTCATGGCCTATGGAATGCATTTGAGATTAATGAAATTGGTATTTATCTCTGAGACCTTATGTATCTTATACACTAGCATTGTCAGCAAAGGAAGAGAATAAATTCTGCAAGACTTTCAATTTGTAAGAACATAACGGAAAACTATCCACATTTTGTGTAAGCATGGATGTGTATAAGTCATGTATTTTTAAGATTAATAAGAGTCCTAGGGCCGGCCAAGTGGTGCGGTGGTTAAGCGCTGGTTTGGGAAGCCAGCGCCCCGGTTCGGTCCCACGTGTGAGGGCCAGTGACACTGCCCTCAAAAAAAAAAACGATTAATAAGAGTCCTGAAGGAACTGGATATCTCTAAACTTGTCTCTGAGGTTAGGATTAGGTAATTCCATCAAGCACGATGGTACCTTTGTAAACCTTTGGACAATAACTATCTATGTGTATGATTAATTTTCTCAAGTGAACGCAAATAGATACAGAGGCTCTGAATGCAAGGTCATTCTAAAGAATGCAGAGCATTGACCTACCACTGCAAAGTGAGCCACTATTTCTGAGTGACGATAAAGTGATGTTAGGATTGAGGACTACAGGGAAGTCAGAAAACACAACCTCATTAATGGCCCTTAAATCCTGTTGAAAGCAGGCAGCAGCCATGTTCATTTTTTTTCCCCTCAAGGGGTGAAGCAGTGATGTTACAAAGGCAAGCACAGGAGATAGTAAATTATTTCTGTAGATGTGCAGATGGGGTGCAGTCCTTCGAAAACTCTTTTTAAAGGTTAATTTGGGTCATTTTCAGTAAAAGTATAGAAGGATTGATTGAGACCTTTAAAGATACAGCCTCTTTTATGTGTTCTGGGTCTGAACTGTGTTTGGCCCAAAGGCAACTGGGGACAGATTCAAGTTCTGAGATGTTGGTCGGGGAAACATCAGACAATAGGTAACCAATGTGTGCCATCATCAAATTATAGGCCAAGGCTGTTTCTTCTTCTGGGAGTTCCAGAAAGACTCTCAAGTCCACATCCAATACTGGTGCCCCATTAACAAATAAAGTATTTTCTCAACAGATTCACCAAGGAAAAAACACTCAGGAAAGCATATTGACTAGTGAGAGGGCCCAGAGAGACAGGAAGGGGCTTAGAGAAAGGCAGAGTCTGAGAGGTATGTGAGAAAACTACCATGGAAACATTAAAAAAAAATGCTTTATTGAAATATAATTATAATAATATACAAAAAGAGCTGTGAAACATTTTTGTTACTCAGAGTAAGAAATGATAAAGAAGTAGTCGAGTTTATAGCAGAGTGTAGTCCTAATAGCCACAAGAAATGTAAGATCCAGGTTTTGCAATTGTATGGAAATCAATAATCTCTGTCTCTGTCTCTGTTTCTCTCTCTCTCTCTCTCTCTCTCTCTCTCTCTCTCTCTCTCTCTCTGTCTCTCTCTCTCTCTGTTTCTCTCTCTTAAGGACAATTGTTGGCAAGCCAGGGCAGCTACTTACTGTGAAGGGTATTTAGTCTGTAAGACAGTTTGTCTTTTTTCTTTTTTAGATACTATCATTTGCTCCAAGACAGGGCACCTGTTCTTCCAGTATCCTTTGTCCTTATAATATCAGCAGGTATCATTATCTAGACCAGACATAGGGATGTTCTTGTTCGTGGATGTTTTTTTGTTTTGTTTTGTTTTTGAGGGCAGTGTCACTGGCCCTCATATGTGGGACTGAATCAGGGCCGCTGGCTTTCCAAGCCAGTACTTAACCACTGCGCCACTCGGCTGGCCCATTCGTGGATGTTTTAATTGTTCTAACTAAAGAGCTATTAATTTGGTCCTTAAATTTTCTTTTTATTTCTAAGTCAAATTATCTTCACTGTACTCTATACACACTCATAATTCAGAAAGAGTCTGCCATCCTATTTATTTTCTAACTAAATCTGCCACCTCAGATTTAAGACCATCAAAAAAGAAAGTAAAGAAGGCAGTTGTGAGGCCCTATCCTATTTTATATCAATCTGTAGTTACATTTGACCCATATATCTTATATCAATCTGATCATCAATCTTTTCTGCTTTTTCTAACCAAGTTTTAAGGTCTCAAAGGAACTGAAAAAATTGGTAAATATCCGAGAGTACCACGGTCCAAAATTCTTCAATGGACTTTTATCTTTCCTTAAGAGGGTTTACAAATCCTGAACTAGATTATGCAACTCTGATCTTGACTAATGGTTAAAGTTATAAATGTAGAGATATTGGCCAACATCTTTGCATATGTTGGTTGAGAATCACTGCCTAAATACGAGCAACTGATAAAATGACTTGCTCAGCTATCTTGTCAGTGAGGCTCCAAGGAGGGAGATGCCAGGGATTTCCAGCATTTTATCCTCATGGAAGTGGCCCAGGCTGAGTAGCAGAGGGCCCAATATTGATCCGAATCAAAATCACAACAGCAAAGATCGTGGAGGAAAATTAGCATGAGCCAGTGGTCCTCAATTCATGGGGGAGGAGGTTGAGGAGAGGATGGAGAGGGTGGGAGCAATGGCACAAAGGACATAAGCAATGTCTAAAGACATTTTCGGCTGTCACAACTTCAAAGGTGGGTGTGCTGGTAGTTCTAGTAGGTAGGAGCCAGTGATGCTGCTAAACATCTTGTAATGTACAGGACAGACTTCCATAACAAATAATTCCCATCTCAAAATGTTGATAGGGTAGAAATTGAGAACTCCTGGCATCAGTCTTTGTGCTAAAAGATATCAAAAGGTGAAGAGGAGGTTTGTTTGAGGGAAAGAAGGTGAAGTTTTTAAATCTTTAGCAGAAAGGGTCAAAGTTCAGTTAATTTGAGAACTCAGTCAAAAATGGTTCTCTGAATAGGGAAGAATTGTTCTTGCAGGTTAACAGGTGTTTGCTTAATTCATATTTATCAAGAGGGGTGGAGAAGAGTTAGGAGCTAAGAGAGGGTTGAAAGGAACAGCTGTGGGGGTCAAGGACAAGTGAGGACCAGACTAGGAAGTTCTCTCGCAAGAACAATACGACACACATATAGGAGATCCATGGGATGGAAACATGTTATCAAGATGCAGGATTCTGCCTAATGGAGGAATGTTTTCCCTTTAGACTAAATAAGAATATGAAGCATAATAATGAAGTTAGTTTACTGTTCAAAGAACTATATAATATGGGATACAACCTGTAGCACTACTCTGGTCAAGGCAACATTTAGGTAGAGATATTAAACCTGTTCTGTTTCTACTTCAGAGCCACATCAAAGATTTTTAATTGAGTAATTTGAATCTCACGGCTTCTTACCAAGCTGATCCTTATACAAACTAAATCAAAGTGGGCAGGATTCTTACTGATGGTGAAATATTTCCTAAAACAAATATACACTTGAAAGTGGTTAAGGGAAAATGATGTGGAATAAACAGTCTGGGTTGTTTGACCTGGCTGAATGAAATCTGTAAAGATTGCAGGTTTTTATTCATCAGTATAGAAGCAAGTTTCTTTGAAAAATGTTTTTTAGTAAAAACATCAATTCCTCATTAAGTCTACATATTTTTCAATGGTCCTCCACTAACTGTTTTTCTAAGAGTTAAACAAAACTATTTGAAGGAAATTTAACAGGTTTCAATAGGTGAAAAAAGACTTCCTATCACAACCAGGCAGAGAAAATGACATTTTCATGAGTGGAGGCCTGCCATGGAAATACTTTTAACAAAGCCCCCTCCACAAAACAACTTGGTCAAAGACTGAGGAACAAAGATATGCATATGAGGAAGCACAATGCCTGGTAATAAACAGGCCTGTTTCTTTTTAATGTGTAATCTTTTAGCTTTCTGCCTGGATGGTGTTATATAAGGCCATCATAATCAACAAATTTCACTGCTGCTGAGGAGAAGAGGAAGTCTAAACACATCAGCAATTTCTTAAGAAAGTGCAAATGCCAAACAAATCAGGAATTCATTAAGTAGATGGTGCTGACATTTCCCAGTGGCTTTTGGAGAACTGAACCATTCATTCCTCAATCTTTACTCAGGAACTGGGGGCTCTCTGATAGTACATATATAGTATGATTTTGTTTAGACTTTAAAAAATTATATATATATATATATATATATATATATATATATATAATCTGATATACATTCCTGCCTTCAGTTTTAGTATTTTGTTGAGCATGACCTGAGGTGGGTGTCAGACCTTCTGTGTCTTATTCCCAGTTCACGCTCATTGCTCATCTCTGATGGGAGACCCAGAAGGATCTGCATCATCTACAACCTGTTGTATCATAGAGCAAATACAGTCAAATTTCTTTTTCAACTCTTTTTATCTTTCTCTCTAGATTATATTGGTCGTTCTTTTTGAAATATTAATTTTACAATTTCATCTTTATCATATCTGATCCACTGGAGTCAGAAACTATTCACAGTCTATAAACAGCAAGGCTAAATAATAAATGTCAATTTCTTTCTTTTTACCACCTGAATAGACAGCGTACTGGTCAGATTAAGAGGTTTCCTAAAAGGAAGGCACCAAGGATATAAAATATGGGTACACATCTTCAGCCAGTATGGGGCAAACAGAAACAATCTGTGAATAATTGTGTTGAGTAATTAAGTAAAACAAAATCTCACAGTAGTGTGGATTAACAAACAACTCCCAGTTTAGGCTCCTGGTAAAAACTTCCCCAAATCCTTCCTCATATTTGTTCTTTCATAATATAAGACTGATTTATTCTCGAATTTTTATGAACTGCTTGTTCACAAAAAGTGAAAATTTTGATCTTAGTTATATTAAGAAGCAGATACATTCAACAGTCTATTTTAATACCAATATTATGTTCTTATTTCAAAGAGCTTCTTACTCTAAATCACACTGTTATAACTTTGATCATTTTGGGAATATTGGTATGACATTGGCTCAAAAGTACTATGTAGAATTTTATATATATATATATATATATATATATATATATATATATATATATATAAAATCTGATTTTGATTGATTTTTTTTCCTGAATTAAAAATAATAATAAATTTTGACATTGATTAAATAGCTATAAGCACTCTTGCTTTGAGTATTACTTTTGGGTTTCACTTGAGGAAGTTTTTCAAATTCTATTAAAATTATGCTTGAGTATTTGGAATGTTTTTTAAAGTGTAGTTTATTTTTCCATTTAAGACAAAATGAGAAAAAAAAAAGGAATATGCTATTGCTTTATAAATGGAGCAACTTATACCAAAATGTTTTTCGATTCAAAGAGTTCGTAAGTTTGTCAAATCACCAGTAATCTGTTTACTTAATCAATTAAATTTTTTCAAATTTCATATTTTCAGTCTTACCTAGTATATTCTGAAGTATTTAAATTATTTTCTATTTTAAATAGAGAGTTATATTCTATAAAATTGAGGACTCCCTTACAATGAAAATCAAGTTTCACAATTGTTAGTGGATTCTAAAATTTCACTGTGTATAAGAGCACAGACAAGATTTCAAGCCCCTGTGCATTAATGTCTCCCTATGCAGACGCCTACCTAGGCAATTGATCTGAAAATCTGATGTTGTTAACATACCAATTATAAAGTCTCTGGTTATCCATTATATTCTTAAGCCAAGAAGTGCTCAAGTATATCAGCAAAATTTGTATAGACAGCCAGTAGTAGAGAATTTTTATAGAAGAGTAGAGCTTTGAAGTATACAACTACAGTTACCATCTGTTACTCTTCACAGTCTACTTCCACCCATGAGTTTTAACAAGAAATTTTAATATGTTCATGCACTAGAACATTTGTTATACCTTTAGAAATCTTCGGAAGATTCTAAACTAGTCCTTTTGCCCAAGCCTTATCAGATATCTCTTGATTATGTGAAGTTTGCCCTCTAGTACTTGCCTCAAAAACAATTTATTTGGACAATATTTCTTTAGCTCTTGCACATTCAAAACTTTCAACTTAGCTTTATACTTAAAGTAAACATGACTAGGTATAAAAATCAAGAGCTTTACTTGTTCCATGGATAGCTGTAAGTTTTACTAGACATTTTTTTCTTTAAAGTTCAATAATTCTATTAAACAATGTGTCTGTGTGGATCATTCTGAGACAATTTTTTATCTGCTAAAAGTTGCCCTTTCAACTTAAAATTTCAAGTAGTTTTGTTTTGTTTCAAGAATATATTTAGGTATAGTTTTAAATAGTTGTTTGGTCCTGTTGTTTTCGTTTTGTTTTTCTGGGACTCTGCATTTTTTTTCATCTCCTTTGTGTTATATCTATCATTGTTGTATAATTTTTTATCTCTTTATTTCTATTTCATTTCATTAATTTTCTGGTTTGCATGTCTATCGTCCCTCAATGTGCTTCTGTGAGCTTAGTAAAAAATCTCTATTTCTGAGTTTCATCTTTTTTCTATTTCTCTACCAAATTCTTCTAGTTTTAGTTTCACACCTTTCTGTTGTCTGACCATTATCTTCCTGAAGTCTTCTACTTCTATTTGGTAATTTTTTCTTTGTAGCTGTATATTTCTTTCTAATTCATGTTGGTATGCTGGCAAGCATTTTTATCTGCTTTATCTTATATCTTGTAGTGCATTTTTATCATCAACAGAAAAGTTGTGCTGTTTCTTTTCACATTTTTCTAACATTTTTGTATAAGTACCATAAATGTTACTTTTTTGTTATTTGAATAAGTTAAAATCTCCTGGAGCTTTAAAAATATTGGAAGGGGCTCTGTTAACTTTCCAGGCTTCTCCAGTCAAAGATCTCTCAAGCCAAAGGCCATTTATTCATCATATGGGGCCTCTGTAAAAAACATGCCTCCACTCCACATTAGCTCTAGTCTGGCTCTGGAGAACTTCCACTGCCAGCTTTCAGTTTCCCTTGGTTCTTTCTAGTTTATCATCAGCAGTAAGTAGCCCTTGTCTTTCAAAGGATTTTCTTTTTTCTGGCTGGAACTTCCTATACTTTCTATCTTCAACAATTTTAGAAGGCATGTCCTGTTCAATTTCAAACCTGCCTATAACAGTTTACTCTCAAGATAGGGTCTTATCTTTCTGGATGAATATTTGCTGTAAATTTATGAGATCTGCTATAGCAGGGTCCCTCTGCACTCATTTTTCTTCCCCACAGCTGTATCACAACCTCCTGTGGGGACCTACTTCCCAAGTCAGCTTACTTGCCTTTGAGTCCCTTGCACATAATGTTGAGTTTGCAGGTATTTTCTTTTTTTCACCTTGATTTGTAAAAAATATAGATTGTGATTTTTTTCTTTGTTTTTTCTGTGGGGTTTCCAGAAGGGAAAAAAAAAATAAAATGATTCAGAACTATACTGCTATATTCCAAGAGGAACTGAAAATCCCTTAGGAAGTTTTGTTAATTATAATGCCCAGATAATATCAAAATCAATTATTGTTTTCCTTCTAGAGTTAAGTTACTAAGCAATGATATATTATGTCAGCATATTATCTCACATACTATAACTTAATAAATCAAAGTAAAATTTAGCGTACTATGGAATACACTTGTTTTCTTATATTATGGGATGAATTTTATCTTCACAAAATTCGTGTGTTGAAGGCCTAGTCCAGAATCTCAAAATGTAATTGTATTTGGGGTTAATTTTTTTAAATATGTGATTGAATTAAGAAGAGGCCATTAGGATGGGTCCTAATCCAGCCTGACTAGTGTCCTTATAAGAAGAGAAAATTTGGACACACATAGACACAAGGATGAATACACACACACAGAGGAAAGGCCATAGGAGGACAGCGAGCCATTTAAAAGTTCAGCCATCTAGGGCTGGCCGAGTGGCGTGGTGGTTAAGCGCTGGCTTGGGAAGCCAGCGGCCCTGGTTCGGTCCCACATATGAGGGCCAGTAACACTGCCCTCAAAAAAAAATAAAATAAATAAAATAAAAGTTCAGCCATCTACAAGATAAGAAGTCTCAGAAGAATCCAAATCTTGATCTTTGACTTCTAGCTTCCAGCACTGTGAGAAAATAAGTTTCCATTGTTTCAGCCACTCAGTGTGTGGCATTTTGTTATGGCAACCCTAGCAAACTAACATAAACTGCTAACCCTGAAATTCATTTAGAAAGAGTAAGTACACCCCTGTAGTCCCCAACGGAAATGAAAAGGGAGGTTTGTTTTTATGGATTGAGGTAAGAGGATTTAGAATGTTGTCCCCAGAATTTATGACTATACTCTATATTTAGCTGCAGGGCCTATTGTTATATGACTGATACAACATGATTTTATTTCTTAATAAATAGGTTTTCAAATGATTCAATGAACATCTATGAAAAATTAGCAATGTTTACTTTTTCCAATTGTATTCCATCTTTCCACCTAAAATATTTTTTCAATGCCTAATATTCCATTATCTCAGTGTACATCCTTGTCAAATCCTTGTCAAAATCTCCATTATTAGTCATGAAGATTTTCTAGAAGGTAGCAAAACATTGTGTTTTTCAGTATCTGTATACATGTTGATACCACACAGCTGACTGGGGATTAGGGATTGCAGGGAAAGAAATATGGGAGCCATTCTGCATGAACCTTGACATTTTTGCCCTGATGCTCTCTAGAAGGTTCTAAAATGCTTTCCACCCCCCAGGTCCCCACTTCAGCTATAGCTCAGTAACTGCAGTCAAAATCCTAATTAAGGGCCGGCCAAGTGGCACGGTGGTTAAGCACTGGCTTGGGAGGCCAGCTGCCACGGTTCGGGTCCCACATGTGAGGGCCAGTGACACTGCCCTCAAAAAAAAAAAAAAATCCTAATTAATATGAGAAACTTGAGCAATAGCTAGTGAAAAATCTTCTAAAGGGCTAATTAGATCTGTACTTTAAGATGTCAATAAAAGATCAATATAATTGATTTGAATGCCACTTTTATAGTAACCCAAAAATGTTTGAAATCATTGAGTAAATATAAATATACTTTCCTTAAGAGGTCCAGCATGATTTTCTGGTTACTTTCATTTCTCAGAAGTGTATTTTTAGTGTGTTATGTACTTTAATGCTGCTCCATTCACATTTTGGTAGACATATTTTTAGAAAATATATCTTTAAAATGAGGATTTAAATGAGAATTTAGCTGCTATCTAAAAAAAAAACCTATGTATATTTCTAAAAGATTGCATTTATCTGATGATATTCTAAAATTAAATACAAAGTAGAACACCAGTCTTATATTGTCATTTCTCTTCTTAACTCTGTGTGTCATATTATTAAGATTCAAGATGATGTTTCCTATATTTAAAATGTTTGCCTCAAATACTTGTACTTATACTGTTTTAGCCAAACACTGATGCATTACCATGTCAGAAAGGCTTTCCTGGATTACACTCAAGACTCCCAGTCCATTTATACTATAAATTCCATTTCAAAATAAATCCCCAAACAGTCTACCCGCTTCATCTCCACTGTGAGAACCATTGTCATCTGTCACCTGGATTACCACAGTGACCTACTGATATCCTTTCATACTCTTTTATTCTTAGAATCTATCCAAAATGATCTTTTTAAAATATGAAGTAGACCATGTCACACACCTGCTTAAATCTGTGCACTGTCTTCACATTGCCCTTGGGATCAAACTCCTTCTCATGGAGCCTAGAAAGTCCTATATAACCTGCCTAACTATCCAACTTTATCTCCTAGATCCTATCTGTTGGGCTCCAGCCCGATTGGCTTTCCTCCGAGTTTGTTCTTATCTTAACAGCTATGTACTTGCTGTAACTTCTGCCTCAAACTCTACCCCAAGGCAGTCCTAAGGCAGGTTGCTTTTTGTCATTCATATCACATCCTAAAAGTAGCTTGTTCTGACCAACCAATTAAATTTTTGAATCTCCTCCCATAAGTCATCACTTTACATAACCCCAGTTTATCTATTTCATGGCATTTACCACTATCTAAAATGATAGATTTATTTTTTTCTCTTTCCCTCCCCCCTCCCCCCCCCCCCCCCCCCCCCGCCCCGTCACATAATTTCCTGAGATTAAGAAACCTGTATGTGGGCCGGCCGAGTGGCGCGGTGGTTTGGTGCTGGTTTGGGAGGCCAGTGGCCCCGGTTCGGGTCCTGCATGTGAGGGTCAATGACACTGCCCCTAAAAAAAAAAAAAAAGAAAAGAAACCTGTATGTATTCCTCACCAGTGTCCCCAATATCAAAAAAAGAACTTGAAGGGCCGGCCGAGTGGCGCGGTGGTTAAGCGCTGGCTTGGGAAGCCAGCGGCCCCGGTTCAGTCCCACATATGAGGGCCAGTGACACTGCTCTCAAAAAAAAAAAAAAAAGAACTTGACATATTCATATTAATTGACTGGGCATTTGTCGAGTATATCTTATTGATTGAATGAATGCAGAAATGATTCCAAACAATTACATTGTAATCTTTCTAAGCTTACTTGAATTCCACCTAGATTATTTGAGTGCCTTATTGTGTTTTAAAATAATTCATTTTTCTAATAAAAACTGAGTCTAATTCAGTAGCTATGTCTATAAAAATCATAGGAGTCAGATAAACAATCACATTAGTTTACTGAATATCTTTATGACTCCTCCTCCAATCCATTAAAATAATTTAAATAATCCAGATAACTTTTCTTTCATAACAACAATATCATTCAACCCATTGTGCAATAGAGCCATAGGATCCCAAATAAAAGACAGTTTTTTGAAAAAATAAGTGAAATAAAAGAGAAACTTGTTTTTTTGTTGTTGTTTTCTTTATTTTGGGGGGAATCGGGGAAGCAGAACAGACAAGTTGCTGTCATTTTTTGTTCTTCAGTCTAGTTGTGGAGGACATTGCTTCACTGGCCCATGTTGGTATCATCATTGCACTCTTCCTGGGTGAGGCAGATTGGTCGCCAGCCTCTGGACCCCTGCTCATGGTGGCTCTTGGCAGCTCACACCAGCTGCCGGCCCCTCACGCTGGCTGCCAGCCACTCACTGTAGCCTATGGCAGACCACTGCAGCAGCGGCTGCAGCTATGCCATTGCCAGAGACTCACAGCAGCCCAGCTCCCAGTGGAGCTGTTGTTCACCATCTTAGCTTGAGAGGGCAGTGTCACTGGCCCTCATATGTGAAATCCGAACCAGGGCCCTGCTGCTCAGAGCTGGAGTCCCAAACCAGTTCTTAACCAACGCACCACTCAGCTGGCCCGAAAACTTGTTTTTATTTTTTCTTTAATTCCACAAAGAAAGAGAACTGGTGTGTGAATCTCTTGGATACTCAGCCTTGTGTGCCAAAAGGGCCAAGATGACTGGGTTGAGTGACGATTACTCTGCAAATGGGTCCGCAATGAGATCTGTGCTCCCTAAACCAGACTGAAGGAAATAAAGCAAGAAAAGGGCAGATTAAGAGAGCATCAGGGTGCCCAAACAGCTTGATTTACTCTCACGTCTCAGAAACTTTCATAAAGATTTACATCATGATGCTGACCTAAGTGGCAAAGCAATTTTTTCAAAGCTGAACAAAAAAGCTAATACTCTCCAATTGGGTCAGGTAACCTTTTTTTTGCTCACAGCAAGTAATGGAGTTTGCCTCATGTGAATGAAACTGACCAGTGGACATATATCGCTACATTCCAGTGGAGCAGGTTCCCTATGTGATAAATCTGCACTCCACTTATTAAGGTTTTCTAAAAGCCCTTTCTCATTTTATTCATTTTTCATAGTGAGCCTGAGAAAGTCTACATGAAAACTTGTTTTTTAATGTGCAGGCTGACATTAAAATACCAAGGATGGTATGTAAAAGCACCTGGAGGGAAAAAAAAAAATGACCCAGTACCTCAGGAATTAAGTTCCTAAAATAAAACTAAAAACAAAGCACGCACACACACACACACACACACACACACACACACACACACACTCATTAAGGAGATTTAAATGATGGCTGAAATTAATTAGAATGTTGTTTTATGTAATTGATTTCAGAAAAACTTATTTTTGTGTGTGTGTGAGATAATCACAGAGAGGAAAAAAACCACAGAGGAACAAAGTGACTGTCTTAGAAGCTGTTGCATTAACAACCCAAAGCAGTAAAACATAGTAAATATAGTGTAAACTAGTCAGTCAATGACATTAATTCTATTGAATGGGGTGGGGGCTACAACCTTCTTAGGCAGAGAGAGATGGCAAACTGGGTCCTTCTAAACTGACCTTGGCCATGTCAGCGATTTTCTTTGCCTAACTACAACCCCTGGTTCTCTCAGGCCACTACTAACACTTGTGGTGTCTCCATGTGAATTTAAAATAGAAACGAAGCCCTTCCTCAGTAAAGTAGCTTTAGAGGAGTTTGTTTATTTCACAACAATAATAATAAGCTCATTTCATATAAATTATACAATTCAAGTACATGAATTTAAAGAGAAAGAAAATTGGAAGGAAGAGCCAAGTCATTAGGATATAACACTGTTATAAAACAAACAAACAAACAAGCAGAAACTCTCACTTCCATGGAAAAAATATTCTTTCTGGCAGTTCTGAGGTTTACTTGTTCCAGTATCTTCAATATTATAGAAAAGGTGACTACATAAAAAATTTTCTTGACATTAATGACTTTAGGTTTTAATAATTTGTAGTTTTTTATTTTTTGTTTTCTTTTAAAGATTTTATTGGGGAATTGGGGAAGAGGAACAGCCAAGTTGTTGTCCTTCAATCTTAGTTGTGGAGGGCGCAGCTAGCTCAGCTCCAAGTCCAGTTGCCATCCGGCTGCCCATTGGCAGCTCCCGGCTGCTCAACTCAAGGTGCTGTGTTCAATCTTAATTGAGGATGGGTATAGCCCACCATCACATGTGGGAGTCGAGCTGGCAACTTTGTTGTTAGAAGCACATGCTCTCACCAGCTGAGCCATCCTGCCACCTGTTGGCAGCTCAGCGACAGCTCAGCTCGGGTGCAGCTCACTGGTCCATATGGGAGTTGAACCAGCGAACTTGTTGCTCAGAGCTCACGCTCTTGAGCAAGATTTTAACCAACTGAGCCACTCAGCTCGCCCCAATAATTTGTAGTTTTGAGATGCAGCATTCTCCAATGAGAAATGACACTGGAAAAGTTAAAGAGATACAAAATTATGAAGTATTTAGAAATCACTTTTAAATTATTACTGCAACTGTAATTAAAGAAATTTTTAAAATTATTTTTCTTCAGTTATACTTTACATTCAATATTATTTTTTATTAGTTTCAGGTGTACACCATAGTGGTTAGTTAGACATTTATACAATTTATACATTGATCCTCCTGATTAGTCTAGCACCCACTTGGCACTATACATAGTTATTACCATATTATTGACTATATTCTCTATGTTGTACTTTACATCCCTGTGACTATTTTGTACCTACTAATTTATATATCTTAACTTTTTTTTCTTTCCCTTGCCTGAGATGTATCAGAAAAACAATATTACCAGGAGCAATGTCAGATAGTTTATTGCCTATGTTTTCCTTTAGGAATTTTATGGTTTCCAGTCTTACATTTAAGTCTTTAATCCATTTTGAGTTTATTCTTGTTTATGATTTAAGAAGGTGGTCTAGTTTCTTTTTTTTTTTGCTTGTATCTGTCCAGTTTTCCCATCGCCTTTTATTGAATAGACTGTCTTTAACCCACTGTATGTTCTTGCCCCCTTTGTCAGAGATTAAATGACCACATAGGTGTGGGTTTATTTATGGCCTCTCTGTTCTGTTCCATTGATCTATGTGTCTATTTTTATGCCAGTACTTTGCTGTTTTGATTATTATAGCCTTGTCGTATATATTTTTTAGCCTTGTTTAATATATATATATATATATATATATATATATATATATATATATATATATATATATATATATATATATATTTATGATTTTATTGGGGAATTGGGGGAGGGAACAGCATTGGGGAATCGGGGAAGGGGAACAGGCAAGTTGCTGTCCTTTTGCTCTTCAGTCTAGTTGTATAGGATGTCGCTTCACTGTCCCATGTTGGTATTGTGATCATTGCACTCCTCCTGGCTGAGGCAAACTGGTCATCACCCATTGGACTGCCACTCATGGCAGCTCACTCTGGCTGCCGGCTACTCATGCTGGCTGCTGGCCATTCATGGTCGCTTATGGAAGCCCATTGCAGACCCACTGCAGCCTATGCCATTGCTGGTGACTCAAAGCAACCCAACTCCAGGTCAAGTTGTTGTTCACCATCTTAGCTGTAGAGGGTGCAGCGTCACTGGCCCATATGGGATCTGAACCGAAGCCCTGCTGCTCAGAGCTTGCGCTCCCAAGCCAACTCTTAACCAACGAGCCACTCAGCCAGCCCCTTGTAGTATATTTTGATATCAGGTAGTTTGATACCTCCAACTTTGTTCTTTCTCTAGATTGCTGTGGTTATTTGGGGTCTTTTATACAAATTTTAAGATGATTTGTTCTAGTTCTGTGAAAAATGCCATTGGTATTTTGAAAGGGGTTGAATTAATCTGTGATTATTTTGGTAGTATGGCCATTTTAATGATGTTAATTCATGCTCTCCATGAACATAATATATGCTTCCATTTATTTGTATCTTCTTCAATTTCTTTCTTCAGCGTCATAATTTTCCTAGTACAGTTCTGTTACTTTCTTGGTGAAATTTATTCCTAGGTATTGTTTTAATTCAATTTTATGGGGTAATTTTCAAAATTTCTCTTTCTGATAGTTCATTTTTTGTGTATAAAAATGCAATTTATTTCTAAATATTAATTCTGTACCCTCTACTTTACTGAATTCATTTATTGGTTCTAATAATTTTTGGTGGAATCTTTATGGTTCTCTATTTATAGTATCAGGTCATGTGCAAATGATGGTATTTTTACTTCTTTCTTTCCAATTTGGATACCTTTACTTTTTTGTGTGTGTTGTCTGATTCCTGTGGCTAGGACTTTCAATACTATGTTGAATAAAAGTGATGAAAGTGGGTTTCCTTGTCTTGTTCCTGATCTTAGGGAGAATGATTTTAGCTTTTCCCCATTGGGTATTATGTTAGCTGTAGGTTTGTCATATGTGGCTTTTATTAGGTTGGGATATGTTTCCTCTATTCCCACTTTGCTCAGAGTTTTTATCATAAATGGATGCTGGTTTTCTGTCAAATGCTTTTTCTGCATGTATTGATATGACCATATGATTTTTATCCTTCATTTTCTTTATGTGGGGTATCATGTTGATTGATTTGAAGATATTGAACCAAACTTGCATCCTAGGAATAAATTTCACTTGATCATCATATATAATCTTTTTAATGTATTGCTGAATTTAGTTTGCTAATGTTTTGTTGAGGAGTTTTTCATCTATGTTCATCAGGAATATTGGCCTATAATTTCTTTTTTTGTAATGTCTTTGTCTGGTTTTGGATTCAGGGTAATGCTGGCCTATAAAATCAGGTTGTGAGCTTTCTCTCCTCTTGAATTTTTTTGGAGTAGTTTGAGAAGGATAGATGTTCTTTGAATTTGTGTTAAAATTGAACTGTGAAGCCATTTGGTCCAGGACTTTTGTTTGTTGGGAGTTTTTGATTACTGATTCAATTTCATTTGTAGTGATTGGTCTGTTCAGATTTTCTGTTTCTTCTTGATTCAGTCTTAGAAAGTTGTATCTTTCTAGAAATGTATTCATTTCTCCCAGATTGTGCAACTGTTAGCATATATTGTCCATAATATTTTCTTACAATTCTTTGTAGCTGTGATATCAGTTGTCACTTCTTTTTCATTTCTGATTTTATTTATTTTGGTCCTCTCTCTTTTTTTCTTGATGATTCTAATTAAATGTTTATCAATTTTGTTTGTCTTTTCAGAAAATAAGCTCTTGGTTTCACTGATCTTTTGTTATTTTGTTTTTTAGACACTATTTTGTGTATTTCTGCTCTGATCGTTATTATTTCCATCATTCTACTCACTTTGGGCTTTGTTTACTGTTCTTTCTTTAGTTCCTTTAAGTGAAAAGTTAACTTGTTTATTCGAGATTTTTTTTTTTCTTGAGGTAGGCCTGTATTACTAAAAATTTCTGTCTTAGGACTGCTTTCTGTGTGTCCCATAGATTTGGGGTTGTTGTGTTTTCATTTTTGTTTGTCTCAATGTATCTTTTGATTTCTTCTATTGACCCATTCATTATTTAGTAGCATGTTATTTAGCCTCCAATCCCTTGCTTTCTCTCTTCTTCTCTGATGCGAATGTTGTTACTCATGATGTTGTCCAGAGGTCCCTTAAATGATCCTCATTTTTTAAATTCTTTTTCTCCTTTTGCTATCTTGTTTGGGTGTTTTCTGCTACCTTGTCTTCCAAATCTCTGATTCTATCCTCTGCTTCATCTAATCTGCTGATGACTTCTTGTAGTGAATTCTTCATTTCAGTTTTCTATTCTTCATTTCTGACTGGTTCTTTTTCATGGTTTCTATGTTGTTTTCCATGCTTGCTGAAAACTTTGCTGAAGTTTTCACTAGGTTGCTTGAGCAACCTTATAACCATTGTTTTGAACTCTGTATCTTGTAAGCTGCTTTCCTCCATTTTGTTTAGTTATTTTCTGAAGTTTTCTCCTGTTCTTCCCTTTGGACCATATTTCTTTGTTCCTTCCTTTTTGGTTACCTCTCTTTGTTTGTTTCTATGTATTAGGTAGATCTGCTATGTCTCCCAGTCTTAACCAGGTGGCCTCATGTAGTAGGTGTCCTGTGGGGCCCAGTGGTGGTGCAGTTTCCCTGATCACCTGTGCCAGGTTCTCCAGGAGTGTCCCTTGTGTGGGTTGTGTGTACCCCTATTGTAGTTTAGCCTTGATTGCTGTTGGCCCATTGGTGGATGGGATTGATCCTCAGGCTGACTGGCTGTGGGGTTAGGCCATGTCCACCGCTCATGGGCTGCTGCGCAGGAAGCTGTGGGGTGGGGTTTGCCAAGCAGACTCTGGTGCCTGCTGAGATCACCATTTGGTTGTGCCACTTGTAGAGCTAGTTGGGTGGTGCTGTGTTGTAGTCTGAAGCTGACCTCCTTGAATGTTGGTTTTGGGGCCTCTTGAGGCCCAGTGCAGGCCCAGGCACAGGCTGCTTCCTTTGACCAGCCCGGGACTACCTGGTAGAAGCTATAAAGTGATTCGTGGTTGGTCACTGCCTGTGCTGGACCTGGAGGCGTGTGGTAGGTCACACTCTGAACCAAGGGCAGCTGCCACCAATACCAGGCCTGGGGTAGTTCCCAAAAAGCCCAGAGTACCACAAGGCCTGCTGTTGCCTGCCATCTGACCATAAGGCTCAGCCACTGAAAGAGCCTCAGGCGATATGCAAGTTGGGTGAGGCAGGGTCCCAGGGAGTCATCAGAGTGAAGCAAGTGGTGTTTACCAGGTTAATGTGGATTCTGGTTTGGTGCCATTTCTAAGCCCAGAGCTACTCAGCAAAAGTTTCAGAAAACACTGAGGCCAGTTACCACCTGCCTTGGGCTTGCCCACTGCTGAGAGTTGTTTAGGAAAGACTGTAGAATGAGCTAGTACTGGCTGCTGTCCATAAAAGTATCTCCAGTGGCACACTAGTTGAGGCCAGCTGTTTTCTGCTGAAAGAACCTCTTGGAGTGTTCAAGGCGGGCTAGCTGCAGGTCACGGAAAGTGCCTCTGGTGGTACACAAATTAGGTAGGGTGGGGTCTGAGGGATATACCAGGTTGGAGGAAGCGGAGGTGACCAGGCCATTGCTATTTTAGATTTAGCCATGTTGGAGAAGTGCTCAACAGAGGAAAGATTGTGCCTGCCTACCAGCTGCACAAGAGGAGGTTTCCACACAGGGAAAATGGCTACTGTCCCTGCAGTCCTCACCTTGAATTCCTACAATTCAATTTCTCCTTGTAGGTCTCTGGTGCCTCCTAAGTGGCAGTCCCTCCACCAGAGTCCAGGGAGAGTGCCTGTAAGTGAGTCTGTGTGCAGGCCCTTTAAGAGGACATCTGGGTTTACAGCAGCCTTCTGTCTCACAGCCAGATATTGTGGGGCACCCTCTTCCAGGCGCCAGTACTCTGGGCTGGAGAGCCTGGTATAGGGCTCAGGTCCCTTTCTCTTCTCGGGGGCAACCTTTGCATCCAAGATATTCCTCCTGATTCTCAACTGCCACAATCAGGTGAGGGCCAGCCTGTTTTGTGTCTCTGTACCTCTTATCAGTCTGAACATGACGTCTTCCTTATATCCTTAGTTATAGGGTTTCTATTCAGCTAGTCTTCAGATAGTTCTCTAGATTAATTGTTCTATAATTTAGTTGTAATTTTAATGTGGTCATGAGAAGAGGCAAACATAGCATTTATCTACTGTGCCATTTTGCCCCCCTTCCAACTGTAAATTTTTATATAGTTGTAGTTCTTCAGTTTCATGTAAGTCTTCAAATTATATATTTATAGTATTTCATTTTTGTCTAATTCTTCAAAGTATATATTCCATCTAGAACAGTGCTTCTCAAACACTAATATGCACATAAATAAAACGGGATCCTGTTAAAAATGCAGTTTATGTTTTAGGGCCTGAGATTCTGTATATTTAACAACATTTCAGGATACCAATCTTGGTCTGTGGACCACACAGAAAGGCCATACTATTCTTTCAATACTGTAAAACGTTCTTTAATGAAGTGTTAGTATTTTAGGTTAGAACTTGTAGTTTTTAAAGTAAAATGTATATATTAAGCTGCTAAATTTTAACAAAGTTAATTTTTATACTGATGAAATTTCCATATTAAAAATAAATAATTTCTATAATATAATTATTTAAGCACCACTTTGCAATCCTTAATTTGTATCTTGCTAATATCTACTTTGTAGATTATTAGTAGTAAATGTATATAGATTATTTCATACAGATTCATGTCACATGGAGGTACTTAGAAATTTTAGATGGGGACTTAATAGTAAACAAACAGTGGATAATATAATCTGAAAAACAAAATATCATATTATCCACTACGCTTTCACTAAAAGGGTTTCTTAAATTTTTATTTTAAGGTACCATTCAGAACCAGAGTCGGAAAAGCAGCAGAAGTTCCTTATTGAAATGTTGTTGTATTAAAATGTCTTTCAATTACTGGGTGTATTTCTCTAGAAAAAACAAATATAAATTCTGTTAGAACAAGATACTTTACTTTCATTTGTTAGGAAATTTATAATATGCTAAATTTGTTATAATAATATACTCTACTGCCATCTGCTGTAAGATTGTCAAAAGGAATATATGAATCACTTTTATGCAGAGGCAACAAAGTTATAATAAATAAATGCAAACATTTTTTCCACTAATAAGACATCTACCAGGTATACAGTACACCCTTAGGTGTGGCTCCTTTTGTGGTGTGCAACCTGAACTGACATCCACTCCTCTAATCCAAAGGTAAAGGCTGGCCCTTAAGTAGTCTCAGATGATTGAAAGCGGAATTGATGCTATCCTCATGGCACAGCATCAGGAAGGACAGTTGCAGCTGTCAATAGCACAGACGAGCTTCAGCATTTATGTGTATGGAGCCTGGCATGTCGACAGGGTCTGACTTGGCTACCATGTGGCTTACATTGGTGCAGGGTGGTGCTTGCTCAGGCACAGGACAGGGTCTCACTTGTCACTCAACAATCGCTTTCAGTAACTGTTGCCTTTCAAAAATCTAGTGATAGACTTATCTCCATTCTGTCAGGAGGGGTGAGCAGCTATCATATAATATAATTACATCTCTTTTTCCTTTAAATTTAAACCACAGATTTTGAAACTTACACGTCAAGAATGCAATGTCTCGGGCCGGCTGAGTGGTGCAGTGGTTAAGCGCTGGCTTGAGACGCCAGCGGCCCCAGTTCGGGTCCCACATATGAGGGCCAGTGACACTGCCCTAAAAAAAAAAAAAAAGAAAAAAAAAAAAGAAAAGTTTGCAGTGTTCTCTCTGCTCTCTTGTTCTTCTGGCCCAGAGGGACTCTTCCTGGATAAGAGACTGGACATGGAGATGGGGATCCCCGTGTTATTTTACTATTTCACAATATTATTCCATACTGATTGACAAACTGTAAGAGAGATATGCCATTTAGATAGTACACCAGGTTGTTCCATTTAAGAGATAACGCTTCAAGCTACATTATTTTATAATAATGGTACTAAATATAGCACTTTCTGGAAACATTTTTGATAAATACTAAATAGAAATATCTGTCATCCCCTATTTCTATCTTTTGATGAATATCACTTAGAATGTTTAGAACCTGATCACATAAATCTGACAGAAAAATGTTTAAAAATTGTATCAAAGAAATGTCTAGCAACATGGTAGGCCAAACTGATACAAATGAACATTTTTCTCATTACAAACTCATAGATAGACTAGATACATTATAACCAAAGTTTTAAATGCAAGTCAAATTCAAAATGAAAATAAGGGAAATCACCAGATATCAGAAAGAGGAAAGAAATAGAACTATAGCTGAGACTTTTCAGATTCATGGGTGTTTTCAGCCAGCTATATGCCCTGGGGTGTGAGAACCAGTGTGCCAATGATCATATGGGAGTGGATATGTTACCACAGCTATAAGAAGTGAACGATTTCATCCATAAACATTCTATTCACTGACAACCCCTGCATCTATTTCTTCTGATCAAAGCCCTCTCAGGACTTCCCCTGCCCTTAGATTTTCCCTCCTGGAACAATTCAGTACTAAAGCCATTAGATGAGTCTACATGTGATGGGAGTTGGAACAGAGGCCCAATATGGAGAATCAAAGCTTAAATGAGATGAGGAGAGAATCCATGTGGGGTGGGAAAGTAGCCCAAAGTGAGTTTTCAGGGCCAGGTGGGTGAGAAGGATCCCTGCAGTGATGCAGAGCAGCACAGGCTGTTGAAGCAAGAGAGGGAAAGGAGGGCATCCAAACAGGACGTCAGAGCCAGTGGGATGAGGCGGTTGTGTGCATGCGACATGGTTTACATTCGTTCAAAGAGAATGCTAAAATAAATACATATAACCAAATTTCTGACTGTCAAAAAAAGGAATTACAAATGTGAAAGGGGAAAAATTAACTCGAATGCTGTGGTGTTGGTCTGAAATCAGGGGTATCAGTGAACTATTGGTTTTTAATATATAGAAATGGAAATAAATACATGTGTGTATAATATATACACATATTCCTTAGCTCCCTCCACTTAGAAGGACTGGTACCAGTGAAAATCCCCCTAACAGTGAGCATGGCTAGCATCAGATCTTGGTTTTCAAGTTATTCACATGAAGGGACCAGGGCTCCTAAGAGAAATGTCCAAATCCAAGGCTGGGGAGGAAAAGGACAGATGTGCCTGAAACATTTTCTTGTGCTGGAAGCAATGAAATACTCTAAGAATGTTGGGCCATGTCAAAAAAGACACAGGAATCAATTCAAAGAGCTTACCATGGCCAAATTTGGACAATATTAGCACCAAATACTGATACTAATGGGTTATAGCTTATTGAATAAAATAGGAAATCATAGTCCATTCTGACAAGTGAATAAATCAAAAGCTGTTGATATAAAGGACATTTTTCCAGCTTTACATGGCATTTCCCCCAAATATTTATTAATTAGAAAGTTTTTAAAAAGCAGCTTTTAAAGTGGAGATCCTGGTGAACATCATCTTAATCAGGGATCAAGGGAAAAATGTCAATAATGGAACAGATCAGTTTTTGCACAACCTATAGGATGTAATGAGAAGAAACCAGCATCACTTGTGTGATATTTTTGCCCAAGATGTATAACCTGAATCTAATTATAAGGAAACATCAGACAAAACCAAACTGAGTGGCATTCTGCAACATAACATTCCTGTAATATTCAAAAGTGTTAAGGTCATGAAAGCCAACAAAAGACCAAAGAAATGGTCCAGACTGAAGAAGGCAGGATAGTTAAATGCCCCTGTGTGACTCTGAATTGTACCCTTTTACTTGTTCGGATAATAATTGTTGAAACTTGATTGAAGTCTGAGGATTATATGTAAAGTATTAGTGTTAATATCTTAATGTTGATGGTGATGCTTTGGCTATATGGGAGACTATACTTGTTTGCAGGAAATACACATTAAAGTATTTGGGGGCCCAAGGTGACAAGTCCTCTTGAAGTGGTTCAAAGGAAAACTTTTTTGTTGTATTTGGAATGTTTCTGTAAGTTTGAGGTTGTTTCAAAATGAAATAAAACATTATTTTTAAAGTGTTGATGTTGTATCTGTATAAACAATGGCAAATCCAAAGATATTTATATCACCTAAATTGTGTGATATAAATAATAATTCAAACTAATAAATAATATAACTAATTTTACATAGAACGAATTTAATTTCAGAACAACGCTATGATTCTATAAGAGGCAAGCCAATGACACACAAAGGTAACTTGCCCAAAGTTACACTAAACGTCCTCTCTAACTTTATAGTAATGTAATTGGTCCAGAGTAATTTTTCTCTGGGATTTGCTTTAATACTACCTTTATTCAAATAAAACTCCCTTGATATCCCTATAAACTATTATATCAAGCTTCAGATATAGGATGTTTGTCCAGGGTTAAGATGGGTTCTTCCAAAGGGAGTCACAGAGAAGCTCCCTGCTCTAAGTCAACAAATGCAAACAGCAGGAGCAATCCCAGTGGAATTAATTGGAGAGTCCCATTTACCAGAATAAAGTCCCATTTACCTCTGCAGGCCAGAAGACAGCCAGCCTGGCTGCTCCCCACAGCTTCAAAGAAAATCTTTCCTGTCAACACAGAACAAGCAGTTAACCCTGCTTCCACGCATCACCCCTCCAAGTGTAGTGGCTATGGAAGAAAAAACTTACTTAAATGCAAAGAAAACTTAAAGTAATCTTTCATTCATAAAGATTCTGACAACCAGAGTAGCAAACACTTAATTAAACCATTAGCAAAAAAAAACAAGGATCAAAATGAACTTATGGCACAACCAATATTCGGAGGTCACCAATACAAAAATGGGCAGTGGATATATATGAACATCCAGTTAAAGAAGAGAAAACATGAATTGCTAATAAAGATGTAAAAATATGGTCAAATTGAGGAAAAATTCAGTCTTGTATGCAGATGGTTCTGCATAATATTCAGGCATCACCGGAAGTGCTCAGCTGCAGCTCTATAACCCCAGCCTAGGGCTGCTCTGAAAGACACTGATGAAAGGACGTTCTTTCAGGAGGCCAACTTTAAGCAGAGCACCTAGGCCTTCATTTTGCCTGGAAAAGGGGATAACCGGATCCACATATCTATGCCAATACATGAGCGGCAACTAACAGTTTAAATGGATGATAAGAGACTTGGTAGGAAAACTATTAGAAAAAGCTTTGAAACTATTGGAAATCTCTCTGAATGGGCAAAGAGTATGAAGATATTTGTACCCCATGTGAGTTGCTTACCAAATGACCTCATCAGAATAAAATTTTAATAATCAGGTGGAAGATTACCCAACCTGAGGACATCAGTCAACATCTCTCTCCAGCTCCCTAATTCATTGCTCAATAGGCATATGAAGAAAGTGGCCATGGAAGCAGGCAGGGAGGTAATACTGTATTTTGCCATGTATAATGCACACCCATTTTTCTGGTCCAAACTTTCAGGGGAAAAAACTTTGTTTCAATTTTTTAATTCAAATTGTTATTTGTTTACATTTAGGTACTTGTTTTTTGTATTATAAAGAAATGTTAGCATTTCTTTTTAATATATTTGGTATGAGAAATTTTATGTAACAAATAATTACAAAACGCAAGAAATTTTATGTACCAGTAACAAATTTACGATAGTTACACATCATAGAAGGCCAAGAACTCTTCATTGTTGCAAGTTCATTGTAAGTTCAACAAAATCTATTATGGTGTTCCACGGTACTATTTTACATATGGATATTGTTATTCATTTCTAGAGTTACACTGTTAACTCAAAAGCATAAATAGGTCCAGCCGAGTGGCACTTTGGTTAAGAGCTGGCTTGGGACACCAGCGGCCCCAGTTCGAATCCCACATATGAGGACCAGTGACACTGCCCTCTACAGCTAAGGTGGTGAACAATAGCTCCACCTGGAGCTGGGCTGCTGTGAGTTCCTGGGGACGGCATAGCTGCAGCCCCTGCTGCAGTGGGCTGCCACAAGCTACAGTGAGTGATAGGCAACCAGCATGAGTGGCTGGCAGCCAGTACGAGCTTCCAAGAGCCACTGTGAGCTGCCGTCCAGAGGCCAGGACCGATCTGCCTCACCCGAGAAGAGCGCAATGATGATACCAACATGGGCCCATGAAGCAATGTCCTCCACAACTAGACTGAAGAACAAAAGGACAGCAACTTGTCTTTTCCACTTCCCCAATTCCCCAATGTTGTTCCCCTCCCCAAATTCCCCAATAAAATCTTAATAAAAAAAGCATAAATAAAAGAATTAAAAACATTTATATAGATATGGAATTAATACTACCCATTTATACTACACATCCTTATTTCTCCCTCACAAATTTGGGCAAAAAGGTGCATTTATACATGGCAAAATACAGTACATGGGTGAAGCAGCATGACTTCCATTTACTAAGACCCATCTGGCTACAGCCAACTGCTGACTACCTCATCTTCCAAAAGCACAGACCTATACTGGGCCCCTGATATGGAATCATTCTGCAGAAGAACCAGCCAACTACTTGGTAGCAGGTTGATTAAATTGGATTGCTTCCATTGTGGAAGAAGCAGTGCTTTGTTCTTATTGCAATAGGCACCGACAATTATTTGCCTTCTCTTCCTGCAATGCTTCTGCCAAAACTACCATCTGTGGATGTACAGAATGTCTTGACCATCGTAGAATTTTCTGCAGCACCAATTCTGACCAAGGAACTAATTTTATAGTAAATAAAGTTAAGCAGTGTATCCATGTTCACAGTATTCACTGGTCTTCCCCTCTCTCTAAAGCAGCTGGCTTGATAGAACAATGGAATGACCTTTTGAAGACAGTTAAGAACCAACTGGGTGGCAACACCTTACAGTGCTGAAACAGTGTCCTCAAGGACACAGAATATGCTCTCAATTCATGATCAGTGTATGAGGCTGTTTCTCCAACAGCGAAGATTTATGGGTCCAGAAACCAAAATAAGGAAATAAGATTAACTTCTATCACTTTGTCTTAGTAATAAATTAGCAAAATTTTTGTTTCTCATCTCCACAAACTTGGGCTCTGCTGGTCTAGAAGTCCTAACTCTCAAAGTAGGAATACTTCCACCATGGGAGAGCAATAGTTCCATGAGACTGGAAGTTAGGACTGCCACATGGCTACTTTAACTTTAGGCTTGTATGTTAATAAATTAACAGGCAAAGAAGAAGGCTATAGTACTGGCTGGGATGATTTACCTGTCTTGACAACCAAGAGGAAATTGAGCTGCTACTACATAATGGGGATAAGGAGTATGTCTGGAATACAGAAAGTTACCCTCATGACACCTATTAATACTCGCATGACCTATAATTAAAGCCAATGGAGAACTAAACACAACTGGAAGGACTGGTAATGGCACAGACCATTCAGGAATGAAGATTTTGGTTTCCCCACCAGGTAGAAATCCACACCAATGCTTGCTGAGGGCAGAATTTGGAATAGGTAGTGAGTGAAGGGTGTTATAAATACCAACTACAATAATATAACCAGTTGTAAGAATGAGTATTGTAATTGGGAATATTCCTTTCCTAGTGTGATATGAAATATTTCTGAATATATTACCCATTTTTTTTCTTCTCTCATCCTCCTATCATCTAACATAAAGTATGTTAATAGTAATCTTTATACCACCACATCTAAGTTAAAGGGTATCAAAGGGAGTGTGTGATTCAGCTAGATAAAGAACAGACTTGGGCCGGCAGAGTGGCGCAGTGGTTAAGCGCTGGCTTGGGAAGCCACCGACCCCAGTTCGGATCCCACATGAGGGCCAGTGACACTGCCCTCAAAAAAAAAAACAAAAAACAGACCTCACAAGATAGACAATGGGACATTGTATCCTTGGTGGGGAGAGGGTTAGCATGCTTCATTAATACATGAGATAGGTGCTTATCCTGTTAGTTGGCTATGTAATGTGTAAATTTGGCTAAGCTAAATTACATTTGCCATTAAACTACATTCAATACTCCCTGAATATTTCCAGTTAGAGTTGCCACAACAGAAACTTCATGAGATCTAGAGGCAGAAGTGAAGCAGTAGCTGTGGTTTGCTGTCTGGAGGTCAGTGCACTTCATGCCCTGTGTGGAGCCCACGTAAGTTTTCACTAATCTAGCATCTCCCTGTGTTGACATGGGCAGCAACTGAGCCTCCCGCTCCTCCAGCTACTGCCAAATCTTTTCTTTCAGCTTCTCATAGTTCTGGGTCGGGTAGCAAACCGACAGCTTCTCCAGCTTATTCTTGGAAGCAAGGCTGAGACTGCAATGGGGAGAAGCCAGTGGAAGTTCTATGACTGACATACGCAGGTTTCAGCTTGTTCTTCATGGTTTCCAGTTCATGCGCCCCCTCACTTCACTTCCTCTTTTCTTCCCACTAGCTGCCTTGTGTCCTCAAGCTAAATGCTAGATACAGAATAAATAGCCAAAGTAAGGCTGTCCTTACCAGTTTCTGTAATTTCTTAAAGTCAAATCCCTATAATCAATTCTACATTATTCCCAGTGTTCTGCTTTTCTGATAGAACCCTGTCTGGTAGAAGAGATCATTTTGCCACACATGGCCTGGAAAGAAAAAGAAAAAAGAAAAAAAGAAACCCACAAAACTTGATTTTGAGAATTACTAAATTATGTCTCTCTATGTAAAAGAGAGAATTTGAAACAATAAGAGGCATACCCATATATCTTTATATTTGATTTAGGAATACATATGCATTAAAAGAAGTGTTTTATCCTGGATTCCTGAGAAATCAAAGCCTGAGACAAGTGCTAATATATTATTTGGGAAGTCTTTGCAGTACTGCAAGGATGAGAAAAAGCGAAGTGCAGTAAGAAGAAAATGAGAAATGTAAAGTGAAACATGACACTGCGGAATACTGCTTCATAAGAGTGACAAGGAAGCCAGTAAGTTGTGTGGCAGATGCATATTAGCTTAATACACAGGACTGCTCTAGAGAGGCTGCAAAAATAAGCTATGCCTTGAGTCCTCTCTGGGAGAGGGGATGGAAAGAAATGTACCTGCCAGGCTCCTCCCATCTCCTGTTTCCCAATGTTGCAAAGTCTGTTAACAGTACAAAGACTGTTAATTGCCCCACACTTTCAGTAACTGCTCCAGATGCCAGACCCCAAACAGTATGGTGGTGGTGGGAGATTCCAGAAATTCCCTGTGTGCAGCTCCTACTCGGGAACCAGGGCTGAGGAAGCAATACTCACCTGACACACGACTGATGAGCCCAAGCAAGTGACTATACTGCATCTTTAAAAGGAAAAAAAACCCTCTTTTTCCCCCAAAAAAGGAGACTGTAAGGGATCCAGTAAGCCTTGTATCTGATAAAGTAAACAAGTCAAAGAATGATAGTTAAGGCTGGTGCTCCTGATGAACAGCCTTGGGCAAGCGCAGCAAGAGGGTCCCCTGACTCTGTATTTAAAGGGGGAGCTAATTAAACATCTGAGCATGTCACGCTTGGTGAAAACCACTAAAGCTTTTCAGATTTTGGGAGGATATACCCAGGAGAGGGATTGCTGGGTCACATAGTAATTCTATTCTTAATTTTTTGAACAACCTCCACACTGGTTTTCAAAGCAACTGCACCAATCTGCATTCCCACCAACAGTATATGAGGGTTCCTTTTTCTCCACAGCCTCTCCAACATTTGTTATTTGTCTTGTTGATGATAGCCATTCTAACAGGTGTGAGGTGATATCTCATTTTATTTGCATTTCGCTGATGATTAGTGATGCTCAACATTTTTTCATATGTTTATTGACCATCTGTATGTTCCCTTTGGAGAAATGTCTATTCAGGTCCTCAGTTTTTAATTGGAGTGTTTGTTTTCTTGTTGAGTTGCATGAGTTCCTTAAATATTTTTGGTATTAGCCCCTTACTGGAGGTGTTGTTAGCAAAAATCCTCTCCCTTTCGGTTGGTTGCCTCTTTATTTTGTCTAGGTTTCTTTTGCTGTGCAGGAGCTTTTTAGTTTGATAGAGTCCCATTCATTTATTTTTGCTTTTACTTCCCTTGCCTTTGAGGTCAAATTCATAAAATCCTCTTTGAACCCAAGGTCGATAAGTTTAGTACCTATGCTTTCTTCTATGCAGTTTATTGTTTCAGGTCTTATGTTTAGGTCTTTGATCCATTTCGAGTTAATTCTGGTACACAATCACAGATAGCAGTCTATCTAGTTTCATTCTTTTTGCATGTGGCTTTCCAATTCTCCCAGCACCATTTAATGAAGAGGCTTTCTTTTCTCCATTGTATGTTTTTGGCTCCTTTGTTGAAAATTATCTGTCCATATTTCTGTGGGTTTATTTCTGGGTTTTGAATGCTATTCCATTGGTGTGTGTCTGTTTTTCTGCCAATACCATGCTGTTTTAATTATTGTTGCTGTGTAGCACAAGTTGAAGTCAGGGAGTGTGATACCTCCAGCATTGTTCTTCTTTCTTAGGATTGCTTTGGCTATTTGGGGTCTTTTGTGGTTCCATACAAATCTGATGATTTTTTGTTCTATTTCTTTTAAAAAATGCCATTGGGATTTTGATGGGGATTGCATTAACTCTGTGTATTGCTTTGGGTAATGTGGCCCAAATGTCCATCAATGGGTGAAAGGGTAAACAAAATGTTGTATATTCATATAATGGAATATTATTCAGCCATAAAAGTGAATGAAGCACTGACCCATGTGACAGTGAAGATAGACCTTGAGAACATTATGCTAAGTGAAAGGAGCCAGTCACAAGAGGCCACATATTGTATGAATCCATTAACTAAAATATCCAGGAAGCAATTTCATGCACACAGGAAGTAGATAAGTGGTTTCCAGAGCTGAAGTCTGGAGGGATTGGGGATTTTCTGTCAATGGGTATGGAGTTCCTTTTCGGATGATGAAATGTCCTAAAATTAGTGGTGGTGGTTGCACAAATCTGCGAATGTACTAAAAATTGTTGAATTTTATGCTTTAGAGTGGTGAATTTTGTGATTTGTGAATTACAATTCAATAAAGTTGTTATTTTTAAAAAAAGTTATAATAGGCTACTTCTACTCATATATAAGGAAGTGTTTAATATACACAATGTCCAAAAGATAGTAATAGATGCTGATGCATCCAGAAAGCAAGATTAGGTTTCTCTGAAGAGGGAACAATTAGAGATCAAAAAAGGACTCTAAAAAATTAAAATTTTGCTAATTAAAATGTGAAAAATTATCAGTAGAGATACTGGAAAATAAATATTAAAAATGCTTCACAGAGGAGAACTGAAATCCACAAATAAAGAAAATGGATGAGACTTAAAAATAATAAAATTAAGCCAGAAACATCTAATATGAGTTCCAAAGGGAATAAGGGAAGGATGGTAAAGAAGTAATCAAATAACTAATAGAAGAAAATTTCCAAGAGCTAAAAGTCTTGAGTCTATAAACAAAGGGTCAACAAAGAGAATAAGAAAGTATTCACTGTAAGGCATTTTTTCATGAAATTCCAGAATACTAGTTACCAACAGATGACCTTAAGCTCTTCCAAAAATAATAGCATGTGACATACAAATGTTAGAAATCAAAATGGCATCAGACTTATAGAGCAATATTGAATGTTAGAATAGTGGAGGATTGGCTTCCAAATTCTAAGAGTGAATAAATTTTAATCTAAAATCCTCTATCTAGTAAGTTTTCAAGAAAGTGGCAGGATAACATGAACAATTTCATAGTACAATTCTTTTAAAAATTATCTTTTAGGGCCGGCCGAGTGGCGCATTGGTTAAGCGCTGGTTTTGGGATGCCAGCGGCCCCGGTTCGGATCCCACATGAGGGCCAGTGACACTGCCCTCTACAGCTAACAACAGCTCCACCTGGAGCTGGGCTGTGCGAGCCCCGGTGATGGTGTGGGCTGCCATAGGCTACAGTGAGTGGCCCGCAGCCAGCGTGAGCGGCTGGCAGCCAAGCGTGGGCTGCCAATAGCCTCGGTGAGCGACATCCAGAGGCCAGCGACCATCTGCCTCATCAGGGAAGAGCGCAATGACGATACCAACAGTGAAGCAACATCCTCCGCAACTAAACTGAAGAACAAAAAGACAGCAACTTGTCTGTTCCCCTTCCCCGATTCCCCAACGCTGTTCCCCTCCTCCAATTCCCCAATAAAATCGTTAAAAAAAAAAAAATTACCTTTTATGCATCCTTTCTTAAGTTGCTCCAGTATGTCCTTAAGAAAAATAAAGAAGTAAACCAAGAAAGAGGAAACAGAAATTTCTATTTAAGAGAGTAATGAAGGGAGATGTTCAGATAACACTACTACACTAGACCTACAGAGAAACCAAGTCAAGGAGTGGGAGAATGAAGGAGGGAGGTATATACATGCATATATTAGAACTGCTAGATTTTTTGACATGTATGTGCTTTTGAAAAAAATCTGATACCTGTTTGAAAGATCTGTTGGAAAAACTGGTTAGAAAATAGTGATAGGCAGAAATAAGAAACAAAACAAAAGCAAAAGGAAGTATTATTACTGCCCACCCCCCACAAGAAAAAGAAATGTCCTACTAGAAAATAAACAATTGTAGTAAGCAAATTGGTGAAGCAAAAAATAACATTTGTATACTCATAGTGATGGAAACATTGACTGCTGATTTAACAAAAATTATGACAAAAATTATATTGGGGGAAGAATGAGATCATGTGGGAATCATGTCAAAGCTAAACCCTCAACTCTCATAATAGGAAGTTAATAGAAAACATTTAAAATTGATAAATTAAGAAATTATATCACTTAGAAATATTTCCCTGAGAAAGGACTTAAAGCAGTTCTTCCTGAGAAGGTAGAAGGAGATATATATATCTCAAGAGAGAAATCCCAAAAAATGTATACACATTTTAAGAAAGAACTGTATTAAAATTGTAATACTCAATATATAGCAATAACAAAAGATGAATACAAGTCGTGTATAAGTTTTTTTGACACCACCAGATTATGTATATTTAATTATAGTTGACATTTAATATTATCTTATATTAGTTTCAGGTGTACAGCACAATAATTAGGCATTTATATAACCTATGGAGTGATCCCCCTGATAAGTCCAGTACCCATCTGACACCCTACATAGTTTTCACAACATTATTGATTATGTTTTCCGTACTGTATTTCACATCTCTGTTGTGGATTCAAATCTTAAATTTAAGTCTTTAATCCATTTTGAGGGGGTTTCTTTGTGTGTGCATAGCATAAGAAAATGGTCCATATTCTTTTTTCTTTTTTTGCATGCATCTACCCAGTTTTTGAAGAGACTGTCATTTATTGAAGAGATTGTCATTTCCCAATTGTATATGCTTGCCTACCTTGTTGTAGATTAATTGACCATATAAGTATGGGTTTATTTCCAGGATCTCTGTTCTGTTCCATGGATCCGTGTGGCTGTGTGACTGTGTCCCTAGTATCATACTGTTTTGATTACTGTAGCTTTGTAGTATAGTTTTAAATCAGGCAGCATGATACCTCCAACTTTTTTCTTCTTTCTCAAAATAGTTTTGGCAATTCAGCTTCTTTTGTGGTTCCCTATAGATTTTAGGATTATTTGTTTTAGTTCTGTGAAAAATGTCATTGGTATTTTGATAGGGTTGTATTAAATCTGTAGATTTATTTGGGTAGTATGGACATTTAAACAATATGAGTCCTTCCAGTCCATTAGTACAGTGTATCCTTCCATTTATTTGTGTCATCTTCAGTTTCTTTCATCAATGTCTTGCAGTTTTCAGAGTACAGGTCTTTTATAAGAGAGAGAAAAGTCTTTCTGATACACATGGAAGGAAACTGCCACAGGCATCTCGCTAAATTTGCCACAGGAAGACAGGGTGGTGGCTTCATAGAACTCATCATGGCTTGTAATATTGCTAGTGATAGTGTAATGGCAAAAATGTTTTTCAATGAAACTCATTAAGCTTAGGCCGTATGATTTTTCCATATTTTATTGTATAAAGTACTCAGTTCCCCTAATATAAGCTGCAGACTGACTAAACCTAGGATAATGCAATTGCAGAATTAGAAATAATGAGTGAAGAAAGGTATAATGACTCTCCAAACATCATGCAATTGTCCCATGAAAAACTTATATTATGGACTTCAGCTACCCAGGTAACAATGAAGAACAGAGTAAATAAGTATTACCTGATGTGGAAAATGGAAACCAGTTAGTCATCAAAGCCAAAGGAGCAGTCTTTTCTGAGTGCCCCACACCTGCTCATTCCTACCCCTGAAAATTCTCCATATTCATTAGGAATAACGAACTTTTATTTTTTATTTTAGGGTGCAGAATGTAGATTCTGTCTTGTAGACATTTTTTCTCTCATTTTTTTAAAATTTCCAAGCATCTTGAAGGCAAAGAATAAACATGGTAGATTTTACAAATCCTTATTTTACAAATCCTTATTTTAAGGTCTTTAAAACTTAAGATTTTAGGTTTCTATATTGGGAAACATTAGCAATAGATATTTTATTCAAAAAACATTAAACTTCCTAGTAATATAAGAGTCCAAGAGAAAATTTTATCTCTGTAAGAATACATGGTAACATATTTCCTTTTTAAGATAACTTCTTAAGCTGAATTATGTATTGATATTTGCAATTAACTTGTTTAACTTGAAGTTTCTAGTAGATATGGTTTATGGTATTTATTATAATTGTTATGCTGTCAATTTTTTTAAAAATGTGCTGTAATATTGTGAAGAGAATAGTATAGATTTTTGTCCCTTTTACCTTGTTTCAAAGCAGACTGGTATATGAGCCAATACTGAAAAGGCTTCATCAGTCTTCAGTTCCTTATTATTATTGTTTGTGTATTTGTTTCTCCCCTTCACATACCCCTTAGTAGTATAGCACAAGCTGGTGGTGGGAGTAAGTAGATCTCCACCGATGTAAGAAATAAGGGGTATAGTGTCTGTAGAGAATTCAAAACAGTAATAAAACTAATTTAAAGTGGGTGTGCTTTTTATTTTCACCATGTTCCAGCAATTCTAAACAGTGTTAGTGATAAAATTTGCTTCCCAAAAAATATTTTGTGTATGTTCTGAACAACTATTGCCATTGTGGCTGAGTTTTTATAATTTATATGTAGACTTCAAATTCGTAGAATTTTATTACTTATTCTCCAAAGCAATGCTGTATTCTCCTTAACGTTAATAGAGTCACCTCCCATATAGATGTGGATTCAGCTACATGCATTTTTTTTGAAGAGTAGTTTTTTTAAGGTTGCAGATTTTTGACTTGTTTCCAGTGCTATTGGTGTCTCCATCCCCTAAGGTTCTACATAAACCCACCTTCAAAGAGTAGACAATGCTAGTGCAATGATCATAAAGAAAAGAAACAGAGCCTGTTATCTCAATTCTGTTATTCCATGTGAAAAAAAATGGAGTTTTTAAGTGCTTAAAATGTTTAAAACTGAAACAGTGTGCAAACAAAGAGGTGGAACTTTTTTTGTAAGGGCAAATTTTATAGATATGAAAAATATACATGAACATGCATGAAATATATTCATTTCATTTTATGATTATTACTAGAAATCGTTTTCTTAAATGAGGGAAGGTATTTTTTAAATGATGTGCTCTGAGGAAAAATAATGAGGTATACCATGGCCCACTACCCTTCCTTGCTAAGCTTCTTTTAATCGTTTGTATAATATAATGCTGACTTTGATTAGTAGATATTCTGAGGAGACACATATTCAGAATCTGATTATTGGTACTAAAACAAAGCATTGATTTAACATTTAACTTAAGTAACATGAAACCAATTTTAAAATACCCCCCAAAAAGTTATAACCAAGTCATAAGTAAACTATAAATAAACATGTATACATATATGTAAAACACAGGTGCCTATCTATCTATCATCTATCTATCTATCTATCTATCTATCTATCTGTAGTTTATATGTATATTATTTTAGATATATTCTTGGAAAAATATTCAAACATTCTTCAAAATAACTCTTAAGTAAAAGAGGACAGTAAAGCTAAAATTATATAACATTATGAAGTGAGTAGAAATGAGAAGGGGCTACATTCCAAATCTGGACAAGATTGAGTTGAAAGAAAAATTCAGAAGCGTTAATGTCCTTATTAGCAAACAAAATAATTAAACTTTTAATCCAAGGAGTGAGTAGTAATATTAACTCTCTATAAAAAACAGAGGAAAATAAAATAAAAATTAACCAAATAGGATAAAATGGTTACAATAAATATAATAGACATGCTAAGAATTAATCATTAAAACTACCTCCTATAAATTAATAAGGAAATTACAAGAGATATAATTATTTTAGTATATGTGCTGCCAAAGTGAGCACAAGAGATATAATTATTTAAATGGGCTAATAATATGAAAAGGCAAGAAACAAGTACCTGCTTAAATCAAGGAATTACAAGCTAAAGAAAAATCTTTCTTGTTGATGGACAGAATTGATTACTGATAACATCAAGTGATAGAAAAATTGTTAGAAGAATGGGATTTCTGTTGGTGGAATATGAATAGTGCAGTCTTTCTGGAAGAAAATTTGTCAGTACTTATCAACGTTATAAGTACCCTTTGACCTGACAAAACCGATATAGATATCGGTTTTACAGAAAGACTTTTACATGCTCACAAGCATATTTGTACAAGAATATTCATTGCATCATTCTTTATAATAATCAAAAACAGGAAGCAACCTAAAAGTCAGCCAACTTGGTATTTCCATCTTGTGAAATGTTTTGCTGTCATTACATAGAACAATGTGGATCTGTATGTACCGAAATCAAAACCTCAGCCTCCCTAATTCACAAGCCCATCATTAAGCAAAGAAAGCTAATTCATGGAAAAATATATAGTATCATCTCATTTCTGGAAATAATTTTTTAAAACCTTAAGTAACTATGTATATCCATCTTTCTTAAAATGTAAGTAACTATGTATATCCATCTTTTCAAGTAAGTACATGAAAAGAATCTGGAAGAACACCTAACAAATTGTTTCTTCTTAGGGTGGCATTGGAATTGGGGTAGGGAGATATTAGAAGACTCATTTGTCATTCCACATATTTCTTTATTAACTGAAATACTTAAAGAATGCATTGATAATTAATTTGTAATTGTGCAGTATATAATATATATCCTCTGAAATAGATATAATAATACACAGCACAAGAATGGTCAATGGAAGACAGCCCAGAAGCTGACATCAAATATGTGATAGCTGCAGAGTGGTCACTGAATCCAGCCTGCCTGAGTTCAAATCCTTCTGCCACTGTGTGTTCTTGGAGGAGTAATTAACCTCTTTCTCTCAGTTTCTTCATCTGTGGAACAGGGGTAAGTTAAGGTAGGATCATCCAAGTGAATATGTGTAAAATCCTTAGACCAGTGTGAGGCATATATAAAGCACTCAAAGCATATAGAAAAACAAGTGTTGGCAATTCTTATTAAAGTCAAGGGAGGAGCATTTTCTAAGAAGAAATGTTTTATATTCCCAAGTTGGGAATGGATGAAAAATGAAGAGAAACACTGAAACGTTATTTTGACATTTGAGAGGACTGAACCAAAAGAATAGTTGTGTTGTAGCCTCAGGAAGCGAAAAGTGTGGACACAAAAAAATGCCAATACCTTAAACAAATATACGAGAACAGAAAGGAGTGACGACAACGTAGATTAATTTGTGGGGGGCAGGACTGAAGGAAATGCTTTTAGAATTATTGTTCAGTCTATTTGCAGCAGTGAGAAAATGGAATCAGTGGACAAAAACCTGAAGGGGTGTTGGGAGGTAAGGGTGATTGATAGAAAATGATCCCAGAGGGGACAGAAGGAGATGGAGTCAGTAGCACAGAAAGAGATGATAGGGAATTGCTATTTCTGAATATGATTGAAAGTATGGATCCGACATTCTGAAAAAGTAAAACTAACACAGAATTATAAATCTGGAATATGAAATCGGCTTTGTACTGAGAATACTTACATAGTTTATATAGAGGAAAGGAGCAATTGCCATGGTGGCTTAGGAGATGAGAATGACTCTCATATTGAATGACAAATTAGGGCATTAGAAGGACAGGAGGAAATTGCAGGGCCTCAGAACTATTGATGAAAGTTTGAAAGAATTGTGGAGATATGAGGGAAGGTTAAATCTAGGTGGGGAAGCTTAAGAAAGAGTGTGCTAAATCAATCAGTTACAAGAAACTCTGAAGTTCTAGTGAGATTTTTCAAACTCTTTTCCAGCACAGGAAATAAGGGAATTCATAAAATGAACTATCTTCGTAAATACCTAAGAAATATAGACGTTATGTTTTTGTGTGTGATCTTTTCTTTTAGCATTTTGGTAGATTTTGAATACCACATATTAAATTTGTCTTACAGTGGATTCAGTCATAACACACTGCATTTGCTACTATGCTTTTAAATAAAGTTAAAACATTGAATGTATTTATTGACCCCCAAATTTCAGTCTATGTTTGTTTCCAATAATTAGAAGAGACATGGAAAAGAACCACAAGCATAATTTCAGCGCCTTTAGCTGCAACTGACTCTACTTATCTGTCATGTTTTACATCCCTAGGCTAAAGATGATGTGTAAGGAAAGGTGAGGCTAGGTTGAAGAGTGAGCTTGGGGAACAAATGGAATGAGAAGGATATATGACATTTATTCTACATATTCTGACATGACTTTTCTATGCTTACAACTGTTTTAGTGGGACTTTTATCTTCTTTGGCAGATGTTTTGTTGGAAGGCAGATGAAAAGAACAGACAGACACATGGAGAAAGTGAAATGAGACAATGTATGCCTTTTTGACAAGGAAATTTACTTTTGTGCGTGTGTGTGTGTATATATGGATTCTTGAAACTTGTAAGGCTGTATCTCACTTTACGTAAACTCAATATATGAAATAATATTTAATATGTGCAAAGCAAAAATCAAGAGGTTATTGTTTACTTTAGAAAAGATCACTTCATCTCATGAATGTTTCTCTTGAGCTTTCTTAATTAGCAAGCAACCACCCACAGTTCATTAAACATAAACCTCAATGCATGAGAAATGTATCAAATTTTGCTCAAATCCCAAAAGCAGAAACATACCTATGCCAAATGTGGGTCAATAATAATGTTTCGATAGTACTTAGGGTCTAATGTAGGCAGGAATGATGATATTTTAGAAGCCTAATAACCTTTTTGGTGGGTGTAGAAAGGTTTCCCTAAGCTATTTGTAAAGTGAAATTGGAAGAATTAATGAGGAGGAAGTTTCCGCTCAACAAGTGGACTGGCTGAATGAGAAGTATTTTCTTGCTTTGCCATGTAGAAAATTCAATAAAATGTTTTGCAATATACATTTGAATATCAATTTTCTTTTTCTGATCTTAGGTCTCTGTAACACTTTTTTGCTAGGCTTTGTCCCTTTTTGATATCTAATTAAACCTGATTTAGTAGAAAATTTATCAGCATGCTTTTTCCCTCATATTTCATTTATGGATATACATCTATTTTTACCATGCACTGTATGTTGAAGATCAAATACATCAGCATAATTTAAATAAATCTGAGCCCTATAAATTCCCACTGGACGCAAGGCCACAAATGGAAACAAGAACAAGGGCATGTTCAATGACATTAAAATGCAACTAATTTAAAACACAAAGAAAATACATTTCTATGGAGTGCCTCATAAATCTACAGCACTCATTTTCACAGGATTTTAGTGAAGCAAATACCCCAGCAACTTTCAAGAGAGAATTATACATTCATAGCACAGGAAAATAAAATATTTGTGGCTATGAGGCTACATGGACTATCAATTTACATGCTTTGTTTTTGAGTCATAAGAGAATCCAGCCAACTTTCTAGATTAGTAAAAATTCCTTGAAAATTAGGGAGTGTGCTAAAGTAAAAATATCATTAGATTTGGAGTCTTGGTTTACTTGATTATTTTATTTCATTGCTGGATTTATTTCAAATAGCACTGGGATTACAGATATGGCCAAAATGTTTTCTTTGTATTGATTGCACCCATAGATCATCAGTGTAATCAAATCAACCTTCTGAAAAGACTGAATAATAAGCAAACCCAGTAATTTTTATTGTAACACAAATATATTTGTATAAGAATATTAGTAGAAGAGAAGGAAAAGAAGAGCAAAACGACAAAGAGAAAAGAGGGAGTAAATGAGAGCTGCAGGGGAGAAAGAAAGAAAAAGGAAAGGGCAAGGGGTGATTGAATGGCTCGAGCCACACACTGGTTCTGTACTAAAACAGAGATAAGAAATCAGGTTTTGCTAATGAAATAGCAAAAACCTTTATCATTTCCTACATATTACTAATGTTTCTTAATGAATCGTCTTCCATTTAATGTGAATCCGTGTTTTCCCTTTTATCCCTCCTCCCATGCCAGCAATTACCAAAGAAGAGAAGCTCACATAAGCTTCCTTTTATCTAGATGCATTCTTATAAGTTTCTCTTAAGATTAAGAAAGCCAAGTGTCCCTTTTGATGAGCCCAACCTTCTGCATGTTATTAGTGAACTCTCTACAATTCCAAGCCCATAACCCTTCCATTCATTCAAGTATTTAGTTAACAATCTATTATTTCCCAGGCCCTACAATAAGCTCTGGAGATATGTCAACAAAATAAACAAAAATCTCTACTCTCATAGAGCTTACATTCTACCTGGAGAGAGAGGAAATGGGAGAGAATTTGCATAATATAATAAAAGTAAAATAGAGATGGTAATACATGCTATGGAGAAAAACAAAGCAGGACATGTGAGTAAAGAGTGTGTTTGTGGAGCCTGAGAAAAGGGTGCAGTTTTAAATAGAGTGGTCAGGAAAATCAGTACAGTTGAACACTGTACAATGTACAATGTAAAGGAGTGAGTCATTGGCATAAGTATTCAAAGCAGAGGGGAAAAGGGGAATCACATTCCCAGAGTGAGATTCTGGGTGTAATTTTGATAAAGATGAGGAGTTCTGGGGGATATTGGCAGAGTTGTGCCATGATCTGACTTGCATTTTAACAGGAGCATGCTTACTTTGTATTAAGAGTCAATGAATCTGAAGCTCATCCTAAGTAAACGTAGGGTGGAAGATGTAGGAATGGAAGTCTTTAGTACAGATGCAGAAGTTAAAGCCATGAAGGTTGATGGAACTGCCAAAAAAAGCATGTAAGAATGAAAACAAAATAGGGGTAATGATGGAAGCTTGCTGGATACTAACATGGAAATGATGGAAAGGAATCCAAGAAAAAACTGGTCAGAAAAATATGGAAAGAAACAGACAAGCATGAAAGGTAAACACTATTAATCTTCACTAAAGACCTATATGAGCTTAGACATCATGAATTTGGACCAACATAGGGTTGTTTGATACATTTAGGAGCACTCTATACCAGAAATAGCATAGAGAAGAAGCCTGATTGAAAAATTGATTCAGAGGTGTGGTTTTGCTGAGCAGGTCAATAAACAATAGGAACATCAAACTGAGATATTTATAGGGGAGAGTGGATTTGATATTCAGTTATGTGGTTCCAGGCAAAATAAGTAAATCCAAAAGAAAGATAAATAGTGAGGAAACGTAGGAGTTAAGAAACATGATCTAAGAGTTTGAAGAGCAGATTTAATAGGAATAAGGTTGAGAGTGAGGATAAGAAAGGTTTGTTAGAGAATGGGATATGGGTGCTTAAGATTTTTAATGTGGATCACAATGTGGCAAATTATTATATTTAACTTAACCAATTGAAGTTGATATCTTTTTTTTTTTAAGATTTTACTGGGGAATTGGGAGAGGGGAACAGCATTGGGGAATCAGGGAAGGCGAACAGACAAGTTGCTGTTCTTCAGTCTAGTTGTGGACGATGTCAGTTTACCAGCCCATGTTGGTATTGTGATCGTTGTGTTCTTCCTGACTGAGGCAGATCGGTCGCTGGCCATTGGACAGCCACTCACGGCGGCTCACAACAGCTCACGGCAGCTTACGCTGGCTGCTGGCCACTCAAGGTAGCGTACTGCAGCCCCACTGCAGCCCGCGCCGTCACCAGCAACACACGGCAGCCCAGCTCCAGGCCAAACTGTTGTTCACCATCTTAGCTGTAGAGGGCACAGTGCCATTGGCCCATGTGGGAGCCAAACTGGTAGCCCTGCTGCTCAGAGCTCATGCTCCCAAGCCAACTCAACCAATGAGCTACTCGGCAGGCCCCTAAAGCTGATATCTTTAATGTATTTTAAGCTATAATTTCATTTTATGCTATAGATTTAATCATTCTCATTGCTTTTTGCATTGTCATAAAATCCCAAGTTAAAGGATTCTTTCCCAGGTGTTTTAAGTTAGAGATATCTGTTTTAGTATATCCCAACTGACCACTGTATGCAAGATTGAGGGGCCCATTGGAGGAAAGCTTCCCTCAGCCTACAGAATCCTCTTTTTATAAGACTTATTTCAGAGTGGATATGAGCATTGTGCTTAATTTACATAATTCTAGATTATGTACAAACAAATCTTTGTATGAAAAGTTTTGAGGGTGATCAATCAAATGTCTTCTGTTAAATAGTCTAGGTTAAAAGTATTTACAACTTATTTAGCAAAACCTAAGAAAATCAGATATAAAGATGTGTTAATTAAATAGAAATGGATTGTTTACTACCAAATATAGTCATAAAGATTGAATAGGTAGATAGATAGATAAACTTAATTTTAATTTTAAACTTAAGTAGAATTCTCTTGAAGCAAGGTAACATAGTTGTCTAGTTCTGTTTATCCTTCTCCAACTTCCTTGCCTTCTTTTCTAAGTCAGCAGGGCAAGGTCTACCAGGTGTAATTTCCTTTTTCAGATAGAACGCTGAAGCAAACTGCCTCACCTTCTCTAGGCAAAGTGTACTGCTTTGAGTTTGCTGCTGGCCCCTTTAAGTTCCAGGCACTGACTGTGAACCTAAGTTTTCAGCTTCACACCTCTTTAACTAAGTCCATCTTGCTGTGGAATAGATGCTCAGCATATTAAGCTATGCATAAAATCATGACAAAGTGACCCAAAGGCTTCTTTTGGTCATTAATCTCCAAGTGTAAACCCACAAAGGAAGAATTTAGTAACTCCCTGCAACAGAATGAAATTAAAATTTTATGGTCCTCAAAGGTAGTACTTCTGAAAGTAAATCTAGCACTGCAAACTATTCCTTGAAACTAAACCAAATACTATTTTTCTGTAGCATTAATAGAGAACATATTAAGAGAAAGAAACTCTCATAAAAGTTTAATTAGATGTTAAGAGAAATAAGCTAAAAGAAAGAATTAATAAAAAAGGAAGATAATTTCAGATATAATTTGATGAATAATATCTACCAATGTGTTAAAATAGAATATAAAAGAAAAATTAAGAAAAAAAAGAAAAAAAAGCAGAG
Source organism: Aselliscus stoliczkanus (assembly GCA_033961575.1). Taxonomy (NCBI): domain Eukaryota; kingdom Metazoa; phylum Chordata; class Mammalia; order Chiroptera; family Hipposideridae; genus Aselliscus; species Aselliscus stoliczkanus. The sequence continues at coordinate 55,223,177 of CM066728.1, forward strand.
AAGAGAAAAGGAACAAAATCCTAGAGGCACATAGAAAGAAAATAAAGAAAGGAATGAAAAAAAAACAATGAAAAGTAAATTTTAAAAAAGGAAGAATGAAAATATCCCACCATTTTTAAAAACAGGCATTATAATTTTAATAATAATATTAAAAATATTAAATCACTGGTTAATTAGTAAACAGAGATTAAAATATTTTATTAAAACTCTGTTTACATGGCACTGTGTTATTTTTTATTTAATGTACTTCCACTTTAGTAAAATTATCAATGTCTCCTTATATTGTTGGATGAATTATTTCAGATAGATAAGTTTGTATAAAAACAGAGTAATCACACAATGTCTCAGATACAGAGGACTCATTATATGTGTACATTAATCAGAATATTCTATTTTATTTGAATAAACACAATAATAATGCTAAAATATTTATATTTTCTGCATGCCTAACTCTTCCATCAATACTTTAAGACTGCCCATTTATTTCAAATATAATTGGGATATCCCCCCCAAAATATAATAGTTGCTTCCTCGTTATAGCCATGCACTCACATGTATTCAAATAGAGACCAATTTCTGCAGCATCTTTTAAAAATAAAATAAATAAATAAAGTATCTGATTGTGATTGCTGTTTTGTAGGTTCAGACATTTTAATGCATTCTTCCTTGGAAAAAATAACAACTAGGAACAACAATCACAGGCAAAACTTTGCAACACCAATTGCCTTGAAAAGGAAACAAATATTTCCCCCCCACACAAAAGAAAAAATACTGTCCATTCCTGTCAGCCTTTTCAACCTCTTTTGTGTTCCAAGAAATTGCGAGTAATGAAAACAGGGCAGAGCCAATCAAATGGGTGTGTATACTAGTGCACTGCGAGAGTTGAAAGCTCTGCATTTAAAATAAGGTTTATGCATAATTCATAGACTATGCATGTTTATGTAAATTACCAAAGGCGGAAGTGTATATGAAACCAGAATCTGAGGTAAAATGACGATGTTTATAATATACTGCTGGACTTGCATCTCGCCAATTCAACATCCCCCTGTTATACTATTCTTGAAAATTACATCATGTGCCAGCTCACACTAGGAAACCTAATAAAACTTTGAGGCTTACACACATTGTATATTTTTCATCATTTCTTTCAGATTCAATATATTATTAAACACTGAAACTTAGCCATATGTAATTCAGACAGCCTGGGAATAAAGATGTACACATATATTCCTGTTAATGGGTGGTTTATAAGTTCAGAGAAATAGAAACAGGGCCTAGAAATTTAATTTAAAGATAGGAAGGATTTTTAATGTGTGGGGATTTCCACTTTTAAAAAGGAGGAAATGAAGTCTTCCATCAATGGAAACAGAGCCGGTGAATTTTGGAAGGTAAAATATTATTTGGAAGGCAACCTCCCACCTAACATGGAACGCTGGAGTGGTTTCTGGCTGATGATATTCAGCTCAGACTCATCTTCTGGGTTAAAGTGTTCTTTTGAATCAGTCATTGTGGGCTGCCAGCGGAGAAGAGCTCATTTGCATGAGCTCTCCACCTCCTGGTCAGCTCTGAAAATCTTGGCAGCTTAACACTGCAATTGGCAAAGGAGCGTTTCAAAAAAATTAATAAATAAGGGCTTCCAAAAAACAACAACACTGTCACGAAATTAAATCCAATGCACCTGAAATTCATTGCTCTGTTATCTTTTTAAAATTGTCATAAATATAGCAGGCATTTTAAAGTCATTTCTGTTTATTCCCCTCCTAATGTACTGTGTGAACCATTTTTCACATGTGTTAACTTACTATATGCAAATGGCATTTAATGTGTTTTATTCACAGAATGCATTTACAAATCATTTTGCGTATGGAGGGAAGCGGTTGCTTCACTTTTGCATGTGAAACTGAAAAGGAGGAGTACATATCACTACATTTTTAAAATGAGAGAAAATTTAAATGGAATGAGGACAGCCCACAGATGCTATAATAGACATTTTCTGTTTCTAATTCACATATTAGTACCTTTTTTCTCACTTCCTAGACTTTCAAAATCTGGTGGAGAATATCTCCTCCCTAAGAATTTTAAGCTCTTGTCATTAGAAATAATTACCCCTTTCATTATTTGTGCTTAGGTCTGCATGCACTGTTCCTCTTAGAAATCAAAAGAAAAGCTCAGAAACAGCAAACACTCTTAGGGAGCAAAAATGAATTTAAACATTTGTGTCCCATGTACTGCCACAGTAACTGAGAATAATTTCTTACACATATAATCATCATGTATTTTATTCATGGCACTTAAAGACTTTCAAATAATTTGCAACAAAATTATTTTAAATAGTTCTCATATACTAAACTATGTAAAATCCCACTAGGTGTTTAAAAAGTGAAGAGATTAAATATTGAAGGTGTATTAAAATTCCATTTTTATATATTAAATATGTAACAAAAATGAACATCTCTAATTGTAATAAAAATAATGTGGAAAATGTGTACAACATAATTCTTTTATTCTGCTAATTTATAGAAATAGGTCCCTAAATGATTATTATTTTCATTCCATATATAGAATGACCAGGAAAAATGCTGGCAATTACTCTGTGAATGGTGTTCTACCCTGGCATGAAGCTATAACTAATTTGCATATAGCATTGTTAGAAATGAAGCCTGTGACATACAGATCATCATCAACATTGGGAATTCACACTGCCAACTGTACCTCCTCATACAAATACATACTGCCACTTATGGATCAAAGGGGGTGTTGCGACTGCAGCCCTGGGCTATTAAAACACATCATGTTGCCAGAATTTAAAACGTGTTTTGGAGGTGGAGTCTTTATCATCAGAAGGGTATTTTTTCCCTTGTTATGTAAACAAAAGGAATTCTCTTATAAACTTATTTGTGGAAATAATTATCTTTTACATGCATTATCATTATTTTCCCCAAACGAAAAAGACATACAGTACAAAGTAAAATTTTAATTATTTTATGTTACCAAACAGCGCTTTGCATTTTTTCCATGACAGAAAATTTTTTTTAAGTCTTCTTTAAATGTAAGAATAAGATAAATCAAAATGTAGATAAAATCCACTAATATTTGAGCAATGGTTTAGTAATATCCATGGTGACATGAGTTCACAAATATAAACTCAAGTGAGGCAACTTTGACCTCATTTATTAAATAAATAATAAATAAATAAATAAATAAACAAACAAACAAACTAGAAGACAAAAGAGAATTTTATTTTAAATTATCTGGATAATTATCTCAGTTATTTCCTCCATGTTGCATATATGGTCACTGCCTGATTTATCTCCTACTAGACATCTTTGTTTGCTAAAAAAAAAAAAAAAACTAAAAAATTGGTTTGTGCACTTTAGAAGAATAAGTATTTTGAAAATAATATGAGAGATTATTATTTCTTGATGTAAATAAAAGTTTTCTTGATTACAAAATAGTGAATTGATTATGGAACTTGAAGAGAATTAAGCTCTCAGCAGAAAGATATTTTTGCTACTAAATTTTTTAAAAAGGGCATGTGAATGTATCAAAGAATTTACATCTGCCCTATGAGACTATCTATAGTAGATTGTTTCTGTCAAGACTTGCCTATTAAGAAATATACAATAGGTATGTACTAAAGTATAATTCATAAAGTATTCTTACAAAATACTTCTCTAATGTCCTCACTTATTACCTATTACCTTTCTTGTCCTCTAATTTTCATGAGGCTCCATCGTGCATCTTATTTTTTATTTAGTGAAGAAGCTGAGTAATTGGTTATGAATGATACGAGAAAAATCAGTCAAATGTGGACAAGACTGTCCTGATAAGACTGAAATGAAATATGCTTTTGGTTGTGTAATAATCTCCAGCTGTGTTCTAGTTTAAGAAAATGTCCAACATGACACTCCTAGCTTAACTCAATCACACATTTCTTACAGATTGTGTTTTTCAGATGACACCAAGTTAGAAGGGGTTGCTAACACTTCAGAAAAAAAGATCAGAATTCGAAGCAACCTTGATAAATTGAAGAAACAGCATGAACCAGATGAAAATACTGGCTAGCCACAGGTTCTATGGGGGGGGAATGGGAATCTAAGCTAGAATTCATCACTTATTGATTTATTCATTTTTATTGAATGCCTACTATGTGCCAGCCACAAGCTGGCATTTACACAAATACATTTTTAGTATGGAAATCAGCCCCCTCCTTCAATACATGCCTGGCCCTTTTAGTAATCAATCTCTTTCAAAATCATATGCTTTTATTATACATTGTGCAAAACCAGTAAACTTAAGCAAAAAAAACACAAGCAGATCAAGAAATACCAGCCATCAGTCATATTGCTACACACACACACACACACACACACACACACAAACATAAAACTTGCATTCTTTTTAAAGAGGAGTCACTTTGGGGAGACAAAATATGTCATATTTAATGTTTAACTTTTGGTTACCAGAAAGTTATGATAACAGTATTAATAATTTAAAAATATTTTACTGGTTCAATTCAGGAATACAATAGCCCTTCCTTACCTGTGGATTTGCGCCCTGTGGTTTCAGCTACCCATAGTCAACTGAGGTCTGAAAATGTTACATGGAAACTTCTACAAATAAACAATTCATGGGTTTTAAATTGTGCACCATTCTGAGTATCATGATGAAGTCTCACACCATCCCTCCCAGGATGTCCCTCATCCTTTTGTTCAGGGAACTGTATACACTTCCCTTCAGTGAATTAGTTTGTGTCCCATCTTGATTACTAGATCATCTGTCACAGTACTGCGAAGCTTGTGTTCAGGTAACTCTTGTTTTATTTATTGGGTTGTCGGAAAAGTCATGACGCATTTTTGCAATGAAAAACAAAAATAAATACATCATGACTTTTCCAACAACCCAATAGTAATGGCCCCAAAGCACAAGAGTAGCAATGTTGACCATTTAGGTATGCCAAAGAGGAGCTGTAAAGTGCTTTTTTTAGGTGAAAGGTGAATATGGTACAATAAGATATTTTGAGAGAGACCACATTTGCATAACTATTATTACAGTATATTGTTAAAATTGTTCTATTTTATTATTAGTTATTATTGTTAATCTCTTACTGTGCTAATTTTAAATTAAACTTTATGATAGGTCTGTATGTATAGGCTAAAACATAGTATATATGGGGTTCAGTACTATCTGTGGATTCAGGCATCCACTGGGGTCTTGGAACATATCTCCCATGGATAAGAGAGGATGACTGTACTCAATTTACTTTAAAAAATTTGATTCCAGTACCTTTGTTTCCATCCAGGGTGCCTTGGAGAAGAGTAATCATGCATCCTGGTTTAATTGGGACAGTTTACACCTGCTATCCCAGCATAATTATTAATCTCTTTCACTCTCAGAAGTGATCAGTTTAAACAATAAGTTTTGTGATTCCCCCTAACTTGAGGTGTCTCATCACCCAAACACTGCACCTTTTGATGGGGTCCAGTAAGATGCCATTTTTGCCCTGGGGAAGTTGGCCAGACACTGGAGGAGACATTAATATCACAGATCTTTTCAGGGGAAATCAAGGACCTGAAAGATGAACTGACGTCTCACACAGGTACAGATGAAAGGGAGCTAGTATTCAAAAGCCATTAAAGCTTTCAAACTTGAAAAAAAATAGGATAGCAAAGCCTAATTGACAGCTCAAACACAGTTCATCTTTGAGCAAAAACTACTTTAGATAGGTGTGTTTAACTTGAATACATGTTCCAAAGACAAAACAGGCAGAAATGATAATAGTATATGATAGTAATATTCACAAGTGAGTAATATATACTTACATATAATGAAAAATATTTTCATTACTTTTCTAGCCTTTTCACCATTCTTTGAAAATGGACAATGTGTATGTTTTCCTGATAACCAATATTTCATAACTTTCCTACCTGGATTTCATTTTTCATGTTTTTTTTCCTCTTAATTTTGTAATGTTAGGTGTGAGGAAAGAAAGAGTTAAATTTTTAAACAGCCACTGATATGCTCTCTAAAGCAATTATTCCTTCTGTCACCAAGAGATAAATGTACTACCACAAGACATTACAAATGTGCTCTTCTAGACTCTAATACAAATTACTGTCAGACCACACCACTTAAAGCCTTCCTCCTCTTATTTAGTAAAGCCAATTTCTTTTGATTTTTTATGTATAAAGAAGAAAATATCTTGCTCTAGTGATTGTTGAACACATTTTAATAATTTTTAACCGTTTAAAAATAACATTAACTGCTTATTAACTCTTAATACTGAGCCTTATGGGCATTCTGGGATAAGTTGGTAGAGGGAAGAGAGCCACTGGTACAGGGTGAGTTTTCTACCATCTGTTAGGGTTGCAGAAAACACCTCACTCAATGAAAGGAACTCTAAAGTTAGTCCTAACCCCAAACAAGTTTAATGAAGAAGAATTTAAACTATAAAAATTGGAGAATGATCTCAGGGCCATTCAGAGCATATCAATGTACCAAGAGGTTGTGAACACAATGCATACATGTAAGTTTGCGCTATAATTTTTTTCTATTCTCTGGGCCTGTGAAAAGATATCTAAGCAGCAACTCATTTTTAGGAAGCTGAAATTAAAAACTGAACAACTTGGCAGCCTACAGTCTGTGAAAAGTTGCCATGAAGTAGGCTATTGGCCAAGCAAGTTGTGAGAGATCACTGACTTTTTCAAGTAAAGGACTCCAACCTGTAGAGTGGCGAATGATGTGGAAATATAGAGCAAAGAAAAGATCACACATAAACCAAGAGCCTGACTAGTCCTTAGATGTCTTTCCAGGCCAGGCTTGCAGTAACGCCTGGTTCCGGCCCCAGACATCCTCTCTAACCACCAATCCCCTTTAATTATATCACCTTACAGCTCTCTTGTTTTGTTTTTTTCAAGGGAAAAAAAATCTATTTAGGAAAAAAGTGAAGAACTAAATGTATGAATAAATAAAGTACGAAAAATTCATTGTCTTCAGTACAGAGTAAAGGTTCTGTGTTAAAATTAATGGGACATAAGTTAAATACTAAGCCAAGAAACTTGGAAAATCTGGCTTTGAGAACATTTATCATGAAAAACATTTCTCTATACCTGATTTGAAAATCTCTCACTAAGTTTAGAATAGAGTACCATAAGGCCTTGGTCTTTTGTCCCACAGGTAATTTATACAAGATAGTACAATAGCAGGAAACAGAAGCATGGAATATTCTACAAGTCATGCTTTCTGTTTGGGGAAATGATGTCTACTTTCTATTTTATAATATTTATGTTAAATAGTAAAACTATTTAGATATTAAATTACATATTAAAACTATCTTATTTTGTGCCCGAAGTAAAAACAGTTATATTTGGATGGTATACTTTCAATCATCAGATTCATAAAAGAGAGAATCCCATCTCCTCACTTTCTTTGAAAGTATTCGGAAGATCCTTGCCCTGAAGGTTGGGCTGTGGACAACAGGTCCTTTTTGGTAGCCCCTCATGACACTGATGATGAATCATAATGTATTGACATTTTAAAACAACAACAATAAAAAACAAACAAAATACCAGTAAACAGCCAAGACCCAATATACATACTATCTAATATGTAAAATTAACTCAAATTGGTACCTAATGCCACAAAATCGCACTTTTATAATAGATAGAAATGGTAAACTTTATGATATGAACTACAATTTAAAAGATGAACTCAAGTTAAAACAGGCTTTATTTTTTTTAAAAAAGAAAAGTCCTTTAATTTATTTCTGTGTCTTAAAATTCTGAGTTTTAGAGCCAACTGATTGTGAAAAACTCATCAATTAATTAGTACTTTAATGGAGAAAGAAGACATCCTGATCTAGGTTTCCTAAAACAAATAGATAGGAGGAGGCCAGAATAGGAAGGCACTAAGAATAGGTTAGTGTTATCTTATGAATGCATTTTGAATAACACAAGCTTAGTCCTCAGCCCATCTTTATTTTTGAGGTCTTATTACCATTATGTGGAGAGTTAAAACAAATGACCAAGTAAAAAGAAGAGGAGACAGGTGATAATTAAGAGCGGAAAAAAATTAATTTTTAAACATTCAGAAGCCCTTGAGTATAGTGATTGCTTTGCTGCAACTGCAGTGACATGAAGACTATTCATTTGTTTAAAAGAAAAAAAAGAAGAAAGAAAAGAAAAGAAATAGTGTTAACACATCAAAGAATTAAGCAAAATCATCTTGGCTTATATGTTGAAAGTATGGTTAGCATGACTCTCAAATAAACTAAGATCTCATTACCCCTATAGAAAATAGCCTTTTTCAAGAGACCAGATAGCATCAGAACCATTTTTCATAAAATATCTTTATTTTTTCATTTGATTGACCATCCAGTGCTAAGGGAATTCAGGTATCCTTTATATAGTACAAGCAAATATAATATGTTAAATTTCTCTACAAAAATAATATATGCAATAGGAAATCAATTCAGCTAAATTAACATTTATAGACTATTTAATGGGTCTGTGTTACCTCTCTATGCTGTTCTGCTATGCTATTCTTATGCTCTCTCTTTTTCCATTCATTGTTTTCTGCCAGAAACAACCCTTTCCTCTTGTTTCCTTGGTCTCTGTCAAATATCAAACAAGAAATCGTCAATTAAAAACTGAAAGTGGTAACAAACCATCAACTGCCAGATAGTTGGAAAAGCAGCTGGTCTGTTTTCTCAGGGAAAAAGAAAATTAAAACAAAACAAAACAAAACAAAATATATATATATATATGGCAGACAGAGGCTCCACTTTGAATAGAATGATATATTTCTAAAGGATTATTTGTAACAAAATATTGTCTACCCCATTTTGCAGAAAATAAAAGATATGAAAAAATCATGAGGCTTTGCTCTTGTTTTGCATTTTAGTGACATGCTGACCCAAGGCCAAAGACAGAGATAAGAAACCTTTGATTGAGGTCCTATGTTATAAAGACTTTCCCTGGTTTTCCTCCTACTTACTTTCCCTTCATAGAAATAACCAATGAAAGCATCATGGTAATATGCATCAGCTCCTAGCAAAGTGATTCACTAGAAGATAGACCCACTGGGGTTTCCCATTCCTCCTTTCATTACCCTCCCGTGTTGGTGGGATACATTTTGGTACAGACTTTTGGGTATATCTTTATGATTTAAAATACACATACTCCTTGATCCTGACACTTGTAGAAGTATTTCTGTAGGACTGATTTTGAGAAAGAGAAAAGCAGCCCCTGGCATCCAGGAACTGGCCTACCACAGCTTAGGCCTTGATGGTGCTAGGTACTTGCCTGGCTCCCATAGCTAGACAGGGGTGTTCTTCTGTTGGACAGAAACAATCTGATAGAACCCCAACATCAGACAAAGTCACTTTGTGACAGCGATGAAATGAGACCAAAGCAAAACGAACAAACAAGACAAAAGACAGCTGTCTAGGGTCTTCTCTGTAACTGCCTAACCATAACCCAAATTCTCGAAGTGCTTTCTAACACCCTCTTACTGAGATCTCCCATGGTTTTCCATGATGATGGTCTCCCTTACTGCAACAAGCAATAAGCCCAACTTACTTTCTGGTGATCTTTGGTGGGAGGGCAGGAGCAATTCTTAGAAGAAGAATATTGTTTGCTGCAATATTTATAATAGCAAAAATTAGAGGTGACCTATTTATTCAGAAATATGAAAATGATTCAATAAGTTATGATGCATCCATTTTATGAAATAGCCCTTAAACAGTAAGTTCAGTGTATGGTTATTGAAATGGGGGCAGTGTCTCTAAAACATGCTGCTATATCGAAGGAGAGGGCAAACAGGTGAAGTAAAATTACCATTCTAGGTTTAAAGGATATTATTCTATCTATATTTAAAGAAAAACACACGTGTGTGTATTTGCGTGTGTGTGTGTATTAAAAGTTTTGGAAGAAGAATATACACCAAACTCCTATCTATTGTTTTAATTTTGATAAGCTTTTGTAATTTTGTAATTTTTAGAAAAGACTAATTTTTAAAAATTGGCATCTCAATCAACAAATGCCTATATAATATATATATTGCATATATGCATATATATACATGTACATATATAGGTGTACATATGTATGTATACATATATGTATATATATATAATGTGGATATGCATTATATATGTTAATGGGGTGATATACACATTTCTCTGCATCTGCTTTTTACATACATCACAGAAATGTTCTAAGTCAACTGGTATAGGCCTAACTCATTATTTATAGTAGCTACATAATATTCCATGATAAAGATGCTCAGAAATTATTTATCCATTCTCTTATTGATAGATATTTCTTTTATGTACTTTCTGGCTATTATATGTAATATGTTTTATACATATGTATTTGGCCACTATATATATTTCCTTGTATATGTATACTTTCATTTTAGTGCTTTTTATCTATGGCATACAATGACAGGAATCAGGAATAGATTTGGTGGTCAAAGGGCATGAGCTATTCTCAGTTTTAATAGATATTGAAAGAGTTTTACTCAAAATTATTCATACTTTTACCAGAAGTGTTTCAAATACCCTTTCCTTTAAATCCCAGCCACCAGTTGGTGTCACCTCTTTTTCTAAATGTCACCAAGCATATATAAATTAATAACATATTTTTACATTATTTTGCATTTCCTTTCTTAAAAGAGTATATGTTCATTTCTTCATTACCCATTTTGAATTTACTTGTCTGCCTTCATAGCCTTTGTTCATCTTGCCCTTATTTTTTTTTAAAGATTTTATTGAAGAATTGGGGGAGGGGAACAGCGTTGGGGAATCGGGGAAGGGGAACAGACAAGTTGCTGTCTTTTTGTTCTTCAGTTTAGTTGCGTAGAATGTTGCTTCACTGTTGGTATCATCATTGCGCTCTTCCCTGATGAGGCAGATCGGTCGCTGGCCTCTGGATGTCGCTCACTGCAGCTATTGGCAGCTCACGCTGGCTGCCAGCCGCTCATGCTGGCTGCGGGCCACTCACCGTAGCCTATGGCAGCCCACTGCAGCAGGGGCTGCAGCCCACACCATCACCGGGGCTCGCACAGCCCAGCTCCAGGTGGAGCTGTTGTTAGCTGTAGAGGGCAGTGTCACTGGCCCTCATATGTGGGATCCGAACCAGGGCCGCTGGCATCCCCAAACCAGCTCTTAACCAATGCGCCACTCGGCCGGCCCTCATCTTTCCTTTTTTACACGTTCTGTTAGTAACTTGTGAGTTATTTGTACATTCTAGGTAAAGCTTTAATTTGCAAATATTTTTCACATTTTTCTCTTCTATTTACTTCGGTTTTGGTATCTTGCTATTTTGATTATATTATTTTTTAAATTTTTTATTAAAGTATAGTTAGCATAGAATAGTATATTAGTTTCAGGTTTACAACATAGTGATTCAACATTTGTCGGCTTCGTGATTTGATCATCACACTAAGTCTACTCACCATGCCATTGACTATTTTCCCTGTGCTGTACATTACATCTCCATAGTTTATTTTATAACTGGAAGTTTGCACTGTAACAGAGAGAAATGCTCAGTCCCTCTGACTCCATCTTGTTCAAGTCTGCCTTGTTCCTATGGCCTTCAGTTAATAGCTTCTGCTTAATCTTATATATAGACATGATACTCATTAGAGGAATTCCGTTTGTGGCTTGAAGAGATAAGGGAAGTATTTATTGTTTATCAAATAGTTACAGGAACCTCATGACTGGACTCACATCAACTAGCACAATCTTCCTCGGGCCACTGCTGGTGCCCAATTTGTCAGTCACCTCTTGCTCCTCCTATTCCCCTCTCCCTTCACATAAAAGAAGCCTGAACTCTGTACTTTCTTAAAGTGAATTTGAGGTACCCCTAGGTCTCCCATCTTCTCAGTTGGCACCTTCTCAATAAATAAACCTTTCCTTACTCCAAACTCTGAGTTTTGGCCTTTTGAAGCATTGGACACACAGACTTTGGAACAGTAATAATACCTCTTATTCCCCTTTACCTTTTCACCCATCCATCCCTTCCCCTCAGGCAACCATCAGTTTATTCTCTCTTTCTATGGGTCTGTTTTTTGTTTTGTTTTGTTTGTTCATTTGCTTTGTCTTTTTAGATTCCACATATGAGTAAAATCACATAGTATTTGTCTTTCTCTGTCTGACTTATTTCACTTAGCATAATACTATTTGGGTTCATCCATGTTGTCACACATGGCAAGATTTTATTCTTTTTATGGCTGAATAATATTCCATTGTATATGTGTTCCACATCTTATCCATTTATCTATTAATGAGCACCTATGCTACTTCCATATATTGGCTATTGTAAATAATGTGCAATGAACATATGAGTAGGGATGAATATGTCTTTTCAAATTAGTGTTTTTTCTTCAGATAAATGCCCAGGAATGCAATTGCTGGGTTATATGGTAGCTCTATTATTAATTATTTAAGGACTCTCCAGACTGTTTTCCATAGCGGCTGTGCCAATTTGCAATCCCACCAATAGTATACAAGTGTTCCTTTTCTCCCTTGTGTCATCTCCAACACTTGTTATTTGTTGACTTTTGGATGATAGTCATTCTGACAGGTATGAGTCAGTATCTCATTGCAGTTTTGATTTGTATTTCTCTGATGATTAGTGATGTTGAGCATCTTTTCATATGTCTGTTGGCCATCTGTTATCTTGCTATTTTAAAACATTTTACATTTTAAGCATGCATTGTTTTCTTCAATGGTTTAGGTGGTTCTTACCTTGATTAAAATATTATCTCTAGTACCTCAGCATTTATTGTACTAAATTTCCTTTTAAAACTTGTATTAGTTTTATATTCAAGTTTTTAGTTTATCTTAAATTATGTTCTGTAGTTTATAAAAGGTAAGGGATGATTCTATTTTTCTCCAAATGCATACATTATTGTGCTATTTAAAAACGTACTCTTTCCTTCCAAAATTTATAAATCATCTTTCATATATAAAAGTGCCATATTGGGATTGCTATTCTGACTCATTTTATTAATTTATTGTATCTACCAGGACCCCAAAACAAGTTGAATTATTATTGCTAATTTTAATTTTTAGCTTTGCACCATTTAGAGTGATATTAGTTGTTAATTTTGGACAACTAATCTTTATCATATTTAAGTATAATTCCTTAATTTTTCTGATTATAAAATCTCCTTTGAGGCTTTTGTGTGGACTTAAGTAGTAGGGAATTACAAGTTACAATTTCATATGGACCAGAGTCTTGAACAAGGAAGAAACAATTTGATGACCCTAAAAATACTTTTGTTTATTCAGAAGCTTTGCTATAAATAGCCTATTGCTCTACTAGAAAGGAAGATAAAAAATATTTACAAGTCCATGAACTTGAAAATAAAGCATTACCTGACTAATCAGGCTAAAACAAAATCCCAAATAAGATGATATTTGACTTTGCTCTGTTCACAATCATAAGTTACATATCCTTATACTGTGTTTCCTGGCACCAGCATCAGCTGTATAATATGTGGGGCCAACTGGAAAATAAAAATGTGGGAAAATTAAAAAAAAAAAGCAGGAAATATGTGCCATGAACTACATTAAAATATTTGTTTTCCTTTTTTCTACAGACTCTTTCTTGACATATCACAGAGTATTTTTTCTATTTGCTATTTAAAGACATGTGCTCTGGGGCATGGTGATACTCCTGGGCAAGTGCAGATCCTCACCGGCACCCAGGAACTGAGCTGTGATTTGGCCCACAGGGTCATCCATCTGCTACCATGCTGGCCAGCCAGCCAGTCCCAGCAGTGTATGTTGAAGAGACTATTGTTTCTCCATTGAATAGTCTTGGTATGATTGTTCAAATCAATTAGCAATAGTTGTATGCATTTCTTTCTGGCCTCTCAATTCTATTCCATGGTCCCATATGTCTATTCTTATGTCAATACCACACAAAACAGTGTTTTCCTGTAGCTTTGTAGGAAGTTTTGAAATCAGAATGTGTGAGTCTTCCAACTTTTTTTTTTTAAAGATTGTTTGGCTACTAAGGGTCCCTTGCAATTCCATATGAATTTGAGAATTGCCTTTTAAATTTCTTCAAAAATGGACATTAGAATTTTTAAAGCAGTTGCATTGAATATATACAGAGGGTGCCAAAAAACATATACATATTTTAAGACAGCATCTCTTAAAATGTGTATACATTTTATGGCACCCCCAGTAGATTGCTTTGGGTAATAATAACATCATAACAATATTAAGTCTTCCAATTCATGAACATAAATGTCTTTCCATGCATTTAGGCCTTCTTTAATTTCTTTCAACAATAGTTTTCAGTGTATACATTTTTCACCTCTTGACTAATTTTTTCCAAGCTGTTCTATTGCTTTGGATGCTATTGTAAATGAAATTGTTTACTCAATTTCATTTTCAGATTGTTTGTTGCTGGTACATAGAAACACAACTAATTTTTGTGCATTGATCATGTACCCAGAAACTTTACTGAATTTATTGTTTCTAGTAGCCTTTTTCTGTGAGAGGATTTTGGTATTTTCTATACATAGAATCAAATGATCTGGAAATAGAGATAGTTTATTTTTTCCTTTCCAGTTTAGATGCCTTTTTCTTTTCTTTGTTTTCTAAACAGGCATCTTTGTCCTGTTCCTGATCTTAGAGGAAAAACTTCCATTCTCTCAGCGTTGAATATGATGTTAGCTGTGGGTTCTCCATAAATGCCCTTTATCATGATGAGGAAGTGCAATTCTAGTTTTTGGTTTAGTTTGCTGTTTTTTTCCTAGTTCCTTAAGATGTAAAGTTAGGTTATTGATCTTCGCTTATATTTTAAATTTAAGTTTTCAATTGTTTCTTCCAACAGTTCTATTTTTCTTCTAGTTCTTTCTATCTATGGCTGTTGAACCTTCTTAAGTGAGTTGATACTTTTCTTTGAGTACTCACCAGAGTTCAGACAGACACTGGAGTACCTTAGGCAATGGCTATACCAAAAGTGGTTGTAATCTCAGTTGTCTCTACCCCTGTGGGCTAGCTGCAGAATAGCCAGCAAGTCAACAGAGCTCTGTCTGATCCTGGAAGGGGCTTCCTCTGCTACTTGATCCATCAACTGCAAAGTTGCTATCCACAAAGTAGAGAGAACTCAGGCAACCTACCTGACCAGATTCCTTTGTAGCTCCTTGAATACCAGGCAAATCGATAGACTCTCTAGATAGTCACATGGATCTCTATGAGCCAAAATTAGTCTAAATGTTCTCTCTGATTGTTGCTTCAAGGTTCTTTACTACTGATCTACAAGCTATTGTCAATTCCAGGGAGGAAAATTTCAGTACAGCCCTTTCCATCCACATCTGGAAGAGCTCGAGGTTTTCAGAGCCCCATCTCCCCATACCTCTCTATCTACAGCTTAGCAGCTGCTGATTCAGGAAAGGTAGTTATCTGAACTGGAGTTAAGAACATAGGACATTGGTCATGTGTCTTAGCTGCATTGTCCACAATTTAAAAACATGTATATATTAGTAAAATTTTCTCTACCCTAAAGGACACTTTTGTTATGTCATGCATCCATCCTCTTCACATTGCAATGCATCTTAGAGTTTTAAATGGGAAATATGGTCAGTATACAAAATACATTTGGATAACTTTTCAAGTATTTTATCTATACCTTATGTAAATAATACAATCATCACACTCCATAAATAAATGGATATAAGTATTATTTGCTGCAGGAAAACAATAAATTGAGTTTTATGCTATAGTGAAATCATTTATTTCAACCAATGAGCAAACAAGCATACTACGTCTTGGAAGACCAATTCCAAACACAGAATTAGGAAGTACAAAATGTCATCAGTCTATTTCTCCATGCAAAATGCAAAGCTTCACTTATTTATTTTCTAAAAATAAAGTGACAGAAAATAATTCAAGTGACACTTCAAAATAAAGTTATTAGTTGGAAAAATCTACCCAAAGTCATCAGAACCAGTTACTGTAATTTGAACATATATTGTCTTGCAATCTTAATAACCTTTATAAGTCAGTGGTTCTTAAATGGCATTTATTTTTCAGTAAGTAACAATAAATGGT
This sequence comes from Aselliscus stoliczkanus, assembly GCA_033961575.1. Lineage (NCBI taxonomy): Eukaryota > Metazoa > Chordata > Mammalia > Chiroptera > Hipposideridae > Aselliscus > Aselliscus stoliczkanus. The sequence continues at coordinate 55,239,252 of CM066728.1, forward strand.
TTGTTGTAAGCCCCCCAGAGCTATATTAAACTTGTTAGGAAAAGATTCTGCACACACTTCAAAAAAATCTATTGCAAAAGACATTTTTCTCTAAAAATATTTTTCTCTAGTTTTTGAAATTATAAACAATGAATTAATGTTCCAACTCTCTGTCTTGCAACCTTCATTTTATTAATCACCCAACCACATAAAAATAAAAACAGATATTCCTCATAACTCATATACTTCATAAGAGCAATAATTTTGAAATGATCTCAAATCATGCTTGCAAACATGTGCTAAACCCATGCCAATTTCACCCTTTTGCTTATAGTACTCTCAGAAGTCACTCATTTGTTACCATTCACTTAGCAAAACTTTTCACCCAGCTAGTTGGGAAAGTAGCAATTTAGAAAATTGCTACAGATAGTAGTACATTTTTCATTTGTACTCTGTTCATCTGTCTCAGAGTTTTTAAATACTTGTTTTTATTTTCTTAGAATGTTTATCTTCGACAAGGAAGAGAAATAAAACTATTCTGTGATTACACTAGTAACTCATGATAAGAAATATGTGGGAGGGCCGGCCGAGTGGCGCATTGGTTAAGAGCTGGTTTTGGGATGCCAGCAGCCCCGGTTCAGATCCCACATATGAGGGTCATTGACACTGCCCTCTACAGCTAACAACAGCTCCACCTGGAGCTGGGCTGTGCCAGCCCTGGCGACGGTGTAGGCTACAGCTCCTGCTGCAGTGGGCTGCCATAGGCTACAGTGAGTGGCTGGCAGCCAGTGTGAGCGGCTGGCAGCCAGCATGAGCTGCCAATAGCCGCGGTGAGCGACCATCCAGAGGCTGGCAACCAATCTGCCTCATCCAGGAAGAGCACAATGATGATACCAACATGGGCCAGTGAAGCAACATCCTCTGCAACTAGACTGAAGAACAAAAAGACAGCAACTTGTCTGTTCCCCTTCCCCGGCTCCCCTCCCCCAATTGCCCAATAAAATCTTTTTTAAAAAAAAAAGAAATATGTGGGAAATTTTGCTTGTGTAGTTATATGATGCTCAAATTATCTGATTCTAAATTTTAAAATGAAAAGAGACTAGCAGTTATAGTCAATTCTGTCTGTCATTAAATATATATAAAATTCAATAGATATAATTAATAGATATATAATATATATAATTCAATAGGATATATATATATATTAGTTTTAGTTTCTATTGAATTGCTTGCCAATCCTTATAATCTTAATAATATTTCTCTATAAATCTACCTGCTGTAGTTCTTTATTTATGACACTATCATGTAACATATTATGATTTATAAGTGTAACAGTGACTGACAATTCCAGTGTAATCCTAGTGCTGCATTTCACAATGAACACAGTATAGTCTGCTGCACAGAATTCAGACTCCACCCACCATTTCCCTAAATCATGTATCAGCTAATCAGCCTACACATAGTGGTAACACATGAACAATTTTATTTTTAATAACTTTTAACATAAAGATAATATTTGTTTATTATAAGAATTTTGGGGAAAAATAACATTAGAAAGAATGTATAATGTTCATCTGTAAACCTACCACTAACTTTATAAATATATATATACATATACAAATATATATATATACACATATACCTACACAAACTATATAAATATATACGTACCATACACCAAAATTGAGATCATATTATACATTTTATTCTAAAGGCTACATTCCATACTACAAAAACTATAAAAAAATGGTGCTTTGTATACCTTTAAACTGGATTCTACATACATGTAATAGTAGCTATACTAGCATTCCATGCCTAGAGTAAATCTGTTTCACACAGATATCCAAATTGCTTCCTGAATATTGCTCAGGTATTTTTAAGGATCTATTTCATGTTTTAAATAATTGATAAGAAGCTAGTACACTAGTGACTTAACCTCATAATAGATGTGGGCTTTAAAAGATGAAAGGCATTTTAGTTGTTTTTTAAATACTGGACTCTTATTTTAAGAAAGATAAGAAGCCATGAACAAGCTGGGTTAAGCTACTATACATGGAAGCTTGTTTTATTTTTTAAAGGCACATTTTGGAACGCAATCCTAAATGATGAAAAATGTGTTTAAGACCACAGTAATATAAAAAAGTTAAGTACTATTTATAAATAGGTAGTATTTTTTTTTGTTTAGCATATAATTTACTCAAACACTTCCTTATATAAAATATATTTAGAAATTAACCATACGCCCATTAAGGGGCTGAGCTATATGTTTCTCTTATCCCTCAGTGACTAACACAAAACGTTTTTGTTTGTTGTTGCCACTGCTGCTTCCACTATTGCTGGTAAAATTGATAAGAAAATATCTTGCTTTCTGATTCACTCTACTGCTCCCCAATAACTTGGAAAAACTAATGTATATTTGAGTGATCTCTAAAATAGAATTCAACAAATATTGAATAATAAACAAAAAAAACTAAGCCTTAGCTCTTGATGGTTATCTTAAATTCTTCTATTTTTGTATTAGGAATGAATGAGCTTATAACATTTCCTCCAGGCTAGTGTGTGATCACTTCTTACAACAGATTCAGGCAGTGTAGTCTGGAGAAAAGTGGAAAAGTGGAGGTTATGACAGAAGGCAAATGTCAGAGCAAAGGAAAGGAGCACTAAAAGAATGATTAAAAGAACTTCATGAATATAAAAATCTATCTTTATATTCACTTACTTGTACCATTTAAGATCCAAATCAATGATTTACTATAAAATGTTTACCTTGACTAATTGAAATTTACTTCATTGGGATTTTGACAGTGAATTGTAAGCCCTGAAAATAGCTTGTCTCCGTTTTCCTCATTCTTGGAAACTCAGTATAAAAGTTTTGTTTCTTACCCCACTCGAGCTTCCATCAGCATCTCCTTTGATAAGAAGCATCTTTATGTATATAATCACATACTGTTATCTTCTACATCTTTTTTCACTTTGCATGAAGCCAGTTTAAATTCTTTAAAGATTCCAGATTGTGCTAATTAGAGTGTAGCCCCTCTCCCCAACCCCGACCCCATAGGTATCACGAAATCAGGCTGCTGCTAATCCAGCCCTCTCTGTGTATTTGAAATGCCCTAGGATGTGCAAGGGTATTGAAAAATATCAACCCTAGAGAACAAGATTTATCACTCCTGTCAAATAGCACTCATACTGAAGAATTCTGACATTCACCTCAATATAAGTCAGAATCCACTTATAATTTAATTAGCCAATTCTATGTAACTTTTGCCATTAAGTTTGACAACATATGCAGCCTCTCTCTTTTCTTGTATTATGGTGTAACCTAACATGAATTAAAGAGGAATTTTAAATTGAGAGTTCAGTCTTCGAAGTCATATATTCATTGACCTGCAGCGTGGCATCCTTTGGGTGATAGAAGTTTCTACGAAGAACTAAACCCTGTATAGCATTATAAGATCTGGTAACATTTTTAAAATGCAAATTTTTAACATCAAATTGAAAATTATTTCTAAAAATAATGAGTACATGATGGTTAGTTCATGAATATATAATGGTTCATGTAGTTTATCTGAAATGTGATTGTTGTTATTTAAGTAGACTCTGCCTTGAATATGTATTTATTGGCAGACAGAACCAGATTGTCTACCTCTGGGAATAGTGAAGTTAGGCTATAGTCTTGAAACTGCTTCTAATTCAATATCTTGCATAGTATCTGATTAAGCTAGATCTGTAAGTCTAACGGGAAAATTAATAACTATTCATTTCACCATCCTCTTGCTCTTAAACTTTCCTTTAAAAAAAAAAGGAGCACAATGAAATCCTAGTGTCTGGAAATGCTGGCATGACATAGTATATAGCAACTGTTTTATTAAACAAGCACCCTACCCGCATTACATTATTCTAATAGTGATATCCCGTTTTGAGGAATTTCTCCTTCCCCAGTTCATTCACATGTTTCTAGTGGGGACTTCCATTAGTATACCCCTTCCCTAACTAAAAGTTGGGTGGGTCCTGACTCATACTGAGCCCAATTTATTGTTCAATCCTTAAGGATAGAGTAATTGTACTAACACCAAATGGGTGAGACCAGAGACCTTCTTAATAAGATCTAATTAAAGATTGTCAGGATTTTCCAATTGCCTTTTGAGTTATATAAATAGAATATTCTTAGTTTGAAGTGGTCTAGAGCCAATCATGAAGAAATTCATCCTGAATAGGAAAAAGTCTGATATGCAGAAGAATCAGACAAGAGTCAGTAAGAGGAAGAAACCTGACTGGGTTAAGTCCATATATAAATCCTGTCATCTCTGAGTGCAATTCCACCCTTGCATTTGTGTGGATTGGTTACGTGAGACAATAAGTTACTTTGTTTAAGTTAGCTGAGTTTTGTCACTTGCAACTATAAGAGTTCTAAATAATCAAATAAGAGTTCTGAACGCTTGAACACCTGAAAGTCTTAATATATTTTTTAGAAAGCCTGGAAGCCGCTGATCACACACATTCTTGTCAAGTGCACCTGAAATATTCATTGAGTAGGACATACGGTGGATCGATTTAAGGGGACTGAAGTCTAACAGAATATATTCTATGATGACAATGGAGTTATTAGATATCAATAATAGAAAGATATCTGAAAAATCCCCGTGTTTGGAAGTTAACACTCTTCTATACAACTCATAGACTAAAGAAGAAATGACTAGACACAAAAATTATTAGAAATAAAATATTTTTAACTTAATAAAAATAGAAACAATATGCTAAAATGTGTTATAATAAATATTAACAGCTAAATAAATAACAAATATTATAATAAACATTAAAAGCTAGTAAAGTATAATAAATATTAACAACAAATGCTGTTAATGTGTCAATTCTCCCCAAATTGATCTATGGTTACAGTGCTTAGTATGATAGCCATTAACCCACATGAGGCTATTGAATACTTAAAATATGTGGCTAATTTGAATTACAAAGTGCTATAAATGCAAAAAACACACCAGATTTTGATGACTTAGCACCAAAAAAAGAATGTAAAATATCACATGAATACAATACTTTTATATTGACTACATGTTGAAAAGATACTATTTTTAGATATTCAGTTAAATAAAATATATTAACATTAATTTCACAGGTTATACTTTTATTTTTTGACTATGGCTACCAGAAAAATTTAAGTTATGCCTCATCTTTTGGCTTGGTTTGTACTATGGCCTGAATGCTTGTGTTCCCCCACAAAGTCATATGTTGCAACCTACTCCCCAAGGGGATGGTATTAGGAGGTGGGGCCTTTGGGAGGCAATTAGGTCTTGAGGGCAGAGCCCTCCTGAATGGGATTAGTGCCCTTATAACAGTAGCCTGAGGAAGCTCCCTTAGGCTTTCTGTGATGTGAAGTTTCAGTTAGAATACTGCTATTTATGAACTGATACAGACCCTCACCAAGCATAGAGTCTGACCATGCAGGTACAGTGACCTCAGGCTTCTAGCCTCCAAAACTGTGAGAAATAGATTCTTGTTGTTTTTTAAGCCACTTAGTCTGTGGTATTTTGTTATAGCAGCATGAATGGACTAAGACACATTGCATCCCATTAGTCAGCATTGAGTTATGGATTTAATGCAATTCCAATCTGAACTCCTACAGGCTTTTATTTAAAAATGACAAAAGGATTATTTAATTCATATTGAAATACAAAGAACCAAACACAGCCAAAAGAATTCTTTTAAAAGAACAATGTTGAAGGATGTGTACTCTCTGGTATTAAGACTCATTATAAAGCTGATTATAAAGTAATCATGACAATGTGGTATTTGGCATAAGGATACACAAACAAATCAATGAAACAGAATTGAGTCTACAAATACATGATGATGGAAGGAGAACTGACTTGGTGGTGAGCACACAATGTGATATGTAGATGATGTACTACAGAATTGTATACTTGAAACCTATGTAACTTTATTAACCATTGTCACTCCAATAAACTTTAATTAAAAAAAAGAATTGAGTCCAAAAATTGAACTACATAATATATCCTCAATTAATTTTCAACAAGGCATGAAAGTAATTCAATAAGAAAAGGATAGTCTTTTCAACAAATGATGTTGGAACAACTAGATAGCTACATGGAGAAAAAAAATGAACCTTGATCCTTGTTTCATGTGACACACAATTAATTTGGAATGGACCATAAAACTAAATATAAACTCTAAAATTATAAAACTTCTGGAAGAAAACGTAGGAGAAAATCTTTGTAACCTTAAGGTTAGTGAAAATTTCTTAGAACAAACAAAGATGAAACATAAAAGACCATAAAAATGACATATTGAACATTATCAAAATTTAAAACTTCTGCCCAATAACAGACACCATTAAAAAAATAAAATACCAGAAACTAAGAAAAAAATATTTGTAATAAGTATATCCAACTAAGGACCAGACCCAGAAAAATACAAAGAACTCATAAATAAGAACACAAGCCATCACATTAAAATTAGGCAAAGATTTTAATAGAACTTTCACAAAAGAAAATAGATGTCAAATATGGAAATAAAAATATGCTTTTAGTCATTAGGGAAATGCAAATTTAATCATTATGGAAATGCACATGAGATACAACCACAAATTCTTTAGAATACGTAAAATATTTTAAAACTGATAATAGTATAAGCAAGAATATGGAGTAAGAATTCTCAGACATTATTGATGGGGATGTACGATAGGACAATCACTGGGAGAAACAGTTGAGCAGTTTCTTATAACATTAACTATCTATTTACCATGTGACCCAGCAAGTCTACTCTTGGGTATTCACCCAAGACCAAGGACAGCAGGTCCACACAAAGGTTTGTTTATGAAACTTTATAGATTAATTCATAATAGCCCCAAGTTGGAGCAACCCACTGGCCATCAACAGGTAAGCAGATAAACAAATTGTAATACCCATACAATGAAATGTAACTTAGTAATAAAAAGAAATAAACTTCTGATACAGTCAACAACCAGAATAAATATAAAAAATGTCATGCTGAGTGAAAGACTTTAGATACAAAAATATATACCTTTTCATTACTTATATGAAACTCTAAAAAAGACAAATTTAATCTATAGTGATAGAAAGATCACTGTTTTCCTGGGCCCAGATAGCAGGGAAGGGACTACTGAGGCAAGAACAGAAGGGAATCTTTTGGGATGTTGGAAATTTTCTGTATCTTGATTGTGATGATTACATGGGTATATATATGTGTTAAAACTCATCAAACTGTTCAATTAATATTAATACATTTATTGTATGTAAATTACATTTCAATACAATTGGGGACATTTTGTAAATTGGTGAGAGCAAAAGAAATTTTTTTGTTTGTTTTTTTGAGGAATTGGGTAAGGGGAACAGCATTGGGGAATCAGGGAAGGGGAACAGACAAGTTGCTGTCCTTTGGTTCTTCAGTCTAGGTGTGGAGGATGACGCTTCACTGGCCCATGTTGGTACTGTGATCATTGCGCTTTTCCCGGGTGAGGCAGTTGGTCACCTGCCATTGGACGGCCACTCACAGTGGCTCACAGCAGCTCATGCTGGCTGCCGGCCATTCACGCTAGCTGCCAGCCACTCACGGTAACTCACAGCAGCCCACTACAGCAGAGGCTGCAGCCTATGCCATCACTAGCGACTCATGGCAGGCAGTCCAGCTCCAGGTCGAGCTGTTGTTCACCATCTCAGCTGAAGAGGGCATAGTGTCACTGGCCCTCATCCGAACTGGGTCCCTGCTGCTCAGAGCAGGCGTCCCAAGCCACCTCTTAACCAACACGCCACTCGGCCAGCCCCAAAATAAATTTTTAAAGTGGGATTATAAAACTATTAAAATTCTTTTTTTAAAGATAAATTCTGACTAGTAACATTGCCTTTTGCTCCATCCAGTTCTTCACTTCTCCATAAAATGATCTGTTCTCACTTTGTGATATTGGTCCATCTTCCAATACAGCAACAATGTTAAGATAGAGTCAACGTTTAAGGTTGCAAAAAAATTAAGAAACATTTTGAACACAGCTTTATAAACCTAAGAGGCTGATGGTTCAGTAGCCATTCACAAAATAATTTTGTTTTAAAGAAGAAAGGAAGAACTGCTCTCCAGAGTTTCAAGCTCCTGTTACATATCTATAAAGCAAAAGTCACTTTTGCAGATAATCTGAGACATAATTTCCTGGCAGCCAAGTGCTGTAACCCACATACTAGACAGCACACCTTTGTAAAAGAATGAAAATTCTATCTATAAGACAAATTATTACAGTGATTGTCTCTTTTTTCCACAAGGGAAAATAAAGTTATAGAAGCTCAAGCCATAAATACATGGATCATAGCTTGTGAGTTTTGTAACATATTATCAACTATAAAAGAAGCCTAGTGAAGCTAAACGTGTGCATTTTTGGTTCCTCTTTTATGCTGTCCTCAAACTATTATCTGTCAGTAGCCAAACAAAACTATTCTTGCTAACTGGAGGTGAGAAAGTTCAACTTGTTTATCAAGAGAGAAATATTTTATTGCTTATGTTTTCCACAGTGAAGCAAACTGATAAGCTTTAAAAGAGGAAATCCACTCATGCTAGGAATATGATAGACGAAATTATCTTTAGGCTTAAACTTCCTTCTTGGTAAAGGTATAAAGAATAAAATTTTCAAAATGCATTTTTTTTGCACCAGCTTAGCAATTTACATTTCTATACATTTAGCAAATAAAGAATAGCCCCAAAAGTTCGTCAAACTGTGTTGATGGATATAAACAAGAAATGTCTGTGTCCCTGTCATTTTTATTTGGTGATAGGTCTACTACTGTCACAAATCTAACATGGACTTTAATTACTCCCAACTCTTTTGGGGTGTCACTTCATTTCTCTGTGTCTTACATGTGTGTCTGACAAGGTGAAGGAATTAATCTAGACAATAGATAAAAAAAACTTCATAAAACATATAGATTTTTAAGTTAAGGTCAGATGGTTTCTGATCCCACATTCACACTTGTGAATGTCCTGTACATTGTAAATGATTCCAACTTAAAATACATCTTCCTGTCTTCACCTTAACTGTATATGCCTTTACTTTTTTTTTTTTTTACTTTTTTCTATCATCTCTCTTTCAATATAGCAGTGGAAATCACTCTTCCTTCTTCTTCATACCAACAGGCTAATAACTGTTTATATACTTATATTCTTACAACTGTTTATATAATTCCTCCTCTTTCTAAAATTTTAGTTCCAATTGGAATACTTAATAATAGATACAAAAGCATAGTAGTGACTTTATTCTAACACATTTATAGGACAATTGCTTATGCATGTAGAAGGGAAACGAAGTTAGGTTCCTACTTCATATATAAAAGTCCATTACCAAGGGAATAACAATATAAATGTGAAGGATAAACCATAAATATTTTAGAGAAAATATACTTATGACATCAGGATAGGAAAATATTTCTTAAACAAGACATAAAAAGCAATGTCTATAAGACAAAAGGTTTAGGAGAAAATTACAACCTCAGGATAGGGAATAATTTTTTTAACAATACACAAAAAATAATTTTAAAAAGAGAGACTGCTAAGTTTAACTACATTAAAATTAAGAACTTCTGTTCATCAAAATACCCATAAGGAAAATACAAATATACTGCAAACTACAAGAAGATATTTGTAGCAAATATAGGAAGGAAAGGATTAGTATCTAGGTACAGAAAAAACTCATAAATAAAAAAAAAGACAGAGAAGACTCACTAGAAAAAGAATGGGCTAAAAATATAAAAAGAAAACAAACATTTCATAGAAAACATGAATAGCTCATAAACATAAGAAAAGAGCCTCATGAAAATGATTAGTTGTCAGGAAAATGTAAATTAGAAACACAATTTGATATCATTTGACATCTACTACATTGGCATAAACTTACATCCTGAAAATATCTTGTATTAGCGACAACACAAACATTGGGGAATCTTAGATACTGTTGATGGGAACATAAGTTGGCACTACCACTTTGGAAAACAACTTGGTATTATTATCTTGTAAGGGTGAATAATCACATTCCCTACAGCCCAGCAATTCCACTCCTGGGTATAGAACATCTCATATGTGAAAGAGACATATACAATAAGAGCAGCATAGCTAATAACCAGAAAAACCTAGAAACAAGCTAAATTCTATCAACAAGAGAATAAATAGCTATGTATAATCACCTAATGGAACATTATTCAAGAGTGAAATGAACCACATCTATGTGTTTCAGTATGGATTAATGTTAGATACATAAGGTTGAGAGGGAAAAGAAAGTTGTATAAAACTATATACAAAATGATGTTATTTTTATAAAGCTCAAAAAACCCACAATGCATTAAATATACATTCACATGTGATTAATCTATTAAAAAGCAAGAAATTGATAAAATTCAGAATAGTGTTTACTTCTTGGAAGGAAGAACAGGGATAAGAGAGGGAAGGAGAATACAAGTAGTTGCAAAGGTATTTACAATATTCTAATTCTTAAATTGAATTATGATTTCATTGGTGCTTCTCTTATTATTTATTTACATTTATCAAATACTTTGTAACTAAATATTTTGTATCATGGACTGAACTGTGTGTCCCTCCCCCCAAACTCATATGTTAAGGGTCCTAACTCCAAGTAAATCAGAATTTAAATTTATTTGGAGATAAGTTCTTTAGAGAGATAATTAAGTCAAAATGATGTTATTAGGGACATAGTTAATCCAATATGACTGGCATTCTTACAAGAAGAGGAGATTTGGACACAGACTTGTGTAGAGGGGAAGAACATTGTGAAGACACAGTGAGAAGACAGCCATTTACAAACCAAGGAGAGAGGCCTCAGTTGACACCAACCATGCTGACACCTTGGTCTCAGACTCCTGGACCCCAAAAGAGTGAAAAAATACACTTCTGCTGTTTAAGCCATCCAATCTATGATATTTCATTATGGCAGCCCAAACAAACTAATACAATGTATTTCATAAAACAAGATAAATTACATGTATTACTTAATTTATTTTAGGTATTCGTGAGCTTAGTTCATTTCTGTTATCTGGAATCATTGTGATATATTTTCCTGAAGAAAAATATTCCACATTTAAAACAACTGATTAATCAATTAGCATGTTGATTTACAATCCTTTCACATACATGGGGCTCAGATTTTCTCATCTCAGTTTCCTACGGAGGGAACATAATGTAAGTTCTTTAGTCACTTCATTACTCAATCTTAAGTTTTTAAAATACGTAATTCAGGGTCAGCCGAGTGGCGCGGTGGCTAACAGCTAGTTTGGGATGCCAGCGGCCCTGGTTCAGATCCCACATATGGGGGCCAGTGACACTGCCCTCAAAAAAATAAAAATAAATAAATTAATTAAGTACCTAATTCTTTTTATGAACGGTGATATTTGGTTCCTTCACAAAGCATAGCCTGAGACGAGGTCTTAGGTGCAGGTGGTTTATTTATTTGGTAGGTAATACACAGAAATGGCAGTGAGGGGGTAGAAAGTGAGACAGGGAAAGAGAGACAGCCAGTAAAGGCTGTGTTAGGGAGCCAGTTAATGTGGACAACTGAGGTTCCATAGAGCTGGGGGCCCTCTGAGAAACCATGACCAGCAGCTCCTGTCCTCCATTAGTTGAGGCTGCTCCCATAGGTGTTAACTCCCCTGCAATCCCACACTGCCCTGCTCTTGGTTGAATGGTCCTATGCTTGCAAAAAGCCTAAAATATAAAAGCAGAGATACCTGGTAGACACCTGAAGTAGGGCTGTGGCACTATGCATAGAAACTGTCTCCATAGTTTATCGCTCAAATCAGATGCAGGCTGAGGGATGTGACATGGGCACAAAAGCATCTGCTGTTGATACGTATTTCACCAGTAAAACCAGTGTCTGTGCTGTTCACAGTGGCAAGAAGTGTCTTAGCCTATTGCAGGGAAAATGACATTATTGGGCACGCGATAAACAATCCCAAATATTAGTTTCATGATATCAACAAGAAAGATGAATGAAAAAGAAATCAATAACTAACTCCCTGTCATCTAGCCTTGATTTAGTAAAGGTACAAAAAGCTTACATTTTATGCATTAGATATCATCAAGCCATAGAGTAATTAGAATAAAACAAATTGAATATTTATAAAATTTGCGGAGAAGGGTAGAGGGAGTTCAAGCTAAATTTGTAAGCAATATTAAGAAATCACTAAGAGAAGTGCCTATAGATCTGCTATAAACAGAATATAAATAGAATATCAGGTATAAAACATAAAGCTAAAATTTACTGGATAAAAAATTGTCTATATATTTTACTGATAACATGAAATGATAATATTATTTTAACTAACCTCTCCCATTTGACATAAATAAATTATTTTTCTTTTTCCTTGGTAAAATTAACGCCATTAACATCGATATTGACAAAACCAATAAATGAACTAATGAATCTGACATAGCACCAAACTCGAGAAACAGGCACATGCTTGTGATTTGCAAATAGAATTTATTTTACTGGGAGCTGTGATCAAAAGAGACTCCTTAGTTAAAGAGTCAAGTCTGAACTGATGCTGAAAATGACATAGAATCACTATTATTAATGTGGTAAAACTTCTTTCCATGCAGAACATTATCTCTGAGAAATGCTTAGACATCTAACACCACTTCTAAATCAGATTTTTCCTGTGTTCCCTCAAGAAGCTTGTCTTTGCTTCCCTACCTAACTGCCCTATCCTTTTCTGTGAGACTAAAATGTATCAAGGACCAGCTAAAATCTACCTCCCCTGGAGAGTTGCTGTGCTTCCTTTCCTGACTCTACCAGCGCCTACCCTTAAAGCCAATCTTCCTTCTTCAGATCTCAAAATTCTTGAGCCTCCAGGATAGCTATTTATGGTCTTCCTCCCACCTCCACTAAATTACAGATCTTTATGCATAGAGTTCACATCTGGTTCGTCTTTGGATTCATACTGCATCTAAGACAAGCAATTTGCATGTAATGGGAGTTCTAAAAATATTACTGGTTCAGTAAATTAAACAAATGATTGTATATTACAATAGTAATGTATCATAAATTAGTTGTTAATGCTTGCTTCGATATCTTACAAGTCACTTTCATCCCTATAAGTGTAGAAATCTAGTTCTTCCATTAGTCTGATCCATTTTATAATAGGTAAGTTTTCACTTTAATTCATAAATTGGTTATTGTTAATCATTGACAATTTGGACTTGTCCAAGTTGTCTAATGAGAATAGATTCTCAGAAATCTATGTGGACCATTTCATAGAATTAATGAATACTAAAGGGCAGGATTTCCAAATGAAACACTTGTCTCAATTTTTTTTTTCTTTGAAAATAGAAACTTTATAAATGAATTTGGGAGTTAACATAATAGTTCCCTATTTATTCTAGATATCTTTGTAATTGTAGTATCTTCATCCACAGAAGTTATTAAAACTTTAGTTGTGATTCTTGCTAGTCAGCCATTGTAAAGGTGATTTTTAAATATTATAGGAAATTTGGCAAAAAAAAAAATTTGCTTGACTCCACTAGTTGGCAGAGATAAACCACTCATATGCTTCCTTTCTTTATTTCTTCTCAGTAGTGTCATTCAGAGAAGGCAAGTATCTGTCTCTCCGCCATCATGGATACCCAAATGAAGCCTCCTTCAGAAAAATGTATGGTTCCCTTAGTTAAGTCACTCTGAATCTGGACCGGCCGAGTGGCGCGGTGGTTAAGCCCTGGCTTGGGAGGCCAGCAGCCCCGGTTCGGGTCCCACATATGAGGGCCAGTGACACTGCCCTCAAAAAAAGAAAAAGAAAAAAAAAGTCACTCTGAGTCCATATAGTGTACATTTACATTCCAAAAATAGTAGTTATAAAGAAATTAGGGAAAGACCAGGTTTCTGTAAGACATTCTTAATTCTATTATGCTAATACAACAACCCAATACACTAAACTGGCAAAGACTATTTCCAAGAATATTTTATGGGATAAATAGAATCAGCTAAATTTACCTTTGGTTTCTGATCTCTGTAATCATATTATCATCAACTTAATTATAGTCTCTGGGAAGAACCTTGGAAAAGTTCTTACGATCAATTAAACACTTTTTCAGAAGCACCTAATATTGAATCCAGAAAACATTGCCAATATATTAGCCTCTCCATATACCCCAAGATAGATTTTTTTTATCTTACTAAGAAAAATAGTATTTCTATAGGGTTGACATCTTAACTTTTAAGGAACTGAACCTCAAATGCCTTTGGTGGTAGTTTATGTTCTGGACCTGTCCAATATGGTAACCACTACCCACTTGTCGCTATTGAGCACTAGACATATGGCTAGTCCAGACTGAGATGTGCTTAAATGTAAAGTACAAGTCAGATATCGATGACTGAGTATGAAAACTATAAGGTAAAACTCTAATAGTTTTATACTGATTATATGTAGAAATGATAACATTTTAGACATTTGTTTAAATAAGATATTATTAACATTAATTCCACCTATTTTTCCTTTTTATAAAAGCAATTATTAGAATATTTCAAACATGTAGCTTGCATTTGTAATGCACATATTTCTATGTGACAGCATTATAACCAATTTTGCTCAAATTAGAAATATTCTTTTTCAGGAATATATAGCTACCTATTTATTATTCTAGGTTTTATCAATTATCAGTAAGTCAGAAAGTTTAAGAAAATATGGATAACAACTGATTTTTCAAAGATGGGTTAGTGTTTGAGAGGTAATAGGTTGGCAAGTGATCTTTTCTCTCATCATAGTTGGTTTCAAATATCAGAACAGTTTTTTGAATTAAGCTGTCTGCAATCTCAGATATCAAAATTATGCCTGGTTGCGTGGTTGTGTGAGATATATATATATATATATATATATATATATATATATATATATATATATATATACACACACACACATATGATGATCAGCAAATATGGAGAGCCATATTCAGCATATCACTTCCCATTTAATAAATAATGACTAATAATCAATCAAAATATTAATACTCCAATATGAAGATACCAATAAAATAAGTGCAAAATTCAGAAAAGAATAATTTAAAGACTTTTAAATGAAAGCACTATAAAGAACTAGAATGAGGTTATTAAATTAGAGCGACTTTCTTGCCTTTCTTATATCAATTAATCTACAGACTGTTTTGGGCCACTGGTGTAGAAACGATAATTGTTTTTTTTTTAAAGATTTTATTGGGGAATCGGGGAAGGGGAACAGACAAGTTGCTATCTTTTTGTTCTTCAGTCTAGTTGCGGAGGACGTTGCTTCACTGGCCCCTGTTGGTATCATCATTGCACTCTTCCCAGATGAGGCAGATCCGTCACCGGCCTCTGGATGGTCGCTCACTGCAGCTATTGGCAGCTCACGCTGGCTGCCAGCCACTCATGCTGGCTGCCAGCCACTCCCTGTAGCCTATGGCAGCCCACTGCCGCAGGGGCTGCAGCCTACACCATCGCCAGAGCTCGCAGCCCAGCTCCAGGTGGAGCTATTGTTAGCTGTAGAGGGCAGTGTCACTGGCCCTCATATGTGGGATCTGAACCAGCGCCGCTGGTGTCCCAAGCCAGCTCTTAACCAATGTGCCACTCAGCCAGCCCGAAACGATAATTTTTAAATGTTAAAGATATAATGAGAGTTTTCTAATAAATATTTTTTAAGTCTGGTTTTGCAAGTTCTTTACCTGCTTTGGTTTTGAGAGAGAAAACTATTTCTCAGTTTCATGTTATGGAAAATGCAAAAGCAATGACACACTAACAGGAAAGAGATACTTTGGGAGGTGGTCTATTAATATATAAAAGTAGATTGCACACTCATCAGATTTTCAAATTATTTTTGGACAGTGCTGGTTTTCTGTAATTCCATCCACTAGAAATGATTCAGAATCAGATGCTTAGCATTCAGATCCTCTGTGTTATTTAAACCAGAGGAAAAGAGACAGAGTAGTAGATAAGTAGTGTGGCTCTCTTTGCATGGTTATTGTTGCTAGGGAAACCACTTCCTTGTGTTCAGCCTGTCCATCCCACTATCTGGCATCATAGTCTCTCAAGAAGGGCAACATCACAGCATGGCATAAGACTAGAAAACAAAAAAGGCAAAACCAGTGTATTATCCTACTTCACACAAACGTTTCTCAGAAAATCTACACGGTAGTGGTTTTTGGGAAATAAAACACAAAACCAATCCCCTAAAACCCCTGTATGCGCATGTTGTAGTGGCTCCAAGCTACTGCATTCACACATACAAGTATGCAAAAACACCAATTTCCAAGTCACACTTGAGATTACAGAAGAGAATATAATGTGTCAGGTCTGGACAGGACAGGGCTTGGCGGCACAGAGTCCCAGGGCTTCCTGGGTCAGTACGGGGCCCTGTGATCTTTCTGAGAAGCCAGAGTCACTGGCAGGCAGCATGATTAGTGAAGAGGCTTTATGGGAGTAGATTCTGAGAATCAGTACAAACAAGGACTAACATCCCTTTGGTTCTGGGGTCAGGCTGAGGTATGAAACAGACCAGCTAGCTAAATAAGAGCAACTTGAGTAAATAAAAATGAAGCTGACATGTGCTGGTAAAACGACTGTAGGCCACAAAGGCAACTGTTCTTATAAATCCAATATTGGTTTCCTGCTGGACATCTTAGCAACCCTCTCAAAGACTCACACTGGCTCCACAAAACAAGAAAAAACAAACTCTGAAAAGTGTTAACATGCAGTAACTAATTTGAATGACTACAGTGATAAGCACTGCTCAACTATCAATCGGTGCATTTTAAAAACCTCAGATAATAAGTTCCTCTACTATTTTTTGTTTTACTCTGGTTTTCTAGTATTTATTACATGTGTGTTCTGTAATTGTTTGCTAAATTGAATTGGATGCACATGACAACTGGTAAACAATGCCTACCAAATTCCAAAGTCGGTGATATAAGAAAGCTGTAGCCATAGTAGATAATTATGCAACTAACTCAGCCAAAAACAAACAAACAAACAAAACGCAGAAAACTTCCAGAAAAAAATAATAAACCTAATCTGAAAGAACCATAAACCAAAGTAGGTAATTATGAACCAGATGAACTAATGGGTACAGCTTGGTAAAAAGACCATGTTCAAAGATTCTATTCAGAGTCAGTCTGCTCCCTTTATTCTTATTTTATTTATTTATTTTTTTGAGGGCAGTGTCACTGGCCCTCATATGTGGGACCCGAACCGGGGCTGAGTGCTTAACCACCACGCCACTAGGCCAGCCCTGCTTCCTTTATTCTTTTATGAAGGTGGGACTTCACCTTATATTGCACACTGCCTTATAACATACATATTGTGTCTTTTTTAATGAAAATAGGGGGTAATCCCTCAACATTACTACTATGCACAGCACCTATGAAGACCTCCTCAAATAACCATACTATATAATTTAAAAGGTTGCTCTTCTGGACTCTGAAGAGTGACAGTCTATGCAATCACAGAATATTGCCTCCAAATTTAATAGCAATCTATCTATCAAATATACAAAAACAGGAGCAAGTTGTCTCAAAATCCCTATCAGTCCAATCATAACCCAGATTCATCCACCAGTTTCTTTGCTTTTATAGGCAGTCTCACAAGACAGACAGATGTCTTCACATGTTCAATTGTAGACCTATCCAAATTGTCTTTGGAACTTCCTTTTGACATGTTCATATCCTTAGCTTTCAGAATCTTAGCTATATCTGAGATCTGAGAGAGAAACCCAAATTTATTTTTGAATGATTATGAAGAGGAAAATAGTAAATTGCTATCAGTCATACTAATTTTAATTCCTTTTTTCCCCCTGGATAAAGGTTATCATCCCTGTGACCCAATACTAAATACAGGATTCCCTTCCTAAAGATTTGAGAAATTAGCTATGAGTGTAATACATACCCAATTCTCCTGCAATTAAGGAGGAACTTAATTATTCACGCTAACAGAGAAAGAGAAAAAAAGGCAGGTAACATTCAAAACTGTCCATCTGAATGTGATCTGTTTCTGCTCCCCAAAATGTAGCTTTACTATCATTGCACCATACAGAGTCATGCCCAAGACAAGTCATATTCTCCCCAAAGCTGTCTGTTTTCATTTTACTCCATAATCTGATGTAAGGATGCAGCCCTTTGTGATGCTGTCTCCCTTCTACCCATAGTGTTCCTCATATGAATATAACCTTATCATTTTATTGTTGGGCACAAACCACAAATACAATTAAATAACAGTTCTCATAGCTGTCATGAGGCATCAACTCTGTGCTTGACCAATCAGAGCATTTACGATTGAAAACAAGTGAATTAACTCATGGTTTGGTTCAACTGTTAGTCACTGATTCATAGAAACAACACAGCTACTTGAGGAAACTGCATATATAGTGAGGTAATGTTTGATATTTTACATAACCTCCAGTAAGACAAGAAATGATGTGTGAAACTGGTACCCTTTCCTTCACCATCTAAGGCTCCACCCAACCTCCAGTGGAAGTACATTTAGGGTATGTACCATCTAGTGTCTCCTGCTCCCTGCCCTCTGAGAGAGAGCAGTTGAAATTCACTCAGCAAAAGCTGAAGACAAACTACTTTTCACAGGAGACTGAATGTGGTAGGAGATGGTGAAGTATCTGGGGGACTCCCCATGGAAAGTGCAGCAGGATGGAGAGTGGATTCAAGGAGCATAAGGGGCTGGAAGAAAGGATATGAGAGAAGATGGGAGTCCCTGTTTGGGGTATTTTTCAAATGCTTCATCAATGTAACACTAGACCCTTTGGGTCCCAGTTTTATAAACATTGCACATAACTGTAAATATCCATGATATTCAAGTCATAAATTACTTTAGATGAAATTCCTCAAACCCGAAGTTTCCTCTGGGAAAGAAAAAAAGGCTAAAGAAAATCACAAAACAATTCCATAACTTGGAAGAATATAATAACATCATGTTCATGTGTGACATCCAAGTGTGCCTTATCTCCTGGTAGACTAGCTGCCTGCTTATTGTGTGTAAAATCATCCTTGCACACCCAGGGCACAGCCTGGGCAGCAGCTGAGTTTCTCTAGCACAAGAGCCTCCTCCAGCCTCTCCTTGCCTTTTACACTTTTCTTTCTCTTCAAGTAGCCCAGAGCCACATTATAAGTGACCTTCCACAAGCTGAATAATATCTTCAGTACATGGGTACATTCAAAGCCTTGGAGGATTTAGCTGTAATAAGTAGTTCTAGCAAATATATGGTCTTATGAAGGCTTTGAAGTCTCTAAAAACTTTTCTTAAATAGCCTCAATTGATGGCTTGGGCTAGATGCTTTACAGAGCCCCTTGCAAAGCAAAAAGCCTATGATTTGGGATCAACAGAACCAGATGGATAGTACAGCTCACTGCAGTTAATATGGCTTTCCCATCTACAAGAATATTTTTGGATTCAGAACAAGCTGATTGAACTGTTTATATATTAACTATTAATTAGTGTCCTGTCCTCACTGGGCTAGCAACAAAACCAAACAAGGTAGAGATTTGTATTTTCATTTCTTTAGCTTAAAGAATGATATGCTAAAAATGTTCTATTAAATGCAATTAGAAAACACAGTAGAGTACTGCAAAGCCAAAAATATTTTCTTGTGAGTCTGGATCAATTGTCATTTAGCAGACTCAGGGTTTGTATTTTTTCTTCACAAACTCCCTCACTTACAACTCATAGCTTCCATATCTATTTCTGTAACTTTATAAACAACTTTGAGAAGAATATAACAATGTTTATAATATTTCATTTTTTTCAGTTAAAGATGTAAAATATTACAGAAATGTCGTCTTTTTGGTCAATGAATCAGCTTTCTAATCATATGTGCCCTGAATACCATTTTTTGAAATCTTCTGGGAATTTTTATACTAATTGCTACCTTTCAAAAATAGTAATTGCATACTGAATTATGCACAGCATCTAGGGAATGATTTTTGTAGAAATAAAATTTTAAAGCACAATCACAAACAATGAATAAATAGAGAATTACCATCAATAGATCAATAGAAATTAATGGAAAATTAATCTATTACAATCAATTTATTTAATCACCAATTCCTTATTGGCAAATTGACTATTGGATTGATCAAATTTACCAAAAACTTGTTTTAAGAAATATTCTTTTAGAATATATCTAATGAAAATGAATCTTTTAAGTGTATCTACTGAATCTAATCTTTTTTTCTAACATTTATGGAGGGCTTAGAATATGTCACACACTATTTTATGTACTTCATATAAATTAATTTATTTACTCTTTAGAACAATCCCTTAAGGTATCTTCTATTATTATCTCCATTTATAGAGAAGGAAACAGAAGCACTGTCATGTTGAGTAACTTGCCCAAAGTTATATAGTAAATAAGCCACAGAGTTTGGCCTACTGTGCCATACAGCCTCATAAAATGACATTCACAGGAATTTTATTAATGAGCTTATTTAAGAATGTATTCAATATATCAAAAAATAATGGGATTACATCAGTTGTGACTTCTTGCTTTCAAAATTTTGAATATTTCTTAAAATACTGCTTAGAAGAATATATCCACTGACTAAAATTTAAGGAGGACATATCCATATTTACTAAATATTCTTAAGAAGAATATTCCCTAAAACATGCCATCACTTGGGTTTTATTCTATTCAGTTGAGGGAAGTCACTAAAAAAGGAAAGGAGTTAAGCTCCACCTCTTGAAGAGAGAATCAAAGAATTTGGTGACTTAGTTTAAAACCACCACATGAAGAAAAATTTATACTAGAGAAAATATTGGACTTTACATGAGAATTTCACAAGGTAAAACTAAAAATACCATAAGTTAGAGTCATATGAACACTTTATTGAGATTAGGGGTTTTCTTTTTGAATATTTTTCTTTTAAAAAGGAGATAAATATTTAGTTCCCCCTCTGTTTTAAATTTTTATTCAATGCTAAAATTGCTGCAGCCATGTTCAAAGGCATGGGATATTTAGGGCAAAAAGTTCTTGTTTCCATACTCAAAGAAACATAATCTACTTCTTGATTAATTGTTGGTCTGGTTCACTGATAGCCCCTCAGGCTGATTCAATGGAAGGTAATGGGGTTTATACTTCTGACCAGGGGCCTCAGATTTTTATGAGATGATTTCAATCCTAATTCATTTTGGATTGTCTGTAGGAAAATCCCTTAAATCTCTTACTAACTTATTCACTAGTAGAGTTGTGTCACTCATTCCATCCTGGAGGGAAATTTAAGAATCAGAGTTATGTAACTCCTTCCTGTGTTTATTGTAAGAATAGTCACAAAGGTGTTGCCCATCACTCTATGTGCTGTACTCATTATGAAGACCCATAGTTCCTTCCACATCTCATTATCAGAAAAACAAAATGGGATTCTCTTAAGCAATTTATTTATTTTTGTCTTATGGACACTATAAATCATATAGCTATTATATTTCCCCTTTCATTGACAACTAGAAATTTCAGAGGCATCTTTTCACTTCCTTCTACTCAGTGTATATAATTTTGTGACATGTGATATTTGAAACAACTTATTCCTGTAACATCATTTTCTACCTACATTCATTCTTCTCATTGTCCTGTTTTCATTGTCACATATGAAGCTTTATTATTTTACAGGACATATTTGTATAAATAGACTAAATTACGCTTGAGATATATATATATATCAAACCTCTTATTTGTCATTATGATACTTCAGAACATGGTTTTCATCTAACTACTTTTCAACTGAATACAATCATTCTTTAATAAATCTTTCTTCAAATGTTTTTTAACACTTAATTGTCTTGCAAGGGTATCTCATCTACATGCATGTCTTCAGCTAACACTTATGCTAGATGTGACAACTAAGAAGATATGCCACTTAGATCTCCCTTCAAGAAACAACTTGTCATTTAGCAGGGAGGAGGACTGGTAGGTGGCAGGCTCCAGCTGTAATTCTTTCCAAACTCAACACAGTATTTGAGACAAGGCTATGCTTTTCCTGGGAAGCCCCTAGCTGGTGACTGAGCATAGTGGGTGTCCTGGCCACTTTTGCCCAGTGAGGGGTTCCTCTAACAGTCGATCTTTGATCTGGACTCACCATTGAGCTGGCCAGAACTTTGTTGTATTTGCATCATCTTCTAAGGCTCTCACTGCCCAATTCTGCCTCTTTCCAGTCAGGTATTGGGTCAACATCATGATTTGAAAGTGTTCCATAATTAATTTTTTTTTTTTTTTACTTCTTTGCCTTTCACGGACATTATCAACCCTCTACAGCACTGATCAAAAAACTTCTTGCACTTCTAATTCCAAATTAGCATCTGATTCTGAGAAAGCCCAAAATGTCACATCAGATAACTCACAAATTTATATCGCCTTGAAAATTTAAGTCCCAAACTTATAAATATATACATCTATTTAAAGCAACCTCCTAGATGTCTCAAAGACAACTTAGATGGAACCTCATCAAACTGAACTCCTAATCTTCTCCTAGTCTTTTTTCTGCCCTGATGTTACATATCAATGGGTAGTCCTAGCATCCATTTCGTTGTGAAAGTCAGAAAACTGGAAGGCATCCTTGACATTTCTTCTCACCCATCCCATATATTCACCATCAAATTATGTTGGTCTTATTCCTAAATATACTCCTTCTGCTTCTCTCCAGGTACCCACAATAGTATTTGTCCACTATACCATTACCTCTTGATTTTATTCTATACTAGTCTCCACTATAATCACCAACCAATCCACCATTCTCTCTACAATAGCCAAAATTATTTTCAAAACACAAATCTGATCATGTCACTAGCTAACTTCAAATCCTTCTGTGTTTCCTAGTATTGCACTTAAAATTAAGACAGGAGTTTCTAATACAGTAAGGCCCTGTGCTCAAGCTCTAATTTCATTTCCCATTTCCCTTACCCCAACATATTGTAACTCCATGATGGCAGGGGCTGTGTCCATTTTATTTACCATTTTATCTCAGAGTCTGCTTGAGTACCTAGCATACACTAAGTATTCAATATATAGTTGTATAATATGTACTTAAATGATTGAGTGAATAAATGCATCAATTAATTGAGACTACTCATAATCCACTGGGCATACTTTGTGTTTTTTCTGTTGTGGTATTTTATCCAGAATTGCTTATCTAATTCTTACCCGCCCTTTAATTCTCATCTCAAATATTGACCCCATCAAGAAGGCTTCCTTGAATTATCTACTTGAAAATAATTATGTACCCTATTATAAAATCCTATATTCTTTTATACTATACTTATGTAATAATCTGATTAAATATCTTTAATATAACTAATATACCCAATTAAAGTGCAAATTCCTTGAAGGCAAGTGTTGAGTTTATGCTTTTAAGTATTCTGCGCATCACCTATGTGTGTAAGTGTATGTGCTTTACTTGATTGAATGATTTGATTGACTGATCTGGCAACATCTGGATGACTTTTCCTGCCACTAGAGCAACTGTGGTGCTATTAGAAAGAGTGGATGAGGCTAATAAAAATGTGATGGCCCAGTAAAAATGTTGGTTAGGTAATATATCTCTTGAATCTAAGTTTAAGTATCAAGAATAGGAGACTTATTTGGCCTATAAATTTTTGTTGGTTTTCTAAACTCAAATGCCATAAAATCTACTTCATAGCTACAAAATGTGCAATGACTGTGTGTTTTTAAGAATTGCTTAAGTTTGCCAACAGAGGTATTTTCCAAAAGAATATTATGTGTACCACCAAAGGCGGAGCCTAAACATGGAAGCTTTTTGAAACTCCCCAGATAATGCTTAAGTTGAAAACCCCTGCAATATTTCAAAATGATCAGTTCACAATCTCTAAATCTTTTTTTTGTCTCAAACAACATAGTACTTCTTTAATGTTATTTCAACAATTAAACTTATTAAATTTACCCTTTAACAAAATGAAAATAATTAGCCCTACCTCTTTACTCCACTTGTGTTGAGTTCCAGTTGCACAACTAAAATTCAATATCAACTTTAGTGCTTACCTTATACTGTTAAGCACACCAAGAGTTTAAAGCTTCCAGTATTTCTAAAAAAAAAATTTTTATTTGACTATTACTTCAAACATTATCTCCATAGCACATTAACCAAAACAATTCAGTTCCACAATTGTTAACTGAACAAAATGAAACACCTTTTCCCATTCCTCACCTCTTCACAAACCATGTTCCCCTAGTCCCCACCAAGAGCTGAGAATAATGTTCCATAATTTAAAAGCAATGATATCCATGTTTTGGTTTGATCATATACTGCTAAGGAAGCAGCCATAAAAAATATATGAATTAGTTATTTACTTATACCTAGTGGCTTTAGGAGTCACGATTTAGAGACAGGGGCATTAAATGAAAAGAACTAACACTAGGAAAAATTTTGTATAATGGTGGCCTTGAAAATTATAGGGAAGGAAATTCTCTTCTTTTTTATCGGTTTAGTCATTCCCATCCCTGAACATTAATACTTGCCCTGGGAATAGGGAGGGAGAGAGAGAGAGAGAGAGAGAGAGAGAGAGAGAGAGAGAGAGAGAGAGAGAGAGAGAGAGAGAGATTCAATAGCTACTCATTGAACAGTAAGAGTAAAGACACATGTTTACAACTCACACCATTTGGGAGACTTTTATAGACTACACTTGGAAAGACCACATACATTCTAGGCGTTTCTATGAGATTTGGAGTGTAAATTCCAAATCTGAATTGTCCTTTATAATCTTCCCATGGGATTATGCTAACTCACACATGGAAGAATACACTTTTGAGAGCTAAGGAAATAGATTGTGAGAAAAAATTAACCCTTGTGGATAAGGTAGAAAGTTTCTAACAGTAGCTGGAGAGATTGCCAAGGAGAAACCCTTAGAAATCTTCATATAGAATGAGGTTGAGAACTGGGACAACTTCCCAAGTGGCCCCTCGGGAAAGATGAAAATCCTTGTGCTTTCCCTTCGGACTCTGGGAAATCCATATCTAACATACTCATTTACAATTCTTTCTCCATTACTTTTAATTTTCTTCAACCCTTTCATAACTTCAGATATGAATTAATAACTATTTGTAGTGGTTGTGAAGTGGAAGTAAGGAACAGGGCCATAAAGACATCGGTCATGCACCACTTTACCACACACGTCTGCAGAGGATTTAGCACGTGGCACCATTTTCCGGAGGAGACCTGAGTGCATGAACGTGATAAAAAAGAAAAGTCATAGTAAAGTCTTGCCTCTCTTTTTGCTAATGTATGCCATTGCCTGTCAAGTCTCTTCTTCCTATACACTACATTAGATACTGCGGGGGTGGGGAAATGTTTTTAAAACTTAACTTTTATCATCAAAAATGGGAGGGGGAAAAAAGAACTAGAAAGGAATAGTGTAAAATGTTGAACTTTTGTTCCCAGTACTCAGTGAACTTACTTCTCCCCCAACCCTCTAGGGATAAACATGGGCTACCATAAAATCATTGCTAGAACTTTGGATGCTTTGATAATAAAATGCCAAAGAAACCAAGGCTTCAAGTCATTCCAAAAAGAATGTGAACTGATTTCATTTGAGAAATTCTGTTGAAAAAATACATGTTGATGTGATTACAAATGGATGTTAAACATATGGATTGACCAAAACCCACAATTGATAAGTAACAAAGTAAGAGTCTGCTCAGATTTTTCAACCCCAGAACTCTTGCTGTACCCCATTATGCTGTACCACCCCTAACTGTATAAAGTCAGCCTGTGTACCTGAGAGATCACAATGAGCCTATCAGTTCCCTGGGATCTTGGGGAGTGACAAAAAGCCCTGCTGGAACCCTGAGGGTAGGTTGTGACAGCATCACTTCTTTTGAAAATATGGAGCCAGTTCTGCTTATCAGTTACCAACCATATAAGGATACTAATATTTTGGTTCTTTATTCAGAATTAAGAAAGGGACATGGGGGTATCAAACCTGACATGCAGCAACAGCCTCCTGTCTGCAGCCCTGAGAAGCTGTGAGGTTTATGTAGTTAAAAGGTATCTGGCAGGAGCATCCACTGTGTTCACTGCATTGACACACATATCAGAATATTGGGTAACAGTAAAATTCTGAATGCAGGATATAGATTTTTTTTGTCATATATCATGTTTGATAGATGTATTTAATATTCACTATTGAATATTAAAACTATAATCCCTTGAAGCAATAGAGGCATCAAGAAAGAAAAAAATGACATGTTATCTTTTTTGACGTAGTGAACATTGAAAAAGACTCAGACTAAATACTAACTTAATCATGACAGATGTGCCTGAGGAAAGCATGTGGTAGTCATCAAAAGCATGAGAGCATCAGATGAGGAATCTGGCAAGCCCAGTTCTGACCATGACTAGGATCCCAAACATATAACCTTGGACAACCTTAGCTTCCTCATCTGTCATAGGCAGCTAATCATATGGCTTATATTTATTGTGAGGTGCAAAGAAAGTAATGGGCATGATTACAGGAAACTATTACAAAAGTACAAGTTAATCAAATGGTTTAATAAGATAATACATCTGTTACAGGCAAATGAACCACAAAATTATTTTAATTATCAACTATAGATCAGCTGAACCATCCATGTAAAATTAGAAAATACAAATATTAAACACAAGGATTTAAATAGGAATGAGAGAAACAATGAAACATTATTTATTGAGAGTAGTTTCAGGTCCTGAATCGATTCTCATCCCAATGACACGGAATGTCTGTTGTTTTCACCAATGAAATACATCAAACTCTTGGGAAATAATTGACATTTTAAAGCAAATGTTTTCAATTAGCATTAAATTCTGAATGGTGCAATGTTTTTAAAGAGAAACTAGTACAAAGAATAAACAATATAAATTGATTTTCAAGTCTAAAAGAATAAAAACCTTAAAAGTTAGAATTGAAACAGTAAAATAGTAGGCTGTAGAATATGCATAACTTTGCATATTTTCAGTTCCAGAAGAGCTCCACACTTTGGAGTGCCTTTCTCTAAATTTTCTAAAGACTC
This sequence comes from Aselliscus stoliczkanus, assembly GCA_033961575.1. Taxonomy (NCBI): domain Eukaryota; kingdom Metazoa; phylum Chordata; class Mammalia; order Chiroptera; family Hipposideridae; genus Aselliscus; species Aselliscus stoliczkanus. Next base: position 55,266,281 of record CM066728.1, read on the forward strand.
CTTTGGTCCCTGGTACTGGCCACTGGGGGTGCCATTCGGTGTTCTCTGAGCTCAAATCATGAACTACAAGAGCTTCAGTCTCCATTTCTCCACTTTCGGGAACACTCTGACCCTCTTCCCAGGGTCTGAAGCCAACCAAATACCCCGAGGAGCTCTGGGACTCATGCTGAAGAAGCTATACTCCACCCAGTTGTCCCTATTCCAGGAGGGCAGCCCGATGAGTGGATAACTCCCTGTGATCAGCACAGCATTTCTTTCTTTCTTTTTTTTTTTTTTTTTTGAGGGCAGTGTCACTGGCCCTCATATGTGGGACCGAACCGGGGCCGCTGGCTTCCCAAGCCAGCGCTTAACCGCTGCGCCACTCGGCCGGCCCAGCACAGCATTTCTTTTAGCAATCACATGAGATTGGGTTGCCATAATAGCAATTAAAAGCAGCAGATGTTGATGATTTTATCATCAGATACAAGATAAGTTCAGGACTTGGCTGCCAAGAATCCATTGCTGAATCCTGGGCTCAAGCTATGTGTGTAGTCTTAGGAGTGAGCTCTCACTCAACTCTGTTCAGACCACATTGCCAACTGTGCGGTCTAATATCCAGGATGTGCTTAACTCTATGTACCTCTGGCTACTGGTACCTAGTGCAATCACTCATCCCCTCAGCAGGCTCCGTGTCACTTCTGGCAGCCCCCTGGTGAGGCTGTGCTTTATTATCCAACGGCTTTGGATTGATATCTGCTCTTGCCTTTGATCACTGTGGTAATGTCATGCTCTCCTGAGATGATTTCCTTGCACAAATTGGACTGTTCTTTAGCTCTCCCCTCCCCCAAGACCCCTCACCAATTCTCTCTGCTGATGGCAGTGTGTAGAAAGAGGACAGGCAGACAACACTGAGTGAGGTCACATTCTAGGAATGCAATGATTGCAGCAAGAGAAGACATGGTTAGAAGATGTGTTGTTCTATGTTTATGCTATAAAACTCTAAATGGTAAACTGAACACGAGTGGAAAATGAATTGTTTTTCACATTTTTCTGCATAGTTTGAGTAAGGCTTAAATTTGTCAAGGAAGCACAGTGACAACATTTGGGAGGTCTTTGGAAGTCAGCAATCATGGGAGGCACTATGGATGGTGCAGTCATGAGTAATCATGTAACCAGAATTAAATAAATGGTATGAGGAAACTGCAGAGACAAGATCTATACAGAGGGTTCCAAAAAATGTACACACATTTTAAAAAAGGAAAAAATTGTAATGAAATTATAATATTCAATATATACTGATAACAAAAGATGAATACAAGTCATGTCTGACTTCTGCAGTTACACATTGCTACTATAATTCAATTCAACTTTGAAAAGTAACACATAGATAACATCTCTTAAAATGTGTATACAATTTTTGGCACCCTTGGTATTTTTCAATATAAGCAGGTTCCAAAGAGCTATGACCTTGTGAGTAATGATAGTGTTAATGGCTTTTTCCTCAATGAGAAATATGAAATTAGCCAGGAATGATGCATTTGACAATACAGGACATGAAGAGATGGCTCCTGAACCTGAACAGGAAGAGATGATGCCTGGATGCTGTTGGGAAGACCATCTGCTATGGGCCCCGAGCAGTCCTGTTGTCCTGTGTGCCAGATTACAATGTTTACCCATCTCCTGATACTGAGCAGTTTCTGTAACTAGTCCCATAAACACTAAGTAGGTCAAAATGACTGCAGCAAGACTTGGGGTCAGGGGTGGGGGATGGGGAGTAGGGCTGAGTGGTTTGCTGCTTGCTATAGTGTTTTGCAACTTGTTCAAAAATTCTGTACTCTTGCCTATGGGTCTCTCCTGTAATGCAACCCACTGCATGTGCAGATGTCATCTGGGTGCATTACACCATCCCATGGGACTTGGCAAAGAGAACTAGTGCAAATACTCTGATGATGATGATGCTGTTTTCTGGGCTGTGAAGAATTAAGTCCTTTGACTCAAGAGTCTCCTGTCTTTTGCTAACATCCTTGAAATACAAACTAACTTCTTATATTGTAAGCAGAGTAAATTCTCACAGCCTCATATTTCTTGGCAAACACTACAAAGAATTCTTGGGTGCATTGATTGGACAATAACAAATACATAAAAATCTCTTTTCTACTCATTATTCTGAATTTTCATCAGTATGTCACTATAACTCACATGGGCCTGTGAATTTTGTGATGCATTTTATTTAGTTTGTTTGTTTGTTTGTTTGTTTGTTTGTTTTTTAGCTGAGCCAACCTGCCAACTGTTGGCACCTCAATGGCAACTCAGCTTGGGCTGGCATCGAACCACCGTTGCTCAGAGTTCAGCTCGCACTCTTGAGCGAGCTCTTAACCAACTGAGCCACTCAGCCAGTCCTTGTGATGCATTTTAAAATCAAATTAGTCACATAGACAGGGAGGGCCCCAATAAAAAATATTTGCTCTGGACTCTACACTCTAGGGATGGTTTCCATTATTTGGAAAAGCTACATATGCTATTAAGTAGAAAATGATTCCATGTTAGGGCTTTTTGTCTTGTGAAACTATGTGTTCTAAAACAATATAATTATATGTATTAATTATTACAATTCTCAAAGCATGTGTTATGTAAGTAATCAAGTAAGATAATAAAGGGCCAGCCGAGTGGTGCGTTGGTTAAGAGTTGGCTTGGGATACCAGCTCTGAGCAGCAGGACCCTGGTTCAGATCCCACATGAGGGCTAGTGACGCTGTGCCCTCTACAGCTAAGATGGTGAACAGCAGCTTGACCTGGAGCTGGGCTACCATGAGCCCCTGGCAATGGCGTAGGCTGCAGTGGGCTGGCCAACAGCTGGCATGAGCTTTTGTGAGCTTCCATGAGCTGCTGTGAGCTGCCATGAGCAGCCATCCAATGGCCGGAGAGCAACTGCCTCACCCAGGAAGAGCACAATGATAATAGCAACATGGGCCAGTGAAGGGAGGTCCTCCACAACTAGACTGAAGAACAGAAGGACAGCAACTTGTCTGTTCCCCTTCCCCGATTCCCCAATGCTGTTCCCCTTCCCCAATTCCCCAATAAAATCGTAAAAAAAAAGAAAGAAAGATAATAAAAATAACTAATACTTATAATGAATCATCATATGTCAGTCACTGATCATATGTTTGACACGTGTTATCTCATTTAATCCTAAAATCCTATTATTCTCAATTTTTTCCAACCAATTAATTTATCTGAAGTTTCATCCTTAGTTAATAATTTTAAATATTTTACTTAAAGGTATAGATATATTTAAGGTTACAATAATAAGAATGTTAGAGGAGTTAAACTGTTATATTAAAACTATTTTATATTAAGACATTTTTAAATTCTGATTTAAAAGACATTAAAACATGTTCATGGAGCCCCTAAAAGTATTGTGGCCACCAGACACTGTGCATACTGCGCCCAACAGCTAAGGTGGCCCTGACTAAAATCACACCTCTTACTCTTCAAGAATAGCCAGCTTTGCAAATCTATTTCAGTTAGGTTCCTGTACAACCAAGAATTCTAAACGACTAGCCAGTGAGTCCAAGGATGTACTAATTTAAAAAGAATAACTGCAGGACATCATCAGTCTATTGACTTAAACACAAATGTTAGAGCTGAAAATTTTAGATGGAAAAGAAGTACAATATAGAAACAGCTGCTCCTGCAGACGCTTTCAAACGCTCCCTTTGACTGAAATAAGTTGGCAAAACAAGTGACTGCTTTAGAATATATTTAATGTTTGTTGGTTAATCCAGTGTCACATTCTGCACTCCCAGCTACTGAAAGGTAAGCAAACACTGGGAATTGTTTACCTGTCCTAAATAAGATAAAACCATTTTACATTATTCATTTAGTAATTCAATAAATATTAATTAATGCCTACTGTATAGTTGCTAAGGATATGAGCCCAAGCATGGAGGTATGAAAAAACCTGGTGAGTTTAGAAGCCTGCAAGTCACTGTGTAGGCTGTGTGGTTATTGGGAGTGGGAGATGGTGGTGATGATGCTAGAAAGTCAATGGTCTGATTTTAAACGAGATTGTTTGCTTTGTTAATGAAGTTGATTTTATTCTATAGTTGATGAGGACCCCATGAATGATTTTAACTTAGGGATGACATGACTAAATTTATAATTTAGAAATATGTCTATAGTGGAGTAAGGAGCAACCATGGTTTCTGGATAGAATCACCTGTGAAGCCTTGAAGTTTGCCAGTGCTCAGAGCCAACTGTGCAAAGATTACTGTTCAAATAGCCTCAGGTAGGGCCCCAAGCATAGGGGTTTTTAAAAACTGCTCAGGTGATTCTAAAGTGCAGCCAAAGTTGGTGCTATGGAAGACTGAAATAGAACAAGACTGAGAGACAATAAAGAACTAAACTAATAGTAAGAAAGAAAAAAAAAACTACATGCAGGGACAGGAAATTTGGTTGGTTGCATTTATCATGAATTGTATCAAAATGGTGAGTATAATAAAACAGTCTCCAGGATCTAGCCACATGGCTCCACCATGTGGATAAACTGTGATCTATCAAGTCAGCTGATTGCTTTTTCCTTCTAATCCTGTTTGCTGTTAACATGAGAATATTAGTAGAAATAATTTAAAAATAATGTGTTGATTAGCAGAAAAATATGTATTGATGCCTGAAAAGTTTTAGAACTCAAATACTTTATTTAAACCTGATACGATGCTTTACAAATAAAATTTCTTTATAATTTTTCTTGGGTACAACATTTATGAAAAAGGTGCTTATTTGCATTTATTAAGTCTAAAATCTATTAACTAGTGAAATTATCACAGTTGTTTTTGGGTAAAATATATAAACAGTGTTGCTTGAGGATTTGAAATGCCAAACATTTTAAATTACTTTTTATCTCAATAGGATTCCTTGAAAGTCACTTCATAATCATACCATTCTTATTCTTGGGATATACTTAAATGATTCAGGAAGAAATTTTAAATTAGAGGAAGATCAAATAAACTGATTATTTTTTATGACTGCAGAAGTTTCTCATCTTATTTAACTACTCACATAATTCTCTTTAAAAGCTTGGAATGTGTGATTCTTAATGGCAAAATAAAACATCTTCATAGTCTGTAAACCTTTCAGACATGATTGGCTATTGTAATTTATCAATATCTCTTAAAGCAAATTCTGAAAATGAGATTATTAAACTAGTGAAATGAACATTGCATTTCTAATTCTTCAGCCTCTGGAAAACTTGCTCATTAAGTACTTTCTCAGTTAGAAAATGACCAGTTGTGCTTTTATCTCAAGGTGTAACCCAAGTTTAAATTTCAATTCTGTAATCTAATTTATCAATCCAAAGATTTATATTTTACTTCAAAACTGTCTTTATTCTGGAAAAAACCATAATCCTCACCACAGAAATGTACCAAAATCAATTAATGAAAAAAAAAATTTGAAATATATGAGTGAATAAGAATATTGCGTCACTCACTGTAATGATGTTGTTGACAAAAATTCTTTTCTAGATGTGGAATAGTAATTAACTTAACAAATATTTTTAGAATACTTGTAGGTATTCTAAGGTATTATGTGAGCATCATAAGCGACAGATAACTGAAAACAGGATCCTTATTTTGAGGAAGTTTAACGCTTGAAGGGAAAGTTAAGATAGTCACACATTAAAAATCAAACAAGGCTACACAGATTGCATTTAAAGGCCAAAAGAGTGAAGCAAAGTGCAGTGAGGAAGAAGAGATCATAGTAAGCTGGAACAGTGAGGGGAAGTAACAGAAGTAAGAGGATTTAAGCTGGAAGGATCTAAAGAAAATTTGTGTAGACAGGCGTTTGGGGCACTGCAGTCAGGGAGGATCACAAGAATAAAACGTGGGTAACAGAATGCAGTTTGCAGACCAGCAGCATCAGCCTCACCTGGGAGCATGTCAGAAAAGGAGAATTTTGGGTCCGCCTATTATTATAAATCAAACTCCGCATTTTAACAAGAACACTAGGGGATGTGTACTTACATTAAACTTTTAAACACACTCTCTTAGAACATCACGTACCAAACTTTTTTTCTTCAAGGGTCAGATGAAAAATAGTTTTGCCTTTGCAGGCCATATGGCCTCTGTCTCAACTATTTAACTCTGCTGCTAGCGTAAAAGCAGCCATGACGAGTATGGCCGGGTTCCAATAAAACTTTATTATGGTGTCAACTTGACTAAAACGGGGAGCCTAGGCATTTGATTGAATATGGTCCTGGGTGTGTCGAAATGTCTCTGGATTAGATAACATTTGGATTGGTAGACTAGGTGAGGAAGATCATGCTCGCCGAAGTGCGTTGAGCCTCATCCACTCTATTGGAGACCTGAATGGAACCAAAGGAGGGAGTAAAAGTGAATTGACACACTCTGCCTGTTTTCCAAATGGGACATGGCTCTTCTGTGCTCACATTAGAACTCACACCATCAGTTCTCCTGAGTCTCCAGTTTGCAAACAGCGAGCTAGTCAGGGAACTTCTCAGCCGCCATAGTTTCATGAGCCAATTCCATATATACACGTATATATATAATCCCCATATATATGTGTGTGTGTGCTCTATATATATATACACACATATATATATGCTCTTGATATATATGTGCTCTTAATATATATATATATATATTTGCTCTTTATATACATATATATGCTCTTAATATATATAAGCACCTCATATATACTCGTATACACTCCTAATATATATAATCTCCTATTGGTTCTGTTTCTCTGGAGAATACTGAGTTATACAGTTTTGAACACCAACACTTAAATTTCATATAATTCTCATGTGTCATGAAATACTATTCTTCTTTGTTCAATCACTTAAAAATTTAAAAACCATTCTTAGCTTGCAGCCATACAAAAACAAGTATGAGCTAGGTTTGGTCTGTGAGCCATAGTTTCCTGACTCCTGTCTTAGAACACTGAGCAGTCAATAGAAATCCTGAAAAAAGTTAGCTTTTCAATTATTTTTATCATCTAAATTTTAGATTCTACGGCAACACAGGAATAATAATTAAAGACGTTGGTAATTTTTATTACTCTATAACCAAAGGATATTTTAATCCAATTGTGGGAGAATGAACTTTTTTTCTTCACCTTTTTTAGCCAGTGGGAGTGTGGTTATTAATAAATTTTTCAAATGGATATTAAACTTCATTCTGCTCATTTATGTATGTATAAACATAAGGCCAACAAATGATTAAGTATTTTCCATTATTTTCTCTCACAAAGGGAACCTGAAAGAAAAGTGTGGTTTCCTTTCATGGACCTAACATAAAAGGTTGGATTGTCCATGATAAGGGTACTGTCATTCTCCCTGTCACCTGGGCTTTAAACATCAACTGCATTGACACAACTGAAATAGTGATTCTCAAAGTATGGTCCATGTTCCCAGCATCACCTGGGAACTAGTTAGAAATGCATTTTCTTGGGGTCTGGGGCTTGGCAATCTTCATTTTAAAAAGCTCTCCAAGTGGATATGTGGAAAACCACTGAAGTCAAGAGAACTCTTGTTAAGAATCCAGATCCCTGGGGCTCCCTCCACTCCAGGCCTATTGAATGCAAATCTCTGGTTTGCATTTTAACAATCTCACAGATGACTTTTGTGCTATTCATAGGTGGAAGTCATCACTACTTTAGAGTTGCTGCTTGTCTTTCATCCCATTACCCCATCCAACCTGTAGGACTTTGCCAAGTCCTATAAATTTTACATTCCAAACGTAATGAATTTTTTCCCTCAAATATTTACATTCCAAAATATAAAACTTAAATTTTACATTTACTTTCAAACCTAATGCTAATCATCTATAAAACCTAAGATTTTTATAAACAGATTCCCAGAACCTGCTCCAGAATTACACATAAAAAGCATATTATATAAATGTATGACATCTCCTGTGTAATAGGATATACTGTCTCTCTATGTATTTAGGAGAATGGTGGGGAATTCACCTTGGTAATCCTGCGTTTGATGTAGCTACTCCCAAGACCAGACATTTGGGCCTCACCATGAGAACTGACCCCTTGTTCTATTTTAATTATTTCAATGTGGACTTTTTAAAGTCCTCATTATCAAAACAATCACAAATAATTTCCAAATTAAAGTAATACAACTCTGATAATTTTATTCTCCCAAAGATTTTTCCCGTATTCCATACAAATTATTCAGTTTGCTATGCCAGACCCTGTGCTAATCTTCTTACTACATAGTAGTTCCTATCTCAGTCAATTCACCTTTTTCTCCAACCAATCAAGTTATGTTCTTTTCTGGTCTCTAGATTTGTACCTTGTACTCTCTACCCCTCTATTTTGCCCAAGAAGATCCTATCCACCTAAAATGCTTCTTCCTTCAACTTCAATACAAATTCAAATTCACATAAATGTTACACTCTCCAATTAGCTTATCCTTTGTCCATTTAGTAATAACCAATATTTATTGAACAATTTGTAGAAGTCAGTCATTCTGCTATATCTTCACATGTATTAATTTAATCCTTTCAACCACCTTATGAGATAGCTACAATTATCTTCTTCACTGTTCAAAGGATAAAACTCAGGGTAAAATAGATTGAAGTAACTTTCCCAAGAATTCTCAGTAGCCAGTAGTCAAGCTGAGATTCTGATTTCAGATCCTGAGCTCTGAAACACTAGATTTACTGAGTCATAAATGATATCTTTCCACCCTGTTAAACTGCTATAAAATTGTGTTGGAAATGATTATGTGGTACATTATATAATACATGTATTCATTCTTAATTAATTAGTATAAAAAAAGGAACAAGATGAACAGATTACTCCCCTCCAAAAAACAACAAAAAACAGGAATCACTTTCATGTTGATTACCTACCTGTCTAGCAGAAAGAGACACTAAGCCTTTATATTGAACCAAGGCTGCATGGGACTGAATGAACTAGGCTCTGATCTTCCATCGAAGTCAAACCACATAGGGACCTTGTCTACATTAGTATCAGGTATCAATCTTTAGGGAAAGGAAACCTTATTCCCTAGCTCTCTATTCAGCCCTATCCAAGGTTACTGTCATTGAGAGAAAAATGTATTTGTGCATGTCATAATTATTCCACTACACTCAAAGGATCCTAAGGTAGGAACTATAAAACATCCATTTTTATGTTCCCATCACCATCACCACCACCATCTAACAATTAGTACCAGGCCTTGAGTATAGCGGTGATTTAGTAAGATATACTGCAATGGACATGTATTTAGAGAATTCACTCCTCAATCTGTTGTCAAGTCTATTTACACCTTAATTTTAAATAGTCCTAAAACAAAAGAAAAACTGTTTCAATTTTGGGTGGTTACATTTAGATCAAAGATATTTTTTAAATGTTGTTTCTTTTTTCTCTTCTTTTCCTTCAGTACTCTGTTTTGAAGAAACTAGATATTTTCTCCTTAGTCCTAACTTGGCAACTGGGAAACAAACAAACAAACAAACAAACAAACTAGAAAAGAATTTTAGAGACAATGCTAAGTGTATATATCAAATAGGACTGCAAAGGTTTTGTTTTTACATATTATTGCAAAGCTATATTTAGAATGTCAGAAACCCATCAGTAGCTGAAGGAGTTCTGTTTCATGTCAGGTTTTAAAGTAAGAAAGACATTGTGTTTTTGTGAGCATGGATATGGCTTTATTCCTCTCCAACATACCTTTTTGTTTTCCTTGTAGCCCTGAAATCAGAAACTTTGTGGATATGAGTATACTGATGTGTTTGGAAAATGAAGACTATAAATTAACCAGGCCACTTAAAATATTTTATTAGACTGCAAAACTATTACAAGTTGCACACATATATATTGGTCATTCCCTCACCCTTCCTATTCCCTTCTCTACCTTCATTCCTAAAATCAGGCAGTGTTATCTTTATTTTTCCCAGGCATTATGATCACTAGGGCAGATCACCCCGAAACAACAGAATATACATTCTTCTCAAGTGCACAAGGGACATTTTCCAAGATAGACCACATGCTAGACCACAAAACAAGTCTCAGTAAATTTAAGATTGAAATCATATCAAACAGATATGAAGGAAAAACTGATAGTTGCTGGTTGGGAGGGGGTGGGGATGCGGGAGAGGGGGAAGGTTTTGGACAGTGTAGGTGGGTGACTACAATGTTGCCGCAGGGATATGGGGGTCAGTACTGGGAATGTAATTGATAATGTTGTGAATGCTTTGTGGGGTGTCAGATGGCCGTGTGTCTTGTTGGGGAGACCCCTTCGGGGATGGGGTAGAGGCTTGATCACTGCGCTGTACACCTGAAGAGCTGATGTTGTATAATATTGAATATTAACTGTGATTGAATATATATATATATATATATATATATATATATATATATATATATATAGTAACGGGATGAGGAGTACAGTGTCGGAGTGGGGTCAGGGGAGTTGTAATAGATATGTATGATATGGGGAGGAGTGGGGTGGTGGATTGGGGGAGAGGGGTTGTCACTTTGAGGGGTAAAAAGTATAACTATTGCACTGTTGTAAAAAATAAATTTAAAAAAATAATAAAATAAAACCAAAAAATAAAATAAAAAGATCACTAGGGCAGAGCTTGAAGAACTATTGTCCTAAAGCAAGAGAGGAATTTATTTTTTTTATGCTAGGATAAACTTTCATTTTTTTAATTAAATTCATTGGGGTTACATTAATTAGTAAAATTATATAGGTTTCAAGTGTACATTTCTATAATATATCATATATAGCATTGTGTGCTCACCACCCAGAGTCAGTTCTCCTTCCATCACCAATATTTGACACCCTTTACCCACTTCTACAACCCTCACTCCCCCGCTACCCTCTGGTAACCACTAAACTGTTATCTGTGTCCATGAGTTTTTGTTTCTTTGTTGTTGTTTTTTGGTAGTTATTAGTAGGTTGTTGCTTTTAATTTTATATCCAACATTTAAGTGAAGTCATATGGTTCTCAACTTTTTCTGTCTGAATTATTTCACTTAGCATAATAAATTCAAGAGGAATTCTTTTTTCTTTTAAGATTTTTTTTTTAATTGGGGAATTAGGGGAGGGGAACAGCATTGGGGTACTGAGGAAGGGGAACAGACAAGTTGCTGTCCTTTTGTTCTTGTCTAGTTGTGGAGGACGTTGCTTCACTGGCCTATGTTGGTATCATCATTGCGCTCTTCCCGGATGAGGCAGATTGGTCACTGGCCTCTGGATGGTCACTCACCGCGGCTATTGGCAGCTCACGCTGGCCAACCGCTCACGCTGGCTGCCGGCCACTCACTGCACCTATGACAGTCCACTGCAGCAGGGGCTGCAGCCTACACCGTCGCCAGGGCTCGCAGCCTAGCTCCAGGTGGAGTTGTTGCTAGCTGTAGAGGGCAGCGTCACTGGCCCTCATATGTGGGATCCGAACCGGGGTTGCTGGCATTCCAAAACCAGCTCTTAACAAATGCACCACTCGGCCGGCCCTCAAGAGAGAGGATTCTTAATACTCTCATAGGAAGCTTTGGCATGGCATGTGGGTAAGTATAGTGCCTTTTTGTGGTGATCAGCATATGACAACCTCTGGTTTTGAGGTAATATCTGCAATTAAAATACTCAGTTTGTCTAAAAATACATACTGTAACACAATTTAACAACTACAGTACAATAAAAGAGATTGTGTTTATTTTTAAAAAGGCACTGTAGGACCCGCCAAATGGCTCAGTTGGTTAAGAGCGTGAGTTGTGAGCAACAGGGTCACCGGTTCGATTTCCACACCAGCCTGTGAACTGTGCCCAAACTGAACTGCCGCTGAGCTGCCAACAGGTGGCAGGATGGCTCAGCTGGTGAGAGAGCATGCGCTCCTAACAACAAGCTTGCCAGTTCGACTCCCACATGGGATGGTGGGCTATGCCCACCTGCAACTAATATTGAACATGGCACCTTGAGCTGAGTGGCTGCAAGATTCCCACGGGCGACTGGATGGTGACTGGACTTGGACCTGAGATAGCTGCGCCCTCCACAACTAAAATTGAAGGATAACTTGGCTGTTCCCCTTCCCCAATTCCCCAACGCTGTTCCAATTCCCCAATAAAATCTTTAAAAAAATAAAAGGCACTGTAATACTGCCTGTTAACATTCATTTCTGGTTAGTGCCTAATGAATTAGTACTATCTTTATTTTCAAATTTTGAATGTTTCTATTATTTTTCTAGGAAGTATAGGTTCTGTCTGTTTTGTTTGTTGTTGTTTGAAATATCTCCATCTAGCAGCAGAGATTGTGATTTAAAAGTAGTGGGTGTGTGGGTCCACCGAGTGGCGCGTTGGTTAGGAGTTGGCTTGGGATGTCAGCTCTGAGCATCAGGGCCTCGGTTCAGATCCCACATGAGGGCCAGTGACGCTGCGCCCTCTACAGCTAAGATGGTGAACAACAGCTCAACCTGGAGCTGGGCTGGTGTGAGTTGCTGGCGACGGTGTAGGCTGCACAGCTGGTGTGAGCTGGTGTGAGCCGCCGTGAGTGGCCATCCAATGGCCAGCGAGCAACTGCCTCACCCGGGAAGAGCACAATGATAATACCACATGGGCCAGTGAAGTGACGTCCTCCACAACAAGACTGAAGAACAAAAGGACAGCAACTTGTCTGTTCCCTTTCCCCAATTCCCCAATGCTGTTCTCTTCCCCTAATGCCCCAATTAAAATAAAAAAATACTGGGGGTGGGTCAGGGAGTGGAGGAGAATCAGCTATGCATAGATAACTGTTGAAATACATTTTTCCCTATTCTTTATGTTTGAAGTTTTTTTTATAAACAAATAAGAGTGGAGAGAAACACTTGCTACCTTTTAGTTGAAACTAGAAATGGAAATAGGTAAAGGCACTATGTGCTAAGTCCAAGTTGTAAGTATGCCTTCAGGTAGAAATAGTACAAGAAATAAACGTGTTTAACAGGCTAAACAGGGGAATGTCACTCAGGCAGACTGACTAGTGCAGTATCCAGCCTGGCTCACCTTAATAAGAAGAAATGATATATGAGTCTCAATGTTAAGGCATCAGCGATGACTTTATTCTGTCCATGGTTAAGTTAGGTACAATTTCTTCTACATCCCAAAAGCATGGTCAATGTTAATTTTCATAGACTAAGATTTGTAAAGATTTAAAAAAAAAATAGTTACACCAGAAACATCAGGTTTTTCATATTTGTCTTCCTAAATGAATTATGACATTCAGCAATTTTACTCTTATCCCTGTAGAAATCATTTCTTGCCATCTCTCCCAAATGCCCATTTTTATTTCCCTTTACATAAAACTAAAGTAGTTGTTAAATGCGTTTCTGAAAACCAAATAAAAAGAATTGATATGGTATACATAAGTATCAGGGGTCTAAGACTTTATACATACATTCATTTATCTAAATCACTACTTTTCCTGCCTTTCTTTTGTACCTTTCAGTTTCTCCTTTTAAATTATTCTTCCTCATTATACAATCATTTAGGGTGCTCACAATCCATTGGACTCAAAACTTGCTATATCCCTCCTAAACGTTAAGTTGATGTAAGTGGAGCCAATTTAAAATAGTACTAGTGTAGCCATTCCAGAGGAATTGCCTTGCACATGTTTTCCTCAAACCTTTGGAATGGGAAAAATAATCCTTGGACTGGGCAAAACCAACACTGTATTCCAAACACTGTTTGACAAGCTAACAGGTAAGTAGACATCTTGACTACAAGGTCTGAAAATTAAGGACAGTCTTTAGAATTAGCACAACCACGTATAAAAATTAGCTTACTAGCATTAACAAAAATTCCTTTCTTCTATTCATGCAATTATTTCCCTTTTTTTTCTCATAAAAACCCCTTGCCTTCCCCCCATAGTCAGAACACTTTTTGAGTTTCTGCCTGAATCACTGCTTTTCTAATAGCTATTCTTTGATCTCAAATAAATGTCTGTTGCCTTCCACTTTGGCTTTGTATTTCTTAGGTTAACAACATCATCATGTTTTCTCCTTTCTCTTTTCCTCTCTTCTCTTAGCCAACTTATTAGTCCAAATTACTGATACATGTTCAAGGAGTGTCTGGATCTCCAAAGTTATAAACTACAAATGATATAAATTTGTGGAATTCAAATAACTCTGGCAAACTCTACCTACCCTCAGTTGCACTTGCCAAAATGAAACAAAAAAATAAGCTGCTTTTTTGCTGCTAAAAATATTTTAAGCTGCTAAAAGCATTTTCATAGAAAGCAGAATTAGAGATATCTTACCACCTCTTTTTAACTGCATAGTCTTTTGAATATCTGAACTCTTCGAGTTTCATCATCTCTATCTGATTTTTTATTTGTTGGTGTTTAGAAAAGTTATTTGCTGTAGGTAAATCTATCTTTCTAACCTAATGTATGATGCACAGGAGAATATGCCGTGCCTAAATGGAACAGATATCAAAAACTATTCAAGGCTTTTGGAATCAATGTAAATTTTGTATATCAAATGCGATTTTGAAAGTATTAGTAACAAAAAAAAATGTAAATCTCTTAAGTATTAACAGATAGTTTATTGCAAGTTTCCCTTGGGGCAATACTGAAGATGGGAATTTCAAGAAAACCCTAAAACTACCATATATCAGTGCTTCAGAGATGGAAATGGGGGAGAGGATTGGCAGAATCCACTGTAATCCAGCAGAAGAGGAAGGAAAAAGGCACAGAAAAAGAATAGGGTCACAATAGTGGCAGAGCAATATGGAACACTACACACGCACTGCTTCTAGTTTTCCAACCATGTTCTATTATTTTTGAGGCAGGGATTTTTGGCAATGCTCCAGACGCATTCTTTTCTTGATGGAGCCAGGAATACGTCTATCTTCGGGCCTTCACTGTTTGTTTTTGCCCCAGCATCACTCCCACCTGACTGATAGGCCTAATCCCTCAACTCTTTCAAGTCTTCGCTCCCCATCAGCTTCTTAGTGTAGCCTACGCTTAATATCTATCCTATTTAAAAATTGACGCCCTCCTAGGTACTTGCCCCCACTTCTAATAACCCCACGTGAATTATGTTAGCATGCACATACCCTTCATTTACATGCCATTGGACAGCTCAGAATGTCACTTCTCCTTTAAACTTTGCAGGCAAGGGGCGGAGCTAGGGCAGAGAGGAGGAGCCTATCCGTAGGCTCTGTCCACTTAGGGCCCTGGAGGCGGCCAGACCAATAGGCGAGAGCCTCTCCACTCCGGAAGCGCGATTGCGGACGGAATTACCACGTGACTGTGACGTCCGCGCACCCGCGCCTGACGGCATGACGCCCGCCGCTGTCGTGGTATAGCTGCTTTTACACCACGGTGGTGGCGTTTTGGGGCTTTTATTCTCCAGCCTTTCTGGGCCTCGTGTCGGACTTAAGGATGTACCACAACAGTAGTCAGAAGCGGCACTGGACTTTCACCAGTGAGGAGCAGCTGGCACGATTGCGGGCTGACGCCAACCGCAAATTCAAATGCAAAGCGGTGGCGAACGGGAAGGTGAGGACACGGGGGGCCGCCCCGCTGCTCTGACCTCTGAACTCTTGAACAACTGCGGGATTCACCGCCCCCTCCACCTCCGCGGCTCTCTTCACACCTCACATTCGCAGCCCACATTCATTTAGTTAGTAAACAGGCGAACACTTGGCCGGGTGCTGTGGGCACAGAGGCGGACAACGCCATTTCCGTGGTTGAATGGTAGGCGAGTCACCAGTAACGTGGCGTAGGAGACTCTGTAGGATGCCACTGTAGGGCGGCACTGGAGCCATTGACCTGTCAGACGGAGATGTCGGGACGGGCTTTTATCAGTCGCGGATGCGAAGCTGATGGGGAAGGGACATTCCAGGAGGACAGAGCCACAGTTGCACCGTGGGGTGGGGGTGGGGGGTTCGTGGAATGCTCTAGATCGCGTAGTGGACGCTGAGCGCCTGTGCAAGACAGGCTGGAAAAGGTAGGCAGGGAGCTTGGAAGCGAAAGGGAGGCATTTGAACTGGATGATGAAGGGATGGGGAAACCTTTGCAAGATTTTAAACAAGAAATGAACTTTTCAGATGCTGCTCTAGAAAGAGCCCTCGGGCATCCTGGTGGTGAATGGATTGCACGGGGCAGGGGGGAGGCAGGGAGACAGGAAACCGCGTGCACAAAGCAGCAGACTGAAGATGGTTTGCATGGTGGCCGGCCAGCCAAGTTCTGCCTGTTGTAGCTCCCAGCCACTCTTTTCTCATGAGCTCCAGCACCCATTCTAGTCCAAGCTCCCCTCCCGGAATTATTCCATGTCAAACACTGTTGGGACTGAGGTACTGTGCATTTTACCTTAAGTCACAGCTATTTCATATCGCTTTATTTGTGTGCTGCTCAAACTAGTACATACGGTGCTACATGCCAGCATTGTATTCCAAACACTGTTTTAAAGCTAACAGGTAAGCAGACATCCTAACTACAAGGACTGATCATTAACGACAGTCTTTAGAATGAGCGCAGCCACGCATAGCTAACAATGAGCTTGCTAACATTCTTAAGCGTTTGGCAAGTGTTAGATCTTTTCATTTTCACATCTCATGAGGTTAAATACTGTTGTTATCCTTACTTCCCAGCTGAGGAAATTGAAGTACAGAGATAACTTCTCAAAGCTACATTGCTGGTAAGTGGCAGAGACAGGATTCGAACACAAGGAATCGGGTGCCAGCATTCCTGCTCTAAACCACAGTGCCGTCTTTTCTCTATAAAATGAGCACCTGTGTTAGTTTCCTAGGGCGCCATAGAAATATTACCACAAACTGTGTGGTTTAAAACAACAGAAATTTATTGTTCACAGCTCTGGAGGCTAGACGTCTGAGATGAAGGTGTTGGCGGGCAGTTGTTCCCTGAAGCTTGTAGGGGAAGACCCTCTTACAGCGTCTGGAAACTCCAGGTTTCCTTTAATTGGCAGCTTAACTCCCAATCTCTGCCTCCCATCTTGACAGTCCTGCACCTCTGTATCTTCACACGTTCTTCATATAAGGATACTAGTCATATTGGATTAGGAACCAGCTCTACTCTAGTACATCTAATTACATCTACGAAGACCATATTTCCAAATAAGGTCACATTCTGAGGTACAGACATACCTCGTTTTATTGAGCATGGCTTTTTTGTGCTTCACAGATTGTGTGTATTTTGTTTGTTTGTTTGTTTTTTTACAAATGTAAAGCAAACCCTCCACCAGCAAAATGGTCACTATTTGCTTTATTGTGGCAGTCTGGTACTGAACCAACAGTGTATCTGAGGTATGCCCCTACTGGGGGGGATTAGGATTTCAATATATCTTTTATTTTGGTAGTTGTAATTAAACCAGTCACAGCACCTAATGGATATTTCTTGTAAAATTGTATTTATTAACCATCTAGAGTGTGCTCTGTAGAGTTTATAAAGGTGAATAAAGAGATAATGTTTTCAGGGTCAGAATTATCCTTGAGGTACTTGTTGATTTTTACCTCAACCTGTGTAACTTAATAACTGACTGAGAAAAAAATCTTGAAAACTTTCCGGCTATTAACAGTGTGTATCTTCTTTCTGATTTCTAACTAATGACATCAAACCTGTGAGCATATGCACACATTCCATCATGATTGCTTATACCTTAATGAAGCAAATGTCCAACTGACATTCTGAGAAATTGTGAAATTATGGTATAGTGTTAGGTTATTAACTATTTTCCCACAACTATTTTGTGTAATGAGCAATTCTATAAAGTGAAAATGAGGTGTGGTATATTCCCTTTGGCTGGAGATATAAACTAATCTGGACAGAGATATAAACTAATCCAGACAGAGGAAAATATTTTAAGATTTACTGAACTGTTGTAACTTTTGATCGAAAGGTTCTTCCGAGTGATCCAGTCTTTCTTGAGCCTCATGAAGAAATGACACTCTGCAAATACTATGAGAAAAGATTATTGGAATTTTGTTCAGTGTTTAAACCAGCAATGCCAAGGTCTGTTGTGGTAAGTTATGGTAGTGATGAGGTATAATGTTATAATGTCCTTTAACTGACTTCTGAAATCTGACCTCTTCCAAGTTAGTAACTCAATCCTCTATCCACTTTATTAAAAAATTCACCTTAGTTATATAAATATATAATTTATGTATTTAAGTTTTTGTCACATTACATACTTTTCAATAACTGCCTTAATTATGAATTCCTATGTCATATTTTACAGAGTGTTTCAAGTCTCATTTCATAGTCAAAAGAATTTTGAGGTCTCCTAGACAGGTCATAACATCCTCATTTTATAGAGAAAGGAAAAATTAAATTACTTTTCTCCAACTTCTCAACTAATGAGTAGAACTGGGACCAGAATATTGATTAGTGCTTTTTTAACTCTATTGCACATGTTTGAAATAATGCATTTATTAATCATTTGTAATCATATGCTCCAGCTAAAACGTGCCCTAAGGAATTTATAAACCTGATTATAGAAGCTGGAGCTTTTCTTTGGGTAAAAAATTGTCTTATTGGGCCGGCTGAGTGGCACGGTGATTAAGCGCTGGCTTGGGAAGCCAGCGGCCCCGGTTTGGGTCCCACATATGAGGGCCAGTGACACTGCCCTCAAAAAAAAAACAAAAAAAAAACGTATTGTCTTGTAGTTGATTCATATATATCGTTCTTAGGACCCCATTTGTGTATGTGTGTGTTTATTGTAGTGGAGCAATGGTGAGAAGAAACAGGTAATTAGAATTTTTTGGCTGTATGGATTTACATACACTGTCCCTGTAATTGTTCCTATTGGGTGTATTGTTTATGGAAGGTACACTGAGATTAACAAGCTGAAAGGTAAAGAAAAAAGTGGGAGGGGTATAAAATATTTTCCTTACTATCTCACAGGTTTGTCATGAAGATCAAATATGAAGTCTCGCTTAATTGAAAGTCCACACTTTTAAAATTGCACAGACTGAATAACTTAGGACGCAATAGGGAATAACCCTCTAAGAAATAATCTCCATTGTCATAGTAAAAAAAATTGAAGTTTGTTGAAAATATCAAGTCCAAAAGTATTCACAGCGTCTCCTTAGTTTATCAGATCTGTATCTGAGAAATAAACAATTCTGGAAGAATTTTAAATACACCTGATTATTTTCTATTTCTAGATTTAGTTCTGTTCTTTTCTGATAAAAGAAGTATAATGTAAGGTCGTAGGTTTAAGTGATTTCTTTTTTTAAGATGAAGAAACTGAATCCTTGAATGAACTTTGTGGAATTTGTTTTTATACAACATGCTTATTTATAAATTGATGAATTTTTTTGTTTCACTTAAAATGACAAAATATTTAAAAGGAAATAGTCTTTTTTATATCATAAAATAGATAAATGTTTATTTCATTGGTTCTAGCCAGATGACAGTTAAAAATACAGGCAGGTCTTAGTTGAATCTAGTCCTTATTAGATAGATGTGTGACCTTGAACAAGTCAGTTAACCTCATTGATAATCAGTTTCCTTCTCTGTAAAGTGGAGATAGCAGTGCTCCATCAAGCTATTGTAAGGATTAAAATGATAGTTTTGTGCTTGGCACAGAGCTTGGCACATGCAATGCAGCCAGTAAACAGTAGGTGCTGCTTCTATGATTTGGTTTGGCAGCAGTGATCACGGTTAATATCACAGATCTGCAATAGATTTAGAGAGAAGGCTTATTGCCCCAACTGTGTTATACTCTCAGTACTTTTACCAGATTGATTGGTTAAGCTGTGAATATTTGTATTTTTTCTCCTTAAATGTTTCTAATTTGGGCCACTTTTGTAATTGAATTCTAAAATAAACACTGGCAACATTTTTAAAATAAGCCAATAACCAGGGTGGGTGGGGAAGGACAACAAAGGGTCTTATGCTTGTGGTGTTTCTGTAGTAATTTATCACAATTTATTTTGATTAAAGAAGAATTAACAAGTTTTGGTATTTTGTATGGGTAACTTTTTGAAAGAAACTTTTGATAAATAAGTCTTTATAACAATTTAATATGTAATATATTTGTGAATAGATTCCGGTAATATATGTATTTTTAACCTTAGGGTACAGCTTGTATGTATTTCAAGCGTTTTTATCTTAACAACTCAGTAATGGAATATCACCCCCGGATAATAATGTAAGTATAAGCCTGTCTAATTTATAGATTTTTATTTAAGAAGACTTTTATACTACGTGTGTGTGTGTATATGTGTGTGTGTGTGTGTGTGTGTGTGTGTAAAAATGACTTTCTAGTAAAGGGCAATTTAGACTTGCATTATATTCTGAACTTAAGATCCTTTATTATACTGCTTATGTATTTACAGTGCTTCTCTTCCTGTAATACTGATGGCATCTGAACTTCAACTTGTCCAAATTCAAAGTCTGTTTTTCTCAAGCTAGATTCCCTAATACCACTTTCTGTTAGTGGCACCTTTCTCGCGGTTGTTCTAAGTGATAATCCTCAATGGTAACTCCTCTCCTCCTACATCCAGTCAGTTTACAAGTGTCCTTTAGTACCGTATTCATTTCAGTTGAACAAAGGTGTTGTGTTTTTGCTTTCTGTTGACCACTATGCTTACCCTTAAAGAATTGAAATTAGCATGAGACTCATCAAAGAACCTGCTGTCAATCATATTATCCCTGTTTATTTTTTCTCCTTTTCATTCTCATTTCTAGCAGTCTAGGTCAGTGCCTTATTAACTTCCAGTCTTGGTTTTTGTGGTAGTTTTATTACTTGTTTCTCACTCTGAAATTTATGTAGTAGCCATGAGAGTTTGATAGGTTTATTCCTAAGGTAATAATCCCCTATGCAAATGCCCTTGGAGACTTCCACTGACGGGCTTTCCACAATGTTCCTTTAACCTGCCTTTCCTCCCATGCTCATAGGGTACTTTATATGTGTGCTGTTGTATTTTTTTTCTCTTCCATCTATATTTCATGGTACAAAGTACTCTTATTCCTCAGTTATTTTTTTTCCAGATAGGCTGAACTCTATGAAACTACCCTAAGTCAATGATGGTTGAATGCTGTGGCAATGTTGTATGGTTTAACCTAATTTTGTAGTCTAATGGATAAAAAGTTTGAACAGGAAACTGTGTCTGTCTCTGTTTATGACATCATAGTCACTTGTGAATGTTAGAGAATTTTAGAATGTACTTTTAGAAATAAAATATTTAGATATTTTTCGAAGTGTATATGTGTGTGTATATGTATATATATGTGTGTGTGTGTGTGTGTGTGCGCAAATGACTTCCTAAGTAAAGGGTAATTTAGACTTGCATTCTCTTCTGAACTTAAGATCCCTCATATACTCCATATTTTCATCTAGGCTTACTTGTGCATTTTTGGCCTGCAAAGTAGATGAATTCAATGTATCTAGTCCACAATTTGTTGGAAATCTACGGGAGAGTCCTCTTGGACAGGAGAAGGCACTTGAACAGATTTTGGAATATGAACTGCTGCTTATACAGCAACTTAATTTCCATCTTATTGTCCACAATCCATATCGACCATTTGAGGGCTTTCTTATTGATATAAAGGTAATTTTGTTGATATAAAGTAACCTAGTGGATTGTACTTCTTTGCTTATAACGTGTAATTACATGAATTGTTACAACAAAGGGCAGTAGTTCTCAAACTTCAGTGTGTGTCAGAATCACCTGGTGGGCTTATTAACTCATTTCGGGCTGTAGTCTCAGAGCTTCTGATTTAGTAGATCAGCAAATACTGGTCAAGAGACTATCATTAGGACCATTGTGAGTTTAGAGTAAATGCTTTTAAAGACTTAAGATAACTCTTTAAAGTGTACTGTCATAGATCTGATTTATTTTTAGTGCATTTTGAAGTGCAGTTGATATGTAGGCATAAAAAATATAAGTAAATAAACATTGACAAAAGCAAGTTATTTTGTTTCAGCCTTGAAAGGACTTGAATAGTCTGAGTAAAGTCAAACAGAAGTGAGAAAGTGGTTCACTAATCTCAGTTGAAAGATGAAATTTTGCCAAATATTGTGCTTGATCATGAAGCCAGGAACAAGACAGGAACAACCTCAACTTTTATACACTCAAAATCTAATGGGAAAGATAATATATATCCAGTGTGCTCAGTGTTACAGAGAAGGAAATACAAGCTACTTTAGAGGAGATAGTGGATTGAGAGGAAGGGAAGACAGTTCTGAGAAAGTGTCATTTAAAGTGACGTTCATAACAAGAGTAGGAATAAGGTGGTGAAAGAGCACCTCAGTCAGACCACTCTGGTTAAAGGCCCAGATCCAAGAACTAGGGTGCACTAAACATAAACACTTAGAGATAGATGGGGAAAACGGCCAGAGTGCTGCCTGAGTGAAAGGCAGAGTCTAGACTGTGGAAGTTAAGGATTTTCAACAGCGCGATGGGAAGCCAGTGAAAAGTTTAAGTCTGGAGAGTGGCAAATTAGGTTTACACCTTTAAAAAAATCATGTTGGCAATGTCATTGCATTAGCCTCCATCTGATATTTGTTGCACATCTGTATGTGTCATGATTCTGGAGAATGGATTAGAAGGAACGATGGGGTGCCAGTTAATAAGCTGTTAGTTTTATTTGTGTAGTGGCAGGGGGTCCAGAGAGAACTTATTGGACTTCAGAGATAGTGGGCAGAATCAGTAGAACTTCAGGTTTAATTGCATATAGAGCATGAGGACAGAGGAGGAACCTGCAGATTTCTGAGTACATGGTGGTATACTCTCTGATACAGGAAGTACTGGCACAGGAGAGATTTGTTGACACTGGCGAGGTGGTGGGTTAATGAATGTGGTTTGGAACATGATGGGTTTCCATTGCCTGCAACACATGCAGGTGGGTAGATATTTATGTCTGGAGGTCATAGAAGACGGCTCAGCTGGAGATATAGATTTGGGCATCATTGCCTCAGAAAATTTAAGGTGTCTTTCTTAAGAGCAGAGATCATTTTCTGAGAGTGATGGAGTTTCTGAAATTATTAATGACACTGAGACAGATAGAAAATGTTTACCATAGTCATTGAAAAATAGGAGAACAGATTTTCCACGGAATATTATCATAGTGAGGCAGTGGTGAGAGCCCTGCTGAGATCAGTCAACCCAAATTTATAATAATAATAATACCAGACTTCTTGGTTGTATTGCTTTCTCTAGCAGACACCGAAGGCTGGGTATAGTTGCAAAGCAGGTTTGTTGAACCAACCTACTGTTGAAGTTTTGCCAGAAATGTGTTGGCTGCATATTGGGGCAGGAAATTCAGGAGGGAAATAAGGACCAGAGGACACCAGTGAGTGGGAGCAAGTAGAAGGGATCAGGAACTTGAAGGAGGAAGTTCTAAGTAGTTCAAAGTTCTAAGAAGGAAGTCAAAAAAACAGCTGTGAAATAATTGAGCAAATGTAATTGAGCACTTTGGTAAGAGCAGAATGTCTGAATTTGTCTTACCAGAGGTGAGACATTTGGAGATAATGATAAGACCTACAATTGTATCTGATATTTTGTCTCAGAGTCTAGAAAAGATTTCTTAATCCTTTGGGACCTGAATGTGGATATTTAATGTAAATCTGAGGATTTGGCTCATCTTAAAGGATAAGAAGAATTATTGAGAAATACAGGAACTTCCATATTTCTTAGGCATATTCTAAAGATAATTGTGAACTCTAACCAAGATTCATTTCCATTTACTTCTTTCCAAAAGTAAACTTTAAGTAGAAGGAATTTCAAATCAAAATGAGATGGTGCTTTGGTTCCTAAATGTGGCCTTAGATCTGAATCACCTGGACTGCCTGTGAAGCGTTTACCTGCGAGCTTGTATTCCTTAGGTCAGCTTCAGATCCATTGGATTCTCTTAAGGGCCTCAAGTGGAAAAGGACAAAGAGAGGGATTAACATAAATGAGAATAGCCAACTACTATTCTGGGAACTCTAGTTATATTATCTTAAAGCATGTATTTCTTATTTAACAGCTGCACTTTCAGTACTAATGTTGAGTACAGAATATTCTTACATGGAAAGATTGTTGTTGATGGAGTATAGAAAAGGAGTTACTCTTATAAAAGCATCACGTGTTAAGCACTTTCTGGTTAATATAAATACTGTTGTTACTCCATTAAACCCTTGGAAGTGATAACATTTGCAAACTTTCTTTCTAGACCCGCTATCCCATGTTGGAGAATCCAGAGATTTTGAGGAAAACAGCTGATGACTTTCTTAACAGAATTGCATTGACGGATGCTTACCTTTTATATACGCCTTCTCAAATCGCCCTGACTGCCATTTTATCCAGTGCTTCCAGAGCAGGAATCACTATGGAAAGGTATTACTTTGTGTTTTAACGTAGATCAGACTCAGTCACTCAGTTTATTCCTTCCTGGAGTCTTGAGTTTTTAAGTAAGGCTCACTTTGTGAATATGGTCCTTTATCTCTCTTATGCCTGGAAGAGGTATTGAGGGCAACTGAGGGGAAAAAAATGAAATCACCTTTTAAGAAAAATCTTTAAAAATTGACTAAGATATCTTTGATCTAAGAGGATCCATTTATGTCTGAAGTAGAAGTAGATCAGGTGATCCTTGAAAGACTGATATAGCGTATCAGTATATGGCAAATTTAAAAGTTTTATAAACTGGTAAACAACATGAATGCAAAAAATATGTCTGTCTTGTTTTATCACTCTGCTATGGAGCATATGGGGCATATGGAATTCAGTAAAGATTTGTTAAATGAATAATGCTTTAAGAAATGTCCAAATGCATTGCAGTTGAGCTGTAAATAGTAATAGCTAATACATAAATGCACACTGAGAATTGGGCTCTGTGATAGCACTTTACATGAATGAATTCACTTGATACTTAACAGCAATATTAATTAAATATAATACCCATATTGTTATAATTATTTATAACTAACTCAAGCACAGGCTAGCAGCAAATTAGACTTAAAGTTTTTATATTTAATTTTTTAAGACCTTTGAAGTTCTACTTGATTTCATTCCTAGAAATAGCTGAGAAAGAAAGATGATAAAACTTTCTAAACTTAAACAGTTCTACACATTTGTAATCCCTCATCCATAATTTCAGAGTCCATTGATATGGTGGCAGCAAAAATGAGATATGTGATTTAGTCTTTATTCAACTTACTGGGAATGTTTCCTTGCGAAATATTACTCATTATAGGATAGTGCCCCTTACATCACTGGAGTACGTATTTCACATTCATGATATATACACCAGATTAGCTTTCCAAGATGTGAACCATTTTGAATTTCACAACAAATCCAAGATAAGGGATTGTGAGCTTGTATTTTGTAGACATGAACCATTCTGAATTCCAAAACAAATTCAAGATAAGGGATTGTGAGCTCGTATTTTGTTTAATGTATGGTGTGCCTCTTCTCTACAAACACAGCTCACCAACTGTATATAAATATATACATTTAATCCCAAAGCGATTTCTACGTCCATTTAATTACTATGCAAGCCTTTATTGAGTGCCTTTTATATATCATGCACTGTACTACACTTTAGGAACATAATAATGAACAAGCTATAAATCATTGCCCTAGTTAAGAAAAATAGTGATGCAAATAATTGATATCAATAGAATTTAGGTGTGGAGCTTCTATTCTCTTAAAGGAAGAAAGCCTTTTTTTTACAATTCAGATAAATACATGTTTGACTAATCTTTTTAAGCAACATATCTTCTGCAGTGTGTATGCAAATTCTTCATTCGTAAGATTATGCAAATTCTTCATTCGTGAGATTTTTCTTAAGAGGATTTTTTTGTAGATAGAGAAGAATTAAGCATCCTAAGATCCAAATTAGAGTTTACTTCATCTTAGAAGTTTAGTTATATTTTATGCTAAATTATTATTTATGATAGGCAAAATTGAAATTGTGGTACCTTAGGCTTATTGCAAATTAAATAATTTTTTTTTTTTTTGAGGGCATGTCATTGGCCCTCATATGTGGGACCCGAACCAGGGCCGCTGGCTTCCCAAACCAGCGCTTAATCATCATGCCACTTGGACGGCCCTTAAATAAACTTTTATAGCATTCCAGGGACTGTAGATATTTGAGCATTTTTTTCCTTTGAGGAAATACTTTCAAATCATTTTTAACTTCTGATTTACTTTGTAAACTTTTGGAGTACATGAATATTGCTTTAAAAAAATTTATTTTATTATTTTTCAATTACAGTTGACATATAGTATTAGTTCTAGATGTACAATATAGTCATTGGTTAGACATTTAAATAACTTCCTAACTTTTGCCTTTTAAACTTTGCCCTAGTTTTTTAGTTGATTGAGCCACTGCTTTTATTTTGTGTTTGTCAGTGAGAATTTTTCTTTGCTATATTTTCTTATATTTTTTATTTTTCTTCTTCTTAAAGAAGTCTCTCTAACACATCTTGTAATACTGGTTTAGTGTTGATGAACTCCTTTAAGTTTATCTTGTCTGGCAAACTCTTTATCCCCTCTTTGGTTCTGAATGATAGCCTTGCTGGATAGAGTAATCTTGGTTATGGGTCCTTTCTGTTCAAATTTTGTGCCAGTCCCGTCTGGCCTGCAGAGTTTCTGTTGAGAAGTTAGCTGACAGTCTATGGGCCTCCTTTGTATGTGACTAACTGCTTTTTTTCTTGCTACCTTTAAGAGTCTCTCTTTAACCTTTGGCATTTTAATTATTTTGTGTCTTTGTGTAGACCTTGTTTGATTCGCTGCACTACTTGTATGTCTCTTTCCTTCACCAGGTTAGGTAAGTTTTCATTCGTTATTTCTTCAAATAAATTTTTAATCCCTTGCTCTCTCTCCTCCTTCTGGTACCGCTATGATGTGAATGGTGTACGCTTGATGTTGTCCCAGAGGCCCCTTAAACTATCGTCATTTTTTAAATTCTTTTTTCTTTTTGCTATTTAGGTTGGGTGTTTTCTGCTACCTGTCTTTCAGATCACTGATTTGATTCTTTGCTTCATTTAATCTGCTGTTGATTCTCCCTAATGTATTGTTCATTTCAGTTATTGTATTCTTCATTTCTCACTGTTTTTTTTTTTTTATGGTTTCTGTGTTTGTGTAAGTTCTCACGGAGAACATCTGTTCTTCCCCTAACTTCACTGAGCATCCTTATAACCAATGTTTTGAACTCTGTGTCTGATAGATTGCCTGTTTCCATTTTGTTTATTTGGATTTTTGTCCTGTTCTTTCATTTGGGACATGTTTGTCTCATTTTGGCTACTCCCTATGTGTGTTTCTATCTATTAGGTGGGACTTCCATCTTCCATGTCTCCCAATCTTAGTCGAGGGGCCTTATCTAATAGGTATCCTGTGGGGCCTACTGGTGCAGTCTCCCTGGGCACCTGAGCTGGATGCTTCAGGGGTATCCCATGTGTGGGTTGTGTGTGCCCTCTTCTTGTAGTTGAGCCTTGATTGCTGTTGGCACTTCAGTAGGTGGGATTGACTCTAAGCTGACTGGCTATAAGGAATGGCCGTGACTACAGTAGATGAAACTGTTGTGTGGAGGCTGACCCCACTGGGCAGGATTCTCTTTAATGGGGCTCTGGTGTGTGCTGAGTTCACCCTTTTGGTGTATCATTTGTGGAGCTGATTGGGTGGTCTGAAGCTGGCCACCAGTGTGTTGTTTCTGGGGCCCATTGGGAGGGGCTCCAGTGCAGTACAAGGTCAGCTACAGCATGGGCCAAGGCAGCCTGTTTATGTCAAAAATCTGCTGAAAGATGTTCTGAATAGGCACCCAACTTGGGTGGGGTGGGATCTCAGGGAGTCACCAGGTTGAGACAAACAGTATTAAGCAGGTTAATGAAGCATTCATATTTGACGCCTGTCTGTGCCTGCAGGTCCGGTAATGGGAGGGCTCAACAAAGGAACAATGATGCTTTTCAGAACTTTGCTCCTGAAGAGAGCTGCATTGCCCCATGCCCCTCCAGCCCTCACCCTAAAGCTAGCCTACTCACTTCCTCTTCCTATGTCCCTGGTGCTTTTCAAACTGTTAACCCTGCACTGGAGCTATGAGAGCGAGTGAGTTTGTGAGCAAGTGAGTGTGTGTGCAGTCCTTTAGAGACCTGCAGCGCCTAGGTCTCTAACAGCCAGATGTAATGGCAACTTCTTATGGACACTTGTGCCCTGGGCTCCTCAGGGGAAACCTATGCGCCTGAGATATCCCTCCAGAGTCTTAATCACCACACCATGGACACAGAATCAGCCCATCCCACGTCTCAGCCCCTCCTACCAGTCTTGGTGTGGCATCTTTACATCCTTAGTTGTAGGAAGTATGTTCAGCTAGCATTCAGATCATTCTCAATGGTAGTTCTGTAATTTAGTTGTAATTTTGATGTGGTTGTGGGATGAGGTGAGTGCAGTGTCTACCTACTCTGCCATCTTGACTAGAAGAGTAAGGTATTGCTTTTACATTTATTGCTGATTTCCAAAAGGAAAAGCCCTTGTACTGTTGTTATATTCTGGATGATACTTTAGATTATTATTCATAGGATATCCTGTTGTTAGTTCCGGCTTTTCTTATTCATTGGATTTAGAGCTTTATTTTTCATCACCTAGTTTGACTTCTTGGATATTCTTGCTTGTTTATGGATTTTCTTAAAAATCAAAATACTAAAATTTTAATTCAGGATTGAGATTAAGAGTTGCTAACTTAAAAAAATTTCAGAGGTAAAGAATGTGGTCAGCTAACCCTTAGAACTAAATGCTTCAGAAAGTGGCAAGAACAATGGGATAAGTGTTCAAAGCAAGGGGAAGTATTTTGAGGGGGATTAATGGCAATGTATTTTTTAACTGTAGTAATTTTTTTAATTTAAATATTTCATTGTGTTGTTTGATCACACCTTGTATAATTTGTTAAGTCCATAAGATTATAAGAGTTATAGTTTTGTGGAGTTCAAAGTATTGTTATTTAGTACTTTTTAAATAAGTTAATTTTAAAATTGACCTTGGTAATGAAATGAACGTGGAGACAAGTAATTTATGATGTTAATTTTTCTCAAGATGTTATGTGTGTCCAACAGATTAAAACTTTTTTCCTTTCTTATTAGTTATTTATCAGAAAGTCTGATGCTGAAAGAGAACAGAACTGGCCTGTCACAGTTACTAGATATAATGAAAAGTGAGTAAAAGAACACTTTACAAAATATTCTATTACAAAACTACTTCGTAAATAAATATCTTGATATCGACAAACTATTTTGAGGTCAGACAATTAAGATCGTGAACTCATCCCAGAAAAAGTGCTTCATATCTTATTGCTGAATATCACTACAGTCACCTTCGAAATATTCCCCTTGGGAAGCTATGCACCAACACCAGGGCCTAGTCCACCCTTCAAAGCAATTTGGAACCCTTTTTCTGGAATGGCCATCAGAGCTGTCATCATGTTACCCTTGATGTCCTGAATGTCATCAAAATGTCTTCCTTTCAATATTTCCTTTATCTTCAGTTAAAGAAAGAAGTCACTGGGGGCCAGATCAGGTGAGTAGGGAGGGTGTTGCAATACAATTGTTTACTGCCTAAAAACTCCTTCACAGACAGTACTGTGTGAGCTGATGCATTGTCATGATGCAATAGCCATGAATTGTTGGTGAAAATTTAGGTGTTTTCACCTTTTTCACACAGCCTTTTCAGTGTTTCCAAGTGGTAAGCTTGATTAACTGTTTGTCCAGTCGGTACAAATTCATAAATAATCCCTTAGATATCAAAAAAGGTTAGCAACATGGTTGCAACAAGTTCTCGAACTTAATTGTCAGACCTCATATTTAAGTAGACAATAAGATTGTTTGTATTTACTTTCATTGAATTTTGGTTTCTTGGAAGCACGAAGGATATATTGGTGAGAAACAAATAGAAGGTATATAAAAGGACAGTTTTCAAACATGTAGAATTTAGGGAAGTAAAAATATAATCAGATTCAAAATAGGGCCCTCTTGAAGTGTACACAGTATGTAATAGGCATTGAAAAAGATCTAAAGGGAACTTCATTTAAGGATAATATTTAAATTTATAGCTTCTGTTTTGTAGGTAAATCAGCTTTAACCAGTTAACACGTGTCACTTGCTAGTCATTTTGTTAGCCAAATTAGAAAAACTGGTTTTCAACTGGGTACAATTTTGCAATTATCTGGAGACATTTTTTAGGCTGTTATAACTTCAGGAGTGGTGGTGGCTGCTACTGGCATCTAGTAGGGGTAAGTAAGAGCACATACTCCCTTGGTTGGCTTTGAAATGGCTTTCCGAAAGATGTCCATGTCCTAATTCCTGGAACCTTTAAATCTTAACCATATATGGAGGAAAAGGGGAGGTTTTGCAGATGTGATAAAGTTAAGGATCTTGAGGTGGGGAGATTATCTTCTATTATCCATGAAATCAACAGGAGCTTTTATCAGAGAAAGGCAGAGAGAGGGAGGCTCAAGAGAAGGCAGCACAGAGAGATTTGAAGATGCAGGCCTTGAAAATTGGAGTGATATGGCCACAAGCCAAGGGCTGCTGGCAGCCACCAGCAGCTGGAACAGTGAAGGAATGGATTTTCCTCTAGAGCCTTCAGAAAGAGTGGGGCCCTGCCAACATTTTGATTGTGTCCCCGTGAGGCTGATTTCAGACTCCTGGGCTTCAGAACTTAGAATACATTTCTGCTATTTTTTAAGTCTTTCGAAGTTTGTGGTACTTTAAATAGGAGCCTCAGGAAATTCATGTAGCCTCTCACAACAGATTATCCAACCCAAACTATCAGTAGTTCTGACGTAGAAAACCGTCTTCAGAGTTGAGTGGATCCTTCCCTTAACTAGATTAGCTAGATTAGCCAGCCTTCTCTCAGCACCCTTGCCCATGTCACATTGAATGCACAGGGCTACTTGGCTACTCTTTAGGATTAAAAGTCAATTGTGTTTGTCCCCAAAACTTTTGTGCCAATGTCCTAATTAAATGTTTTAATTAAATACTGAATAAACCAATAAAATATGGTATTGAAGATCTTGATCTTAGATGGTAGTAGTAAATGGGTGTAACTTTCATGCTTTAAAACTTTAGATGCTTCAGGACATAGAAGTATTACTTCTTGCTGTCTGTTTGAAATGATCTTGATGGCCTCCCTGTGAGAATGACAAATCTGTGATCTATGAATCACAAAACTGTAGGTCTTCAGTTTAACCACTAGAGGGTTCACTTTCAAAGCTAATTTGGGCATTGGTAATTAGGATCATGGAATTTAGTAGGTAGAAGGGGCTTTAACGATAACCCACTGTGCTCATTTTATAGCTGACAATTTTATTACTGATTTCTTAATTGTACTCCACTTGTTTTAATATAAGAATAGCTATTAAAAAATATTCTGACCTTCAAGAGAGAGGTATCTTATTGATAATTTTTCAGAATAAAGGAGTCACAAGTATTAATGCAGTTGAAAACACTGCTTTATTTGCGTTATAAAATAAGTCAGTGACATACTCACCCATTTTGAACATGTGACTGGCCAATAATAAGCCCTAGATCTCTCATCATTTCCCTGATGAATCTTGAGATTTATATTCTTTGGTTTACTGTAGTTGAGTAACATAAACAGTCCAGGTGGAGGGTATTTCTTCAATTATTAAGTCACTGATATAGTAGTTTGCATTTAGCCTCAAGAGGAATTTTTGTTTTTGATGATGCTTCATTTTATAGGTTCTGTGTTTTGTTAAGGCCAAGAGTCATTGATTGACACAGTTTTACTAAGCATCCTCCCTTTATTGTTACGTGTTGTGTAATAATGGTTTCCTTTGTAAACAAGAAGTACACTTGACCCACAATCTGTAGGATAAAATGTTATGAATATGGTTGGTGGCAGGGAACAAAGCATATTCACTAAATCATGTACTAATTATTAAAAATCCTTAAGGCTGGCTGAGTGGTGCATTGGTTAAGAGTTGGCTTGGGATGCCAGCTCTGAGCAGCAGGACCCCGGTTCAGATTCCACATTAGGGCCAGTGATGCTGTGCCCTCTACAGCTAAGATGGTGAACAACAGCTCAACCTGAAGCTGGGCTGCAGTGAGTCGCCCGCGATGGCGTAGGTTGCAGTGGGGCTGGCCGGCAGCTGTTGTGCACTTTCATGAGCTTCCATGAGCCGCCGTGAGCAGCCAGCCATCCAATGGCTGGCGAGCGACTGCCTCACCCGGGAAGAGCGCAATGATAATACCAACATGGGCCACAACTACACTGAAGACAGCAACTTGTCTGTTCCCCTCCCCTAATTCCACAATAAAGTCTTTAAAAACAAAACAAAACAAAAACCCTTAAAACTGAGTAAAAATGGACCACAGTAGGATTTGATAAAAATACTGACTAGATTATAGAGCATGTTTCTTTGTTATACATGATATGGACTAAGCAGCAGAAAGCTATAATCACTTGAACTAGAAGTACGGTGTTCATTGGATTTTAATGCAGAATATAAATCCTTATAAGGATAATCACATCATTTCAAGAGTATTTTGCTATGTTGTTCCCATAACAAGATGGGAAAATATTATACAACTTCCTAATGAGAACAAGGCTTTTTATTATCCAGTATAAATCTTTTCTGTTAATCTCCACATAGGCATGAGAAATTTAGTAAAAAAACATGAACCACCCAGATCTGAAGAAGTTGCTGTTCTGAAACAGAAGTTAGAGAGATGTCACTCTGCTGAGCTTGCACTTAACGTAATTACGTAAGTAGTCGTCAGTCTTATTCATGAATAGATATGTTATCCCATCTGTGCAGTCTTCCTAGGAAATACCTGAACCTCTTCGTGCCCTTTTAATCTTTGGGTTCTTTTCAGAGATCTCATCTGAGGAGCAGGTGTACTGTTCCAGACTTATTTCTGTTGGCTAGAGTAGGGAAACTTGGCAATTTTCTTTCAGTGGTAAACTTGATATTGAAGACAAAACTGATAGGAAAATGTGCTGTTAGATATTATCTTGCAGCTGTTAGAAACACCCATAATGTCTCTCAGATTTGTAGGCTGAATGTGTAAATCAGCATATTCGGGCTCTTTATGCTTTGCAAATTGAAGAATCTACTTAAGCGTAATTTTTAGGAGTTTAAACAGTTGGAGATCTGGGCAGGTAACAGGAATGATAAAACCATTATTTTCTATTTTCTGTGGAATGCATTCTGATTCAAAAATTCTACCTTGTTAAGATTTAGTGGGAGTTAACTCTGGCATATTCTAGTTAAGATGCATTTGAGATGTTTTTTATCTCTGTAATTGGTGAATATATGCTACTGTATGAGAAGCCAAAACAGCATTCCAAGGCCTGAAGGTACACATAACTCAAATTCTTTCCGTATATAGTTGTAATAGGATATCCAGTGATTTATGAAGTGCAAAGTATGGGACTATTATATTATATGCATACCTATAGCTGCAAACTGTGGCTTAGCATAGATCTTAAAATTAATAGATTTCATCCCTGGGTTTCATTGGTAACTCAAGGAATGAAGGACTGGATACAGAGAAGCAATGACTGTTGACTGTACTGAAAGCAAAGTATTCACCCTCTGACCTGCACTTACAGTTTCCACAGTCTTAGTCAACTACAGTCCAATATTAGATGGAAATTTTCAGAAATAATTCATAAATTTTACATTGTGCACTGTTTTGAGCAGCGTGATGAAATCTTGCTATTCCACTCCATCCAACCCATGACATGAATCATCCTTTTGTCCAGCATATCCACTGTACATACAGAATATTGAGAAAGACCACATAACTTATTACAGTATAATTTAGTTGTATTAGTTGTTAATCTCTTACAGTGCCTAATTTATAAATTAAACCTTATTGTAGGTAGGTATAGGAAGAAATAGTATATGTTGAGTTGTTGGAAAAGTCATGATGTATTTTTTGTTTTTCGTTGCAAAAATGTGTCATGACTTTTCCGACAACCCACTAAAGGTTCAGGACTATCTGCAGTTCCAGGCATCTACTGGAGGTCTCAGAACAATATCCCCTGCAGATAAGGGGGACTGCTGTATTGCAGAACTGATGATGCTCATGTTTTTTTCACATTGATTTGGAATAGGCTTAGACCAGGGTTTGGCAAACTGTGGCCCATGGGCCAAATCCAGGCTACTACCTGTTTTTTAAAATACAATTCTATTGGAAGGTAGCACACCCATATTGTCTATGGCTGTTTTCGCACTACAAAAGAATTGGGCAATTGTGAAAAACTGCTAAAGGCTTACAAGGCCTAATATAATTATTGTCCGGGTCTTTAAAAGAAATTTTCAACCTCTGGGTTAGACCATGTTGCTACTGTCTTTTGGGGGTTTTTTTTGACCATGTTACTATTAATGCTAACCTTCTAGCTAGTTAACTGATGGACCATAGTCCCAAATTCCTAATTGCCAGAGTTTACATCTTACTCATTTACCATCCGCCTTGTACTGTGCCAAGCAAATTGTACATATCTGTACCTGAGAGGTGCTTCTCAAACTCTGTAAGGACTATTGTGTTTTTTTTTTAATTGTAGACCCGTGCTTTTGTAAAATATAATAGAAATCACTAGAAAAGTGAATAAGACATAAAACGCAAGCATAAATTTTATTAGATGCAACAGTCAAAATCTCAAATTTCTATAAAAGTTTCTAAATACACACCGTTTCTGTATTTACTGCACACTGGAAATGGTTCATGGACCACACTTAAAAGCACTACTTTAGGATAGAAATATTTGTTTTCCTTGGTCTTCAAAATTCTTTTATCTTTCCCATTACACAATAACTATATCATCATTAGTCAATACAGGTGAACCAAAGTTCTCTGACCAAAACCCAAACCCCAGTTTCAATCTCAGAGGTAACTTAGTATTTATCTCTGCCAGCCTTTTCTCTGCATTTGGGTATGAAATAAGTTTTATCTCTTCACTGTTTTCATACATATGTACATTTAATAGTATCAGTCTTTAACTCTTGCCTGTTTTAATAGTATCAGTCTTTAACTCTTGCCTGTTCGGGTGAAAAAACTATCACATATTTTAACTTCCATTTCTCCTATTACTACGAGGTATTAATGTTTATGTGTTTACTGGTCATTTGTATTTCTTCTGTGTTGAATAGTTATAACCCTTGCCCAATTTCCTGGTGGTATTTTCTTGATTTGTATTTCTTTTTATACTCATCTTTGCATATATTATACAGGTGTTTTCTTTTGTTTTTTTTTCCACTTTATGATATGTAATGAAATTTATTATTTGCTTTATGGTTTTATGTCTAAATACCTTTTCTTACCCTAAATAAAAATCTATATTTTGCCTTTTGTTCAGCTGTTAAAACCATTTAGAATTGTTTGTGGTGTGAGGTAGCGGTCATGTATTTTTTCAAATATATAACCTGTTGTACCAGTCACTTTTTAATATATTAATCTGTTTAACTCTTTGCTAATACCATACTTTTAATTACTATGGTTCTTATAGTGTTTTGATGAGAATTGGGACATGGTCCCCACGTTTTGTTCTTTTTCAGGTTCTTTTTGTTATTTTTGTATAATCTTTCCCAGGTCAGAGTTAGCCTAGACAAGTTCCATGAAAAATTTTATTAGGATTTTAATTAGAGATTGATTTGGAAGATAGTGTCTTCATATCCATAATTCTCCATCTCTTTCCATTATCCAGGCTTTGTTCTTCAGTAGATATGAATTTCATATATAGCCTTGCTAGTTTAGTTATGTTGCCAATTATGACTGTTTATTGATGGTTGCCTAATTACAGGAAGAAGAGGAAAGGCTATGAAGATGATGATTATGTCTCAAAGAAATCCAAACATGAGGAGGTATGTTCTCCTAAGGTAAATATCAAGTTATTCTTATTGTACGTTCTGGTGTGACCACAATGTTAAGATTTTATTGTTCCAGAGTGCAAGCATTAAAAATATAGAGGTGTGGGTTTTGAAAGCCTGCATTTTTTTTCAATCCCTCTTTATTTACATTGTCTCTTATTAGAGGGATTTTTCTCTCTTCTGACTTACCTGTTCTGTCACAGTCTAATAATTACTTGAGAATCCTCTCTATGGTTGTAAAAAGCAGCAGGGATATATGTACATACATGCTCAATTTTTGCTCGTTTTTACTCTCCAATGATTCTTATATCCTTTTAAAAAAAATTATACCTGGCAAATCAGATATAAATGAATAACCAGAGGCAGATGGTCACAACTGTAACCTTTATTTCTGTCACTGTAGTAGTCTGGTGACACCATGCTATTATAGATTACAATAAGATGAAACTACTACACATTTTCCTGGTTTACCTACCTTCTGTAATCATGGTAAAAGGAACATTTTTCCTAAAGGGAGGTAAGGAGGTCAATAGTGGCTATGCATCAGTGTAATGTTCTTACATTTTCTTTCCTCCTCAGGAAGAATGGACTGATGATGACCTTGTAGATTCTCTCTAGCCATTCGAGATTGATTTGCCAATGCCAACAAATCTGCAGAAGGATGCAGCATATCTGGCATCTCAATTTATTTAGAAGTGAAATAATGTGAAAACATCACAACATAGTACACTTTTCTATTTATTCGTTGTTTTTTTCTTTCAGGGTAGCTTTATATGAAATAAAACAGCTTCAGAGGACCCAGAATAGCACCTAGTTTGGATAATCTTGCCAAACCATGACTAATATCAAATTAGACTTTCTGTAGTAGCCAAACTAAAGCTAGAATTCATTTGCCTATATTGTTTTGAACAAAATGCAATAAACAAACATCCCTTTTGAAAAAAAGCATCATGAAAAACACTTAATAGTCAGCTTTAAATATGGTAAGGAATGCTTTCTGCCCTCTAGAAACTTTTATAAATGGCTTCTCAAATGCCATCCTGATAATATTGGGTTGTCGGAAAAGTCATGATGCACTTTTGCAACGAAAAACAGAAAAGACTTTTCTGACAACCCAATACTTAGGTGTTTGTATGTTACTAGTGAACTACAGAATGTACTTCAGCTGTTACCTGGTTCTGAAAGCTAGTCATCCAGGGTAACGAGTATTTGTTTTCTTCAATTAGTTAACTGAAAAATTTCCAAATGGTTTTTAAAAAAAATAAGAAATCAAGTAGGCAGTCTTTAGTTGTCTAGATGAAAACCTTAAAGTAGGTAGTAGCAAGTTGTATGTTCAGCTACATAATTAACCTATTAGATTACTACATAAGTGAATCCATATAAATGTGTTATAGTTACTAGGAATTTTTCAGATTAACTATATTCAAGAAATTTCAAATTAAAAGGAGTTGATATAAAAATATAAAAGTACTATAGCACCAAATTATTTGGGTATGAATCATGGCGATCTCTACCTTGTGACTTCGGCAAGTTACTGACATTCTCTGTGCCTGTTTCCCAGGGTTAACCTGGGGAAAATAATGCCTACTCCTCACAGGACTAATTGGAATAGTGTCTCTGTATACCAAGTGTTCAATAAATGTTGGCTATTATGGCATTTGTTTAACCGTCATCTTATTCAGTTTCTAAGTTGGATCCAAATTATGGATGTCTCTCAATTTTTTTCTGGAAAACTGGGTTGAAGGAAATTTGAGAAACTCAAATGCCCTAAATCTGTTTTATGGATACATCCCTCTCTTCATGGTCAGTGTCTCCCTGGCTGCGCTACCCATAGGAGTCGAGGTACCATTTTAATTACATCGTTAGTACCTGAGGGCTGTATTTAC
Source organism: Aselliscus stoliczkanus (assembly GCA_033961575.1). Taxonomy (NCBI): domain Eukaryota; kingdom Metazoa; phylum Chordata; class Mammalia; order Chiroptera; family Hipposideridae; genus Aselliscus; species Aselliscus stoliczkanus. The sequence goes on from CM066728.1 coordinate 55,303,930, forward strand.
TACGTGTATGTATTCTTCTCTGTGATAATTACATTTTGGTTTGTTTTTAGTGTCCTCATTGTAGAATGAGAGGAATAAAATTCATAAAGTGTGATTTTACAAAAGTGAAGTAAGCCTAAATTGACAGTGGTCCAGTCCAGGCTAAGTAGCAGTGCTGGTTGGCTGTAGACAGAATTGCAAACTGTTCAGTTTACCTTGTTTCTCCTTTTTTTTTTTTTAAGCTGAGCCATCCTGCCACCTGTTGGCAGCTTACCTTGTTTATTTTAGGTCACTAAACTTGAGCATCAGAGCAAGGCCCACATTAATCTCAGATTTTCCTACCCAGCCTCAGTTTCATCATTGATCAGCTAGTTACTGCAAGGACTACAAAGGTGAATAACAAGTTTTCTGTTCTAGCTTGAGAGAAACATGCCATTAATATATAAAAAGCAGGATGGCTTTACGTTTGTGGTTTGTTTGTTTTTTTAAGTAAAAGGCAGAAGAGGGAGAAACAATTCATTACATTGAGGAATGACAGATATGATTGAGGTGTGATTAGTGAGAAAGAACCAAATTGTCTAGCACGGGTTTTGTACCCTTTTGCATATTGTTTAAATTTTTTCAGAGATGTCAGTACCCCATACCCCTTCCTGACTCCTTTATCTTGTAACACCAAAGGAGGAGACCAAGTGGGATAGTACTGTGGTACTACAGCTAGAAAAGCAGGAGGGATGGAGAAGCAGAAAGTGATATGATACTGAGACAAGAAGGGAAACATGGGAGTTAGCTGACATCAACATCAAGTAAAAGGAGTACAGGGTGTGTTGAGTTTTTGATTATCACTGTTCAACTGTGATTCCAGCTATACCAGGGCTAACTTCCTCCACAGAAACAAGAGCCTAAAATTATACTATGTAGAAATCTTAAGTCCTAGATTAGTTAACACTTTGTTTTTTCCTATAGTTATTTTAATCAGAGAGAATACTAAATGTTAGGAGTACTCTGAGAATCTAAGACTTAAGAAAATTTCTTTACTGTGGGAAATGTTTTTCCTAATATCTCCCTTGGTTCCTGTCTTGCCCACTTAGATATGCTGCTACATACTTTTTGTATGCCTCCTCTCCCCTGCACAATTATGGGAGTGAAGGCATTTTTCCTTAAAAAATACATATGAATGGAATCCTTCAAAAGAGACCATTAGCAAAAAGATGATCTGAAGTTTTCATCTTCTCCCTGGGCCTTGCTCTGCTACTAGATTTGAATTGCCCCTGAAGGAGGAAGAAAATGAGATTAAATGCTTACCTGTATTTAGACAGAAGTAATCAATTATTTACGATATCCCTTGGTTTTATTTTAACTTAACCCTTGTGAATACTTCACAAAAATACACATACAGAAGCAAATAAAACTATACAGTCAAACTAAATACCCAGCAGATACAACAAGTAGTCAGTTCAAAGATGGATAGCTGTTAAGTGGCTGATGAGGTTGTTTGCATAATCAAAAAAATCAACCTGGAATTAATAAGTGGTTTGAACAAAAATCATTCTAGATTTTTTTAACACAGGAAATTCGTATTTTATAAAATGGTTGAATACGGGTAACATGCATCGATCAGTACAATGACCAATATTTATTGAATTTAAACTATTTACTGTTGTAAACATTTAACAAAAGTATTATGAAATCTAAATACAGTTTTTGACAATTTGAACAAAATAAGTGGCATGTTTAAAAAATAAAGCTGATGAGCAATAGATCCATCCTATATATTTTCTTTGAACAGTTCCAGCAAGAGAAATAGCACAGTATTTTTAAAAGTATACAGCAAAGATTGTTCCTATTATAATGGCAAACTCTGAAAACTGTAAATACAAATAAAAGTCATTAAACAGTCAAACGGTCATATTCCTAATCAGGAAGAAGTTACAGTAAGAACAGTCTGCAATCCAGTTTATACTCAATTGTCAACAGAGAATGCTTTTTCTTGTCAGTTGATTTCATAGTTCTTTTTCCAAGAGACAGCAAAACTTTGGCAATTGGATGTATTGAAAATATATTCTCAGAGTTCAAGATACAGTCATAACATTTTGTTGTATGAAAGGTGATCTGTACACCAAGGCTCAGAGGTTGGTAAAGATTGATTCCATATGTGGAAAAAGTGCAAATATCCTGCACAGATAGCTTACAAAGCTGCTGGCACAGTTATTCACCAGCAGCATCTAGGGTTTTGTTTGCATAGCTCACACATCACTGGAATGTGGAAAGGTGTGCTATTTTTTGGCAAGAGCAAAGGAGACATACTGATGTGAATTACCAAGTTGGACATGCTGAATCCATGCAGAACACTTTGGAGAAGGCTGCTACCTCACATCATTGGTTTTTGTATACTGGTTTTGTTTTTGTTGAAGCAATTCTGTTATAGCCAGAAGCTTTTTCAGTACGTGCTAGAGAAGGGAAAAAAGTATGAAAGTAATTAGTAAATGAATGGAAAGCTTGATCAGAAAGCTCAGGGATGGAAACTTGGATCTGAAAAAAGCTGTAACATTACTATTCTACTGAAAGCATAAAACTGTGAATGTTTCTATGAGAAGGACTGAATTTTTTTTCAGATAGAATATTTGTATGCCAGAGTGAATAGAAATTCATTTGTTTGTCATTCTCATATCTAGGCCAGAACAATCTCTAGGATAGAACATCTTGCCAAGACAGATTTATCCTTCTAAATTACATACATGCCCAATAAGATCATGTAAGGGCAATTAGCTTGCAGCCTAGTGAACACCTTTAAAGAATCATGGAAGAAGTATGATTACATTGGGCCTAAAAGTAAAACAGCACCTTTACCTTTCTTAAAAAGTCTTAAGTGGACTAAATCCTCCATTAAGATTTTAAGGCAAGTAAAATAATAAATCCAGCCCCAGTGTGGCAAAAAGACATTACACATGCCATGGGCACATAAGTAGGCCCATAGTACACACTCTACCTAAGTTTGTAAAGTGATTAGAACCTTAATGAGCCAGACTATTATGTAAACTTCATTTTAGAATCTCAGGTTGAAAACAGAATCACCAAACTCAGTCTTGAATCTCTTCTGTAAGGTCCCTGCCAAAAGCATGGCCAATATAGTGACAGTACTCAGGAAGAGCTTATTAGAAATGGCAATTTCTAAGGTCATACTCCAGAATTTCTGGAGCTTGAAATATTTTCATCCAACTTCCTGAATAATTCTCATGTATTTGATAAGTGTGTGAATTACTTGGCCATGTACTCTTTGTGTCAGAAAGTAAAAAGCCATATTGCTATTGATTTATTAGCTCACATGCCACTGAAGTGAACATCATTTTTCAGTAGAGTTAACATTGATTTAGATTCAAGTGCAAGACTTGACATTTTGCAGTATCAAAAATACATAATCTTAGTCTGAGCTCATTATTCCTCTCTGCTGAGATCTTACTCGATTATGGTACAGATTCTTTAAAATGTAATATAACTGATAAAATGAAAAGGCTGACCATAATTCAGCTATTTATTACCTCGCAGTCTTCTGCTTCCATTCTGCTTATATACTATTGAACTATTGTTAACAAAGGCCTGCAAAGCCTACCTGCTGTGCCCCGCGCTCATTACTGAGTGTTCGCAGTTCATCTGAATGGGCCACACAGATTTCATGCAATGCTGCTAAATCACGGGACAGGTCAGTTCTAGAATGCTCTGTAGTGTCCGGAAGTTCAGGTACATTCTTTAAAGGAAATCATAAAACTGCGTTTAGAAATAGACATTTCAATATGCCTAAGAATTTTAATATTCAGTGCTTATTCTGAATAGATTTTATTGCCTCCGTATTCACATAAAACCAGGTTCTATTTTCTTCCACAGCATGGCAGAATGGTTGTGTAGTATTATTGCTATTCTAAATAAATGGGTTTTCAAAACTTTATAAAGTTTTTGTTGTTAAATCTGGAACACATGCCAAACAAAGAGTAATATTAACTGCTAATCTGGATTAAATACAATCTAAACTTAAAATACTTTCACTTTTTCAGACTGAATTTCATTAAGATACTATAGTTTGTCCACATTGTTCAGCATATATATAAGTAAGAGCTACATTATGAAAGTGTGATTAGAACCTGTGAGGCCTCTAATTATCTGTGGACTATGCCCATAACACTTGCTGATGTGTGGAAATGATCAGTGATAATTATATTATTTTCAGTTAAAGTTGATAAAGTAACTTAGTCATCACAGTACGTTGATGGTACTTTATTAGCACTAGATACTGGTATTATTTTGAGCCTTAGAATAAAATTTAACATGAACTCAAATTATCAGTAATTTTGATCAAATCCATTCCTTTACAGAATGGTGGCGATATTTGCTATATATTCCTAAATGCTGGCAACACTCAGTTTTCTATAGTATAAAGAAACACTATTAGAATATAATTTATTCTTATTAAATTCAGTTATTCACTTATTAATTCAGTAAATGAAGGATTATAGAGATAAAAGACGCTAGTATTTGCCTTCAGAGAGCTTACAGTCTAGTAGAGAAGACAGAAGTAAATTGATCATAGCAACACACAATTATACACCAAAGATAACGCAGAAGATACTTAGTAGGTAAAACAAAAAGAATTCAGTCTTAGGGCTCAGCAAAGCCTTATTTGAGGTGACTTGAGAGATAAAACTGATTTATACAGGTAGCACAGGAATAGAAAAGTATTAGGAGAGTGGGGGAGAAATAGAACACTGGGATTCTAAGCAGTTTGAAAGGCTAGATTGTGTGGCATTATAAGGAATGTGACAGACAAAGCTGAACTATAGACATTTGTGATTGTGGAAAATGGGGTCCCAACCATGAATCCAAAAACGTAGAATATGGCTTAAGATAAAACTAGCAAGCCTTAAAAAATGTTGTTGTTTTTTTCAATCTCTGAGCAACTATATTTTTTTGGTAACTAGAAATATTTCTATCTTCAAAACTTTCTGGGGCCAGCCGAGTGGCACAATGGTTAAGAGCTGGTTTTGGGATGCCAGTAGCCCTGGTTCGGGTCCCACATGAGGGCCAGTGACACTGCCCTCTACAGCTAACAACAGCTCCACCTGGAGCTGGGCTGTGCGAACCTCGGTGATGGTAGGCTGTAGCCCCTGCTGCAGTGGGCTGCCATAGGCTACAATGAGTGGCCGTCAGCCAGCGTGAGCTGTCAATAGCCACAGTGAGGGACCATCCAGAGGCTGGCAACCGATCTGCCTCATCCGGGAAGAATGCAATGACAATACCAACATGAGCCAGTGAAGCAACGTCCTCCGCAACTAAAGAACAAAAAGACAGCAACTTGTCTGTTACCCTTCCCAGATTCCCCAACGCTGTGTCCCTCCCCAAATTCTACTAATAAAATCTTTAAAAAAAAAAGAAAAAACTTTCAGGGAGTTCATGTATGGAAACATGATGAACGGTTAGCATTTGGTCCTTTATTTCTCTATTTCATTGCAAATAAGGAGCTGTGCTGTAAATAATTTCTTACACAGTGTTTTTTAAACTGCAGTTTGCACACCAGAGGCCCATAAGCAGTCCCGACAGATTAGACTGCACAGTGGTTTGGTGGTTCTTGGGTTTTTAACTGAATCTGAATGCATTAAGGCAGAATATGAGCACCTCAAATCTCCTAGCACTCCCTAATGCCACACACCTGTCTAAATTCACATATAAAGTATGTTCCCTTTCTGGTTTCTATAGAAATGAACTGAATTACTAATATTATTTACTTGGTTATAAATTGAGTCAACATTTGAAAATTTATAATCAAAAAAATTTAACTTTACTAAGAAACCCAGGGTCTTAGAAATTATTTTTTAATTTTATAATCATAATTGTTTTTATAAAAGTCCAAATAAAGCATAAATAGTCCCACTGACTTAAGTATAACACCACATCCATGTATTTTAAGCTTAAAAAGCCACAAGAACACTCATTCTGCAGTCTGTTTACTTATTTAACCTGGTGAGAACTATGGTCCATCCATCTTGTTTCAGATTCTACACAATCCAACCAACTAAAAGCTGACATGGCCAAAGAATGTCACGATAGTGAGGTGTAACAGCTAATAGGATAATGAACGACAAAACAGAAACTAGAAAATGACACAAGATGAAAACCCCCAACAGTGCATGTATGCTTGGTTAAGAACAAATGATTAAAAACTATAGTCAAACAAAATTTGTTTAGGAAGGTAGACAAAAATATAGTTTTTGTTTTGTTTGGTTTTTTTAGTTCTAGATAGAAAATCATTTAAAAAGGTTGTTGGTAAATGAGTTAACTCTCAGCTATACAAACTATAGGTCTCAAAGTACTTGAAAAATTATATACATACCCCAAGTTCATCTAAAAACATGATCATACGATGTTTGTTACTTTTGATGAAAGGATTGACACCTTCCATGTAGGGCTCCTAAAAATATTTAAAAAAGCTTACTATATGCATCAAAAACAAACATTATTGTCTGATCTATATTAACATGCAGCAGGAAGTCTTATAAATCTAATTGTGTCCATCAGTAGCAATACATACAAGAATTAATCATGCAGTGACAATATTTTCCTTCTGATATAAGCAAACAGCTGTACTGAGGAACTGGAATACTTTAATGAAAGAATAAATTCTGGACGAGAACGAATCAGAACACATAGCCTAGCAGACACAAATTGCCTATATGTAATTCATTCAAAAATAATTACTGAGAAACTACTATTTTCCAAGCACCAAAACAAACATGGGCCCAACCGTGAGGTTAGAATCAGAGAATACAGGAATTAAAATAGTGTGATAGAACTGCAATAAGAAAATATATTACTCATAACCTACCTGAGGATGCAGATAAATTCAAAAGCTAAGCACACATATAAACTGCTCTTCATACTAAAATCTTAAGCCTATTTGAAAAATGCTGTTTTGTAAAACAGGTTTAGTATTAACACAAATTCTCTTAAAATCAATACGAAACAATAAGGATAGAAGGACCTCAATGGTCAATTCCAAAGAAATAGACATGAAACTCAGTTTCTCTAAGGGTAATGAAATAAACACATAGGTATAAAGTAACATTATACCTATCAGATTGGAAAAAATTAAAAAGAAATAATTATTGAGTTTTGTCAAGGCTGTGGGGAGCAAAAAAACCTTAGTAATTTTACTCCGAAGTTAAATAACTGGACAAGTTTGAAAGGATATAAGGATACTTGTTACAGCAATATTTATAATAGTGACAAGTTGGAAGCTATCTAAATATCCACTAGGGAACGACTTAACATCCGTCTACATGATGGCATACTAAATAATCATTAAGAACAATAGAACAGTTGTATATTTCCAGGTACAGCAAGAAGTTGTTTACACACTGACAAAAGCAGGTGCCAAAGTATGACCCTTACCAGGATATTAAGACCTTAAGTAGTGGGATCACACATGGGTGTTTTAAAAACTCATCCGAGTTTGGAGATTTAGTGAATGTTTATTGTGAAATTAAGAAAAAGGACTACATTTAAAATATGCTCACTGATTTTTATATTTAAAAATTAGGAGCATCTGAGTATATTGGAAATTGAAAATACTGGGTTATCAGGAAAAGTCATGACGTATTTTTTTCTCTGTCATTACAAAAATGTGTAACAACTTTTCCAACAACCCACTAGTTTTCTATAGTGGCTAAAATGGTGGTTTTAAAAATTCCATTATTAAAATATAAAGTCTAAACAAAACATTTTAAAACATCAACAAAAATATAAATTCTCTTTATGAAATACCAACTGTTGAAAATGTACTTAAGCTATTTTTTATGATTTTATCATGTCAAAGTTTCATTCATAAATGACATTTTAAATATCAAAATGTTTTTACCTTAGCTCCAAATTCCACAAGATTTGCTAAGTTCTGTACAGACTTAGCAACTAATATCAGTGTTCTTGCAGCAATAGGAGATGGGGAATCTATAAGAGAATTGGGCATAGTGAATCACACCAACTCCAAGGTACTTCCAGTTAAAGCCATTGTAGATTTAGGACTTACTAATACTTCTTTACTGTTAAAAATGTTACATTCTCCCATTCAGAACTCAGACTTTTATTTTTTTTTGAAATGTTTGACCTGTATAATCCAAAAGAACTTGAGTTAAAGGAAGAAATATTGAATATACTTATCAGTGCTTCTAGTTTTGTGAAAAGGGAAGTACAAAACTCAGCAATTCCCAACTGATAGATAGTATTTTGAAATACTTCAAAGCTTTATCTTTAATGTTAAAAACAACTGTAACTCTATATACACACTTTGTGACAATTCACAGAGCTGATTTCAACCCACTCAGGTTAGCAATTTACAATCTGAGCAATTCCCTGCTCCAAACCTCCACTGACTACAAATAATTCACTTTAAATATAGATACTAAGATGTAAATGAAAAGTATAGCTATTAAATATAAGCCCTGAAACACAAGATAATTATTTAACAGTAAAAACCTAGTCTGTGTGACTGCCAGATTTTATATTGTACTGTTTGTATCTTAAGCTGCTAAACTATAAATAGTATTGCCCAGTGGTTCAAGACCAACATTCCGATAAATAAATCTCTTCAAATATATCTCTTCAAAAGAATTCTAGACCCTTAACTTTTTAATAGATCATACATTTAACCACTTTAGTAGAAATACCAGATAATAACAGATGTGATGGCTATAAAGGTAAATTCCGAAGTATTTTTAATACAACTTTGAGCTTCAAATTATTAAGATAAAAATGGTTCAGGTTCCATCTTTTAATAATGGCTCATTATATTCATAGTCACAAATAACACTCTTATTCTTTCTGCAACATCTAAAAGTCATTCCATAATGGACATATAGTAATAAGCAAAACAGAATCTGGTTTAACTTGGAATTTAAAATGGCTGATTAACATTTTATAATTGGTGACAAGAAATTTCTCATGGGCAATCTCTGACCTCTAAAGAGCCACTTTCTTTTTAAGTATTCACAGAGCACTACTGCAACTGTAGCACACACAAGGCGTTTTCAAATTGGGAAGAACAGCTAAGTAACAGACTGGAAAAAGTCATTGTAATAAAAGTTTGAGACACAGGTAGAAAAGGAAAAAAATGCTATGTGTTTAATCATGCCATCTCAGGCTTCATTTATTAGATGGGAAGAAAGGGGTAAGAAGTAAAAAGGAGAGAAAAGATAAAGTAGCAAAAGGAAGCATGCTTTGGAATGTTTTATATCAAGTCTTACAAATGGAAATTGAAAGAAATCAAATTTACAAGAAAAAAAAGAGTAACTTTACTAAATAGTATAAAATCGTAATTTTTCATTTCAAAATTTATCGAAAACTGATTACCTGAGATGATATTAAACATCCGTGGATTCAGGATAGCAGGACAGATAAGTCGAAGAAAAACAAAACCACTGAATGGGAGGGAAATTTTTTTTTAGAAAACTACATTAAAATAATAAAATTTTTAATACTCATAGAACCATGAACTTTGAATATAGGGAAGCCCAAACACAGCCTTAAGAAAATAAAATAACTTACTTTAAGAATATACATATCATCTTCAATATATTACTCACTTTTCCCAAATTTGGAATTTTAGATTTACTTTGGGCAGATTTAAATTATATCTGTAACATTTACTGCCCTGGCTACTATTTATTTATTCCAAACTAGTAGTACATTTTAAATTAACTTTGAGGAAGCAGTGTCCTCAGGAACACTAACAATTTCTGAAAAACTAGGAGCACAAATAAACCTTTTCATAGATACATCCCATAAGGTCCTAAAACTTCCATTCTCTCACACTCTTTCTGTATTTAAACAGAACCCAGTCAGATCTGCTACGCTGATTTTGTTGATGAGTCATGTAAAAATAGGAATCCACTGCGCTAGGGGAATAGTGACTTCTTGATAAACTAAAATGCATACAACAATGCTTTTTGGAAAAAGACATCAGGCTTTCTTAAATTAAGTGTTCTTAAATTACAAAATAATAGCAAAAACAAAAATTAGTGTAAAAGCAGTGGCTTAACAACATTGTCATATATAATTTTACCTGCTAATCTTAACTCAGGGAACAATGTATAACGTAAAACTAAAAACTTATGTAGCTTATTGCTAGCCTGCCTCTTTCAACATATAACCCCTGATAGAGATTATATGTTGTCATGTAGACCATTTTTCTCTTAATTTCCTTTTAAGAGGAATTCACACTAATAATTGACCTTTTAGTTGATAAAATTCCTTCTAGACGCTAAAATAATCAATAATCTCTCAGAGTGAATAACCCAACTTTTCAGCATATACCTTCCAACACATGACAATTTGCTAATTTTGGACTCTTACGTTACTTCTCATCATTTATTGCAATTATATCAACAATTATTAAGTTTTTAAATTTGGGTTTCTTTTAATTTGTGAAGAATCTTGCATAAATTTTGCTTGAACATACTGATACTTAAACAGGTCTTAGAATCTGAAATATAACCTGGCAACATTCAACCATAAAATAATTTCAGTGTGTGGGCCAGCTGAGTGGTGCGGTGGTTAAGCGCTGGCTTGGGAAGCCAGCGACCCCGGTTCGGGTCCCACATGTGAGGGCCAGTGACACTGCCCTCAAAAAAAAAACAAATAATAATTTCAGTGTGGATATCTACCTTCTGTGAGTTTTTAGAGGTGATTTTAAATTTAAGAGGGATACTACATACCTACACATATATTAGAAGTTTATTAGGGACAGAAATCATCACCTTGGGCATTAACTGTCCCTTACAACACCCTATAGTATCAAACAATTCACGTAGTAGTATTTCCGGCTGTGTTTAACTAGTATACTTGTTTGAAACGTACAGTTTATAGAACAGTGCTAATTTACATCACACATATAGCTGAAAAATATACTTCTAATTCTTCCTTATTCCTCACAATCACTACTAAAGCGAAATACAGAATCTGCTATTCTTAAATATTTATATCATAGGATTAAAATTTTATCTGTAAAAAAGAGTAGAAGTCTCTACAAAATTTAGGTTGGGGGTCGGATTCACATACAATTTCAAAATTAACTATATGATATTGGTGATTGTAGAGGTTAGCTAATTTTTTAATGGGATATAACAGTATGTATTCTACATAATATATTACCATTAGTCTACTATATTTTCTGATGCTTTTTCACTAAATTTCCAATTGTCTTGAATGGGTTGGGGTGTGCTTACCTAAAACCTGCAATAGAATATTAGATTGGGTCTAGCCACTAACTTTCTATATAAACTTAAGCAAACAATTTAACCTCTACAGCTCTCCTTCCTCATTGGGAAAATACATTAAAATAATGATGATGAAGTCCCCTTACATAAGCTACAAAATTCTATGACTTGCCAAGGATTCCTTCCCACTTATCATATAATGAGCACACTCAAATAAACTTCAGAACTAGAGGCTCTGGTTAGAAATTAGCCCAAGTCACAGACTCTGTATTACAAACCAATTAATATCTAAATGGTTCAATTATTGATCTTTTTAACACTAGATCAATTATCTTTTTCATTCTCTCCTCCCTCCCTGTCTATATTATATATATGTAGGTATATGCACGTGTGTATATGTCTGTATGAAGAGTATACTATATAAAGTTAGCTACAGATTTTGTTGATTATATAACTTTCAACCTCATTCTGTAAGATAAAAAAAATCCAAAATAGTTAACTGACTATAAATGAATGTTTAGGTTTTTAGAAAATGCGAAAGATATTTAAGTACCTCATAGTAACTTCCAAAAAATGATAAGTTAAAGTTTAGGAGCCATGTGAACTCAGAAAACATTCAACAGAGCTCCTAATAAAAGTAAAAGAAATAGATCTTGAATTGTATACTGTATACTGTTAGTCTTCAAATTTTCACAATTATCCATCTGACTCAATGTGTGCCACATACAGTGATGTAACCAATGAATGGATGAGCCTTACCTAACAACTCTTGTTCTCATGGTGGTATTTGTAGGCCACTTGTGCTGAACAGATTTCTGTAAACACCCATAAATATATCTCAGTGTCCTGCAAAAATAACACAATCATCTCAACACAGAAAATGAAAATACTGATCTCATTCTACCCAAAGCTTAATTTACCAAATAATGACATTTTAAAGCAACAGACCTTTCTCCCCAAAAATGTTCTTGGCTAAAAGTAATGAGTCAATCAAATAAGTTTCCATTATTAATTAACCAATTATTTACATTTACTTTAGAAGAAATCTTACCACTATTATGTTATTTCTATATTAATGAAAAGTGTGAAAAAAAATTGGGATTAGGATACAGAAGCACTAATGAGTACAGGTTCTGGGGAGATAAACGTTGACTTAAATTAACCTCCTTCTATCTGAATGAGTTCATTAATACTGGAAGCCATTAAGCGATATTGAGTAATTTCTGGTGTATACAGTGAGAAAGATACTTAAGTATTAACTGGGTAGATACCTCTTTTACCATCTCCTCAAATCTGAGATATAAGCCTCTGTTTCCCAAGTTATATAAATCAGACATACTGGTTTCCATGAAAACATGATTTATTTAATGTGAATATTTCACTCTGGTTTCTTTGACTCAGTCTTTTTCCTTAAACACAATTCGTCTTGTAAAGATTAAAAACCCTAAATTTTTCAGAGTATCATAACATCAGGATAGTGGAAAAGCTTACGTTTTAGAAAAACAAATTTTTCAAAAAGCAGATATACAATTCTTGTCAAATTAAAATTTCACAACTTACGGTGGGAGTATTTCTGAAGCCATGAATATTTTCTCCACCAGTTCTGAAAGTATGTTTAATAGGTGTGCTAAATTAGTGTTCACATCTTCATTTTTTTCTAACTTTGATGGACTTAACTAAGAGAAAGAATAAATCAATATAAATGCATCTTGGCAATGAAAAACACAAATGAATCAAGGTAATGAAACAGTTATTTACAAGGTTCTCTATTTCCCATTTTTCAGTGTGTATTATTGGTCTTTTGTGGGGGAGGTATACATGGAAATTTTTAAGTGGTTTGCTCTATGGAACACCTTGGGTTTGGTAGCATAATTCCCAATTACAGCTAACTCTTGAACACGGGTTTGAACTGCACAGGTCCGCCTATACACAGACTTTTTTCAATAGATAACCTGTACAGTTTTGGATCGATGGTTGGGAGTCCAAGGATGTGGAAGGCCGACCATATGCATTGGTCTACATCATTTTATATAAGGGACTTGAGCATTTGCAGACTGGAATCTGCGGGGGTCCTGGAACCAATCCCTGGTGGATACAGAGGGACAACTAAGTTGAGGGAGTCAAAAGTTATATGCAGATTTTTGAAGGCAGGAAGGCTAACTCCTGCATTGTTCAAGGGTCAACTGTAGCAACAAGCTATGATTATTCAACAATTTTCTGTTGCTTTGGGATTAATACCAGTATTAAAGTTCTATTTATTTACCAGAGTTTACCTTAGATTTTGGCACACACACAAGTGGATTGGACTTTATTTTAAATATAGTTTTCTCAACTAGAAGACAAAAAACTGCTCTAGTGACCATGTATTCCCAAATATATAGGAGTATTTAAATGGGAAGAAAGGTAGCTATAAAATTATTATAAACTTTCTTAATTTTATTTGAGGAAGTGATTAAAATAGAAAGGCTTTTCTGAATGACATAATAACTAATAAAATACCAAATGCCTTGGGCAGAATCATGAACATTTCTCAAAACTTTTCCAGTAACCCTTGAAATCCAAGAGTTCTAATCTAAAATCAATGGAGTAGATTATCCCCTAGCCTGTATCCCCAGTATCCAGACACTGAAGACACTGTATCCTTTATAGTTAGGCTAACTGTGGTATCACCCCAGGTTTTCAACACTAAATCATCAGTTTATTCCCATTTAAATTAATTAGTAAAAACAATGCAGAATTAATATTTGACAGCTCCCAGTGGACATTATCAAAAGCAATTCGTTATTTTATTAATTTTTATTAGATCTACAGAATGTATTTAATATCTTCCTTCTGTAGTTGTGCTACCTTCAAAGTAAAATGAGAGAACAACCATAAAAGTGAGATCCCACTCTTTATCTTAATAGTTTATTGTGATTTTACACTGAAGCCTTAATCAATCCTAAGAGGATGTTTTTACTTGCTTTTGAGAGGATTACCTCATATTTCTCCCCACACCCCCTGCCCCCCCACCAAAAAAAAATCTTCAAGGACAAACCTAGATATTATGATATGCTACATGGAACTTAACTAGATTATACAACAAAAGTCTCCAGCAAAAACTCCAATCTAGGTTATGCAAGCTTTCTGAAAGTAGCATATATTTTGTCATTAGTACAGTAAGAGAAATGAAGTACTGTCATGAATTTCTGGTACAACTTCAGGTTTTTAATCCCACAATAAAGTCACCTTTTTTTTTAAAAAAAAAACCTCTTTTGCATAACATTCTCCAAATGTGTTACAAAAGGTGTAACTGCAATGATGAATAATTTTGAAAGCTAATCTATTTCTTTAAAATGTACTTAACTATAAAAGCATTACCTATTAAAATATGCTTTTTGCTGAAATAACTTAAAACATTAAATTCTTACCTCACAAGACTGTTTGCTTTCCATTATCTTTAAAATAGAGTCTTTCAAAGCATGGTGAACGAACTGTGTAGCAGTGGCTTTCATATACTGCTCCATCAAGGTGCTTGCAAGTGTTGTGGCTCGAAATAAGGTAGTGGCTTCATCTACATAAATATTTACATGAGAAGATTATTTATAAAGGATTGTACTAATGTAAATCAATGGGAAGTCAAATGAATTCATTGTTCCTTAACAATTATAACCATTTAAGTATGGTTATTTGCATGTAGCATTCAAGTATGGATTATAGTAACATCCTATATTTCTATACACCTAACTCTTCAAAAGACTTTGTTAATTAGACCTTAAATAGGAGAAGGGGTTAACACTACCACGTTCATTTGAAAAGCAAGAAGCTTGGAAGGGGCAGGTGACTTGCCTAAACCGAAGAGCCAGGTAGGGACAAAACTAGGAACAGAATCTAGCTTTGCTGTCCACTGAGCATGCTTTGATAAATCTGAGTTAATTTTCAAATAAAAATATGACATAAAAATCCCAGTACGAATTAATTTGATTAGCCTAAAACATGGCACTAATGACTTTTATTTTAATAAAATCCAAAAAAACACAAACATTGCCAGAAAAGACAATCTCTGTGTAAAATATGTACCACCACTTTCTCTTCCCTGCCAAATGTATATATTTTTACATTTTCAATGATTACGAGACAACAGTTTTACAGTTTATTTGGGGGAAACCTACAAGCAAGCAGCACTATTACTAAATCAAAGTGCTGCTTGGAAGTGGGTTATTCTGACATATTTATAAGCTGTAACAAAGCATTATGTGCCCAGCTATATTACCTATCTACAGAAGCTATAAATAAAATTCAGCAGACCCCCAACTTTTGTGCAATGAATTAGTAAACAATAAAAATAAGACGGTAGGTATACCTGACTCTTCTTAATAAAGCACTGTGAGCCATTGATTGGGATATAGAAGTCACTTTCTTACAGCTTCTAGTACTAATTTGCCATGACAGAAACTTGTATTAGAAATACCAACCACACATATTAGCCAGTGTAAGGTTCAAAACTGACATCCTAACTGTAATTTTTAATGAAGGAAAAAAACAACTTATTTTGTAAGATGATATAACTGTTTAATATATTCTAAGACAGAATCCACATATACTTGATATGTACAATCTAATTATTGACCCAATTTATAAAAGTATCACACTAACACTTGAATACTATACCTTCCATGCTTATTTCTCTGTCATTTAGTGTGCATAACAACAATGATTCAAGCTTTTCATGAAGAAAAATCCTCAGTAGGATGCTAGCCAGTAGTGTTCGGTCCTGTCCACATACGTGTGATAAAGCATAGACTACGTGAAGCTCCTTCTGCAGTATAAGCTAAAAATAACACCAAGAAAGATTATTGAAAGTACACAGCATTAAGCATTCTCAGTGAGATTAACAGAAAATATGTTCTTTTATTATATTTAGGAATGTTTTATTGAATGTATTTATTAAAAACAGAGTGAGTTTGTAGCCTACATATTTTTGTCTCCTACGACCAACATCATACTACCACAAGGCTATTCACCCTTCCTCTGCCTGTCAGTGTGCCATTAGCAATGGCATCACTACATTTAACTTAGTGGATCTTTTATTAAATGTTAAATATTTCTGTCAATGCTTTCATAAATAATTAGACTGGTAAATAAACTTAATACCTCTTTAAATTCACTGTATTCTTCTTCTGGCATGATTTTTTCCATAGAATATCGTGCTCGGACACGCAGGGATCCTGGTTCAATACCTTTTAATGGTATATGAGAGCTGAGCAAAAACCATTCATCTGTAGCATGCCCTTTCTGTAACCGGCTCAACTGGCAGCGCATAAATACTTTGACAAAAAAAACATCAAATGATTATGTCTACAAAGATGACACTATAATTAGTCACATGAGTAAAA
The DNA here is from genome assembly GCA_033961575.1 of Aselliscus stoliczkanus. Classification (NCBI taxonomy): domain Eukaryota; kingdom Metazoa; phylum Chordata; class Mammalia; order Chiroptera; family Hipposideridae; genus Aselliscus; species Aselliscus stoliczkanus. Next base: position 55,320,536 of record CM066728.1, read on the forward strand.
TTTCTTGGTCTGTCTTTTTTATAGTGTTAAAAGCTTTTTATTAAAGGAGTTGTCAGTGATACACAGTTTCAATACTTAATGTTTACTTCAGTTACTGAACGCCTACTATGTGCCAGACTTGGTTATAAGCAGGGACTTGGGATACAGACATGATTAAGACATGGTCTCTGACTTACATGGAGGTCACAATCTAGCCAAGAAGGCAAAAAGCTCACTTATGGCACAGCGTGATACGTGCTATATGAGTTGAGCACAGAGAAATAGTATCTAATTTAGCCGATAGAGATTAAAAACTTATTCTAGGGCCGGCTGAGTGGCGCAGTGGTTAAGCACTGGCTTAGGAAGCCAGCGGCCCCGGTTAGGGTCCCACATGTGAGGGCCAGTGACACTGCCCTCAAAAAAAAAAATCTTTTCCTAACATGTTAATCCTTAAGCTGACTTGTAACAGGATGTGGAGCTGTGCCTAAGTATAAAGCTAGAGAAAAAGAGAGAAACAGAGATGGAAGGGAGGAGCTTGAGGGCAGTCCAAATAGAAGGTATGGTGGGTGATTTTACAATCCACAGATAATTTAAGAGTTACGAGAAAGATGTTATATAGTTGGAGAGCCAAAGGGAGGAAGAGTGGATCAGAAAAGACCTTCTGTGTCATTACTGGGGTGGGGAGTTTGAATTTTAGCTTAAACGTAATGGGGAACCACTAAAAAATGTTAAAGCATTTAAATACAGAAATTACAGAATAAACATTTTATATAGGGAAAAATTCAGGCTTTTGATCTATCTGTTAATACATAACGCTTCTTTCCCTAAGTCTGACATTTAAGAAGGTATTAACCTAATTCACACTGATGTGGATTACTAAATCCCTCTGTAACCTGTTTCAGCAACAGGTTGGAAAAAGGTGTGCTGTTGAGATCAAAAACAGGGAGAGTTTCACTACCAGAAGTGAATAGTGTACTCTTATTTAGAGATTATTTTTTTTAGAGTGATTATTTTTCACTTACATGCAAAGTATAAGAAAATAGGAAAAACCTAAAAAGTAGAAAGAGGGGCTAGAGGAAGAACCACAGAAAGATGACCACTGTTACTGGTTTTTCTTGTTCTTCCTACTCACTGGGGAAGGAGGACAAATACATAAGTAATTTACTCTTAAAGGCTTAGGTTTACAGTATGTACAGTTTACTCATTTTGGTCTTTTTTTCCTTCTTACATATATTTTAAAAATACAAAAAGAAACTACCTCAAATTATAGAACTTGCACTTCTATTTTATGTTAAATTTCCATTTTAGACTACATTTCATTATGAATTTTGAAAGTATATAAAACATGTTTTGTTTTTTTACTTTAGAAATAAATTTGTGTCAACTTACAGATATCAGGATCTTTGCTTTTCTTTGTTTTATTACTAAGAGTTATTTCAAATCTGTTGATGTCAGGAGGAAGATCACTAAAGGAGTAAGGAGAAAAACAATTAATAAAACGCCTGGCATCAAATTATATAATTCCTTTAGTTCTAATATTAAATAAGGCCCTCATTTTGTTACTAAACAACTTGAATATGTTAGATTAACTAGATTAAAAACATGTTTTATTGCTTGGTATACAGGAATACAGACAAGCAAATTATGCTTTCTCTACCATCTTTAACCTCAAGTAGTAAATCCTGCAAACCTCTGTAAACATTTTGTATTTGTGTTAGTAAATGGTTTTTGATTTGTCAGTAATGCTAATTCAATATTAATAATTAGGTGATAAACAAAAGCCATAGCATTTTACTAATAAAGTGGAAAAAATATAACAGGAAAAAAAATGTATGCACTACTAAAATGCCTGGATTTGGTACCTTCTTGATGGTTTAGATATAGAGATAAAAAGAAAAAAGAAAAAAAGAAAATGCAGTATGCAGTAAAAGACTTTAATGTAACAATAAAATAAGACTTACTCAAAGACAAACTCTTCTGACCATACAGGGTTTTGCCCTTCCCTTGCATGAGTTTTTGCTACCTGGACACTGTTCAGGTAGATGTTACAGTATGGATTAGTAAAATGTTTTATTGGGAGTTTATGGGCTTCTTCAATATGTAAAACAAGACTGCTGACCTAAAGAAAGCACAAAAATTGTTACCCCTGATTTCAACAATTATGCAATTGGTTTCAAAAGCAATTACTACAAATGCAATTTTGTTTTACAATTTATTCTTCCAGTTATATTCTTACATAAATGAAATACACCTTTTCAACTGCAAAACTGGTTCAGAGAAAATGAAGATGAGGATTCTTTATTAATACAAGTAAACAACTGTCACCATCCAAATCAAAACACCCTGTGTTATATAATGTTCATCTGGAAGATTTTATTTCTGTAGAGTTCCACAGCCAAAAAATATTTTTAAAACATAGATTCCAACTTTCCATTCTACAGAAAGGATACAGATTCTCAAAGAAGCAAAGTTGTCAGTTTTGATGCCAAAACGTAGATCATCTACTTTCTAGTATCAGGTCCTCTTTCCTCTCACCTACTACTACTTGTGTGGCCTGGACAACTCAGTCTCTCTGAGCCTGACCTTCTCTTCTTCAGATATAAAATTAGGATCAAATTTACACTGTAAGTTGTTGTAATGATTTGAAATATGTGTAAAGCACACAGTAAAATACGTGACACATAAGAAAGGTTCAAGAGGTAACAGCTATACCATAATACCTATATAAATGATCATTTCACAGCTCAAGTTTCACACAGTACACAATCTACAAAAATTCAATGTGCTTTTCCATAGCTTACAAAATGTTAAAATGTTTTGAGAACACATAGTGATTATGTGCATAATTAAATGTCCTTAGAGGGGTCAGTCTTTTGATTATAGGGAATATAAATTGTCATCTAAATACTAACCATTTATCCACTTCCAATAAAATAATATGTTAAATTCACCAAGCTTAGGGCTGGCTGAGTTGCGCAGTGGTTAAGCGCTGGCTTCGGAAGCCAGCGGCCCCGGTTCGGGTCCCACATATGAGGGCCAGTGACAATGCCCTCAAAAAAAAAAAAAAAAAAAAAATTTCACCAAGCTTATTAGAAATTCCCATAAATAAAACAAGAGTCACTTTGCTCAATAAATATTGTAATAAACTTTCCTCAAAACACCAAGAATATTAAAATTATCTATTTTTTTTCCAATTATCTCAGGATAACTACAAAGAAAAAAGCAAGGAAGTGGAGGATGTAAAATTGACTTTACGTACCTAGAAAGAGCCTAGCATAACTCTCCAAAAATGAACATATAGGACATGTTAAGGTTTCAAATAAGATTGGATACTACCTAAGAGTTATATAATACATTTCAAAAGCAATTACTATAAATAAAATGAAAAACCCAAAAGTTTATTGGGATCAGTACTTAAGTCAGGTATCTTTTTAATAAGTATCTTTAGTTCTAGTTTTTGAAAATTGGCCAAAATAAATTTTTTTAAGAAAAATCAATAAAGTGCCCAAGAGAGTAGTTTCTGTTGTTTTTGGTTTGGTATTGTTTTAAATGGAAGAAAAAAAAATCCTTATTATGCATTCAAAAGATGGCATTATGGACTAAGTACCCAGCAGGTATATAAAGAACTATCTCTTTCATAAAGAAGTATTTCTCCTGCTACTGAAGCAAGTGGGAGCACAGATTAACTTCTCTTTAGAACTCTAAAGTGTTTGAAGCGTTGCCCAAAACAGTTCTCTATAAACATTTTGTAGAGATAAAAATGAAGATAAAAGTGATAGAACAAAATGTGACAGTCACAAAGAAAATTAAGTTTCACCTGACGTAGGCGTTTATTAGATGTCCCTGGACTACTTTTCCGTAAATTGCAGAATGCCTGCAGACCTTTCATCCAATCCTACAAAAAATAAACAGTGTTTCAAATAAATATACTGGATATTAGTTTAGTTTCCAATTCTCAATTTGTTTCTTCAAATTCAATAATAGTCCTTTCATTCTTTAGACTGCACTTTAATATATTTGTGTCCCAAGAAAGGAAAATAATGACCAAAACAATTATAACAATTCTGTAAAAAACTGTATTTTTATAGAATCTCTAAGTTAATGTTAAATATACCAATGAGTGGCCATTAATTAGCCCCCCAAAATAAAGTTTACATATAGTTAAGCTGTTACACTTGAGGAACCCTAATGCAGAATTTAACTTGATATATTTGTGAAGTGCTGACTGCAAAACCAATGGATAGTAAGATGTCTGATTTGATGACAAACATTCTAATCTTTAGAACATCACATAGGTAGAAATGTGTAAGGGGATCTGGGTTATTTGTAAGTTATTCAAAGATAGCATTAGGTTAAAATTTTTTTCAGCCTAATATCAAACTCAGTTGCAGCTGTATTTTAAAATGTTTAACTATCTAGTGCTCTGGAGAAAGGTAAGACAATTTTAGGTTATTCACACATAAATCCAAATATTTCACTTTGGCATTACATGTTTCTAAGAAGCTCTATACCATTGCTTTATTCAATTATGTCTTTAACTTGTTGGCTATTTCAATGAATCTGAACTCTGTCAATGTTTAAGAACATCCTTAGAGTAGGGCAAATTAAGACTGAATCAATTAACGTAGCTTTCAGAAACAGAAGAGAGTAACCAGAGACCCCACAAGCCACCAAAGTTAACGAATATTAGAAATACCAGTGGTACTTTTTAGACTTTTTAGTAGTATTTGGAAATACGGACTATAGAAATAGTATGTATAAATACAGTAAGAAAATGTTCTATTTATACAGTTAAGAGAGGCATGCAAAACATACTGAAATATCATCAAGGTATGTAATACGTCTTCAGTTAGAAAGAGGAAACATGGTAAAATAATTGGAAGATAGGATAATAAAGTTTAAATTTCTTTCCTAAATCAATTTCTAACATTTAAAAAAATGTCTAAGTTACCAAAATGTTTTGAGTCCTACTTTTTCATCTAAAAACTAGGGATACATAACTACAAAACAAAGTTTTATGTGTTATATGTTAATAAGCATTTGAGATATTTTACAAAGATCTAAATCACTCAGTTGAGCAATGAAACATAATATTTCATTCATCAAGTTTATTCCAGCGTCTGAGATACTTTCCTAAGTTATGAGTCAGGGGTCCATACCAGGATCCACGGTTTTAAGAGTATCTGCCTCACATCCAGGGGTTCACAAATTATCTCCTGTCTATGGCAAAGTCACTTTCTTTGACCTCTTAACTACCTTCAGGTTCCTTCGAGTATAAGCAAAAATATTGCCCTATTTCTACAAAATATCACTAAGTACCCCAGAAATATTATGATTCAAAGAAATCAAAATATTTTTAAAAGGTGATATTTTTAACACATTATTTCTTCACAGCATTACTTAAAATTTAATAAAGGTTTTTAAAAGGGCATTGCACACAGATCAATGGCTAGTGCCAAATTAGACATTATAGCTAGACTCAGAGAAAAATAGAAAATTCCTAAACTAGTTTTCCTCCTGATGACTTAACTTCTATTTTTACACATGGAGTTCAACCAGTGAAGAATGACAGGCTTATTAGCAAAACTAACTGGCTTACCTTTCGACTGTACTGAGAATATCTACAACCTTTGTGCAGAGAAGATTTTAAATGAGCATTCTCAGTTGGACCCAACATCATAAAGTATTTAAAGGTCAACTTAAAATGAAGTTTTCATTCCTAATTACCCTTCACTGTGTTTTCCTGCATTTCTTTGAAAAAATGTTTTACACATGAAAGTTCTCATTCCTTAAAATAAAAAGATGATTAGATTTCAGGCATCCTTTTTATCACTTTATTTTATATGCAATATTATTCTATTCAGGTTAAAAAGAAAACATAGGCAAAAGGTATATAAATGTCTACTCACTATGTTGCATACCTAAAACTAATATAACATTGTATGTATGTCAATTTTAATTGAATAAATAAAAAGAAAACATGATAAATGTTTATAGTCATTGAAGAAACAATTAACTCACCTCTGCTTGTTCTGGAGTTTCTCCTGCAAAGTAAAAGATGTAATGTTCTTCACTAAAGTGCTGAACTACTATCTGAAAACAGTTTGGCCTTTAAATACAAACAAAAAAGTTATTAGGAAGCTAAATAAAAAATATTAAAACATTTATGCCACTTTTTTTTAAAAAAATCACAATATATTATTATTTAATTTATGTAAAATTACATAATTCTTAATTTAGGGAACTAATACTCTATGTACCAGATCATTGCTAAAAAAGAATATGTCAGCAGCAAATATTTTAGAAAACTTTGTACTACTGAAATTTTACAAATTTTTCAAATTAAAAAGATTACTGTGTACATGAATTTTAAAAAACATTAGAAACAGAACACTTACAAAGAAACTGAAGCAGAAATGCTGGAATTGCATATAGCTAACCCAAACACTTTTTAAAGCAAATAAAATGTTACTAACTCATTAATCTATAAACTCACAGAATATACATTTATATGAACTGGAAAAAGATTAGGCATGCTCTTAGGCCAAGAATGTTCAGTAGTTATCTAGGTAGATGGTAAGTGATTTGAATTTTCTTTCTTATAATTTTATGTATTTCCAAATTTTTTTACAACTGACAGTTTTTCCTCATCTGTTAAAGTGGAAGAAACATCACCTACTCATACGTATGCTTGTTCTGAGGATTATATGACTTAATAGTGTTGTACAGTAAATATTAGTTCTTATCGCCTATAGTATGCACTGTACTATAGTTCATTTGACATGTAGGTAACAATATCAGTAGTTTATATCTTTTCTGAAGATCTGGTCTTTCTAACTAGACGTGAAAATGTTTACAAAATGTTAAGTATCTTCTTCATGTTTTTGAAACTCAATAAATGTTATTTCTATTTCTTGCTTTAAACAAAGATTACATCTTATACTTTAGTGTTAGGAGGCCATAGCAAAATACCCAAAGTAGAAGCTTAACATTTAGAGAAAAAAGAACCATCTTTTCATGCTTTGAGAATGCCATAAAAATAATGGAAAATGTAAACTGAAACATTCTCATTCTGTATCAGACTAACCCTCCTGGCTGGATAAAATATAAACAAAACAAAACCAGAAACAACTGTGTAAGTCAGTGAAAAACCACTGAAGCTGCTAAGACTGGAGGGGCCACGATGACAGTGATGTGAGCCTGACATCGATATTCTCTGTAGCTCTTCCTTTCAAGGTGTTTGCCACTTCCTAAACTGTATTGGGCAAGAAGTTTAAATGCTGAGCAGAAAGCAGCAGCTAAGATGCTGAAAAGGTAACCAGCACATTCAGCATTTTTACAGTCCAATGCTGAGGGAGTCAAATGACAGCAGGACCTTTAAAAGAGAAAGCTTTCAGTTGAGCCCTCTGCCTTCAGAATAAAGGCAAACCAGAAATAGCCTTAAAAATTAAAGTTTTCTTGGAAATAACAAAGAAATAGCCTTCACCAATACTTCCACTGGATCCCTGAGAGAATAAAGATGAACTACTACCCCTACTCTAAATTATTTGGCAGAATAATCCTTTCTGGAAGCAATAACATTATTCTTAGTGTGTCAAGTTTTTCATACACAATGTCCACCACTCAGTCAAACATAAGTAGACCTTACAGAAATCAAGATCAAATGACTCAAAATCCAAAGGGAAACAAAAACCAAACAAAAAAACAAAGGAGAAAGACCTACATATAATTCAGACAATGAAGTTAGATACAATTTACAAATACTGTAATTAAAATGTTTAAAGAAAACAGATAACAAAATAGAGAATTTTTCCAGATAATTGGATCTATAAAAGAATCAAATGGTAGGCCGGCCGAGTGGCACGGTGGTTAAGCGCTGGCTTGGGAAGCCAGTGGCCCTGGTTTGGGTGCCCTCAAAAAAAAAAAAAAAAAAAAAAAAAGAATCAAATGGAAATTTTAAAATGAAAAATGTAGTACATAAAATTAAGACCTCAACAAAGGCATTAAACCTCAGAAGAGTAGATTAGGGAACTAAAATACAGAAGAAAATCCAGCCTGAGGCACAGAAGAAAAAATTATGAAAAACATGGAAAACTATGGGACATAGTAGAAAGGTTATAACGGGTAACAGGAATCCCAAAAGATGAAAGAGAATGTGGTGGAAGAACTGTTTAAAGAGATACTAACCAATAATTTTCCCAAATTGACAAAAGTCATCAGGTATGAGGCTGAAGAAGCTTTACAAACATTAGGATAAATTTTAAAAAATAAATTAAGTACAGCAGGCACATTTTGGTTAAACTGCTGAAAATCTAAGATACAGAAAAATCTCAAAGCATCCAAAAAAAGATAAAATACAGTACACCTTGAAAAGACACATTATCTCTAAACAAGATACAATCAGAATGACAAAGAAAATGCTGCAAGGCAGAAAACAATCTTTAAAATGCTGAAAGAAAATTTGGAACCTAAAATCTAACATCTCCAGCAAAAAATCCTTACTTGATTAAAACAATAAATACTGCACCAGTGAAAGAGTCAGCCTAAAAAATTATAAAGGTGGGCTGGCCAAGTGGCTCAGCTGGTTGAGTTGGCTTGGGAGCGCCAGCACTGAGCAGCAGGGCCGCCGGTTCGGATCCCACATGAGGGCCAGTGACACTGCGTCCTCTACAGCTAAGATGGTGAACAACAGCTCCACCTGGAGCTGGGCTGCCGTGAGTCGTCTGCGACGGAGTAGGCTGCAGGGGCAGCAGTGGGCTGCCGTAATCTACCCTGAGTGGCTGGCAGCCGGCGTGAATGGCTGACAGCTGATGTGAGCTGCTGCAAGCTGCCCTGCCTCAACCGGGAAGAGCGCAATGATAATACCAACATGGGCCAGTGAAGCGACATCCTTCAGAACTAGACTGAAGAAAAAAAAAGGACAGCAACTTGTCTGTTCCCCTCTCTCAATTCCCCCAATAAAATCTTTACAAAAAAAAAAAAATATGATAAAAGCTGTAAAAATTCCCACATATTAACTACTATAATAACTGTGTCACTGAAATGTCTTTCAACTTGTGCTTCTGAAATGGTTATTTAAAGAAAAGCACTATTAAGAGTCAGAGGTTTCATATGAAGGAGAGACCTCTTAATACTACTGAAAATAATTGGAAAATTTGTACAGCTGTGCAATTAATTAAAGCAGGCAGGAAAACTGCCAAAAGGGCAGTGGTGTCCAACATTTCTTCCCCATGGGCTGAGCATGAACACCAATCAAGTGTACTGCAGAAGCATGCCCTTAACTTCACCTTCGACTTCACCTAAATGCTCAAGGTCAGTGTAGTAGGCACTATGCTTACACAAAACAATAAATGTTCAGTACTTGCGAATATTTGGTAACAAAGAAAAAGATAACAGCATTTACCCACGATTTACCCTTTTGTACTATATTTGTTTTTTGTTTTTTGAGGGCAGTGTTACTGGCCCTCACATGTGGGACTGAACCGGGGCCGCTGGCTTCCCAAGCCAGCGCTTAACCGCCGCGCCACTCGGCCAGCCCAAGTCTTTTTTTTTTTTTTTCTTTTTGAAGGCAGTGTCACTGACCCTCATATGTGGGATCCGAACCAGGGCCGCCGGCGTCCCAAGCCAGCTCTTAACCACCGTGCCACTCGGCCTGCCCTATGATCTATAAATTGTTATCAATCTATCTTTCACTAATCCTATTATTTTTGGTAGACATCTTTTCACTTCCTTGAGATATGCTTTGCTGATGCTGTTTTCCTGGCATTCTGTCTTGCTCCGTGCTTCCCAACTATTCCACAGTAAGGCACACAAGAATACAGTTGATGGTTAAAACTGGCATACTTTGAAAAAAACCTCATTTTTTTAAAATAAGAAACTTGTGTTACTTCCCATGAATGTAACTGTTTCATGTTAAGTTTAGGCTTGGTACCATTAAATACAATTCATGGTGTAGACTTTTTCAAATATTTTCAAATTCTTGAAAGTAACCTTCAACAAGAAACTGCACAAGCAGCAAGGTATGATCTTGTAGCAAACGGTAAAAATGTATTTACTGCTTTTTCATCATAACCTGACAGAAACTCCTTTCTTGATATTATTAACCAAAATACGAATAATTCAATCTCTTTAAATTGTACTTCAAAGACCTACTCTTTCTTTAACTCTTTAGCAGTTCCCTTCTTTTATAGGCAAGTAATGTTGATATTCCTTTTGACACCACAGACAGGTTTTCAATCCAATTGCACCTGTTCATATAAAGCTTTTCCTCAAACTTATACAGATATTGCTTTATTAGTCTGAATTCTTTAAGATTCATATCCTTCAAATTATAATAAGCATTACTAGTAAATAATTTTTAACTTAACTTTTCCAAAGTTAAATTTCTGCTTTGAATCCAAAAAATGTCAGAACACAGATCTTTTTGTGTTGTACTTTTGAGGAAGTTGTACTCATTCTTTAATAAATCTGCAAACTGAGAATGATTAACCAAAAAGTTTTTTTTTTTTTTCTTCTAGATAATAAACTTTAGTAAAACTCTTCTTTGGAGAGCTTACATACTTTGGGTATCAAAAGTACAGTGGTATTCTGATCCCATTTCCTCCCATAAAACTGAAAGCATGCAGTTAAAGCAGCTTGGATTTATTAGTCTCCATTTTAAAATATTATTTCATGTGGAATTCAGGTCTATAAGAGCATCTCTGTATTGCTTATTTTCCAGAATGAATTTTTGATGTAAAACTTTAAAATATTTTTATCATGAAGCCTCATCATCAATCATAAACTTAAATACTATTTCTATAATAGCTTCTTGGCTTCAAAGGATTCATTTACTGTTTTGAATACCTTATCCTTAGTAATTTCTTTTGGTACTTCTTTGAATGACCAATAATTTACTCTCAAGTATTTCTCTAAAATCAAATCTGTAGATTAATCAGTCTCCAGTGAAAATGTAATCTCTGTATCTACATTCAAGGCCATCATTTAATTCACCAATGCATTTACTGATAATCCTATCTGAGCAGAATCTAATACTATTTGAAAGTGGCATCTTTTTTTTTTTTTTTGCCTCGTACAAAAAGTTGGCAATTTTCATGCAGACTGATATGATAAAACAAGCAATTCTCCCAATCTCTGTGAAGCACTTTGGCTTTAGCTTTAGCTATTAATTGCATGATCTCTTAACAAGCTTCCCAAGTGTAACCAACAGATCTGTGCGAGGAGGGAATTGGGGAGAGGATGGGGAAGAAACTATTTTATTTGGAGTTCACAGTTAGTAGCATGGCATTCAGTAACTTTTATGCACTATTTAGGCTGAGGAAGAGAAGAGTCACTGGATTTAGCTATCTAACTTCAATACATTGATTATCAAGTTGGCCTAATTAATGGGTTATACTTTTATTAAGGCTACGGTTTTCATCTTATGAATTTAATAACTTGCCAGTTTTAATCACCAAATTGCCCTTTATGGTGGGAAAATATATATCTGTACATTAAAACCATTATTATAATGGTTATAATGTAACAATGAAAAACATCTAAATTAGTGACATTTTTCAAGAACTCCCTTATATACTGTACAGTAATAAAAAATATAAAAAACAAAATAAAACTATTGGGTTGTCAGAAAAGTCATGATGCATTTTTTCAACGAAAAACATAGAAAAAATTATATCATAACTTTTCCAACAGCCCAATAAATTTTACATGAACACAAAAAGTAACTTCACTGATGATCAACTAAAAACTGTGAGTAAAGTAATATTCAGAGGATCTGGGTGATTTAACAAAAAATTCAGAGGGAAGTACTGAAGTATGGACACTACAGAAAGCTTTCTGTCTATAAGTTATGCACCAATTCTTTTCCATAATAAAATAATGAATTAATTACATCAGTCTATAGAGCAAGTCATACAATTTCAAGTATTATAATTTTTGAAATGTAAAACATTTGTTCTAGTATTTTTATTACAATAACTTTTACAACCACCAATATTTCAAGGAACACGTAAAACATTCATTGCACACTGGTTGGGAAGCACTGCTTTTCCTAAAGGACTTCACTCATCTTCCAAAATACAGCTGAAGAATCACCTATTTCATATTATTTATCTCAATAAGCTAGTCTCTAAAATCTCTTCCCTCTTGCAACTATTAATAGCACAAGTAAGCTGTATATGGTCGTCTTCCCAACTTCCAATTCACCCCCCACCCCAAAAAAAAGAGTATCACATCCTCACTATTTGGATAGGATGATGAGCAGCAGGGCTGGGTACCTGATGGCCTCACTTCATGAAGGTAACTGCATTCCTTTGCTACTTCAGGTAACCCAAGACTAGAAACTAGCAGAGGTAGCTCAATAGTACATTCCCGCAATTTTCAACAGTTACTGGAGGGAATGCTCGCTTCTCCCTTCTCTGATAGTGTCACCTTGATACCACACAGGAAGCTGGTCTGTGAGCAGAATCCAGCACACATCCGAAGGAAGGTAGAGTAAAGAGATAAAAAGGAGCCAGAAGTCTTATCCAACCATACCTGAAAGCCAAGATTCCCACATTGTTAAGGGAGAGGAAAAAAATCTTAAGAAACCCTATCTGACCAAAACTTCTTTTTGGCATGTTTATTGGAACACATGTTTTTATGAGATATTAGGGATTGTTCAGAAAAAAAGGTAGAGGGTTCAAGGTCAAATGAATTCATGAAATACTTCATATTATACTCCCCTCTTAGTGATTCAAAATATGAACACTAGATAAGACTCAAAAAAAACCTCTGCTATTAGGAAAACTATTTGTTCAGTTCAGTGTTTCCCAAACCTACTTTAAATATTTTTTTTAAAATTGACTATTAAAATCACAAATAACAATAATGTGATCTCCAAAACACAGTTTGGAAAAAAGAAATGACAACGTTGTAGCTCTATAGTATTTTTCTTGTAGATTTACCAATTTAATTAGAATAAAACTAAATTTGCCTAGTAGAAATGCCATCCTGCAACAGAAAAACAAGTTGTTAAAAACATTTAATTGATTTGTGTGTTATTAATCATAACAATAAGTAATAAAAATATACCTTAAACCCTGGAATGGATTACTGATAATACTGAATGGATTATTGATAATAAAGAAAAGCTTCTGTACTTGAACAAAAAACTAGATGTGAGGGACTTCTGGTAAAATGGCGCAATAGACAGACACTGTGCTAACTACCTCCCAGGATCACACCAAAATTACAAACAAATTATACAGCATTCAACCCTGGAGGTCCCCGGAACACTAGATGAACAGAACCACTAAAGAAGAATTTAAAGAGGAGGCCACGTCAAGTCTGGTAGGAGGGGTGGAGACGAGAGAGGGCAAACCCTGTGAGGGAAGCCCCAGCTGTGGGGAGGCTTCTCTGGTTGGGGGAGAGACCCTCCGGCTGCACAACAAGCTCACCAGCCCAGAGTTCCTTTGCCGGGAAGAGGAGTTCTAAGATAGCTGGCAGTAAATTAGTGAGGACTCTGTTTGCGCAGCTCAGTGAGGCTAAGAGCACTAGAGAATCAGTGGGTCCGGCGCCCGGGCTTGCTCGCAGGTGAGCACTTAAATGGTTAATGGTGGAGGGAGTGGGGAGTGGCTGTGTGAGCCGGACCCGGGAGCCTGCGGGGATGGACTGAACTGAGCACCTTTGGTGCAAAGGCTGGAGGTTTTTGGACTATTGTTCCCCTGGTGTGGAACTTGCATGCGAGTGGTATGCAGGAGGACGCCATTTTTTCAGGGTTGGGCCCTCCCACGGAGGATCAGGTCTGGGACCTCATTGGTCTGGTGGAATTGGCGCAGAAGTGCGTGCGTGCATGTGTGTGTGGGCATGCGCCCTTGAATCCCCACCCGCCACCCGGCTTATACTGCGTTGCCAGGGAAACGCTGGGCTGGTGCCCTCGTTTCCAACAGGCTGCTCACTGAGACCCAGGAGTGTGCGAGCTGCCTCGGATCCCCACCCTCCGCTCGACTTGTGCTGCGTTGCCAGGGAAACGCCTGGTGGGCATGCACCGGCTCCAACAGGCTGCTCACTGAGACACGGGAGTGCACAAGCCGCCTTGGGTCCTGGCTCTCCGCACTGCACTTGCAGAGTTGCCAGGCTGGTGATTGGTTGTCGGGCTGCTTGGACTGATCTGCGAGCAGCTGATTGGGACAGGCTGAGACTGGGAGTTTCCCTGGGAGTGTTGTGCCGTGAGCTGTGTGCCTGCGTGATCCAGCCAGGGCTCTCCTGGTCATCTATCTAATACATCAAAGCAATCCCAGAGCGACAGCCAGAATGGGGAAACAAAGAAACATGTCACAAGTAAAAGATCAGAAGAAACCTCTAGAAATGGAACCAAATGAAACAGAGGGATCCAACCTTCACAGACAAGAGTTTAGAACACTGATGATAAGAATGTTTAACAAACTTAGTGAGGACATAAGGAAGGATAGAGAAATCATAAAAAACAACCAGTTAGAACTAAAGAATACAACAACTGAAATGAAGAACACACTCGAAGGAAGCACCAGTAGAGTAGATGAAGCAGAGGAGCAGATCAGCAATTTGGAAGACAAAATAGCAGAAATCACCCAGTTGGCACAGCAAAAAGACCAAAGAATAAAAAACAATGAAAATAGTTTAAGAGCCCTATGCGACAAGATGAAGCACAACAAACCTCGATTCATAGGAATACCAGAAGAAGAGAAGAAGCAAGGGGTCGAGAATGTATTTGAAAAAATAATGACTGAAAACTTCCCTACCCTGGTGAAGGAAATCAACATACATGCCCAGGAAGTGCAGAGGGTTCCAAACAAGCTGAACCCAAACAGGTCCACACCAAAACACATCATAGTTAAAATGGCAAAGGTTAAAGACAGACAGAATCCTAGAGGCTGCAAGAGAAAGACAGTAGGTTACATACAAAGGAACTCCTGTTAGACTAACAGCTGACTTGTCTACAGAAACTCTGCAGGCCAGAAGGGAGTGGCAGGAGATACTCAAAGTGACACAAAATAAAGGCCTACAACCTAGATTGCTCTATCCATCACGGTTATCACTTAAAATTGAAGGAGAAATTAAGTGCTTCTCAGAAAAGAATAAGCTTAAGGAGTTCATTACCACCAAGCCAGCATTGCAAGAAATGTTAAAAGAGCTTTTTTAAACAAAAGAAAGGGGTAAACAAGCTAACCCAGGAAGAATAGAAACACAAATAACAAAATGGCAATACATATGCACCTATCAATAATCATTTTAAATGTGAATGGGCCAAATGCTCCAATCAAAAGACAGAGTGTCTGAGTGGATAAGAAAATAGGATGGACCCAAGTATATGCTGTTTACAGATGGAATAAGGTATTTCATGCAAACGGAAATGAGAAAAAAAAAAGCTGGAGTACCAATACTTATTTTGGACAAAATAGACTTTAAAATGACTACAATAAAAGACAAAGAAGGGCACTATAACCCTAATAAACATCTATGCACCCAACATAGGAACTCCTAATTACATATAACAGATTTTGACAGACACAAAGACAGAGATCAACAGTAACACTATCATAATAGGGGATTTCAACACCATTGTCACCAATGGACAGACCCTTTAGACAGAACATCAACACAGAAAGAGGGGCCTTAAATGACACTTTAGATCAGCTGGACTTCATTGATATTTTTAGAGCATTTCACCCTGAAAAAACAGAATATACATTCTTCTCAAGTACACATGGGACATTTTCCAAGATAGACCATGTTAGGCCACAAAACAAGTCTCAGTAAATTTAAGAAGATTGAAATCATATCAAGCAGATATAAAGGAAAAACTGATGGTTGCTGGCTTGGAGGGAGTGGGGATGAGGGAGAGGGGGAAGGTTTTGGACAGCGTAAGTGGGTGACTACAAGGTTGCCGCAGGGATATGGGGGCAGTTCTGGGAATCTAATTGATAATGTTGTGAAGAGACTACTATGTTAAGTGAAATAAGTCAGTTGGAGAAAGACAAATACCATATGATCTTACTTATATGTGGAATCTGAAAAACTGAATGAATGATCAAAGTAAACAGACACATAGATATAGAGGAAAAACTAAAGGTTGCTAGTTGGGAGGGGGTGGGGATAAGGGGAAAGGGGAAGGGATTAGACAGCATAAATAGACAACTACAGTATTGCCACAGGGATATGAAACACAGTTCGGGGAATACAATATTGTTGTAAAACTTTTGTGGCTTGTCAGATGGTCACATGTCTTGTTAGGGAGATCACTTCATCGATGGAGTAGATAGAGGCTTGATCTCTGCACTGTACACCTGAAGCTGATGTTGTATAATATTGTATGCCAACTGTAACTGAATATATAGATAGTCACGGGATGTGGAGTATACTTTGAAAGGGAGTCAAAGGAATTGTAATAGATATGTATGATATGGGGGAGGGGAGTGGGGGAGGGGGGTTTTCCCTTTAGAGGGTAAAGAGTATAACTATTACACTGTGTTGTATACCTGAAACTAATAAAAAAAAAAAGAAAGGAAAAAAACAAAACTAGATGTAATCAAGAGCTGGATTTGCCATGTGATGTTCAGGATTTAAGTTTAGCGTATACATTTATATACATTATTAAAAAAATGTTTAAATTAATGTTAAATGTTTTAATTTCAAATCTGAAATACTCTTTCCTATTGAAACAACTGTTTTTATATTATGATTGTTTCTCAATGTCAAATTTGTTAGGAACAAGCCTACCCAGTGAATAGTACAACTGACTATACCTAGTACTATTAGATGCACTGAGTTAACAGAGAACGTGATAAAATAGGGGGAAAATGACAACACTCAAAGTAAGTCACTCAAAAGATTGATGGTAGGAGTCAGGGAGGAAATATGCTACATACAGATCAAGTCTTACTGTAAGAAATGTCATTCCAAGATTTCTATATAATAAAGTGTAGTAGAACTTTATGCATAGGTGAGTCTAAAGTAAGTAAGGATGACAAAAATTACCCCAGAAAGTAAATCTGGCATTTTTAGATGATTTCAGGGCTATCAAAATTGGTTTGCTATGCCTTGAAATGATCTGAACATACCTACTATTTTATTAATAAAACAACTATAATAGAAATACAAAAGCAATAGAAAAATCAATTTCTTACCTGCCAAAGAGACTATCATGAACAACATAGACGGAACATACACTGAGATCTATTAATCCTTTTGGTTTCGTAGCTCGTTTTTCACTTTCAAAATAAATAAGTTGGGCATCACTGCCCTCTAAGATAAAATATAAATTTTTCCACCGTTTTCCTTTGCCTGTTAAAGAAAGAAGGTTTCCCTTAGCCAAATGGTGAATTGTGAAGTGATATATGTTAAAATCATAAAAATTATTGCTGAGAATAAATATATTTCAATTTGTATTGCAAAGAACACATTAACCCTTATAAAAAAAAGAATATGTAATTTATCTGTAGAAAAATAAGTTTTGTTATATTGCTTGTTTTTTAATGAATCACAGAGTAAATAACAAGGGTACCTAAACTAATATGGTAATTTCATTACAGTAAACATTTTAAAATTCTTGTTTAAGAGTAATTCCTTTTCAGCCATAAGGAAACAAAACAAAACAAAAAAACTCTTCCATGTGCCTGTCCAACCCCCTAACATTTCTTAATGTCAAATTGAGAAAAACTATAATATAAAAACATCAATACCATGAATGAGTCAAGTGCCATAAGAAGTTTCACTTAAAAAAAAAAAAAGTATGGAGTAGGAAGGGGACAAAGAATCAAATATTTTGTACTGGAACCTACCTCCAGATTTAACGACATACATTGGAAATGTATAATAAGCTTGTTTCCTAAAACTTTGCTTGGAAATGTGGACTTCTATACTCAAGCTATATTTTGCAGGATGCTTAGATAAAAGCTCTAAACAAGGGTCAATTACTAATAACATAGGGCAAAACAACTTGTTAAATACATACCTCAATGATAAGTTTTATACCCAATATTTAAAATGCTTCTATTGAAATAATAAAATACTGAAATTCAATTTTAGCCTTAAAAATTTACACTTACCCTTTTTTAGAAGATAACCTTTCTTAACAATATTTTTATAAAAGGCATCCTTTGTTTTGCGACGAATTGTATTGTAGATTTCCTTGCCATCCACTGTATCATTGAGTACTTGTTCTTGATCCTGAATTTTTAAAAGTATTAAAATTGTTTCATGAATTCTTGATAGAAAATAAGTAAAATTTAAACTGCCAATTAAAAACCAGGTTATGTGTCTGTCTAGACATTAAAAAATGTTTTAAGTACTAAAATCTAGAAGAATGTAATACATATAGTAAGAGATCTTCTGTTTTCCAAAGAAATTCTCAGAAAGATTTCCTTACTATTTCTCATGAACACAGACAACTAATAAGCTATATTAAAAAATACAGTAGTCTCACCCTTATTCTGTGGTTTTACTTTCTGTGGCTTCAGTTACCCACAGTCAACCACTATCCAAAAATGTTAAAATTCCAGAAATAAAACAATTCAATTTTAAATTACACACTGTTCTGAGTAGCGCGATGAAATCTCACTCATCCGACTCCATTCCACCTGGGACGTGAATTATCCCTTTGTCCAATGCAGGGGTCGGCAAACTGCGGCTTGCGAGCCACATGTGACCCTTTGGGTGCGTTCTGTCTCAAAAGTTTGCCGATCCCTGGAAAAGCCAATCCTGTCCCTCACAACAGTTTAACAATTATTCGAGAGTCATAAATATATTTTTACAAATAAGGAAAATTTAAAGTAATATTATAAATGAAACTATGATAGTTTTATTTTCATTTTCAATTTTACTTCAGAGCCACATAGACGTACCCAAAGAAGCCACGTGTGGCTCGCGAGCTGAAGTTTGCGGATCCCTGGCAGCTCTTCTGTCTTAAAAGTTTGCCGACTCCTGGTCTAGTGTATCATGCTGTGTCTGCTACCCAACCATTAGCCATCTCAGTTATCAGATGGACTGTCAAGGTATCTCAGAGCTTGTATTCAAGTAACGCTTACAGTAGTCTAATATTATGTCATTTCCTACATTATTCATCTCACGTCATCTCATCATGTAGGCATTGTATCAGCTCACATCATCACAAGGAGGGTGAGTGCCATACAATAAGATATTTTGAGGGACAGACCACATCCACATAACTTTTATTACAGTATATTGTTATAACTGTTCTTTTTTATTGATTATCGTTAATCTCTTGCTGTGCCTAATTTATAAACTAAACTTTATCACAAGCATGTATGTGCTGGAAAAATATAGGGTTTGTTTGGTACTATCTGCAAGGTTCAGGCATCCACTGGGGAGGGGGCGTCTTGGAATGTATCCCCCGCGGATAAGGAGGGAATATTATACAGTTAAGTTTTGTTGCGTTTTACAGCAAATGATAGTTTTTTGTCCCAACATAAGAGATAAATTAGGAAACAAATTAAGTCTAAAGCAAACTCATATATGTTTATGTACAAATATGTTTGCAAGAAATGCGAGGTGAATGCAGTCAACTGGACGCAGTTGAACTGAGCTATGTGAAGGATATACAAAATACCTCAAATCCCCATGAGTTCACCAAGTGTTATATAACACCATCTGATGTTGGGAGATTCCTCCTTCTACCACTTCATAGTATTCAAAACACTTCCAATGGCCACTTCCATTAGTAAACCAGATCTTTTTGAAGGTAAAGTACCATATTTATTGTAGCGTTTATACATTTCTTAACCATTTAACACATAAAAACTACGCCACATTTTTATTCAGTTCTTATCTTTGTGTGTCACCGATGAAGCTTTTGAGTGTTGTGTCCCTACCCACACTTTTCTCATTACCCTGTGGTCTTATTGCATGACTTTATAAAATACTATGATTTTTAGGAATGCATATGTCTTAACTGCCACCCTTCCCCACCCAATAACAAAAAGATGACATCAGGAAGAATATACCCTTCTAAAATAAATCAATCTTCAATGTTACCATCAGAGTACACTGGACTCAATTTTAGTTTTTCAGTTTCTTTTTTGAGCAGTTTAACTATTAGCAAGGATTAGTATTTTATGACTTTTTCTTAGAGATTTCATGGGTCCATCTGATCCTTTTCTAAGATATGAGTTTCTCATGAATCTTACTTTTCCTGTATTTTGAAACTTGTTGTTTCATCATCCTAGGGACCATTTCATCATTACTCAACAATTATTCCCAAGCATGCTTAAAGAGCAGGAGTTGGCAAACCATGTGCCAAGTTCAGCCCACTGACTGTTTTGGGAGATAGTTTTATGGGAACACAGCCACACTCATCTTTAATAGCATCTGGGGCTGCTTTCACACCAGAGGCAGCGTTTAGGAGTTGAGACAGAGACGAAATGCCCCATACATATAACCTAAAATACTTATTATCTGGCCCTTTACATAACAAGTTTGCCAACCCCTGGCCCAGAGGATAATGAGATAGTGAAATAAACCATCTCTATTACATCACCCTTTGACTCTGTTGTTTTTAACCATTGCGCCAAGTATTGCATTATCTTTTAAAGAAGTACAGAAGACTATTTTTGTTGTCTTTTTATTAGCATTCCTTGGACACAGCTAAATAAATGCAGAACTCTTAATTTTCTGCTCATAATAGCAAAGAGAAAATATTGACAAAGGAATATGTTGGATAATTATTAAAAGAATCAGAAGACCAATGCAAAAAACAGCACTCTGGGATCTCGTGTTATGTTAAAATTGATAAGCAAAATCTCAGACTATAATTCTTCAGATGATAATAATATCCTTGAAAAATTTCCTCAAAACAAAAGAATTGCTGAGTGAAAGATATATTTCTAGGGGTAAAAAAGGAAATACAGTGTGCTGTTCCCATTTGTTAGTCATTCAATAGGCAGGATATCATCATGCAATATTTTGTGACAAGAATTTTGATTATCCTGTTTGATAAAAGGAAATGAGACTATTCTCTAAATTTTTATGTTTGTGCAACAAGATTTACTTCATATGATTTGTAAATGGACAAAAAGTAATTTGTAGCCAAAGGTGATGGGAAGTTGACATATAGTGTAGAAATTAAAAATTCACCATATTGATCATTCTAATTGATGTTTACAAACCTAAACATAAAAAATATTTTACACTTATTGAGCAAAGAAGACTACTTTTTGTACTCTCCAACAAAAATATGAGCTATTGAAGTTTTCTAAAGTATTGTAGTTGATGATGCAAGTATAGGAATAATAAGAAAGAATCATAAACTAGAACCCAGGAGAGATATATTTAAAATCTGGACTCACTGTTCCATTTTGACAGTGAAATGGAAGAAGAACCAGAGCAATTATAAGCAAGAATTTATTAGAAAAGTATCTGAAATATGAAATTAGTATTCACAAGAAGGGTATGTTCCAAGTCATGCACAAAGTGGATGGACAGTTACTTGCATTTAAAAAGACACCGCCTAGCTCTTGGTGTTGCTTCTGCTACTGCCACTAGCCATTGATGATCGTTCTTCTCTTCCTTTGGAAGAGTAAGAGGGAGAGAACGCAGTCTGAGTGGAAAAAAAAAAAAAAGAAGAAAAAAAAGACACCGCCTATTTCAGGTACGTAAGCCTTTATAACCAAGGAAATATGAACAAATATTTGGGTTTGTTACATTTAAATTCTTATTAAATTTTCTAATAAAGTTGGTTTTGGACTTTTATTTCTTTTTTTATTTATTTATATCCTTTTATTTCTCTTCTACGTATTACTCATAAAATGACTTAAGGATATAAAAAATTTAAATGGATACATTGGACCCTGATGATAAATAGTAATGACTACTTTCCTGTTTATATAGATGTTACCATTCTTTATTTCAATAAATAGTATTTATATTAACTACAGAATGGAGCATATTTGTAGTTTTCTATTTATGGCATATTACTATGCTAACATTTAGATGAACAGTCTTATTTGAAGAAAATTTATATAGGCCTTTTAAAAATTATTTTAAGGTTGGAGCTGATATACAGTTCAACAAATCCTAAAGGGTTCCAATATAAAAGAAGGCGCTTTCTACAAGAACACAACTTCATTTTCCAAGTTCTAGTATGTCACTGGATGATGGGAGGGGAGGTTGTAGGCCCACTGAAACAGTTCTGGAAAAGGAAGTTTTATATACTCCTCCCTAAAGGAAGTAAATAAACTGATTGATGAAAGTCTGATAGTTCTGAAGCGGACTTTTGCATTGACATTAGGTATGCAGGCTCCTGAAGCCAGACTTCAGTTGTAAATCCTGCCTTTGTCACTTAACGGCTAGGAAATCTCCACTTCATAAATTAATTCAATAAATGTTTGTTGAGTGCCAGGCACTGTTCTAATTCTTAAGATCCACTAATAAACAAATTAAAGATGCTTATCCTCAAGGAACTTATATTCTAATGAAGGAAACAGATAACATAATAAGTACATTATATTATTCATTAATTGATGGTAAATGGTTTACAGGATAGATAGCAGTATTTAAATAAGGAGTAAGGGTAAGCCTCACTGTAAAGCTAATTCTGAGAAAACCTGAAAGAAGTAAAAGAGTGAGGTAAGTGGATAATTGAGGGAAAATCATTTTGGGCAGAGTGAAAGCTAGAGCCAAGGTCCTAATACAGAAAAGAGCCTGGCATATTTTAAAGATAGCAGAAGATGTCAATATCAGTGGAAACAATTGAGAGAGGAGAGCAGAAAGAGACAACTACAGAGAACCAAGGGGATGCCACTCGAGGGTCTTGACACCACAGTAGGGACTTTGGCTTTTAGAGCCAAGGTCCTAATACAGAAAAGAGCCTGGCATATTTTAAAAATAGCAGAAGATGTCAGGACAACTGAGAGAGGAGAGCAGAAAGAGACAACTACAGAGAACCAAGGGAATGCCACTCTAGGGTCTTGACACCATAGTAGGGACTTTGGCTTTTATTCTGAATGAAATGTAGAATACCTGCAAGTATTAAAGACAGGCCTGAAACAATCTAACTCACACTTTAAATGGATCCCCGACTGTGGTGCATTGTTAAGGGGACAGAGGTAAAAACACAGAGATGAAGTCAGATTCTGGTGGTGGTCATATTCTACATATGTTTTAAAGGCAGAGTCAGCATGAGAGTTTAGATAGAGTGTAGGAGAGAAAGAGAAGAGTCAAGGATGACTTGATGCTTTAAGTAAGTTCTTTAACCTCTTGGGTATCAGTTCGCTATCTGTAAAATCGGTATAATTACAACATCAACTTTATCAAGTTGTTGAAAAAATTAAATAAATATGTTTAAGAAACAGTGTCTAAAACATAAAATGCTCAAAAAACATTATTTTTATTGAGGGGCGCATTGCTCAAAAGGTTCCTTCTTTTTCCTAATGTCTGTCTCAGCGAGTGGTGGTTCCACAAAGTAGACAGACATGGCTAGGACTCTGTTCCAGCTCCTTCCCGAGTTGGGGTATGCAGGGTCACCTCAGGGGAAGTGAGCTAATTTTCTAGCTAACCAGCTTTTCCATTAATAAAAAGATATTACTTTCCACATAAACAAAAAGTTCTTTGGGGTCCTTCCCCGCTTTTTTTCAGAGTAAAGGGGTCTTACGACCAAAAATTGAGAAAAACCACTGTAGTAGTTTATCCTCAGCTGTGATTGGCCAATTGTAGGCGCTGACCTCATATACCACCAGTGTGATGTAATTTCAAAAATTCCTATATAAGGCCTTAGCTGGGCTGAGGGTTCAGTCCTGATAAGCCCAGGAAGCTGATTAGTGGTAACCTGTTGGACTAGCTAGCCTGTTTTCTCCTTTTATCCCCCATTTATAATAGTATAGTTATTGTTTATTAGCATCGTTAATAATTTTGTTGATATAGTTAGTATATTTAGTCAGCTAGTTAGTATAGTTACTGTTTATTAGCATAGTTAGTATTGTCAGTGAGCGTAGTTACCTGGCCACCAATGGCACACCAACAGCCAGTCACCTCTGCTGACCAGGAGCTCCTTGGTGGCCGTTACAAGCTCCGGAGGTCCATTGGCGAGGGCATCTATGCCAAGGTGAAGCTGGCTGAGCTTCTTCCCACTGGCACCGAGGTGGCTATTAAAACTGTGAACCTGAAGGACTTTGCCAGCTTCCACAGACTTCTCATGCGAGAAATCCGCTGCATGAAAACACTGCAGCACCCCAACATTGTGCAGCTGTACAAAGGCACTGAAACCAAAGACTCCTTGTTCACTGAGCACTTGGACGGCGGCAGTCTGCTGGACCATCTGATATCCCATGGCTGCATGCAGGAGGGGAAGGCCATTTACTATTGCCATCAGTGCGGATTCGTGCACCGGCATATAAAGCCCGAGAACTTTTTATTTTACTCTAACATGAACGCTAAATTAGCCGATTTTGGATTTAGCAAGGAATTCACTAACATCAAACTCAGAACAACATGTTGCAGCCCTTTCTATGCGGCTCCAGAACTGTTTCGGGGCAAAGATTATGAAGGACCAGCGGTCGATGTCTGGAGTCTGGGTGTGACATTATACAGGATGGTCGCAGGGACCCTCCCGTTCAAGGCAGAGGGCTGGAAGAAGCTGGAACAACAGATAATAAAGGGGAAGTACGCCGTACCCTACCTTTTCTCCTTTCAACTAGAGGATTTGCTTAAGAAAATGCTCAAGGTCAAGGCACTGGAGAGAAAAGATTTAATTGGTATCATGTCAGACCCCTGGGTCACTCAGGACAAAGAGGAGGTTCTCATGCCCTGTAACGAGCCACCCAAAGAGAACACAGACCCAAGGGTCAATAGGAGATGGAAAAGCTGGGCTTCCAGTATGACGACATCCAGGACGTGTTGACCAGAAAGAATTTTAACACCAATGGCTGCGTACCTCATACTCAAGACCAACAAGCCTAAATTCCATTATCACACTATTCATGTCAAGCCCTACAACCCCACTGAGCAGAGTCCTGCCCTAGCTCGGGAGGTGCAGCCAGACTATTCTAATTTCAACAGGCCGAGCAGCAGCACGACAACTACGAGTTGGGGCAGAAGGGTAAAAAGCCTGCTGCTCCTCCAGCCTACCAGAAGTTGAGGACTGCCACTCCAGGACCCCGCCCTGATCCTGGCACCATCACTCCAGGACCCCGCCCTAAACCTAGCACCATCACTCCCAGACAATCCTGAACCCAGCCCGGAGTTCAGGCCCATCAGCCACAGACTCAGACCACGGTGGAGGAGCCCCGCCCCTACCCCAGGCCTCCAGAGCAGTAGCTCTGAGGACTCCCGTGACATCAAGTACGGCTCCCGCAGCCCTTGCAAGCAGCACCAGCAGCAGCGTATCATTCGGGGAAAACAGGCACGGGTGGCGGAGGGCGGCCATGACATGCTGCAACTGTTTCACGCAGCTCTGCGGTAGGCTGTCGAAAAAGAGACTATCTAGACACAACAAAATCAAGCCCTCCTAGATATGATATACTAATATACTGTAGGTCAATGTTAATTGAAAAATAAAGAAAACATTATTAAAAACTTAAAAAATAAATTAAAAAAAGATATTACTAGTCTTTGTTTCTCTAGCAGAATCCTGCTGGGAAGAATAGGGAAGTGGTATGATTCCCAAACATCTATTGTAAACTACTTTTACTCCAGGCACAAAATAATAGACTTCAGGTAGCATTTAATGGTTTTTATGTAGTAATCAAATTGCTTTGTAATCAGCATCAATTATTCCTGAAGTATTCAAAGCATTATAGGCACTTGTGCAAATGACAACAGTTTGAGGTTTGTTCAGGTGTGAAATAATAACACAAGAGTAGGGCACACTGTATATTTGAAGTAATTCTTAAAACAACCTTGTGGGCCGGCCGAGTGGGGCATTGGTTAAGCGCTGGTTTTGGGATGCCAGAGGCCCCGGTTCGGATCCCACATGAGGGCCAGTGACACTGCCCTCTACAGCTAACAACAGCTCCAACTGGAGCTGGGCTGTGCGAGCCCCGGTGATGGTGTGGGCTGCAGCCCCTGCTGCAGTGGGCTGCCATAGGCTACAGTGAGTGGCCCGCAGCCAGCGTGAGCGGCTGGCAGCCAAGCGTGTGCTGCCAATAGCCGCGGTGAGCGACATCCAGAGGCCAACGACCGATCTGCCTCATCCGGGAAGAGCGCAATGACGATACCAACAGTGAAGCAACATCCTCCGCAACTAAACTGAAGAACAAAAAGACAGCAACTTGTCTGTTCCCCTTCCCCGATTCCCCAACGCTGTTCCCCTCCGCCAATTCCCCAATAAAATCTTTAAAAAAAAAAAAAAAAAAAAACACAACCTTGTAACATAAGTACTGAAGTTTACTAGATGTCACATGCTGCTTATTTTTCTAACTGTAAAAATTAATTTAGAGGGGCTGGCTGAGTGGCACGGGGGTTGAGCGCTGGCTTGGGAAGCCAGCAGCCCCGGTTTGGGCCCACATATGAGGGCCAGTGATACTGCCCTCAAAAAAAAAAAAAAAATAGAAAAACCTAGAAAAAATTAATTTAGAAAATTCTAAGCATAAACTCATGAAGACAAAAAAATGTATGACAATTTGTAGACAAAGTTTGTGGACTTATGAAACAAATTTAAACCATCATTAACTCAAACAGCCAATGTGAATTACAATTAATAATATAGCAGTGGGAATGAGTGGTAGGCTGTGTCATCTAGAGATAAAGGCACCTCTGACCACTAATAAAAAGACCCTGAGCAGTGGTTTCTAAAAAAGACACATCACACTATGAGGTTAAATTTTAAAAAGTCAGTTTTCAGGGCCGGCCGAGTGGCTCAGTTGGTTAAGAGCTCACTCAAGAGTGTGAGCTGAGCTCTGAGCAACGGCGGTTCGATGCCAGCCCGAGCTGAGTTGCCGATGAGCTGCCAACAGGTGGCAGGATGACTCAGCTAAATACAAAAAACAAAAAAAAAATAAAAAGTCAGTTTTCCATATGCAGTAATTAGAATAATGAACAGCCAAGGTCTGCCAGAAGTGCCAACAAAAGTGGGCCATCAATGCTGACCAGTTTTAATTAAGAAGGTATCCGGGAAGTGAAACTTGAGATGGATCATAAACTAGCAGTATTTAGAAAGACAGAAGAAGAGGCTGACATGGAGATAGCAACAAACACAATGAGATTAAGACACAATGAGAAAATGGAGGGTGACATGGGTGTTTCCTGCTAGAGAGCAGACAGTCATTCACTCAATTAATATTGATGGAATATCTAATGCCAGGTGCTATTCTAGGTACTGGGAATAGAACACAGAGCCCCGATCCTTGTGAACCTTACATTCTACCAGAAAAGCATGAGCAAATGAAGCAAGAGATCTTAAAATGTGACAAGGTTGTGATAATTCTTGAATTTACATTAAGCATCAGAATAATGATTACCCCCTCGGCAACGGCAATGAGTAGTAGTTATGGCCATCTGAAACTAACTTTTTAGGATGAGGGAAAATTGAGAGAAGCTAGAGATACTAGAAATCACTGTGCAAGTTTAGTTGAGTAGTATGCAAAACCTCTCGCAATCCTTCTTTATGTCTCTGGGAATATCACTACCTCCATTTTCCACGAAGGAAAATTCTTAGTCACTCTTTTTAAGTAGTCAAGCACTACAGAACAACGGACCACATGTAAGAGGATGAAGGACCTGAAGAACTCCTGCTGCCTAGTGAGACTGTAGATGTTGCAGCTGTCACGATGTGGCAGCACCACACACTACCACGTGTCTGTGATGATGCTGTGGTAAACAAACCTACTGCGCTGTCAGTCATATAAAATAGCAGGGGGCCGGCCGAGTGGCGCGGTGGTTAAGCGCTGGCTTGGGAAGCCAGCAGCCCCGGTTCAGGTCCCACATATGCGGGTCAGTGACACTGCCCTCAAAAAAAAAATATATATATATAGCACATAAAACGATGTGCACTACATATTACTTGACAATAACAATTATGTTACTGGTTTCTGTATTTACTATACTTTTTACTGTTATTTTAGAATGTACTCTACTTACAAAAATAAGTTTGCTGTACCACACAGTATGCTGTGTTATGCCAGCAGCAGCCTCGTACATCTCATGTTTACCACATCTATTGACTGTATCATTTCTCTAGTGCTTGATTTAATATCGCGTTGTTTTATACAGCAACAGGTTTGTAGCCTAGGAGCAACAAGCTATACCGTACAGCCTAGGTGTGTAGTAGTAGGCTATCCCACCTAGGTTTCTGTAATTACACTGTATGATGATTACACAAAGACCACATCACCTAACAGTGCATTTCTCAGAATGAATCCCCGACATGAAGCAGCACAGGACAGTATCTTTTTTTTAACCCCTGCTACAACATTTCCCACTCAAACTTCAGAAAGTATGAGAAAGAAACATAGGCTAATTAATCTCCCTATGAATTTAAGCAACTAATTTTCAACAGGCCCTCCAGTTCAAGGCCAATTTTCCCTCATGTTCTAGATCGTGGTCACTCCTGCCTTCTCTAGGACCTTGTACATCAGGTACTGCCACTACCATCCCTCGCCCTGCCACTGTCACTTTCCTCTTTACCACTGCCGTCACCCAGAGCATAGACATGCTCCAAAGTCTCTAACCATAAAACCAAAGATAAACAAATAAAAACATAGAAAGTTTAGGCCCCACATTTTCTTCTGGCTGTATTTTTTATTTTACTTACCAAGTTCACCTAGATAAGCCTGGCTGTGATTTCTCCCTACTGCCTCCACTTTGCCTCCAACAAACTCACTTTTACCCAGTGCAACGTGGTTTCTGCCCCCCACTGCTTCTCTTCTCAAAAAGCCATCAGGACTTCTTAATTATCTAAAACCAATATATATAAAAACTAAAATCTAAGGGATTCTCTTACATTTATTTTCTGAAAGAATTTGAATAATCCACAGCATTAAATTTCATCCAATTTTAAATGCATGAGTGTGTACATAAACCTACCACCAATAACATATTTTAAAATAAAATGCTAATTATTGCAAAAAGAAAAACAACACTGACCTGCATTGGTACAGGTTCCTTAAGGTAATAACCTTCAACGATTTGTTCTTTTCGATAGTGGTCTATGATGTCCCCAATGCTGTTAAAATAAAAATTACTTACATTGACATAATCTGTACCATAAAAAATGCAATTGAAAATACATGCAAACCCTGTTAGCAAGGATTATCTCTTTGCAAGTTTTTTCAAGGCATATAACTCAAATATATTAACAGGATATATAATAACAGTCACATTATTTTACAGAAACAAGAATGTTCCCTATACTGGGAACCTTCCTAAGAATACCTAAGTCAGACATTCCAATTTTCCATACACATACTCAAGAATCACTATTATGTGAGGAAAGAATTAAAAGTCTACTTTCCTATTATTTTTAATAAAAGTAGTTCTGAGATTGAGAGGGCGTAACTAACAGAGAAATGGCTTTATTTATCAGCAAGTAAGGAGTTCGGGTAAACTTTAAGAATTTTTACTATCAAAACATTTACATAGTCTGTTTTTATAAAATTCAGATGGAGTTAGGTCATGAAATATACAAATAGCAAGTGAAAGCCAAAGCAAATTGAAAAAAAAGAAAGACCAGGAGCAAATCTTATATACAGGATTATTACTACAGCTGGAAAGTATTATTGATGATTTTGATAAAAAGTGCTATAAAATATTCCGTTTTCTTCAGGGATTGCATTAAATCTATAGATTGCTTTGGGTAGTTGGACATTTTAATGATGTTAATTCTTCCAATCCATGAGCACAACATATGCTTTCATTTATTGTTTGTTTTTCAGTTTCTTATAATTTTCTGAGTACAGGTCTTTTACCTCCTTGGTTAAATTTATTCCTAGGTATTTTATTTTTGCTGCAACTGTAAATGTGATTGTTTTCTCATTACTGGTATATAAAAATGCAACCAATTTCTGAGTATTTTTGTATTTTGCTACTTTACTGAATTCATTTATCAGTTCCACAGTTTTTGGTGGAATCTTCAGGGTTCTCTATATATAGTTATCATGTCATCTGCAAATAATGACAGTTTTACCTCTTCCTTTACAATTTGGATGTCCTTTATTTCTTTTTCTTGTCTGATTGCTATGGCTAGGATATCTTAAAATATTCTTAATATTTGGGAAATATTACAAACAAAACTGAAAATAAATGACATTATATATTTTAACACAAATTCAGGTTGGACATGAGGTTTTTAATAAAAAGTGTGTTTCTCTACAGTAAGTAGGCCATTTTATTGTCCTGAATATTTAAATCCTAGAATTTTAAATACTCCTTTAGTACACTCGAAGAATGGGTATTTTAGGAAACATAGGAAATATGTCTCTTAATCCTTCACTTGAGTTTTTTCATGTTCTCCCTACTGACATATATATATATAACAGATATACCCAGGGTGCCAAAATAATGTATACACTACTTGTATTCATCATTTGTTATTGGTATATATATGCAGTATTATAATTTTAATAGTTTTTCACTTTCTTAACATATGTATACATTTTTTTCATAATTCTTCCTACTGACCGAATAGTTGGAATATAGCTAGTTGGCTAGATACATTTTATCTTTGGAGATATAAATATATATCTCCAATATATATACTAATATATATACATACACACTAATATATATACATATATTTGTATCTCCAAAGATAGACACATATATACATATACATGCCTCCAGAGATATAATAGTTTTGCTATACTAAAAATTTTAAACCAAATATAAATAATATTAAAACAGAAAAATAGAAGACTTGAAAAGGTTGATAAAGAATGGAGTATGAATTAATATGACATAAATACCAAAGGCAGTATTTAACACAAGAGAGGGTGGGATGGGGCGGAGAAAAAGGCAAGTAAAAAGGTATTATCATAAAAAGGACAAAAAAAGTTATAAGTTTTTAAAGGAAAAATATAATATCACATTTTAATCCAAAAATGTTAAAAGAAAAATGAAAATCAAAAGAGAATACATTTGAAAACAGGTAGATGCTACCACTGAAATGACTAAGTGTTTCAAGGCAAAAAGCATCAAATCTATGAAAAACAATAAATATCAAAGATTTCTGGCTCTGTAACTGTAAACTGCAATCAGTCCTGTGTAGTACCTCAACATTACAACATAATTCTTGTCCATGAGCTGAAAGAATAGAATACTATTGTAAAAAACAGTTCAGACTGCCCAGGAATAAATTTAAAGGTGTGTAGCAACCAACTGAATATATTTTTACCAATGAGCAAGATTTTCAAGAATTTTAATAAAAAATTCCTCTTTAGTTTATATTGTACCCAGGTAGGGTCAAAGGAGATGAAACAAAGCAAAATTTCCCAGACATTCTATAATAGTTCTAGCCATAAAATCAGATAAGATTTACATCTCAGAAAACTAAAACATGTTCACTAAATGTATATGTGAAATAAATGTGAATTTCCAAAGAAACGATGTCCTGTACTTTCATTTTAATAATTTACTTAATAAATAAAACTGCTTCTCTTTAAATCCTAGATAAATGTTAGTTATCTTCAAGGTATGGCAAAATCCTCCCTCCAAGACTTCTCATCACCATCTGAACTACTCTCTTCCCACTGGTGCTCTGACGCATATTTATATATCCCTCAATTTATCACAGTCAGCTTACCATCTTTTCCAATAGACCCAAGCAATAATAATATAGGAACAGTATCTTTTTCTTTAATGTATATGCACAGGATTTTTGCAATATATTCAAAAAGCAGATTAGTCGATAAATGTTTGCTAAATTATATTTACTGGTAAATGCGTCTACTAATTTTATGAAATTTTGAATATAGGAACATTGAAGTTATGTCTCAAAAGCAGTTTCTAAATGAGGTAGTCATAACTGCTACCTCTTTTTTTTTTTTTTTTTTTGAGGGCAGTGTCACTGGCCCTCACATGTGGTACCCGAACTGGGGCCGCTGGCTTCCCAAGCCAGTGCTTAACCATCGCACCACTCGGCCAGCCCATTGCTACCTCTTTTTACCAAAAGACTACTAGAGTTAAGAGGAGACAGAACAGCAGAATATGGCTCTGTTACACAGATTTATTGGATAATCAACATTACACTTCCATATCTAAACAATAAATGATAATCACAAAGATATGTCTTTTTAGGAATTACCTGATCACTGATATTAGTGCTGAAATGTTGTATATGTTTCCAAAAACCACTATAAAAATTGCTATTTTCCTGACATCAGATTCACATAATTTTCCTTTAAAAATATTTTTAAAGGATGTTCTTTTAA
This sequence comes from Aselliscus stoliczkanus, assembly GCA_033961575.1. Taxonomy (NCBI): domain Eukaryota; kingdom Metazoa; phylum Chordata; class Mammalia; order Chiroptera; family Hipposideridae; genus Aselliscus; species Aselliscus stoliczkanus. The sequence goes on from CM066728.1 coordinate 55,352,845, forward strand.
AAATATTTATTAAAATATTAAAACTAGAAAATATACTCCTGAACTTTTTATAAGATGAACATATCCATTGGGACTAAAAAGCCTAAAAGTCAAAGATTTGGGGAATGATCATGAACACTAAATTAACATATACCATATTTAAAATTTTTTAAGTCATCATTTTGCAAACAGGCTAATAATTTGGAAAGAGATATACAGTACATCAAATACTTCTTTCTTCCAGTTTCACTCTGGTCTTTATTTAAAAAAAAAAAACAAAAAAAAAACTACGTCTATATATTACAGACTGCCTCCATTATGTAGAGATAATTTTCATCTTTGCAGAATGTGTATCATAAGGAAGTTTCAGTTAATAAACAAAACAAACTTTCCTCAAAATAAATCTACATGATTTTATCTTTAAAAAATCTCTCAGGATGGACAGTTATCAATTCAGTTAAGAATACACGTATGTTTTGATGCATCCCATGTTTACTGCAGCACTATTCACAATGGCCAACACATGGAAACAACTGAAATGCCCATCAACAGATGATTGGATAAAGAGATTGTGGTACATTTATACAATGGAGTATTACTCTGCCATAAAAAACAATGAAAACATTTGCAAGAACATGGATGGACATAGAAGATATAATGCTAAGTGAAATAAGTCAGACTGAGAAAGACAAATACTGTATGATCTCACTTATATGTGGAATCTAAAGAACAGAATAAACAAAGTAAACAGAAATCGGCTCATAGATAATAGAGAACAAACTGATGGGTGACAGGTGGGAGGGGATTGGGCGGATGAGCAAGGAAAGTGAAGGGATTAGAAGGTACAAATTGGTAGTCACAAAATAGTCACAGGGATGTGAAATACAGCATGAGGAATATAGTCAATAATGTTGTAAAAACTATGAATGGTGTCAGATGGGTACCAGATTTATCAGAGGATCACTGCATAAATTATAGAAATGTCTAAATGCTGTGCTGTACACCTGACACTAATGTAATATTTTATATATACCCGGGGTGCCAAAAAAATATATACAAGTGGACACTTTGGTCAACATTGCTCAAGCAGTAGTTCGCTATAATCAGAAGTGTCTGGATGCTGATGGTAACAACATTGAGCACCTCTCATAACTACAGAAGTCAAACGTGATTTGTATTCATCTTTTGTTATCGTTATATATTGAGTATTACAATTTTAATAGTTTTTTTCCTTAAAACGTGTATACATTTTTTTGGCACTGTGTGTGTGTGTGTGTGTGTGTGTGTGTGTGTGTGTGTATTCACGGCATGTAAAGTACAGCATAGGGAATATATCAATGGTATTGTAATAGCTATGTATGGTATCAGGTGGGTAGTAAGACTGTCGGGGTTATCACTTTGTGAGGTGTGAAATGTTTAATCATCTTGTTTTGTACACCTGATACTAAAATAAATGAATAAATAAATAATTCTTAGTTTTATATATTCCAAATCTCTAGACTGGACAATGGGAAAATTAATTTACCTTCATTAAGAGCTCAAGTTGCAGCTATCTATTCTGTGAGGATGTCTAGATCAGACTGTAATGTAGACGGTACTCATGCAGTTCATATATGAGGTTTACAAAAGGATCATTCAACTGTCTAGACTTGGTATCTTCCATCTGATCCCTTATTTCTGTACACTGAACTTCTGGCAAGTAGCTAGAACTTGATTTTTGGGTTTTTTTTGTTTTGTTTTGTTTGTTTTGGTTATGTTTTGTTTTGTTGTCCATATAAACCAGCAGCTGGATCCCTATATATTTAAAGATCAAGCTGGAATTGAGAAAAATTCTAAATGGGATGGAGAATGTTACTATGATATTTTAACTTGCATTTTAGCTTAGGGAAGCCTCAAAAGAGGAAAACAATGCTACTCTAGAGTTATCCAGTAGGGGAAAACCTTTATATTCAGAAATAAAATGAAAGATTACTTTCTACAATACAGAAAAACAGAGCTCTCATTCTGTCATATGGTTTCTCTATTAACTCATTTACCTAATCAAGTGACTAAAATCATTCTGAGTTTGGGGACAAGCAAAAAGAGTTTACCTGGAAATTTAAGGGTGAGAAGTAGGAACCAATAATTACAATTAAGAAATGTCAACTTGAGAACAACCCAATTACATGATAATATTTGTAGTAAGTCTCAGGTTACTCCTTATGAGCTTTTCTTTCTATTAAAATGTCTCACTAATAAAAGAATGTAACATATTTTCTTTTTCTTAGCTATTTTGCTGTCTTACAGATTATATGGATTTAGCAAGTTTGCTGCAAATAGCTTGTGCATAATCAAAAAAACTGCACAAATTATGTCTGAAGTAAACAATTAAGTTATTAATTTATATTCATGTTGGACACTGTCTAGAGAATACTTGGACATGAATAAATTATATTCTTAAAGGCCTTGTAATTTTAAATTTTAAAAAGTCAGAAACTTATTTTTGAATCTGATCTACTGTATTACTCAGATTTCAACTATTTTTGCCAAAAGTAAAAAATAACTAAAAATTTCTCACAACTTACCTGTTATAATATCGGCCTCCCATCATAAACTGGTTGTTTGGTGTTGGACATATTTTAAATCGCTGAATGTTTTCACTGGTCCGAAAATAGAGTGAATAGTCACCAGGAGTATTATCTGAGGGCCTCACAAGAAAACTGCAGACTTGGCCAACTGTAAAAATGAAGCTGTTAGTTTTATTTCCTAATTATCAAGTAAAGAAGAAAAAGTGTTAAGTATTATAATTACAAAGTACATTCAAAAGTCATAAATATATGCTAATTCTCACCAGGAACTTGGTTTATAATAAAGACAATTTTAATACCTTCTTTCCCCCTGGTTTATAAGTCACAACCACCCATAATGTTACTTGTCTTTATTACATAAACGTACAGGGCAGCAGTTAGCAGCAGTGACTTCTGATTAATAATGTCTATACCTGTCATAATTTAGAAAGAATAACCTAAGAACAGTTAGGGAACACTGGCTAAAACTGCCCCATTGTTTATACACCCCCTTCATGAGAAGAGAATAAAAAGTTACGGTGAACTTTCCTTAGGAATACTCTGTACTTTATCAATGCTTCTGATTAAACATTAAAAAGTAATAACTATAATAAAATAATACAAAAAGCTTACAAAGGTAGATTCAAAACAGCTGAAATATTTGTATACCTTATAAAAATCAATACACAAATTATACTTCAATAGGTATAGTCCTAAAAAGTCTTGTAGAAGCAAATTGTATATTAAATGTTTTCATATTAATTTTAGAGAAGTTTATCTGACATCTTCAATAGCCAATGACTAAACACTAAGATGCTTTTGCCTTTTCTTTAAGTCCTAATCACATAAAAAAGATTAGAACTTGATTGCTTTTAGGAAAGCATAATGAACACTCAAAACTTCAATGTAATTTTTATGTAAATTACTAATAGTTCCAATCATCTAGCCAAGGCACTATCAAGTAATTTCATGTTCAATATAAAGAATAGGAATTAGGGCCGGCCGAGTGGCGCATTGGTTAAGCGCTGGTTTTGGGATGCCAGCGGCCCCAGTTCGGATCCCACATGAGGGCCAGTGACACTGCCCTCTACAGCTAACAACAGCTCCACCTGGAGCTGGGCTGTGCGAGCCCCGGTGATGGTGTGGGCTGCAGCCCCTGCTGCAGTGGGCTGCCATAGGCTACAGTGAGTGGCCCGCAGCCAGCGTGAGCGGCTGGCAGCCAGCGCGAGCTGCCAATAGCCGCGGTGAGCGACCGATCTGCCTCATCCGGGAAGAGCGCAATGACGATACTAACAGTGAAGCAACATCCTCCGCAACTAAACTGAAGAACAAAAAGACAGCAACTTGTCTGTTGCCCTTTCCAGATTCCCCAACGCTGTTCCCCTCCGTCAATTCCCCAATAAAATCTTTAAAAAAAAAAAGAATAGGAATTATTACAAAATTGTTCATGCAAGTGCTTATGTGTAGTTTTCAGGGGAGAAAAACCATCAGATTCTTAAAAGAGCACATAAAACAAAGAAAGTAAAACTAATGTAAGGAAATTAAGTTTAGCTCCTTTCAACTTGACGTATCTTAAACAAGAGTGTGTGCAAGTATTTGGTGGTGCAACTCAAAAACATATCACTAAAATAAATATTTTGGTCCCATCCCACTGAAAGTTGGTAGCATGTCATTTTGGTTGAGCATTTGGTCTCTACTACTACCATATGGCATTATCGTGTTCTTTAATATATTTTTAATCTACTTAGCCTACCTCCTCACAAAAAGGAATACTTTTAAATTTGCCTCAACTTTTTCAAAAGAGCAAAGTATTAATTACATTAAAATGCAATGCCTTGGGCCGGCCGAGTGGCGCTGTGGTTAAGCGCTGGTTTGGGAAGCCAGTGGTCCCGGTTCAGGTCTCACATATGAGGGCTAGTGACACTGCCCTCAAAAAAAAAAAAAAAAAAAAAATTATAAAATGCAATGCCTTATAGCTTAAAACAATAACGCAGATAACATCTTTAATAATCAATAGTTTATTCACCCTATACAGAAACTATTGAAATCGCTGTTTTTAAAGAACTAAGTAAGACTTCTAAATCACAGATTATGCATAACTTGTATCCGAGATCTTAATATGGTATGGTTTACTGCAGAAATATTTGGTAATTAGATTAACTCAGTCTTTAATGTTTAGTTAGAATGATGACAGGATGGTTCCTTTTTTAAATAATAAACCCATAATATAAGTCTACTTTTACTTTGCATATCTCCATAATCAGTTTTGAGAAATGTTAAAATATATTTTAAATAAGGACCAATTACATAATTCTACAAGTGCACAAAAATAAATGCAATAACACCTGCTGTAGCTGAACAGCAAAAAACAATAAAAAAAATGAAAACATAGTATTCTTCTATAGGAGGCTGATTATGGTTTTATACAATGGAAAGCTTGTGGTTATTAAGAATGAAAATTTACGTATGCAGGTATGAAATGATCTCCCAAAATATATCCTAACATGAAAAAAAAGATGTTGCATGTTCCTGTGAGTGTGTGTGGAGAGATATAATGTAGAGGCGTGAAAGGGAGACACAGACACAGAAAACTTCAGAAACACAAAAACGAGCTCTCATCTGGTGCTACTTCTGGGAAAGAGGACAAAGGGCCAAGGGCAGAAGGAAAACATACTTCACTGAATTTTATATTACATGTATGTTTTCAACTAAAAAACACCAAAAACAAAGACACCAGTTTCTCTGTGCTGGGCAAGAAAGTACAATATGCCTAAGTACCAGATGAATGCTAAAAGCAAAATACAGGATAAATGGTTGGATCACTTTTTTATTCTTTTAAATTAAAGACATTAGAAAAGGCAAGTGAATTGTACAATACCTGTCATTAGTAAATTATAAGCTTCTTGTTTGGAAATTTTTCCATGGAACCATCTTAAAAAGAGAACAAATTGAATATGTAAATCAAGTCTCTTTTGCTGTTATACGATCAAAACTAAATAACCAACATCACATAATTTTGTAAATGTACTTCAAGCTGACATAATGAAATAAATGCAATACGATTGATTTATTATTTCATTCCTTTTACATTTATGTTACTAGGCTTTGTAAACATACATAATTTCAACAAAATATAGAAAAATTAGGGACTATCTAGTATGAACTACAGTTTCCATAGTAATTATCAATTCAAAAACAGCAATGACTTTAATTCTGATAATGACAAACTGCTATATGCTTACATCACAGCTAGCATTCTTTTTTTGTTGTTATATTGGGAGGGAGGGGCGGTACAGGGAGAACACACTACAGAATTGCCCAGAAAAAAAATTAGTGAATTAATTCTTCTCCTATTTCTGTCAAAATGAATTTCCCTGTAATATGTAAGTTCTCCTTCAAATAAAATCAACATCACTGATTCATACTTTACTGAAAAATCAGAAAATAAGATTGAGTAGATGAGAAAAATAAATACTCTCATCAAGAACAAAAAGAATGACTTAGTATTCCTAATTCTATTTGAGCTAATGAGGTATCAAATTAGAATGCTAGAACACTTTACATTCTGTATACTTAAAATAAACCTTTAGGAATTATAAATGGCATTATGGTCAAGATCCATAGCATATAACTGAAGTACTTAAATTGTACCTTAAAATGACATATCTTGTTTTAAAAATTAATTACTAGTTACTGAATTACTTATAATCTCTCATTTACCTGAAGGACTATTATCTATCTTGCTGATTAATACGTTAATACCAAGCTGACAACTTCAGATCACTTTGCCAAATACTCTTAGGGTCTACAATTGTTTTTAATAGTGGCTTAAAGAGCAAGCTGGAAAGTAAAAATATTATAAAACTAAAACATATATGCACTTTAAAATCCAATATTACATGTTTAGAGGCTGTTCACACTGTTTTAAATTATCCATACCGTTACTGATCAAAATATTAAAATATACCTGAATTTTTACCATTTTACATGACTGAAATATTAAACTTTCAAACTCTCTCTTTAACTTTATTCCAACCATTATCTCATTGAATCAGATCTCCCGGGGCTCCTGATGCAAATTATGAACAATGTAAAGCAAGCATACAACTGTAACAGTCCAGGCTGCCTTAATTTAGATTCTATATTACAATCACGTATAGTCTGACTCCATACAACAAATGCTAGAACAGGATTTCTATATTCTGAGGGAGAGTTGATTAGATGAACCCAATGGCCAATCCTGTATTTTTAACCTTAGAATAATGGGAAAAAGTGGAATAAAAAGAGGGAGAAGGGAAACAAATGAAGTTTAGAAAACAAGTTAGCCATATTGTTTTCTGACAGGATTAGATTTGATTTTCCTCATTCAGACATTTATTATCTTTATGTAACATGTATATATTTGAAGCGCATGGTTTGCACCAAAAGAAAAATGAATCTGCTTTTTATGAAGTTCACATATTAGTAAAAATAAGGGACATAAATATTATATAACTATAAAAACAATGTTAAAAAATATAATAAAACACAGTAAAGGTATGTGCTGAGGGAATAACAGAGAAGGTCACCAATTCTGTAGAGTGTAGAAGATAAAAGAAGGCTTCTTGGGAAAAGTGATGGGTTAAGTCCTTAGTAAGAATAGGAACTAACCAAACACAGTGGAGGAGAATTCTGGCCTAGGAAGCAGCTTGAGCAAAAGGAGAAAAATAATACAATGCATGTGAAGACCAACAAGCTGGAAAGTATAATACTAGAAATAAGAGATAGGACTAGAAAAGGACAAAAGAGCTAGATTAGAGGATCTTTTTAGGCTCTACAATGGTAAAGATGGTAGAGAATCAGTTAAAATTCTTAAATGAAAAAGTCACCTATTGAGATACATGTTTAAGGTAGATGATTCTGGCTATTGGAAGAAAGGATCTAAGGAGACTATAGCATCAAGGAAGACTAACTTAGAAGTTATTGCTAAAATTAAGTCCTGGTAATAGATGAAAAGGGCCTGAATTAGAATACAGTTAAGATTGAGAAAAAGGCACACATTCAAGAAGTATTTTAAAGTAACATCATTGGGCTGGCCAAGTGGCGCCGCGGGTAAGCGCTGGCTTGGGAAGACAGCAGCCCCGGTTCGGGTCCCACTTATGAGGGCCAGTGACACTGTCCTCAAAAAATAAAATAAAATAAAATAAAAGTAACATCATCAGGACTTGGTGCCTGTATCATAGAACAGCTGAAGTTACACTATCTATTTAGGCTCAAAGGGTACTCCTGATGTTACACTCTTCACTGCCAGTCTCCACCGTAAAAAATGAGAGGGGGTTGACAAACATACAAAATAAACCAACAGTGCAAGCTTCGCTTATGCTAAATAACTAATGAACAGAAAATTATACGGTTCAAAATACTGACCAATCACAATGATATTAAATTGAAAAACATTTCCCAGTGAAAATGGTGTTTATACTTTACACTAAGAGAAAGTAGGATGTGCTTTAAATATTTACTGGCATCTGACCAACATTTTTTTCTTCTTTTCAAAATAAATATATAGTTATTTTTAATATGGATATAAATATAGATATCTAGCTGCTCTTGAAATACAAGAGGATTTCACAACACTAGACTCCCAGTCTTGCACACATCAATTACAGTGGTCACCATACTGCAGGCAAACATTTTCTAATTTTTGACTTCCTACAGCCTTCCCTAAGGTAAAGAGTGAGTGCCAATTGCCATTTATCACCACACTTGCAATGTTGTTTTCTTACAGTAGGGAAATAGTTCCATGTACCTTCATCTCTAACAAGAGAGAAAATAAGAAAGATCAAGATTATTGTACTTTGAGAAAAATGGGAATATATACACATTACCCATTTCATTTGCTTACATTATCTGTATGCCACCTTCAGGCATTAATTAGAATTTGCAACTCCTGATAGAGGTAGTGAGGAGACTTTAAACTAATATAGTCAACAAGGTAAGTTCTCACTGATGGAGCCTATTTTGCAGCTGCACAGAATGATATGGAAAAAGAATTCAAAAAATATCTCATATGTTCCACTTAAGGAAGGGAGGGGAACTAAGTTAGGTTGACTGCAAGTGGAGTATTCAGTTTAACGTTTTTATGGTCTAATAAATAAAAACAAAATAAGCAAATTCTTGAAAGGCAAGGCTTAAATTCCATCCATAAATGCTAACAGGAAGACAAGAAAAAAATGTTCCACTGAAAAGGACATTAGAAGATTAACAGTCTATTAAAGTAATATGAGTAAAATAGAATCGTGGTTAAGAGTTAAGATCTTTGAAAGAAAACATATAAATAAATGTCAAAAGGCACAAGAAAGACACTTCAAAAAGATCTTCAGGGCTGGGTGATTGGTGCGGTGGTTAAGCGCTGGCTTGGGAAGCCAGCCGCCCCGGTTCGGGTCCCACATATGAGGGCCAGTGACACTGCCCTCAAAAAAAAAAAAAAAAAAAGATCTTCAAGGACAATAATAAAATTAACATAAAGCTGAAACTCCACATGGAATGATTTCCCGTAAGAGGTTATTGGTTAAAGCTAATAACTTCTAGGATATAAGAGAAGAATGTGGAAAGTAATAGGTGTAGTAATACTTAGTCTTTGAATTAACCCTTATGAGACACTTATCAGCCTGAAATTATTATGAAAAAGAGCTCCTTGCAGAATCTTATTAATATGGTAAAGAAAAATGATCTTGGGGGAAAGTTCTCTGACCAACAAAAAAATAGAAAGCCTGAGACATAAAAGATGTGGCAATGAAAATAAGAAATACTATTAATAAATCAGTACGAAAATAAAGATGTAAGGAATTGTGACATTCATGTTATTAATGTAATGTTAATTGAAAAGTCTTTAGTTTGGTGATATAAGAGTTATATATAGGTATTAAGTCATCTTCATTATTTAAAATATGGCTTTATCACTAGGCCATTAAGAAAATATTAAGACATCAGTTCCTGAATCAAACAAAAAGTCAGTCCAAAAAGTATCCATTCTCTTTTAAAATATTTTTTGGCCAAAGTTATCCAATTAGTAGGTTTACAATATTGTTTTCCCTTTTAATAATTATCACAAACTCACATTTTGCCTTCATGTGGATCTTCTTCCCGGCCCTAAAGGGGAAGACATTAAGACAGTATTTTATATAATTAACTATATTAATCTATTTTTATTAAAAATAAAAATCATTTCTTCAAACATATCTATCCTGCCCTTCGTATTTATTTAAGTATATACAAGAAAAGACGTTTCTGTTGAAGCACTGTCCTTCCAAAACTCTCTCTTTACTCTTCTTCCCTTATTGTGATTACTCTCACTCAGGCCCTTTTCCTCCCTTTTCTTAAACTATTACAATAGCCCAACTAGTATAATTACTCTATGTAGCACCTGACCACTCTAACTTGGATTAAGTTTTTTTCACCTTTGCTTTATATAAACAAACACCAAACTAAACAAAAGCAAACAATTTTTAAAAAAACAAACCTTTAATACCCCTCTACTGCCTACAAATTCCTCAGTTTATAACCAAAATCCTTTATCATATGACTTAAGTCTATGTTTCCTATTTCACACTACCAATTCTCTTTAGGGATCTATATCGTGGTCACATATAACTACCTATTTGCTAATCTACATTCTCTCAACACTATAGCTTGTTCTTTTTGACTTAAAATACCTTTCCACTCACTGCTTCCTGTTAGTTAAAACCTAAACTATCTAGGCAGGATCTGTCTCAAATACCACCTCCTCAGCGAGACATTGAGTCTCTAAAACATAAACATGAACTTTGACTTTGAACAGAAAAAAACATCCTTTCTTTATCATCTTTCGAACTTTACCTTACTCTATTTGGTACTTCCATTGTTAAGGTACACCAGTGTTAGTTAGTCATTCTATTATAGTGAGTATAAGCATCGTAAGCTTGCAACCATTCTCTGTTAACAGCAGTCACCAGAACTATTAGTATTAGTACAACGCTGGGCATTTCATTTTCCCTGAGTATATGCTGAACTGTAGTCCTGGTACACAGCACAGTGCCTGAATCTAAGTTTTCACTGAATAATGAGGGAAAGAGTAGAAAAATGGTCTAACTATACATGGATTTCTCTCTCTCAATTTGGTCCTCACTCATTAAATAACTAACCAAACTAAAATCAAGCACTCACTGAATGAATGCCTATTATATTATTATACAAAGCAGTATGCTTTAAAAAAACACATAAAAATAAAATGCATTATCATTGCTCAAAAGGAGTTAATCTCTATAGCAGAGGTTTATAAAATAAATTAATTTTACACAATGTAATAGAATGCAGAATTAACAAAGTGCTATGGAAACACAAGCAGAAACACTTTAGGCTAAGAGAATCTGGAAATGTATAACACCTCTGAAAGAAGGGGAAACACTGAGCTGAACTGATAAAGATAAATCAATTTTATAAGGCAGTCTAGCAGGGCAGGAATGTCAAGGAAGAGGAAAAAGAACAGGCATAGAGACAATCATTCATTCAACAAACATTTAATGAATACCTAATGCCAGGCACTATTCTAGGCAATGGGGATACATTATTGAATCAGAGACAAAAATCATCACAGGCTTAAGTGCTAGAGTTAAGACATAAAAGTGTAAATGTGCCTGGAGAGTAGAACTTAGAATTTCAGAGTGGGAAATTCCTTAAATCCAACCACCAACTGAATGCTTGAATCTAGACAGTCTCCGAATGGCTTTTCAATCTATAAGAACAACTATGTTCCAATGAAGATTATGAAAAATTATTCTAAATATTAAGAGCAAAAATTGTTTATAACTCTAACTTGAAACTAGTCCACTGTTAGTTAATTCAAAGTATGACTATATTCATTTTTAGCAGCCACATCACATTGTTCACTCATACTAAGTTGTTCACTTGGTCTTTTTTCCTTTCCTTGAAATGATGTTAGGTTGTGTTTCCTTATCTTAAATTGTTTTTTTTTTCTATACTCACTGGATAAGGTTCACTTATCTTTATTAAAGCTTATCTTGTTAAATTTGACCCAGATTCTAAGAGCTGAGAAAAAGTTCAAGTGTACTGCAATTCCTTTATATAATCAGAATGGGGGGAGAAGTGTTACAGCAGGGAGAGGAAAACGCAACATAAAAGTTTTAACTAAGAAATTTTATTGTAAAGCCACAGAGACAGTAAGACTCTTCAGTTTTGAATACTTCTTGCCTATATGGGATATAAAACTAATGTGGAGATTAGGAATTCTACTCCCAGCTTTTCTACTAAGTAAGTTATGTGACTATGAATATGGAATGTATCATACCATTTCCTTAACTCCTCCCACATCAAGATCTCACTGCCATCACAGACAGACAAGAGAATAGAAAAAAAAAAATTGCCACTGACATCTTCCTGGAACAATAATCAAACCACAACGTATTTCCAGATTCATGGTATAATTTAAAAACAGTAGCTCTGAGAGCTGTGAAAGATAAAAGTAAAACCACTCCATTTTGCTAGACAAATCTGAAACAGTGAATTCCAAAATTGTAATATAATGTCTGATATATTTCACTGATACCGAGTAGTCTATCTGAAATGCAAATGCTGCTGGAATGCTGACCTCTTATCTAAAAATACACAAACATGATTATTTATACTGTGTGGTAAGAGTACTGATAATGTATTATGTCATGACAATGAAAACAACGGGAATACTCAAAATGTAGAACCATGCGATAATATATGTATGTGTAGCATAACTGAGGTTTTCCAAGGTTACTAGATTATACATATATTTGGGAGATAAAAAATTTAAGATACCATGATCAATGTGACATAACATGATTTATGAGGAAGACCAAGAAGACAAAAAGAAATACAAATAATCACAAATGTTAATACATTTTTAATTCTTAAAAACGCATGGAAACCTTCTGAAAATTGGCAGCTATGGATTAAAAGATGCTAGTTTGGCTCTGTTCTCTACAAATAAACAGCATTTACTAACAGTAACTACATTTTAATGAAAAATTCCCTGTACTTACAAATTGAGATTTTTCATATAAAAAATGTATTCATAGCTAATTTCTCCGATGATAGGTACGTTGCACAATCTTACAATATATTTTGAATTCTGAGAATGAGTAGAAAAGAACAAAACTTACCACCTCTTCTACTAGATCTTCAACAATGAGGCCTTGTTCATCTGTTCTTAGATTTGTAACCCACATCCATCCATCTTCTAATTCGTTATGAACAATGAACATATCTCCTTTTAAGAAACTGAAAATAGCAATCATTAAATTATTAAAACGAATTGAAAATTTTAAACATGGAAATGTGAGTAATCATGTACCTCACCACAGAGAGAATATGATATTGGAAAATGCAAGGGACTAAAGTCAAATACCCTAGATTTTTTGTCCTGTTTCTGGCATTATTCACATATAAAACTTTGAAGACCTTAAAAATCTGAATCTTACTTTCCTCATGGATAAAATGGATTTAATAAAAGTACCTGTACTATGTACATCGTTGGATAGTGTTAGATTCTAATTGGAATTTTGTACACAGTAATTATATGTATGACGGCTTTGGGGTTTAACTCCAAGGAAACTGAATTTGAAAATTTAAGTTTCAATGTTATTACTCTTTCAGATGTAGGTTAGTAAAATAAACTAGCTCATTACATATACAGAAGATAGTTATTTTTTAAAATTTTATTTTATTTGTGTTTTTTTTTGAGGGCAGTGTCACCGGCCCTCGTATGTGGGACCGAACCTGGGCCGCTGGCTTCCCAAGCCAGCGCTTAACCACCGCGCCACTCGGCCGGCCCCTAAAATTTTATTTTAAATAAGCACAATTAGCCTTTCAGATGATTATAGATGTTACACCAAAAACTCAACAAGAGGTACTTTCTTGAAAGTTAGTTGCAATGTGGAATCTACAACTATATATCACTGAATGTTCTGTACTGATTCCAATAACATCTATTTGTCTGTCTTGTGCTTTAAATGGATCTTTTTCCTGTCCGTAATTTTGTAACATCATCCTTGAACATTTAGACAATAGTGTTTCCCAGAGCTATGCAGATCTTCCAGATGTAAACACATTTATACTTTAACAAAACATCACATTCTTTAATATTACCATGACTCTCATCAAAGTCATGAAGTACTTGAAAAGTTGTCAAACTCCTGATGGCAAATACAGGGTTTCCAAAACTCCCAATTTTTGCTTGAAAGCTCAAATTTTGTCATTGGAAACAAATACTGCCCTAGTTATGTCCCTTGAAGTAACAGACACTTTGTTCTTTTTTTCAAAAAACAAACAAGTCAATACTTGAGTCTGAATAACCATAGCTTGGCTCTTCGTCATTCTCTTAAGTAAAAAATGGTGCACAAAAGCAGCAGTTAGGTTCAGTTCTCAACTCTACTTTTCCTCAAGACACTGAACTTTAGTACACAGCAGAGGTGCTTTACGCGTACTTTCCATTTCATCACACAGAATATTAAAAAGAAGTGTAGCCAAGGGTTGAGATTTAGTAAAATAACTTTTTAAAATATCTTATCAAGAATATTCTTACATGAAACTGGCTTGTTTAACTGTAAGTGTACGGCAGTGAAGAACACTGTAGAGTTTGGTGCCACTCCCTGGATTTGTGCTGAGGCACCGTTGCTTATGTACCATTAGTGTAAATGTCACAGTGAAAAGCAAATGATGTCTCAGTATTATTATGAAAATAGTTTTGATCTCATGGGCCCTCTGAAATTGGTCTCAAGGATCCCTAGAGTTATATGGATCACATGTTGAGAATAACTGTCCTAGATGAGAATTCATAAATTATCCAAAATTCCTGAATTTGTAGTTTACAGCTATTCTTTATTATATACATTTCTTCCTTTCTCTTCCTTTAATTGACTTTTTGAGCTTAAATCACAAATAAAGGTGATTTAAGAATTAAACAAGAATTAAATAAGAGGTTGTTATTTTGAGGACAATCGTATAAAAATGGAATTCCTATTTTGAAGATTCCTGATACCTGGATCTTTGTATTATAAAAATTATATTTCCAGAATGCTTTAGTACCCCTCAAAGTTATATTTTAAATGCTGCTGTTGATTTCAATGAAAACTATATACTCAGAATAAGTACTTATTCAAAAGCAACCTTAAAATTTTACCATTAAGAAATAAATTTTCTTTCAGAAAATTAAACAGCTTATAGAAAACACACTGATAATTCGATAATTATCCAATTATATAAGTCAAATTATATAGATATAAAAACAGAAAATTACTGTGTTCTATGCCATTAATGACACTTAAAATTATTCACCCATCATATAAAACAGAAGTTTAATCACTAAGTAACATTTATAGTTGAGACATAAATGTCATATAGCAATAAAAATTAAAATAGAGTATAGTATAGCATATAACAGAACTCTCCTTACTTTGTCAGAGATAGTCTAATAACAGCTAAGTTATTTCTCCTGTCATCTTCACTGTGGCCACTCTGATCCCAAATCCAGTCTGAACAGATAAGCCAACACAGGAATACTGGAACAATGACTCAATATTAAAGGCACTTTTAACTTGCTGCATGTTATTTCCTCAAATTCCAAACCTTCTAGGTCCAAGAGCAATAAATTTTCAAAGTCTTTCAAATGACCATTTCAAATGCTGATAAATGAGAATATGCTATAAAATACCTTATTTCATCAGTGTCTGGTACTTTTGTGTAAGGCAGAATGGCTCGAACACGCCTTCTATCTTCTACTGGCTAGAAACCATCAAAAATGATTTACAAAAGATAAATTACCTTTTTATGTCAAAGTCAAATCAGGTACGTCCACACAAAGTGAAAGCCAATAAAAATCCACATTATAAACTCTACAGGATCACTCGAACTATTTTTTACTGAGGCTCTAAGTGTCCAAACGCCTAGAAATGTTTGTCTTCTTTTCGTTGTTTTTACAGAAGTTCTTTTAACCATATGACTAGTATGTTTTTATCAAGTAATATAAACAATTACTGAATTTGTAAAAAGCTATATGGAACAAATAAATTAACCTTTCTCTGATGATATAGAAGGCACTTCAGAATCTTGAAGCAACTTCAGCATTAGCTGAATATCATATGATATCAGTAATTACTCTCATTCAGTGAATAATATTTGTTAGGCTATGACCATACAGCATTATAAAATATCAGGTACCTTAAAAACAAAATTACAGAAAAATTACTTTTTCATTTTTTGAAGAAGTTGTCAATTTTGCTGATACAACCAGAATTAAAACTTAATACAACAAATACTTCTTGAATTATATTAAATAAACATCACAAGAAAGTGAACAAGAGCTAACGCAATTAGTAAAGTAAAATAATAAAATTTTGAAAGATATTTTATTCAAGTTTTACTTGCCTCTGGCGGTGCAACTGGATAAAGCAATTTTTCTCCTTTAAGCAAACAGGAAACATGACTGTAATAACCTATTAGATCTGACAGTGAAGAAAAACGTCTCCCACCGATGTAGTAATCTCCGCACATAGCAATAATCCTATTTGTACAAGAAAACAACACAGTATAACAAAAACCTTTAGAGATAATTTTGAAGACCAAGTTCCATAGAGAGATTATAAATACATAATTTTCAATATTCTTTTAACTACATCCCTGTATTAAAATAACACTTGTTAATATCTTTACCTTATACTAATTACTTGGGGTTATTTCTTTTAAAACTATACATGTATGCAATTGATATAACATGTCACACTATATGTAGCATGAAAATACTCTTATTAAAACTTATTTTAAAATCTAAAAATCAAGAGTCTACAAACATTTTATCAGTTAACATAATAGGCACTAGATGTTTTTTTTTCAAACTCTACCCTAAAAATGAAATTGAATAACACATGGAAATATATTTAGACATACAGACTTTTATATCTGTACTTGAAAATCTACATGCCCATTTAATTGAAATGAGTATTTGCAAAGTTTCAGAACAGTGAAGTTAAAATGAATTAAAGGGCACACACCTTGATTCTTAAAAAACTGTTTCCTGTATTTTCTGTTACTGGGTATTTCCACTTTACCACTCAAAGTTTTCTTGTAATGTAAAGAATTTATACTGTATACTTTAAAAGTGAAACTTATATTTGGGATTAGCTAATAACACCTAATAATAATACTGTTTTGAAACAAAATGTAAACATTCAGTATCTACTCTAAATCTCTGATTAAATCATTTAATTGAAAACAAATCTCTTTCTCCATTTAAATGTCAGTGAGTCATTCACCTTTATCAAAGCAGGTAAAGCACCTTTATCAAAGCATTCATATTTTCATGAATAGTACAGACAGCAAAATAGCTATATTGTATAGCCTCATAAGAGGAATAAAGACATACCTAAAATGGTTGACAACATTTGTCAGACTAAGAAATGAAAGCACAAAGGATCCTGGCCTCCGATCACTCTCTCTTATAAGGTAACTGCCGGACTTCCCAGCCTGTCTGAGACGCTCTTCTGCCATAGTTCTATCAAGCTTTCCATGATACCACCTGAGTGAAAAAAGTTAACAGATTAGAATAAAAATATCAACCATTAAAATTACCACTGATTGTTGAAAACATACTACAGGTTATAAATACCTACATGTAACTTAACCATTTATAATTTACTCTGATTCCAATTTTAACTCAATTGTTTTTAACTCGTCAGTCTCTCAAAAAAATTCATTTACTCAGTTCACAATTTTCTCTATAAGCTCAGGCCTAATCATCTCACATATGAACCCTTTCCATTTCTGCCCATCTCTTCTACCTCCACAACTGTCTATTTATTCAAGGTACAAACACTTACTACAACAAAATCCTTACACAGAAAAATAAGAATAAGACTCGCAAGTGGAAACAAGTGAGTAATTTATTACTTCTCTATGTACTAAAGATCTAAGATCTGACATAACAAAGCACATGGTACCTGTGAGAAAATAAAACTTTATTCCATTATTTAGTGTTTCACCCTAGAATAGGAAAATAAAATGGTGCTAAAGGCTACTGTACTAATTTCCTATTTCAACATGAAGCTGATGATTCTCTTTAGTCTTAAAATGATCTATTCCATAACCACACATTTGATTTCAACTCCTCAAACTTATTTAACAAACATAAAAAATAAATACCTTTCTCCTCTCAGTTTAACAATATCCTACCTACCATTCTACCACAGGATCTTACTTAAATGGCTGTAACTCGAGCACCGTCCACGTTGCCTATCTATGCCAATAAAAGCCTCATGGATTGATAGGAACAGAAGCAAATTTAGAAATAAATTGGAATTTTCATATGCTCATGGTAACAAATCTACAAAGTAATTTTTTTGAAATATTTTTGCACTTTTAATATGTTAAGACATCCAAACTTATCCTTTTATTAATTGTTATCTAACTAGAAACCTTCAGAGGAAAACAATAAACATTCATATTACACTGATATATTCAATAAGTCAGTCAAAACTACTAAACTATTATGACTTAATTTTGTAAGCTTGCAATGAAAGCTTACTACTCTTACTCCTTAATTTATTTAAAAAAACAGCTTAAAATTTCTTGAAACAATTATTTTTAGTTTTCTTCTAAAAATCAACCCATTTATTTGGAAGTCTGTGCATAAGACTGAAATAAAATAATGAAAAATTTAATCATGGAGTTTCATTATACAATAATTTAACAGGAAAAATATAATTGTAAACTGTTACTATTAGAAGATGAGAAAGAACAATCAACATTGCATTCCTCTAAAATTCTAGTCTCAGTTTCAACCATTATCTTTGAGGCTATTGACAAGTAAATTTACCTTTCAAGAGCTGTATTGTTTTTTGTTAAATCTCAAAGGAAAAGTTTAGACTGATGATCACTTAAATTCCTTGAAGAGCTAAAATTTAACAATATGAGTATAATCAGGACAAAATTTTGAAATTCCAGGCTACAAGTTTATTTAGTTTGAAAATATATGGGACATCCTTAGAATATAAAACTGGTACATTCTTTTTACCTAAAGAGGTGAAGCTATACCACAGAGCAGATTTACACATCGAACAAGGTAAAAATTAAGGATAATTCTAAGTGACCTTCCAATTTTTGTGTACTAGATGTTTCTTAAATTTCTGTTGTGTTTTATGCAACGTCAAGATTAAATGGGTTTTTTTTAATTTGCATCTTGTGAACTCACCATGAGACTATACACAGGTGCATGATGCATTACATAATTACTAATTTATAATAAGCACCTGACTAAAGACCTGTACTGATATATAGAAGATATATTTGTGTTTTTTAATTCTTACATCTATGTACTTTCTGTAAAATTTTGTGTGAAAATGGGTATTCAGTTCAAGACAGACATTCATCTAAATAAACAGATTTGTTGCCAGAATATTAGTGATTCCCTTCTACTAAAAGCTCGTAAACTTCAAACACAAAAAGTAGAACATGTCAATTCTTGATTATGATTATAAACTGAAACTAAAGTATATCCATTAGACATAGTCTCGAAAAGTGTTAAATCATTCCATGTTACAAGTGTCAGGCTGTTTCAGAAAAAAAATAAATAAATTGAATGGTCTTAAAACTCAAGATTTCTCGAATTATCCTTATTGTTTACTTCCAATTATCAAGGTGAACCATAGTAACGACAACAACAACAAAAATTAAGTATATGCACAGATATTTTAAAGCTACTATTGAAACATAAAAAGCACTTCAATTAAACTGTTATACAATCTTTATCCCATTCAAAAACTTGGAAGTCAAAAAAGAAACACTAGTTTTAGTAGTGTTAGTATGATGGTAGCATCATACTAGATAAAAATAATCATTTTATTTAAATTGTATATAGCATCACAATATGCAGCTAAAACTAATGTTTTATGAATAAATCACAAATCCAATATTGTATCATTTGATTCAAATACTTCACTGAATTATAGAACCTAAGTAAAGCTCTATATCCATTATATCCATTGAGTACCAGTCCTTGAATCTACTTTCAAACAATGTCTTTCAATCTTTTTTTTAACCTATGATCTTTTTGATAAACATAAAATTTTCACCTATCAGGAGACTGAGAGTCCCTAGGTGACAATTTCTCATAAAGAATCATTATATATTCTATTTAATCCCAGCAGCCAAGAAAATGGTGTTTATCTTTCTGAAATCTGTAACATAATTCATTTCACATAAAAAAATAACATGTAATGTGCCTTCTCCAAAAATATCCCCGTACCAAAGAAACACCACTCCCTAGGAAAGACACTTCCCTAGTGGATATTTGACTAAAAGGTGCAATTTAATAAAAATGCTACACTTTCACTGTTCAAACAGTTATAGTAGCATCATTACAAGAAAATGAAAGATTTATTTAATTATCCACACTATTTCTCTAACCTTTGATAGTTAAAGCCTTATTATATCTCACTAGTGGTAGTGGTAGTTTTGCTGATGATTATTTTCAAACAAGTAAAAAAAAATAAAAGAAAAAAGCAAACAAGAAATGCAACTGGAATCTAAATACTTCAAAAGAAACACAGGGGTTGGCCCAGTGGCTCAGTTGGTTAAGAGCTCACTCAAGAGTATTAGCTGAGATCTGAGCAACAGCAATTCGATGCCAGCCCGGGCTGAGCTACTGTTGAGCTGCCAACAGGTGGCAGGATGGCTCAGCTAAAAAAAAAAAAAGAAACACAGAAAACCTGAAGTGTCATATTAGAAATACTTATGGGCTAAATCACCTAAATTAAAGTTTTTACCCTGCTTATATTTGTGGCAATTATAACTCAGACTGAGAATGACACATTCAAACTAAGCATTGAATCACGAAGTGTCAAATCATAAAACACAATGTTAGAAAAGGCTTCAGAAGTCCAGTTCGACCTCCCTGCCAATGTAAAAAACAAAAACAAAACCCAACCTTCTTTAATGCCCACAATAAGCAAGTTCTGATCTTTGAGGACTGCTGTCTTTGTCTAAGAGGATATGAAAAAATTTAGGCTGATAAAGAGCTAAAAAAAAAAGTTGATTATACAGACATAACCTAAATTTCTTCAAAAGAGACTAAGCCAACTGGTGAGACTAAGACTTACAAGAAACTGTCTCCATAATTACAGTCAGGTCACTACATTTTGTGCCTCATTACCATCACTTGTAAAATAGGGACAATAATATCCATCTCAACATCAGAATAAAATAGACATTTGTCCTACACTCCTTCAAATAAAAATACAAAACATGAAAAAGTACTACATAGGCTGTAACACAGTGTAATGGTTAAGAGTATATCATAACACCCGGATGAAACTATATATTAAATAAATCAATAAAAGAGATAATTTGGACAAGTTGAAGAAATCATTTTACTTTTAAATTTAGAATCCCATAAATGCTTTTTATAAATATGTTGCATATTGTTGGAATACATTTTAGGGGCCTAAGAGGGCCTTCATGTTTTTTAGTCAAACTCACCCTAATCAGGAACAATCATATAGAAATCTGTATTTAGAATATAGAAATCTATATTTAAAATTTAGAATACAGAAAACAACCTGGTCTGAATACAGACAGACACTTCATTCAAACTATATAATTACTTAAAACTAACTTGACAATCTTAAATGGAAACTGTCTACTGCAGTAGAAAACAATTAAAATATTGCTCCATCAACTGACTTCCTTCTTCTAAAAAGGAAATTAAAACTGAAGTTCCCAGCAGATCACTTTTACTTTCCACTATGCTCTTCCGTTTATACATGTCACTGACAGGCACCAAGGTTCTTACAGAAAAATGTAAATGCAGAAATCCAATTGCCAAAAATCTCTTCTGTCATCAGAATTACTTGTGACTCTCTGTGCTTGATCATATTACAAACTTTTAAAGTCCTTCTGTAACTCTCAAAGGTGCTAATCATATTTTCTTACACATGCTTGTCCTTTCTGAAATTAAATTGGTTACTTCAGGTTGGTAAGACATATACATATAAATTTGCTAAAACTGCTATACTTTCCTAAATTCCACATATTTCCTTTAACATAGTTCCTACAGCTGTACAGTCCAAGACAATGGATAAGAAAAAAAAATTGAGGGCTGGCTGAGTGGCATAGTGGTTTCTTAACCACTGATTTTGGGATGCCAGCGGCCCCGGTTCGGATCCCATATACGAGGGCCAGTGACACTGCCCTCTACAGCTAACAACAGCTCCACCTGGAGCTAGGCTGAGCTAGCCCCGGTGACGGTGTAGGCTGCAGCCCCTGCTGCAGTGGGCTGCCATAGACTACAGTGAGTGGCTGGCAGCCAGAATGAGCAGATGGCAGCCAGCGTGAGCTGCCAATAGCCGCGGTGAGCGACCATCCAGAGGCTGGCGACCTATCTGCCTCATCTGTGAACAGCGCAATGAGGATACCAACATGGGCCAGTGAAGCAACGTCCTCCACAACTAGACTGAAGAACAAAGGGATGGCAATTTATCTGTTCCCCTTCCCCGATTCCCCAACGCTGTTCCCCTTCCCCAATTCCCCAATTTTAAAAAAAAAGAAATTGAGTTCTTAAAGTGAAGGAGAAAGTAAAGAAAACGTACCTTATGCTAAGTGATTAAATTTGTTTTTTTTTCATATCACTATGCAGAGAGACTAAAAGTTTAATTACTAGTAAATTCACTTAGGCTACGCATAATGGGTGTAATAGCCCTCAGATCAACTTGAGAAGAAACTCTCACATGTATATTTGTGTGTTCAGGCAAATGTCAAGTGTGTACTTATGTATTCAGTTATACACCTCAGATCAAATTAGCTCAAGGGACGAACAGAAATTTTATTTCCTATTGCCACAGGTAACATATTTAGAATCCAAAAGAGATTTTTGGATTAGAAAGAAGCGGCACTGTCACCTGTTCTATCCACCCCAAAGTTCAGTCCACTGAAAGACTAATACATGAAAGGTGGGAACCAACACCATGCTTATACAGGCGAGAGTTTATAACGAAATGCACTCAACCAACTCTCGTTCTCACTAATCTAACTCCCATAACCCTAGAAAACAGACAACGAAGGACAGGAAAAGCCACAATTTCCAAAAATGTTATGCACTAATCAAACATGTTTTAAAAAAAAAAAAGAAAAAGAAAAAAGCACAATTGCTACTAACAGGAGACTAACATCAGTTCCTGCCTCACAACCTTAATCTCTTATATCTATGTCATTTCATTCCTCAAAAACTACCCATTCTTAGAGATTTTCTTAGAACTTTGACAATTAAAGTGTCATAATACTAAGTGGATGAAAATAGAACATATGAAAATCACTTGTGGCCATCTGGTCCAATGCATTGCTGCAACATAGGTGTAAACTACCTTGAAACAATCCTTTACTTAAAAAGAAACTGTTTTTTTGTTTTGTTTTGTTTTTTAATTTCACAGTAGGATGATTCAGTGGCTACCTATTGCAGCTAAAAATTTCCTAACCTGTTATTTTGAGATATACTTTTAAAACACCAAATCTGAAGGTTAAAAGCAAATGTAAGTCTAACACTGCCTTTCATTTAGTCCATCTCCAACAAACTATATGCCATGCATTGTACTACACGGTAAAAAACAACTTAACACCACAAACACCATGACATCGAAGTTTATGATCCAGTGGAAAATAGAGACAAAACAGGCAACTGCAATCTAGTACAATAAGTACTAGAATGCGGGGGCATACAGAAAAACACATCAGTCTTAGGATTCTAGTATACGTTTCCTGAAAAAAACTGATGATTAAATGGAAACCTAAAAGATGAGAAGCAACTAAAGACAAAGCAAAGGACTGAGATGGTTAGAAAGATGTCAAAGGCAGAGGGGAAAAAAAGTACAAGCAAAAAAAAAAAACAAGTTTATATACAGGTATAGGAACATAAGAATACTCTAAACTTTCAAAATATACTTTACAAGTCTAAATCTTATCACATGAAATGGAAAGAATATAAGCTTTTGGGCCGGCCGAGTGGCGCATTGGTTAAGCGCTGGTTTTGGGATGCCAACAGCCCCGGTTCGGATCTCACATGAGGGCCAGTGACACTGCCCTCTACAGCTGACAACAGCTCCACCTGGAGTTGGGCTGTGCAAGCCCCGGTGATGGTGTGGGCTGCAGCCCCTGCTGCAGTGGGCTGCCATAGGCTACAGTAAGTGGCCCGCAGCCAGCATGAGCGGCTGGCAGCCAAGCGTGAGCTGCCAATAGCCGCGATGAGCGACATCCAGAGGCCAGCGACTGATCTGCCTCATCTGGGAAGAGCGCAATGACGATACCAACAGTGAAGCAACATCCTCCGCAACTAAACTGAACAAGAAGACAGCAACTTGTCTGTTCCCCTTCCCCGATTCCCCAACGCTGTTCCCCTCCACCAAATCCCCAATAAAATCTTTAAAAAAAAAAAAAAAAAAAAAAGTATAAGCTTTCCAACTAGACTAGACTTATAACTTTAATTGCTGCACTTCTTTCAGTTCCTCAAACAGAAATATATCTCAAACAACATTTTAAAAGTTCAAAATATTCTCAGATCTATCCTCTCATTTGGTCCCAGCAATAAACCTACTGGGGCCGGGTGGGGATGGTGATGGGTTTTATAGCTGAGAATTCCAAGTTCTCCACTACATGCCCATTTTTCTCCCTTGTCTCCTATATCCCAAGCGAATTACATTTATTCATTCAACAAATCTTTTTTTTAAATACCTGCTATATTTTAGGCACTCTTTTAGACTCTGTTTTTATCCCTCTGTGCTTTCTCAAGATGTTTTTCCTATATAACATGTTTTTTTATAAAAAGGTAAAAAGATTATGCAACTTAGTCAGACACCTAAAACTAAAGGTGTTTCCTATGAATTTGTTTCCTCAGAATTGTCTATTTCTCTATTTATTCTTACTCATGGACGTATCGATACCTCTTCAGCATCAACTATAACCTCTATGATGAGGATAATCCCCAAATTATTCTCTTTAAACCTTACTTTCCTCCTAAGCTTCAGGCCTAAGTTAACAAGTACCTCCTAAGAATCTTCATCTTAGGTGACTATATCCAAATCTAAAAACTTAGCAAGTACCCTTACAAACACATCAACTCACAGACATACACACACCCTTCTTCCTCTTCCTATATTGTTAATGGCACCAAGCATCCTTCCTAGTGTTCAGGCTCAAAACTTAGATTCCTACTTATCTCTCTACCCATAAAACTACTGCCAACTTGTATACTGCATCTCTAATATCACTGAAGATGCAGTATACAAATAATTCTCTAGTTTTCCATTCCCTCATTGATTACTCTAGTGAACTAGGCCCTTTTTTCCTCTCCCACTGTTTCAACCCTTACTACAACTGTGGAAAGATTCATCTTCCTAATGGGCTTTTCCTAAATTGTAAGCTTAAGATTTCACTCTAGTAATTCAAAATTCTACAAATGGCCATCTATCCATTGCCAAATGAAGCATTCAAAGGCCACCACAAAAAGGCTACAAATCTACCTTTGAGGGAGAGAGGTATAGAATTTAGAGACGATAAAAACAAAAAAGAGGTCTAGGTTTTGAAGTATGTTTATGATTATCAAATATAACTGTTTGTCTACTGCTTACCTGGAAATCAGAATGAACTATCCATTGACTTTTGAAAATCAATTTTTTTTTTCACAACTAGTTTTTGCACTTCAATAAAATAACCACAGTAACCATCCTGAGAGAGAATTATTCTCCAGGTAGATACCATGGCTAGAACAATGATATCTTAGAGAGCATCTGTTAGCGGCAGGAAAACTAAAATACAAGCTAATAATTATTCATCATATTTGCTTTAAATTTATACTCTTCTAGCTTGTCTTTTCAAATACATATCTCTGGTCTCAAGACATTCTAACATAAAGAAATTAAACATTAATGACTCTGAAATTTATCCACAAAAATGTCAGCTTAAAATGTATAACTTGATAAATTTGAATATCTATTGTCTTCTTTTCTAAATTTTAATGAAATTACAAATAAACTGAATTACAAATAAATTATCTAAGAAGCCACAGAAAACTTGGATTCAAATTTTGAGCTTTCACTAATAGAAATCAAAGGATCATCCTACATATTCATTTTCTAAAATTAAGTTTATTTTTTACCTGTAGTGAACTCTATCTTATAATCAACATTGTTTCTTAAGTAAAACAAATAACCATAAATGCTAGGAAGTATCTAATTTGCTTGATTACTAATATATAAAAACAATAGGAAGAAAAAGACTTACTTTCAAGCTGCTACTTCCTGTTTAATAGTACATAAAATACTATAATAATACAAACAGCAGCTATTCCACCCTTTGTCATGGAAAGCATTTGAACATGAGCTATCAAAACAGTACTCTAGACTTACTCCAGACTGAGATGTTTAAAAACCCCCCAAAGATAGCATACTTCTTTAAAAATGCAAGATTTTTAAAAAAAGGAAGCTTTTGCTATTAGCCATTAATAAGAGCTGGAACATTAATTCTGTACTTATTTATAAACACAGTGAATATGAAAATCAGAATATATCTGTTTTAATTTAAAACTTTATATTTTAAATCACTTGAAAACCTCATTCTGCCTACCTCCCAAATATACTACACTGAAATTCTGGTATAATTTTCAAGAAGACTGCTTCAGATCTCTAAAATAAAAAAGGGTGCGCACCACATGTTTAATCTAGGTCAAGTATCCATCCTACTCATCTCGTGTCGTGATACTGAGTATTTACCAGAGTAATTCATTCCTCTCTCTCCAGTCAACCCTAGGGCCAGACCCACATTCCCAACAGCTGCTGGACCTTTCAATCTGGGTATCTCAACAGACAACTCAAACTCAACTCATCAAAAACAATGATCTCATCATTATTCTTCCCACCTCCCTTCTAATCTCTTCTTTCTCTCCTGAGTCTCATTTTCACTTATGTCATATTAGTCCACTCACCCAAGCTATCAGGTAGAACCATATATTGTTTTTTTAGGTCAAAAAGCAATTACTTATGTTTTAACCCAATGGAAACCTCTCATCAGTATTTCTGACTTATCCTGTTTCCTTCATATTCAGTCAGTCTAAAAGCCTTAAAATTCCAAATTCTCATGCCCTTTTATCTACTTAATCTTTTCCTTTCCCATTCTCAATATCCTTCCTCATCATGTAGATTCCTGTGATAGGTCTCCTAGATTCACTGCTCTTCCATGTCCTTATACATCTGTAATAATACCTTCAGAAACAGCTATACCTGAATCACAGCTTAAAAACTGAAATGGTCCCATTGCTTACAGAATAAAATCCAAACTACAGGCATGGTATTCAGTAATTTTTATGACTTTTCCATTCTCCACAGGACTATTTGTTACTTCTGAAACATATCAAGCATGCATTTTCAAGCCTCTGTCCCTTTGGTCATCATTTCCTTTCTTCTGAAATGCCTTAGTACCATGATTCTTCAATGCCTAGCTCAAGTGCCATCTCCTTGATCCTCTGGTCATAATTAATTTTCTTTTACCATGTTCCCAGCTTATTTCTTATACTTTTTTTTTTGACATTTTATCTTATCTGTAATATAAGTCAGTCACATCTGTTGTCTCTATTAAATTGAAAGGTACTTGAGGATACTGAGGACATTTAAGTCATCTTCACAATTCTCTAGTATAGCACCTGGCAGAATGCTTTGAACACAATAGGCATTGACAGGTGGAAGGCTGAGAAAAACAAGTTGGTCAAAAGTCCCTTCCTACGCTGAAATTCTAGTCATAATCCCTTACTGGAATCCATGTATTTGACCAAACTGGGACAATGCTTTGCATTCTCCCCTGTAAGCTATTTCCTCAACCTGCCTTGTCCTCCCACTCCCCTTCTAGAGATCTTTTAATCACTCCGTCCCCCAGGGAATACCTCATCACCAGGCAGAGCTAAAATTCCACCTTCTCCGAGGAATCATCTAAAGACCATTCTTGCCCAAAGTGAAGTTTCAAATCTAAAAACCACCTAGCTTATAGTGCTTTGTGATCTCATCACTTTTCTTAGAAAAAAATGAAGTAGAAATATTAGTTCACTACCTGGACACGTGAACCCCGCCCCTACTCTCAATTCACATAATACTTGCAATCTATACAGCTTGCTGACACTCAGGGAATCCTCTCAAACTCACATTCCCTCTCTGGGAACTCTTTCTCTCCCAATTCCAAACACATGGTTTCTGAGAAAGATTTCTTTTCTTTTTTTTTTTTTTTGAAGAACCTGGCCTAGTTAAAATTGATCATTCCATGGTAAGCACTTGAACCAAGAACTGTCAAAATATCTTTTCAAGTATTATTTTCACATTAGACCGAGAGCCAGTCTCTGACAGCAAAAGCTATAAGATGCAAGGTCAAAGAAAGGGGTTTTGATTATTTGTTGTTTAGGTTTTCCACCACTTAGAAGAGCCAGTCTATCATAAGAAAGAATGAGTCTGACAGGACCAAACAGATAAAGAGATGAAAATGGAAATTCATGGCAGCATTCAAAACCCCTAGTTCCAGTTATTTCTGAGATCCCCGGTTACAGGCGTACTGTTCCCTTAGTTTGGCTGTTCATCTCATCCTTTCATGACTTCTACACCAGCTTTTTGATCTGTAAGTACTTTCACATGTTTAAAAAATTACAGGACCCCCAAATAAATTTGTTTATGTGAGTTATACCTATCAATATTAATGGTATTAAAAATTAAGACTAAGAGCATTTAAAATGTTTACAATTAATTTTAATTAACACAAAATAGTTATTATTAATATGGAAAACATTAAATAAGATAACTATATTTTCAAAAACACATTTAATGAAAAGAAAAAGCATTATTTTGCTTTTATACAAATATTTTAATAGCTAACTTAATAGACAACAGCTGGATTCTCATATCTGTTTCCGTGTTGACCAGTTGTTGTATATTATTTTGGTTCATCATATAGGAAAACTAATAATTAATGTAGTTACTTACAAGTCAGATGGAATATGACCATACCTATAAACACTCAATACAATGCTCCATTAAATTCCATTAGTCTATCCATGCAGATTTTGTAGCATCATGCAATAGTCATTTGGCAATACTGGCTCACTAAGGTATGAAAATCTTCCAAGTGTTAACATGTTTTATAATATTAAAACATTACATTCTTTATATTACCACAACACAGTAAAGGAGACCTGGGCTGCTCAAACTCTCCACATCTGTCTCTTACCCAGGTCCTGGGAGAAAACCTCTTAGCCCTTAAAATATCCAGCCCAATAAAAATGTTTTTGTTTACTGAGAACCATGGGCATGCCACAGTAACAATGGGATGTGTGGTGGGAGCTACTTATTATCAGTTGGACTTCTGGAGTCAAACTGATGAAGTAACTAAGGTCAGCCACATGGGGGCTCCAGGTCTACATGACCAACTCCCAACAAAAATTGTGGACACCAAGGCTCAGGTGAGCTTTCCTGGTTGGTAATAATTTATTCGCACTGTCACTCACTGTTAGAGAATTAAACATTGTATGACTCCACTTGGAGAGAACTAGAAATTTGCTAACATGAATTTCATGACTCTTTTCAGGCATTAGGTATAACCTTGAAGAAAAAGTAGCCTGACCCTGGCTTTAGGGGATAAAAGCAAAAATAAAAAGCACTACATATTTATATTATATACCCTTTATAGGTAAACACTGCTTTTTTTCTAGAATTCAGCATAAAAGGACTAATTTTTATCTTGTTTTGTTTTTTGTTTTAGTGTTGCTAATTATAGCTATTATAGTAGCACATGTGGAAAATATTTTTATGTAGTTAATGGACTGGCAGCATTTGAAATAAATGATATATTGAAATACAAACATGAAATTTTTTGAGCTGTTAATCAACTCACATTTTTTTCTTAACCCAAGAAAAGATTCTGAATTATTATTTTTTAAAATTATACCTTGTAATAGATTTGTTCTTCTAAATATGTTAGGGATTTGAATGTAAGTATGCCACTTTATTGTTATATATAATTAGAACTTCTTGGAGCACAAAAATAATTCTTCAAAAATGATTTTGTTCTTTTGAAAAAAATAAGCTGCAAAAATATTTGTTAAACTACCCCTAAGTCTGTAAATGAGTGTAGCTTATAAAGGTATAAAGCATATAGTACATAATGTTTCATTCCAATAATTTTTATATTTTGAAAAAATGTTAAAATTTAATAGTGCCATAAATCTTTTCGTGTGTGTGTGTGTGTGTGTGTGTGTGTGTCAGAAAAAGTCATTAAGTATTTAGGAAGCTCTCAAACTCACAGTTGCAAATTCAAGGCTTACAAAATTCTCATTTTTACTTGAAAATTCAAATTTTGCTTGTAAGCACCAAATACTGTCAGTTATTTTCCTTAGAGGCTCACTGTATTCTTTTTTCAAGAAAATGTATGTTGGGAGATTTCCGGTAAAATGGCGCAATAGACAGACGCTGTGCTAACTGCCTCCCAGGATCACACCAAAATTACAAGCAAATTATACAGCATTCAACCCCGGAGGTCCCCGGAACACTAGGTGAACAGAACCACTAAACGAAGAACTTAAAGAGGAAGCCGCGTCGGGTCTGGTAGGACGGGCAGAGACGAGAGAGGGCGAGCCCCGTGAGGGAAGCCGCAGCTGTGGGAAGCTTGTCTGGTTGGGGGAGAGACCCTCCGGCTGCACTCCAAGCTCACAAGCCCAGGGCTCCTTTGCCGGGAAGAGGAGTTCTGAGATAGCTGGCAGTAAATTAGTGAGGACTCTCTCTTTGCTCAGCTCAGTGAGGCTAAGAGAGACTGGAGAATCAGTGGGGCCAGCACACAGGCTCGCTCGCCAGTGAGCACTTACCTGGTTCCTGGTGGAGGGAGTGGCTGTGTGAGCCGGGAGCCTGCGGGGACGGACTGAACTGAGCAACTTTGGTGCAAAGGCTGCAGGTTTTTGGACTGTTGTTCCCGTGGTGCGGAGCCTGCACTTGAGTGGTGTAGGGAGGGCGCCATTTTGTCGGGCTTGGGCCCTCCCTCGAAGGATCAGGTCCGAGACCTAATTGGTCTGGTGGAATTGGCGCACAAGTACATGTGTGCGTGCGCGCGCGCCTGCGGCCTTGGATCCCCACCCTCCGCCAAGCTTATACTGCATTGCCAGGGAAACACAGGGCGGGTGCCCTCCGCCTCCAACAGGCTGCTCACTGAGACCCAGGAGTGCCCCAGCCGCCTCAGATCCCCACCCTCCACTGGGCTTGTGCTGCGTTGCCAGGGAAACGCCTAGTGGGAGTGATCCGGCTCCAACAAGCTGCTCACTGAGACGCGGGAGTGCGCAAGCCGCCTCGGGTCCCCACTCTCCGCTTGCAGAGTTGCCAGGCTGGTGATTGGTTGTCAGGCTGCTCGGCCTGATCTGCAAGCGGCTGACTAGGACAGGCTGAGACTGGGAGTTTTCCTGGGAGTGTTGTGCCGTGAGCTGTGTGCCTGCGTGATCCAGCCAGGGCTCTCCTGGTCATCTATCTAATACATCAAAGCAATCCCAGAATGACAGCCAGAATGGAGAAACAAAGAAACATGTCACAAGTAAAAGATCAGAAGAAACCTCCAGAAATGGAACCAAATGAAACAGAGGGATCCAACCTTTCAGAGAAAGGTTTTACAACACTGATGATAAGAATGTTTAAGGAACTTAGCGAGGACATAAAGAAGGATAGGGAAACCATAAAAAACAACCAGTTAGAACTAAAGAATACAATAACTGAAATGAAGAACACACTCGAAGGAATCACCAGTAGAGTAGATGAAGCAAAGGAGCGGATCAGCGACTTGGAAGATAAAATAGCAGAAATCACCCAGTTGGCACAGCAAAAAGACCAAAGAATAAAAAACAATGAAAATAGTTTAAGAGCCCTATGCGACAAGGTGAAGCGCAACCACCTTCGAATCATAGGGATACCAGAAGGAGAAGAGAAGCAGCAAGGGGTCGAAAATGTGTTTGAAAAAATAATGACTGAAAACTTCCCTACCCTGGTGAAGGAAATCAACATACATGCCCAGGAAGTGCAGAGGGTTCCAAACAAGCAGAACCCAAACAGGTCCACACCAAGACACATCATAGTTAAAATGGCAAAAGTTAAAGACAGAGACAGAATCCTAGAGGCTGCACAAGAAAGACAGCAGGTTACATACAAAGGAACTCCTGTTAGACTAAAAGCTGACTTCTCTACAGAAACTCTGCAGGCCAGAAGGAAGTGGCAGGAGATATTCAAAGTGACACAAAATAAAAGCCTACAACCAAGATTGCTCTACCCAGCGCGGCTATCACTTAAAATTGAAGGAGAAATAAAGAGCTTCTCAGAAAAGAATAAGCTTAAGGAATTCATTACCACCAAGCCAACATTGCAAGAAATGTTAAAAGGGCTTTTTTAAACAAAAGGAAGGGGTAAACAAGCTAACCCAGAGAGACAATTTAAGAAGATTGAAGTCGTATCAAGCAGATATAAAGGAAAAACTGATGGTTGCTAGCTGGGAGGGAGTGGGGAAGAGGGAGAGGGGGGAAGGTTTTGGACAGTGTATGTGGGACTACAATGTTGCCGCAGGGATATGGGGGCAGTTCTGGGAATGTAATCGATAATGTTGTGAAGAGACTATTATGTTGCGAGAAATAAGTCAGTCGGAGAAGGACAGGTACCATGTGATCTCACTTGTGTGTGGAATCTGAAGAGCTGAGTGAACGATCAAAGTAAACAGACTCGTAGATGTAGAGGAAAAAATGAGGGTTGCTAGTTGGGAGGGGAGTGGGGATGGGGGGAAGGGGAAGGGATTAGATAGCATAAATAGACAACTACAATATTGCCACAGGCATATGAAACACAGTTTGGGGAATATACTAATGTTGTAAAAATTTTGTGGCGTGCCAGATAGTCACATGTCTTGTTAGGGAGACCACTTCATGGATGGAGTAGAGGCTTGATCTCTGCACTGTACATCTGAAGCTGATGTTGTATAGTATTGTATGCCAACTGCAACTGAATATGTGGATGGTCACGGGATGTGGAGTATACTGCGGAGGGGAGTCAGGGGAGTTGTGATAGATATGTATGATATGGGGGGGAGTGGGGTGGCGAACTGGGGGAGGGGGGTTTTCACTTTGGGGGGTAAAGAGTATAACTATTGCATTGTGTTGTACACCTGAAACTAATTTAAAAAAAGGAAAAAAAAAAAGAAAATGTATGTTAAATATTCAATTCTGACTAACCATAGTTTGCCTCTCAGTCCTTCTTTATAGAAAAATATTGTGTCATAAAAGCAGCTAGTTCAACTCTCCAACTCAGATAATCATACAACTGTTTTTCCTTAAGACAATGTACTTAGAGATGCAGCATTGTGTATTTTCCATTTTACCACACAGAATATTAAAAAGGATATACACTCAAGGATTTCAAGTTAATAAAATTAATTTTTATTGCTTTATCAAAGACATTCTTAATTGAAACTGACTTTATTCTTTTGCTCTTGAAGTGTATGGTATTGATGAATATAATGGTGCTACTGCATTAATTTATAATAAAGTACCAGAAATGTTACTTCCTACTGCTTTGCACCACCAGTGCAAAGGCAACGAAGTGAAAATAGCGAAAAATAACTTAGTATTATGAAAACTGTTTTGACTTTACAGACCTCCTGAAAGGCTCTCAAAAAACCCTAGGGTTCAGAACCAAAATCCTAGTCAAAGCAGACTAGGGGAGTCTATCAATGCAGGGAACGTATTCCATCATCTTTCTTAAACAGTCTCAGCTAAGTCTGTCAGCTTTTATATGGACGGCAAAGCCACCACCAATATTACTGCCAACATTTTAATTCTCTTCTATTTCTTTATGCCAAGCCAACCCAGCCTCTATTAGTTACAAATTTTGGGTTTCCATTGTTTTTATGTAAGATCAAGCTGTTATAAAGGACCTTATTTCCAAATAGTTTATTAATTCAAAAGTTCTTTTATTTTACTGATAGGTTTCAGATTTTTAACTTCCTAGCTTTGACATCTTCCGTTTACTAATATTTTGATGATCAATTCCATTCCCTTTAGATTACTAATTTTTCTTTAGTTGAAACATAGGCTTATGGAATTCTTTAAAATTCTTTAAAAATTCCTTAATTTTTCCTGATGGTTTGGTATGTTCCCTACCTTTGACATAATTTCAGCAATTAATTAGGAATGTTTTACTTAACAGATCACATCCAGCCGGGATGCAAATTATCCCTTTGTCCAGCGTATACATGCTGTATAAACTACCTGCCCATTCATCACTTAATAGCCATACCAGTTATCAGATTGACTGTGGAGGTATCACAGTGCTTGTGTTAAGTGCTTATTTTACTTGATAATGGTCCCAAAACACAAGAGTAGTAATGCTGGCATTCGGATATGATGAAGAGAAGCCATAAAGTGTTTCCTTAAAGAAAAAGGTGAATACCATACAATGAGGTATTTTGAGACCACACTCACATAACTACTATAGTATGTTGTTATAATTGTTCTATTTTATTGTTGTTGTTAACCTCTTACTGTGCATAATGTATATGTTAAACTTTATCATAGGTATGTATGTATAGAAAAAACATAGTACATACAGGGTTTGCTGCTATCCACAGTTTCAGACATCCACTGGGGGTGTTGGAACATATTCTCTGTTGATAAGGGAGGACTACTGAACAACAAATAGAAAGCTTTGTAACTACTTAAAACATAGGTAGTTACAATAAGGTAGTTACCAGACACAAGCACACAAATGTACCCTCAGTGAATCCTATCCTGACCACCCTATGTAATATTGCACCCTCCCTGCACCACCAATACACCTTTATCCTGTCCAGCTTTTCTTTTTCCTTGGTCATATACTTATTACCTCTAGTGTCGTGTACAATTTATTAATTATGTTTGACTTTCTCCTCCCAGCAAAATGTAACCTTCAAAGGAGCAGGTATCCTTTTTTAGCAAAATGTAACCTTTAAAGAACAGGTATCCTAATCTGTTTATATATTTATTCTAAACATTTAGTACAGTGTCTGGTATAATATAGGTTCCAAAAACTTTATCTGTTAGATAAATATACAAAAAAAATGGTAAATAATTGACATTAGAAAGCATAACTGAAGAAGTGAGAATAAGTGGTAGAAGAGGATTTTTTTAAACTAAAGAATAATTTTTCATACTTCTATACATATTGTGTTTTTCCCTTTGTGCAAATACTTATTGCCTATTGGAAAACTTAAAAATCATACCACTCATAACAATCATATATATTTATTAACAAATATATACATATATAATAACAATGGTTATTGCTAAAAACAGTGAGTTAGGGCAGTAGGAAGGAGTAGAAACTTCTTCCTGTATTGTTCGTTTTTCACAAGAGGTACTCATGTAATACTTGTAATACTACTTGTAGTAGAATAATGCCCCTCGCAACAAGAATAATTAGAAAAGGACAAATAAAACACAAGGGAAATAAAGAGAAATTTATTCATTTAAAGTCATCCAAGAGTTGCTGAGGCAATCAGAATTCAGGAGCCAAAATTTCAGAAAAAGTAGATTGCCATTCAGCAGCTACTTTCCTACTTTTTCCTCACCAATAGATGGGGAAAATAGAATTTGCCTATTGTGGTCACAAATAAGAGGCTGAGATTCCTGCAAAAGACTCAAGTGTTCTGCCTGAGTCCTGCCAGGAGGAAAACAATCCAGTAGAGCTTTTGGCAGTCTCACAAAGCTGGTGAAACACATATTAGGGACTTGAAGGGCCAGCATTCCAGTCATAAAGGAGAGACAGAGAACTGAACCACTGACTGAACAAGTTCTCCTCTACAGACATTTACTGAATTCAGAAGCTACAGAAATAACACATTCAGCAAAAACTACATAGCAAAATGGAGTATTTGAAAATTTTGTGATTAAAGTGATTTGACTGCATTCTATCTGGTAAGCAGAGGAAATGGTGAGCCATCCTCTGTAGCAAATTATCATTCAGATTCTCAATGAATTTTTGACTACAATATCTGCATTTAATTAAAAATTAACAGTATGCCAAAAGGCAGAACCCAATAAAAGAACACAAACAAGCAAAAATATGAAAACAAAGGTATAATATAAAAACTTCTGAAAAAAATCAAGTTGGTTGTTGGAGAGACTATTAAAACAACAGATTCTAGAAAGCCTGATCAAAGGAAGAAAAATGTCACCAATTATCAATTTCAGACACACAGGCAATAAACTTTAACAAAGCCTTTAAAGATTCAAGAAAACGTAGAAAAAGATAAACATGAAATTTAACCATAAAATTAGAATGATTTAAAAATAACCAAATTTACAAAATGAAGAACTAAATACATGAGGTAAACAGCAGATTAGGTATATATTTTAAAAAGCTAAATAAATGGGCAACTTTCACAAAAAATATCCTTACTGAAGTACAAAAAATAAAATGGGATAGAAAAATACAGAAAAGAGCAAAAAATATGAATGGGACATAATTTTTAAAAAGTGTTTAACATACATGTGGAATCTCAGGAGAGAACGAATGGAAGAAAAGCAAAAGCTGAAGAGAAAATGGCCAAGAATTATCCAAACACGATGAAAACCATCAACCCAAAGATTCAAGAAGCTCAGTATATATACCAAGCAAGGAAGTGAAAAGAAACAAAAACTAAGATAGAAAGCTACCTCTAGGTACACCACAGTAAAAATGCTAAAAACCAAAGACAAGACTAACTTTTAAAAGCAGACAGAACAAAAAGACATCATCTTCAAAGAAATAACAATAAAATTTTTTGCTGACTTTGCAACAGAAACTCTGGAAGCCTAAGAGAGCGGATTATCTTCACGTTTCTGGAAAAAAAATAACTGCAAATCTAGATTTTTATGCCCAGAAACAATACCTTTCAAAAAAAAAAAAAAAAACAGAACAAGCATGTTTTTGGATTAACAGAAAGTAAATTTGTACCAGTAGATCTTTACCAAAGGAAATACCAAAAGTTCTACAGACAAAAAAATAAAAAATAAAACAAAGTTCCCAGAAATGCAATACAAAGAAAAAAGAGTAAATATATGAGTAAATCTAAACAAACACTTTTATATAAAACAATTATCTAGTAAGTATTAAAGACATGTACAATGAAAAATCCATGACAATAATGTAAAAGGCAGAAATGGAGGTCCATTTTAAGTGTTCTAAGGCATTGTCAGGGAAGTGGTGAAAGTAAATATTTTCAATAGACTGCAATAAGTCAATGAAATGTTTTGTAATCTCCAGGACAACCATTAAAAAAATCAAGATTGTCAGAATGGATAAAAAAAAAATAAAAAACATTTATGAGATACATCTTAAATAGAAAAAAACATGACTAAAATAAAAACACCAATCATAAAGGGGAACACTGATATAGTAAAATTGAGAACTGTTCATTAAGGACAACAGTAAAGAGAGTGAAAAAGCAAGAAACAAAATTGGTATCTGTAAGATATACATCCAACCAAAGATTCATAGTCAGGATAAAGAATTAGAGATCGGTAAGAAAAAAGAAAAAGAGCCAACAGAAAAATGGCAAAAGATTTGAAGAGCCAATTCATATAAGAAGTTATCCAAATAAGTCAACAGATATAGAAATATACACACTGTCATTATTCATCACATTAGGAAAATATAAATTAAAACACAAGGGCTATTTCATCACCCACCCACCCAAATAGTACAATGAAAAGGATAAACAACAACTGTTACAAGAATGTGGAGAAACTGGAATTCTCATACACTGCTACTGAAAATGCAAATTGGTACAAGAACTTTGAAAAACGATTTAACAATATCTAACCTTATCATACGAACATTCTGTGACCCTACAATTCTAATCCTAGGTATACAACATAACTGCATGATAAAAAAGCATTATAAGAAAACTCATAGTAGTACTATTTGTAATAGACAAAACTGGGTACAACCTATATAGCATGTCATCAATAATAGGATAGCAAACTGTGGTATAGTCACAATGTAGCACTACAAGCAATGAAATGAGTGAAATATTGCCAGTGCATGCAGTAACTGGATAAATCGCATAAACAAAACAAAATTTGTGAAGCAACACAGAAGAATATGTACTATAGAATTCAACTGATATAAATTCAAAAATAAAAAATAATCTATATCGTAAGAAATTAGGATTGTGTTCATCTTTCTGAAGGAGAGATAGGTATTAGACTGGAGGCAGACAGAAAGACTTCTAGGATGCTGGTACTAGTCTGTTCATTGACTTAATTATGGATTAATTGGTATTAGTAAATAGTGTAAATAATGTATTAATATGTATTAATACATATACAATACCTAGTAATATCATACCTATGTACTAATACATTAGGTATTACTTGTTAAAACTTAGTGAGATAAGGCCGGCCGAGTGGCGCATTGGTTAAGCGCTGGTTTTGGGATGCCAGCGGCCCCGGTTTGGATCCCACATGAGGGCCAGTGACACTGCCCTCTACAGCTAACAACAGCTCCAACTGGAGCTGGGCTGTGGGAGCCCCGGTGATGGTGTGGGCTGCAGCCCCTGCTGCAGTGGGCTGCCAAAGGCTACAGTGAGTGGCCCGCAGCCAGCGTGAGCGGCTGGCAGCCAAGAGTGAGCTGCCAATAGCCGCGGTGAGCGACATCCAGAGGCCAGCGACCGATTTGCCTCATCCGGGAAGAGCACAATGACGATACCAACAGTGAAGCAACATCCTCCGCAACTAAACTGAAGAACAAAAAGACAGCAACTTGTCTGTTCCCCTTCCCCGATTCCCCAACGCTGTTCCCCTCCGCCAATTCCCCAATAAAATCTTAAAAAAAAAAAAAAATATGATGTTATACTTTATGTTATATATTAATAAAAACCATACTTATGAAAAAAAGAATTCAAAATAGAAAAATTCTTTATACTAAAACTTTATTTTAACATTAAAGGGGAACACGCTTACATATAATTTTATACACGCACACTACCAACATCAGGCAGTACAAATTATATCCACGTTAGACACCTCAAAGCAGTATGCTGTCTGACTGTTGCCCTCCCTCTCAACTTTTACATCATCTTGGACTCACTCTCCCTTAACCACCTACCCACCCCATCCCCAATACTGCCAAATGTTTGCACAGGTCAAGACTGTGGTTAACTGTTGCAAATTTTTGTTATGCCCTGCTCACAAAGCCTGACTCTACAGTCAGTACCAGCAGCTGAGTCAATGGGTGACGCCCTAGCCCTGTCTCATCTGTTGTTTTATCTTTCTGTGACTAACAACTCATGACCACTGAAGTCAGAGATACAAAGGGAAGACATGCTTCTGCCTCTTTGGTACATGTATTTTTATAATCCTCTTAGGCATGTGTGTTCTTATAATGGATTGTGTCACCATTTTTTGTTTACTCTATTCATTAAGAAAATATGTAAACTTTAAACTTTTTTTTTTTTTTTGAGGGCAGTGTCACTGACCCTAATATGTGGGACCAAACCGGGGCCACTGGCTTCCCAAGCCAGCGCTTAACCCCCGCGCCACTCAGCCGGCCCCTCAACTTTTCAATAAAAAAAAAAAATCATTACTTCAATCTCTCTTCATATAAAAAGCTCTTTTATCCCCAATTATCATAGAGAATTATTCTAAAACTCAGTTTTAACTTCCATAGAACAAAACAATTATAGATATTATCTCAACAACTGCAATATGATTTTATCCAAAATTTTTCTATCATATTTCTATATTTCTATCACTGACAAGTAGGATAAGCGTCCCTCCTAAGCAAACTTCCTCTAATCCCTGCCAATCTTAATGAGCAATGCTAAAATGTATATTTATTCTTGCTTTACTGTCATCAGGTCCTGGAGATAGATACATATATATATAGATATATATATAGATATATATATATATATATGCGATATATATATGCGTGTGTATGCATAACAAAGAAGATTATACAAAAACATTAAGTCCTTAGCACTGCTGCCTCTATATAACATTAACAAGCCATTCATTTAAGTCCTTGATGAATTTATTGTTTCAATATATATACATGTTTCTGATTTCTGTGACAATTCACTTCAATATCACCCGCCCACAGAAGGTACACATGGAACGTTCACCTTCTTTCATAAAAACCAGGTACAAGCCATATATATAAGTGCTTTTATTACAGGTTTTTTGATAATCATAAAATATGGTCACACTGTAGCCTAGCCATCTGCCCCCATGCACCTTCCCTTAACAACAGATCCTCACAGAGACAGTACTTCAACATCATGCCTACTCTATCTTCCTGTTTGGCCCCAGAAGATGGCTGGTTAGTCAATGACGGGTAACACCCTTCATGAGAAGGGCAACCCAAGCCAGACACAGTCGCAGGGGTGCCATAGGAGAAATCACGGAGTTGAGGAAAATGGGCCTAAAGACCCCTTGTCTCCGGTGCTGACAGCTTGCCTGTGAAATGACCTAAAAAGATGATTAACATCTGTCCTTCATGCATTCTTATAAGTGAGTCTTGATTAAAAAAATAATAATAAAAAATAAAACAAACAATAATAAAAAAAAGATACCTATATACTTACTATTAGGAATAAAATTATTCTCATTCAAATTAGTTCTCTGCTATTTTGAAAAAGTTTTTGGGACTACAGTTTGCCCTATGACCTCACTTCTGTGATGGATCTAAGAAGCACTGTTGATTTTTAACATTGTTCAGCTTGTTACTTGTTACTTGTTAGTACACAGTAGGAGCTTCTAAGTTCCTTATATGCCTGACTGGAAACGGGAAGTGGCTTAAAGGGGTCTTAAGTTTTAAAGAGGTTAAAAAGAATTTGGTTTATGGGAATTTGGAGGCTAAATCCTTCGTACAAATAATACATTTGTAAATGTATATTCCAAATTCTAGGGCAAAAACTAAAAAAGTAAGATGAGAAGTATAACTGATATCCTAAGAAAGGAGAGAAAATTAAATCGTATAAAATGATCAATTAAAACTACAAAAGACAGAAAATGTGTTAGACAAAAATAGGAACAAAGAATAAGGGCAACAAAAACAAACAGTAATAAATATGGCAGACATTAATCCAACTAATCAATAATAACTTTAAAGGCCAACGGTCTAATACACCAATTAAAAGACGGAGATTGGGGCTGGCTGAGTGGCACGTTGGTTAACAGTTGGCTTGGGATACCAGCTCTGAGCAGCAGGGCCCTGGTTCCAGTCCCACAGGAGGGCCAGTAACGCTGCACTCTCTACAGCTAAGAGGGTGAACAACAGCTGAACATGGAGCTGGGCTCCTGTGAGGTGATGGCGTAGCCACAGCCCCTGCTGCAGTGGGCTGCCGTAAGCTACCATGAGCGGCCGGCAGGTGGCGTGAGCTACCATTAGCCACCGTGAGCGGCAATCCAATGGCCAGTGAGCAACTGCCTCACCCGGGAAGAGCAAGTGAGCATACCAACATGGGCCAGTGAAGCAACATCCTCCACAAACTAGACTGCAGGACAAAAAAGGACAGCAACTTGCCTGTTCGCCTTCCCTGATTCCCCAACACTGTTCCCCTCCCCCAATTCCCCAAAATCTTTAAAAAAATGAATAAATAAATAAACAAATAATAAAAGACAGAGATTGTCAGAGTGGATCAAAAACATGACCGAGCTATATGTTGTCTACAAGAAACCAACTTTAAATATAAAGACACATAAAGATTAAAAGTGAAGAGATGGAGATCTTAAAAGTTCTCATCGCACACACAAAAAGAAAATTCTTTAACTGTGTAAAAGAAAGAGAGAGAGAGAGATGAAGAAAGATATACCATGCTAACACCTAGTAAAAAAAAAAAAGCTATTATAGAATAGCTATATTAATTTCAGACAGAGCAGACAACTAAGCAAGGAAAGTTATCAGGGGTAAAGAGTCATTACATAATGAAACAGGGGTCAATACTCCAAGAAGACATAATCTTTAGTATATATATATATATATATATATATATATATATATATATATATATATACCTTACAGTAAAGCGTCAAAATACGAGACAATAGCTACCAGAAATGCAAGGTAAAAATAGATGAATTCACAATTATAGTTGGAGACTAACAATCTTCTCTCAGAAATTGACAGATCCAGAAGGCAGAAATTCAAAAATAACACAGTTGAACTCAACACCCACCAATCAACTGAATATAATTGCCATCTATAGACTATTTCATGGAACAACAAGCTTACACAGAACATTCACCAAAACAGAATATAGATCTTAAAAAACACCTTAACAAATTTAAACTAGAGATCATATAATGTCTGGTTTCAGGCAACAACGGAATTAAAATGGAAATCAGTAGCAGGAGCATAGTTCAATAATCTCACAATACTTGGATATTAAACAATACTCTTCTAAATAACAGACGCATCAAATAAAAAATTTCAAGAGAAATTAAAAAATATTTTATACTGGCAACAAAAATACAACTTATGAAAAGTTTGTAAGATGTGCCAAAAACAGTCCTTAGAAACTTATAGCACTGAATGCATAAATCAGAAAAGACCTATAATTAATAATCTAAGATTCCACATAAGGAAATTAGAAATTTTTTTAAAAAAAAGCAAATTTTTAAACCCAAATCAGAAGAAACAATTAAATTTAGTGCAAAACTGTTTTTTGAAATTGAAAACAGTAAATTGATAGAGAAAAAGCAATGAAACCAAAAGCTGATTCTTTGAACAGATCAATAAAACTGATGTCTCTAACCAAGCTATATATACAAAAAAAGATACAAATTATTAATATTAGAAATTTAAAAGGTGACATCAAAAGAAAATAAAGTAACACTATAAACAACTCTATGCCTACAAGTTTGATAACCTAGATGAAATGGACCATTCCTTAAAAAACACAAATTGCCAGGGCCGGCCGAGTGGCGCATTGGTTAAGCGCTGGTTTTGGGATGCCAGCGGCCCCGGTTCGGATCCCACATGAGGGCCAGTGACACTGCCCTCTACAGCTAACAACAGCTCCACCTGGAGCTGGGCTGTGCGAGCCCCGGTGATGGTGTGGGCTGCAGCCCCTGCTGCAGTGGGCTGCCATAGGCTGCAGTGAGTGGCCCGCAGCCAGCTTGAGCGGCTGGCAGCCAAGCGTGAGCTGCCAATAGCCGCGATGAGCGACATCCAGAGGCCAGCGACCAATCTGCCTCATCCGGGAAGAACGCAATGACGATACCAACAGTGAAGCAACATCCTCCGCAACTAAAACTGAAGAACAAGAAGACGGCAACTTGTCTGTTCCCCTT
The DNA here is from genome assembly GCA_033961575.1 of Aselliscus stoliczkanus. Taxonomy (NCBI): domain Eukaryota; kingdom Metazoa; phylum Chordata; class Mammalia; order Chiroptera; family Hipposideridae; genus Aselliscus; species Aselliscus stoliczkanus. The sequence goes on from CM066728.1 coordinate 55,395,769, forward strand.
CCCCGATTCCCCAACGCTGTTCCCCTCCACCAATTCCCCAATAAAAAAAAAAATGAATAGATTTAAAAAAAAAAAAAAAAACACAAATTGCCAAAATTTACACAAGAAATATTCAATCTGAATAGGTCTATATCTATTAAAGAAATTGAGTAAAAATAACCTTCCAAAGGCTGGCCGAGTGGCGCCGTGGTTAAGCGCTGGCTTGGGAAGCCAGCAGCCCCGGTTCAGTCCCACATATGAGGGCCAGTGACACTACCCTCAAAAAAATAAAATAATAATAATAATAATAACCTTCCAAAACAGAAAACACCAGGCCTAAGTGGATTAACCAGTGCGTTATACCAAACATTTAAGAAAAAAATTATAACAAATTCCTACAATCTCTCCAGAAGATAGAAGTAGAGGGAATATTTCCTGATTCTGAGGCCACCATTATCTTAATACCAAAATCAAACAAAGAAATCACAAGAACACTACACCCTAGTATCTCTCATGAACACAGATACAAAAATCCTCAACAAAATATTGACAAGTCAAATCCAACAATATATAAAAACAATTATATACCATTGCCAAGTGAGATTTATCCCAGGGATGCAAGGCTGGTTCAACATTTGAAAATCAATTAATGTAATCCATCACATGAACACATGAACAAACTAAAGAAGAAAAACCACATGATCATATAAATAGTTGCAGGGAAAACATCTGACAAAATCCTACATCCCTTAATGATAAGACAAAACCTCTCAAAAATCTGGGAACACAAAGGGACTTTCTTAACTTGATAAAGATCTTACAACTTTAAAGGACTTTACATAAAACCTACAACTGGCATCACACTGAATGGTGAGAAATTCCAAATTTTCCCACTAAAATTGTGAACAAGGCAATATGTCTTCTTTTACTTCTTCTTTGCACTATCATACTAGAAGGCAATGTAATAGACAAGAAAAGGAAATAAAAGGTACACAACTGGGACAGAAGAAATAAAACTGTCACTGTGGGCAGAAGACATGACTGTCTTTGTAGAAAATCCAAAAGAATCCACCAAAAAAGAATTCCTGTAGGGGCCGGCCGAGTGGCTCAGTTGGTTAAGAGCTCGCTCAAGAGTGCGAGCTGAGCTCTGAGCAACAGCTGTTCGAGGCCAGCCAGACCTGAGTTGCCGTTGAGCTGCCAACAGGTGGCAGGATGGCTCAGCTAAAAAAAAAAAAAAAAAAAAAAAGAGAGTGTGAAGAATTCCTGTAACTAATAACGGATTACAGCAGGGTTGCAGGATACAAAGCTAATACACAAAAGCCAACAGCTAGCTTTCCTGTATACCAGTTATGAACAAGTGGAATTGAAATTAAACACACATTAGCATTTATGTTAGCAGCCCCAAAAATAAAACAGTCAGGTATAAATCTAACGAAGTATGTTTAAGACCTATATGAGGAAAACTACAAAACTCTGATGAATAAAATCAAAGAGAACTAAATAAGTGGAGGGATATTCCATGTCCATGGACAAACTCATTGTTAAGATGTCATTTCTTCCCAACTTGATCTACATTCTAAGCAATCGCTATCAAAATCCCAGCAAGTCATTTTGTGGGTATTAACCAACTAGAGTTGACCCTTGAACAACTCAGGGGTCAGGTGTGCCAACCCCACATAGTAAGAAATCAATGTAGTTTCACTACTCTAACAGAGCTGCTTCTGTGTTGCCACCTATTTATCCCTCCCTCCCCTGCTCAACCCTTGGCAGTCTTTTTATTGTCTTAATAGTTATGCCTTTTCCAGAATGTCATATAGTTGGAATCATGATGCTATTCTGTATAATACTTCAGTGGATACATGTCATTTTACATTTGTTAAAACCCATAAAATATAGAGCACCAAGAGGGGATCAAAGTGTAAACCATAAACTTTGGGTGATAATGATCTGTCCGTTTGGTTCATCAATTATAACAAATGTACCACTGTACTACAGGATGCTGATAGTGGAGGAGGTTGTGCATGCGTGAGGACAGAGGGTATATGAGAATTCTCTGAACTTTCTGTCAATTTTGCCTTTAACTTAAAATTGCTCTAAAAACTAAAGTTCATTAATTTTTAAAAAATGAGTTGGAAAAGAAAAAACACCACCACTCCTTTTAGGCGTATCTACAATTACTCACCATTTTAATCCAACAACGCTCCTGTTAATTATCCACTACCTTTAACCACTGAATCAAATACCTTTTCTGTTAAGCATCCTCCTAACCCGTATTTTGACGAGATCACTAAAAAACGCATCTAACAAAGGATAAGGTGCTAGGCAGAATTAACCTGCTGGCTGTCAAGAGACTTCATAAAGTAGTGTTCAACAGCCAAGGTGACCTGACTTTTCCAGGGTTTGTAACTCCACAAGTTAGTCAAGTTTCTAGAGTTGA